>OZ014493.1:26520894-27770894 GCA_963966045.1 Xestobium rufovillosum | reverse complement strand
AACTTAGCAACAACCAAATTTGATTTCAGTAAAGTCCCCTAGCGCAGTGTGTCGACGGAGTCCGTCAGAGCAAATTCCGTCGACGGAAAATTCTTAAAAACCAGGGCTTTACGTGACAATTGGCAAAGGGTAGAAATAATCGGAGATACAATGTACGTTCAAATTCAGCTTGTGAGGTATTTGACCTGAAATTTTTTATTTTTCTTTCATCGAACATTTCAGGCATCTAACGCATTTTCAATTTTTTTTTTATTGCTGCAGCAGTTATTTCTAGATATAATTTTAATTATATCAAAATAGCACTGATATACAGCTTTATTCACTCAGGATATTTAATATCAGTAACAAGAATATGCACTTTAGACAAGAAACGTCTTATACAACCCACACAGTAAGCCTTATTACAGATTGGATATAAAATTTAAAATGAGTCTGAAAATAATTTAGTTTTGTTTTGGAGCTTTATCGCTGGCGTTCCCGATAACAGGCAGAGAAAGCGTCATTTAAAAAATAAATTTATTAGAGGGAAAATTTTTTTATCATAAAAAATAACAGGTTCACTTGACAGCAAATGGTGCTTCTTGCTATAGAACTGCATATTCCCAGATAAGCTGGAGTACGTGTAACATCCACTGTTGCAGAAAAGCTAGGTTATCTTGAAAATATGGAGTTTGTTGTCATAAAAAACGTATTGTTTTTCACTTGTCATAGCGAACATCGAGAATTGACAACTGGTATCCAGAAACTGCTAAGCGAACTTGTGGGGAACCAAAATTAGGGACTGAAAACCCTTTCACTTTTATAACGGTTTAGGTTCGGGGTTTCCAAAAACTTTTGAATAGGTTTGGGTTTTGGAAATAGGGTCGCGGATCTGAAAACGGTTTAGCTTTTTGTTTTGGTTTTACAAGCGTGGCCGAAAACGGTTTGGGTTAATACAGGTTCCTATTTATAGGGTTGTGAAACGGTTTCGGTTGAAGAATGTGTAAAATTTATGTAAATAGGTAGTAAATAAATTAGGTACATCTTAATTTAAATTTTTAAATAGATTCAAAATGAACACTAAATTTGAGATGGAAATATTGCAGCTTAATAAAAATAAAGTAGGTAATTGATACATTTGTAAGGCGGTTTTAATTTTGTATTAAACATTTCAAAAATTTTAATTTGCTTTTGACCTTTTAACAGTCGTTAATGTCATTTATTTGCATTCAGCCATGGCCTCTAAATGATGAAAATAAAAAAAGTATTATATGAATAAAAATTTAAAAAAAATTCACAGACCTCACATCTTACGCAAGTAGTATCATAGGTGTATTGAAAATACAGACACAACTGCTCGGTTTCTGATGTCCAACAAAAGTGATCTGTGCCGTTTCAAGTTGGTATATTATTGGTACAATAAAATAAAAGAAATGATTTGTGACAAGCACAAGGCACATAGTCAAACTGACGCAATACGTAACAAAATATTAACGCATCCGTTTTGTACCGTTTGGACTTTTTAGGTATATGGGACTTTTATTCCAACGCGACATCCCGCTCGCGCTCGCACTAGCACTCTGATATTATTATTATTAGCGGCCTCGACAGCGCGCCGCCGACAGAATCTGTCGCCTGTCGATACATTTTTCGTAAGATGAGTCCCATATATAGACACGCGCCCAGAAGTATTTTCAATACTAAAAACGTTATAGGGCCAATTTCAGTTTCAGTTTTACAATCTGAGCGGTTTGGGCCTGAATTTCGGTTATTCATACATTTATAGGGTTTCGGTTATTGTTTTGGTTTTTTAACACCAAAATGAGACAGTTTCAGTTTGGGTTTCGCTCAGTTTCAGTATTGGTTTCAGTTCATGACAAAAATATTGTCAGAATTTGGCAATCAGCTGTCAATTACGAAGCAGTCTTGTTTATATGTACTCCACCTTATCCAGGAATATGATTTCAGTGTTGCCAACCCTACCGAAATTTCGGTAGATCTACCGATTTTATGTTATCTACCGATCTACCGAAATGTTACATACTTCGTTTTTTAATTATACAATTAAGAAATAACCGGAAATTGCGCACAGACCATAATTCGTAAAGCTTTTGCGTTTTTCCTTTCTTCTTTGGAAACTTGTATATGGTATCATTTTAGTGCAGCGGTAAGTTATGCAAAAAAACTGGGTGTGTGTTTGCCACACGCGATAGAAGTGAAACTTCAACGTTATTAGAGGAATGAAAAATTTGTGTAGTCCGTGTCAAAATAATAATAATGAAAGAATAAATCGAATTTTAATGCTTCTAAGCGATTTGTGGCGTCAGGAGAACTGAAACGCTGTGTCCTCGCATTACTGACGCTTGCCTGAGAGAAACAGCGCGAAGCATGAGTGTGGCTAAAGAGTGGGGCGGCGTCACGAGAAATGAAACGCTGTGGTCTCGCTTTACTGACGCTTGCCTGAGAGAAAGGGCACGAAGCATGAGAGAGAGCGCGTGGCTAAAGAGTGGGGCGTTCGATATTCCCATTCTCCTCTGCCCGTCTTCTCAGACTGCTCCCCTCCATTCGTTTCACTTTTCGTGTCGTTCGCATTTGCCAACACAGGAACTTACTCTACCGAGACAAAAGAAGTTTCACTTCAAAAACCTAGAACCAAAACAAAACGAAACCGCCATGCGCCGCGATTCGGCGGCACCTTTGCGGCAATGGCTTTATTTAAAATTCCTACTCATTGTTTTCCCGTTTAAAACCAGATCTACCGAAATTTGGCAATCAAGCTTCCGAAATATTTACGACGGGTTGGCAACACTGTATGATTTAGATAATTATTTTTGCACCAACTTTGCATTTTGGACTTTTCACTAATAGGCAAATTCCCTTAGCCAGAGTTTCATTTTCAATTGTTTGCAATGTCTAGTTAGTTAGTTAGTTTTGGTAAAATACTACAAATAGAAATGCTGCTGTGAATAAGAACTAACCCGGAGTGGTGCTGACCTGTTGACATTATTCTATTTAAAAAATAAAAAAAGTCTCACTACGTCAAATTTTTTTGATAGAACCTGTAGCTGTGGATTTTTAAATATGTTGTTACATTTTTCTATAACTTATAATTCTTAAGATGCAGTCTCCTAATGTGCATTTAGGTTTCCTTGTTTTGGAGAAATTTAAAAACAATGGAGTCGTTACATAATTTTTAAAAATCATATTTTCCCGAAGATTCTCGTAAAATATTTGACCCGTATTTTTTTATTTCTCACAGCGAACGTTTTAGGCATCTAAACCAGCGTCAAAGTTAAGACGCTGGTCCTTTAAGCTTTCTAAATGATGACGTATCCGGGGAAATGCCAAGAATTGTCGATATTAGCCGGAAAGTACAACCATTGTTTGTTTATGCTTGCTAGCGCAAACGTCATCTTGTGTCAAACGCGCCAAACGTAAACTAAACAACAGAGAACTATTTATACACCCAACACAAACAATAACAAACTCCGGAAAGTCAATGTCAAATTCTGATTATTCCCAACATTATTGCTCCCTACTTTACCTACTCAAGCTCAACGTAACTTTAGCTTTCTGGGTATCAGAACATTAATTCAGATGACCATGACCAATCGCAAGCAATTTCAAGCTAATGACGTAACCAGGGCAGCACGTGTTTCTGTTTAAATCTCCGAAGGCGCGCGTCGTGCTAAAATCGCCATTGTTTAAATTTTAGGCTATTAGTGAGTAAATAAATGTAACCCAGAGGGCCATTAAACACCTAATTACTTATTTCTATCAAAATTATATTGATTTTCTATTTACTGCAACGACCCCATTGTCTTCCATGCATTTCAAAATTTAATCTGTATATCTCAACACATTGTTAGCACAAGAAAATAAACCATTTCTACCTTTCCCGGGTTTACATGGGGGGCGACAAACCACTGACTCCTATTAACCTGGAATGGAAACTAACAGGTATCCCGCAAAAATTTTTAATTTAACAGTTTAGTGGAATAGAAACACAAATGACAAAATAATTACTTATTCAATAGAAAACACATTACAATGCAACTATTTCAGTATAGGTACAACAAACTTCAATGAAAATAACACATAAAGGAAAGCGCAATGCTATAGATTTTAGAATTTAAATGAAAAGAAGCAACAACCAAGTGTAACTCTATTAGAATAAACATGAAGTGAGAATGATTTACCTTTCGCCTGGGTGAACTTGTTGGAGGCGACAATTTAACAACATCAACTGAATGATGGTTACCAACAAAAAACACAGGATCCCCATTTTCACTGTGGCCTCCACCAATCACAAAAGGCGACGTCCCAAACAAATCCGTGCGCTCTCTAACAGGTACACGTGGAGGAACAGGAGGTGAGGAAAACACATCATCAGGAGATTGCAAGAGATTTTGAGTCTCTTGGAAATTTGAGGAGAACAAGTTCGAAGGGGGAGAGGCCATAGGAGCACCAGTGCGTGTTTGAAACACCCACCGATAAGGACTGGTAACAGGAGAGGCGTTTTTAAAATTCTCAAGGCTTCTGACAGGCTTTAGCTGCAAGCGAACCAATAACACATTAGAATTACTATTGCTCTAAGCAAATAACGTTAAACACAACAAAAATTATTTACGACTATGCTAAAAGTGCTACATTTATATGAGAAATATATGTAGGTACATCCCAAAAATATGCTACATACCGTTCTGTCCACTGGGGGTGTTTCAAGTCTAAATTGCAATAATGTTTCCAGTTCATTAACTAAATCTATTTGTGATATTTCTAGGTTTGGACTGCCACTGTGAGATCTGCTTAGGTCTGGTGAAGTTGGCTGCGAATTGGCATTAAGCGGGCTGTAAGGCCTAAAAATAAAAAAGTATTACAAGTTTCAGTCAGTTTACACAAGTTATTTATAATTAGAAAACTTGCATAGAAAAATTATGGAGCTGACTTTTGACTAAAAGCCTTCTTTTCTCTCTGGTATTCTGTATTTGGTATTTGTAGATGTTATTTATTATACACTGAAAAAATATAACAAACTGCATGCTATTCAAAAACAAAATGAAAAAGAAAACTCCATTAGAAGAATACACTTTTGTGCAATTCTTGGTATTGTACTTTTAATTAGTTGTTGGCATATTCTAATTGAAACCGCTCAAACCAAACAACTAAATCATATCACGCCAAAGTTAAACAAATCACAACAAATATTTCTTAGCTCACTTGGAGCATTATTCAGGCAATGATATAGATTTCCGAGAGTTATTTGCACGACATTTAATATTACCCATAAATTTAAAGTAATGGCAATAATTATGATTCAGAAATATTTTTGATGAAAGGGGACATCTAATCATTTATATTGATTAAAGTCTTATTCTTATTTATCGAGTCATGGTTTTAAATTATTTTCACATATACAGGCTATCCCATTTTTTCTGCGCAGCACTTCATTCGATTTCTTTAAGTTGAACAGCTTATTGATTATTGAATCCATGAATTTAATAAATGGTTATTCAGGATGATTTACATATGTTTGAACGGCATATTTCCTGAGTTACCAGCATTTCTTGAAGAATTTGAGATTGAACAAAAATACACCAGTAGGTAATATTTTTGTGAGATGAAAACAATATCCATAAGCATGCATTGAAAAACTGAAAGTATACAGTGTATAAGAGATTATATAGACAAGTTAGAAAATTTCAGAACTTTATTTTCCAAAAGCGTTGTTTTCCTTCGATTACCTATAATCTCTCCCGTCTCTAAAACTAACAGTTAATATTTTGGCATTGTGTGGCCACATTTTCAAAATGACAGAATATCGCATACGTTAAAAAACCCTTTCAGAATAAAAATTTCTCTGAAGTCTTGAATTCAAAAACAACGTTTAAGAAATTAAAATTATTTTTATAATTTTAAAAATGTTTTTTTCGTTCTTAAATTATTTCTCTAATTCTGACATGTAAAATGACACTTTTCAAAACTGAATGAAGTTTCGAAAAGTCGTACTTTTCCTAACTGGTGTGGAAATGAAATATTTTTCTTAACTGGTGATGACATTCTTTTCAAAACCACTTGCAATCAAATAATTCAATATTATTGACCTAAGTCAATAATGAACCAATCATAGACCATTATAAGTAAGAGGTGGAGAAAAACAATTTCTCGGCATAAATATCGGTCAATAATATGTTTTAAGGCTAGTAATAAAACATATTTTCATATTGCCACTACACGTTTTCAAAATGGTACACGAATATTTACTTATGGGTCTTTGAAATTTGTTAATTTGACCATGTAATTGCTCATACCCTGTATAATATTTGATTTTTTAAAATTATTGCAGCGATCACTCCCACATATTGTTCAGATTTTCCAAAATGTCACAGCTTCAACTTTGCTCAATATGAAGATATGTATTTATTTTTTAAAGTTTCTCTATATCTGTCAAAACCTTGAAAAACAAGCCGGTAACATCACAAATGTGCACTTTAAGGAAAATATATACAGCACGTACGTACATGGAGACACATTATGATTGCTTCAAAGCCACCTTAGGTGGGGTAGCATTCTGTGAAGTCTCGTAGTACAAAAAATCTGGATTTAGCTCTATAATTCAATGTCTGGCGGGGTATTTGCCCGAGGAGTAGTTGTTCGAACGGTCCAGTACCACTGATTACAGCCTCATAGCAAAATTTGTTAAGAAATACAAAAATGTTATCAAATTCCGGGGTTTCATTTGAAAAAACAAAGTTAGAATATTTTTCTCTAAAATACAGAATAAAGGCGCAAAACTCTGATGACGCACTGTTGTAGGACCCTGTATATGTATATTATGTAGGTACAAAATGTGATCTCTTTATCATAAAGCCATTATAAAACTCTTGTACGGTATAGCTGTTAAAGAGATCGTGAAAAGACGACTGAAGTTCTAAAACGTCGCCTCTTTTGTAGTAGAACATTTCAAACATAAAAATGAACACTCACGTAATAACCAGGCGTTCAAGTGCGTGAAACACACTATTGCCATTTCTTTGTACGCCTGTGAAGTGGGCACATAAATAAGTAAATTCAATCCCCCAGCCAGAAAAAAATGACGCATATAAAACGACTAGGTATAGGTACTAACCTTTCAGAGACGCCGCTTTTAAATGCCAGTGGGTCTTTTCGATACGTCGTCGCAGGAACCAAACTGCCTAGGGACCGCCGGATTCCTGTAGGAGAATTGGGGGCCGACCGCGGCTTCTCCGACGGACTATCCAAGCCGTTCTGCAATTGCTGAGGTCCTTGTGATTCCCGGAGTCTTGACCTAAGCCCTTTGTAGGCACTTTTTACGCCCTTCCCGCCGTCCCGAACCTACCACAAAACAGGAAATTCGAACGATTTGCTTTGATCGGATGTGCTAATTCAGATAAACAGCTTCGTAATTATGAACATGACATATTTGCCATGGAATGTTTGTCTTTCAATAAAACAGCACTGCCTAGCCTATTCATAGGTTTTGTTAATTATGTGGGTATATTTCACAGTAACGCTCAGAACACTTTTGGACAGGAAAATCCAATATACCCATCCAATCGAATACGTCTCGTGTGGACCTCCAAATTTGACAGTGGTGACGGCATTTCTTTCTGAAATGCAACTAGACATACAACAAAAATTGTACCTATACAAAGGGTGTTGTTTTTCTTCAATAATTGTTTTAGTACTTAATCCTACTAGTGATTTACAGTATTGACTGTTCTTAGCAGCTAGTATATAGAAGTAGACGGTTTTGGATTGTGGTCCTCAGAATTTCAGAGAAATCGGACGTAGTTTCAAGAACATTAAAAATGAGGCGTGAGACACATCAGCGTCGCCCCCAAAATTTCCAGGGGAGGGGGGGGGGGGCAAGGCAAAATTTTCTGAGCATATAATCGATTGGTTTTCATTATATTAATATAGTACCTCTACCATATTTCGTTATGTACCTAAGGCAGGGGGGGAGCCCCCCCTGCCCCCCGCCCTTGGCGACGCCCACGGTGAGAGGGTGCATCCCACGAGATCGAAATCCCACGAGATCGAAGTCCCATGAGATCGAAATCCCACGAGATCGAAGTCCCACGAGATCGAAAAATTCCGTAACTCGGGGACAGCGCTAGTAAAATGGCAACAGCGCGTATCACGGGAGAGCTCGGATATCTACGAAATCGAAACCAACTGGTGTAGTTCGTTTTACACATATTACGAAGCGGCACACACACTTCTAATTATATAAATTATTCACAATACAGGACATTAAGTGCCTCCGCCATACGTCAGATTTTCATTCCAAACAAAATAAAAGCAAGTGCCATTTGACGTTTATCGATATTATTTACAACGTCTTAAACTAGTTTTTGCAATATAATAATGGACGTTTTGCAGTGAAAACAGTTTATTTTCAATTTGTGTCTTGGGCTTACGTGTAAAAACTTGAAAACGACTATAATTATATTTCGGAGGTTAGGTTAAAACGTCAGAAAGCACGTGGCTTTGTTTTGTTTGGAATGAAAATCTGACGTTTGTGACGCGCCACTTTTATGGTGTATTTGCAACCTTTATAATGATTATATGAATATTCTCCACACTGACCCCAAATAGAGTGACCGCAGTTAAAAAATAATTTTTCATGATCCACATAATAACTGCTCCACACTAATAATTGTCTGGTGCAACTTGCCCTTCTTCAGCGTTCTACATTGGATGGCGAATTGTTTCCATTGTTGGTTCTAAACAAATAGTAATAAATAATAATTTACTTATTTTCGCTTGTTCTACTTTTTAATAGAAAAATGTATTTATTTATGGCGATAAATATAAATTATCTTAATAAAATCCGGAAGAAAATGTCACGTTAATTTTTAGATATAGGTAGGTATCATTTTGTTCCTCCCAGTCGCCCTCCCAGTCATCTTCTGGTATAAGTATAAAATATTTGCAGCAAAAAAATCTGGAACACGATTATTATGGCTACATAATCCCAAGACAATGTACTAATAACCTAAGCAGATGAAAGCTAAACTCACTAAACTACATATATTATTATATTCTCTACAACTCTTAGCAGTTGCTACTACGAATTTTATGAAGTTTTTAAATGTTTACACTATCTGACACTACGCGAATACTATAAAAGTCTCGCCAATTGTGCCCCAGACAGACTGCCCCACGTATTAATTTGTATATCCCGCTTATTTGGACGGTCGATTGCTACCAACTTCAGATTTATAAAAAGAAAATCACTAAAACGTGGTTCCGTGTAAAGTCACCCATGAGCGAAGTAACCCTGCGTTACGGTATTGCTCGTAGTGACGTTGCGTTTATTTAATATCCTAACTAGGTTTTGCCAAGTAGTCCACTTCCACTTTTACGCGCTTTAACGGACTGTTAAGCTTCATGCCATGCAAGCAACAGGCTTAGCGCAGTAATGAAAGGCGCGGGCACTTCCAAGATGCGCGGGGAGTTTTTGTTCCAATCCAAGTGGATCCTTTTTCTTTTTTCTTCTAAAGCTTATTGTAATTTACAGAATTTTGCATTCCATGTGTTATGTCTGCTGGCCCGTCACGAAAGGTATTTGTTTAAAGAATATCCGCGATTACTAATGAAAACAAGATAATAATAGCAGACTAAAACATTTGCATTAGCAAAACCTAGTTGGGATATAAATAAACGCAGCGCCGTTGACGGCTGACGGCGCTGGCGTGACGGCAATCGGCGATTTTAGAAAAATACAGTAGTTCGCGACAAAACACCCCCAGAGTTCTACATACTGACGTCAGTATGTCCCATTCCAGTGGTCCCCAAAAGCTGCGCAATGACCATGACCATGACCAACCATCCTTTACAGTAAACCAAGCTAATGCCCTGATTTTTATTAAGAGTAAAACGGATAACGGAAAAAGGCGCTGCATCGCAAAAATACGGCTATAGTATGGCTGTGACAAAAGTGAATTCACTTTGGCTGTGACTGATGAGTATTGACCACAAGGCACTTCGAATTTTATCACAATGTGTCAGTGGGTGTATCAATTTGATGTTTTCTATTTGGTATTAAAATTGGTATACCTAGGTAGGTAATAAGTTTGTATTTTTTACTTCCATGTTCCGTATAAGGAAATGGAAGTATTGTATTACCGACAAAAATTCGTGTCCCAGATAAGCTCAGATTCGTATTGTACTAGCTTCAAAACATCGAGAAAAAGTTTTTTTAGCTGCGTGTCTGTGCGTGCGTGGGGGTGTTTAGGTGCGTGTGTGTGCGCCCGGATTTCTTTGGCTATCGATAACTGCCGTAAAAACTAACCGATTTTAATTATTTTTTTAGAAAAATGCGTCTCAGCAAGGACTATTGATTTTGGTGATAATTAAGTTAGGCGTTCAATTGTTATCAACATTTAAAATCTTCAAATAAATATTGCGGCTAAACTATTAGAAATATGAAAAAAATGTTTGGATAAAAAATGTTGCCTACTTGCCTACTTTTGTTATTTTGTTAGGTTTCTTCCAATATTCCCCTAACTCAATTATTTATTAAGTTATTTATTAAGTTATTACCCATTATAAATTCGACACTTCTGTGTCATAGCAACCTTGATGCTATAACCGAAATTTTCTGATTTGCCTTTGACTAATGAACATTCTTAGCCTTCAGGAAAAGCAGGACGCACATGTAATGAAGATGTTATTTGACCAAAGCAAATAAAATTTATTTAAGAATTTTCGTATTTTAAGAAATTTTGCAAAAATGTTTCTTCTTTTAGATTATGTCAGTATTATAGTTTATGCTCTAGGGTTTATAATTATTGTATAGACAGTATCCTACAATAGTGCCAATTTGCTAGATACTCGTGATTACTAAACCAATCGTTCGTAAAATTGCCGATAATAAACAGAAAATTATTGTTTTAAGTGTTCTCTTGTTATATACAATGAACATGGAAGTCATGTATGGTTCGCCATACCTATTTTTCAATACCTGTTATAAACGAATTCAATGTGAATAAAACATTTTGTCACTTGATGCCACAAATTATTTGATGTAAGTCTGTTCTTTATTTCGTGAATAAAACGTAAAAAATACAAAAATTTAAACCTGAAAAGCAATAATAAACGCCAGATTGACAGATGATTAGAACTTTAAAACAAGGGAGTTGCTTAATGATAATAATACTCTAGTATTTATTTAGTATAAAACATCTTGATAAATTGTCTACTTCCGCAGAGATTTCTGGTTTACGGGTTGTGACAAGAACCGTACCTATCTGGAAATTTATGGCCTTATTTTTCAATCGGTTTAATTTTCTCAAAAGTAATTTTCAAGAAAATTTATGGATAATTTCCCCATTGATTGAAAAAATTATTTACTGGGATGTAAGAAATTACAGTAAATAAAAGCAATGTTTTCTGATCATTTTTTCAAAATTAATGAAATAGAGAAATTTTCTCTAGTTTTGTATTCATTTCATAAAATGTCGAAACCGTTCATTTTCCTTACCGTTTTCGCATTTTCTTATTAGTAATAGAATTGTGCCGCCTTGCACAGATAAGGGCAGAAGTTAATTTCGATCTCGTGGGATTTCGATCTGATGAGACAAAAATACTTTTCTTTACAAGCGATGTTGCCACTTTACCAGCATTGTCCCCGAGTTACGGAATTTTTCGATCTCGTGGGATTTCGATCTCGTGGGATTTCGATCTCGTGGGATTTCGATCTCATGGGACTTCGATTTCGTGGGATTTCGATCTCGTGGGACGTCCCGCGGTGAGACATCCTAACCTGAAGCGAGAAAAAGGCAGATAGGCGCAAAGATTGAGGGACCTATGAAATATGCGGGACAAGAACTAGAACGCGTACCTACTAGAACAGGAAATCAGTGTTGAGGGGGCAACCCAGGCTATTCTATAATGAAGGATGACTTTTTTGAGCTAGCTTTAGAGAACAGTACAGAGGCAGAAACAAAGAAGATGGTAGGGTCGAATTGCATTAAACAAAAAGAAACAACTATTATGATCGGGTGTAAAAACCCGAAAGACTCCGAAAAACGTATCAGCGCTGGGTTTATAACCGAAACACTGTCGGTATTCATAGGCTGTATTCGAATACTTTTCTAATTTTGTATCCGTTATTCATATTCGGCAAGAAATTAGTCTTGTATCCGTATTCGAATATAATTAGCAACCATTCGGATACCGAAAGTATCCAAATAAAGTATATCCGGATACATCAGCAGCGTTCGAATACTTTTTAAAAGGCACCAAATACGGTTTTACCTGTTTGCGTTAAGTATACACTTGCTGACAATGCACGCAACTGTACCTGGCTGTACCGACTTTACCTATTCTAACAAGACGCGAGCCAGACAAAAGAAATAAGAACACGCAAATTAATAGACATAACAAACGCGAAACTAAGAAATGTCAGATTCCGATCCACGCAACTTTACCTGTCTCGGTATAAGGACAACAGTTCAGAATCTGAACTGTTGCGATTGCTCATCTGAAGTTCATATGAGCAATCGCAATTCGCAAACGCTTATTTAAAAAAGGGAGTGACTACTGCTCCGGCCGACGGACTCCTGAAATTTTGTTTGAACACGGTCGGGCATGCGCATTACAGAATGTCAACACAATTTGCATTTTGGAGGCGTAAAAAAACTAAAGCTGAGAGAACGCATTTTAAACAAAGCCCTTAGTTGCCCTCTCGCACCAGACACACGCATTTTTTGGAAAAAAAGATGATGTAAAAACAAGCAAAATATATCAAACCGCTACGGGGTCAGAACTCGTCTAGCCGTAGGAGAACAAAATGGAAGTTCTGTACGATATCCGCCCACACACCGAGACCGTTAGCGTCACTAGGCGATAGCGATATACTTCAACGTCATTTTACCGACATTAAGTAATGCGCACGTCCGACCGTATTGGAATAAAATTTCAGGGGACCGCCGCGCCGGCCGGAGCAGTAGTCCACTCCCTTTAAAAAATATACAAAATAACCGCACAAGCATGAGCTCGACGGATTTGAAAACCGCTAGCAATGAGGAAAATCCACAAATTTTAAAAAGGGAGTGCCTCCGCGTAGCCGGCGCCGGCCTTGCGTATAGTTGCCAGAGCGCTTCTATTTGGGAATGAAAAAGACTGATACAACGCATACGCATTTTAAACAGACCCCTTAGCTGCCCTCTCGCACCAGACACGCATTTTTTGCAAGCAAAAAGATCATGTAAAAATCTAACCTCGAAAAACTAACCTCTACGGGAACCGAACCTACCCGGGCTAAGCATACCAAATTACCAGTTCTATGCGATACCTCCCTACCTACCGTCGCTGCTGGATGCGTACAACTAACAAGGTACCTACTTAAACTGCCCTATTATTAATTCGTTATAGAAATCGGCTCCGGCAACAATACACCTATAAAACTGTAGCGGCTACAGTTTTATAGGTGAATTGTTGCCGGCGCCGGTTACGGAGGCACTTCCTTTTAAAAATACTTTTAACCAGTAATTTACTATTCAAAACAAATTCCGTTTTTTGGATTTGAGAATTAATTTAGTCAAAAGTAAATGTGAAACCTTGTATGTCTTTGAAACTCATAATTTAAATGAGCCCTGGGCCCCTGGAGACGTATTGTTCCGAAGACTTGGGCATACGCAAACACGCTAATTCTTTTCCCACTTTATTCATTCAGGACAGCGACCATTATTGTTACTGGCGTAACGGTTGGAGGGGAAGGCGAGCAGGTACTGTGGTGGGACAATCGGGAGTGATTTCACGGAATTTTACGTCACCCTGCCACTGCAGGCGCGCTCTAATATTCCCGCTTTTATCAACTTTTCAATTGCAGATTTTTCGCTTAGCCCAACACTTTATCAAATTATTTATGTAGCATACGATACATACTACATTCGTACTTGATATTCTAGTACCTACCTACTAAAAGTTGTAGCCACGAAGACATGGAGCGTACTGGATCAAATAGCCTAACACAAAGCGACCGCATTTGGATAGTTTTTCTGATAAAAGGTTCCTTAATTTGTTTCTTGTATCGATCATTATATCAATAAATTGTATACGGATCCGATACTCGAATACCACTTACTGGTATCCGTACCCAGCTCTGAAACGTATGCACTTATGGAGCACAGCATTATGGGGTCGAGGAAAAGTGCACGATAGAAGGAAAAGAAAAAAATTACACGTGTTTGAGGCATGCTGCTGGAATGTATGCAGACGCATGATGAAGATACGGTGGATAGATAAGGTTAGCAATGGTTAGCAATCAGGAAGCATTAGAAAGAGTTGCAGAAAAGAGAAACATAAAGAATAGGAAAGACGGAATGGTGGGACACATTCTGAGACACGAAGAATTAGTTCGTGACATGAGAAGGAGAAAGGAATAAAAAGTGGAGGATATTGCGTAAGTTAGTTAGTTTGAAAACTTTATGATGATCAAAATGTATGTTGTATGTCAGGCACCAATTTTTAGCCTGACCTAATACGTCCCTATACCTATGTAACATAATTTCTCAATTTTCTTATTATTCACTGGTGGTAAGTAGAACGTAATTACGAATTCTATGCTGCAGTGCTTAGAACGAAAAGAAGTTGGCCCGAGTATTTTTGGAAAAGGCTAGTCTACAAGATAAATATCGACTTAAAAACAGCGCGAATATCACAGTAAACATCCTCAAGACCATTAATCAGAATAAAACACCCCTGCACTCACCGTTTTTACTGCCGATTTCATAGCAGGATTGGCCTGCAATAAAAAGAACGCACCTTTTATACAAACGCAACCTTTTTCCGGCATAGCAATCAGACTTACCTTCTCCTTTACGCTTTTGAAAAAAGCAGTGCCTTCCTTTTTCATGGTCGACGTCCACTCCTTGTACTGCTGTTTGAGTTTAGAACTCGACTTTTCCGAATATCTGCATGCTTCCAGTTCAAATTCGTCAGAGAAACCCAGCCCGTTGTTCAACATCGCCAAGCGCTCTTCTATGAACTGACGAAGTTTTTAGTATAGCAGGTTTGGGTATTTCATCAAATTAGCATACTATTTACGTAGACACAGCAAATATTTTGTGCGTCTCATCAAACAAGAAATTAACTTCTAACACTGAGGAAATAAATTTACCCAGAATGCATGTGCTTAATTATTTAGTTTTGTTCTTATCAAAAACTATTGTGTAAATGTATGAATGACATAATCCAGAATTCTTAACACTGGGAAATTTATTAACAAAAATCAGACGTGACTTTTTTGACGGAACGGCACAAACTTGCCTACATAATAATGTAGGTACATTAAAATCTACACAAATAACTAGGATAATGAGGATGAAGTTGCTTACGCACATCGGTGCATCAACCATAAATAAAAAATGTAAAGTGGGACGAAGCAAGATTAAAACCGTTTAACACTAACTTTATTCAGTACTACTGCTTTCATCTACGTATAAACCTGATGAAAGCAATTTCATTTTGTTAAAATGATTTTATTTTTCATGCTATTTGAAAAACTATACAAAACAATATGTTCTGAAACTTACAGCCATTATCTTAAATGTTATACATGGTGATTCAGAAATAAATGCTGAAATTTTGTGGAGTGATTAAGGTGAGCATAGATGATAATTTTTTGCCAATACACTTGGTGCCGCTGAGGCGTGAGGCGACCCTACATGAAATTTGTTTTGCAAATGTCAAATTAAAAGCTACAGACTGTACACAAGTTTGTTAACGTTGAAAATGGCACAATTTGTCTGGCAAGAACTTACGGAAGCGCACAAGTGGCCCTGAGATACTATGTGTAGCACCGCAGTGGCACAAGTGTTTTGAGAAAAAATAATCGCCCATAGTTACCTTATAACTCCACAAAATTCTAGCATCTATTTCTGAATCACCCTGTATGTTCGTCTGTATACAGGCGCGCCACCTAAGCGTACTTCTTCTGTTTGCACCTTTATTATACATTTTAGAGGGAAATGTCATTTCTGATTTTTTAACACATAAAATTATTTTCACTTAAACAGGTCGTCCCATTTCTTCTGCGTAGCACATTACTTTGTTTTTAATGAAACGCCCTGTATTTGATATCATTTTTGGATGTCTTAAATTATTTTGCTACGAGGTTGTATAAAACATTTCTTGCCTAAAATTCATTTTTCTAGGGTTACCAACATTTTGTTAAAAATTTTGATAGACTTACAGGAATTTTGCAAATTAAATATCTTCGGATTGAAGAAAGTTGGAGTAGTAAGATTTTGATGAGAAGATAAAATATCTGAGAAACTGCCGCTGCATTAAAAAACCGAAAATATTATACAGGGAATTTGCAATTGCATAGGTAGACTCTTAAGAGCCCGACACACCAATTTACTAAGAATCGGGGGTTCAGAGGTACGGACCTAGAGCGGACGGAAAAATTATCTGGAAAAGCAGGGAGCTAGTCGGCCAAATTAATACTGAGAATGAACTTGTTGCGCGCACTTCCTATTTCGGGATCGATTGACAGCTGAGCGACTTTGATCAGTAGTCGAAAGACAGGCGAGAGCACGAGCTGCGTCGAAAAACTCCGAATGCAACGGTACCTACCGCTGTTTACTAATATCTTTTTTGTTTTTCGGTCGAAATTGAAAATTTTATGTGTTCTTACAAGCCAGAGGTTCAGTCTACTATTGCCGTTAACCAGATTCTGAGATTTTCTTTTCAGGAAAGTTTTATTAGGTTCTATAAAAAGCAATTTTTCGCCACTTGTAACATGCGACTTCGTTTATTGTTTTCATTTTTTTTAACAAATTTCAAAATAGCAATATGTAGTAGGTTTGTATTTTAAGAACTGTTTGCAAACAAAAACAATTTAATATCATTTATAGTTTTTGAAATATTTACAAGCAGGCGAACGTCTACCGTGCTCCCAAAATTCCTGTGTCGGGCTCTTACGTTAGAAAATTTTCAAATGGCACCATATAATATTTTTATATCACATTTTTTTGTTTTCCTTGCCGCACATCCAATCGATTATGTATAACTTTTTGAGATAATTACTTTCACATATTTGACTGTCTAATTCACAAACAAAAATATTTATATTTTCATATTTTAACGCGTATGTTTCTAAATGCTACACGAATATTTATTTAGACGTAGTTAGAGGTGAAACATTGTTTTTCAAGTAAAAACTACCCACAAACCCACAAGTATCTAAACTATCGATAGTTAATAAAGAAAACGTTTGTGCTTAACACAGTGTACCACGGTGTCTTCTCTGTTAAGAAATTGAAATGACTTTTATTAGTGTTAAAACACTTTTTCATAATTCGGAAATTATTACATAGCTGTTTTGATGCTAATTTGAAAATGTGATTCTACAATTATTTGAAAATATCAATTTCTTGTATAAGAATTCTGGGTAATATGTAGATATTTGAGGTTGATTATCTTAAAAATTATTAAGTTTACGGGTACACAAGTTGAAAAGTTGATGCAAAATAGAGAGAAAACCAATGATATAAAACAACAACTTTAAATGAAAATTATTTCATTATTAATTGAAAAAATTAAGTTATGGGGTTTTGAAATATTTTAATTTGGTCGTGTAAGTAACTGCTCATACCCTCAATAATATTTTTGATTTTTTATTACTGAAACAGTTACTCTGAGATGTTACTTTTGTCTCCTCAAAATATCACCGCTATCTAATTTTTAAAATTCCTCTACACCTGTCAAAATCTTTTTAAAACTGCCGATAACATCAAAAATATTCATTTTAGACAAAAAGTATCTAATACAACACCTAGTAAATTCAAGCAAGGAATCCAAAAATGCAATAGAATATATGATGTTCCATTTAAAAAAACAAAGTTAGGTACTGCGCGGAAGAAATGGAACAGCCTGTACAAGTGACAATAATTTTGTGTAACGGAGCATAAAAGTTCAGTGGGGGTCTCTTATCTAACATTTTTCTCCAAAAAGTGTAATTAAGGTGGAACACAAGAAATACACTTAGATCGTGCACCCTGTATACAGGGTGATCTATAATGAGTGTAACAAACTTCTAGGGTAGACAGAATACTTAAAAATAATGCGAAAAGTCCTAATCAACGTATGTCTAAAAATGCCGGCTAAGCAAGATACAAGGTGTTGAAATTTCTTAAATAAATGTATTTTTTTAATATCTGGAAAACTACCGGAGCTATTCATTTGGAATTTTGGACATAATAATTTATTGATGTTATTTACTAATTTATAAATTTTGAGTTTTGTACTCTCACCAGTGGCGTCACTACGAGGTGGGGAGACCACATTTATTACCGAAACTATGTTACGCTACTGACTTACACAGATATTTTGCAAAATATTTGAATCTTTGTTTTATTTGCAAGAAAAAATCTCTCTTTTGTTTTTTGCGTAAGAAGCATAGTTTCAGAGCGAAATAATTATGTGTACCATGGTGCATTAGTCCGAGATTATAAAAACGAAATTGTCAACCATTCTCTGTAACAGTAAGGCGTTGTTAATATAGAATTAGCATGTAAATACTCGAGAATAGCACAAAACAGCTGAAAATAGTAGTTAACGATACAAGCAGATATTAAATTTTTGTAAGAAATTTCAACACCCTGTATCTATTTTTGTAGCCATTTTTGGGCACATATTCATTAGGAATTTTCACAATATTTTCACAATATTTACACGCCACTTCAATATTAACAACGCTTTACTCCTTTACTGTTACAAAGATGACATGATTTCGCGGACTAGGCACCTTCTTATACAAAATTATTTATCTCTGAAACTATGCCTCGCACGTAAAAAACAAAAGAGAGATTTTTTCTAGTAAATAAAACCAAGATTCAAATATTTTGCAACATATCTGTGTAAGTCAGTAGCGTAACATAGTTTCGGTAATAAATGTGGTCTCCCCACCTCGTAGTGACGCCACTGGTGAGAGTACAAAACTCAGAATTTATAAATTACTAAATAACTTCAATAAATTACACTGGCGAGCATAAAATTAGGGTCACTTCAAAAATTCAACTTTTCTGGTTATTTATTGTATCTTTTATCTCTAAACAGGAATGTTTTAAAAAGAAAACGTTTCATTTTCTAATGTTTTTATTGAAAATTCGTAAAGAAGCAAATTTTAACAAAATTGTTTTAAAATGTGTAGTGAGAAAAATGTTGGAATAAAACAAGGAACTGTTAAAATTTTGACCTCTAATAACGAGTGTTTCCTCGTCGTGCATTTATGACAGCCTGGAGGCGACGTGGCATGCTCTCAATTAAATTACGGATCACATTTTGCGGGATGTTATTCCACTCCTGTAGTATGAGCTCTCTAAGATCCTGTGCGTTGGTGGGAGACGGCGTATGACTTCGTACACGTTGTCCTAGCTCATCCCACACATGCTCTATGGGGTTCAAGTCGGGACTCCGTGCTGGCCAATCAAATCGCGTAATTTGAACCTCATCCAAATAACCGCTAACAATCCTTGCCACGTGGCGTCGAGCTTTATCATGCATAAAAGTTGCATGTTCTCCCAGAACCGTCATAAAAGGCATGACATGATTTTCTACAACTTCCGTTACGTACCTATGCGCAGTTAGGGATCCATTGCCGATAAACACTAATTCGGTACGCGCGTCTGAAGAAATTCCTCCCCACACCATAACTGAGCCTCCACCAAATGGAAGTCGCTCATCAATACAAGCCTGGGCATATCTTTCTCCGCGTCTTCGCCATACCCGCCGACGTCCATCCGACCCATTTAAACAGAAACGGGACTCGTCTGAGAATAATACCCTCCCCCAATCGTCATTTGTCCATCCCAAGTGATCTCGAGCAAAGTTCAGTCTTGCGATTCTATGGCGACGGAGAAGTGGAGGACCCGTAGCCATTCTCCGACAAGATAATCCAGCAGAACGAAGTCGCCTTCTAGCTGTCCATTCGCTAATGTTAACATTTCTGACTTCTTGGAGGGGATTTCGAAGCGAAACTGCCGTAGCGGTCCGATTCCGTAAAGCCATGGTCACAAGAAAACGGTCATCCCTTGGCGTGGTGGTTCTTTTCCACCCTGATCCTGGTCTTCTCGTCAGCCTACCAGTTTCCTGAAATCGTTGGGATACCCGCTGAACTGTAGAAAGACTTACACCAACCGTTCTTGCCGTTAAACGTTGCCCTCGACCATCTTGCAACATCGCTATAATTCTGACCGCCGCGCCGTGACAGTATTTAAAGCCATTATAAGGAAATAAACAAACACTACACTTTTCGACCGTCAAGTTATACACAGGAAAGTTAGTGAATAAATGAAGGAAATTGAAAAATAGACGCCGAGAAATAAGCTTCCAAGTAGCGCACATGCAAGCATTTCCTAGAAATCGGAAATATTGAATCTTTGTTGTGCAAAAGAAACCACAAAAAGCTTATAACAGTTCCCAGAAATGCAAGTGTTATAGCCTTCAAGAATTAATTAAATTTAATATTTTGAATTTTTAGAAAAATTGGCAATTTTCAAAGTGACCCTAATTTTATGCTCGCCAGTGTATTATGTCCAAAATTTCAACACCTTGTATCTCGCTTAGCCGGCATTTTTGGACATACGTTGATTAGGGTTTTTCGCATTATTTTTAAGTATTCTACCTACCCTAGAAGTTTGTTACACTCATTATAGATCACCCTGTATTATGTCGCAGTTGTATCGTAGAATCAGGCATTTTGCGTAAAGCCTATAGGCGTTTATCAAAACGCGGACATATTGCAAAACAAGTTATATTCGCAGATAATAATCGGCACTTTCTACAAATTACAGCAGAGTTCAACATGTAAGCGACTACAATCGTGCTTTTCCAATTCACTTATTATCTACTGTGAAATCTGCCGCACTGCTTGCTGTATAAAACAAACCCCATCTATGAGTTTAAACTTTAGCATTTAAAAATGTTGGGGTCGTTTAACATCTACAATTTCAGAATCGGGTATGCAAACCTCCATGCAAACAATGTATACTTTTTTAGCATTTAGATATTCTCTTCAAAGGTTAGACTTTCTACATCATATTTCTATAACACCCTAGAGTGACGAAGTGATTGCTATCGGAAATTATGTTGATTGTTGGGGGAGGTTCTTCAGACGCCTTCATAACGTTGCGTTAGATTCGAAAATAAAAGTTTCGAGAAGCAAATTCAAAGTCGCACTTTTGAATTCTCGATGCAAGTCATGCCAGAACACCAAAAATCACAAAATTATTTTTGGCTATTATTTAAATATTTAGCAAGTGCGTAAGCCAGCCGCCTAAGTACAACAAAATCCTTGTTGAAAAATCCAAATCTACCCAAAAATCATTTCCAACTCACCTGCCTGAAAATTTGCAGATTTAGCATTTCCCTAAGAAACGGCTGCAGCGAAATCGGCCTCGTCTCAATGAACTTTTCTTGGTCAAAAGTCACCTTTTCCCCAGGCTGGAATCGCAGCGCATCCCGATAACCACCGATTAATTGCACTAAAGCACGCAAGAAAGCTCTAGACACTCCATCGCCAAGCAGCGCCGACCTGTTTCTCAGTTGTTTCTTCAAGGAAGCTATCTAGAACATTAACAATGTTGGCGAAAGGGTCCCCCTTAATTGAGCGGAAACAACTCACTACTTCTTGAGGCAAATTGTTGAGATCGTCGAAAGGTGTTTCGACTTGGTTGGTGTCCGCGTGTAAGATTACAACGTCTCCAATTTCGCTCCTCTGAACTTTCTATGATGGGAAAACAATTTTGTTATAATTTCGGAGTAATGAATGCTCTGACTAGGTCGGTATAAGATTTTAGTACCGGAAGTGGACATCCTATGGAAGTTTAGGATGTTTTTATTCATTAACGATGTCATAAAGATCGATACCACATTGGAAACAAAACAAGGTAGACAGGATACTGCAGTCAACATGTTGTTTTTCCATAATTACCGCATGTTGACTAATTTAAATTTACGGTTTATCCAAATATTACCGTTTAGCAAATTACAAACATAATACCTAGCCACATTTAAAACTAGAGAATACATCGGGTACCCGGGTGCATATTCGTTTCGAGCGTAGCGTATTGCATTCCTAACTGTCGACTTACAGCAACGGGCGAATTTTCTACTTATATACTATTTTCGTAAGCTTTCTTGTCAGCACACCTTCGTGGCTCAGTGGTCGATGTGTCAGTCTCCCAAGTCGCAACGTTGAGGGTTCGCACCTCGCAGTAGTTCTTTTTTGTTATGATGATTTCTCTTTTTTCTTTTGAACAAAAAATCGGTCAGGTCCAAAAGAACAGCTAGGGGATGGCCATCACTCGAGACAGACATCCACTCATTTGCCATACCTCTGCGACCACGGTCGTCCGATACGATAGCATACGCTCGATACGAATATGCTACCCGGGTGCATTTAAATATTATGGTATAATTTTAGCGCCCGTGATTTTATTATTGGTCAATTTCAATTTTGCCGGTCAATAGTAAGATGAGTGCCGAAATCGTTACCGGCATGTACGTTGCTGAAACACAGGTCGGAAAGTTGCGATTTGAATTGCATGCAAGAAAGCGAGGACTTAAACATTGTTTCGTTCAATGGAATCGTCAACAGTCAGTGGTTCAGTGGATAATGCGTCGTTCAATAAAAACGCAAGGCTGCAGGTTCGCGGCTCGCCGCGACTAATTTTCGTTGTGGTGATTTCGTTCTGTTCTTTTGAACAAGTCAGTCAGGTGACCGTCAGGCAGGGTATCCCCATCAGGCCAGAGAGGCGGACTTTCAGTCATTTGATTTTTCTTGTTGATTTATAAACCTCTATTGTTCACAAGTTCACCATGCAACATTCCGGCCTGTGTTTCAGCACCGTCCAACATTCTGGTACCTAACGATTTCAGCACTCCGCGTGTTTGCATTATGAGGAGTGCCAAAATAACACTGTCAGATATATTGCATGTCGCAAGTGGGTGCCACAGAATCCCAAACTTATCTTAAGTGAGATATATTTTCTACCAACAGATTTTTCTTTTATTGACTCTGCATCATGAAGAATGCCAAGATATCACTGTCAGACACATTAGAATGTTGCGAGTGGGTGCCAGAAGATCCCAAACTTTTCTGAAGAGAGCCATCAGCAGTGCTCAGATGCAACTTTCTTATAGCCATAGTCTTGTTCCTCGTGCTTTAAACATTAAGATTAATAACGTCTGGCATGGTAGAACATGCAGCAATAATTTACAATTGCGGCTCCCTAACAACACTGAAGTTGTAGCAAAGATAAAACTAAAAATTCCTGCATTTTTTTATAGTACCGCTCTCATTTTGTCTCCAGTAAAGAGACAACAATATAATAAAATATACTCATACATAAGTTGTTCTTTAAAAAGCCTTGGTATTTCATTACTTATCTTGAAAGAACACCATCTTGATTCCTGAAGCTTTAAACCTCGCTTTAATCAGTCACCCTATATGTATAATAGCTTCCAAAATTCAATTACTGTAAAATATACATACAACGTTTTGTTATGTCTGACTTCCAGACAATGCAATTTCCGTACAGACTGATTTATCGGTACATAATTAGTTTCCCTAAAATTTTAATTACTTCCTTATAACTTCTGAACATATATTTACAAACATTTTACAGATAAACACATAAAGTATTATTTATTTTCAAATATAATTTCCTGAACCAACATTAAGTTAGCAGGCGCCAAATACCTAATTAAAATAGAACATTATTTATAAGTACTCCATAAGACGTAGAAATATTATGAAAAACTAGGCATTTATCGCAATATTAAATAATATGGGGAAGGTATAAATTAGCGAAGTAAATAAAACATATAAAAACAATATCATTAAAATTAAAAGTACAGACCTAAAAAAACATATTTAGTTCTATGTATCTTCACTCGTCCTTTAGAAACATCGAAAGAAATATCATTGCACGCAACACGCAATATAATAAAATAAAGGATATTCAACCGGGATTTCAAAATTTGGTATATCATCAATTACATACCCTCACAGCAGAAAACTAAGAGCAACATGCCTGTATGCATACATGTATGCAGGTATACCAATAATTTATTTTGAGATTATGTACGGAAAATATACCCAAAGTCAAGTGCAAAATATTGAAAGGTATTAATAGAACGAAGAATTTCCTGTCAACATTATCTAAATTAATAGTTTAAATTTAGGGTTTACCTTAAGGACTTCCTCTGGTACGCCGATGAGGAAGGGCATAGGTGCTAACAGATAATCCACCAAGGACATAGGTAACACTGGAATGAATATATGTTGCCAGATCATCGGATAAATCACATCGTTGGCAGATTGGACACAGGCACTCAGTCTCGTTAATTTTTTTGACGTAAATATTATACGTCTTTCGTACAACATCGATGCGAATATTACCATCATGTTGTTACAGTCTACGGCGTTGTAGTATTCCGTCAAATTTCGCTGTAAATAAAAATAAGTTTTCGACTCATTTTATTATAATTTATTTTTAGATTAGTTTTATAAAAGAAAGTATGGGTACTTTGAAGTTATGGAATCTTAAACCGTTTTCAAAAGATTATTTCAAATGCCAACGTGCAAACATGCAGGCAGTTAAAAAATGTGAACTTTTGCGAACTGTTGCTAGAGCAAATATTCACAGAAAAGGGTGCCTATAAAATTAATGCAAATACGCAAGTTGGGGATATTATTTAAAAAATGTCTGTGGTGATGTCGGCGATGTCGTAATTCTAGAAAAACTAAACACATTTTCTTGAAATAAACCTATGTTTCCGGATTTTTTTCGTTTTCACTCTAATCTCTATATTCCTGACTTTATTTACGCATTGCATAAATAAAACATCATTCAGATTTTGAATTGGACGCCCCTGTGAATTCCCTAAAGACTAAAATCATTTCTATTTTTAGGAGACAAGTGGAAAATTAGGCGAAAGCAAACGTCGTTTTACCTTCCTATGATCCTATGACGTCTGAAAGATGTTTATTTCAAGTAATTAGAAGAAATCTGAGGCAAACATCTTTGTTTGCTGACATCCATGTTTGCTCATGCTAAATATACCTAACAATCAGTCCTGCTAAAGCTAAACTATATTGGCTTCCTCTACTTTTCGTGCAGATTTCCATTTATTAAAACGATGATCCTATCCAAATAGATTTTTATTCTTTTAAAAACCCGTTTACATAGCAACTAATGAAAACACCGTCTTTATAAATTAAATACATATGCGTATTGGTATTTGCACTTATTGAATGTGTGTCGTCCAACTACTAATACTGTTGGAACGGAAAGGTCAACTCGGTGCCCGCAAAAAGGGGAATTTAAAAATTATTGTTCGCTGACAAAAAGATTTAATGAAGCATTTAAAATCAAAATAAAGAAAACACCAATGTATATGGAAGACAAGGAATAGGAGAGATAGGATGAATGCATAAGCCAAGGGATAAGCTAAGTCTGTTTTGACTCAAAATTCCATGTTATTTCTGATGTAACTTCACTTTAGCGAAAATTGACGGTACATGCATAACGTCATAAACAGACTTCAGGCCTGTGTCGGTAAGGTAAGTTTCTGTGACGCGAGCTAGCTTCAGGTCGGTGGGTAGACAGTACGGCGACATGCATTGGAGAGCCAACCCTCGAAGTTTGTTACACTCATTATAGATCACCCTGTATAAATTAATGTGTTTATTCGAGGGCATTTATAACTTTAAATTAATATAATAATAACAATTAGATATAGATAATAGTGCTTAAGATTATTGGGAACGAATATTACACTGTACTTTATAAAATGTGTAGGTATACAATTTTTCTGCAGACTATAATTGTTGCAATAGTCATCAGTGTCTAGATTGGTTGCCGTTGTTGATGCATATCCTCCCCAGAATATATGCTTATGCTTGAGAATGTAATCTTCTCGCTGCTCGTCATGTCTAATTCAAGAGATCTGCGCGATACCGAAGAAATTCCTTCGCTAAATACGCTATGTCCATTGATAAGCGCTATATGTTCCTTATTTCTAAAGTACTTGCCAACTGCTCTTCCCGCACATTTTCGAAAAGATTGCTGTTGCTGCTGTTATTGTTGCGGTTGCAATGCTGAGGCAGTTCTAGATCAACTGCGGTAGCAAGCGAGCGTTAACCTCGATGCCGATGAAATTTTCTCCTGAAAGTTTTCTGAACGAGGAACAGCAGTTAAGAGTCGAAATACTGTACTGTACGTTCTCTACACTGAGAAAAAAGTGTTGTCCGTAATATCATAAAAGTTGTATGCAATACAACATGTTGTTGCTATATATGCGCCAGCTACAACGGATTGTATATTTTACAACAACAATTCTGTAATAACTTTATGACAAAGAATACGACACAGAATATATAAACATGTCCCTTGTGAAGTTCGCGCATACAAGGCAGTTGTTGTAATAATTAATAGCTGAAATAGTATACGATATTGTGGTTGTTCCAAAATTGTTACGGAATGTGTTTTCTATCATACAGTTAAATTCAATCTATACTTACCGTTTTTACAGTTCTGTATAACAAATTAGTTCCATTCTTAATATCTTTGTAGATCGGCTTCTTATACTTTACTCTTTCTTATTTCTTAACTCCGATATCTGTGTATTGACAAGTCAACAAAAAGTAAGAGATAATTGAAAATATTTATGTACAATTATTATTCTGGAAGGTATGAAAAAAAATCGTGATGAAAATATAACTGCTTTATTTGTTTTAAAAATACAACCTACGTAATCATTGACAAATAAATAAAAAATTAAAATATAAATTTGTATAGTGTACAAACATTAACGGCTATTAATAAAAATTATATTCTATCTTGGACTACCTCAATATTTTTAAAACATTCTTAATAGCGAGGTGGTGGTTCATTTTAGTAGGCACGTAATACAGGGTATTTCAATTTAAACATACATTAGACATTTTATCTGAAAATTTGCTTACGTCTAAGAAGAAGAATTCTACGTTGATGCCATGGATCCTCTATCCTCTATCCATGGTTGATGCAGATCTTACAACTAGGTATTTCTGTAAAGAAAATAAGATACTGTAAAATGATACCCTTTAAGAAAACCCCGTTTTAATCTTTTAATCAACCCTATCTAAATTTTCACGGAGAATTCAAAAATGTCATAAAAATATAGCAATCTACTTAAAATTACTAGGTAATATAATAATTAATTTTCTGGAATTTAATAAAGAATTTTGCACACACTTGTAGATGTTTTAGCAGAATGTATGTAAACATTTCAATATTGTTGTTGCTCTGTTTAGGTACTTATATTTTTTTAGAAGGATGTGGAATACAACAGCGTTTACCTTTATGATGAACACCCTGTATAGCAAAAAAAGCATGCATTTATGGTGTTAGGCAATGTTAACTTTATGCTAATTATTAATTGTTCGTAAAACACATTTAAGCTTCAGAAATGTCCTCTTTTACAATCTTCCATGCACAACCTACAGTAATTTACTTTAAGACTTCCAGAAAAAATCATTATTTGTGTTAAGTTCAATGTAATAAAGAGAACAGTAATAGTGCAATATGATAAACGTGAAAATTAATATGTAGGTAGGTAGGTACCTACCTAACTGATGTTGCAAGGATACATCATCTAAAACACAGCAAATTTTACTTACCGATAAAGACGAAGACAACATGTACCTACATAGGTACCAAATCTTGAAATCCACAAAGGTTTAACATGTCTTCCATTTTCAATAGCAATGAACTGCAATTGATTTCAGTATTTAACACACACACTCACAGCTCTTCTGGACTTTTGATGAGACGGAAAGGTTGCAAGTTAAAACTAGAGAACAACCGTTTGGTAGTTATTATGTGTTGTGCAGGTGCATGGCACCAGCTTCGACCAATCATAAACGAAAACTAGTTAAATTACAACGTCGTTGTTGTAATGCTTACAATTTGAGCAGTATATTATTTACAAAGTCATGAACGATATTACTTAATGTTTGTCGTATGTCTTGCCTGCAATTTGAAGGTATGTATATCGCATGTAAATGTAATCCATACGAATGAGTCTTAATGATAATAACACTTTAAGGAAATTTGTTTTTCCATAGTATCTTATGCAAGAAACTTGGCGTATGCAAGAATATTCTATTTTAGATTTCTGATACACCCTCCGTTTTCGCAATGAGTAAATGTATTCGAAAATGAAAATGTGTTGCTGGATACGGTATCTCAAATACAATTTAAGTGTAATATGAAAAACATTCCATATTGTAAGCAGTGTATAAATATTGAATATGATAGAACATAAAAATGTTATACTATACAAAAAGTTCCCAGCAACTACATTTTGTATAAATATTTTGTAAAATTTCTCTCAGTGTAGCAGCACCATCTTCAACCAACATACTTTATCCTTGCCCTTCACGTAGACCCTGTCGCAATCGACCATCGAGCGTAGGTCTTCGTAGTTTTCCGTGCCGCAATTCCAGCTCGGAACGTGTTAGAAATCTCCTAACCACATGCCTAAAGGCGGAAACATATTAGAGCGACGCGACGTGATGTGACGCGACGCGACGTGAAAATTTCGCGGGTGTTCATATTTAATCGACGCGACGCTACGCTACACTACGCAACGAGAGGTGACGGTGTGCATCACTTTTGTTGCTAGTTCATTTGAGTTTGTTCGTGACTGTAGCCATCATGGAAACCTCATCCTCTGAAGAGTTCGAAGACGAAATTGAAGAATGCGCTACTTACTACGTTATATTCTGCACTGATTTGATTCTTACCTGTTGTGTTAAGTTCCTTGCTAATTTCTTCCCACGCTTCAAGCCTCATTTGCTGATTTCTATAGTGCTTTGATTTTGAATTATACCTATATTACACTCATAATTCCTGACGTTTTCTATTAATAAAGTTTCGTTCATTGTTATGTCCGCGTGTTTCGCGTTCACACTTGTATGATGCAATGCGATGCCACGCTACGCGATGCTACAAAAATCTGGGAGGAAGGGATGTCGACAACGTCGTATTGCGTCGCGTGGCATGGCATCACGTTGCATCAGACAAGTGCACGGCGGGAGAGAATATCAACGTTTTCTTATGGAATAGATTTTGATCAGATCTCGGTCACGTCGCGTGGTGTAGCGTCGCGTCGCGTCGCTCTAATATGTTTCCGCCTTAACTTGTTATTGCCGAACGGCGGCTTGAAGATCCAGTGGTACTGTTGTCGCCGCGATAATCCAACGCAACGAGTGAAATTTCTTTGAAGATGAATTCACCAGCTGGCAGCTGCAGTCTTGAAACCTTGAACGTCGCGACATACTCCATGATGATTATGCCGGCTCCGCACATTAGTACCAACATTGGGACCAACGTTGTAGCACAATTTCGAGAAACTATCTACACATTGGTATTCATTGTCAATTGCTATCGAGTCTGTTACAATTATATTTATGCGCCAGAGGCAAGAAGAAGATCGTGGGTAACCACGCTGCACACAGATTAAGAAATCAGTATACATTTCTGTTTCTGTGATCCCGAACCATCGGATTCCATAATACTATTTCTACTTGATACAATTCGACGAATTGCAAAACTCTTTCATTTGTCCAAATTGTTTGTGGCGACATTGTAGATACTACGAACTACCTTCTACTAGCTTGCAGCATTTGAGCGACCAACGTGTGGACGACTACATGAAGTTGATACCAAGCCCTATGATATTTTGTCAAAAAACCGATACTTAAGCAACGAATAGCTACCAACCTTGTAACTAACGTTGGCGTCAAGCCAATTTTATCCGTACACACGTTGGACTAACTCTATTGGCTCCAATGTTGGTTTCTCGTTTAGTTCCAATGTGTAGAGTCGGCATTATGCCGGCTCCACACATTGGAACCAACATTGGAGCCAATAGAGTTCGTCCAACGTGTGTACCGATAAAACTGACTTGGCGCCAACGTTAGTTCCAAGGTTGGTAGCTATCCGTCGCTTGTCGGTTTTTTGACAAAACATCAAAGAGATTGGCGTTAACTTCATGTAGTCGTCCACACGTTGGCCGCTTGAATCACAGATCAGTAATTTGAATGTTGCAAGCGAGCAGAAGGTAGCGCTTATTAACAATGGTATCACAAACAATTTGGTCAAATTAAAGAGTTTATTAGTTTTGTAGGCTCTTAATGCAACAAATGTGCCTAAGGCCATTTCCATATCAGTCCTTCCTTCTGGCGTAGTCATGCGAACGTTGGCTTTACTCGATGGCAACTGAGAGTTGGTACCAATGTGTAGATACTTTCACGAAACTGTGCTACAACGTTGGTCCCAATGTTGGTGCCAATGTGTGGAGCCAGCATTTCGCAAACAAAGTCAACGCGGGACTGACACTTGCACACACGATGATGCCTGAGAACGAGAATGAAAACTTTAAGACGATGAAGACTACAGATTTACGGTTCAAAATACACAATTCCAATGCTCATCACAGCCACATCGTATTATTTTAAATTTTCGAACAAGTTTTGTCGACACTTCATATCCAAACTTCAAATCATCATCATTCCAAGCCAAAATGAGAGCAATAATTTGCTCCCGATGACTAGGGTTCATTTTGCTCTTGCAGAAAATCAAATAACCACCCGGGGTTGTCAATTTTCTTCTCGAATACCGACTTGCCTAACTAATTACAAGTTAATAAATTCCAGGACTCAAAGAGGGCGAGGGCTCGAAATTATTTCCTGTTTACTGGAATTAAATTTTGCCGTGCGAAGATTGAATTGACAATGGAGGAGTCGTTGTAATGTGCCCTTGACTAGTACAATATCATCGTTATGGTTTAGTTTCTCGCCATCATCATAAGGTTCTCAGTCCGAAGACTGGTTGGACGCGTACCTCCATTCTTTTCTATCCTGAGCTAACCTACGCATTTCCCTAAAAGTAGAACATCCTACATCCCTAACTATTTGAGAGCAGTAGTCTAATCTAGGCCTACCCCTACCTCTTTTTATTCCTATCTCTGACTCTAGTATGTCACGAACTATTCCTTCGTGTCTTAGAAGGTGTCCTACCATCCTATCTCTCCTACTCTTTATTGTTTTCCATACCTTTCGCTTTTCCCCAACTCTTTCTAATACTTCCCTATTGCTAACCTTATCTATCCACGGTATCTTCATCATGCGTCTGTAGCACCACATTTCAAACGCTTCTACTCTTTTTCTATCCGCTTCTCCTATTGTCCAAGTTTCGCACCCGTATAATGCCGTACTCCATACATACGACGTTAAGAGTCTCTTCCTAGTCTCTATATTAACCGTTCTCGAGCATAACAGTTGTTTCTTTTTGTTAAACGCAACTCGGCCCTGCGCCATTCTTTGTTTTATATCTTTAGTGCTCCTACCGTCTTGAGTTATTTTACTTCCTAAGTAGCAGAAATCCGCGACCTCCTCTATCTTCTCATTTCCAATTTGTATTTCCATTTTAGTTCTATTTTCACATCCCCTACATACCAAAATTTTAGTTTTCTTTTTATTGATTTTCATGCCGTAGCCCTGTGTCAAAACTGCTTCCATTTCATTCAAAGCCGCTCCTAATTCTTCTTTGCTAGATGCTAGCACTGCTATATCATCCGCAAATCTGAGCATGTTAATAGTTTGGCCCTGTACATTGATCCCTGAGGCTGTTCTTTCCTTAACAATATTAATCGCATCTTCGATATATAAGTTGAAAACTAGAGGTGACAATGCACATCCCTGTCTCACTCCCTTCCGGATATCTACTTCCCTTTGTTCCTGCTCACATTCCATAACTGCCTTTTGCTCTTTGTAGATATTATGTATTATTCTTCTGTCCCTGTATTTCATCCCTACCTTTCTCAGCACTTCGAACATCTTCCCCCATTTTACGTTGTCGAAGGCTTTTTCTAAATCTACAAATCCTATATAGACGCTCTTTCTCTTTTCTATCGTTTTTTCTATAATTACTCGTAAAGCTAGAATGGCCTCGCGCGTTCCTCTATTTCGTCTAAATCCGAACTGATCTTCTCCTAATATTTCTTCCGCCTTTTTCTCCATCCTTCTTTGCACAATTCTAGTTAAAATTTTTGACGCATGGGAAGTTAAACTGATAGTTCTAAAATTTTCGCATCTATCCGCGCCTTTTCTTTTTGGCAAAGCTACTATGATGTTCCGTTTGTAATCTTCTGGAATCTCGCCTGTCAGGTATATGCGACTAACTAGTTTAAATAAACGATCTATTACCTCTTGACCTGCGCACTTTAAGATTTCTGCCTGCAAGCCATCTATACCTGGTGCTTTATTATTCCTTAAACTTTTTAGTGCTATCTCAAACTCTTCTCTCATTATAGGACTCCCTAGGTTATCCCCCTCTACACTGCTTTCGCTTTCTAATATATCTTGCACTTCCTGTCCCGCATATAAGTTTCCTAAATATTCTTTCCACCTATCTGCCTTCTCCCCACTTCCGATTAGGATATCTCCTGCCTCATTTCTAATGTTTTTGGTACTAGATCCAATTTCTCTAAAATTTCTCCTAATTATTTTATATGCTTCATCAGTCTTTCCTACTTCGAATTTATCTTCCACTTCTTTGCATTTATTATCGATCCATTGCTCTTTCGCTTTCCTACATTCCCGAATAATTTCCCACTTGATCGCCTTATATCTTTGTTTCCCTGTTTCATCTAACCTATTTTTATATTTTCGCCTTTCCTCTATTAGACTCACAATATGTTTTGTTATCCAGGGTTTCCTACTTTCATTCTGTTTATGACCCAAAATATCCCTAGCTGAGGAAACTAAACTATTTTTAATGCAATTCCATTCTGCCTCTATGTCCCTAACAATATTTCCACCCGTGCCCTTTAGTGCTTCGTTTGTCTTTTTCTCGAACTTATTGCGCATATCATCATCTTTTAGTTTCTCTGGGTCAAGATACCTTCTTCCGCTTCTTTTTTTCAAAATCTTAAATTTAAGATTGGCTTTCATAACGCCAAAGTATGTTAATTGCGTATAGTTTTATGAGTGGCATATTATGTAGATAGTTCATTTAATCAAATAGCGGATGTGAAATCAAGCATAGCATTAATAGTAGGTATGACTACATGCGTTTATTGGGATAAATTAAGCGATTTGGTAAACTCGACCACAGACGAATATAACTTATATTCGTCTGTGACTCGACACAAGTTTTGCTTGTTGATTATTTATTATATTTGTACCTAACTCGAAAGGTGCGTTCTAAAATAGCACATCTCGTAGAACACGTACATAATGTTGCGGCAGGTTAACACCAACAACAATAATATAAGGGGTGTTTAACGTCATGTACAGGGTGATTCAGAAATAAATGCTGGAATTTTGTGAAGTGATGAGATGAGTATAGCGCGCAATTTTTTCCAATACAGGGTATCAAACGACGACCTTACACAATCTGTATATAGAAAAGTATATATAGCAGAATTACACAAATTCGCACAATTAAGTAATCCAGGATGTTCAATTCGACTAAAATATTTTTGACTTTCTGCGACTACCAGTTGTACCAGAAATAGACACCAACTTCCTTATTTTAAATGGAATGCATATATTTTTTAATACGGATTTAGATTTTTGGTCAAATTTGAAGGTCAACTTATGCAAAACATATGTGTGTGTAAAGTGCACTTTCTTCGAGATATTCATTTTTTTCATATTTTGACAGTTGCACTAGTTTACAAAAATATTATTATTTCAAAAACGAAGTCGAAAGGGCAAATTATTTTTATGAATTCTCAATCTATAACGTTGAAATAATTTGTCAGATGTCATACAGGGTGTTGCAGAAAAATGGTTGAATTTCAGTTTCTGAAACATTCAAAAACTCATTTTTTTTAAATGGAAACCTCTATTTTTTCGCAACGTTCAATTATTCTTCAAAAAAATAAGGGTATTTCCGAGGGTATTTCATGTTGAAGTTGCTTTACCTAAACCACTTCATTTTTGACTTATTCGCAAAAACGCATATTTTTTAATTATTAATGGAATCAAAAAATATAAAGCCGGCTTTGCTTGTGTCGAACATTAAAAACAATAGATTAATTTCATCGAAACTGTCACAAGCAACACCATGTCTCATTCAGGGTTTAATAACGAAAATCAATTTATTGGTCATTTATGGTGAGTGTGATAAACAGTTTGAAACGAATTTAATAATATTATAACAAAAACCTACAACAAATGTTCGAAATAGCCCCCATTAACGTTTACACACTTCGTTATCCGGCTTGTTACTGCGTTTTGAGTGGCACGTCGGATTTGCTCAGCAGTAACTAATCTAAAAGCATCGCGAACCCTTTCCTGGCAATCCTCTTGCGTGGTAATGGGTGTGAAATACACCAAATTCTTGATATAACACCAAATTAATGAAAAAGTCCATTGGGATCATGTCTTGTGAACGGGGAGGCCATAAATGTGGCCTGTTATTTACTATCTAACGATCTTCAAACAGTTGATATAAAAAATTAGACAACAGTCGCCCATTGTGTGGTGGTGTCCCGTCCTGTTGGTACCACTGTTGCCGATATTGATGCCTTGGTATCATGTCCATGTAATTAAGAATATGGTTCCTCAAAATATCAAGATATCCCTCACCTACAGTGGATAGAAGAATAATGCTTATTTTTATCGAATTTTATACACTCTTTAAATTTTCATGATAAAAATGAACAGCTATTAAAGCATCATTTTGAATGGCGCAAAAGACATTGAAACGCCACCAATCTTGAAACTGTCCCTCTCGAATTACATGGAGGTTACTGTCGTTCCAATAGTGTGAATTGCGATGGATAAATAATCCGTTTTTATTAAATTTTACTTCATCGCTCCATATTATTTTTTCTAAAAAAGTCATTTTCTTGACACTTGAACTTGACCAACATGAATTCGCAGAACTGAAGTCTTCAAAAAGTCTCCTGGCTGAACTTGGACAACTTGGTATGAAAATGGGTGGTATTTGTGCTTTCTTCAAATTCGATGAATAGGTACTGGGATTAACACCAAGTATACTGGCAAAAAATAATCGTCTTTACTCCACAAAATTCCAGCATTTATTTCTGAATCACCCTGTATAATTATGCATGTGAATGCAAAATTAAAATATGTATCAAGTGGTATGGCAGTTCCCTTATGAACTGCCCATTTTTCATCTCCGAATATGGATAACTTTCTTAGTAGAAGACAGGTTAAATGAACAAAATTTGGCCGAATTATTCATAATCAATCTTTACATTCTTGGCTACTGTTCTGGCAGTTATTCGTTATTGGAATACCCTCCATCACTAACATCTCCACTTTGGCCACCACTTCAGAGTTCTGCGCCGCTCCAGGTCTTCAACTCTTTGCACCTCTTCGAGGCTTCCTCTGTCGCGTTTAAACTCATTTGTCTGTCGAAGGCCGGTCGCTTCTAATGGGCAAGCATCCTGGTAAACTGCTTTCAACTTAGTTATTTGAGAAAAAGAATTTAATCACTATCCGGCATTCAAGTTTCTCCATTTTTAGAAACCATCGCGCGGGAGACATTTTCCAAACTGACTTTACGACAAGTTATAAGGTAAAGAAATGACAGATAACAAGATTTTGTTTTTCAAGGTACACAAGATAGACAACGGTAGGTAAAGTTTCCCTTTCCCTCGTACATATTTCCTTCTATTCTTTGTAATTTACTGTAGCAAATCAAATAATGAAATTGGTAATATTTTCTTCTATTGTTACTAAATAAAGATCGTTAGCTATAAGAAATATCACGAGCATTAAAAATATATTCAAAACATCAAACTTTTGCAGGGCAGAATAAATTAACTCCGACAATGGAGGAGACGGTACCTACAAAATGAAAATTTTTAGATACGAAAATTTCAAGAAGTCGTCGTTGCTGATAATATTGTATTATCAAGAGATACGCCCATTCTAGCAACAGAATCACAAAAATTCGTATATTTTTTATCGCTGCGTGTACGCTTGTCCGCAACAAAATAAAATAGATATATTTATCAAACTGGCCAACTAGTATGAATCATATGGGGAACTACATGAAGACAAGTATGTCAACAAATAAAAAATTTAAAGAAATTATGTATTGCTTACGTTTTCTGGTATACTCGGTAGCTGAAACGGTTTCGGTCGTTCAACAGCGAAAGTCTGTAACACCGACAAAAGCATTAGTCACTGAAATTAAATTAAAATGCGTGTTCACTTACACTTTCACCCCTATTAAATTTGACGGAGAACATTTTTCCCGGATCTGCAATTTTGGCATTATAAACAGCAGTCAGAAATTCACTCAAGTCTTCTGATCTCGAACTGTGCATTAGCACCGCTATGTTATCTAAAAATCTAACAAAAATATTATAAATTTTGCCAATCAACAAAATGCAGTCTATGTGCATTTTTCAATAACTTAGGTACATAGGCAAGTATTTGATGTCCTCAACCAACATTCTGCACTGCAGTAGCAAAATACGGAGAAAAAATGAGATAACTCTCACGATTGTTTAGCAATTTAGCTGAATACAGCTGAATACCTTGGCAATTGGTTGAAATTCATTTAAAATTTTTAAAATCAAAAACACTAAAGATACAGTTTTTGCCTTTTTAATGCAATAACCTCGCCAATAACCTATATTTACGAGACTATTTATGAGAACATTTTTGGATTCCTTTATAAGGTTTTATAGGATGTTTCTTGTCTAAATCGTTTATTTGTTACCGGCCCTTTCTAGTACTCGGATATCACGAGTAGCGAGGGACTCGGCCGAAGACCCGGCTATTGCAACTGGTAGCTGATCAGTCCCTCGCCTGTTCAAATCCTGATGGGACCTAATGTGAGCGATTTGATCTATGTACGGACGTCTCGTAAGTGTATGCTGGTTTCCCAATTTAGAGATAATCAAAAATTAAACGGGATCTCATATAACTTTCTTCCCTAAAATGCATAATACAGTTGTAATTCAAGAATGCCGCACTGCGGACAGTCTGCATCGAAGAAAAGAACCTGGAAATGGTACTATCGAACGGAATAGTTTTACAAGCAGAAAAGGTATGGCCGTTGGCATACGCAGATGATAATGTACTGTTAATGATTAAATATTTGAAAACTATTTGAGGAGGAGGAAGCCGGCGCTAAATGTCTAAAAATAAAGATATTGCACTCAGGAAAGGATCAGGCAGAAACTAAAAGGAGTAAGGGTTTTGGAGGATCAAGAAATCAAATGTTTAGGATACCACTTTCAAAGCATCGATAGTGAGATGAAATACGCCACTAGGAAAACAATCAAAAAGACCATGAAGGCGATGACACAAATTTTGCGAAATTTGAGTAAGAAAATTCGGGCGCAGTTATCATAGATGCATAATGATGTCCGATACAATGGCGAAAGTATTATTTTGTATGGGGCAGAAGATAAGCTGGAGAGTGTACATACATATAAAATATCTAAGATGGTTGTTGGGGTTGGAAAGCAAACGAATAAACAGGTGACAGTAAGCAGCTATATTTGGGTGTGACAACGAGGAACTATACTTGGGCCGCCCAACAGACGGAGTGATCACCCTGCAAGAACGTACTCTAGCGGGGCCAATATTAATTTATGACGACCGAATTGGAGTGATGCGACTTCGTTGGGTCTAAAGAAAGCGTATCACTGCGGCTCTGTCGTCCTAAATTGATAGTGGTCCCGTCTAGAGCTCGTGATTGCAGGGTGATCACTCCGTCTGTTGGGCGGCCCAAGTATAGCCAGTAAATATTGGTTGACAGAAGAAAAAATAGAAAAAACATGATGCGCATCAAAGAGGAAAAAACCGAAGGGTTGTTCACGCGGGGAAATATTCGTACACAGTGCAGGCAATTTTTTGGCAATGCGAGGAAATGTTCGGCAATTTTGGGAAATTTTAGGGCAATTCAAGGAAATTCTGGGGCAATGCAAGGAAATTTTGGGGTAATGCAAGGAAATTCTGAGGCAATTCAAGGAATTTTGGGGCAATTCAAGGAAATGTCTAGGAATTTCATGGTATTTTAGAGGCAATGTGAGGAAATTTTCAGGCAATGTTGAGGTAATTTCAGAGGCAATTCAACGCTTACAAGTGTACAAGCATGCAAATTTTGATAGCAGTACTTACTTAGGTTTATCCTATCTTGAAATTCTGAAATCTGAAATACACATTTCAAATATTATGCAGCAAAACGACAGGTATGTGAATAAATAGAGGTCAAACGCTCCTAAACGTATACATATGGGTAATTAGGTATTTTACATATTATTTTATTTTTTACATATTAAGTAACTTTATATGTATACAGGGTGTTACAAAAAGTAGGTTAAGCCGTTAACCACAAATTATCTGGTCAAAAATAATGGGACTTTCCTTATGCCATTTTTCATTTAGGCTTCTTTCTTTCAAGATACAGGGTGTTAAAATTTTTACTGGGATTTTTATTAATGACTCCTTTGTTTTTTACGATATTCCGTTGAAATTTTTTCATGTACCGGCAAAATGTTTGTATAATTTTGATCAAAAAAATCGATGCGCGAACGGAAGAAAGGGGAGTTGTAATACCCATTGACCCCCCAACTTTTCCCTGAGCATGTCTATGGTTCTTTTAAAATTCTGATTTAGGGCTTGGTTTACGAGATGTTGCAACTCATTTGACTGTGTTGTTGATCCACTCGCTGTTTAAATCTCCCAATTTTTCTTAGGTGACGAACTATGCTCGAGAAAAATGTCCTTGGAGGAATATGTCCTTGCATAACGTCTAAGCTTCAGAAAATTGCCCTTGGATGGTACCTTTTTATTCATAATTATTTTGACAACTTAACGCCTATCTGTCTTTCTTTCCAATGCTAATTTGGCTGTTAGACGTTATGCAGGAACATGTCCGAAACGGTACCATCCAAGGACATTTTTCTCGAGCTTAGTTCGTCACCTAAGAAAAATTGGGAGATTTAAACATCGACACAGCGACACATAGTCAAATGAGGTGCAACATCTCGTAAACCAAGCCCTAAATCAAAATTTTACAAGAGTGAAAAAAATAAAAGAAATGAACGCTTGGTATAAAAAACAATACCTTTGAACCATAGACGTGCACCGGGAAAAGTTGGGAGGTCAATGGGTATTACGACCCCCCCTTTCCTCCGTTCGCGCATCGATTTTTTTGATCAAAATTACACAAACGTTGTGTCGGTATATGAAAAAATGTTGTACAAAATTTCAATGGAATATCGTAAAAAACAAAGGAGTTATTAATAAAAATAGTTTTTTTAATTTTAACTTTAACACCCTGTATCTTGAAATAATCTGTGGCTAGCGGCTTGACCTATTTTTTTTGTAACACCCTATATACTTACTCGTATTTCTGGAGAGTATACGTAAATATTCAGATTTATCGAAGGATGTTAATAGGTAATTAATTCACCTATATTTTTAATTTATTTTGTGTTTCGGACCAATAATATTTTAGGAGATATAATTTAAGACGAGTACATGCTACCTATTACGTTATTTCTTACACTTCATTAGGGGGTTAGGTACGGGTATTAAATTAATTTTAAGGTACACCTTCAGTTGTTTCAAATTCAAATGCAACGACGCTATTATACATACAATTAAATCATCCGGTTTATTAAAATTAGCAAAACTAGAAAAAATCTCAGCGAAAATTGAGAGTGAATTTTTAAATCAGCATTTCAGTTCTTTTAATAATTCAAAGAGGTCAGAATTTTTCGTTTTTGTAAGGGGATATTTGTTGGGCATATAAAACGGCACTACTTTGTCCTTTTAAAGGGATATTACTACACTGGAGAGCATAAAATTAGGGTCACTTTGAAAATTGCCAATTTTTCCAAGAATTCAAAATATTAAATTTAATTAATTCTTGAAGGCAATAACACTTGCATTTCTGAGAACTGTTATAAGTTTTTTGTGGTTTCTTTTGCACAACAAAGATTCAATATTTCCGATTTCTAGTAAATGCTTGCAGGTGCGCTACTTAGAAGCTTATTTCTCGGGGTCTATTTTTCAATTTCCTTCATTTATTCACTAACTTTCCTGTGTATAACTTGACGGTCGAAAAGTGTAGTCTTCGTTTATTTCCTTATAATGGCTTTAAATCCTGTCACGGCGGCCAGAATTATAGCGCTGTTGCAAGATGGTCGGGGGCAACGTGTAACGGCAAGAACGGTTGGTGTAAGTCTTTTTACAGTTCAGCGGGTATCCCAACGATTTCAGGAAACTGGTAGGCTGACGAGAAGACCAGGAGCAGGGCGGAAAAGAACCACCACCCCAAGGGATGACCGTTTTCTTGTGTCCATGGCTTTACGGAATCGGACTGCTACGGCAGTTTCGCTTCGAAATCTCCTCCAAGAAGTCAGAAATGTTAACATTAGCGAATGGGCAGCTAGGAGGCGACTTCGTTCTGCTGGATTATCTTCTCGAAGAATGGCTACGGGTCCTCCACTTCTCCGTCGCCATAGAATTGTAAGACTGAACTTTGCTCGAGATCACTTGGGATGGACAAATGACGATTGGGGGAGGGTATTATTCTCAGACGAGTCACATTTCTGTTTAAATGGGTCGGATGGACGTCGGCGGGTATGGCGAAGACCCGGAGAAAGGTATGCCCAGGCTTGTATTGATGAGCGACTTACATTTGGTGGAGGCTCAGTTATGGTGTGTGGAGGAATTTCTTCAGACGCACGTACCGAATTAGTGTTTATCGGCAATGGATCCCTAACTGCCCATAGGTACGTAACGGAAGTTGTAGAAAATCATGTCATGCCTTTTATGACGGTTCTGGGAGAAAATGCAACTTTTATGCATGATAACGCTCGACCCCACGTGGCAAGAATTGTTAGCGGTTATTTGGATGAGGTTCAAATTACGCGATTTGACTGGCCAGCACGGAGTCCCGACTTGAACCCCATAGAGCATGTGTGGGATGAGCTAGGACAACGTGTACGAAGTCATACGCCGTCTCCCACCAACGCACAGGATCTTAGGGAGCTCCTACTACAGGAGTGGAATAACATCCCCCAAAATGTGATCCGTAATTTAATTGAGAGCATGCCACGTCGCCTCCAGGCTGTCAAATGCACGGGGAGGAAACACTCGTTATTAGGGGTCAAAATTTTAACAGTTCCTTGTTTTATTCCAACATTTTTCTCACTACACATTTTTAAGACAATTTTGTTAAAATTTGCTTCTTTACGAATTTTCAATAAAAACATTAGAAAATGAAACGTTTTCTTTTTAAAACATTCCTGTTTAGAGATATGTATACAACGAAATCCATTTACAATAATAAGATACAATAAATAACCAGAAAAGTTGAATTTTTGAAGTGACCCTAATTTTATGCTCGCCAGTGTAATTCAATGAACTTGAAATTCTTTGAATATATAATTTGATTACAAACAAATCGATTGAATAACCTAGAATTTTGATTTTTGTTTTACACTTTCAGTAACAAGAAAATGAGAAAATTGAACGTGCGAAATTCAAAATTCTGTTAAGCTTATTGTTCTATTAATTTTTTAATTGCATTTTTTTAATATTCAAAAATAAACCCAGGATTCTTCCGAAGTTTTGTAAATTTTGACGAGAACGCAGTGCATACCTTATACCTTATAGACCTACGAGGGGACTTGTGAACAATGGAGATTTATAAATTAACAATAAAAGTCAAATGGCTGGAACTCTCTCTAGCGTGATCGCGATACATTATCTGACAATAATCTGACCGATTTTTTGTTCATTAAAAAAAGAACCATAACGAAAAAAATTGACCACGGCGAGACCGGAACCCTTAGACTTGCAAATTCATCGAGTGACGCATCGACTACTGAGCCACGAAGGTGTTGGCGTACACATTCAAGAACTCGTTTCTTGATAATACGCCCAGTCCCGTAGGTATGTGATATGCTGTTCGGCATAACTTTGTCACTGTCTTACAAAAATAATTAAATAAAAGTAACGTTAGTCTAGTTCCGAGTCATCGTTTCTGCGAACATCGCCTTAACCTAAATTATATCTCCACCAACAAAGTTGCCTATGCTTGCGAATGTACAGTCGGACGCACTGCATAAAATTATCCATCTCTAAATTCATTAGCAACTCCAACTAAAATGTACGAGACCAACGCTTTTTGTAAGCGTCCAGAGTAGAGTTAAGTCCACAATAAAACCCGAGATAAAATCTAATAACCTATTTCAAAGTATAATAAAAATGAAATGTAATTTGGGGAAATTCTGGGGCAATTCAGAGGCAATGCAAGGAAATTTGAGGAAATTCTGGGGAAATTTTGTAGCAATTCGAGGAATTTTGGGGAAATTCTGAGGAAATTTTAAATCATTTGAGGCAGTATAGGGGAAATACGAGGTTGAAGGGGTAATGCTGGGGAATTTTGAGGCAATTGAGGGAAATTTTAGGCATTTTTAAGGACAAGGAAATTTTTTGTTCAGCAAAATACGGTCGTGAACAACCCCTCGGAAAAAACTTTAGACACCCATGATAATCCTGCGAATACTTTGAAGAGGCAAGGGGAGAAGACAATGGGTATTGAACTAAGATAGGCAAAATGGTTAAGTATGGTAGTTAACTATGAGAAATGGAAGAGAATAAAGGAAGCGTATACCAACTTATTTAGAGAAATTCGGTTAAAGTTGTTTCATGTTTTCTGTTAATTACCTAGCAAGTAAGTGAAGTAGTCTGCCGAAATTTTTTTAGGGAACAGTAAAGCATTTAATAATAAATCTTCCAATAAAAGAATAAGGTGATGCACACGAACAACCTGTATATTTTAAGAAATTTATTGCGGCGTAGTACCTAGTTGCCGTTTGATATTGTTGGCACAACGTCAAAATCTTACTGCAGAATTATTGCTTTTACTAATGCAGTTAGTAAATAATAAATTAGGCGTCTTTCTTATAAAGAATATCGCATTTCTTACTTATTTTCTTATTGTAATGGAACGTGCGTCATAGAAAAATAGGAATAATGATCATTTCTTGCTAATATTTTTGCACTAAATTTTTAGAATGCAAAAAATGCCCAGAACTTATTTTGCAATATGTACTTTCCAGTACTGAACCGAATCAACGGCCATTCTTGCAAGTGATATGGTAGGTTACAACAGGATAAACCGAGGGATAAACTTTCTAACCGAATTTCCAACTATTTATGGAATAAAACATAGGAATAACGCGTACTGTTCAAATTCTGACTCTTATGCAGAATTACTCGTCTTGTATTCGAGGCCTTGTCATCAACCTACGGCACCTATCAACCCATCGAGGTCTAGTAGCCTTACTACGGCAATTCGATCTCTCTTAGAGAATAATTATTGCCTTTACGTATCTTTTGGTGACAGCTCTACCACCACCAGCTGAACGAGGACAGTCCGTGCGCCACCACCAGAACTAGAACCGCTCGGCTTCCGGCCCCAGGGCATCCTGGCGCCAACCGGGACTTGGACTTCGCCGCCAGCTGCAGGACATCCCGTAGTCCATTGCCTGCCTACGAACTGGGACTTGAACCTCATCACCAATTCCAGGGACCACCGAGCCAACTCCATTGATGGTTTATATAGCCAACCTCGAGGAAGACATCGCCTTTGGAAGTCACCGCCTTCCAGACACTTACCCCAGGGTGGACCACACTCCACCGCCGCCTTCACCTCTCCTTCAAGTTCCCACCTACCAGCTTCTTCCAGGAGGCACTCGTTCTAGCTACGCCTCGTAACTAACCACATCCACATCGCCCGTCAAGTAATACAAATGTCTACTTTTTGAATTTAATACCTTTTGTAGTGTACTTATTTGCTTATTAATCGTTATTTCTACGTCGTTTTGTTTTGGTTTGTGTGTCTGGGATGGAAAGGAATAAAACAGTAATATCTATTACGATTTCAAATTCCTTGTTCTGCGGGTAAACCAACTAACCAACACGAGTGAAAGTATTAGGGGTACTTCTGCGCCTTCCTCAAAAACAAGATTTCGGATTTTTCGAGACTTGCGGAGTTTAACAGCTATCCTGGCCGAAATTTTTCATTGGGCATTCTTTATTTTACAAAGTTAAAATATATTTTTAATTTCAGTTGAAAGATCCTGTCGAGGATCCTGTATTGTATGTTGTGGAGCAACATTTTATATTGTAAATTTTAACATTAGGAAGTTATAAGTGTTAATAGGAAAATAGTAAATGATTACGGAGTCATTAATATTCACAGTTAATTCTATAAATGTTCCATATGGTATATGGAATATGGCACATACTCGAGACAACTGACATTCCATGTGTGCCAGTGCAGAACATATAAGGTAGGTACTATTTTTGGATTAACAAAGACGAAGACTTAAATATTAGAGTCATACTCATTAAATGCCTGTTATTTTGAGGCAGACTTTCGGCATTTTTAAGATTTTGATAAAAATGAACAACTGCTACGGTGACAGCAATAAGCTGCAAATTATACTGATTAGGCGAATAAAAAACGAGTACAAATTACTCAACAAATTATTTCCGAAACTATCAACATGACATTTAAGAAAAAGCAAATAAAGCTTTTACTTTTTTATTTAATTATAACTCTAATCTGTATACTTAATGGGGAACACCAGCTTCATCGAACTTTTATTAGGTGCTAGACTATAACATCAAGTCAGAATGGAATATATATAGTATGTTACATACAAAATGTGATAAGTGTTGGGCTAAGCGAAAAATCTGAAATTGAAATACCAAAGCGCCCCTATTGTGGCGGGGTGTGACGTAAAATTCCGTGAAATGGGGGAGATAAGTGGCGCGTCACAAGCGTCAGATTTTAATTCCAAACAAAACAAAGCCACGTGCTTTCTGACGTTTTAACCTAACCTCTGAAATATAATTATAATTGTTTTCAAGTTTTTACACGTAAGCTCAACACACAAATTGAAAATAAACTGTTTTCACTGCAAAACGTCTATAATTATATTGCAAAAACAGTTTAAGACGTTGTAAATAATATCGATAAACGTCAAATGGCACGTGCTTTTGTTTTGTTTGGAATGAAAATCTGACGTATGACGGAGGCACTTATGCCCCCTATTACCCCGATTTATTCAGGGCCGCTGGTCGCTGGCCCTGAATAAATAAAGTGGGAACTGAGGTGGGAACAGAATCAGCGTGTTTGTTTGCGTATGCCCAAATATATGTTCACTTAGTACCAACTGCAAGCAACTCTCAGCAGAAATTCCTTTTAATATGTTCCACATTGATTATGAAATTAAATTAAATGATTCCAAAACTACAAAAGCTCTACCCCCGGTTCTACCTAATCTTTTCCCTGATCATAAACATGCACACCAGTAATTTAATAAAAATATGGTAAGATAATACTTAACGATCTGAGGAATATATTATATCAACATCTCGAGATATTGGCAATGATCGCTCAGTCTCCATATTATAATGATTACTATGCTTTAGGGGTTCTGCAAAAGTTTCGTATATTGAACAAAAAAATGTCAATCAAGTGTTTCAAATGCAAGATAAATGTTACAAATGTGAGGCAAATGCGGGCAATTGCGAGCAAATGTGGGCAAATGCCGGTAAATGTGAGTAAATGCCGGTAAATGTGAGTAAATGCCGACAAATGTGGGCAAATGTCGACAATTATGGGCAAATGTAGGTATGTAAATGTGGGGCAAATGTTTCAAATGTCAAATCGGTGGACATAATTTTCGTGGGTGGTTAACCTCACCAGATTCTACCCGTGTATATAGCGCATTGACGACGTTTTGCAAGGGTTCCCAAAAAAAAATCGGTGCTCTAAATTACTAACTGATTTTAATTTTAAAAACTGTTCTGGCACGGGAAAAGTTGAGTCTTGAGTTTATTGCCTATATCGAGTTTTTCCTTATAAGTTTAGGATTCAATCCTTTAAACTATTCATTGGAAAAATTTGATATTACTAACTTAGGGAATGGCCACGTAATTTGTTAGATTAGAAGTGTTGTTTTTCACGAAAAGTGTAGTAAATCATAACCAAAATACGAACCAACGTAAGAAACCTGATTCCCAAAACTAAACTGGTCTAGTCTATTTAGCCATGTCATGAGAATGGATGAAGAACACTAGTCAAAGAATTATAGAAGGAGAATGGGGAGAGCGAGGGGGAGAGACGTGTGTGAAAAGAGTGGGTTGTGAAAGCAGGGGGATTGAGACCGACAAGATAGGAGATTGAGTTGGGATGTGACACGGTCGTCTATAGAAACGGTCGTGGATGTGGTGACAATGGAAGGTCACCCGCGTATCCACATTCCTTTATAGGTTCTACGATCCTTTTTCCATATCTAATATCTATATTGATAAACGAATTGGGGTTTTATCTGTGGCAAATTTCACTGTAGGTATACAACAGAGGGAAACGCAACACTGGTATTTATACAGGGTGGCCCGAAATTAGCGTGCAATATTTTACCAGCGTGTTCTGTGGTCAAAAATAAGACAAAATGATCCTATAAGCATATACCGAAATATGCTTTGCAAGGAAGCTATTAGCTTTCTAAAAGAGAAAGCCTGAGGACGTTTTCTTCTAAATATCTTCGAAACAAGTCCAGTTAAAATCATCAAATTTAATGGAATGTGTAAGTACCAAATGCTGAATCTTTCGCTGTAAACATACTTTTTAAAATTTAAGAGGGGCGTCTCAAAGCTGGAGGTGGCGGAGGTAAGATTTACCCCAATTTTTTTAGAGAATGTCGTTTTCAATTTTTCCGTAAAAATTTGCAACTTCGGGATTTTTTTGCAAAAAAATATGCTCCTGTCTCGTTTAAGTATACAAACGAAGTTCTCCACTTCTTGTAGGAATTTTTTGGGCATGCAGCGAAATTTTTCAATCGATGTATATTAAACGGAACATTTCTGCAACAAACCAACAACAATCCTGTTGTTACTGGCATCTTATTTTACGGTGGAAAAATACAAAATAGGTAAGTAGTAAGTTCCTATAAAATAACTAGTCTACTGTCTGAATAACCCATCTAGTATTGTCTGTTGCACGCAATGCGGTTGTTATGCTATAATGCTGAATGCCCTTATTTACTGAGATAAGACAATTAACTATTTTTAAAAACTGTTCTCTGCAGAAATAATCAAGTACTTAGGTAAGTACCAAACTGATTTGACACGTGTAATTAATTATGCAACCCGATCTCCCTCCTATTTCCTCGCGTATTTCACTACTGCAATGTAAATACTCTTTCTCCCTGACAATTCGAGCGGGCGAGAATTGGACGTGAAAAATTCAGGATAAAACCTTGTAAATAAATTATCATAGCACTCTCCCGTTGCCAGACTGGCTGAATTTTGTTTACAAAATGTTCACCAAGCAAAATTACATTTTAATATTAAAAACACTACATTTTTAATAAATCACGTCATTTATAGTATTTTAACGAGTTGTCGGTTAAGGACGAACACTAATAAATTAGAAATTAATAAAAAGGTAAATATAGACAAAATTACAGGGTAGGATAAAGAATATTTAATTACCTAAATACTTTATCAACATCGTTAAAAACTTTCTGATTTTTATAGAATTCTTGTCGATATTTCCAAAAAAATATACAGGTTGGGCAATTCGTTTTAATATTGGTGTGGATCCTCATGTGGATCCAACTTTGTGCCTCTGCCTCTACTGACGTTTAGTGACAACGCTACCTCAGGTTACTTTATTGGGCTAGATTTATACCCGGATTAATACATGTATGTATACTGCTCTATTTGCAAAATCTATTAACATTTTGGTTGCGATATCTCATAAATTAAATTTAATCTTCGCAAGATGGATTTTTAGCAAATAGCCAATTTATCAAACTTCTGGGTGAAGTAGGTACCTATACATTTTGAAATTTGTATCGCAATTTGAATTGGAAGCTTACAATTTGCAAACATGCAAGTACATAAATGCATAGGTCAAATATCCAATTCCCAATCAGATTTCGAATTGTACCGATGTAAATGTAGCTTATGATATGCTCACAAAAAGTGAGAATATCAAATTTGGTCTTTGTCGACACTTCAAAAAATTTTCATATCTCACTGATATTGTCGAGGATATTGTCTAAGATCTGGCAATAGCTAGGTACTTAAGCACTACAATTACATAAGTCACTTATCAATAGCACTTATTCCCCAATTTTTTAGTTCTACGTCCACTACGAGGTACACTACTTATGTAACGAGATGGATAATGTAGGTTACTCCCTCGGTTACACCTATCAACCAAAGCTTAGCAAATTGTCTAAACAATTAGGAAGAAATAATATATGAACAATTTATTTGACATTTTTCAGCAAAATCCATTTTGCCAACAAAAATATGGACCAATCCCACTATAAATGCCCAACCTGTTATACAAGTATGTATGCAAAATAAACACTATATACATATGCTTATACATTATCAAAAACAATATTTGCAATGGTTTTTGTACCTACTACATAATTTTAAAAAGGCGATTGGCAAAATAATAATAATAACGTACTTGTAAAACGCGTGGTGCCATGGTAGATAACTTAATACTACTAAAGCAGTTTCTGATCTGGGATCGTGTCTACAAAATCCGAAGGTCCATTTTGATTCTATGTCCGTTAGTACAAATGAATAATGCTGAATGACCGTACTAAAAACGTAACAACATATTTGTTTTTAAAATTAAGTTAATGTAACTTATGTTATAATACTGACTTTTCAAATGTATAGGGATATGCAAATTTTGGAACAGACTTTAAAACTTCCGCATCCTTATATTTTTCAGGATATTGTTGTATTATCCACGCATCCTTCTCTGCACTTGGTGGTACTACTTCACAAAAACACTCAAAAAAATGTTTAACATTTGTCCTGAAATTAGAACTCCTATAAATATGAAGTTATTATTTTTTAATTTATAAATAACATATATTTTTCATAAGTAGAGTTGGGGTAGATTTATTTACTTCATACCTTAGTCTTGAACCCATTACACACTTATTTATTTTGTTCAATTTCACTATTAAATTATATAAACTGCACTTTTCTTTTTTACATCAACCTTTAAAGTCACAATAGCTAACATATTGCACAAATATCCACCCACAAACATACACAAAACATTACGTATCAAAACAGCAAATCCTTTGCTGCAAAAAACTGGCAGCTGGTGTGCATAAGTCTCTAATCTGTGCTGATGTGTATCTCGCAATTCCCAGAACTGTCCTCCACTTAGTTGACTGATGGTCAATCAACGTCCACTTCTAGTTTGAAAACCACCGTCACCCAGCACCGCAACACCTATTTATTCTACCATCCGATAAACTGATCGAAGAAGGATACACAAATAGGAAGAAAAGAAATGTGACATGTGAAGTTTGTGCAGAATTTGTTTTTACCGATGCACAAAATCAGCTGATTTAAATGTCAAACATAATTATGCTTTTCCAGCCAGAGATGTCTCTGCTCCGTGCTCCATATAATTACTAAGACTATAAGGAGCTTTACCTGGGTTTGTCCATAAGGCCAATGAGCAAAAATTGTGATCACCAAGGAGAAATGGAAATTCTTGTGAAGCCGAACGCCCGTAGCTTTTATTCATATCCCAACTAGATTTTGGCAATTGCACAAATTTATTGCGTTCTGATTGGTAAGCTGCCTGGGTAGTGTTAACGCATAATCCTTATTCTAGGAATCCTTGCAAGGATTATGGCAACCTATGTTTTCAGCAAACTAGTTCCATTATTTCACAGGCCATCGTTAATGATTAAAAAATGGAATTGACCTGTATTTAGATGTTACTAAGAATTTTGATGAGAAACGATGCAAACTGTCAAAAAAGCAATAATACTATTTAGTAGTTATCAAGTTATCATTCTTAATATTAATTATTTTTAACTTTATTTTGCCAAATTCATCACAAGCACAACAAATTGTAGTTGAACGTAAATAGTGTAAATTCTCTTAATTATTAAAAATTGGAAATTCATAGTGATAAACTTCACACCATGTTGAAGAAATTTTTTATTGTGAAACGTCCTGCATATCCTTGAACCAAAATCACGGATTTCCTAAAACGAATCGAAGCTTCAAATTTGGCTAACCAGTTACGTTTATAATTTTTGTTTCTGGAGGAAACAAGAACAAAAAATTAATTAGTTTTACAACCGTAGGAACACAACTAGGTAAATTTCGTTTTCAAAATAGTATGTTTGAGAAAATGTTGATGTAGTGATTTTCTAGATCACCAATATCGCTAAAACTCGCCTAATTCTCATTAGATACTAACCAAGAGATTTGTCCAGTACAGTTCGACAAATTTACAAATAAATTGCTCAAGTTGGTCGAAAAATCTTTCCGTATAGGTACCTATACTCATACCTAATAAACGTAAGCACGTCTGTATATCTGATAAACACCTGATGCAATTTGCGACATAAAAATATGCTTTATTGTATAAGCATTGAGCACCCTTCGATAATGTTCCAAGCTGGTTGTCCGTCTCAATCGCCACCCTCTCTTTCGCATACTGACTACAGTCAAAAGTCACTTGTCATGCGGACAAAGCTTAAGTCGTCGAATTACCTTCTCCATCCTACAACATCCATGACTGGGTGGTAACAGCTGAGGAGACGGAGACGACGCTTCGCCACATGCCCGGTAACCAATGATGATAAAGGTCATGGTCATTTGCACTTGCGCATTTTTCGCAGTCGCTTGATAAGAATATTGCCATTCTTTACATTGTTGGTTTCATTTTTCGGTCCCATGCTCCTTATAGTCTTATTATTTATATGCATTACTCACGGTTAATTTACAAAGTACGATGAAATTTAAAAGAGATAAATTTGGGCAGATTTGGAGCCAAACAAAGTGGTGAAACCAGTTTACTGTTTAGAATTCATGTAATTTAACCCAATATATCAATATAATGAAAGCAGCGTTTGTAGTAATGCAATTAGTCACATCATTTTAAGAGGTTTCGTCCAAATTTCGGCGTAAAGAGAATAAGAAATTTGGGTTCGCCCCTTTTTTGGTGCCAAGTGGTAACACAAACATCTGTTTTTTACTTCTCTTCTTCCTTCCTCTTAGGATGTTTGCAAGGGGTTTGCTCATATACCATAATTATACCTTAATAATAATAAAGTTATTTAAATATATGGGTTTGCTAGACGCATTTTTTTATGTTTCCACCTACAATGTCATGGCATTACGTCCAAAGCCGCAGTTTGTGTCTTGTCTTGTACCTTTCGTATTTCGTACCAACAAGCAACAAGAGGGTAGAGGGATACCAAATTAACAAAGGAAGTAACGCCTTTCTGATCATGACGTTCCAGAATATTTGCCGTGCAATAAAGTCTAGTACACCGGTTGAAAACATAATTGATAGCCCCCGACCGCCGAGCGCCGACTCTGTGTTGACTTGTCTTGTATGCTTGTCTGGCTAATTTCAGTTTCATCTTTCATTTTACGAACCCAGTTTTATTTTTTGTTTACCAATCTGTCCTAGGCAAACTATTCGTTTGAATTTTGAATAATTTAGACATTTAGCATGAGTGCTCAAATTTGATCAACGATGTTGGAATTGTTTGTGATTCTGAAATTTATGTAGAAAACAAGACAATGTTTTATTTATTTGCGGCTTTCTAACCTAACTGTAGTGTACGGTGTGCAATATGCAAATTAGAAGAGCCATTCTCCCCAAAACTGTAAGTGATGGCTGTGTAACGTTTTTTGTGATAGTGATGATACCAGCTGTGTTTTGGTTTGAACTTTATATGGTACTACCTGAATTTCATGAAGTTGGAAGTTGCATGTTTTATTTCCATTGGATAATGGCAACATTTCTTATGTTTAATGTTACTTCAAATTATCTAGCTATACTGTTTTGTGACACTAGTACCAAAGGGAAAATGTTACCATCGTCACTTGGTCCAAACTGGCGGTTTTGTAGTTCGTGTGAAGCCACCGCTCCACCAAGATCGTGGCACTGCAGAATCTGTGAAACTTGCATATTAAAAAGGGATCATCATTGTATGTTTACTGCTTGTTGCATTGGTCACTTTAATTTAAGATATTTTTATTTATTTGTGTTTTACATTTTTATATCAACTTTGTATAGTAGTATTTACAACTTTATGTTCCTTTCAACAATTTTAAGTTTTGAATCATTTTTGTTATTTACAACTAAAATAGCTTTTCCTTTAGCTATGTTATTTGTTGAATTTTCTGTGAACCAGTTATATATATTTATGACTGTAATTAGTGCCGCTTTTTGTGTTTTTTCTGGAGCCCTTTTATGCCTTCATGGGCCGATGATGTTAAAGGGACAGATCAACTTTGAAGACAATCATAAAATAAGAATATATGACAAGGGTGTGAAAGGAAACTTAAGGGAAGCGTTTGGAGATAGGTGGTATCTTGTTTGGGTATCTCCATTTATTACAAGTAAGTTACCATCTGATGGAACCAAATGGGAGACTTCAAAAATAAAATAGACTATAATATAGTTATTTATGTTTTATATTGTGTTCTAAAATATTTATAAATAGAGTAACAATTGATGGCAAAAATAGCACCGGTGTTTTATTTTGAAGGCAAACTCGATAAATTACAATTTGGTGGTAACTACTGTTTAAGCATAGTTACAAGTTACAAGTTGCCTTGCTTGTTGCTTATCCGATTTTCTATCAGAAAACAGCTTCTTCTTGACTGTTCCGATTTTGAGAACCATTTCGAGTTTGTAAGAGTTCTCTTATTAAACTAGCCTTCTCTCTTTCCAAAGCAGTTATTCTTTCACTTTTCTTACTTACTTCCTGTAAAGAGAAATAACATTACATCACAATATAACAATATCGATTAAAGTCCACACCCATTAATGTTTATCCATTATTCAAGAGTTAGTGGACAATAGAAATCTGATCGTATTTGTAAAGTTGTTAATTTATTTTTCACTTCAAATTGATTGACTTGCTGTGATAAAAGAAATCCGGTACGAATAGAAATGACATTTGAAAGGATTTCCATCGAGCAAAAAATTTCAAACTGAAGACAGAGTCTATCCACGCCTTGTGTAAATCTCTAAAACTGTCTACGCAACACCATTTTTAAGCATACTTAGTTGTAAGAGGAGCGAGTGATTTTTTCCGAGTTTTAGTTGCTTTCATAAGTTCAATTGTCAAGGAGAGTCCCTGTGCTGGGTTTCCAATTTTCTTTTCGACCCCTTTCCCCATTTACGAATTTTTCCCCACCCTAAACTTTAAGTGATGAATTTATTCTGGCGCATGGAAAAAGGCGGAAGAAATATTAGGAGAAGATCAGTTCGGATTTAGACGAAATAGAGGAACGCGCGAGGCCATTCTAGCTTTACGAGTAATTATAGAAAAAACGATAGAAAAGAGAAAGAGCGTATATATAGGATTTGTAGATTTAGAAAAAGCCTTCGACAACGTAAAATGGGGGAAGATGTTCGAAGTGCTGAGAAAGGTAGGGATGAAATACAGGGACAGAAGAATAATACATAATCTCTACAAAGAGCAAAAGGCAGTTATAGAATGTGAGCAGGAACGAAGGGAAGTAGATATCCGGAAGGGAGTGAGACAGGGATGTGCATTGTCACCTCTAGTTTTCAACTTATATATCGAAGATGCGATTAATATTGTTAAGGAAAGAACAGCCTCAGGGATCAATGTACAGGGCCAAACTATTAACATGCTCAGATTTGCGGATGATATAGCAGTGCTAGCATCTAGCAAAGAAGAATTAGGAGCGGCTTTGAATGAAATGGAAGCAGTTTTGACACAGGGCTACGGCATGAAAATCAATAAAAAGAAAACTAAAATTTTGGTATGTAGATGGAGTGAAAATAGAACTAAAATTGAAATACAAATAGCAAATGAGAAGATAGAGGAGGTCGCGGATTTCTGCTACTTAGGAAGTAAAATAACCCAAGACGGTAGGAGCACTAAAGATATAAAACAAAGAATGGCGCAGGGACGAGTTGCGTTTAACAAAAAGAAACAACTGTTATGTTCGAGAACGGTTAATATTGAGACTAGGAAGAGACTCTTAAAGTCGTATGTATGGAGTACGGCATTATACGGGTGCGAAACTTGGACAATAGGAGAAGCGGATAGAAAAAGAGTAGAAGCGTTTGAACTGTGGTGTTACAGACGCATGATGAAGATACCGTGGATAGATAAGGTTAGCAATAGGGAAGTATTAGAAAGAGTTGGGGAAAGGCGAAAGGTATGGAAAACAATAAAGAGTAGGAGAGATAGGATGGTAGGACACCTTCTAAGACACGAAGGAATAGTTCGCGACATACTAGAGTCAGAGATAGGAATAAAAAGAGGTAGGGGTAGGCCTAGATTAGACTACTGCTCTCAAATAGTTAGGGATGTAGGATGTTCTACTTTTAGGGAAATGCGTAGGTTAGCTCAGGATAGAAAAGAATGGAGGTACGCGTCCAACCAGTCTTCGGACTGAGAACCTTATGATGATGATGGAAGACTTGCTGGATGCTGTGATAAAAAACCAATTAAATGTTTAGACATATCCTGTTCCTGAGTAACTTTTGCAACTCTGAAAAAAATCTGCTACACCATCTGCTCTAAGGGAAGTTGAAATGGAAGAGGGACGGGGGGATTTTCTCTCGATTTTCTGGTATTTTCGAACAGTTGTCAACAATGGTAGAACCTCTTAAAGAGAAGCCCCACTATGAATGGCTTATAATAATGTACTTACATATTTGATAACCTAGAGATAAATTCCTGAAAATTGGTTACCCTCATAAAAATATGCGATCTTTTCCGTAAAAATAAATTCAACAATTCAGAGTGGACCAATTTTACTGAAATTTGAAATTTCATTTCTATTTTTCAAAAATGAAAGGTTACGAAAAATCAAATAGCTGTTCTGTTGGAACATGAATTCAAATTAAGATATTTTGTAAATGCGGGAGGGGGGGGGCATTAAATTTCACCATCCTCATTATTCCTTTAATTTTTGAACGTTTCATATTGGAATGCGACTACATGTCCCAATGAAAGCCAAAATATTCTGAATTATTCTAATTTTTCTAATGTAAAAATTTTCATCCGAGTGAAAAAAGTAAATAATGGTGTAAGTACGAAAAATTAGAAAGAAGTCCTTTGAAAAATTGGAACAAATCAAAGACTTAGGTTCCTAAAAACTGGGTTCAAAAATGTCATTACTACCCCCTTCCAAGTGATTTGACTGTTATAACCAGTGTGAAGTATTATTAATTAATTTTATTTGAGATAAGTATTAAAAAGGGTATTTTTAAAGCACCCTTTTCCTTTAGCTGTCGCAGCATCTTGGTAGGACTCATGGAAGACAAAAGTATTGCAGGATCAACACCATCGTATTTTCAATTACCAACCATTCCCCAAATTTGTGGAACACATAAGAAGGGAATGACATTAACAGATTGGTAGTGATCTGTGAGCTGTGTCTTAAATTCTGAACTTTTTCGTTGGAGGTCTTGATAATGGAGAAAAGTAAAAACAAAATTCTGGAAAGATGGAAAATTTTCCGTAATGGTTCTTGTAGTGACCGAACCTATAGGATAATCACTTTTATAATTTAGGTACATTATTCAGAGATTTGGATGTCCAGCTTGTGACTTTTGTGACTGCAAAAAAAATTTTAACTCAGAACCTCCATCCCCTCTTTAAAAAGTAGAAACAACGTTTCCTCCTCGATCTTCTTTCACTTGCTCTTCACAAAAGAAAACAAGAACCAAGAAACTAATGTTTAAAGTAACATCTAATCGTCTATTTTTACTTTAGATAAATCAACGCAAGAATCAAAAATTAATGTCTAAAAGTAAAGTCTAATCTCCTATAGTTTAAGGAAAGTTAAGAGAGTTGTAGATCTTGGTACTTATGTACTCTGTTTATAGCTTATTGCGGACAGCTCTGTTCAATTCTTTCTCATGGCCATAATTTTTTGGACTGGTATAACATGGGTGGGGTTTTCGTTACCCCCAACTTGATTTCGCGAGGGTGCCCTAAGTATGATTTTGTAGTACGCCACTGAAATATTGCATGGTGCATTTTCCGCGAAATAACTTGTTCACTCACTGGAATTTTTTCTTGTCAGAGTATTAGGTATTTTGTGCCTAATACAAGCATATAACGCGGGTGAAATTAATCACTAAGATGGCACAATATTCATTTCACCACAGGACACAGGAGTGACTTTGAGGTGGAGTTTAATAAGCTTATTTGCTCTTCTATACTACCATTCCCCATATCTACATTTCTGATCGGAGACGGAAGTCACTCCAACGGTATATTACGCGTTTCACAGGAGAACGGACAGTGACGTAGCATGCGCAGAAGCAAGTTTTCCTGTTCATTTTCCTCTCGCTTCTGTGTCGGATAATGGAAAGTCGATCGAAGTAAGTACGGTAGGGTTAAAGATTTACTTGGGCTCGCGCGATGATCGCTACTCGTTTCGTCGTTTCTGTGCCGCGCTTGGGTTGGGTTGATCTGCCGGCTGAACATTCGTCTAGGCTATACGCGAAAGAGATCATAGGCGTAAGATAGATAAAAAATAACCACAAATATTACATTTTATTATACTTAATTAGATAAAAATTAAAAGAATTGAATATGATTTTGTTTCATTTTCGGTTAGAAATTTTTGGGAAGGCGGCGCCCTCCTAGAGCCTTTCATTACGAGCCGCCACTGGGAATGTCCCAAACATGAAGAGGCTTAGAGTTGATCAAATTACATGAAAGTTGTACATTTTAATGCTCCTTTTGAAGATCTGAAAACTCGAGTCGTTCTTAAAATATCCTCAAAAACATTTTTTTTCAATTTCTTATTACTTAACTTGAGTGAAAATAATGTCATTTGGCAGGTTTGCATAAGTCGGTATGGGCTATCCAATATTTATTTCAAAAATTTTTTGGACCCACAAGACTGAAAATATGTATTTTTTTATAATTTGGTAAACTTCTTCTGGTTTAGGTTGTTTTAGGTAAAAGTGAACCACACTGTGTAAATCATATTTTTTCCTTCGTGGGAAAAGTTTTATGCGCCATGCCCCTATTCGTACCGATGAAAATTTCAACTAGTAAATTTTGGGAATCTTATGACTAGAAAAAGGAAAAACATACCTCTGTAAGTAAATGGTTCTGTTGTTTCAATCTGGTAGCTAAATCCTGGGGTTGAGGGTAGTGGTGATGTACAGCCAAATTCATATGCAGTGGTAAGCCACCTCTCTCCCAACTGTCAGTTAATGCAGCAAGATGCCTATTAACTTCAAGAACTCGAGCTCTTTGGAGTTCAAGTCTTTCTTGTTGCGCTTCGGTCCAGTGTTCCTAATTACAAAAAAGGTAGATATTGTTTATTCATTAAACTTCTGAACTGTGAATAAGTGCGGATGGTGTGTTATAACAGCAGACAGTCATCAACCTTTTCTTTTCAAATAGGTAAAACTAGTGAGTTCCGTTATGCGGTTAATGTACATTTCTGGCCAATTCTCACGTACTTACTCATACAATGCATGCATGATAACAATAAAAAGTTGTAGAAACCAGGTTAATAATCCACGCGTCGTACCTACTTATTAGAAAAGAATATACCTACTCATTTATCCATTAGGTACTTTGCAATGTGTACCTGGTCAAAAGGTCAAATTGTAAATGGAATGCTTACGGAGAAGCAAAATACTTTATATCTCGATTTTTGAAAATTCAGTTTGCTAGATAAAAAATGGTCACAGAAACACGACCGTAGCTTAAAGAAATATACATCCGTCACTCGTGCACGACTCCTTTAATTTTGGGCGCTAGTTCTCTTACGCGATGGTGGAGACCGCTTGTTTCAGCTCTTTCTATTTCCTGCTATTCCAATTGCAGTCTCCTCTGCTACATGATTCCGCCTGGCAGTCTAGTTACTCGGCGGCGATGGATGAGCGTCGGAGCTATACTTTTTACGCTATGTCATGGCGAAGAATAAATACTTTCATAAGGAAGGATGATTGTATTTGCTCAATTACCTAGGCCTTTATTATGCATTTTAGAGAAAAGAGTTTTTCCCAATATTTTCATTCGCAAGCTGCCCCATTTCTTCTCCATAGCACACAGTTTTTTCTAAATATACTACGTATTACGTAATATAAAAATGTTGGATTGAGATCATGATGTGACAGGTGGTACTATAAAATCTGGCGGCTTTAGCCACAAAATGGTTGGAAGATATTGATTATAACTAGAGCTGGGATTTTACTCCAAACGGTTATTTATCTAGGATGCAGCTAATTGGAAATGAGCACATTCAAAATGCGTTTTATGAAAAAACCTTCAATTTGAGCCCTATTTGCTTTTGTCTTTCTTGCCTAAAACGTATTTATATGAGCGATTTTACAGTCAGCTTTTGGTAGTTCAAACAGTATGATTTCTCACAACAGATTATTCTCAAGCAAAAACACACTCAAAAGCTGAAAATCACTCGTATGGAAACATTATGAAAAAACTACGGAAGCATTCTGGTGTCACGTATTATTTATTTTCATTTTCCTTTATAACGGATCTCTTTTTCCACTATAAGGGATATTCTTTTCAGTCATAACGGATAATTTTCTCGATAACGGATATTCTTTCCGATATAACGATTTTTTTCCATATAACGAATTTTTCCCGTTACAAAGGATCTCTTTTTCCGATATAAAGAATATGGCGAAATATCAAGAACTTTATAGCACTTAAGCATTAATTTATTAGGAGTCGCTTTACACACCCGGTGTGCACTGTGGTGTTACTCGCCAATTGGCTTACGATACGATATCCACTGAATGGTCAAAACTAACAATGCCTACTTTAGCAACGGTTACTGATTTAATTGGGGATGCCCAAAATTTTGTAAACATCTATGTTAACATCAAATGATACATTGAATTGGTTGCGCGATGTTTTCCGTTGATCCAAGCAAAAACATAGTATTTGAATCCTTAATTTTTAGCAAAATATAGGTTGCTAGTGACGTTAAAATCAATGAAAACCGAGATAAGTACAGATACAAGTATCCGTTATATGGGATAAATTATCCGGTATAACGGGAAAAAGATCCGTTATAAAAGAAAAAGAGCTCGATTACACCAGAAAAAATCTGTTATAACGGAGAGATCCGTTATCGCTGGTTATTCGAATTAAATAAAATTTAGTATGCGGATATTACAAATTATGGCAGACTCATTTTTTATATTGGCAGTGTTGCCGCGTCTACGGTTTTTCCCCTATTGGTCCAAACCTTTTTATTTTAAATGAAACTGCCTATATATCAATACAGATTTGAAAAGTACTCGTCTTGATGAGTTCAATGGTATATTTTTAATGGGAGTACGTTAAGCAGCAACAGATATTCAATAAAATGTGCTATTTAAAAATCATTTAGAACTTTTCTTAACAGTGTGAAATGAAATGAACAAGAATGTTCCCTTTAAAAAAATTGTAACATACGAACTTTGTGGTTGTTTCAGAAAATAAAAGTAACTTTTATTTAATTAATGCTCTAAGATTATGAGAAATGGGAGACTACTGGGACGAGTACTGTTTTTGTATTAAAAACAAAGTACAATTTATTTATTTTTAAAGATGTTCAAATCGCTGCTCGTGAATTTTTTGTTAATTCCCAAACTTATAACAGAAGCTCTCTTGAACGTTCCCGACGATTTCTCGGATCTTCGCCAGGATTCGTGTTTTCAAAATCTGTGTTGCTGCTTAACGTAGATCCCGAGGTAGACCCGTTAAAGCTAGTATCAATGAACTCGTCAAGAAGAGTACTTTTTAGATATGTATCGATATACAGGGAGTTCCATTTAAAATAAAAACTTTTGGATCAATAGGGAGAAAACCGTAGACGTAGCAACACTGCCAGTATCAAAAATGAGTGCCATAATCTGTAATTCTCCCATACCAAATTCTATTTATGTATTTCAAATAACCAGTTATCGAGATAATGAATCGTTCCGAACTTTATGGGCACTCTGTATAATGTGAGGTATACTGTAAACGACACTTTTTTTATTACGAGATTTTATACACACACAGGCAAATTTAAAGGAACGGAAGTAAATCCGAAAATTTTCTTTCTGTTTTGTTTGTTGTTTTTTTAATTCCAATGGGATCTATTAAAACAGAATTTAACTAATTAATTTAATTTATTTTGTAACGGTTGGTGCCGTTTGGAAGCCTGTTAGAAAAAAGTAACCAACAAGAGGGTTTTTTACAATAAAAGAGTTTTACAATTTAATGGGTTTTAAACAATAATTAATGAATAAAAAAGTGCACAGATTATTTTTTCAATAACCACGAGCCCTTATGACTACAGTCATCCATTTTCACATACTTCTGATGAGGCCATCCATCATTTCTTGAAGCAAATTCTCCAATTGTTCAAATAAAGCAACTCTCACTTGCTCTCTGTTTTGGACGGCAGGAATTCTTGATCTCAGTCATCTGCCTACCATGTCCCAGGCTTGTTTAATCAGTTTAAGGTCTGAAGAACATGCAGGGCAATTCATAGTGCTTACACCCACTTGGTTTAAAAAGTCCCATACACAGTGAGCGGCGCACGGGCGAGCATTATCTTGCATGAAGACGAAATTTTCCCCGATGTATGGAGTGAAAGGTACCACATGGTCTTGCAGAATATGCCTTATGTACCTCTCTGCAGTTGAAGCGCCCCCATCGTCCACCACCAATTCTGTGTGTGTCCCTAAACATATACCAACCCACACCACAACTGAGCCTCCCCCAAAAGAGACTGTAGGAGTAAAATTAAACTGTATTTTGTTCTCCTTGACGTCGATATAATTTTCCCTACAGTCAATTGAATTTACACACAAACGGCTCTCACCCCTGAACAAAACATGGCCTATTTGGTAATCATTCCAATTCTGGTGGTCTCGAGCAAAATCAGACCGCGCTACTCGATGATGTATCTGAAGTTGTGGGACCGTTATTGGTACAAATGACTTTAAACCAAATTCTTTCAGTCTTCTTCCAACTGAACGCTCACTTATATTGATTCCACGAACTTCTTCCAGTGCGTTTCTTGCCTGAATTGCCGTTTGACGCTTGTTTCTTGTGTTTGCAACACAAGAAAAAGATCATCTACGGCCGTGGTTGAACGTTTTCTGCCTTGGACACGTATTCTCAAAAACAGTCCCGTCTGTCTCCAACGACTAACGCAACGGTGGATCGCCGATTTTGAGTTGCCAAATGTTTAGGCAATCTCACTGGAAGTTCGACCATGTCTGATCTACAGCCCTAGCGATATCAGTCGGTGCCAAATCACCTATTATGAACTGATTTATAATGAAAAAGACGATAGCAAACAAAAATAACCACATTGAAATGAGTACTTACAAAAATGTACGAATCTTTGTCTAGAGGAAATACGCGTTGTAAATGTACAAAAACACTTTAATGTAACAGAACACAATTTAAAAATATGCCAACAATTTGAAAGTGTTGTGAACAGGATCAAATACTAACAGTTGTTAGCGGGTAATATTATGCTGTCTAGGTCTGGCCATTGAAAACATAAATTAATGAAATTAACTTAATTTTCTAATCGTTCCTTTAAATTTGCCTGTGTGTGTACATATGAATTCAGTAAATTATCGAATAAATAGTTTTTTACGAAAAAAGGTTTTTAGAAATTGATTCTGCTCAAATTTAAAAAATAAACAAAATGGGCTTAACGAAGATGAAACTGATTCTATTTGATGTTAATGGCGCACTATTCTAATACCAGAATGAAAATGTTTTTTTTTTCGATTTAATAATACATATTTTAATAAAATAAAATAAAAATTAATAACAAATTTCCTGTAACAGTTGGATAAAAAATTATATGTGCTTTGGGAGTTTGGGAACAAGCAGGGTTTTTTACAAAGAGTGATTTTTTGAGAACTTAAAAATAATCGTTTTTTGGCCCTCTTTGTAACCCAATCCGGGGACATACTGTATAGCCAATTAGAAATATAAATGGTAAATATTTTAACTTTTTTTTAAATAGAACGAAGGTGTGTGTATTTTTTGCCTACCACTGGACGTACGTTTAACCGTTTTTGAGAAATTCAATTCTTCTGTAGTTTTGTTTGGAAAATTACACTGTGCAGTTGGTTGCCGTTGCTCTTATAAAACCAATTGCATTACTTGATAAAATACGAAAAGAAAATTCGGTGAAAATAAAACAAATATGCAAACAAGATAGGTTTGTTATTAAGCCATTGAAAATCTTTTGCGGTGCTGCAATCAGGTTTTTTCGAAACAAGAAACCCCTTTTACTCGAAAATTATAAGTTTTCGGTATCAAATCTGATACATGAAGCCGCCTGAGGAATTCAAAAATGTAATGATCCCGCGCAACATTCATTCTGAGCATTTTTTCCTAAAACTATATTAGGTAGTTGTCTTTGCTTAGGTAACCATATATAAATATGTGTATGATTTATACTTGGAGATTATTTGAGGGCGATTACTTCAAAAGCATATAAGCGGACAAGTTTATTATACATACATAGGTTCTGAAGTCAAGGGAGTAGGATATAAAAACTAACTGTGACATAATACCTAGTTATTTACGATATAAGTGTGATATGAGCTTTATTAACGTACGCATACGTAGCACGAGTTGGGCAATCGCAAAAGTAAGTTAATGAAACGTTATCACACGTAGGAATATCGCACAAATTTTTATCTACGCCCCTAAAAAGTGAAAATAAACGGTAATTATAATTTAAAATTTGTCACGACTTATAGAATAGAGAAAACCAGAACATTGAAACTACATGAGGATACATCGAGATGGCGGTTGTAAGAATTGACATATTAATATATTAAATGCTGCTGTCATTAACTTAATTTGATTTGTTGAAAACCAGTGGGATAAGAAAAACGCGTGCGGTAATAAACTCCTTAACTCACGAAATTTGTTTTTCGAATTCACGCAAAATGAGTGGGATAAGAAGTTCTTATCTGACGGGCGTAGATAAAAATTATATATTTGGTACATATGTGGTTCAATTTGAAAAAAATAATATAGTTCAATTTGAAAAAATGAAGTTGAAATATTCTTATATGGTCTTGGACTTAATTGTTAATAGGCAATTTATTTAATATTTTCTGTCTTTCTATTGCTTCAACGTTTACATACTTCCAAATATTAGTATCATTCAGGCAAAATATTGGCGCTTCAGCTTACATATATTCAGTCCTGAGATATTAAATTTTTAAAATTTGTCTACATCTGACAAAATGTGACAATACCAAAATTGTAAAATACATAACGTTTCATTAAAAAAACGAGGTTTTCTCGAAAATTGCATAATAAAAGCGTAATCAAAGAAATACAGATAAGTGGGATACAGGATACGTTCCTATATTTATGGGTAAATAGGTTTAGATTCTCCTAAAGTGAAATGAAATCAGATACAAGTTTGGCAGTTCGTATACATTTCCTCCTTTTTCAATTTTTTTCATAATTTTCATTATGGAAATGTTTCCAGGAATATCGACTAATTTAGCTCTTCCAGGCATTTTCTATATACACGGCCAAAAAGTACTTTAGCTTCTACCCCGGCTTCTACATATAAGCATAAATTTTTCAAAATGCCGGAAACTGCATATTGTTTGTGTCGATGTCTACTTGGAGGAATGCCGTCACATGATCAAATATGTATTTTGTAACACCAGATTTCCTTACTTTTCATGACGAGTTTGTAAATGTTGGTCAGTCAACTTCTACAACAATGCCAACGGCATTATCAGTTATTCAAGAAATTAGGAAGTCGCATTTTGCTACGCGAGCGAGACTAATGTACTTGCAAGTTTTTAATTCCCACGTACTTACTCATAACGTGCATAAAACAATAAGTAAAATTACAGAAACTAGGTTAATATTACAGCGCTCCTAAGTACATAGGTAATACTAAAAAACGAGGCATAACAATTCAGACTTTGATATACTCACAACATGACCCATACGTCCCAAATACTTCATTTTCTCTTGAACTATGGCGACTTGTTTTAAGTACCAGTCTCTAGCTTTCTCAATAGCATTCAGTCCTTGCATTAAAACATCCTTTTCCTGTTCAATCTGTTTCATCCGCTTCAGCATGTTGTAATCAATCCCATTTTGTAAAGTATGTCTCCGAGGTTCTCTTCTTCGTACATTTGGTTTCTTTTGGTAAATTCCCGATTGAAGATCTGTTTGTACGGATGCTTTTCCGTCACCGGGTCCCCTTCCTTGACCTAATACACCAGGAAATTGCGCGGGTCGCTTGTTTGACTTGTTGTCCTGATCGCCCATCATTAACCCCATTTGCCAATTTTGTAACGCAGTCCTTATTTCAGCTCTATCTATGTTTGTATTGGGCAGCAGTCTGTCAACTCCTAAAGCGGTACGTGGAGGTTTTGGAGGGCCGTATAGCACCGGTTGTTTGTTGATGTTAGGAACGGGTTTTTCAAAATTGTGGAGATCAACGGTTTCACTGGGAACGTTATCTTTTCTTTCTGGTAACAGTTGGGGCATACTTATCGTTCTTTGTTGTGATATCACATTATTAGGTCTAATTGCTGCGGTGTTTGTCCAAGCGGGTTTCGGAGGGCAGTCTATATCCAAAAGGGGTGCAGAAGGAGGGCGGTTAGGTTGGGCTCCGTCAGAAGTTCGTTGCTTCAACGGATTTTGATTGCGCTGTTCAACTTGGTTTCTTAATAAGCATATTTTCAAACCGGCACAAAAGCGCTCAAAGGATAACATTCCGTTAGGGGGTGTAACTTTTCGTAAACTTTCAATGACCCCCTTAGGTAAACCTTTAGAACCGTCGTCTTGCCACCTGTTTTCAATATCAGCGAAATTCACGTATCCTGTTCCTTTATCGTCCATTATGTCGAAGAGAGTTCGCATTGCTGACACAAATTGTTTGGGGAGACTGTCAAGGGTAGAAGATTGCAACGGGGAAGTCATTATTTACGCTTTACACATAGCACAATAGATAGAATTCACTGGAATAACGAACAGACACTCCACACCTGTACGTGAAACACGTTACTGGCAGCGTGAGTCTGTTGCAGTCGTTCGCGTTTACTTCAGCTGATTCGAAGCAGTTAGTGGAGTGAGAGACGTGGCCAGGTATGTGGGTAGAAAGTCGTGGGTCGGTATCCAGCCGCAGGTATCTGAATCTCGTTGCAGAACTGACGACATAAGTTTAGAGTTTTGCTATCGTTTGGTGCCGTAAACATTTTTTAACCTGTTCCAAATTATTATTGTTTACAAGCCATGTTACGAAATACCTTATAAAACCAACCGTAACCGTGTTTAAAAGAGGGTCACGAACTTCACTTCTGAAATGTATATACATATTATAATTGCCAAATCAATCTTCTGCATTAGTAGATTCATTTGCATCCAGGACAATATTGCATGTAGCACATCTGAAATACTGAAATGGACGTGACTGAAATCCCGACTCGGGGCCCAGGTCCAGTCCCGAATAACAGACTGACGGCAACCCGACATAACGCATTTTTCAAACAGTCGCACGCATTTTTTGTAAAAAAGATAAACATGTAAAAACGCGAGAAAAAAAGCTAACATCTACGGGAGCCGACCCCATCCAGCTCAAGGACATCAAGCTACTAACTCTATGGTCTATGCTATACCTACCTACTCAACGACGCTGCTGGCGGTGTTGACAAATAACGAAGCATTTAAACGAAAGTATAACGTACTTACCTATGTATATGTATATACAATGGTGATGTTATTCGGAACTGGACCTGGGTCCCCAGTCGACACTCTAGACACGGGGATAAATTTATTGTTGTAGGTACCCAATTTTATTGAATGAAATAAGTTATTAATATTTGTGCAGCGTATATAATATTTTGGATAGTCTTTGTTAATATGTATTCGCAGTATTGAATTAATTTACCTTTCGAAAAGGGAAAAGATTTGACGCATATGTTACAAGGTAATTAATGACATCAACATTCCTAGAAATTTTTAATATAATAAATTATCTAGCCAAACAGAAAAGAATGAATTGTGTGGCATTAAAAATGATTACAGAAAAGTGCAGACCATTGGTTTCGTCCTTGTGGGACCGTCAGTACAAAAAAAATTGGATTCGTTCTATAATTCAATGCCTGGCGGGGTATTTGCTCGAACGATGCAGTGCCACTCAATACATCTAGAAAGTAATTATTATTTCTTATTTGTAACTCTAAACTAATTTCGGTAACATACCTATTATATTCTCTGCTTAGAAAAAGTTGATATGAACTGCGTATTACGGTCGGCCATTTTGCATAAAAGCAAGGGCTTGGGTCGCAACACTGGCGGCAGTAAAACTAACAAAAATATGATTTAGTGATATACTATGATTTGGAGTACCTACCAGTAACGGTAGGTACCGCCACATTAGAAGTTGGGTCCGTCGTCCGAAGTGCCTCTTTTCACTTATTTGTAAAAGTGAACCTTACCTACGAGAGTCATTTGAATGTTAAAATGACACTATTTACCGCGCTAGTGCGGTAATGATGTCATAACGACATACTTTACCACATGGCTGACAATAAAATTTAAAATCAAACTTACTGTACCTAATTGCAAAATTTATGCAATTTGATATATTAACTCCAAGATGTGTTGAAGCAATAGCTACAGCTTACTAATTATTTCTTAAGATGATATTATGATAGTCGTAGTCACGATGACAGTAAATACGATACGATACTATACTTGGGCCGCCGAACAGATAGAGTGATCACCCTGCAATCACGAGCTCTAGGCGGGGCCACTATTAATTTATGACGACCGAACTGCAGTGATGCACCTCCTTTAGACCCAACGAAGTCGCATTACTTCAATTCGGTCGTCATAAATTAATATTGGCCCCGCTAGAGCACATTCTTGCAGGGTGATCACTCTATCTGTTCGGCGGCCCAAGTATAGTATCACAACTTTTCATATTGACTGTATGTCTCGCTGGTGGTTTACGAGAAAGTCATATGGTAAGATAAGTTTTTGAACTTTCGCCAATTTTTATAAATTACTTACAATGTAGGTGCAGATTCCTATATTCTAAAGAATAATTAACCCTATAGTTGCTCAGATTTGTATGCGATGTTTTAAATGCGACCGCTAATGACTATGTAGAAACACTCGAAAACTTTTTCCTGGTGGTCTTTGGAGGTAGATGGTTCGATTTCCTCCAAATTACAACAAATATTTTGGAACTGCACATAGGCGAATAAATGCATCTGTCCAATAATATGAAGAAATGAAAAATATGTGCACTAAATAGTTACAAAGTAACAAAGTTCAATACTAGAAAATTTAAATTGATAAAAATGTTTCTCTAGTATATTTTTGAATTATAATTCAGCATATACCTATATTAAAAAAGCTGGGTGCGTGGTCGTCACACGCGGTAGAAGTGAAACTTCAACGTTATTAGAGGAATGAAAAATTTGTAGGATAAACAGATGATTGGAGTGTATGCATTTATGAGTTTCAAATATATCTTTATTCATCAACTTCCATGTCTTCATTCAAATCTAAAACTGAAATGATAGGTCTATGTGCGGTTTGATTTTCTATGAAAACAAAAAAAACAAAAAAAACAAAAAAAAACAAAAAGGAAACAAAAGGAAACAAAAAGAACACAAAAAGAAACCAAAAAATTTAAAATATTTTATATCTTTTTACACGTTTTTAATAAATCTGGACAAAGCCTCCGAACGGGGACGAAACGTAGATATTATTATATGTTATACAGTTATTTATTTACTACATACCAGAAATTCACAAAATTTAAAAACTTAAAATTTGAACTGGCACAAATTAAGCAAGACTATTTTAAACGTATATTCTAATTTTTCTAACATTGGAATATAATTTATAGACTACCAATCGCACTTCAAATACACAAAAATCGATAATAAATATTGTCCGTATCAAAATAATAATTATGAAAGAGTAAATCGAATTTTAATGCTTCTAACCAAGCGCTTTGTGGTGTCACGAGAACTGAAACGCTGTGTCCTCGCCTTACCGACGCTTGCCTGAGAAAAACAGCGCGAAGCATGAGACAGAGCGTGGCTAAAAAGTGGGGCGTTCGATATTCCTTTTCTCCTCTGCCCGTCTTCTCAGACTGCTCCCCTCCATTCGTTTCACTTTTCGTGACGCTCGCATTTGCCAACACAGGAACTTACTCTACCGAGACAAAAGAAGTTTCACTTCAAGTCATTAAACTTTGCCTTTCAGCATTCACAAAACTTGAGATAAAAACACTTCAATTATTATTGCAGAGCAAGATACTCTTGCTCCAAGCCAAGAAATTAGCACACATCTTTAGATAATTATCTTGTTTGACCCATGCAAATTTCTAAATGTCAGGATCACTCTTTAAAGGTGTTATAAAGTATCATCTTTTTGTACCATGAAGGTCGACTTTAGTTGGGCGTTAATTAATTATACAGCACTTAACTTGTTATTTTAAAACTGGAGCTTAAGAAACTGAGGTAAGTATATATTTAATGAAAGCTATTTAACGTACTACAGGTAGAGAGGACCTGCACCTGCTTTTGCTAAAGCTCTAATAACAGTAATTTGTAATTCTGATTTCGGTTAGTTGCATGTAGCAAATACATAATATATCAGAAGGGTATAGACCCTTTACGAATACCTGCGCGTATTTCTTTGACAGGTAAACAGGAAGTTTAGTCTAGTGGTTGTAAGCAACCACATTTCTTACCAGTTTGCAGATAAATTTTGAATTTCTTGTACAGCAGTCCTCGTGTCCTTGATAAAACTTATTATGAGAATAAAATTATATTCTTGTAGGTTCGTTGCTAGTTACGATCGAGGATATGCGGATGGAATAACTATTATTTGCCACTAACCTTAAATTCCAAAATAAAAGAGTTGCGTCACCCACCTGGAGAAAAATAAATTAACCAAACTTGGAAGCTAATGCCCAGTAGTAGTCTTTCGGATATACTGCAACAGGCATACATATAATAATCCCCGCAGTAACATGTCGCTCCCTACTATCGTAGCATGAAACCACAGAAAGATGAAACGTTACCAAGCTAGGAAAGTTCCAAAGACTTGCATGCCTAGAGATAACAAGGGCGATGCAAGTAGTCCCGTATGGTCATGGAGGCACTGCTGGTTCTTCCACCGTAACACATCGTGATTGAGGCGGAGGCTACAGAAACATACAGGCTAGGAATAAACAGTCATAGGCTAACTATATTAGCATAAACCAGTATTCCTGGTAGATTTACTGCAATTTTAGTAAGTACTCACGAGATGATCAGGAGGTTATTTGGAAATAAGAGGATCCAGATTGTCACTGAAAGCCCTGGAGCTGTACAGATACAACCCAGAACATTTAAAAACCCCGCTGGATCGGCTAGCAGAACATAACATGCAATGGATTAAAGGCGATCAAAAGGAAGTGAGGTGAAGGCAAACCTGTTCGCGAGGAGAGGAGCCAAAGCCTGCCTAACCGAAGCCACCGTAATATCAGTGTTGCCAACTCTGAAAATTGCACTTCTGCTACAAGACCCCAATCATTCTGCTACGGCCAATGAAATTCTGCTACAGGTAAAATCACCTTACTTTTTTATGCACGTCACAAAATGTAACGATTGAGAGTCGCCTTACGTAAAATGACAAGTCATATAAATTGAATGTGCTAAAAAAGAATAAAGAAATATTTGAATGTCTAAACAAAACACTATTTTGTTGCATGATTGCCGCTTAATTTGTTGACGTTTCCCGGTTGACTTGACAGCTGATATTCTTAAAGCGTCAAGTTTCGTTAACTTTTGTTGTTTTTGGTGTTTTAAATCCTTGTTTTCGTTGTTCATCAACTTTTGCGGTAAAAATCTGTTCTTTTGAGAACTAAAATAGTCCTCCTGGTTATTTATTATCGGTGTTGTTATTGTTATTGTTGGTATAATACCCAAGTTCTTAAACAGTCGGTGTAAGGAGCTTGTAGCGTCCCTTATCAACTATTTTGAAAGATAATTGGAAAATAATGAACCCTTATTACCATTGAATTCAGTTAGAGAGGTAAATTGAATTTTAATATTTTGGAATTGAGTACCATAAACTCTTGTGGCAACAGTGCTGATATGAAGCCGGTGACGTGCATAAAAAGTAAGGTGATTTTAACTATACACAAATTTCAACACAAAGGCATGAAAATATGCATTATGGACAATAAAAATTATTTTATATATCATTTATTAAAAAAAACAGAAATAAACATATAATAGAAAACAAAACAATTTATCTTCTACAAACACACATACAAAATTTTAATTATCTTCTATCTTCATCTATATCACTATCGTTAATACCAATGGTGTCATCTCCATCTTTATTATTATTTTAAAATAATATGACACTAAGCGTGAGCGCGAGTTAAAACTATAGATAATATAATAGGTATATGATAATTCGTAATAGACAGGGCAGAGCTCAGCTGCAGTAGTAAGAGTACGATACCTATCCACACAGCGGCGTCAGCTGGTACTAGGAGAAATCGCGAATCGCTTCAATGCAAAACGTTAGCTGCTTCCGAAACTAATGATTTATTTTTTTATATTTTTCTACAAAAACAAATTATTATGCTCCTTTATTATTTAATTTAAAACATAAGTATGAAATTCTGCTACATCGGCTGCGCTGCTGCTACGCTGCTACAATTTGCAAAATTCTGCTACTGTAGCAGAATTCTGCTACGGTTGGCAACACTGCGTAATATAGAAAGCCTAGCACATCGCCCCACTCCTCGAATGATACGTCACAAACGGTGGAGGCTCTCCACTGGAGAGCCTCCAGGCGCTCTCGGTCGCGACTATTCGTATTGCTGCATAATGTGATAATAATGCAATGGCAACATATTACATTTTTTATTATAACTCAACAAGTAACTAATTTTACAACTTTAGATGCCAAAATATTGTGGCGTTCCCGTGTGTAGAATTACGTTCGCACAAGTGAAAAAATGTCCGTGTTTCGATTTCCCAAAGACAAAAGCTAAATTCGAATTGCGGTTACGTCGCATTCGTCGCAAAATTTCCTGCGAGCGAAATTTTCAGTACCTAGTACGTGCAAAACAAATAATGAAAGTTAGTCATACGGAAAAACTATAAACACCAGAAATAGGCACTATTTTTAAAGTTTTCTATAAACATTCTCTCGGATTTGCGCTTAGTTATTACTTATAACAATAAATTACTATGTTTGGGTTTGTTAGGGCACAGTTCTCTATGTATGTAATAGCTGGTTGAAATTAGGGAAAATAGTTGCTCAAATTAAATAAAAGTTTGTGTAGAAAAAGTATTGAATAAATCGGCGTTTGATAAAATTGTTTTTTAAGGGAACAATTAGGGTTGATATTAAAAAAATACGTATTCACCGAATATGTTAATTTAGTCATTTGCCCAACTAGAAATTAGTTTTTTTATTTACGGGCTTCTTATTTGTCTTCAATACGCTTGTTTAATAAAACGAGGCAATATAATTAGTAAACCCTACATTATTGACTTTGCGAATACTATTACACCTAAATAAGAACAAAGAAATTGGTGACCTACTTCTACTCTTTTACCAAAGCTGTTGACTCTTTGCAGTGCCGTTTTGTCTTAAGTTTTAACTATTAATAGATTATTTTACCTAGATAATTGCATTCCTTTAACTTATTGACAGCAATATAATTACGAAACTACAATTCATTAAATAAAAATTTCTATTTCCCAATATTAAGCCGAGAAACTCTACCCGCAGTATATGCTCGCCAGACAGAAATCTACAACCACGTGTGACGTCATCAGAGCAGGGTACAGGCTTTCTATATTACGGTGGCTTCGGCCTAACCCACTTGCTATTTGGCATATCACCCAGCTAGTAAAACAAAAACATACCTTTTACTGGATGGGGCTCCTGGACTAGACAGTCACGGATGTTCTATGGCAGACCATCCAGCAAGGCAGCTGAAGAATTAATTCCAATTACAAGGTGAAACGAATATTGGAACGACGACTATTGTAGTCTAGGAGTTGATCTGAGGTTGCACGATCATGTAGCCAAATTACGAAAATTTCCAGCACTTGAGTTTAAGACTATAATAAGATTCAAGATCCTTTTCTTCCAAAAATCCTATGATGTTAACATCCAAAGGAAACGAGGGATAATCCATTTCGATAAGTTAGGAAATGTTTGACGATTTCCGTGGAATTCGAAGTTAATTTGTGAGTTTTTTGGATAAAATGCTCAGTGTTAAGGATAAGAGAGTCAGTCGTCCCCTACGAAGGATGTTAAGGTGAGATACTTAGCAAGTTTGTAAGTGGAGGTTATTAATCGCAGTTACAATCGGATGAAGAGATTTATCAGGTTTGTGGATCTTAAGAAGACCATAGAGCCTGCGTGATGCGGCTAATCGAGGAATGAATTTATTCTGAACTTCAGGATGATACCTGGTGCCTAGTGGCTTTACGGAAGAAGCGACAGCGATAAAAAGGCGATTCGTGGGATTACGCGAGATGGCCCGATATGTATTACGATCTTGAAAAAGAAAGAGAATTTTCGCGTCATGGTACCACGATCAAGAACGACAGGCGTTACCACTGGGAGAAGTTCTAACTCAGAATTGGATTTGATAATCCTCAAAGCGAGATGTTCAGTTTTGGAGACGACACCTGCGCAGAAAGTTCACGATGGATATTATCTTCGACATTGACATTGTGTGGAGAAATATGAAGATATTTGCGTTTATGCGTCTCCGTTTTGAGGAACTAAGACATGGAAGGTTATTCGTATGTGATAGCCAATTCAAATCTGATATCCAGAGAGTGTTGGTCAAATACAAATGGAAATGAAACAAGTCAGTTAAAAAAAGTATGAACATTGCGACTTGTTGCTAATGTGTTCACAAAGAATGAAGAAGGTTATAAGCAAGAAATTTCACTTCCAAATTTCTGCCGTACTTCTCGCAAGTCATCTGGATCTGCATTGAACTTCCTCCACTTAGAATTCGCGTACTTCATAGGCTTAAAGGCATAAAAGAATCTACATTGCGTTTCATTCCATATAGGTATAAATTATTTACATTTTAATGACCTATAAATACAAAAAGAAGAAAAAAGACAGCAGCTAGGTTGTGATGTACACAATGTCGTAACACCACAAAAGAGAGAAGTTAGGACGGGGCTAAAACAGGAAAAAGTGCTGATGCTCTGAACCAAAATGCAATAATCCGGGGACCACAGCTCATAAAGACCACTGGCAACAGCAGTGGGATGATATCAAATAAACTTAGTCAAACCGTTTAATATCTTATAATGAATATAATAAAAAAATAAACAAATCGTTAATTTACCAAAAAAAAAAAATAGTAAGGTAGGTATCTTACAAAAAAATATTGCAAATAAATCAAAATAGGCGCAGATGACGGGAGGATACCCCCACACGATCGAAGCTACGCACAAGCAAGCGCACATGATAAAATACGTTAGAAAATGAACAAAATTATGACAAAATTAACAAACTATGTATCTATAAATAATAAGACGGTAGGAGCACTAAAGATATAAAACAAAGAATGGCGCAGGGCCGAGTTGCGTTTAACAAAAAGAAACAACTGTTATGCTCGAGAACGGTTAATATAGAGACTAGGAAGAGACTCTTAACGTCGTATGTATGGAGTACGGCATTATACGGGTGCGAAACTTGGACAATAGGAGAAGCGGATAGAAAAAGAGTAGAAGCGTTTGAAATGTGGTGCTACAGACGCATGATGAAGATACCGTGGATAGATAAGGTTAGCAATAGGGAAGTATTAGAAAGAGTTGGGGAAAAGCGAAAGGTATGGAAAACAATAAAGAGTAGGAGAGATAGGATGGTAGGACACCTTCTAAGACACGAAGGAATAGTTCGTGACATACTAGAGTCAGAGATAGGAATAAAAAGAGGTAGGGGTAGGCCTAGATTAGACTACTGCTCTCAAATAGTTAGGGATGTAGGATGTTCTACTTTTAGGGAAATGCGTAGGTTAGCTCAGGATAGAAAAGAATGGAGGTACGCGTCCAACCAGTCTTCGGACTGAGAACCTTATGATGATGTATCTATAAATATCTTTACGAAGTTTCAACTGTCTCACACGCGCAAGTTTATTGTCCCTGAGAACTAGATTACTAGACAAACAGACTTAACGAAGATGATATTGTTTCTATTTGATATACTGGCGCACTATTTGAATACATCCATGAAAGCGTTTTTTGAATGTAGCAATATTTTAATAAAAAATTAATAACATAAGAAGCGATTTTTTGAGCAGTTTAAAAATAATTATTTTCTGTCTTTGTAATCCACGACGACTGATTTTGTCATAAGAAATGAAATTTCTAATTATTATCTTTTAATGTAGCAATACCTCCAACCCTTTATCTTCAAAAGACATTCCACTCCTATAGGAAATCGGGTATACATGTAGATTTTTTCTTCATATTTCTTCATACTTTCAAATAGATTACTAGGTGTAGGTACATTTTCATATTTTTTATGTGCTATAAGGCTCCCATTTTGAACTTATTTTGCATCCATTATTTGTGAATATGTTTTACTCTTCACTGCGGAAATAACGCTTCTCAAATATCGAGGAGTAATGTAACCAGCATGCTGTTGTTTCTGGGCAAAACGACGGGATCAGTTTAGTTACAAATTACTTGTGGTCAAAACAACTTATCAGAAAATAAGGTTTTTATGAAGAAATTGTGAAAATAATCAAATAAAAAAAGAGTTTATTAAATCTATATGTACAATAGAATTATTATAAACTATATTTAACTATAACAGTATTTACAAAATATATAGGTAATGTTACAAAATTCGAAAATATACAAATAATACAGTTGCAAAAAATGGACGAAGCTGACCCGCAGCAAAGGGCGAATATAACAACAGTATGGGGTAGCTACCTCATGAGCAAGGAATCAACAGTTGGACTCAGTTTTGGGAACTCCCAGCTGTTGAAGCACCCGTTCCTCGATTTGCTGAAAATGAGACGAATAAGTACCTTCATCAATAATACAACTTTAAAATACGCAAGAAGTAATACATATTAGCATATTACATATACAAAAAATATGTACTCTTATTTGGGAGCTGCCGTAAATTTTGAAGTGCAATCTATCCATTTTCATAATCATTTAATGTTAAGTATTCTCTAAGGTTGGCTACTGTTTAACAATGAAACATCCTCGGAAACATCTATTTAATTTCGTCCAAATGAAAAAATGTCATTTTCAGTTTTAGTAAAACGAGACATACAGCATTGCTATAATTTCTCACTACTACTACTAACTGCTCATCAAATTTTGCATTTATGTGACAGTGCAGTTTTGTTGTGTGTAGAGTTAAAAAAGCACGTAAAGATTGGTGCAGAAAGAAAATAAGGAGCATTGGCAGGAGGAATTGTTTTGTTAGCAAATCCAGGGCTTCGTCATGTGTGTGGAGATAATTTTAAGTAACAATGAAATTTTTCAATTTTTTCGTTTACAAGTAATATAGAAGAACATCACAATAAAAGGCAACCGACGCGAACGTTGTCCCGATTACTAGCCCGATGCACAACCTATTCAACCACTAAGGTCACTGAAAATCGTGCTAGGCTAACAGTTACTTAAACGCATGTACAAAATTGGATTAAATATTCGTCAGAGGATGGGTGCGGGGCAAATTACGGTCTATTTTGTATTGAAACATTTAACAAAATAAAATTTCAAATGATTTCTGATGATCCATTTAGCCGACGAAGACCACCGGAAAGAACACATTTCTTGTAAAAAAAGGAAAATGTAAAACACAGCAAAAAACATTTACAGCGAGAATCGATCGCACAAAGGCAAAACACATCGAATCAGAAATCCGCTATGGTACCAACCCAGCCATCAGAACCGCTTCGGAGAATGGCAAGTATTTAAGCGACGTATATACTGCAATAGTGCACACATGCTCAACGCTCCGCAGGATTGGTGTACGTCACAGATTTAAAACATATACTTATAGATACATATTTAGCATCAGATAATGACTGGGGTATAGAGGCCGCCATATTAAGCCCGCTTTTGATTGGTTGCCGTCATCCAATAGGAAGTTATTCTGTGAGGCTTTCATTGGTCAACTGTTCAACCGATTCCTAACCTATTTCCTGTAACTACGCCTGACCCTGAAACAAGTATAATAGCAAAGAGAATATTAGCCTGCGTTTTCGGCGGATACACATTAACTTAAAATTAGTCAATACTCTCGTCCAAATACGTATAACGAAGCATCTTTTTCAAATAATTTAGGAGCAGAATTATTATTTGTAGCAACCAATTCTTCAGCTCATTCAATGCAATAAAACAGAGTTTTGAATCATTTTCATTCTCTTGAATAGGATTTTGCATTTCCTGCACTGCAACTTTCTTATGGTACACTACTAAATAATTATATGAACACTCCCCTAACTACTTATACTGTCTATGTTTTTGTAATCAAATGTATCTCCACCAGCACCACTAATTGAACAAAATTAATAAAACCCGCATTCATTATGTTTAATTTATTAAAATACGGTGGAATTTTAGAATATTTTCGGTCCGAAACATCATACGTCAAACAAATGACAAACACGAACACCACAACAATTTAGCAATTCTCACTAGACCTAGACAAAAATCACTAAAAATGAGCTTAATATGGCGGGCACTATACCCCAGTCATTTTATCATATACCCACTACCGCATATCGGATATCCAGTTTCTTCTGTGAAAACCGTGATGTAGACGCTTCTGAGTGTGGTAAGTCAGGCACACTTATCATCCTTCACTGCGTTTACCCGTAATCTACGAATTTCCTTTTACAACTGACGCATGACAACAAACGCTCGTGTGTTATTTAATAGTTATTTAACGAACAAGTGTATTAATAAAGGCGATTAATAATCGAGACATTTTCACTCACGAGCGCAGCGAGTGAGTTAATTGTCGAGATTATTAATCGCTTTTTAATATAAGAGTTCGTTACAAAATTTTTCCGTCGACTTTTAACGTAAAATCTTCGTCAACATCCATTTATTAAATTTTGTACGAATTACGATTTCAGAAACTATAAACTTGACAGTGACAGATCTTGATGACATGACAACTTGATTTGGATATTTCATTGTATATGAACCTATGTTTGGTTGCCTAGGGTACTAAGATCGTTTATTAATAGAAATCATTCATTAATAGGGGTCATTAACGAACTGTTTTGCGTTTGTTAATCATATTCATAAATACACTGTCGTCGGAAAAAGTATGTACTTAATGTACCTACGTCCGTTACAGGGTTACAGCAGACGTCGCTCTTGCGTTCATCTGGCCCTAGTATTAAAAGTTAAAAATAAAAATGCTGATATTTTGTAAACAATATAAACAGTTCCCAAATTGAATTTAATTTGGATAACGTATTACCTACTTTAAACAAAATTAAGTATATAATTTCAACACTAGACGATGTATCGTTTTCCAAAAAACGGCAAATATCTCTTAAGACGAATATGAGTTTTTAAACGCATTAAAATGGAAGAGGACAGAAGAGAAACGGTTAGTAGCAAGCCATCACCACCAGAAAAAATTAGTAGAGGCGGTAACCAGCACCAGCATTCGAACTCTTACCCTTTGAATTTCGTTATTTCGCTGGTGCCTTGCAATTAACTCGGGTTTTGTCAGGTATGCTAGGCTCTCTGATTTAATGATAGCACCTTCTAATTCTGGACAGAGCCTCGGAAGATTCTGTTTCTTTCGGCGTAGCAAAGATTTAACATTCCAAACGGCCGCTGAGCTTACTGAAGACCTTCTTTGCGAACTGTTCTTGGTATCATAGTCGATACTTGAATTTCGCATTTTAGATTCAGCGTTACTGCGAAAGTAGTTATTATTTGCATAATCGAAAGTGGAATTGTGGAGGGAATCGTTGGGATTGAATTGGGAAGGTTCGCTGTTTCCTGATGTGATAGTGACTAGAGAAACTGATCTGCCCTTGGAGGCGGTGTTTTCTGGGGAGTATAAGGATATTACTGCGGATGACTTGCTGTTATGTATCGAATATGATAAGGGCTTGAGGGTGTCGTTGTTGCATTCGCTAACTGAAGAGGCTGCGGACCAGGCGGGAGTGTGGTTATTGCTGGGTTGTGTTGGTGAACTATAACCTGATGTGCTTTGAGAGTCACTGTACTGAACTATTACACACGCACCCTTACCATTTGGCGACGGCTTGAACGTGTATAACTCAGGTTGGCACTCAGTCAAAGGTGACGTTATTTCAGCTAAGGAACCTACTGCACTAAGAGTCTTTTCACTTTCACTTGCGTCACTATTTCTCCACAATGTCAGTGGTCGAGATTCTTTACCATCGAAAGACTTTATATCCGATGGGGTATCGATGGTATTCGGACTCTCCAGATCCTGAATTAACTGGAGAGCTGCTTCCAACTCTTTGGAAAATTCCGCATCACTGCTCTTTCCTTCAGATCGAGATGATTCTTGCCTACTGCTGCTTTTGGAATTGGGCTGAGTTTTATCTGAAGCACTACCACTTGTGCTTTGTGGGGAAGTAATACTGGGCTCCTTTTTGTTCACTATTGCTTTCTGCAATTCGCGCATAACAGATGCGTATTGAACGTTTTCAGAATTTGGACTAGAAGACTCTACTTTTCGCATGATGGCGGGTTGTGGTGCTTGGTAATGCTCCTCGGAATCTTTATTGCTGAGCGCAGATACAAGGCGGGTCCGGTAAATTGTTGGATCGGTAAGTTTTTCTAGGTATTCGTAAATTGGAGGGTTAGCACTATTGACGTTTAAACTGAGTTGAGAGGAACATGCTGATAAAAGGACTGGAGAAGCGGACCGCGAGAAACTTTTCATGTAACACAGTTTTCTATCGCTGTTGCTGTTACTGTCGTCGGATGCTTCTTCGATGTGAACCACGGGATTGTCGATAAGATGAGTGGTGTCGTTCAGTATCCCATTTTGCAATTCTTTTCTTGGTTTTTGCGGCGATTCGTGTTTCAGTTTCAGATAAGGAGATGCGGTGCGATTGGAGCCGCTCGCAGTTTCCGCGTCGAACACCCAACTCTGAGAGTACGCGTTGGTAACTACCGACTGAGATTTCGTATTCGTAGACTTGGGCTGAAATGATTGATACCAGTATTAAAGTGTTAATTTAGTTATGTATTTACGCAAGATATTTGCGTAAGAACTTACCCTGGGAATTATGTATTCAATATCTGAAACTTGTTCATGTGAACCGCCAGACTTGTTTTTAGTTTTCTTTGGCGCAATTTGCATAGAACAAAAGGAAATCTGTGTATCTAGGAACGAAATTATAATTACTGTCGCTGTGGCCACGCGTGTTGCGAGACACGCTGAAATGAGAGTTGCATAATTAAATTCAATTGTCTTTCTATCTTCCTTTATTATTTACCATATGTTATGAGCGTGTGGTACGGGTGGTTCGTCAAAAGTTTCGGCATGTCGGCCCAATAGAATCCCCATTCGGCGAGAACGGCGTTGATTACGTTGAATATTAGGATGGACGCAGCCATATACAGGAGAAGCTCTTGACGGCGAACCGACAACTGTCCAAAACACGCCAGCATTCCAGCTGCTATTCCTACGACTACATTCTAAAATAGAACAAAACTTCATTTAGAACGACGATTAGAGGTACCCAGTTGTTTTGAATTTCATTATGTATTTATGTACGAAGAGATGGTATAGTGTAGCAAAAACCAAATATTTAGGCAGTGACATTGTAAAAAGAGCCTTTGAATTTTGACGCGTAAGTCTAAAATATTGCTTCATAAAACTTCTAATCAATAAAATTTTGAATTACGTATTATGAATTTTCATTGTAAATGAAAATTTTTGAACTAGACAAGGTTAGCGACTCTGCGTCTTTAGTACAACAATTTCAAAAGAACTGAAATACAAGAGTTGCTCCAAAGGGCCGCCGTCAAAATTATTCCCATGAAATTGATTTCCAATATGAGTCAGCGTTCCAAAGATCTATATGATACTTCTAGAATAACCTTTTGGAACATCGACGGATTCTATTCTATTTTATTTTACTTTTTATTTGCAAATATTGTTAAAGACAGAATAGCTGCTGGAATTAATATACAGGGCCAAACTATTAATATGCTCATATTCGCGGATGATATAGGTATTAGCATTCAGCAAAGAAGAATTAGGAAGGGTTCTGAACGAAATGGAAGCGGTTTTGACGGAAATAAAAAGAAAACCAAAAGTTTGGCGTGAGAATAGGACTAAAGCTAAAATACAAATTAGAAACGAGAAAACAGATGAAGTTTCAGATTTCTGCTATTTAGGAAATCAAATAACTCGCGATGATAGGAGCTCTAGAGATGTAAAACAAAGAATAGAGAGGGCCGAGTTGCATTTAATAAAAAGAAACAACTATTATGCTCTTACAAACGTATATGGAATACGGCATTGTACGGGTGCGAAACTTGGACGATAGAAGCGGATAGGAAAAAAATTGAAAGCATTTGAAATGTGGTGCCATAGACGCATGATGAAGATACCGTGGATAGATAAGGTTAGCAACAGAGAGGTATTAGAAAGAGTTGGAAAAAAGCGAAATTTATGGAAGACAGTAAAGAACAGGAGAGATAGGATGGTAGGACACCTTCTGAGGCACGAAGCTTTTGGGACTTTTCTGGAAAAAATTCAAAAGCCGTTAGTTTCAATGAGAAAATGGCGTGGAAGAAGAGTTGCTCGACAATAGACCGTCGGGGTTTTTTTAGAACTAGGGTAGAAAACGAGTTTTGCAGTGCAAAATTTCGATGAGAAACTAATTCTGTGCTAAAAGAAATTCGATTGCAGCAGGTTAAGGACAATAGTCTTGTTACGGGAAGAGATTTGTGACAATTAACATTGGAGTGAGTCTTACCAGTCAGAAAGGAGGTGTGGAAATTAGACAGACGGTTGGTAATCTCATGTTAACTTTCTGCGGCAGGAGAAAAAGTTCCTGTATAAAGGAGAGGCAAATTTCACTATCTAAGTGACAGATGTAATGATGCGGCACCGAGTCCTCGTTGTTGATGTTATGGACGAAGTTATACTGGTTTTGGATTTTCTGAAGAAACGTGGCTTTGAAACTGCGGCGCTGATGTATCCCGTTTTGGGTATGAAGAAGTGAAGATTCCTCCGACAATGTTGACGATTTGGAAGAAAAAAAATTTTGAATGGATGGTTATTCGAAAAGATCACGGTGATCACTGTTGGGTACTTCAAAAATCCGAAGACAAACAGAATCACGGAGCTATAAAAATTTGATTCGATTAGAAAGTACCAGAATAGACATAATGTTACATTTGGTATTTTTAGTTCTTTATTCCTGTTTAGCCCTCACACACAAACAAAACAATAATAAAAGAGACACTACAGAAATTGAATTCAAAAAGCAAACATTTACACTACTTGGTTGTGAGGTAAAGCATTAGGCATGCGTTCTGCACAACGGGGTAGTTGGGGATGTCGGCGGTGGTCTGTGCCATTGTAGCGCCCTAGTCTCGCCAAACTCGTTCGGAATCCCCCAGTTTGAGGTCGGAGTCAATTCTTTCAAGATATCCGTGGTAGATCGCAGCCTGTTAGGAACTGCTCTCACTCGGTTGAATTTGACATAATTTTCCCTGTCCAGCCTGAATTTTCTAAAGATGTAACAGACGGAGGAAACCCTTGAGAGATATTATTAATCTTGGGTGCCAAGGGTCTAATAAAGGGGGATAACGCAGTAAGAGCAGTAGTGGAACGCAGAGCAAGTTGATAAAGTTTTGTCAATTGAGATTGCCAAGTAAGTTAGTTGCTGGCAGAAATACATGGTCTTTCCAGAGTTAGGGGCGAAGACAGTTTTCTTTATAATAGGTAAATAGTGTTCGCATTTCGTCAAAGTATAGTTATAAACTGATTGTTTCATATGGCAATTGCGAAGTCATCCACATAAACAAATATCTTCACCCTTTTGGGTTGAGATATTGAACAAAGAAATTATGGTCGTCATATTTTGTAACTTTTGCTGTTTCTAAAATCCGACGGCCTGTATTTGAAAGGAAAAAGAGAGGGGCTACTCTTTCTCCTTTCAAATATTTCTTATGCCTTAAAATTTTGGGCTTCTTATTATTATTGTAATATGTAACAGTTTTCCTCTAAAAAGCTAATAGTAGCATCTAACAAAGAATCTGAAGATCAACAACATACAAGGTGTTCAGAAAATATCTTTTATGAAATACATATTATTTGTTTTTCGATTTTATTAAACGGTCTGCGCAAAGATTAAATCGAGTCCTCTCAAAATAGTCTGTTATTTAACTGTTTGGCATGGAAATGATTGTCACCGCGAAGAAAATATTGTCATAAAGGTACAAATATAAAATAACATTTTTATATTTGCGGCGTTTCTTATGAAATATTGATTTGTTTCTCACTCCTAACCACGAAATCAAAAAGTCTTCATACCGCAAACTGTTGAAGTTGGAAATTCCCAACCTCAAAAGGTTAAAGTATGTGTTGATTATCATTACGTTTTGCACGAAATCTTTAATAGTAAGAAGTAAAATGTTAACAACAAGAAAGTATTCACGTTCGTGCTGTACTGTAAGTGGACCTGCTTAATTAAATATAACAGTATTTCATTGTATAGCAAACGAATACGTGAAATGTAGCTATGCATGCATGTAAAGTATTTTCTGGAACTATTTGAAATTATTTTTTGTTTTTTTTTGTAGAATACTGGAATTATTGGATCAATCGAATTACTCACCCATGATCCTATCCAAAGATTACATGTTAAATGTAGTGGAGGTAAAGATATGAAAAAGAATATTCCTGCTATCAACTGGGCAGCCCCACAAGTTACGTAAATTCCACTCCATAGCGCATGCAAGAAAGTCCACACGTGGCTACATCCAGGGCACATCACGCCCTAAAAAAACAAACAAATTATCAAAATATAATTCATGCTCAGAAAGTTGGTGGTCAAAATCTAGATCTAGAGCAAATATTTTTCACATAAATGTGAATTGGATTTCTGTTTATATTTTATTAATACTAGAGGTAGGTAACTAAAGTCTATAAATTATGGTTTAACGCAAAAATTAGTATATTCTTTATACAATTTAAATTTCCAAAATGAAACGAAATTCAGCGTATTGCCCGATTAGTTCGAAATTTTCGAGACATGTGTGCACCAAAAACAAATTCCTTCTGTTATCCCGAGGTATTCCCATGGGGAATAAATAATTTTCGGTTCTGAATGAAATAAGAACGGAAGGAATCACAGTACAATATTCCATCCAAAAACGACAAGTGATGCCTCCCCATACCATGATTCTATTGCGTTGCTAAGAATGAACCTCCTGAACATGTTGCAAATATCTTCAGGATATTCTCGAACGTGCTCTCGTCTGGTTGAGTTTTCTTCAAGCTCTCCCCTAATGCTTAAAGTCCAGGACACAAAGAGATCCTCAACTCCATCCCTACCGGGCGACAAAGTTGAGCAACAGGCCGGGATACACACACGATTGTCAAAAACTCTTTTATTGGACCGGTGCGATATATTCGGTAGTCGGAACACACATAGTTCGAAGACGAAATCAACTGAATATGGTTTGCTTGAGATTGATGGTTGAACGTTTATACAGGGTATTTCATTAACAATGGGAAATCCGTTAACTGGAGATTCTACAGGTCAAATAATGACCATTGACCCGAACATGCCTTATCCGAATGTTGATGGTTTAGGAAATACAGGGTGTTGAAAGTTACAATTTTATTTCCATTTTTTGTCATAACTACGAAATTTCTTAGGTTGTCGACTTGAAAATTTGCAATCCTATGGTTTTTCTTACGGGAAAAAAGATTCCAATAACATTTTTGACGTTGCCCATAGAGTCCCCTACTTATAACCTATTGCTTTGATAAATTGACCCATAACTTTTTACCATGTACATCTAATGTCAAATCGGCTCCAAAATCTTAAAGACCAACCTTTTTTTAAATAATAAATGTATTCTTGTCTCATTTTGCTATTCCAGCCCATTTTCAAGAAAAAACGACTTAATGCAGATAGTGTTTAAATTCCAAACTTGTTCTAATAGGCCGTTCCGCATTAAACAAAATATTAGCTAGACAGCTACGTTTTACAAACAGACAGTCGATAGTAATATGACATTATTATTATTATATGTAGTTTTAAAGTGTTCGGTGTTAACCCAATAGCTTTTACATTAACTTTCTCCATAAATTTATCAAAAATATTAAAAAATGCCGCGTCATAATGGCTTTTCGAATAGTGATATGAGAGATATGATTTGTGTTTTTGCTCAAACCAATTGTAATAGGCTCGCAGCAACCCGAAGGTATTCAGAGTTATACCACCACCGAAGGCAACCAAATCATGAATTATTTAGAAATCTGTACAATCGCTTAGGCGAAAGAGGATCTTTCCGTCCAAAAGGTGAAAATAGCGCTCCGAAAATTATTTCGGCTGAGCAGGAAGATGAGGTTTTGGTTAGATTGCACGAAAATCCAGGCGTAAGTTCCCGTCGTTTAAGTGCGGCAACAGGCGTAAGTAGCTCTTCGATTTGGAGAATTTTGCACAAAGAGAAGCTTCACCCGTACCACAATACTCCAGTACAAAATTTGTTACCGAAAGATCCTCCTGCTCGTCTACGTTTCGCTAATTTCTTACAAGAGCAGCAAGGCGCGGATCCTAATTTTTTTAACAAAATCCTCTTCAAAGAAAGAAGACACTTCCAACATGAATTTAAGATCAATGTTTGGTGCGGTGTAATTTCAAATTTCTTTATTGGGCCTTTTCAACTTCCACCCAATCTGAATGGTCCACTTTATTTAAATTTAAATTTAAATATTGTTTAGAACTCGGGAGTCTCTCAGGAAACGCATTGAAAAATGTATCCAAGTGAGTGGTGGATACTTCGAACAACTACTTTAAAATTTAATGTTTCCTAATTTTATTTTTCTTGTACATAAGCGTTTGTAGTGAATTAAAATTTATTTTGATAGCAATACTTAATAAGCGTTTCATTTCTAAGATTGCATTAAGCCGTTTTTTCTTAAAAATGGACTGGAATATCAAAATGAGACAAGAATACATTTATTATTTAGAAAAGGTTGGTCTTTCAGATTTTGGAGCCGATTTGACGTTAGATGTAGGTACAAGGTCAAAAGTTATGGGTCAATTTATCAAAGCAATAGGTTATAAGAGTAGCAACGTCAAAAATGTTATTGGAATGTTTTTTCCCGTAAGAAAAACCATAGGATTGCAAATTTTCAAGCCGACAACCTAAGCAATTTCGTAGTTATGGCAAAAAATGGAAATAAAATTGTAACTTTCAACACCCTGTATTTCCTAAACCATCAACATTCGGATTAGGCATGTTCGGGTCAATGGTCATTATTTGACCTGTAGAATCTCCAGTTAACGGATTTCCCATTGTAAATGAAACACCCTGTATAGATATTGAACATCTTAGTAGCCTTGCAATAAATCGCTCCTCCTCAGGTTACATTAATTTGATGATTCCTTTGTATAACTAGAATAAGCTGCCGTATCATGCGTCCATTTGTGAAGTATCAACTAGCAATTTACATGAGTGTTATACACATCACGGTGTCCATTCTTCCAACGTCCCCAAACGTCAGTTCAAGCATAGGTATCTACCCCATCATGAGTTAATATATTTCTCGCACGATTCATGAGGTCACACTGAACTCCATTACAGCGAAAGAATCAAAATGTGAACAAAGCAAATACACTGTAAGTATACAACCGATAAAAACAAATGACAAACAAGAACATAAAACTCAAGTGCCTTTAAAATGAAAGACCACATCACAATTCTTCAATGCTTTTTAACATACCTATACTTCTTTCATTGTGCGGGTGCGAAACTTGGACAATAGGAGAAGCGGATCGAAAAAGAGTGCAATCGTTTGAAATGTGGTGCTACAGACGCATGATGAAGATACCGTGGATATATAAGGTTAGCAATAGGGAGGTATTAGAAATAGTTGGGGGAAAGCAAAAGGTATGGAAGGCAATAAAGAATAGTAGAGAAAAGATGGTAAGGCACTTTCTGAGACACGAAGGAATAGTTCGTGACATACCAGAGTCAGAGATAGGAATAAATAGAGGTAGGCCCAAGATTAAACTATTGATCTCAAATAGTTGGGGATGTAGGATGTTCTATTTTTAAGGAAATGCGTGGGTTAGCTCAGGGTAGGAAACGATGGAGGTACCCGTCCAACCAGCCTTCGGACTGAGAACTTTATAATGATGATACTTCTTTTTACGCGTATTCTGCAAAAATTGTTCAAAATAGCACTCATTTCATGATGGACGAACAGAAAAATGCTGTTGAAAACTGTACTGTGTGGACACCTCTGAACTGCAACTTTCTTTAACACAGTTTTGCCCTCGGTTTTGCCTGCGTCTTAATTGAGTATAGCGTCTGGATCGTGCTTTAAATTGGTGTACATTTCCTGCTGATAACCTATATTATTTGGCTAAACGATTTGAGATACTGACCATTCTACTAATTATTAAAAACACTATGCTCAGACGCTTTTATACCATTCATCCCATATTTTCAATTTTAAAATTAAGTTCCTAATAAATCAATAGGTAACATCAACGGCAGCATGCAATTTGTGTAATTAAATGAACATGAAATGTGGCCGCTTGAATAAAAAAAGGAAGAAGGTACCTTTCTTCTGGTGAATTATAATATAAGCAATTTACATAATACATAATCCCAGATAATATCTTCCGCAATCCACTTAGCTACGCGAAGATTGAGAGACGCGCACAGCGAGGAAATTTAATTCTACCCACCAATTTCCTTTTGATTAAATTTTTGGGGAATATTTTGGGATGTGTTTATTTGTTTACGTAAATAGGAAATGCTTTCGCGGTTCATAGAAACACAGTATAGAAATTTTATACGTTCAAATGGATATTAATTTGAGGGTTGGTTAACGAAATAGTATGACCGTCTATTGAAAGTTACTGAAAAGACTCCTGTTTATTTTACAATTAAATTATACTTACATTGCTTGTTATAGTAAGTAACAGAGTTGATATCACAAAAAGAAATACAATATATTCAAAATGGCACGTGTATACGGTAAAATGGTAATAGAATTGATGGACATGGTTCTAATTAATAGTGAAACGAGGTAAAATGCAATAAGCAGCTTCTCGTTTTTAGGTACTCACAACGATTTTCAGATGGACACATTCCTGATCATGCAAATCGTTGACAATACGGGTAGGGGGTCTCGCGCGTCCGCATCGTATATTTGATGGTTTAAGAATAAATTTTAGAAATTCTGGAAGAAAATCCGTGAATAAGTAAGTAAAAGCATAGCTTAAGAAATTCTTGGTTAGGCTATGGTAAAAGGTAGCTTTCGCGAGCAACTAGGTTCTTGTTTAGGAGAGGAGAGAGGGAAGACGCCCGAGTTTCATTAGCATAATTGCAGTATCCGTACATTCAATAGATACTGTATCAGTTGGATACCGGATAATTTGGCATTATGATGCCATAATAACCTGGAAAGGATACGATTATCCAGGGTTATTTCGAATTTGATTTAGACACAAAAATTTGAGAGGCCTTAACGAAATGATAGAGGTTGAATGGCTCACCTCCTTTGTGAACTCCGGGGTAGTTGCACGTCATGTAGAAGAGAACCAACACCTGCCCAAGACCGAATTATTATTCTTCAAGCCAGGCGTAATGCATCAATTACGGCAGGAGAACTTTCTGCGGATCTCCAAAATGTACATGCCGTAGCGATTTCTGACCAAACCATCAGAAATCGTATTCATGAAGCTGGTCTTCATTCTCGTCGACCTGCACTTTGCCGCGGCAATCGCGAAACTCGTCTTGAATGGGCTGAAGAGCATGGTCCAAGGATGTGAAGCAGAATGGTCCAATGTTCTGTTTACCGACGAATCTAGGTTCGGAGAACGAGAGTGTGGCGAAGAAGAGGAGTCTTGGAGAGCACAAGGCACTTCCAGGAAGTTCACAATTACCGAGGAGGGTCTGTGATGGTATGGGCTGGAATCGATTTGCACCATAGAACGGACGTCGTTTGTCTGGATGGAGCCATGAACCAACGGCGTTATATTGAACAAGTTCTTGTACCTGTTGTGCAATCGTATTCATATGCTGCTGGTCCAGATTTGGTTTATATGCAGTACAAGGCTCTTCCTCTCATTGCACATCAGGTACATAATTGGTTTGAAGAAGAGAACATTGCCCTTTTGCCATGGCCTCCTCAGTATCCCGACCTCAACCCCACTGAGCATGTGTGGGGCATGCTGCAGAGACAACTTCTTCCAGTTATGGCAAACATTCAAGGCCGTTTTGCATTTGAAAATGCATTGATAGAGAAGTGGGCACTTTTTATACAAGATGCAATCGATAGGTTGATTTTAAGTATGCCTAGGCGGTGCCGGGTAGTCTTTAATGCCCGAGGAGGCAATACATCGTATTAAGTACAAATTTCAAATAATTACCGTTATCAGAAATACACTTTTATTTTAATACTGTAATGGTCTTAAAGCAGCCGTATTGTACATAACATTATTAAATATGTGTGTTAATGGCGTCCATTATCAGGTTCCACAAAACTAGTTTTCTGGACGAGCACGCTCCGAATTACATAAATTCGAGCATAAATCGATTCAGACCAGACTGAGAACCATGAAAATCGTGTTTTAATATCATGCATAAGATTTAAAAAAATTAAAATTCCATTTTACTTTTCAAATAACCTCGCACCTACTGCCTCAACTAATAATTAATTGCATTTAAAGGAGTTACTCTTCTGAAACGATTCAAAAGGCAACAAGTTTTCCTTCTCATGCTGTAATAATACGTAGGTATGTAAGTTATTTTTTTATTGTTTAGTAGGTTATAGATTGTATTATTTCATTCAAACAGAACTGTTAATTTATTGGTCGTAGGTGCTAAGTAACCAGGGCAGGACCAAGCCATTGACCAGCCAACAGCTACGGCTTCAAAGAACATAAACATAAACCACCTAAAATAAATTATTTGTTTGAATTAAATTTTCAGTTTTCAAACCTCAGGCGTTTGATGGGCGTTCGATTTTGGTTTCAAATAGAAAAACGCAATGGCGATTCTAGCTTTAGGAGTACCTAATAAATAATAGAGAAAAACAATAGAAAAAGGAAAGAGCGGCCGTACAGGATCTGCGAATTTTAAAAAGTCTTCGACAATGCAAAATGGGAAAAGATATCGTTTACCCCGAATGGTGCGATATTATCATTTATATATGAAACAGTGAGAGTAATTCAATAAGTGACAGTTTCTAGGTCGCAACAAATCTAACTCCGGATCTGGCAATTTGTAAACCCATCTCGTATAAGGTTAACAGCAGGTGGTATGTGGTAAGATTATGAAAGAAGAAAGTAGGTAATATTAACATCATCAGATACGAATGTGCATTATGTATATATATGTATTTAATTTACTATATATATACATGTGCCAGTTTGATAAATAATAACAGAAAATTCAAAATATTTTTCAAAATTTTTAGTAATGTAAAATTATTGGTATTCGAATATGTACACATAAATATTTAAGGTTCAAGTCTGAGCACAAAAGCATACATTTTTTAGGTTTCATAAGAAAATCATTTTAAGTCGACCTTCATAAAAGGAGCTACTTGCAAAGGGATGCCAACAATTAACCCTTATTCTTGTATCTCTTGGTATATCGACCTTTTTGATATATGTAGAATTTTACAAGTTTTAATGATCGTTTCCGGAAGAGAAGTAGATATAAGTAGTAAGTAGGCAAAAAAGACACTCTCACCCCTCGTAGAGCAAAAATGGCGGGATGAAACGGTAACATGCTTTATTAGATGATCTTGACAGTTCTATTAAAACTGGTAATGAAATAAAGAACAATCACAATAAACAATAAAGACATTAATTTTAATTACCTTATTGCATACAAATGCAAAATTTACAAGTACAATGAGCACTTCAGTAAATCCATTATTATCTTGGTCAATACGTCACTAAAAATGTTCAAAACCTTTTATCATTAAAATTTCCTGTCAGTGTCTGTAAATAACTTTAAAATGTATTTATAAACATTATATCGAAAGCAATTATTCATTAAAAATGTAGATATAAATTTTAAATTTTACGACATAAAATCGGTTCGCGGTTTTCATCTTCGCGTGGTAATGCGTTCATTAAATGCCATAAATGATGATTAAAGAGCCTTACGGTTCAACATGACTACTTAGAAAAATATATTTGTCATTTATAAAGCAATAACCAGAACAGAGGATGTTCAGTTATCAATTACTTACTGAATTGATATTAAGTCTTAAGAAATGTACAAGAAAGATAACAAAAACTTACATAACAAGCCTGAGCGCTCTTGGCTGTCAGTTTTATGAGTCGAATTGCCGTCTAGCAACAAAATTGAGTCCGCAAAACAGAAATTTATCCGGCAAAATAAAAAGTTCCAGACAAATTCGGCTAGATAATTTAATGAATATGAGATTACTCATATGGGAGACTCTATTTTTAAACATTTTACAATCAAAAATACGAAATTTGGGACATCCACATCGCCATGGCAGTAAAAGGTAAATAAAAAAATTATCTGGGGTAAATACATAAGAGATCATTTTTTATCGATAAATACATGTTTAATTGTACGAAAGTCTTATTGTCATGGCAAATAATCGAGAATCAAGGTAGTGAAAAAATCGCGAGAGCTTGCTCGAGCGATTTTTTCTACTTCCCTTGATACGAGATTTTTTACCGAATGGCAATAAAATTTTAATACAGTTTGAAATGTATTTATCTTATAAAAAATGATCTCGAATGTATTTTAGGGAGATTAATACACAACTACATTATACGGACAATTTAAAACTCGAAAATAATATGACAGTGACAGTTGTCAAGGTAGAAATTTCAAAACTACCATTCACAGCATAGTTGATTAAAAGCAAGGCGCATATTTATCAGTTATTGGGAAAGCTAGGTAGGTTTTTATCGTTTAAAATGACAGTTGATTAGTCGATTTTAAGAAATTGAAGAAATCTCATTGGCTCTTAGAATAGGCGTGTATTAATCGCTGTAATAGTTAGGGCTAACTTTTCTCGCTGTCATTCTGAGAAAAACGTCGCGGCGTAAGAGATTTTATACATATGAATTAAATTATCAACAGTAATTTGACGAGTACTTTTTATTTTGCCGGATAAATTTCTGTTTTGAACGAAATTTTGTTGCTAGGCAATTTGACGAATTGCTGTCAGTATTATGAGTCGAATTGCCGTCTAGCAACAAAATTGAGTTTGCAAAACAGAAATTTATCCAGGCAAAATAAACTGGCCCCAGTTACACATCAGACGCTTGAAACGACAGTGGTCACAGAACTTACTGTGCTGATAAGCTAAGTATTCATATTTAGAAGAATTATCACTGAAAAATTTCTTCCTAGAAGTCAAATTTCATCCATCTTATTTACTGCGCCGTATAGTAGGACAAAAAAAGGATTTTAGTTCACTTAAAAGTTTTTTGAAGATGAAAAACAATTCTCAAAACTAGATAAGAATTCAATTAAACTGTATAATATATTGGTATTGAAGCAAGCAAATTTGTTAATACCCCCATTATTACGAATAAGGTACAAAAATCAAAACGAAGTTTTTATCACGCAATGTGGAAAACAGCCTTAGAAAGATAAATGATAAATAAAAATGAATAATAATTTGAACTAAAGTTAACCCTTGATTGAACAGAATTATTATTTCTTGCGCTTTGTTGTACATACAGGGTGGTCCAGTTTATATCATCAGAATTTCACCAGCCGAAAGTTTATCAAAAAATAAAGGTAGTTTGTCTAATAAAACATAGTTGAATTTTACTTACTTTTTGATGTACAGGGCGTTAAAGAAAATAAATTATTTGGTAATAATTTGCTATAAATCAATAATAAAAAAGGTAGCCTCCTGAAATTTTGCATAGATCATTTCTTTTGTATTCTCTATTAAATAGTGGTTGTAATTATTTTACATAGAACACAGAGGCGTGCGTACGGGTTTCCCCAAAAATACTTTATTTAATAAATCGTACGCCACTGTTTTTTTAGAACACCAAATACAGAGACGATTTCTCATTCAATTTAGAAACCCTTTTGTAATTTACAATTTTTTGATAACTCAACTTAAAACAAAAAAAACATTAAAAAGCATTCTGAATTCTAAGTAGTTCCTTCCACGTAGGCACTGGAGTCGCATAGACGGTGTTTTTAAGATAACCCCACAGATAAAAATCTAAAGGCTACCCTTTTTTATTATTGATTTGTAGCAAATTATATAAAACAATGGATTTTCTTTAACACCCTGTACATCAAAAAGGAAGCAAAATTAGACCACATCTTATTAGACAAACTACCTTTATTTTTTGATAAACTTTCGGCTGGTAAAATCCTGATGATATAAACTGGACCACCCTGTATTTTCTATATCAGCAGACGACTTTATAATCAGTCTGAATCATATCCTTCTGTTCAAATAAAAACACAGTCTATGGAAATGTAACGCCTTTATGTAAGTGCAATTGAACAGATATCATATTTTACCCACTTACTCATTGTTATTATCAGTTTACTGAACACAAACAAAAGAATCAGACCAAATTCACATCAAACCATTATAAAGGCAATTTTGTTTTGTAGGTACGTAATTAATTAGTTGGCGTTCTTGAAGAATTGTAACAGCGTGAGAACTCTTACGCAGTGTCTTTGGTATTCTTCGGTATTACGTTACGCTTATTTTATAACAGAAGAATGCATTACCACACACTTATGGAAAAAATGAGAAAAACCATGAACCGTGTCCTGAATTTTAACATTCTATTTGTTCTGTTAATGACATACTTTTTTATTTGTTATGGGTACATATTATAGATTCATTTATATTTGGTACGCACAATAATTTAAGGTCATCATCAAGTGCAAGCGATCGATTACTTCCAATAACTTACGGGCTTCTCTCAGTTTGTTCAGCTTATCATTGATTTTATTTCGTTGATTCGTTTTATTATTCTACGAGATTTGGTTAAAAGACCAGCGGGAGTTGGTATTTGAAATTTTAAAGCTACTCGTTTTGGGCTGGGGTCAACTTAAAATAATTTCAGATTTCGGCTCCATTCGATTGTACCGGAAGTCCTCCTTTCAAAAGAGAAATTGAAATTTTTACGACTTATATTTAACCCTGACACAATTTTAAGGTTAATTTGCTTAATAAATTTTGCCTCTAAAAGCGTCTTCGAGGTACCAATATCAAAATCTGATGCAATTATTTTTGAAAACATATAATGTAGAAATGCCGTAATCATAACTATTAGAAATATTGGCATTGGATTTAACAGAAAAAACGAGAAACTTTTGAATTAACTTCGCACAACTGGGCAGTAGGCAAACGAAATATCGAAAGCACCGAAATAACCTATACCACTGAAGAGTAGCGGAAATGTCGCCAAGAAGGCGTGCAAAGCTTAGAAGAAAACCTCGAAGAGCGATAGGAAGCAGAAAGTATAGTTACACGTTCTTCATCTGCAAGGTACTCAAACAGGTGCTCTCCCACAGCGGAATCTCAGGATAGCCGACATTCAAACTACAACAAGCGAACGACGATCCCCAATAGGGGGATCCAGACCGCTCCACGTCCCCTGTTTCCCAGTGACTTGGCCAAACATGCCGTCACCGAAAGCACCAAATACACCAACTCCGAGTGAGCGGCTCTCTTCCTTCTGCGTCGTTAACTAGTCATCTGACACACAACCACCAACTAGCGACAGCTTATTTCAAATGACGATTATCATATTCATCTTAGCGAGAGAAGTGCGAAGAAGTCAGGAACAGGAGAGCCTACGAACCTTGAGGATGTAGAATATCCTAGCCATAACACGCACTGCAACACCATTTAACCCAAAACTCGTGACACAACCCCCCCCCCCTGCCCCCTCAGAGTCGATCGTCCCGATCAGACTCAACCGTTGACCGGTAGGGCATCAAAGTTTGGAAGTTGGAAGTTGGATCGTTAATTGAACGATCCAAGTGCACAACCTTCATCTTCCCATGGCCCTTCTGAATTCTATACACCACGTCGTTGAGTCTCTTCACCACGGTATGTGGCCCATCCCACTTCTTCTGCAGTTTCGGACATAGCCCTTTTGGCCTGGCTGGGTTGTAGAGCCAAACCAGATCACCCTCTTGGAAGCCGTCAGAATTTGCTCGAAGGTCGTACCTGGTCTTCTCACACTCGCATAAATGGATCTCATTGCATAATCTGCACCGTAACTGTGGTAAAATATTCGTAAATCGCATTATCCCCATACTATTAGGGCACTGAAAATGAGCTGAACTTAATGCTTCCTAATACATCTTGACTCCGAAGAACCGTTTATCGCATTTGCAGATTTTCAAGAATTGAAGGTATATTGCTGCAAAAGTTATTCAAACATTTTAGTAAATTCTATTTGTTTGTGTTTTATACTTTCACACCATTGTTTATTTGTGCTTTTTGTAGCCAACTTTTTTGTTTTATATGTATTTGCTTCATAGTTCAATCAAAGGTAAAGTCTATTTCGATTTCGATAACCTTGCAAGGAAATTTCATGTTCTTTTGTCACACTTAGTAGTGCCGAAATAATTGTGACACGAATATGTGACGGTAATTTATTACTAATATAAAAAAATATAAACGCATTTACCGCAAAACAAACCAATATAACGGAATGACGAGCGCCTTATCCATATTTCCGTTTCGGAAACGCCCAGCTGTGGTCGCAATGTACGACTCGGTTTGCATACCGCAGTCCATTAGTTGCATTAATTTGTCTGAACCTATTATTTTTCAACATGAAAAATGTGGGACAGAAGTTCATTTCACAGAGTTACTCTTGCAATTTTAGCCCCACCTGTTTGTATTAGTAGAATACCCGAAGGAAGAAAGAGCTTTGCGTGTTTCTTATCAACTAGAAACTTTTTTACTTGATGAAATCTATCACTTGTATAATTGAATGTATTTTGTATGTTACTAACTTATCAACACGAACTATATGTATTATACATGCCGGTCCTAAATATATTCATCGGCACTAATTAGTATATCTAGTGCAAAAATTATATTATGATTAGACATAATATTGTATTCAAGAGTTTATCTTCGTTAAAATAACAGAATCATTAAAAACTGAGGAAAAGCAATGCATAGCTATCTAACTCGCGAAAACAAAAAAAAAAGTTAGATAAAACTTCTTAAAGCTGCTGCTGGAAAATAGGGAAGAGTTTTTGCCGGATGGTTTAGAGTTCGACCATACAAAAAATGAAGAAAGGATTCACATAAGGAAGAACAATTTGAAAGGGCTTTAAAATCAACAAAATCTCATAAGTCATCTGGTCCAGGAGGATCTTCTATTTTATGGTTCAGCGAAAATGCGTCATATGTTCTACTGTTCAATAGGTGCACAAATAGTGAGAGTACACCCACTGCATCCGCCAGTGGAAACGAGCGGAATTCCAGTGGAAGTGACTCCTTTCACGAGCGAGGAACTGGTAGCTGCTCTCGTAGCTGCTGCTGCCCGTCTTAGAAATGGAAAATCTCCAGAACCGGACGAGATACCGGCCGAGATTGTTAAACTTGCGGTCACAGTGATCCCAGAGACAGTGCTCAGAGTGATGCACGCAACCATTCGCACAGGAGTATTCCCGGAGGTATGGAAGCGTGCAAGGTTATGACTTTTGAGAAAAAAGACACGATCATGGAGTTACCATCAGCATACAGGCCTATATGTTTGCTCGATTCAACAGGCAAACTGTTGGAGCACCTGATTCGGTGTCGACTCCAAACAGAACTAGACCAAAAAGGAGGTATCTCGGAGGGACAGTTTTCTTCCTAAAGAGCTATGTCTACGGTGGACGCAATCGAGAATATTGTTAGTAAAGCAAGAAGCGCAGAAAAGAGATAACAAATCGGTAGAGGTCCATCTGCCTTCTGATCACGTTTGACATCAAAAACGTCTTTAACTCAGCGGTTCGGAGGGAAATAGTGAAAGAACATCAGATACTCGACGTCAGCGAGGATATATTTTTCTTAATATGCAGCTACCTCCGAAATAGAACCATTATCCTGATGGGAGATGGCCCTACCCGGGAGAGACCAGTAAGCAGCGGAGTGCCACAGGGTTCGGTACTGGGACCTACCCTGTGGAAAATATTTTACGACGGGTTTTAAAACTTGACCTTCCAGAGGGAGAGCAGACTGTCGCTTTCGCGGACGACTTAGCCCTGGTCGTGGTGGGAAGAAGCGAAGAGGAAGCGACCTGGAAGACAAACTTTGCAATAGAAGAGGTCAGTGCATGGATGACCGATAAAAGCCTGCAGCTGGCAGCGGGAAAGATTGAAGCGGTGGTGCTATCGAGAAAGAGGAAAATGGCGCAGATCACTATTAAGGGTGGGTGACACTACTATCAAACCACAAAATAGTATTAAGTATCTCGGGGTGTGGCTCGATACCAAACTCACGTTTGCGGACCATATCAACAAAAACTTTAAATTTCCAAATTTTGTGAAATTTCTGGCAATGTTTTTTTAGTAGTAGTATTTTTTCATTCGACGTTTCGCCCCCGTTTGGGGGCTTTGTCAAGAATATTTATTTAAACTTGTGAAGGTATAAAGATGTAAACGTAAATTATTTGACAAAATTTTTAAAAAGTCAAAACTTATATGGTAACTATGTTCTAAAAATATAAAATTTCCGCACTTTTGATTTTGCAAAGCATTCCAAAGGTAGTGTGTTTAATTTAACAATAATATTGGTTAATGAGTAAGTAGCAGAGAGTATGATTATTTTATTATATTATAGTAAATTTGTATTAAATTTTGTACTTATATCAGTTCTATCATTAATAGAGTTTTGTTCTTTTTTATGTAGATCATTTCTAAAAACAGTCGTGATTTCAAATTCTTTTCTTGTTCTAGAATTTTGGCATCATTAAATTCAAAAGTATGATTATTGCTTTTCATGTGTTTACTTATTGCTGAATTACTGTTTTTGTATTTGTGTTGTTTAAGTCTGGTTTCTAAATGGTTTTTAGATTGCCCAATATATGTTTTTTCACAGTCTTTACATTTAATTTTGTAAAAATCAAGTGGTTACATTGACAGATTTACATTTGACAATTGTAGAAAATGAAATTTGGTTTAATTTATTGAATTGAGTTGTCAGTCAAAGTGTCAATCGAATTAATAGCGATTTATCTTTATTCTTTCACTATTTTCAACATCCAAATTGGAGAAATGGCGTTTTGTTAACCAAACTTTATTACTATCAAGTCAAATTATTTCTAGAAAGCCTGAAAGGGCCAGTGCTTTTTGCTAGATTTCGCGCACTAGTGCGCGAACACTATGTTTGAGTTTGTCTGTCGGGTTCGCGAAATGTCATTTTGAGAGCGGTGAGTTCAAAAATGTATTGAAAGGACGACCTTAATCAAACGGCACAAATACTATGAAAAAAATTAATATACAAGGGATGGATGGATGGATTTTCATAAAGTTTTGTGTAACCTTAATATACCAGAGAAATTTGGTTGCTGGTATGCGGTTTGATGGTTTAATAGCTCCCTCTTCTGTGAGAAACATAGTGCAGGATAATAGCTTTTCGTCATATTTTAGCCAAGGAAACCACCTCTAAAATCCCGTGGTCGAATTCTGGAAACTCTGTGAATCTCATAACCAATTACAAATTGGCTATAATAATTTGTACTTCAGAATTCTTCAAGTATTTAGCAAAAACAAAAGCTTCAAATTAAAAGTAATTCAACCAAATATTGATAATATGCATAGATTTGTAAACATATTTAGGTTAATCAACCTGTATTTACAAAACATACATATCAAATATTGCGCTACTTACGAAAACAAAATTATATAATAAAAGGAAAACATCATACTTTCATAGAAGAATCACGTAGTGTTAATAAAAACATTGTAGAAAATTAAATTTCTTACACCTTACATTACATACACTCACATGATGGAGAAACCAAAGTACAGTACATGACTAGGTACATATTTATGGAAATATAAGGCAATGAACGTGAAATTGTTTAATATTTGTGGTAGCTAATTGCCAATAATCTAATACTCGTAGTTTGTACATGTACATCATGTAAGTGTTGCAAAATCGAATGCGTGAAGAGCCCACATTAAAATTTCCGAGTCACTAATAACTCAGGGTTAAGTGCCATAATTCGCAGCTCACGCAGGGTCAATTGCTTATTCATCAGATTGTCACGTCCCTTTGACACGGGCACGACCTCTTCGTCCCCTTGATAATTCACGTACACTGTCATTCATACATACACGGAGACGACATTGAATAAAACAAAGCTGCGTGAAATTGTCCCCTTTCAAGACACCGAGACCGGGCTTCCTTTTTAGCGATGGAATAATTAATTAACGTAATACGTAAAACGTGCTGCAGTTTCAATGCACAACTTTTTATGAAGAAGTTCATTAGTTTGGGGTTTTATACTGTAACACTGTAGTTTCCGAAAGAACATTGCGGTTTCTTGCTTGCATTTCATGTACTTACATTAACATAACAGATGGAAGAAATTCAGTAAAAAGTATTGGCATACGGAAAGCGGTTATTTATTATTATTATTGCATATAATAGTATTGTAGGTAATTATATTTGTTCTTTCACTTTTGGTGGTGAAAAATTTACTTTCTCTTATGTGCATACTTGGTAAAATAATTACAGTTCAATATTTGCACGTTTTGAGTTTCTTTATTCATAAATCAGTTAATAATAATTCTTATTACTGTAATTAGGTATAAGATATAGGAAAAAAGAAAATTGCAACAAATCATGCAAATATGTTTTCCGCTAGGAAAGAGTTTTACGTAATAAATTTTAAGGGTATAATTACTGTAAGAAGTTAGTTACAAGAGCAAGTTTAAGCGTGGCAGAGAGAGCCTTGTAGACGATACAAGGAGTGAAGTGGTGGCCAAAGTGGAGAAGTTGTTGATGTAATGTAGGACAATTGCAGCCAAAATGCTAGCCAAGTCTATAGTCTCAGCCCGATGTGTTACTCGAATATTGATACCCTTATGCAGAAACAGGATCGAGCGAAAATTTTTCGTGAATTTCTGGTTCTTGCCGACGCAAATTTTGACAACTTTCATGTCGGAATTGCTTCTATAGGCAAGAGTAGGGTTTATCACTATGGCTTTGACACAGAACAAGCCAGCATGGAGCGACCTCATTCCAATTCTCCGCTACCAAAAGAGTTCAGAAAGATACCGTCGACAGGCAAACTGATGTTCTTGGTCTACTGGAATTCTGTCAATTTTCGACTTTTTTGACAATGGCCGAATTATCAATGGATCGTAATATTGTAACCAAATTGCGGAATCAAATCATGATAAAATGACGAATTCGGTTTCTTTCTGTTCCGGAAATTGAAACCTCATGCGCGACACGCATTTTGGCATTTTGGGTACGATAGTAGCTTAAAAACTGTGGTGATTTCATGCTGAGACGGTCAAAATGTGATGGAAAGTTATGATGCTGAAACATCAATGGGCCAAGTAGGTACGTAGAAGATGTAAAAGTATGTAAAAGATGTGCAAAGAAGTTCAGAATTCCTCGTGAACGGCAACTTTTTCCTTTGCTTGTAGTAAGAAGCCCTAATATGATTTTTTATAACTTGACGCTCCCTACTTCTTTATTACATTATTTTACGCAGCATTTTATTGCCGAGTATTATTAATTGAGACAATATTATATGCAACAAGTCTAATACGACAGAAAAATGGAATATGCACTTAATTTTGTTGCAATTTCGATTATAGCTAATGGGAGTACTTTTGTCAGTTCAAGCACGATTCATCTTCGGTTAATGTGCATACCTACACCTCTGCATATTGCAATAGCATTTTTAAGATCTTTGTAACGTAAATACAAGATTAATATTCCGTGGTAGCTGCTGGTAGATGTTCTCGATTCATCATTCCTTTCTGTGCTCAACTTTTTTACAAATAATTACCGAAGCCAACAAAACAAGCACAAGAAGCACAATAATGATACCGTCCTTAGATAAGGTTTGTTTTATTTTTTGGTACTCCACAACTCACAGCTCATCACATCAGTTCATTATATTTATCTGAAGCACGCACCTATGGCTACGCTATTCCAACCAAGTTAAAAGTCATTATTACATTTTGCTTCAAGAAGCTGCTACGTGTGTTGCAATTTTCTTCCCCTTGAACAAATACCGACGTATTATCTAATATCGTGACTTCATCTCCGTGAATTATAATTATAGTTCGTTATCTGTTATTTGTCATTTTTCCTGCTGCTTGCATTATTTTTTGCCCAGGTGATACTCGATAATTATAGAACAACAATAGCGCTACTCTTCGCAATTCAAAACGATTTGTCTGTTCGCAAGGAAAAAGTGAACAACCAATATAATAAAAAACATTAATTGCTATTTCATGGGCAAAAATAACCTTGGAATAGTTTAAGATGATGAAAAAATCCCAGTAATTTCATTCATTTGAAAAATTTGTGTGAAATTGGCGACTCTCTAAAAATCCTAATAAAATAGATTTTAGCAGACAGATCATACATATAGATATGCAAGCTTGACAAAGAAGACATGATAAAATTATGGAAGCAGTGGGCATGCGAACACAAGACGGCTCGATAGTTTCAAATGATGAGTAACGTGATTTTTAATTGTTACTCTCTTCTTGGAATGCCCCAGGAGAAGAGTGCGTACATCCTGGAAACTTACATCGCTTGCAAAATGTTCAAGAGATCCATCTAGGTGGTACAATCATGGCAAAATAAGGCACTAGAGGTGGAAATATGTTCCTCATTTTGTTGGAAAGGGTTTTCAATGGAACGCTGCTGTAATCAAAAAATTAATTCAACTTAATGCAACTTTTCTTCGTATTTAAATAAACACAAGACAATCAATAAATAAATTGCACCACTAATTAACACTGTAACAATTATTATCACCAATTATCGCTTTATAAACTCAATCGAGCTCTGTATAAAAGACTGACTTCCCGTGCGGTGGCCTTAGTCCTTTATACCGTAAAGGAAGTCTCATGGTTCTTCCAGGCGTTTCCAATTATTACAGAGATGCTTTCCGTATTAATTTTGACTAACACTTTTTGTAAATTTTAATTGCAATGGGTATAGGGTTAGGAATTCAGTACAGATATTCTTGACAGATATTGTGATGCATCAGAGTGCCGAAACGCATCAATTTCTTGTTGAAATAAGGCCAAAGACTTTTATACTTTGAAAGCTATGGTCACTCTAGGCTACCGTATGAAATCATCATTTTCTCCTTGATTACATTGACTAAATTACTTAATGAGGCGTTCGTGTCCAAATGTTATGAAGTAGCATTGTGGTCTGCAGTTAACAATTAAAAATCTCCTATATTTAAAGGAAACTGTAAGCAAACGTTTGCGCCATCAAGTGTCCGTCTTCAACTCTCATCACCTGGCACACAATACCCCCAATCTTTTTGGTATATTTCGTTCTGAAGACACATTAACTTCTTGTGTTTCTAGTTTATATCCAACACTTCACTCTACAACTTAGAAGCTTTATACTGTCACCAAAAAATAGTAGATTTCAAAATGTGCATAATGATTTAACATTTAATTAACTAATTATTCGACACCACAAAACAAATCGTAATTTGTAAGTAGTGTATTCACTGAGTTCTCCAGCTGTTTAGCCTCTCTAGTTGGGTCATTGCAATGATAAAAATTGGTAGTAGATGCACTTCTTGCTCATTTTAAACACCTGCTTAGTTATTTGGATGAAAGAGAACGGCTGTGGTAGCACTGTTTTGGTAGTCTCTGTTATTTGCGAGATTTGCATTCAAATTTTCTATTGTCACCTGCTTTGCATTTCTATGGATAGAATATATTACACTGAACGGTGGACAAGCCTACGTTCACGTGACATTTATTACATAAATGTTTTCTCGCAGAAGTACTTTGTACAAAACTAGATAATTTTCTCACGTTACATTTACTGCTATAAAATTTACTTCATCATAATCATAGTTTTCAGTCCGAAGACTGGTTGGACGCATACCTCCATTCTCTCCTATCCTGAGCTAGCCTACGCATTTCCCCAAAAGTTAAACATCCCACATCACAAACTATTTGAGATCAGTAGTCTAATCTGGGCCTACCTTTACCCCTTTTTATTCCTACCTCTTACTCTAGTATGTCGCGAACTAAGCCTTCATGCCTCAGAAAGGTGTCGTACCATCCTATCTCTCCTATTCCTTCCATAAATTTCGCCTTTCTCCAACTCTTTCTAATACCTCTCTGTTGCTAACCTTATCTATCCACGGTTCTTCATCATGCGTCTGTAGCACCTCATTTCAAACGCTTCTAATTTTTTCCGACCCGCTTCTCCTATCGTCCAAGTTTCGCACCCATACAATGCAGTACTCCATATATCATGTAATCATTGGGTTTCTTCAAGAATTCTTGAATATTTTCTTATTTTTTTCCATGTGTGTTGCTCTGTATTCTTTATACGTGTCTTAATTTGACAGTTGTTATTTTTAATTGTATTTTGTCCAATATAGACATTTGTCTGTTGGAAGAATAAATATTAGATATTTTTATTATTTTTATTATTATTATTATATGTACAGTGACCGCCATAAAGTCTGCACCATATGGAAAACTTTTTTATTTATAGGATTCTTGGAAAATGGTTTTCGGCATGACTAATAACTAGAAAATTGACAAAAATATTTGTCATGTCACAACTATGACACCGCCAAAATTTCATTTGAAATTTAAAAATGACCCAAAATGCCCTTATTTATCAAAATGTGGAAAAGTGCGATGAGGAAAAGATATTTGTAATTACAATAAGATTCTAAATACGATATTTGGTGAGACAATTTCAATGTTTTAATTTTTAATTTTTTTCAATACCTATATCAAATATGTAATATTTAAGATAAACCATATTTTCAAACAATATTCTCTTAAATTAAATATTACGTTTCTATATGTCTTCCTTCTTTTTCTATACATGTTATTGTCCTGTCACGTTATTTTGTAAAATATTTAAATCGAATCAGCTGTTTGAATAACCTTGGCCGTCAATAAATGCAGGTTCTGTTTTCGATTTGCAGCTTAAAATTTTATAGAAAGTTGAACTATCTTTTTGCTTTTTTTTTGCCCTCTTCTTTTATTGTTCTCGCACGGTAGAGAAACACTTTTCGATTCGACAGTAAAATGGAATGGTCGTTTTCTGAATTATTGGGAAAACTTTTATTTAACCGCATTTGTGGGATGTTTCCTATTAATTCGTGGCTTCTTAATTATTGAGCTGAATTATTGTACGTTATTGGATTTACGGATTCAGCTCAGTCACAGTACGCTGGATTTGAAGCATAACGACTCATTGTATTTTTCAATAAGAATCTTTAAAAGGCCGCTCGACATCATAGTGAGTAATCATTGTCTCGTTTCTCGTTATACTAATTTCTTTTTGCATTGTTTTTAGGGCCTTTAATTTTGCCTCTCCCTTGGCTTTATATATATTAGGTCTATTGTGGTTCTGGCATTCACGTGGAAATAGCACAATCTCTGATAAGTCAATTATATCGAAGACCTGCCTAAGCATATTTTACATATTGCATGGGGACCGCAATAGCACAAACTGATTTCGACACCCGCATTGTAAAACACGATTAGCTGACGATTAATCGTTTCTAAAATTGTATATTTTTCATGTAACTCGTAAGTTGACCATTGTTTGGATTTAATTAATTCATCTACCTTGAATGCACTTGCTTTTGGAATCAAGTAGGTTATTTTGTGCGATTTGTCAATTTTGTTTGTCAGGGCACGTGCATCCAAGATAAGTTTACGTTTCCTAACCTCTTAACTTTGATAGCAGTCTAGTAAGTTTGATCAGTTCATATCTAACATTTTGTATGTATTTTCTTGTAAGGCTTACATGCCCAATTTAATATTGTTTGCATTTTGTATTTTGTATGAACATTGAATTATTGTTTGTTATTAAATCAAAGATAATTAGAAATCGCCGAGCGTTTGCTGTTACAGAATTGCTTTGTAAAATTTGGTATCATCATCCTCCTTTTTTTTTTAGTTGCCGTGATAGCTATATATCTTTTTCGTGATTTAAACTATATATGTGTAGATCCTAGTGGCTCAAATCACGTGGCGCCACCCTACATCTTCAATTATCGGGAACCCCTCCCTGCTCTCAGCTCTGGCCGTGGTTAAGGATTTGCTTAGAAGATCGGTTTTATTGCGGAACTATATAATCAATTACTTTTTTTTGTATTTTGTCACATTTACGCTTTTGGCTCGTGACAAATTTTGGCGCCCACAGTCGTGGGGTCCGAAATAATCCCTTATATTTTTGTAGGCTGGTTGCAAAGCAATTTCTTCTTCTATAACATGGCGAATTTAAAAATGAACGTAAATTTTTTGAAACGGGACGAAATGGTATATGAATTGAGTATTCGTGATATAAAGATAACTTCTCAGCCGGTGCATGAATTGCGATCGTCTTTGCGATCACTGTTGAAACTTGAATCTGCTGGTGCGCTATCTAAACCTGAGTATAAATTAGATGAAATTGAAGAATTAGAAATTGTAAAGAATAAATTTCAGAGTTAGAAAACTTTATTGCTAGTTTGACAGAAGGATTATCAGAAACAGATGTTAAACGTGTTCAGACTCGTGCTATGCATCTATTTAAGCGTACTGAACGTATACCTGCATCAGAGTTATTAGATGAGGATGTTGAGAAACGCAATATATTTATGACAAAAATTTTAGGAATACTGGATTCCATAGGTCATAGGAATAAGCGCCGTGAGTCGTTGAACATGTCTGGTTTGATGGCTCAAGTTGGAAATGTAGCTGGTACTTCAAACGACGAAGATAATAGGAATAATAGAGTTGATATTATTGCAGAAGATGATGAGAATGACGTTGAGGATGAAGATGACTCTGATTTCGATAATCGCCCTACACCTAGGAGACTTTCTCAGCCAGTAGCTAAATGGAACATGAAATTTAGCGGAGAAGGAAAAGGTTTGACTATACATAACTTCATGGAAAGGGTTGAAGAGTTGCGTGTTGCTCGAAATGTATCTAGAGGAGAATTATTTGATTCTGCTATCGACTTGTTTGAAGGTAAAGCGCTTTCATGGTATAGAGCGAATCGACAACGAGTGTCTAATTGGAATGAGTTATCTGATTTGTTATATCGCCATTATGAACCTCCAGATTATAGACCCCGTTTATTTTCTAATATTTTAGCTAGAACTCAGGATGCTTCAGAGGGTATAATTGATTATTTGGCCTGTATGAAGGCAATGTTTCGACGTTATGGTACTATGCCCGAAGATGTTAAACTGGACATTGTTACTCGTAATCTAGCACCGTTTTACACAACCCAATTACCAGCAGTCACTTCACTCCTTGAGTTGGAGGACGAATGTTTGAAGTTGGAAGTTCGAAAATACCGCGTGGAAAGTTACGCACCTCCTTCTAGAAAACGTCAGAGCTATATTGAACCCGACTTTGCATTTGTTTCTACGTCTTCTTGTGGGAATGCGGATGCGGCCAATACTAGTTCGCATCGAGGAGAATCAATTTTTCCAGTTAACGCTGCTCCCTCACGTACGATTACTTGTTGGAATTGCCAGAGATTGGGTCATACTGTCCGTCAGTGTGCAGAACCGAGAAAACTTTTATGTTATCGATGTGGTAAGCCTGATTTTACTTCGCGTACATGTCCTGAGTGCTCGGGAAACGCCAATCGGAGGACTTAGTTGGTCGGAAAAGTACCTCCAATGTTTCTGTCGCGACCGCTAAAGTTAATAATATGAATTGTAATTTTGAGAGTAATAAAATTATTTTAGATTATGTAATAGCTCATGCACAAAATGATCAGCGCCCTTACTTGAGAATAGAAATTTTGGGATTGCCTCTTCTCGGTCTTTTGGATTCTGGTGCTTCACGAACGCTAGTGGGTGGACCAGGATACGACCTTCTGATGAAGCTAGGGTTGACATTGAAGCCGGATAAGACAACTTGTACCGTTGCTAATGGTAACAACTGTAATAGCATAGGATACATAGAAGTGCCGATCTGTTTACTTGATAAAACTTTTATAATAGACGTTCTAGTAGTACCGGAATTGACTCACACACTTATATTGGGAATTGATTTTTGGCGTACTTCACGAATTATACCGGACTTAAATAAAGATGTTTGGCATTTTTGTAGCGAAGAAGTTTCGACCAGAGTGGATGGCGTTCAGGATGTGACACTCCTTTCTACACATCAACAACAAAAACTTGAGATGTTGGTCGAGGACAAAATGAAGTTTTTCAAATGCGCTGTTGGTTGCACTAATGCCGGCGAACATGAAATTGAAATCTTACCTGGAGTTCGTCCTATCAAGCAACGTTTCTATCCTGTTTCCCCTAATAAACAAAAAATTCTAGATGCAGAGTTGGAGAAAATGTTGTCGTTGGGTATTATCGAAGAGTCAAGGAGCCCTTGGTCTTCACCGGTTTGTCTGTTGCCTAAAAAGGACGGTACATACCGTTTTTGCATCGATTTCAGGCAATTAAATTCTGTAACCAAAAAAGATGCTTATCCTTTGCCATACGTTTCTGCGATTCTAGATAGTTTACGTGATGCTCGCTTTCTGACGTCATTGGACATTAAATCTGCCTTTTGGCAGGTGCCATTAAAGGAATCATCTAAAGAGTATACGGCTTTCACTGTGCCTGGGAAGGGTCTTTATCAGTTTACTCGGATGCCTTTTGGTTTAGCAAATGCTAGTGCTACGTGGCAGCGAATTATTGACTCTGTTTTAGGTGCAGATTTACAACCATCTGTAATGGTCTATCTGGATGACATTGTCATTGGGTCTAAAAATTTTGAAGAACACCTTAATATTTTGGAAAAAGTTCTGGATCGTCTGTGTGAAGCAGGAATCACAATCAGTCCGGAAAAATGTAAATTCTGTAGATCTGAATTGAAGTATCTAGGTTACATAGTGGATCGTCTGGGATTGAGACCGGATCCAGAGAAGATTAGAGCCATTCTAGATATTCCTACTCCGAAGAATGTTTTAGAAATAAGAAGATTCTTAGGTACTGCGTCGTGGTATCGCCGATTTGTGTCGAATTTTTCTACGATTGTTGCCCCTTTAACACATCTTACCAAGAAGAAAGTTAAGTGGTCTTGGACATCTGAGTGTGATCTTGCTTTCAGACACCTCAAGGAATGTTTCGTTCAGGCTCCCATATTGAGTTGTCCCGATTTTGACAGACAATTTGTTTTACAGACTGATGCTTCATCATATGGTTTGAGTGCAGTGCTCACTCAAGAATTTGACGACGGTGAGAGAGTTGTTTGTTTCCTGTCACGTTCACTTACCAAGCAAGAGAGAAATTTGAGCACTACTGAACGTGAATGCCTCGCTGTGATCTGGGCAGTGGAAAAATTAAGGTATTATTTAGAGGGAAGACACTTTACGGTTATAACGGATCATCATAGCTTAATTTGGTTAAATCGGTTGAAAGATCCTCAAGGTCGACTTGCAAGATGGTCTTTGCGATTGCAGCCGTATGATTTTGAGATAAAGCATAGAAAAGGTAAAGACAACATAGTACCGGATATGCTGTCGCGTTCAGTCCCCATTTCTGTGTATGCCATTGATATTCAGTTGTTCAACGGTTCTGGTGACACCTGGTATAGGAACATGTTAAAGAAAATTGATTCCGATCCACAGAAATATCCAAGATGGAGATCAGAGAATGGAATGCTTCTGAAATACGTACAGTCTCCAAATCCTGATGTATCTACCGAAGTGGATTACTGGAAAATAGTTGTTCCAAAGGACTATCGAAAAGAAATACTGCGTAGTAGCCATGATGACGTAACTGCAGGTCATGTGGGTATGTACAAAACTTTCTGGAAGGTTCGAAATAGATTTTATTGGCCAGGTATGAGACAAGACATTAGGAGATGGGTAAATAAGTGTACCGTTTGTGCCCAACAAAAACCAGAATTGAAATCACCCGCAGGTTTAATGGGAAATCGTCCACATGTTTCAGTCCCATGGCAAATGATCAGTTTGGATTTTATTGGACCTCTTCCAAGGTCTACGCAGGGTTATTGCTATCTTTTGGTGATTACGGACTATTATAGTAAGTATGTGGTATTGTGTCCGTTGCGTGCAGCAAATTCTAAGTCGCTTGTTAGATGTGTCGAAGAACAAATATTCTTAACGTATGGAGTTCCTCAGTTCCTCATTTGCGATAATGGCACACAGATGAGAAGCAAACAATTTCAAGATCTATGCGCTAAATACAAGGTGCGTATTTTCTTTACAGCATTATACTACCCCCGTGCTGATCCCACAGAACGGACAAATGGAATTGTGAAAACCATGATGTCATCATATATTCAAGATAATCATCGTCACTGGGATGCAAATCTGGCTTCGCTCACTTGTGCGATACGTACTTCCTGTCATGAGTCAACTGGGTTCACGCCCTTCTTTATAAATTTTGGCAGAGAACACAAGTTATCTGGTGAGGAATATGTGCATCCTATTCGAATCGAAGACACGGATTTAGAAACAGAAATAAATCGTAGAATTGTTGGTTTCCGAAAGTTGTTTTCAGATGTTTCAGAGCGATTACAAGCTGCTCGTCTGCGAAATGCGAAAGCATATAATTTGCGCCGTAGAGCGGTAGAATATGTTCCTGGACAATTGGTTTGGAAGAAAAATAAGGTTTTGTCGAGTGCTGTAGATTACTTCAGTGCTAAATTAGCCCCAAAGTTCGTAGGTCCTTACAAAGTACGTAAACGAACTGGACAATGGACATATGAATTGGAAAATGATGAAGGAGTGAATTTGGGTACATGGCACGTGCAGGATCTTAAACCATTTGTTGCAGACGATCATGGTTGATCATGGTGTATATGAATTTCCAATCGTTTATTTTTTTTATATAATTTTCCTGGTAGGATCTGATCAAACTATAGTTAAGTAACAGTTCAACACTTGTGGGTAACAGAAGTATTTCTACAAGTAAATTTCAAGGGAAATTTACTTATACCAAGGAAGGGGGGTGTTGTCACGTTATTTTGTAAAATATTTAAATCGAATCAGCTGTTTGAATAACCTTGGCCGTCAATAAATGCAGGTTCTGTTTTCGATTTGCAGCTTAAAATTTTATAGAAAGTTGAACTATCTTTTTGCTTTTTTTTGCCCTCTTCTTTTATTGTTCTCGCACGGTAGAGAAACACTTTTCGATTCGACAGTAAAATGGAATGGTCGTTTTCTGAATTATTGGGAAAACTTTTATTTAACCGCATTTGTGGGATGTTTCCTATTAATTCGTGGCTTCTTAATTATTGAGCTGAATTATTGTACGTTATTGGATTTACGGATTCAGCTCAGTCACAGTACGCTGGATTTGAAGCATAACGACTCATTGTATTTTTCAATAAGAATCTTTAAAAGGCCGCTCGACATCATAGTGAGTAGTCATTGTCTCGTTTCTCGTTATACTAATTTCTTTTTGCATTGTTTTTAGGGCCTTTAATTTTGCCTCTCCCTTGGCTTTATATATATTAGGTCTATTGTGGTTCTGGCATTCACGTGGAGATAGCACAATCTCTGATAAGTCAATTATATCGAAGACCTGCCTAAGCATATTTTACATATTGCATGGGGACCGCAATAGCACAAACTGATTTCGACACCCGCATTGTAAAACACGATTAGCTGACGATTAATCGTTTCTAAAATTGTATATTTTTCATGTAACTCGTAAGTTGACCATTGTTTGGATTTAATTAATTCATCTACCTTGAATGCACTTGCTTTTGGAATCAAGTAGGTTATTTTGTGCGATTTGTCAATTTTGTTTGTCAGGGCACGTGCATCCAAGATAAGTTTACGTTTACTAACCTCTTAACTTTGATAGCAGTCTAGTAAGTTTGATCAGTTCATATCTAACATTTTGTATGTATTTTCTTGTAAGGCTTACATGCCCAATTTAATATTGTTTGCATTTTGTATTTTGTATGAACATTGAATTATTGTTTGTTATTAAATCAAAGATAATTAGAAATCGCCGAGCGTTTGCTGTTACAGAATTGCTTTGTAAAATTTGGTATCATCATCCTCCTTTTTTTTTTTAGTTGCCGTGATAGCTATATATCTTTTTCGTGATTTAAACTATATATGTGTAGATCCTAGTGGCTCAAATCACGTGGCGCCACCCTACATCTTCAATTATCGGGAACCCCTCCCTGCTCTCAGCTCTGGCCGTGGTTAAGGATTTGCTTAGAAGATCGGTTTTATTGCGGAACTATATAATCAATTACTTTTTTTGTATTTCGTCACATTTTCGCTTTTGGCTCGTGACAGTCCTTTTGCAAAATTTGGTTACGTTTCTGAAAAATCTTTATTAAATAAATCCGCATTATTCACTTTTAATACTTTTAAATAAATTTTAGTCAGAATTTTCCGTTTTATTTGTATGATCTAAATGTAATTTAAATGAACAATAGTTTTTTAAATATTAACGTCCACTATCGTGCAAAATTCCACTGTAAGGGTTTAAAATGACTAAAAATAGTCCAAAATTGTACTGTTATTTTTCGTAAAAAAGGATATTTTGCAAAAAATTAATTAATTAAAAAATAAATGTAACCATTCATGTATTTTTGCAAAGAAATATTTCAAATTAACTTAACTATAAACAAAAAACACACACACACAAGTAAATGTTAAGTATTTTTGGGAAAAAAAAGAAAAAACTAAAACATTGAAATTGTCTCACCAAATGTCATATTTAGAATCTTAATGTAATTACAAATAACTTTTCCTTTTTGCACTTTTCCATATTTTAATAAATAAGGGCATTTCGGGCCATTTTAAAATTTCAAATGACATTTTGGCGGTGTCATAGTTGTGGCATGACAAATATTTTCATCAATTTTCTACTTATTAATCATGCTGAAACTAATGCCGAAAACTGTTTTCCAATAATCTTATAAATAAAAAAGTGTCCCATATGGTGCAGACTTTATGGCGGTCACTGTATATGTTTTCAATAGCCTCTTCCGAGTTTTTACCATTCCCAAGCATAATTATGTAGTGGTTTCTTTTTGTTAAATGCAACTCTGCCTTGCGCTATTCTTTGTTTTATATCTCTGGAACCCCAAAATTTTGTTTTTTTTTATTGATCTTCATACCATAGCACAGCATAATACAGCAGAACAGCTCTCCCTAAATTTTCTAGCTTGCGCAGCGTAGCCCGCGCAACTTCTCAGGTTACGCACGTGTTGTTTTTCGTCCGTCGCCGAGTAATACCAGTGTCAAATCGATTGACAAAACGCCGCGGTAGTAAAACTTACAGTTGGAGGTCACCTAAAATAGTTCAAAGACACCGCCAAGAACTTTAACTGCTGTATTATGCCGTGCCATAGTCCTCCGTCAAAACTGCTTCCATTTCGTTCAGAGTCCTTCCTAATTCTTCATTGCTGGAAGCTAGTACTGCTATATATCATCCGCGAATCTGAGCATATTAATATAAAGAAAAGCCCGCATAACCCCATACCCAATTACCCATTAGAGAGGAGCTGCGGCCTTTTGAAGAAGGTGGGTCGCAGAAAATTTTTCTGCAATAACTTTCAAACCATCGAACATACTTAAACTAAATTTCTCTGGTTTAGCAACATTACATATTTGAACAAAATTTTATGAAAATCTGTTGCGGAAAGAGTGGACATTCACAACCTTCGTAATTTAATTTTTTGATGCCTTTTATGCTGTTTAAGACCGTCTCTTAATTTTCTTAAGCCAATTTTAGACAAATTATGTTTCTTAAAATTCTTTCACCTTACATGTAATTTTCCAATAAAGTGCAAGTTACTTGACTTATCTATGCAAATTACTTCTGAAACATCATTTTGAATTTCGCATTTAAGAGAGTGAATTATTTCAGTAGGTACCAGAAATGTAATTTACTCATCTAAATCTTTGCATTTATTTTTTTGCCGACCGGACATCACTATCATTATGTAATAAAAATATAAGTTTCGTGATATACGTAACAGATAATTATTGACATTACTACGGAGTTCTAAATAGTTAGTTCCCAAAACGTCTGTTGCATTCAGCAGGTAGTCATTTTTAAACTCGGAACTGCCAAGCATTGTGATACAAACTTGCTACAGGCGAAAACAACTTTTACAGGAAAATATATCTGATTTCAGGTTGTTATGTACGCTACATAAAGGTAATTTAATTATAAGAACACTTAAAGCAATATTATATTATTGGATTAACTATTTATATACCACCTGTTTATTTATTTATTCATATTTATTTGCTGATTATTTCATGATTAATATGTGTATCTTATCGTTTCAAATCTTTTTTGAAACTACTTGTAGTACGGATAAGTAGCTAAATCGAATACTATTAGTATTGTTATTACTCAAAGAAGAGAAGGGGTAAAATTTATCAATGAATTTTCAGTAGAGATAATTGTTTTGATAGATACTGGAAATCGTTAACTTTATCGTAAAGTTGGTATTCCAGGCATAAAGCCTAGCCGTTTTGCAAAACGCGGGCATATTGCAAAATAAGTAATATTCCCAGATTTGGATCAAGTAGTATATTTATTGCTATGCCGATGCCGACCAGATCTGCTCACACCAGCACCAGGTTACGTCTGGTCTTGTCTAGCCAGGTTAAGGTTAGGTAACGTCAGTTAATATTAAACAATGAACATGAATGTAACTTGAATGAAAAAATTCAAAAGTAACATTAATTTCGCAATATGCCCGCGTTTTGCAAAACGCCTAAGCTTTATGCAAAATGCCTGATCCTGCGATACGACTGCGGCATAAACATTCTTTCATGAAAATTTTACTGTTTTCTAGTATGATTCGTTTAATATATAGGGTCTTTCACGTAAGTAACAATAGCAGAAAGATAGATTGCTTACAGGGCATTTACGTTTATTATCATTTAATTTATTAAAACAGATGGTTTAGATAGTTCTTTAAAGAAACTAGAAGTCAAATATAACTTTGGCAAATTTAATAGTGGAAACCTCAAGAACATTTTTGCGAAGAACATTCTCAACTTGATATTAGTAGCAATGCAACGGGCATTGCCAATGAAACACAAATTTAGTTGCGATACAACACTAGGGAACATTATCGCAACTTAGAGGAAGATCTTAAAAAACGGATATATTTCTAAGTGGAAAATGCTTACGTTATTAAAACAAACACCGGCTGATCTTAACACACACCCTGTATAATTCCCCCTTCTGTTTATCCTAAAATTATTGTATCTCCTATCATTGGTCGCTTTTATCAGAACCCAATGTAGTATAATCTCATCTGCAACGGTTCCAGCAAATCTTTATTGGCTCTTGGAGAATGTGGTCAACTGACTACTTGTCATATCTTAAACAACGTACAAAATGGAAAACAACAGCCTACTTCCATGGTCCATTTAGATGAATATTGAGAATTGAAAAATATCAGTGTATCGTGGGATGGTTGGTGTTTCACAACTTGCAAATTCGCGGATGATATCAGAAACACAAAAATGGCTGCAGCAAGGCTGTGCAACGAGTAGTGAGTGAATAATTTAGTGCTTTTATCTCTCTCTTGTGTTGGAAAGTATTCTTTCAAGGTGGACGGTATGTTGTTTAGACATTGAATTGAGACGGAGATTGTTTATAAATTTAGTTAGATTTTAGAATGTACCACCTATTTCTATCAAAACTAGCGAACTTTACTGGCCATATGTAGGCCATCTAGACAACATCATACGTGTATAAGAGCCGCGAGTGTGACGTTTTATACCTGCGGTCTGCGTACCTTGCACAACCTTTCTTATTAGCTTCCTAGCTGAGCTAGGTAGCTATTGTGATAGTCGTTTTTTGACCATGGTGTTTTTTCATCAAATGTGGACGTTTCATTAGCTTCCTAGCTGAGCTAGGTAGCTATTGTGATAGTCGTTTTTTGACCATGGTGTTTTTTCATCAAATGTGGACGTTTCAGGTCATTCTAAGACTTTAACAAGGGGGCACATTTCCGTCCGTATGTATGTGTGTAGGTGTGTGCGTGCGTGCGTGTGTGTGTCTGATGGCACTTTTGCGGGATAACGGCTCCACAGATATTGCTGATTTTTTGCATACATATATCAGAGATGGTCCATCGGAAACTGACTGGGCGATTTTTTTGTAAAACACTTTTGAGCCGAGATATGACATCATCGAACATTTTTTTCAATGAGACCATATATATTTTTGTATTGCATCGGATAGAGGGTATTTTTCGCTACACGATGTGTAAAAATCGTAATAAGTTGTATAAGGAAAAAATTGAGAAAAAAATTGGGAAAGGTAGGTAGCGTAATAAAATGTTTGTGGTAAATATGTGAGACCGGCGAGAATCTGTCCCTAACACCTCCTGGAACTGAGTGCATGCGCGCGCACTGTGCAGTGCGGCTGTGTCTAGGAAGCTGTTCTGTCAATGCGTTGACAACTAGTTTTTAAGTGTAAAGTGAAAATCTATAGTATAGCCTTAGCATTCGTAGTAGATACATTCATTATTTTGGTTCGTATTTTAGTTTCAATTTATTAATAATTAGATCATCGTGTAAGAAATTAACCCTTTATCTACTTTTGTTTGTTTTTCTTTTTCTTGAACATTGTTTATAATAATTTGAATGTCCGTCGAGTTTCATTAAAGTTTAGTGTTAAATCAATTAGTATTTTGTATTTTTTTCGCTATCGACACCCTTCAACCCTATCGTCGTGAACATCGACTTTATCAAGCAGAAATAAAACCGTACAAGAGTAGTTGAATTTTTTGTCATACTATTATTCCACCGCAATATGGAATGTTAGTCCATTCAATGTACATATTTATATTCCTGCCTTGCCCGCCTTCCCATATCTCTTGCCCTCTTCATTTGTTCTTTTCTCTTTCGTCTGATTCTATTATTTATACCTGTCGCACAAGGATATACCTACTCTCCATTTCCTAAGGCGACATCCTCGTTCTGCTCCTATATGTATATAGAAAGAAAATTGGTTAAATGTGCAGAATTGGCCAAAAAATTGATAAAATTAGGCACTCAAACTACTAGGTATATTTACCTTTTGCTACAATGACGACGTTGCAAATTTCGTATTTTTGATTGCAAAATGTTTAAAAATATTCTCCCATATGCGTATTCCCATATTCATTAAATTATCTAGCCGAATTAGACTCGAACTTTTTATTTTGTCTGGATAAAATCCTGTTTTGCAAACTCAATTTTGTTGCCTGACGGCAATTTGACTCATAAAACTGAGAGTCAAGAGCGCGCAGGCTTACTACACGCTGATAAAATGCAAGAGCGGTGCAAGATCAACCGATCTTGGATAAAATGCACACTCCGAATCACCATTTCTCTTGCGGGCCGATAGATGTCGCCGCAACATGTGCTGTTCACTACTTCCCTACGAGCAAATATTATTATTATTATTATTATTATTATTTGCTCGTAGCTACTTCCACGTGAATTCGAAGATGGCAGGCAACATCCTAGCTTCCTCCGTGTTCGGATGGTTAATGCGTTTAGGTGTGTGCTCGAGATATCAGCGGATCAAACTTAGCTCTTGTTGCCGTTTTTTGCGTTAACTCTGAATTTGTTTTAAAATCTTTCACGGCTCATTTTGTGTGTGTCTGGTGCCCCGTCAGATAAGGGAATCACATTCCAAGAAAACAATAATTTATTACTTCTTGATTCATAACACCTGAGGTGGCCCAATCAGCTGTAGTCAAGATTCGGGGTGTGAATTTTAGCCGCGTCTGGCTTTCTGGCTCTCAGTTTTATTCGTCAAATTGCCTAGCAAGCTGGCAACAAAATTTCGTTCAAAACAGAAATTTATCCGGCAAAATAAAAGGTACTCGTCAAATTACGTATGAAAGTTTTTAAATATCAATCGTAATCAGCCATGACCTCATTAAGAGCTTATTTTTCTAATTTGATGTTGAATGGTATTGATACTTTTTGAGAAAATAAGTATCTACGTAGTAAAAAAATTAAAAAAGAATAACAAAAATTATGCCAATTTCACTTAAGTGTTATTTATGAAGATATGTAAGTACACTTTTTGAAAGATCGACAGCATTTGAATATGTTACGTTTCATACTAATTCCACACTGTATCACATAACTTTTTATATTTGGATGTCTGAGGCCTGAAAAAAGCTAGGCAACTAAACATTAACTCTGTAAATAGCCACTTGTACTGTGCGTACTATTTTTAGTCCCACTAAAGACGTTAGAGTGGCACACTAGAACTCGGAAATATAAAAATAGACACATAACGAAGTTTCGTACTTGACGTAAATTACAACAAATGTATCGTAAAAACTAAAACAAATATGCACACGCTTGACAAAAAATTTCAGATTGTTCTTTCACCGCAATAACCTTGAATTATCATAAGATAAGGTAAATTATACAGCAGTTATCAAGACCCACATTTAGTAGAAATCAATGAAGCGAATAAAAAAATAATTGGTTTAACCAATCACCTTCAAAGGTCTTTCGCCAAGCTTCTTGAACATCCTGTCGTCTTTACAGGAAATCGATGAGAATACAATAAAATCTTTTTTATATTATGCAATGAAATTAATTATACAATACCTACCTACCCACCTGAAAGTGAAGGGATACGTAACGATAAATAGTAATATTTAAATGAAAAATGCGGTAGAGAAATCATCCTGCACGATTGAATTTGTTCTGCAAATACTTGCAGTGTGAAATTCACAATTATTAAAATAGCTCTCACTACAACTAGCCGCGTGTTTTGTATGTTGTACGTAGAATAATAGTGATTTAATTCCGCCCTGAAATGTATCTATCGTTATTCCTCATTAATTACATTGGTTCAATGAAAAATCATTGAAGATATTCTGCAGAGCTAATTCGAAGAGCTATGGGGGTGTAGTACTGCCTTGAAGAACCTATTTCTCTAATTTCATTTGTTTTCATCAATCTTCCTATGCATTGCAGGAATTACAAACAATCTGGGCAGTATTCTGAAGGTTAAGGAATATACTAAAACTAAAAATAAAGATACTGCTAGTAATTTGTCCCAGTGGCAAACCTACCTATGATGTGGAGATGATAATTCTTAAACGAAAAAGTGTTAAGAAACTAAAACTGGTAAGGCTCGGCATAAGTCATAACATTCATTGAATGAATAGATGGCAGAGATTGGATTCGAATAGTGCAAGACAGATAAACCGGGGAGGAAATTGGGAAGGCCTATTTTTAGGGTAGTGGACCAATAGAGGCTGACCAAAAAGAAGAGGACGCGACCCAAGATCTAAAGTGATTAATATTAATACAAAAGAATTTGATGAACTGCGTGACATGGGAACACAATATTCTTCGAAGGTGTTTTAGCAACAGTACCAGGAATCGCAACAAATCTTTGGCCGTTTACCTTTTGATTCCTTGCAAGGTTGACATTTTTTTTACTGTAACCAATGTTCTAACGATCGAAGCAGATGAAAGTTTCCTAAAGAAATCAGTCATAGCCAAGACCACTGATGATGAAATCCAGCATGCCTACTCGCATAGTGAGTGTGCTGTGGTCACAATCCAAAACGTAAAGACCTTTACCTTTTTTCAGAAGGTTGCGGAATTTTTCCTATATAGGCAAGAAAAATTATTTGTAAACCGCTATATACGTGCCAAAATCCCGAGCAAAATTCGATTATCTTCAGAAGATCAGGCTGCGTGTATGGTTGAATCTATACGTCGTCTAATTCACCGAGAACGCGGGAACTGCTTGAAAATAGGTATGTTGTAGGAGCGGCGGTAAGAGTACCAATTTCTATTGGTACTGAATTAGTTCGTCGCACCTGTTGAACCAGAATAGTCTTCTTGTAGGACAACGAGCTTGTTCACGTGCAAGATAGCAAATTTCGAAGAACTAAGTTGGAGACGTCTGGAGTTCGCCATCAAAAAGCCCGGATATTTATCCTACTTATTTTCACAATTTCACAATGCCTGTTACAGGGCAAAAAATTCGAGAACCGAAAAAGTTAGTCAGAAGCTTTAACGTTTTCTTTTTCGCGGCTCATGACCATCTTTGGTATCGCGGTACCGCCATGGAATATTGTTGCTCGATGGCAAGAACTAATTGATTCTGACGGATAATATATTTCCTCTATTAATTTTGTTTAGTAATTATAGTGGTAGGCTTAATACTTACAACGGTATAGGCTAGATTTATTGATGTTCAGGATAGGACAGGGTGGAGGTAGCGCAGGTGACGCAGACGGACTGAAAAACATACGACGATTACAATTTCCTTCAAACATTAAGTTTTTAACTCAAAACTGGTAGGAAATGGGCAATCAGGGAATTACTTCTACAAAGCTGGTTTATCGTTTCGCACTTATTCCTGATTTTAGCTCCGGCTTCGACAGTTATAATCAATAAATTTTAACTCAAACGCAACCCCTATACTTAGGTAAAGACCTAAAATGAAAGACATGAATATATTTACTGTTTTTAATTTATTTTATGTGGCGGTTGTTAGGTTGATTAGTTCAAAAATACGCAGACGAAACGACTAACGCATTAACTCGCTGCAATAAACTTTAACCGCAAAATTGTAAATTTAGCTTATCTACAAAGTTTAAATATAATCCTCAAATGACTAACTTAATTAACATAAAATATGCTTTGTAACATAGTAGAAATAAATTGAAACAATCTTAAAAATCAAAAAATAAATCATAACTCATGATCGTTAGCTCTATTTTAAGCAAACCTGTTGCGAGACAGAAATTTCTAGTTACTAGTTTACAAGGGAAAAAAACAGAAGCAACTTGATAATTCATTATAAGAAAACAAACTTCCTTAAAGGTATTATATTCGAACAGTGCTTTGTCACTGCTTAGAATGTTTCAACGCATTGATAGACACCACATAAAAAGAACAAGATACAATAATAATTGTTATAGCGTATCTGTAAAATTGTTGGCATTGTATTTCAAATTCTGTTTTGAATTTTATTGTATGACTTTAATAAATAATACCAAATAAGCTCAGTTTGCATTATATTCATGTAGCTTTTTGCTTTTTGTTATTCTATTTCTACTTTTTGTTTTGTTTGTAGAAAACGCTACCTGTGACTAACGCATGAAGAGTCTTTTGAGGTCTACAGACTCTCTAGTTCTTACTGGACGGGTTATCTATGCAGGTAAGCCGGAACGCTTGCAGGTACCTCAGAACACCCCTGTGCGAACATCATGTCCTCCCTCGGTTACTTTAAGTATCCGCGCAAAATAACAAATCCGAATATGTGGGAGGGCCCAAAAACCTTGTGTTACCGCGAGAAGACCCGACATAACCACCTGCCTCGTCTCGTCTCGAAAACTCTAGAGATGAATTTGTCGTGACGGGTGACGAACAAGGTAAGACATCTCCGAACTCGTGGTCATCTAATCTCGACTCGGTCCACATTGAAGAAAAAACGCTACTTCCAGAGCAAATTCGAAGAAATTTATCGTGAAAAATATACACCACGAAAGTCTTCCCGCAGATTATGATGATTTTGATATAGAATATTTATTTAGAGAGTGTGACTTTTCAGAATCGGAAAGATTTGCTAGAGTGCTAGATGGAAGAAGTTTTCCATTATAAAAATAACTCTAAACACTTCTTATTCAAGGTACTCCGGCTGTAGTACCTACCTACCTAACGTACCATCAAAAGGTCTGTTTTCAGAAGTTGGCCTGGTAATCTAATAACAAATAAGTAGATTGAATAAACCATTATTTTATACGTAATGTGTTCATGTTAATACAATACCCATTTGAAAAGGAGGTACTTAAGCTTACCAGTAAAAACATTTTTCTACACATATGTATGAAAATAGTAATTTTTCAACTGTCTACTCTGTATGAAAGTGACATTTTTTTACTCTAGAGATGAAAATATTTTCATCTCTAGAAGTGAAAATGAAAATGTCAAATTTATAGTTTTAATCACTACTTCGTAGCTTAAATCTTTAAAACTACGCAACGGATTTTGATGCGGTTTTTTTTAATAGATAGAGTGATTGAAGAGGAAGGTTTATATACATCCATTAAATAGTGGAGAAATACTTTTATTTTTGAGGTTTCTAATGTGATGTCGTAAATAATTACATTTTTTCCGCTTACATTGCAAACGCAGGCTGAACCCTACGAGATTTATCAAAATAATGTACTAAGTATTGTACACATTGAAAAGGCCTACAGAAAACTCCCCGATGGTATATGTCTATCTCTTATGGATATCCCACAATAACATTTTTTTGTCATTTACTTTTTACGACAAATAATGGCTAATTTTCGAAGCGATTTTAACCAATACAGCATTAATCCTTATCCAAATCAAAACTACTGGATCGATTTTAATCATTTTTTCAGTGAGTGACATAGGCTATATATTTTATACCCGTGCGAAGCCGGAGCGGGCCGCTAGTAATGGATAAAAGAAACACTTTCATTTAGAAGCCTGCATATGTTACCTAGCAACGACTAAATAAATAATTAATAATTTGCATTGTGAGGGTTCGCTTATAATTTAATAGCATTTTAAATGGACTCAGAAAGTGAATACTGTGAATCTGCAGACCTCCAAATATACATATATGTGTAGAAAAAATAGCATTTCCTACTCGAGATGAAATACGTTTTTTTCGTTCGTGAGATTGCTCCACTCGCTTCGCTCGTGGGCAAATTCTCACCTCACGAAAAAAGCAGTATTTTCATTTCTTGTTGTAAAATATACTATTCTACAGTTCGCTTACTATTTATTAACAAGGTAACAGTTATTTGTGTATCAAAGCTGCGAAATGCCTTTTTTACCGTACCAAGAGAAAAATTATCGCCGAGGCAATATAATCTCCAGGTCGCTAAAAAATTTCGTGGCCGTGGTGTACACGCTATTTTTTGTACAACCGTTAAAATGATGTAATTACAAAGAAAAATGTTTATTGCTTTGAAACAAAATGACAGTTCAAGTTAAAAGGAAAAGCAGTCTGGCGGCCTTGATGTCACAGCGTTTCTATGGAAATCAAATATTTGTTGTCCAACCGTACGCGAAGTTGTCTTTCTCGGTCGTTACTAGGGGTAGCGGCCGCAAAACTGTATTTTGCAGACTGTTGTGCGAACGCGAAACACTAACTTCACATACGGTTGCAAAATAGTATTTTATTTTATAGGGAGCTAAAGTGATACTTTTTGTGGCGAATCTGTAGATTACAGATGAGCCACAAAAAGCACTTTAGCTCCGCATAAAATATGCTATTTTTTCGGAAAACGTCGATACAACTGTCTAAATTCCAATAAACATGATTATTTTGCTTGCAAAAGGAGTAAAAATATCAAAAGTGACATTAATTATTTGTTGCATGATAGATTGCTTTGGATTAGTACTTGTGTTGTTATGGATCTCATGTAAACAAATTAGTTTAATTTAATTCTGGACGACTCTATAAATGCGGATATTAGTTCCTCCGTGTCTTCGAATGGTTTCAATTTAAATTTACAAGGTGCTTTTTTGGAAAATTGTACTTTTACGTTTCATAACAAATAAATAAAACATTAATTTTCGTTAAAATAAAGGCATTTTTCTGGTTCCTGATTGCTAACCCCATAAAAAGTGACACTTTAGTGTCGTTCATAGAGTCGCTAAAGCCATGTTTTTCTGCCGAAAAATTAACTTTTAACGTTTCCTAGAAAACATCACATTAATTTTACAGTACCTCTAAATTTGATTTTTGAGTTTATTCCAAATTTAGTACATTCAGCTGTGTCCACTCTTCCTTCGATGTACTTCCAAAGACGGAGTATAGAAAATGTTGATTTGAAGTGTCTTACAGCATTCTAAATTTAAGTACTGTCTTTCATCTAGTAAGACATATTTTTCTTCGCCTTTTAGAAACGAATTGGGGTTAACATATAAACTCATGACATTAGGTACCTATTCTATTTCTGAAGATATTTCTAATTTTCCGCATTCCTAATTTAAATTCATTAACCTGACAACATTAAAGCCGTTTTACACATTACATAAATCAGCGCACATCTGGTAAATTAAGTCTCAACGGCTTTTTAAAAAGGGATTCTTGGTTCTGTTTAGCAAGATAAAACGAAGAATATCCAAAACCTTCTTGCGTCCGATGTGCGTCAAAACATTTAATTCTACGGAATTTGTTTAAGACAGTGAAACTTACCAAGTGACTCTAGGTCTAGGGGATACCCGAAACAGACTGACAGTGGAGAACCGTCGACACCTTACGAAGATAAAAAAAGGCCTTTACTTGTTAATGGTATTTATTAACGTAGTTATTTGCCATTCAAAAAGTCACTGCATTTGCATTTGCAGATACATAATTTGGTACTGATATCCAGATCAAAAAGGAGCTGTACGTTTTGAACATCTGGACATAACCACAACAAACAAAACTATTGACAATATTGAAATGGAGAAGAGTGTTGAAAGGAAGCAGAGCCTTGGAAGGACTGATGAGGATATTTAGACCTAAGGTGATATTAGGGGTAGTAAAATGAGAGTGTATGAAACGGGTATACGCTCAGTAGTGCTGTGTGAAAGTGAATTGATGGTGCTAAACAAAATGATGCAAAACAAGTTAGGAATTTGGTGCGCAAGGGAGGAGAATGGATTATGGAGACGAGAAACCAATGAGGAAGAATGGACAACTAGGTATTTCACAGATTGTTAAAGAAAAGAGAGGAAGATGGATAGACCATGTACTCAGATGCCACAGAAAGACTTGCTAAAAAGTATTAATGGGAGGTGAAGGAGGAAAGAAGAGGAGATACAGACCGAAGAAATAATTGTTAGAGGCTGTTAGACCTGAAACGTGAAGTGGCCGAGAACTGAACAGATTTGGCAAAACATAAATGAGCATGGTAAAAAATTGATGAGAAAATTAAAACAAGTGGTTAAATGGCCTGTTGTACTGTGATATAAATATAAATGTCAAATACCCTATCAGATATACTACAAGGAATAAAAATAAAAATAAAACAATAAATATTTTGAACCTGTCTATGCGTAAATAGGTAGGTTGGTAAAATAGTGGGCGGACTAATTTTCTGGCAAAACAACGCAGGGCCTAAAACTGAAACACCTAAATATAAACGCCTTAATTTAAACACGTCTCACAAAATATTACCGAAATATATCTCCCAAATTAAAGTATCTTTCATAATTCTTCCTCATTAAAAATATCCTACTGTGTGCTGAATTATTATTTTCAGTGTTGTTACATGCTGTTTTATGTTTCTCTTTTATATTCTGATATCAGTTTCATAAGAAATAATTTCGCCAACAGAAACCGCTACAAGGCCATGAACTATTTGTAATGAGATACAAGTATACATAAAATATTTTTCACTTAATAAATGTAATTTAGTTGTTAGATTTAATTTGGTTTAGTATTTCTTGGGACAGTTACAGATGGACATCCGTTACGGTAGTTACAGAGCAGAAAGCAAACTGCAATCAGGAGCAAAAAGAGATTTGAAAAATACAAATCTTTCCTGTGTACGCACGAAATAATCGAGCATAAAATTGAAGTTTTTAGTATCAACAGGATCTACAAGCACGGCGGAATGTTTGGCTGGAAAATTATACTCACAGGAGATAATACACGGAATTTATTACTTATTCACCAAAAAGCGGCACGAGGAGGGTTAACAAAGACTGACGCCAGCATTCAAAAAAGATAAATGAAAATTAATTCTCTTTTTCAATTAATAGCTAGTGTCTGATTTTAAACGATGCGTAGAATAAGAGACGTCAGGATTAAAAAAGTATTTGTCTACGAGCGGATTTTCATGGACATGAACGGCAAGCAAACAGTTACCTCTATTTTTGAATAAGAATAACAAGTCAATACGGTATTTACAGAAATTATTAACAAGAACACAGGGGTTGATCGACTAAATCATTAAAAAGTGGATATTGAGGATGGTCAACTCGCGTTTAGACTTTAGAGTGCGGTGCAAAATAAATAAATCACAGCCATTCCAAAACCTAGAATAACACGATCCAAAATACTTCCGTTGCTTTTTCCTATAGCTCCTACCTGGTGGCGAACTACAGTGGGCAACCTGGAAGATGCAGGTCGAGCATGATGAGATGGGGGCTCCACAACACCACATCTCGTGATCCATATATACTTAACGGGAATATTTTATATGAGCACCAAAATAATTACTGCGCACCAGTTTTTTCTAACAATTTTTGTATTTTGCCACCTAAGTAATATTTATGAACCAAAATTAATAAAGGAGCCCCAAAATATTGCTACCGGAAATTAAGACTTTGAGTACTAAAATATGTTATGAAAAATCACCAGTACCTCACGAGTACCTAAACTAACTTTATATTAAGTAGGTGTCTACTTACAATATAGTATACCTAATATTATTCTTTCGTTTGAGTAATTTGTCACTGGTTTCCGTGGGTAGATATCGCGTAGAGTTAGTAGTTTGATATTCTTTGGCGGGTGGAGGGTCGACTCCCGCAGAAGTTAGTTTTCTTCTTACGTTTTACATTATTTTTTTTATGTGTGTCAGGTCTACGTCAGTTAGGTGGGCTATTTCAGAAATGCATCTTGTCAGATTTCCATCAGTAAAGAAGTCTATTCCGTTTGATAAATGGCTTTGTTACAAGTTTCAACACAATAGTTAATGCTCATTAACGTCATATCCCGGCGGCGTATTTACTAAATATACCCAACGCTAACACAAGACACGCCTCCATCCATATTATCAAGAAAGCGACTGCTTAAATACTATTTGAATAAATGCGATCGGCAACACCTTCGTGGCTCATTGTTTATGTGCGTCCTTAACAAAAGTGTAAGTCTAGGGGTTCGCGTCTTGCCGAGGTGGATTTGTTTTGTTCTAGTGATTCTTATGAACAAAAATCGGTCAGGTCCAAAAGAACAGAAAGGTCATCGCCATCAACACCAGATACATTTTCAATTATTTGACTTTTATTATTGATAAATTCGCGCGAGGGGGGCTTGTGCTCAGACAGGGTACATTTTGTAAAGACGCATCCCGGCGGGCTTTAACCTTATTTCCATATTTAACGTTATTGACCGTAACATATGTATCTATGTATATGTATAAATATACTACCAAATTTTGTTTTATTTGACATCATAGCTCATATATTTTAGCACTCAAATGTTGGTGCTCAAGTAAGATTTTTGGTGCCAAAAACAAATATTTCATGCTGAAAACGATAAACAGGCTAAAAAACTTTACATTTCGGAGATCAAATATGAATAATTTGGTGCTCGAATATAATTTTTGGTGGCAAAAGACAAGTATTTAGAGATCAAATCAATATTATTTTGGTGTTCGGTTAAATACTACCCATACTTAACTGTTCCGTTTTACAACACCCTAATTATGATAACTGGAAACTGAATAACCTAAAGTTCTCAAGTGCAAAGAACCGAAATGCGATAGGGCAGATGAGCTATACAACCAGAATTCTTCATATCATCCATATTTTTCTCTAACGGTAATTCAACAATTCCTTCACGATTTTCAATGATTCTGGTGAGTCTCCGTAATTGTTCAGATAAAAAGTTAAGCCCAATGTCTATTCTAAAATAGTACGGGACTTTTCGTCTCCCAAATAACGGTTATTGCGGAAATTTTCAATATTTTTTGTAAATCATGAATTTCTCACACATTGGCTAAATCAATTTTGATCGTAGTCAGAAGTAGCAAGTGGATGTCGAAAGCATGCAAAGATATACTTGTGAAGAGAAACGCTGATACCACATTACCACAAGATTCCTACCATTATGTTACATGATAGACGACATCCTCAGCTAATACAACCACTAGGAATTCTCTATTGCAATCGCACATCCAGCGTTCTATAGCCTTTTCTAATACGCGCCGAGTTTTCATCCAAAGTGTCTTTTATTGGCCATGTTTTGACATCTTGGGAATACGAACACTTCTCGGAATTGGTTGAACGCTGCCCAAACTAAATGCGTAATCTTAGACTGATTTCTACAATTTGAGCATCGCCCACGAATATCAGCTTGTAGCCCAAATGGATATAATATGTACTCTTCGATTACCTCTATGACTATCAAGGGGTATTGTATCGTGGCTATTAAGCGCCGGCTACATGTTCAGGTTTTAGTGCGAGCTTACTTGCACAAACCTGTTTGTTTTGGGAAGCGCGTGCATATGGACAGCAAAAAGGTAGCTCGCACAAATCGAAAAGCGCGGTTTGCGTTAACTTGGAATTACCAAAGATTTTGTTTGTGCAAACCCGGTTTGCGCGGTAAAAATTGGACGTATGGACGGCTCGACGGCATGCAATCCGTGTCCGTGTCGTCAGTTGCCCGCGTATAGCAGTTGCCATAACTTGTGCTTATTTGTTTATTATTATTATTATTTATTTATTTATTTATTTATTATTTTAAATTATGTCTGCCGTACGAAGATATTCCATGCAATTTATCACAGAATTTATAGAACTTTATAAATTATTGCGATGCCTTTGGAAGATAAAGTTGAAATAATATCCCACTAGACCGAAATAAAATGAATGCGGCGTATAAAAAGCATAGAAAAGTTAAAGCAGGTAAGTACATGGTTGTTTGAAATATGCTTTCACTAACTGACGACATTTGATTCGGTTCGACATTACCCCTAAGAGACTTAAAAACGTACTGACGATGAGGGTTGCACAAACTTACGGTTGCATCATGTGACCACAGCACAGTGTTTCGTATTTATTGCACCAGCTATACCGTGCAAGTAAGTCGCTGTGGTGTAGCAGGTCTTTTAGAGACATAGCCTTGGTCTTTCGTGATGTGCTATTGTGGTCTAACAGTATCTTCTGCAGGTCGCCCACATTGTCCGTCAGTAAGGTAATGTCATTACAGAATCGTAAGTTGAATTCCCTATTAATACTGACTCCAAAGTTTTAAAGATGTGTTCTAAGAGGATGGTAAAGGGCCTCGGAGAAATCAAATGTCTCCTTGCCTGAAGCCGCCTCGCATATTTATCGAATTCGTCTAGTCCAGTACCTGGACAGTGAAAGTTGTATTCTCTTGATTATCTGTACTTATGTGCCCTAGTCGATAATACTTCTCTTCAGTGCATTGATGAGTGCCATATTTCTGAAAGTTGACGAAGGCCACGTATAGCGGCTGGTCGAACACAAGCAATGGAAATATGTGATTCAAATATTTTCCGGTGCTATAACACAATTAAGCACCTTAGAGGAAATAGGGGTGATTCATCTAAATCACCTCCCAGAACTCTAATTCTATGCAATAACGTCTGCACAGACACGTCCAAGGTTACAATGGAATTGTCGAGGGAATTGTCTTTCTCAGGTTAGTTCGAGCATTTTTACTTTCAGATCAAATTGGTGGGATTCCTCGAAATATGACTCCGCCAAGATCTAACGGAAACGTCATCACTTCCTAGCTTGTTCCAATGTTCGAGAGTGGAGACGTGGCATTTCAAACTCCAAGAAAAACACCAGCAGAACTTTTACAGGAAGTTTCTACATTTATTGTTAAAACATTAAGTTATGTTTGATAATTTTCTTTTATTGCTATAACAGAAAATATTACTTGTGGGATCGTCTGTACTGCTTTATATTTAAATTTTAATGCCGCACTTATGTTGTGTTTATTTACGTCTGAAATTGCAAGCACTTATTTCATGGTGAATCAGAGATAGGGTGACCAGACGTCCCGGTTTTCCGGGATTGTCCCGGTTTTTAGCAAATTGTCCCCCCGTCCCGAGAAAAAACATCGGGACGTTAATTTTGTCCCGGTTTTGTATTTTTTTATTTGTATGGGAATTAACTTCTTCCAACACACGTGACCTACGCGTCGGCTACTTCCAAAATTTGTAAAAACACGATTACTCAATTCTTGTTATTAATTGGTCGACGGTGGTGTTCGGCTGACGCGAAGGGGGAATGCCGCCTGTCGGGTCGGTTCATCAACATTCAACTTAAACAGTCAGCAGTGTTGCCAACCCTACCGAAATTTCGGTAGATCTACCGATTTTATATGTTATATACCGATCTACCGAAATGATACATAATTCTACCGAAATTTCATTTTTTAATTATGCAATTATTAAGAAATAATCGGAAATTGCGCATAGATCATAATTAGTAACGCCTTTGCGTTTTTCATTTCTTCTTTGGCAACTCGTATGGTATCATTTTAGTACAGCGGTACATTATAGTTATGCAAAAAACCTAGAACCAAAACAGAACGAAGCCGCCGTGCGCCGCGATCCGGGGGCACCTTTGCAGGGATGGCTCTATTTAAAATTTCTACTCATTGTTTTCCTCTTTAAACCCGAATCTACCGAAATCAACAGAAATTTGGCAACCAAGCTTCCGAAATATTTATGACTGGGGTTGGCAACACTGACAGTCAACAGTCAGTCGGCTGCTGATAGCCAAAGTGTGAGGGCCGAATGCCGACGTGGAGGTGCTGGTCAGATTCCGTTTCGTTTTTTTCTTCATTTAGGTAAAACGTAGGTACCTTAACTTGATTTTGCTCTAGCGTATTGTTATTGTGCGTTATTTTAAGAAACAAGGAAGGTAGGCAAATTTTTTAGAATTTAGTCCAGAGTCAGTCATTAGCAGTCAGTCTCGGTGAAATCAAAGCACAAAGTTGAATTTAATATATATAAATATTTATTTATTTACTTTATTTACTTTACTTGTGATCTCATATGTTTTTGTTTTAGTTGCGAACTTATATGTATGTTATAAACTGAACTGAATATATAATATGTATCGAGTTGTGTTATTTTTTTAATAATTAAGTATGGTTGCATAAAATAATTTTTCATCAAAAACCAGAGGTGCTTCGAAAATTAATTAATATTAAAATATTAGCCAGTTGCGCCAGTGGGGGGGGGGGGGGGGGTCGCGTTTGTGTCCCGGTTTTGTAAACTGGAGATCTGGTCACCCTAGTCAGAGATGCAACCATCAGGTTTCTTTAATTAAGACAGGTAAGGTAACATAACACATTAAATATTAAATAACGCTACCACATATAGATACGAGCACACCATATTATTCTTATCTTTTTACCATTAGAATGAATATCTTACAAAGTTTCGTTCTTCAATCCATGACTTATTCAACACAGTACACAGAAAGGTTACATGAAAGCAAACCTCGAAGCAAACGCACTCCTGAACCCTGAACGCAATAAAATTGGTCTCAAAACAATACTCTCAGGAACTAGGTACCTATTTATTGAAAAAATTTCTACATAATAACCTTTAACAGGGTTATCCAGGAGCACATATTGGAATGTCGGATGTAATAGTTGATGACATTTATTTTTATATATTTTGGAAAATTGTATGCAAAGTTGATACTTAGCTTTTTACTAATTTTAGAAGCCACATTCTTGATATATGAACATGTAAAATCTGACACGTGTGATACCATATAACTTTGCATGCATTAATTTTAATTAATCGATACAGCTAATGATGTCAATTATTTGCATATGCAGCGTAAAATATTAATTGGAAATTGCAACGGCTGCTAGTAATAACTGTTCTCCAGAAATGTTAATTTGCACAGGAACTAGATATAATATCCACCTCTATCTGACAAAGTTATGCGGAATTCAGTTATTTCACTCTCACATTATTAGTAATTACATGGCTATTTTATTAATAGATTTTTTCGATAAAATTATAACGATAATTTTCGCAAAAATGTAATGTCACGTTATGCGAACGTTCGGGTTTTATTACTCTGCTGGCATTTTGAAAGCGTTTTTTCAGTAAAATGCGAATAAAATTTTTGTTACCTAACATAGATTTTTCACTTGGATGTGAAAAATATTAGTTCGGTTTACTATTACAACCACAGCCTAAATTAACTCATTGACTATAAAAGTAAAATGCTCCGTCCAAATTGTTTAGTGAATTACAGCTTCATTACAAAAGGTCATTGTCGGGTCACAAAACACTTGATAATGTATCGTGCTATTAATCACGCACCTACTGACATATTTTACCAAAGAGAGGTTTACTTAACCTAAACTCACGGAATTAAGATATTACTGATTAATTAAAGTTATTTTCCATGCGCTGCCCCAGTCTTCTACTACCGGAACAAAGAAAGTGAAATTTATATTTTAGAATAATTGACCTTTTTATAATAAATTCTTTGCAAAATTATGCATATACAATGTGCCCATCTAATACTTCACAAAAATAGGTGTGAATTTTGAGCAAAATAATGATGATTAAACAATATTGTTACAGTCATAAGTATATATGGACGATTAAAAAGAGGGCGTGTAGGTCACCGATAGCTCAGTCGGGGAGCGCGAGGGCTTCGGAACGTGGGGACCTGGGTTCGACTCCCGGTTGGCAGCGGCAACTTTTGCGCAGTGTAACATTTCAGAAGTGGGATAGGCAACCCGCGTGCCAGAGGAGAGCACGGTGGGTGGAGTGCACAAGAGGTGCGTTGTGTGTAGCAGGTTCGCGTCGCGTGCGCTGAAAGTAGCCAGTGGCTGGGGTAGCCGAGGACGGCTAGCTTGTTAGGACGGGCCGAACTGTTACAGTCATAAGTATATATGGGCGATTAGAAAGAGGGCGTGTAGGTCGCCGATAGCTCAGTCGAAGAGCGCGAGGGCTTCGGAGCGCAGGGACCCGGGTTCGACTCCCGGTCGGCGTCGGCAAGTTTTGCGCCGTGTAACAATATGATTCCCAAGTAAAGTTGCAGACTATCAACTTGAACCCGTTTTAGGTGCAGAAGTTCAACTGCCTGTGGTCACTTTCATTATTGTTATTCTTACCGAGTGGGTTCCTGATGACCCTTCACGCTGAAGCTAGAGCTTATTGTGCCCCCATAGGTACGTGTTTATCTCATAAGTTCTGTTCCCCCTAAGAATTTAAGGACAAAACTTATGAGCTCCAAAGTGATGGGGAAGTTTCCTCCTCTTCTTCACATATCCTGCAATCAGGATTATCCGGGGGATTATCCTTCACTCCGATATAGGTGAGATGTCTCGTAAGTAAACAGAGTCCCATCCAGTAAGAGGTATGTTTTTGTCTTACTAAGGCCTTTATTACCTTTCTATCTATTTATTATGTCAAACAGCACATGGGTTCTGGCACTTTTAAAGAAACTTTGGCTCCCATTTTACCGTTTTACCTCAACTTGAGGTAAGGAACCATAAAAATGCCAATGCAATGTTATTTTCTCTTGAATATGCCATATATTTTATGAAATTCATTATGTCCAAGTAGGCAACGGATTATGACGACTCTAAAAGTAACAGTAAATGGAATTAGTTCTGACGAAAAATGGCTAAAATTCATCCGCAAAAGCGCAAAACCACAATCGTAATTGATTTAGGATACTGATTAATTTGCATAAACGTCCGACCACTTGCTGTCGAAATTCAACTCGATGCGACTATCTTGAGAACATTTTTTTACTTTATTTTCCATTACTCTTTAACCTTCTTCCTGCCAATAACGGCTGAAAATACTCAGTGACATTTTTACATTAATTTAAATGTCAGATTATTCACGATCGAGGCAGAGGAACTACAAGGCAACCTGTTGGACAATAATATCAATATTAATTTAGCAGGTAGGATGGTTTGGCACCCTAATGATATACACAATACGCTCATCCAAAAATATTCGAATTTTTATGGATTTCATAGGAAAAGTAATATTTCATGGAACTTAATTTCAATAAAATTCAAATTCTCAAAACATAGGGAGTGATCCTATACTTTGGTGATGCGAGTAGTTTCCACCAGATGCCTTACAAAAAAGTAAGTCAGTCTAGTATGCCATGAAACGACTTTCAATGCTGAAGCACTAATAATTTAGTGATAGTTATCTATAAAAGCAGAGACGCAAACTGAGGCAGAATTCGTTATGCTTTATTGTTGGTTTATATGGCATAGTCAGTCTATTTTTCGCACTAAAACGGATTTTGTAATTCTATAGCATATCGATCGCTAAAAACGTTCTGGGTTTAGTTTACCTAATATAAAGAAAAGCAATCTGAGAAAAACAACATAATAATACAGCTCAATATTTTACTAGGAGTGCGACACGCATATTATCAGAGTGCTTCACTACGATATACTGAATTTATAGGTACAAAACCTTTTTGCTTTATTAAATAAACTCTTCTAACTTCAAGAAAATTTTAACGAAAGTTTTCTCACTTTTTCAATTTTATATTTCATATTATAACATTTAACCGCCGGCTTTCTTTTTTCAGGTACCATTTAATTCCCTTTCTAAAATTGTTAAGTTACACATGCGCCTTGTCTGTTGTCTATGACTAAAGTGACCATACGTCCCTCTTTTGGAGGGACAGTCCCTCATTTTAGACCTATGTCCCTCATCCGCAGCTGTCCCCCTTTTGTCCCTCATTTTGAATATCATGCTCTTCCTTTCTTCAAGTTTAGCATGTGGTCCTCAGCAAATAATTATGTTATACGATGCGACAACGACGCGCGCCTGCCACCTATGTACTAACAGTAAAACTACATACAGTTATACAGTACGCGTGTGGGTCACAGAATGCAGTGTGACGTTTCTACGTTTCTACGAATAACTCTGCCATTTTGTAAGTTTTGGATTTGGCATTTGGCAGGATTTATCATGGGCAAGGCGTGCCGAACCGTTCGAGGGGGGGTGGGGGGGGGGGGGGGGGGTGCGCAACCCCCCCCCCCGTGGGCTCGCCGCTGACTGTCCCTCCTTGAGCGTTTTCAAATATGGTCACTTTATCTATGACTTATCCAATGAGGATAGTATCAGCCATCACACTGATCTGTCGAGTCGAGGTTTAAACCTGTTGGGCATCAAAAGTCATTCTATTGCAAAAATATTTCCAACGAATTTCCTACAATCCTCTATGTAACTATGTCAGTTACCGTGAAAACAGTTCTTTAAATTTTCCTAAAGCACCAGCCTATTTACATTTCCTCGTCTTCTCTGCTTCGAGAATTCCGATCTCTCTAATCTCTTAATATCCTCCTGCCCAAATAGTCTTCTTCTTTTTATACTTATTTGTATTTAGTTTATCACTACGCAGTCAAATATATGTTAAAGAACTTTGAAGTTCGAAGGTGTCCACCCATACTTTTTAGCACCGTTTTCTCACATGTGCAGAAAAGACGATTTCGAGAGTTCACCATGCTCATGCACCGATATGTAAGTGCAAATGTCGGATAAATATACTCCTGGCCTTGCAAATTTCTCGTCTAGTATACCGCCTCCGAGTGGCTCGCGGAGCTACACTGCTACACAAAATCTTTCGTGTAGACTTAGCAGAATGGCCCACCGGGCAGAACGTCAACGAATGGAACACATGGAGTGAAAAAGGGGTCCGAGGGGTCGGATTTCTACTCAAGATCAACAACAAAATAAAATATTAATAAAAACATTTTTTTTGCATTTTGTCTAACTATAAACAACGAAAATATGAAAAAAATTTGAATCTCCTTAATAAGGATAAATAAAAGAACAATAAAAGCTAAAGGTAAATACAATCCGGTTTTCATCGGACCGGTAACGTAGCGATGCCGTACCGTACTAATGTGAAGACAGGTACGGGTACGGCCACAAACCGTACTGTGTGAAAAAGAACTAACAGAACAATACCTACGAAGTTTCAACTGTCTCGCTCGCGCACATTGATAACCCCTGAGAACTAGGGGTTTGTTTTTCAAAGCTTGCACAAACAACTTTCGGAGTTTCTACCTGAAATTGAGTATGCTTGAACTTCTTGTTGTGCAGATGTGTGCTATGATCTCAGTTTTTTGAAATTTTAGAAAGGAGCATCTTTTTGCTTATATGTACTTAAAAATTGACATTTTGTTTTCCTATTTTAAATTTTAAATAGACATGTCTTTCTGAAATTACAATAAAACTGAGATCATAGTGCATATTTCCACAACAAGAAGTTTAAGTATACAAAATTTCAGGTAGAAACTCCGAAAGTTGTTTGTGTATTCTTTGAAAAACGAACGCAAATTCTCAGGGACAGCATAAACGAGCATGAGCTAGACTTCGACAAGGACGCTTAAAAGCAACATAGAATTTTTGTTTCAAACTCAAGACTGTTGTCTGTAGCTACCTATGCTATCTCACCAAAGCATCTGACAGGAGGCATGACACAATCACACGATTGGCACTTTTCGGTTACAGTGCTACAGCTGTAGGCACGGATTGTACATCCATGGTTGTAGCTCAAGTACCCTCTAGTCTAGGTTGCATGTTACAGAAATTTCTAATAGGCTCATCCATTTGCCGAATTGGCCCCATCAGTACCTTGTCCCACCTGGCATTTGCCCGGTTGCCCGCCGGCCTAATCCGCTACTGCTCATTAGGTCGGATCCGAGGTCACATCAGATCATTACGTGTCCAATTTCTGCTCAAATGCTGCATGCGGCACTTTCCTTTATTCTCCTTTAACTACCCTTTCGTTGCTATATCACCATAATTATTTGTCTAAGTGATCTGCCTGCTTATTTGCTATTTATACTTATGCACCTTTTCCGTCTTCTAATTGTACTCAAAACTTCTTTTTCAGCTGTTATTTAGTACCCAAATAATGTTTTCCCAAAGTTCTCAGTTTTACAATACGAGAAGTACCTAATTATTTACAATATCAGTTGCCTTACCACTTGCTTTAATTCTTTAATTATGGATCATTCATAATTTATCATCAACTTATTTTTTGTTTAATGTTTGATACGGTTCACCCTTTTGCCTTTTCTGTTATATGCGTTGGTGCAATACTTAGCTTCTGTTTCTTATATTTTTGACATTAATTAGAACATTTAATGAAGTATGCAAATTTAAGTAATCATTTAGTAGCGATAAACAACATTCTCTAGGAGTATCACCTTCACGTGCAAATTATCTCGGCAAATTTGCCGAATTTACAGTAAAACGAAAAAATTCAAGTTTTGGTAAACGCACTACTTACTAGCCTTTGCACAGCAAGTTAAAAATGCTTGCCACATACATATATATATGCACAGAAATACTAAATTTAAAATCGTGTTTATATTTGTATTATTTGTAGGTACCTACTATTATTTTTGTTGTGTTCCTTAATTGCTTACAAATAAAATATCGACTAACTAAAGCACCTAGATGTTTATACGATTTGCCATTGCAAAATGAAAAATTTTGTCAATCTGGCGTTCAAATTGAGAAAGTCAAACTAATGCAGTAACATGAACGCGATTGCATAATCCAAATATGGGCATTTATAGAATATTACGAAATTTTATAATACATGTAAGTAAGCCAATTAATTTAATGGTAAAATTAATAGCCGCAATGCATTTGCAATAATTAATTCACAACTGTCGCTTTTCGCTGGCGACAATAATATCGACCAAATTTGAAACACGTTCTTGAAAAAATTAGCAAAAAAATAATGCGCTAGATTTCTACGTACCTTTTATGCACAGTCAAGGGCACGAAGAATAAACAGAGGGACCATTTCATCCGAAAAGTTAACTCCTCGGGAACATACACATACACATATCAAACAAAAAATTCAAAACAAAAAATAAAAAATCACTACACTGTCCGTATCTTCTTCGGTCTTCGTATGCGTTGAATGACTGGAACACTATTTTTAATCGACTTCTGCACTACATGTCACGGCACTGTCGTTTGAATTTGAACATCCACTGCGCCATTTCTGTGCGTACCACACGGTAGACGGTGTCGAAGTAACGTCGAACACAACAGAAACTGAGTAGGGCAGCGAGCAGCGCCAAGTTGTGTTACCTCTTTATCGATCTTCTCTCCATAATCCGACATAAAATAAACATTGTTCGTGTCAGCTCCTGAAAGATGCTGCAGAGATACTGGACAATCTAGTAATAATAATTGCACATGTCTTCTCTAGAAATGCGTTTAAATTATTTGCATCCTGGATTTTGCGGCAGCGAGAGTATTGAATGCTGAAAGAAAATAACGGCGTTGGCAGTAGTACACTTGCGCTTGAGTTGCCTCAGGTCAGGTCGTATCAGGAATGTGGGTCATCAATGCGACCCCCTTAATTCTTTGGTTCTGAACAGGTGAATGTGACCTTTACTCTTGAAATTTGCTTAATATGCCGAATACATTTATGATAATCAATTTTTATTGAGCTTGATTTAGGTTCTCCGTATCATGAATAAGTTGAACCTCTTGTCAGTGGGAAGTAGAACACGATAAATGTGTATACATATTTACCGAAGAATATCAAAGAATGAGGCGTCCTTGATTCGTCATGAAACCGAAATTTATTTAGCGTCATTGTCCTTGATAAGAATATTTAAAGAGGAAACCATCAATTGTCTAAATGTACAAGTGCCTGACAAACTTTCGTTGGTTTTAGAAGACACCAAAATAAGTAAATTTTGTTGGTAAGCCCGTACCCTCACAGAGACCGTATTGACATCACTAAGTCGAGAACATGCTAAGTAACTATCCATTACATAATTTATTTTCTTAAATTAGGTATAGCAACTTTTCGAAGGGCTGCCCATTCACTTCAATACAGAAATCGTAGCGGTGGGTCATGGATTCAGCACGTGGAACGATATAGAATATTCCTGGAATAGCGCGCATTTTTCCCAGAAACTCCTTCGCTGTAAGTGTTTGAGTAACGTGATGCATCAGATCGAGCATCAGATATTTCACAGAACTAAGAAACAAGTGAAGGTCTGAAAATTCATAGGATTGCTCAGATTCTGATCCAGATACTCGAGCTCGTCCAAACTGAAGGAGCTCCATCATGCTGAAACCACATTCATGTTCTTATGCTTCATAAAAAGATGCAATGAAAAGGTTTTGGTAGAACGTGTTTCAAAATCCGGACATAACTGTAACTACCTATTCAAATTGAAATTATCGTTCACAATACCGACCAAAATGGCGCGACTGCTAAAGAACTCATCCCCAAAACAAAAGAACATCCCGTATCCATTAATAACATGTTTCGGATATAACAAGTACAAATCCAAAAACCATCGGTTCTTGGATGATGGTCTGCAGGACAAGTGCATATGCAGTTTATTGTGGTGATCTTAATCGATCAATATTTAGGTTGATGAACCAACCCCTTCGCCGCTACCAATGGTGCCTGTCCCCTACGCAATGATTATTTGACCCGGGGTTTCTTCTAGAATACCAAACACAATAAATAGGATAGTGGTTATTTTTAAATATGTATATTATAATGATATTTTTATACTTTATACTATACTTTATACTTTAGTGTTCACTCTTTACTTAGACTAATCAAAATAGCTTACAGCAAAATTATTAGAACTTCTACCCTACCCCGTGGTAACTAACATCCAAGTCCGGTCCCTTCAATCTCTTCATAAACGCATACCCTAAATTGTTGTAATGAAATAAGTGATTGGTGTGTATCGGATCACAGGTACCTACGTAGGATTTCAAATATAGCGTTGCCACAAGAGGAAGTCAAAGGCGAAAATCATACGCCCAGTTGAAGTACTTTCGTCCAGTTAGTGTGATATTGTTTATACTCAAGAAGATGGAGAAAATTGTAGATAGACATATGAAGGATGAAGTATTGGGGATAGTACCTTTACATCGACAACAACGTGCTTACTGCTTACCAATCATGTGAATTGTGCTTCCACGAACTCACACGCAGGATCGACGGAACCTGATCAACAGAGAAGTTGCACTGGAGCACATTTGACAATACTTCTTTTGATTAAGAGAGCTGTTGAAAGTTGTGGTGACAATCGGGCTATTGCAGAATGGGGTTGACGGCTACCGGGGGTGCCCGCAATGTGGGGTTTCATCGCCCTCACCGTGGAGCCTGGTGTTCTTCTCTGGGAACTAGGACTGTAAAGAACACACTCGCAGGGATACGCGAATGACATCATTAGTCTAATCATAGGAAAATTTGTAATTGCGATTTCTCGAACCTCATGCAACGAACCCTATAGGAATAGTAGAAAGATCGTGCAGAGCAGAGGGAGTAAAACAAGAAGAAGGAATCTTTGGGATCTGAAGTGGCTTCGGTTGTGGGTTCAGGAGATGCAACTTCGTAAAGAACTTACGTATTTGAGAATTACCTTAGGCACAAAACTATATTACACCACTCATGTGGAGAAATTAATCAAGATGACTACCCGGGCCCTCTGGGCTATATGACTGTTCTTTGGTAATAATCCCCTCGGTAACAAATGCATCGGAAAAGTGAAAAATTTAATCAAACTAGGACAGTTGCAAAGACTTGCATGCCTAGGGGCGATCGACGCAGCAACGCCCACAGCGGCAATGGAGGAACTTCTGATTCTTCCACCGTTATCCGCTACACATCATAGTGGAAGCGGAGGCTCTAGCGGTGGTATACCGGCTGAAGATAAATCGTTATGGGCGAACTCTTGCAATCTCTCGCATGCTTTCGGGTAAAACCGTTTCAATCCTAAATTTCGACACGCCTATTCGAGTAACCATGGCGCTTAAAGGGAATGGAGTACAATGGACAAAAATCGACGGAACAGGATAGAACCACATGGTTTCCAGATGGGTCAAAAAGTGTACCTATAACTGGGGTAGGCATTACTGGCAAAGGCCCAGGGCAGCCTTGCGACCGTATTCCAAGCAGGAATTACTGCAATTTCAGTGTGCGCGCAGGAGATAGGAATATCCAGAATGTTACTGATAGCCAAGCAACACAGAAAGCTTTGGAAGCTTTAGAGAGAACTGTTAAAGACTGTGTGCAGAACATAACATCTTACTATGGGTGAAATGCCATCAAGGAAGTGAAGGAAACGAGAATTTGGTAACAGTGTCGGAACTCACGTAGGTACTGTTGGCGTAACAGACAGATAAATGGGTAACAAAGGGTCTAGTAAGATTAAAAATATCTCTTACTTGATAGGGACTCCTGGACTGAGGCAATTGCAGATGATCATTCGCAAAAGCAAAAGAATTAATAGGACTAGATAAAAACTAAATCAGATGGACAATCCCGATTGCAGGATGTGTGTAGAGGAGAAAACTCCCCATCACATGAAATGGAATGTCTAGCTCTTGTCAGAAACCTGGTGGACTAATTATAAAGGTGTGACCAAAGAGGCTACTTACAAGAACAATCAATATAATAAGCAGGAAAATGTTTTTGAAAAACGACTCATTTGGAACGCCGGAAGTCTGTAAAAACTCAGAACCTATTGTTTAATATATTTTTTGATTTCGTGAAGTATTGGCATGTAATAAAAACTATTGTAAAGTATATATTGACGTTTCGACTCCGTTAGGAGTCTTTGTCAAGATTTTATTGAATAAAGTAGTTTATAAAATTATAAAAATGACATACATAATTTTTTCTTAATAATAATATATCCTTTACAATAGTTTTTATTACATGCCAATATTTCACGAAATCAACTAATATATAAAAGGAATTGGCACAAACAAATATAAAAATATAAAAAAAACTATTGTTTAATCATAGCAAATATCATCAGTGGGAGTAAAATACAATCACAATATAGTACATACTAGTTTCTGATAAACATTTGTGGTTTCAAATAGGTAGATAGTTGTCAATAATAAACAATTTGGTAAATATTCCGTTTTAATGGTTGACTCTAAGTATTAATTTATTTACAAAACATATTTTCTACCTATTCCATTTCGCATTTCTACAAACAGTTTTAGTTAACTCATCGTAAAAATTCTCGAACCCTAATCATGTAATTAAAATAAATCAACCCTAACCCTAATACTGTACACTCTGATGTGCACTACTACAATGTGTAAACCCCATTTAGTCCTAGAACCTACACACATCATACTCAAATCTATAATGATATGGCATCTTCTGGAGGAAATATTTCAGAGCAGAAGTAAAATAGTCCCACGTTCGGATATCCGGGTGGCGTATTGCACAAATTCAAATGCAGTTTGAAAACTACACTGGATCACACGTTTGTTTTGTTCGGTAGTTTTTAAAACGGGGTCATATTTTTGGTAAATTAAACCTGTTTTTTAAGAAAATCATAAGTATTATAAATGCCAACGACTGACACTGATAACGATCCGCTCGCTTCGCTCCGCTCCGCTTAACAAAAAAACGCACAGATTTTTGCATGAAAACGGTAAAACAGAATTAGTGCCAAAAATAGTGCAATGGCCCACACATTGCACTATTTCATCTAAGAACCATCCGATCATCAAGTGTTATACGACCTGCTGACCAGTAGCTTACAAACCAAGTATAGGAGGTGCATGTATTGTTCTGAACTGGTATGCAGTATACTTTGGGAACGAGTGCTGTATTCACGTTTATGCATTTTGAATCAATTAATAAAAATCGCTATGGGAGTGTCTGGCTCTGTACAATTTACAATAGTATATGTACCTATACATATTTAGTAGAAAGTCATCCGGGTGAGGACTGCTTCGGAGGTGCCATCAGAATAGGAACGGATGGAGGTTTGGTCTAACCAGTCTCCGAACTGAAAATTTTATGATGACGCAGCTTAGAACTTAGAACCATCTTAAGACACTACCTAGAATTAATTTTAAGACTCTTTGTCTCCCTTGACTATAATGTTCGACAGGAATACATATTTATTTGTTAGGTAGAGTGGTTTTGAATCCTTTACAAAGACCAAAACTGGAAAAGCTGAGAGGAAAACATTCTTTATCTCCTGGAAAGATACCATTTCATATTTTCTTTCTCTCTTTATAGTCACCTTTCGATTTGCGTTTTTCGAAAATATCCTTGCTCTAATCCATGTGCTTCTCAAATCTCATATTGAGATTCTTGTTATGCCGCACTTCCACTAAGCGGACAAAACAAAAACAAAACAGGAACTCGGTCCGTTTGGGACAGTCCGAGGACAAAATGCGAACTGTTCGCGGACTTCGTGTAACACTTTCAGGACAATTTTGTCCATTTTTGTGTTTTTACAAACACGAACACAGTCCCGGCGAAAGTCGGTAATGATCAAAGGGTCTGTGAACTGTCTGCAGACAGTCCTTTTGGTCGAAACAGATGTTCCTGTCCGAGTGCCCGCACGTGCTTTTTTCTGAATTTAATTTAGTAAGAGCAAAACGTTGTTGAGCCAAAATTGAATCTCTGAAGTTGGTCTTCTTATTACTTATAATGGGGCTGATTAAAAACAGTAAGTTTTCAAAGTCCGTGCTGGTCATTCTTAAAAAGTTTTTGAAACTAGATCTTAGTTCACCACTTAAGGCAATTTCGTCATCTCTTAAATCTTGTAGTAACATTTTCGTCTCTTCTTCTTAGCGAGGGTTTTATCCAAAATCGAGGTTTCTTTCATTTCTTCTTCTGTAATAAAATATATGCAGCACCCATCAAAAAGAAAAGCTCGCATTCTTCCTCTGATCTTGTTACCCGCCACATATTCAACTGCCCGAAAGTCTTTCTAGTACGACCGCCTAATCTTTAATGAAACCAAACAAAACAGAATATTCGTTTGTCCGCTCGGTGGAAACATAAGTCCGAGAAAAACAAAACTGTTCACGAACAGTCCTGACGAACAAATCTGTACCTGTTTTTGTGCAAACGAACAGTTCCTGTTTTGTTTTTGTCCTGTCCGCTTAGTGGAAGTGCGGCATTAGATTTCTCCGCGTTTCTCTCTCGTTGCACTTGTGTTTCTAAGAGTTTAAAAAAATACTTAATTCGGTAATATTTTAAAGCTACATTAACTCCAAAAAAATATATATTTAAATTGAGAGAAATCTAACGTGCAGAACGATGATTCCTTTCAATTTTAGTGTTTTACTTAATTCAACAAGGCTACAATGCACTAATCTTGAGAAATACGCGTAATAAGAAAGTAAATGCCTCGCCTATATTTTTATAGCGTGATAACATCTCAAAAACAAATAGCCCAATATAATAATAAATAATTGGTCTTGGTCTAATAATAATCGGTATCTAATTAACATGTTACATGACTTTTAAATTTAAGGCTCAACTTTCATTCAAAATAAATATTGCATTCTAAAAGTGCACAGAGTGCAATTATTTTGGTCGGTAAAATTTCCAAAATATTATAATCAAATTAAATATTTCATAAGCATCAAGTTAATAGAGTCGGAGCTATGCATAAAAAGAGGTATTAGGGGTAGGCCCAGATTAGACTACGGCTCTCAAATAGTTGCGGATGTAGGATATTCTACTTTTAGGGAAATGCGTAGGTTAGGTCAGGATATAGGACAGGATAGGAAAGGAAAGGATGGAGGTACGCGTCAAACCAGTCTTCGGACTGAGAACTTCAAGATGATGATGATGATACATTTACTGAACTTCTAAACATTCTATTAATAATTTACGTAGTAATTTACATTCTTTGATAATGACCGAAAGGTCGAAACATATACATATATGTTAGAATTTACTTCAATATAAGTATAGTGAAACAACAAAAGCGAGTGTTTTTATTCTTATATTTATTTAGTCTGAAACTTGTGAAAAGAAAGTTAAATTCCCTTATATCATTCTAATATTGAAAAGAAAAAATATTCAGGGAAAACATAAACTTGTTTAAAATTTCCGAGTTGTGTTTATTGTTTCTCTCTTTCTCTGTTCTTGGGTGGATATGAACTGAATTTAAAGTACCTAGTTCAATTGTAGTGTTACGTGTATTTATTGCAAAACACTTATTTATAGGTAAAAAATGGGTTTAGTTTTAATTTGAATAAGATACTAATGAATACTATCAACCGTATATTATGACTGTTATTTTTTAAATATGTAAAGATGGCATGTTGTAGACGTAGACATAGACAGCAGCATAAAAAATTTAAACCGCCGAAGATTTTGGATTCCAGTGGTGGGGTTGAAGTATTCGGTAACTATCTGACCCCCTCCTTAAAAAAGGTTCTTATTTTTTCCAAAAATTTAGATATTTTCGTAATTTCATTTGAGGCAGAAATTTTTGCTGAGCCGCAGCAGTCGGTAAGTACCTACATCAGCGTCGCCTCCAAAATTTCCAGGGGGAGCAAGCAAAATTTTCTTAGCATATAATTGATTGGTTTTCATTATAGTAATATAGTACCTACCAAATTTCATTATGTACCAAAAGCCAGGGGTGCGGAAGCCCCCCCTGCCCCCCCTTGGCGACGCCCATGAATACCTACCGACAGTTATTAACCACCCAAGAAAAAAGGAAAATGTAAAATAAATACCTAAATAACAATAAAAATCATAAGTGATTTAAAATTTAACAAATTAGGTATCTACTACCTACACATATACAAATGTCAGACTCACGTGTTTCTTGGTTATAAAAGTTGCATCCTTTGAGTTCTTTATATCCTAAAATTATTTTTCATTATTCAGATGTTCCATAATTTCCTTAAAAATCATTCAATATGTTTTGTTAAATAAGTATAACATACCTGTATCTAAGTGCATTTTGAGGTTCCTTAAAAGATTTTAACGTGACGTTATGCAAGTTTTTTTTTTTGGTGGGTTCAAAGCACTATCTGGAAGTACCTACTAAAACACTGAAAATATTGTACAGCGAATTAGCAACTGAAATATTAAAGCCCTATATAACATCATTTTTTCTAATAAAACCATGCAAGTTTTATGTCGCGGTTATCTTCTATGCCAAATTTCCTCAAAAATCTAGCCTACACTAATTCATAAACAAAAATATTACATTTACTTATTGTGTTAATGTATGATGGGTACATTCTCAAAAGAATTCATAAACAAAATGTTTTTAGCTAAGGCTAAGAAGGTGTGCCATATTTCTTCTGAAAAGAAGACTTTTCGCATTTTAATAATGTTTTTTATCCAGAAATTACTGTAATAGCAACGTCCGGCATAAACGATTCGCATCGCAAACTGGAACACCACTTTTGGAATTTATAGTACATAGTTGATTTATTATTTTTAGGATGTGGCTGAAAGGTACCTATGGTGTTAAAATTTTATAGTATCAGGGACTGTCCCGAAAATAGCTAAGTAGGTAGGTACATATTTTATCAAAATTGATGCGTATTCGGTATTCCGTCCATGCCTGTTAATTATCTTTATGATTTCTGGCCGACAGTTTTTCGGCAGTTAGAATAATGTCTGTCCCTGCAATTAATTTTCGGAAGTCTTGACACATTAGCATTTGCCTTTACCAATAAAATATTAAAGCTAAGGCGCCACTCAAAGTTAAATCAATTTCCAGGAACATTAGTACTCATGCGCATGATAAGAATTTCAACTAGCGCGGCTCCAGTCGGCGTGTATCACGGGCTGCGTTACTCTTACCAAACCCGCTATCATTTTGGTTTGTTTTTGTTGTAGTGTGTAGTTTTTGAATAATAGTTTAAATCCTTTCACCGCTAACAATGGTGTGGGGATTCGTTACTTGCGGCCCGAATGAAGCCCTAGTTATATCTGGTACGTAAATATTAAATAATAACATGTTTAGAATGCGTAATGTGTTAGAACACTTGCCGCCGGGATGGCGCTGAGCATTCATTACGCATGTTTACGTAACGTAACTACGCATACGGAAGCTAGAGCGCATGAATACAGTATTTGCGATCGATATTAGTACTTACCGAATTCAAATATAAAAATAGATTAAATAAAGAAATGATCTTTACATGATTTACATAATTGTTTTTGTTTCACAGGTTGTTGTTACAGTAAGCCATACTTAGTTCCCGGCGGCAGGGCTTTTATTTGGCCCATTGGACAGAAGATTCAAAGGTAAATAGAACATTTCAAGTTAAATTAGTAGGTACCTTGCTGCCTCTGTTAAATACTCCAATAAATATGTAAATAAATAAATTATTATTAAAACAGCAAAAATGTATTATGTATACTAGTTGTCTGAAAGAATACTAGTGAGCAACTTTGGTTGCCTATCATCGTCCTTGAAATGAAAAGTGAACTGAAGGAAGCAGTGGCGTGCTGGATTTCTTTACTGGGAGATTTGTGAATGCTTTATATTTTGAGAACATAAAGCGGAGTTGGATCTATAGAGACTGATCTCGTTACATAAGTCTGCAATCACTGTTCATGCATGCTTATTAGTAATGAGTTTTATGATTGCAGTTCGGAACACCTGGCAGCCATCTGCATTCGAGTCTGCATTTTGAAGTTTTGGTCAAGTGGGGCCAATGTAACGAATGCGATTAGGCTAACAAACAATACTGGCTGCAGACTCATTTACCTTGTTCTAATAAATTGAAATTAGGAATTATATCTGGTGTTGATGGAACATAAAAAAATTTTTCGATCTCGTTTTTGATGTTACATTTATATATTTCAGTACATATGTGCATATATGCAGTGTTTGCTATTTAAGATGGGTGTTCACGAATATTTTTTATTATTTTACCAAAAGCAAAAGTTTTGTTTTCAGTTTATAATACTGGGAAGAACCCATTTTATTCCACATCTTTAATTTTTTCCCACAGTCGCAGTCGTAGGAATCTATAAAATAAAAATCCCACGGGAGAGGGGTACGATTTGATGCTCATCCAATTACTATCTAGGATGCGCTAATCACAACTAGCCAGATGTTGCTAAACTGAAAACTTCATGCCGGTTTTCCACCAAACCGACTCTGTTTTGTTTGCAAAAACAGCAACTTTTCTTGGTTGCTGTTTTTGGAAACTACGCAGCAACTATGTTTCCACCAAACAGACAAAAAGTTAAACCCAGTTTTGATTGAGTTTCTACAGCGTTTCCACTAAAGCAACAGTTTTAAAAATGTCATTTGCCGACGTCGACATGTTTGTTGTTGCTTGTGGATTTTGTATTAGGTCAAATCAAGAGAAATTGAGGCAAAGAAGAAAGAAATGGTATTGGGCATTTGGCATTTTTTCAGAATATAGTATACGTAGCAAAGAATAAGCAAAACAAATAAGTTGATCTCCCTTAAATTCTGGTCACACAACTGAACTTAAAATAAAATAAATTACAGGGGTCTCTCCTATGTTTCCACCTAAGCAACTGTGTTTACAAAAACAGCAATGCAACACAAAAACCTTTTGATCTTTCCGCCACGAGACGGGACTTTGTCGAGTTGCCAGAAACAGTCGCAGCAACTCAAAGTTGACAAAATGTTTGCCAATTTAGCAACTTGAGTTGCTTGCAACTCGAGTTGCTGTTTTGTTGCTGTTTTGTCGGTTTGGTGGAAAACCGGCATAAGAAGTACTCCATGCATTCTCACTGAAGTTCAGTCACGAATTTGTGGGCCTGCTTATCTGAGGACTGAGGCTGGACAATGAACCACTATTTTTTTTTAAATAGTTTTCTGGCACATTACACATTACCGCCAAAACTTACTGCATTGAGTCTTGTAACTGAAACTATTCAAAAGTCATGTTATGCCATAATGATTGTCCTTGTAATAATTCTAGAAATTGTACCTACTTAGAAAATGTATATTAAATTACCTTAAGAGGGATATGTACGTTGCTCAAGGAAAATAAGCACTCGGTCGCGTGATACTCTCTCCCACTACACCAGCCAGTGTAGGAGAAAAACGAGGAGAAACATATCTGCCGGCCAGATACAGCCCGAACGTACTCTGCTGTCATCGACTACCGAGGGGAGGTTAGAATCTGCTAGTGGAAGGAGGTGACTCCCGTTTTTAGAAATGGGTTCATTGTCGAAGTAAATTTAATGCAGCTCATTTATTTTCAGTCTAAATGCATTCAAATTTGAAACGCAAGCAATTTAATGTTCATATTATAGTGTGCTCAAATTATTTTTCCAGTAGTTGCTTTTGGAACCAAGTTTTTAGCTGCTAAAAATACACTAAAAGACAAATTTCACGTATCGTTTCTATGACTATTTACATATTTTTTCTTAATTTGGTTTTACTCAATTATAGAACAAACCTTCTTCTTTCTGACAAAGAAGAAATTTCTACAAAATATTTATTACTAAGAGCGCTACGTTTCATAACATAGAGCTTGATATCAGCGCTGTTTTCAACGTACGTATCTCTCTTAATAGCGGAAGTTATAATGCTGATAGGGATAGCTGCTTTATTTATAAAATGCACCGCATTTTAACAATCTCGTTTCCAGAATTTCCTTGAATACGATGACCCTTCAAGTTGATAGTCCGACAGTCTATACCAGCCAAGGAGTACCTATTTCAGTTACAGGAATTGCTCAGGTAATCATTACTTAAATTATGTCATATTTTAATTATTTATGAAAAAATTGTAGGTGAAAATTCAAGGCCAAAATGAAGAAATGTTACTAGCTGCATGTGAACAGTTTCTGGGAAAAACAGAGCATGAAATTCAGCACATTGCTTTAGTAACACTAGAAGGCCATCAAAGAGCCATTATGGGATCCATGACAGTAGAAGAAATTTACAAAGATAGGAAGAAATTTAGCAAACAGGTTTTTGAAGTAGCTTCTTCCGATTTAGTCAATATGGGCATTACAGTGGTTTCATACGTTCTGAAAGACATAAGGGATGAAGAGGTTGGTAATCTAGGATCGATAATTTAAATTTTTTATTTTAATAATTAAGGCAAATTTTATTTTGTTTATTTTCCTGATGCTTTACACTTTTTTTGTGTTTTATTTGCTACAAGGGCGCCAAGGTATGTTTTTTGAATTTTGTGTTTGTTGTTTGTGCTTGTAATTTTGTAAGTAAAGATCCACACAAGTTATTTACCTATTAATTAGATGTGGTGCTGAACAGCTATAACTCTTCACTATAAGTTCTCTCATTTCACCTCATTCTTATAGAGTAGAAGTCATATATTTTAGCGACATTTCCATCGGAACCAAAAAGGAAATTTCTGTTCATAAAAACTGATTTCTTAGACACTTATTTAGAAACAATAGTTAGTGCTTTTTGCTTTCAGATTTAGAAAAATTGTATCTAGTTTTTCAACAAAATGTAAACATATACCTACTTGGCAAGAAGTTTTTAAATTCAAGAAATTTAAGAAATGCCCTCTTATTTCTAAAATAATAAAATAAGTGTACGCCTCATTCAGTTTCTTGTTGTCATGAAATTAGCGTGCAATATTTAAACAGACAATTCCATTCTGTTTGTTATCTATTGATATTTGCTTATTTTTGAAGTATTCAACAATCCCATCAATTATTCAGCAAATTGTCCACACTGAAAGCATTGATTGAGGACTTCTCAATCAACGCTGAAAGTTGTAAAGTTGTAAAATACCGGTTACTATTCGACCGAATATCCAGTTTAGCCGGATGGTAAAAACTACTATTCACAGCATCTTTAATTAACATATTGCACCCTAATTTTTGGACAATCTGTAAAGAATTGAATGTTGAAAACAAAATTTGACCATGCCTATAATGCCTTGTTATTTCCATGGCGTTCCACATTTTGGGAGCATAATGCGACCGGCTTTAGTCGTTTGCACGCAATGACGTCATCTTGGGGAATTGGAATTGAAAGTTGTTATGCTACATAATAATCTCTTTGAAACTATCTTATTTTCTTATTATTGTGCCTCAACTTTTGGTTACTTTTCTGTTATATAAAATGCTTATTAATGTTAGCGCTTTTTGCATTGAAAATACAGAAAATTAATCACATAACACCACGAAACATTTACTTACTTCCTTAGGGTTATTTAAAAAGTTTGGGAATGGCTCGAACTGCTGAAGTCAAAAGGGATGCGAGAATAGGTGAAGCTGAAGCACGAGCCGAAGCCCAAATTAAAGAAGCTTTGGCAGAAGAACAGAGAATGGCCTCGGTGTTCTTGAATGATACAGAAATTGCCAAAGCTCGTCGTGACTTCGAACTTAAAAAAGCCGCATATGACGTCGAAGTGCAAACGAAAAATGCAGAAGCTGAACTTGCTTACGAACTTCAAGCTGCCAAAACTAAACAAAGAATAAAGGAAGAACAAATGCAAATTAAAGTTGTTGAAAGGACTCAAGAAATTGCTGTGCAAGAACAGGAAATTGCTAGACGCGAACAAGAATTGGAAGCAACTGTGCGACGACCAGCTGAAGCAGAAAAGTATCGAATGGAAACACTGGCGGAAGCTAACAGCAAAAGAGTTATGCTTGAAGCCGAAGCTGCTGCTGAAGCTTTAAGGTTAAAAGGTGAAGCTGAAGCATATGCTATTGCTGTTAAAGCCAAAGCAGAAGCTGAACAAATGCAGAAGAAGGCTGAAGCATGGAAAGAATATAAGGAAGCAGCAATGATTGATATGTTCTTAGATATTTTGCCGAAGGTAAAATAATAATAATAATAAGCTAATAAAAACAATGTTAGCTGTTTGTTGTTTTAGGTGGCAGCTGAAGTAGCAGCTCCTTTGTCCCAAGCGAAAAAGATCACCATGGTTTCTAGTGGCCAAGGTGAAATAGGAGCTTCTAAACTAACTGGAGAAGTTTTGGAGATCGTCGCTAAAGTGCCGAGTCTTGTGAAGTCCATGACTGGTGTGGATATAGTAAAGGTACTGTTTGTTAGTAAATTTTGATTAAATATGAAGTACATAATCTTATTATTTGCAGTACTTGCATACATTATTTTTTGTCTAGAATTCTACTCTTTATTTGTATTGGAACCAGTGGTGGCTCAAGTGAAGCGCCAATTCACCAAAAAATTGATTAAAGGGCTTTAGGAAGTTTCAACTGTCTCATTCGTGCACATTGATTATCCCTGCGACCCAGGTGTTCATTTCCGTAGCGAAAGGGTTAAGTGTTCAAAATATCAGGTAGAAATTCTGGAAGTTGCGAAAGTTGTTTGTGTAATATTTGAAAATCGAACACCTAGTTCCCAGGGACAAACAATGTGCACGATCGAGACAGACAAGACTTCGACAAGACCCCTTACAGTAATATTTTTAAGCTTCTCCCTGTTTATTCATTCTGAGATTCATTCATCTATTATTGCAAACATTTTATAATAAATACAATAGTCTCGATAATCTGAATATACACTAACCTGAACATTCAGTATGTAATCCGAAGAGTGGTAAAATTTGCTTCGCATCCTTGTCTGCATTATCGGTTGTACTTGTACAGTTCCAAAAATTGAACACAGAAGCACAGTGTATAAATGAACTAGCAAAAATTTATGATGTTGACAAATTTGTGATATAAAATCAAATCAATCCCAGTTGTTAGTTTGAGACTATTGTAAATGCTCCTGATTTTTTACTATACCTCCCGCCTCCCACAAAGCACTCAAAAACTCCCGCTTTTCAGCGATGGTGAATCAGTCCCAACCAAAAGTAAGAATTAATTAGATTCTATTCTTTTCTCCAGTGGCGTAACAACGCGATTTTTAGTTGTGTTCCAAACTTTTGGCCGGGCCCCCATAGAGATGTAAAATGACTAATTTATTTTTGTGACTTGTGTCTAGGGTTGCCAGATTTTGAATTCGGAAAAGCGTGACATAAATTTAGATAGTAAGATAACACTAGTCGCAAAAGAGGCGCCGCCGCAGGTGAAAATTTTGTACTTTTCAAGGTCAAATGCCCTAAAATGAAAAGCTGGAAATTCTAGTTTGCAAAAACAGTTTTTTCAAAAACTTGGTATCGCGCCAAGCAAGTTTTCTTTTTTTCTGTAATATTATTGAAAATGTACGATTTGTCGGCAAACTACTCGTGTATCGTAGACCCGCCTTAGCGTTTTATGATTTAACCAATTAACCATATACCATAGCGTTTTATTTGCAAAGGGGGCCCCATTTCTCAACAAGAAATAACAAAATCATCAAATTTTCACGTAATATTGGTAATTACACCAGTTTAAATTTTTAAAATTGGTGCAGAAATCTATAGCAATGAAAGTATTATGGTTATTTAAAATTTTCTAATAATAAGCTGGAGCAGAAAATGAATGTTTTTCATTTTTTCATTTTTATTTTTGTATTTTTCTTGTCTGCTGCCCCTGAACCTCCGGGCCCTAGAGCCTCCGGGCCGTGTTCCACGAAACACATGGAACACAGGTAGTTACGCCACTGCTTTTCTCTTCCTTCTTTAACAGAGCTTTTGATTCGGCCGAGAAGACACGAGTCTGTTGTTTGGATTGCCGGGTGTCGAGAGAACTGAACTGTTTAGCAAATTATACTGTTATTTTATTTTCGTCGTTTAAAATATTATATATTTCTTATATTGTTTATTGTAGAGTTTAAATGGAATAAACTTGTTTTGCATAGCACATATTTAGATCATTTTTCAATTACCCAAAGAAATTGGAGAAAACCTATTTTTTTGAAGAAAGTGTTCTTGCAAAATATTTTTCAAACGTCTTAAAATGGTTTCTAAAAGGGAGTGACTACTGAACAGTCCGCCGGTTATTTTTAAATTTTGTTCTAGGACAGTCGACAAAATGTCAGTAAAATGACGTTTAAGAACTTCGTTATTGAAAGACATCGCCAACAATCTCGGTGGGTGTTCGGGTATACTACAGAGCTGCCATTTTGTTCTTTTGCGGCTACACGAGACCTGCACCCGCACGGGTCCTCATTTTTTGTTTGTTTCTACATCGTCTTTTTGCCAAAAAATGCGTGTGTCTGGTGCAAAAGGTCAAGTAAGGGTCTATTTTAAAAAAGCTTTCTTTCAGCTTTAGTTTTTTTAACACTTCCAAAATGCCAATTATAGGTTACATTCTGTAATGCGCAGTTCAGTAGTCACTCCCTTTCTAAAACTCCAGTTCCAAAAAAATTTTCTCGAAGGAGAAATCCCAAACCCCCACCAATACAATGGACTCTCGATTTTCAATTTTCAACAGCTGCCAACCGTACTTGGCACTTTTACAACAATTTGCTCTTCACCCATTTTATTAACCCATGAGCTGCCACTGGGTAGAACAACACGTTATACGATATCCTTGTCTATCTTATTTATGTATATACATATGTTTAGTAGTATAAATTCTAGCAAAGTTACTCTCTTCAACTCTCACTGTAGTAGTATATGAGTTTGATTGCTGTTTAAAAGTCTTGCAAGAAAGAACTGCGATATTTATTTTAGAATTTGCTTTTCAGTCGGTTCACGCAGCATAGACCACGACGAACAATTGGAGTAATCAAGGAAGTGGGGTTTCTTGCACCTGCAGTTAATGGACAGCTGTGACTAAAGTAAGAATTTTGTAATCTGAAATCAATGCACTACAATCGATGATATTGCTAAAAATGAATGTTTTATATTGTACTCATAATAAATAGCTTTATACCTGTCTGCTGTGTTTTACAAGCAGAATTTAAATGTATATTTTTTGTATTATTCTCGTATAGTTAAAAACTTGTACCAATAAATGTACCTATAATGTTTGAAAGTTGAATAAAAGTTATGTATTTTGTGTTTATTATTTATGATGCAATTTTTTAACCTTTCCATATTATTTACCAACTTGAAGTAAAAACCGGAATCCTTGGGACATGACTAATGTCTGTCTGGTCATCTAATCTTTAGCCGATAGGTTGTGCATTCGCACTTTGTGACTATTAGGTAAACATTTTAGTGTACAATAATTGGCAAAAATATAAATTCGTAAGACGAGGATCGGTTTCTTGAACTTTTTGCGTTCTTTTCTAGTTCTTAATAGCTTTTAGTTAGGTACACATTTTGATTCTAGTTACGCGACCGAACAAGAAAGTGTGCATTGACCAGTGTTTAAATAGGTCTACCAATTGTTTTTGAATTGTGCTGCTCGTCCGATGTCGACAAATGTGCGCTAAACTTAACATTGCTAAATGATGATAACAATTATACATATTATAACTTCCAACAACAGTTACATGTGTATATTTTTGTGGCTAGCGCAAATCATAGTTGTAACAAGAAATTACTCCGTGCGTATTTTGCACATTTTCAATTTTCCGGAAGTTTGTGACATTAAGTATTAATTTAAAACGGGAGGTACATAATTATTCCAATTTCATTCTACAAACCCAATTAAAGAATTAAAAGAGTGCATCGGTATATATCCGCAATTTTTCAGAATTGCCTTAAAAATCATTTATCTTATTTGGAGAAAATCAACTTGGGTTCAGTGCCCGATCTCACATAGATCGAAATGGGAATAGGGAATGAAGGAACATTTTTTATTCATTTTTCGGGTTTCCGTTAGACAAAAAAATATGCACACTTTTTAAAGGGCAGTGACGGCGGTCAGTGTCCAACCAAATCGGTGTCCTCTGGAAGCTGTCGTCTCTTTGGTCGATTGGTTAACGAACTATTGGAGTATTGCCACCCTTGTATAACTTTGTCTGTACTCAAGACATGTCCTTATACTGACATTAAACTGTGGTCAAAATAGGAATACCTTCTGAATATCTTGTAGTTATTGCCTCGCGGGCAAAGAAATAATGGATGTAATTTGTAGTTTTGTATCACTTTTGACTTAGATTTTAATTTAGGTAAGTACTTTACTTTACTCTGACGAAGAGACTCCGTGGATTACTTGTGGCAGAGACAAAAGAACATCTAACTGAAGACTTTACCACAGGATTCTTCGAGGGTTACACAAGAATTGATCAACTTTTGTAATTGATCTAGTTAAAAAGGATATATCTTTCTGCAACTAAAATTGATTATAAATCGCCGTTCTGAATGCACCTATTCTCATTTTGTTACACATACAATACAATAGAAACTTTACAAATTAAATCAAGTTCAAATGCACTCATACCGAAATTATGTTTTACAATAATGAGATGATTTTTTCTATTTTAAACAATCGTATGAACAAGGAATCCAACACTGCTCGGTAATATAAATCCAGCATAGGTGGGGTATGGGGTTCCACATTCCCACCTTTCTCTCTACGCATTTTAGAGCTAGGAGGATTTTCTTAATAATATCCAAAAACTAACATACTATGAGGTGGAGTAAAAAATATTGAGCATGGTACTAAACTAGAGAAAAATATTATTAAATAGTTTAAAATTATTATTAAGTATTCCATGTTTTGAATAATAACATATACACTGTAGCAAAAAGTTTACATTTCAATCAGAGAACAAAATTCTTATTTACACAGCAAATTGTTATTTTGCTGAATGGGGATTCAGAAATTACTGTAATTATTTTGGAATTGTTCTTGACGAAATATTACTTTCGTTATTTAAACAGAAAGTCGGCTCTAAATATTTGGTTTTGTTATCTGGGAATCACCCTGATTAAAATGTGTCACTCTTGCCATAACTAAGAAACTAAATAACAATCTTAAGATATAAAATAGTCATCATATAGCTATCGTCCATAAATCAAATCCAGGATCACGTAAATTTTCCTGAAAATTCAATGAATTAATCAAATGTATACAAGATAAAACAGAGGTACATTGTTATCAGAAATATACAGAATGGCCCAATTTCAGTGCAATGCTCTACTACAGTTCCCATATCATGAATTATTTTAAATAAATATTGAATAAAAGCTCACCCAAGACCTAGGTAAATAAGTATAAAATTTAAAATTATTTGAATTATGCCGTATACAACAAAAAAGCGTTAATGACAAAATATAGAAATTCTTTAATGCATTTACTGTATTTTTGAATTCCTCGTCAAATTTTGGATTGATATTATATGACGCACTTTTGGCATAGTTTTGAGGTATTTCGGTCTTTTTTATAAAATTTGTCAGCTGCGGGCAACGTGAAAAGCAAAGCATAAGTCCTAAATCTTATGATTCTAGGTTTTAATCGCATTTTGAAAATTACCTTTGCTTAGAATTCCACTGAATACTTATAGAACACTGTTTGAATACATTTTGATTTAACATTCTGTGCAAAACCTATTCAATATTTCTTCTTCTCCCACGCGTTGACGCATGAACGTCTTTCGTATAGTTCTCGAAATAGGTAGTACCTACCTAATGATAGTTGGGACAGCTATGTAAAATTTTTTTCGATTTTTGTAAAACGAATAGTGGGTTTGCCAATTCCAGTTCATGTAGAAAGTACTCTGTGGATTTACTCTACATTCTCTAGTGGTAGCAGCAGTCTTACTATTTTTTTCTGACTTGTAATAATTAGCTTAGGACCACCTATACTTAATCCGCTTTAACTAAACTAAATAAATCACTTGTCCATGCTGGAGACTCCGACATGGTCTACGACCAACCACCATACCCGTCATACCGCCGTATTATCCTCACCAACTCATTTTTCATAATTATTGTTACCCCGAACGGGGATGAGTAGCCGTAGTTACCTCTCTTTTCGCCCACTTGTGTCCATCAGTCGCCACAATTTGGCGACGCTGGCAGAAGTACAGGTATACCCAGTGTGGATATACTGGACGATTCATGGCATCAAAACAAATCAACTGAAGAAACCCCACTTTCCATGTCATCGTCCATATCGCCCAACGTAGATTTGCCCTACGTGAGTAAGTATATTCGGCGATCCATAGTTTGCAGCAATTTCTGTTTAGACTGTGGACACTAGACTGCTCAGGTTTTTACTAATTTCATTCCCTGTACCTTTGTCAGCAATGCCTACCCCAGTGCTATATACAGTTTTGGATCCAACTGTATACCAAATGGTTTCACTTTGTTTTCTCACCCCTTGTCCATTACATTCACTCCCTATGTCGATATGATTAGCCGATAAAACTTTTGGAATTTTAGTACATACATATTTAGTTTTATCCGACTGCATGTTCAGCATGTGTTTTTTTATCTATTTCCTGAACTGTCTCAGTATAGTATCTGCTCTCGTGAGAGCTTTTCTGTACCGTTTATTCATAGCATCTATGCTTCTGTTAGAGCCTCCACCACGATAGTATCGATGATAGATCCATCGGCGTCTCCATGGACACAGTGAGCGTTGTTTGCATCGCTCCGCTAATCCCTAGGCATGCAAATGCAACTTTCCTAGCTTGGTTATGGATTTCGTTTTCCTGGCTTCGTACCGTCATATTTGAGGTCTAATGTTACCGCCGAGATTATTGTCTTGGAGTATATCCAGAAGACTAGGTGAACCCTATAGTGTAATTTGGTGTCTTGTGTTAGTTCCAAATAGTTAACTTCGTTGTTGAGTTGAATCTGCCGTACCCACAACCGAAGCTTCTTTCTTCTCGTGAAGCCCATTAGTGCTGTCTTAGCAGACTTCGCTATTTGTTCTTCCCTCTACCGTGTATCTTCGTTCTATTCATAGGGTCCATCGTATGAGGTTTGAAACCATTTGTCTGAACTTATGATTAGATTAGTTATCCATCTGCATCATACCCGCGCGTATGTTCCTTCACGTTCTGTTTCTCAGAGGCGAGCGTCCAAAACCAAACGCCAGGATAAAACCTCGCCATGCCCGCAACCCTTAGTGGCAACCAACGTCAAGTTCAAATGCTCTGCTTACCATATTGTCAAGCTCTGCAATAGACTGACCAACCCCGCGACGCCGCGACCTTTAACAGCTATTTTAATGTAGTCGAAAGATGTACTTATTGCCAAGCGTACATCTGGATGTATGATTCTCGGCCCGGATCTTTGAATATTGGGGAAAATTTTCCTTTGATTGCTGCCTATACGGTACGACGTGGTTTAGTCTTTCAGATTCATCTGTAGGTATGGCTCTACTCACTGGAAAATGTGTCCTTATCAACATATTCAGAATCTCCACCCTAGATTACGTACCTATATACTCTATCTTTATTTGCTGGCAATGATGTAGGTTAGAACCTCCTGTACACAGCGTATTCCAAAATTATAACACGGAATTTTAAGAGGAGATTCCTTGGCTGAAAATATGAAGAAAAGCCACCCGAAACCTTCATCGCCGGAGAGGAGGGTGCTGTGATACAACCGTAAATTAATATAAGTAGTTACATTAAACGTTATTTTGATTTTAGTGTGGAAGAGAGCGAAATATTGTAAAGTTAGAAGAAGAAGAACACGTTTAGAATATAGTAGAAGTCAACCCGGATGTAGTCCAAAAGATATATCACGATCGTTTTTCCACGGAACAACTTTTGTGACTGTATCATATCAGACGGTTCAACAATTTCCTCGCCCCCGCTTTTTCCACCCAGTAATGTAGAATAGGTTATACCATCTCTTGTAAAACATATTTCTTCGGTACCACAATTTTGTTCCAAAAATATACTCTACTATCTTAATTAACTACGATATTTGAGTTAGTCATGAACAAGTACTATACTCGAAAGTCAAAATAACTTATATCACTTTAGTAATTACGTTACAGGAGCGTAAGTACGGGCCCACGAAGTCCGCCACCGCGGGCGGGCCCCGGCGCTTTTGGGGCCCCGTGCTTCGCTTAATAATTCCGGAAACAAATGTTTTCAAAGTTAAAATTATGTTTTTTGTTAACAGTTTTTACTTTAATTTGTTTTTCAATGGGGAGGGGGGCCATCAGAAATTTTGCGGGCGGGCCCCTAATTTGAAGTTACGCTACTGGTTACAGTACTCCTCGCCTAAAGTGTATCTTTGAACTGAATAAACTAACTAAAAAATATTGAAAAGGGAATATTTTATTATATCAAAGGGAAGACAATAAAGAAGAATAAAATCACGAAGGCTGTGGACTTTCCCCTTTTCTGCAACAGATTTCCGTCATATTTTGTGGAAACAAGTAGCATAATAACCTAAACAGATCAGATAAATGTTTGATTCCATATCCAATCAGGTTTGAAAGTTATTGTTGAAAATCCTTCTGCAACTCCCTTCTGCAACTCATTTCTTATGCAGAATTGGATTATGCATATTTATATGGGACTTTCTTTATGTTTCTACTAAGCAATCTGCCCTTAAAATCCCGTGTTCCAATTCTGGGGCACCTGTATAATCCGTTTACTGAATTAGGTACATAAATCGCCACTAATCAAAAGACAACAACAAAATCGTTCAAAAATTTAACGAGGAATTCGAAAATGTAATAAAATAATATAGGACGTTCCAAGAAATTTACATGCTTTGCGGCTTTTCCCGTAAATCTGGTTTAAAAAATTAAATTATAGGCTTCTTGCATTCACTTCAAAAAGTTTGTCGTACTACACATATCACCAAAATGCATTCTTTAAAAAAATTGGTTTTAATTTGAATCACATAGAACAATTTTGTACAATTCTTGTGCTACACCGACATTTATTTCTGAATTTTGAAACATTTTATTAACTCGCCCTGTTCTAGTTCCTAGTGTATTAATTAAAAACTTACCTTCAGCCACAAGTAGTAAACCAGGGTACAGCAACTGCGTGTTTGTTCCCAAGTATCTGACATTATCGTGATTATAAATAGTTTTCAGATACTTTAGAACTTCTGATTCATTCCAAGAATAGTCTGTATTCCTACACGCAGAACACTGTTCGGGAGAGGGAAACTGCTTCTTAGGAAATTCTGGATCTTCAGTCTCGTCGCCCGCCAATCGTTTATTAACGGTATTATGTGCTTTCCATAACCACAATATCGACGAATCCCAGGAATTAACTCCTTCCAAATTGAGAGCTTTCGCCATCTCTTGGAAATGATTGCTGCAATCAGCGCAACCAAAGAAATGTTTTATGTACCCTAACATTGCGTGTAATATTTCTTTAGGATCAGATTTTAAGTTGCCAGCGTTTATTTCAGCTGCATTTACAGTTAAATAATGGAACATTGTCCACATTCCGCAGGGGAATCCTCTGCGCTTCGGACTACTTCCCCTACATCTTAACCAACCAGGAGGAGACGAGAACATTTTCTTATCAAGAGGTTCATAACTGGTTATACTTGCAGCAATTTCTTCCCCACCAATACTTTCCCTTTGTTTTAATATGATTCGAAAATCGTCCAAGAATAATACTCCGGCTCTTGCAAGAGGTATGTAATCCGCCAATACGTCAACATAAGCTTTTAGAGCTTCATATGCTTCACCTGTTATATTTTTCGTCCTGGATATTTCACGTTTTATGGAATATCTCAAGGCAGTTTCGAGATCCATTTGGAATACAGCATCCCCATTGCTCTTCAATCTCTTCTCCAAAAGTTTTAATTCTCTCTGTTGCTTAGTAGTAAGCATGTTCTCTGGGCGGGGAATTTTAATTTCAGTCGTGTTGTCATAAATTTTTCTTTCTGGTGTTTTAATACCTGCAAAGTAATTGTTACGGGAATATTAAAAAAATTACAGAATTTAATGAAATTTTAATGAGTCAGTGTCAAATCACGCAGAACTCATGATTTACTATTTATATTTCAAGGTCGTTATATACTTTTAGTGGTCACAATTGTATTGTTTATTCCGAGGCTATGGGTACTAGAAATCGTTTTTTTCTGCTCCAAGAAATATAAAATAATTGAAATTATAAAATACCCAATGGGTATCTACATTTCTTAAAACTGTCTTCATATTTTGAACTAAAACGTTCAAATGTGTAATAACCTACTGTATTAATAACCAAAGAAAAAAGTACCTATTGTCTCTGTACAAAAGTGGTTAGGCTAAACTACCACAAATATTTTCAAATAACCCTCTTAAATACTTCGAACAAATCGTACTGGCGAATTTTAGAGCAAATAACACAAAACAACAAAAATTATAGTGGAATGTTAAAGGTAGCCGCACACTGACGCGAGGAGAAGCGAAGCGAAGCGTCGTTTTAGTAGAGTCCATACACGACGGCGAAGCGATGGGATGGGAAATATTAACGTCGTTAATTTTCTTAAAAAATAATTATTTGAAGTGACACATATTATTTTTACTGAAATTACCGAGTATAGGTACTTATTAACAGGCAGGTAGGTTACAAGGGCGCCCATAGAGAATTTTCTAGGAGGTGGCAAAGCAAAAATATGTGATATGTATGCAAAAATTGTCAATGCGCCGCAGGCGAAAATGTTGACTTTTCAAGGTCAGGATGTGATTTGCAAGTTACAAAATAAAGTATCAAGCACGTAGGTTAAGGAATCCAGCAATCCAGGGGGGGGGGGCAAGTGCCCCCCCTTGCCCATGCCTATGGGCGCCCTAGGGTAGGTACGTATTGATGGAAACGCTAACAGCTTACTTACATACTCGTATATTAGACACGAGTAGCTGTATTCAATTGAACATGAATACGAGTCTGCTGGCTTCACCGAAAGTGTCCAAAAAGTGATGACAGTACAATTTTTGGCTCTTCGCTTCTTCTACCTACTGCACTCTGGCGCGGCGCGAAGAGAAAAATGGCGTGAGCCGACGTGGCATGGTTTATCTAGACTCTTCGCTTCGCTTCTCCACGCGACGCGTCAGTGTGCGCTGTGCGGTGTCCCATTTTATAACATGTACTTTTCTCTGGCGGAAGAAATTCTCTTCGCTTTGCCGCGCCTCAGTGTGTGTACACTGGATCATTATTATCTTTAGTCTGAAAGAAATAATAATAATTGTAATAAGGCAAAACAAAGTTTCCTGACAGGAGACAATCTGACAGGTCCTTGAGGGGATACAATTTTGGAGAGATTTAGAAAAAGAGGGATGGAAGTAAAACTGATCACAATAATTAATAGCCTTAACTATACCATCAGAAATTTATCAAAACGAAAATTACACAATCTGAAGAATCCCCCCGCAATCCCCATACTCGTGGATGACATCATGAAACTATGCAGAAGCCACATGTAACATTCGCGGACTATGCTGTAATACTCGAATCGACCGAAATAGATTTAAAGAATAAAGGCGATGTCTGAAGACATGCCTTAGGGACGCCTAAATAAATATAAACATGGCCAAAATCAAAATGAAGGTAACGGTAACATCGAAAGGGGATTTAAATTTATGACGAAAAAATAGCAGGGTGAAGAAGTGATCATAGATATGATAGGAGAACGTGAATTAGATAAAAATCAAGAAATGGAGAACAGTCAACTCTGTCATTCAGGAGTGAGATGTAGATGTTATGAAGAAACATAATATATCAATTGGAGAATTGGAGGCGTCATCTTTATAAAGTTTTAGGATTTAAGATTCGTTGGACGCGTACCTCCATCTTCCATCCAAACTATTTGCAAACAGCAGTCTAACCTGAGCCCCATGTTTTTGTAAATTAGATAGAAAAGGTCTACGCCTACCTCTACTTCTTTTTATTCCTCTCTCCAACTATAGCATGTCGCGAACTAATTCATCGTGCCTCATAAGGTGTCTCACCATCCTATCTCTCATTATAAAAATATGTATTTCTATTTTCCTGAACTCTTTCTACTTGCTATCTCACGATATCTTCATCATGCATACATAGCACCACATTTCAAACGCTTCTGATTTTTTCCTACTCCCTTGTCCCGTCGCATCGTCTAGGTTTCGCACCCGTGTAATTCCGTGCGTTTTTGAGTCTCTTCTGAGTTTCTACATTCCCGAGCGTAATACTTGCTTATTTTTGTCAACTGCGACCCGACCCTGCGCTATTCTTTGTTTATATCTCTACTGCTTCCATTTCGTCAAAGCCATTTATTATTCTTCTTCTCTGGAATGCCATCCACGAATATGAAACTGTTAATAGTTATTATTAATATTAATCCCGTTATTTTGTCTTTAATAATATACTAATCGTCTCTTAGATAGTAGCAGTGACAATGCACGTTCTTGTCTCGCTCTCTTCCGTTCCTACTCATCTTCTATAACTTAACTGTCGTTTGCTCTTTGTATAAAATATAAATTATGTATCATTCTTCTGTCCCTATATTTCAACCCCATATTTCTGAACAATTTGAATGTCCTTTTATATTTTACATTGCGGAAGGCTGTTTCTAAATTCAAAAATTCATTTCTATTCTGTTTATTTTTTTATTTATTTATATTCCTTTGTATTGCTTTCTTTATTATTACTCGAAGAGCTAGCTCACGCGTTCCCCTAATTCTTCTACACCTGAATTTATCTTCTCCTGATGATATTTCTCTCGCCCTTTTGACCATCCTTCGTTACATAGTTCTAGTTAAAATTCTCGAACTGTGGCAAGTTAAAACTAATTTTTGCAACTACCCGAGCCTTTCTTTTTTGGCAGAGGAATCATGATGTTCCTGAATCTCACATGCCTCATATAACTAGAGATGGTAAATAATATATTGATTTGCAATAAGATTTAACATAAGGCCATGAATTTTGTAATTTGCCAATAAAAAATAAAAAAAAATCTATTATAGTTTGTTAACAACCCCCTCTCCCCTTAAGGCTCGTATTTCGAAAGAACTATCGGCAATCCTATTCTTACATAGTAAAAGGAAAATATATAGATACCTGCTTCGCCTGATATTACCTGCCTATCCCTAAATTTCTAAATGAAGTTGACTTGAAAGCTGCATTAACAAAAAATGTGGATTAGAGAATATTCGCATGATGATACCGTGGATATGGAAGGTTAGCATTAGGAAGGTACCCGGGAAGGTATTAGAAACAGTCTGGGAAACGCGAAAGGTATGGAAGACAATAAAGAATAGGAGAGATAGGGTGGTAGGACACCTTCTGAGACACGAAGGAATAGTTCCCTACAGTCTAGAGCCAGAGATAGGTATAAAAAGAGGTAGGGGTAGATTCAGATTAGACTACTGCTTTCAAATAGTTGGGGATGTAGGATGTTCAACTTTTAGGGAAATGCTTAGGCTAGCTCAGGATAGGAAAGGATGGAGGTACGCGTCCAACCAGTCTTCGGACTGAGAACTTTATGATTATGAGAGAATATTCATTAAAAATTGTCACCTTATTTTTTATTAATATTTTACTTGTCTATACAAACGCGTCATTTCTATAATAAATTACAACTCGAGGTAGATAAAACCGTGTCTGCAGCCTGCAGTGTGCATACATGGTAGTGTCATGGTAACTATGCGGTATTGCCATTGATGATTTGAACATAATTAATATAAATTCAGGGGTATTTCCTTTTTTCCATCTACGAATGCATACTATAGTTTCTTCCTAATTAGGTTTTTTTATTTGTTTCAATTACTACAACTTGTAGAGTTTATCAGAAAATTTTCTTGGAATTTTAAATTTAAGAAACATTTTCACGTACTTCCATTACCTAACTAAACAATTAGAACATGATTTCAGTATAATAAAGCTATCTTAATAGTAATTACCATAATCATTTAATATAAAAATTCAGTTTTGTTGTTTCTGTATGTTTTGTACGTTTCATTAATTTAATTATTGAACACGACGTTTCGATTTTAGATATGTGACCTTGCTTGTAAGACAAAGAAATTATGATTAATTCAAACAGAAAAAATGGTACATGGGTACATACGAGGGGTCGTTTTTATATTCTCGGAATGGACAGGAAATCTAGCTTTAAAGAAATTAATTTTTAATTATATTCTTCACCCATGATATCTTTCAGTAACATTAAAACTTTCAGAAAGCGCTATTTTTAATGATTTCTTATCTATGCTAGTAAATGTGAAAATTTCTAAGTTTTGCCTATTAATTATGAGCGTATTCGATGAATAATTCCGACCGGCTCATGAATGACACTTTGATTTTTTCTATTGCCCATACCAATTCGTAAATGCCCAGTTCATACCTACTTAAAATATTTAGGTCTTCCATCGACCATTGGTAGATTTGAAAAGAGACATTTATTCAGTAAACGTCAAAATTTCAAAGCTACCTACATTTGAATGTACCTACGCTACTACCTACCCGTGCGATTTTCATTTAGAGCGCGCAGCTACGAGCTTAGCACACGGGTGAATGCAAATGTCAACTTTCGGGCCTACTTAGTTGTATACAACGTGTCGCTTTCTTAGAAGATCGTTGGAAAATATACAGTTGCTGTTTTTCTTTCGTTAAAGACGGAAAACCTACATGACTGGAGACTGGACTGATTTATGAAAATCTGTTGTGTTGCCAAATCGCCTTTAAAGGTGGAAGAATGGGCATTTAAAAGAAGAATTTGAAAATGTACCTTGAGTTTGTAAACATATTACATTTTATAGTTCTACCATGTAAGTTCTGCCCCCTAAATAGAAATCCAGGATAGATATCCGTTGATGTTGGGAATGTGATATGAAAATTAAAGCTTTTGTAATACAGTCTGGAATTTTAGATTTTGGATAGAGCATGTTTACTTCTTCCTTGAAATGTAACTACCCCTTTTAACCACAGAGTGTACCTACCCAAAAAATGCAAATGCGGTTTACAGAGGACACTTGAGAGAGATCGAAAACGCCAGTACTGAGTAGTCATAATTTTTATTTATTTTGTTATTATTGTTTATTAAATTAAATGCAAATTCCAATCTGGACACTAAACTTTATTTGCAAACATTAGATCCTAAAGGTAGGTCAGCATCAAGTCAACGTTTTCCACAGCGTTTGTTAAAATGTTTACTTAGCATCAGACAGACGTTTAGTAAACACTGCTGTAATGTTTACCAAACAATAATTACAAATGGTTGCATTCAAATGTTTATAAAACATTCGGTCAGTTAGCAGAAACATTCAATGTTTCTCTGCTGTGAATTCCCATAATACCGAGGGAAGTAGAATGCATGAAGGTAAAGGTCTTCACATATTGCACTACCTATTTTACAGTTGGAAATTTATAAAAGAAACTCTTCGGATCCTATATAAGTGATTTCAGCACTAAAACATGGCGGACGACTCTCAAACATTAGTAAACTTTTATGGTTTTCCGTTTATTTTGGCGCCGCCAGTTATTTGCGCCCCAAGCGGCCGCTTGTTTACACCAAGAACGTCATTTTAAATAGTGTATAATTTTATTTATTTTTCTTTATCTATTAATTTTAGTACTCGTTCAAGGGTTACGATTATTCTGCAATCTTATTGTAAACTTAGTGATTTTGCACAAAAAGTGTCTACTCATGTAATAAAACTGGATTAAAACTGGAATATTTCGAGCGATAATTATAGCGAGACAAGCATCTTTTAATAGCATGATGGTAAACATTAAGAAGCAGAAGAAGGAGATAATAAAAGTAGTGCTTTTTACTTTTTTTACCGTTTAACTTAGTCTGGGCAAAATGAAATACACAATGTGTATTCCAGAAGGCAATGTGGCAAGCAATATGTCTCAATACGTCTATTACTACCCTTGTTTCTCCCTGAGTACTAATTTCTTTGAACTGAGTTGACCGAGAAGCGCAACAACAAACTGTCCGATACAGTGATTGTGGGCAGTAGGAATTGAACCAACACTCGCATTATTTGAAGTCTCGCGCTCTAATCATTGGACCGTCAAATATTTTTACAATAAAAACAAGCAAAGCCCTGAAATATGAATTTTGTTAAGAAATTTTCGCTAAAATGTTTTAACAAGTTGCTAAACTAAAATTTACTTTTATATAGTAGATTAAGAAATGGCATTTTTTTCTTTTACACCTTAAAATAAGTTAAGGAGTAAACATTGCAAGGGGGGACGTTCCTTGTAAGGTTACAAACGTATACAAGAGCAACGTATAGTACATATTATGGCACATCTGTAATACTACTAATATAGAATACGTAAAAATTAAAATTATTCAACTCCGTATAATAGGTACCTTCATATTTTAGATATTCGTCCACAGCAGCACGAACGTCTTCCAGGTTTTTAAGTTCGCTTGTCAAAAGCATAGATTTGTCATTATCCAAAATATATATTGATGGAAATTTAATTACTCCAACATTTTTAATCAATTCCCTATTATTCGGAAGAGCATATTTCACAGTTACTTCTGGTATTTCGTGATAGTCGAGCGCTAAAGCAGGTCCATAGAAACTATCAGGTTCTTCAAAAATTAAGAAGCCCAACTTCGACTTCGCATTTTCGCCAAAAATATTTTTTGTATCTGGGTTGACATACGGTTTCAAGTCGGGGAATATTTTCCCTCTGCCATTTTGTTGCTCATAAGCTATGGCCTTCAATAAAGCATTTCTTACGGTATCCAAGGGAGCAGTATGATCAATATTAACATAACTGCCGATATTATCAACTCCTTCTGTGAAATTCTCGTGGAAGTAACGCAAGGTGGGGTACCTCACAACTTCAAATTCTCTGCAAACTGGGCCGTTGATTTCATTGGCACAATCGATGACACCTACAGGAACCATATCTTTCCAAGGATACACATCAGCAGCAAATGCTTTTACAACTGGAGCAAATCTTTGACAGTCGCCGCACCAACTAGCGTAAAATTCGATAAACCAAGCATATTTCTTCCCATATAATTGTGAATTGAAATTTTTGATATTTAACATCTCCACATGATCTGAAAATGAGTACAGTCCGCTGTTTTCAACGTAACGTCTGTATCTTCTGAGAGCCTTCACTGGATTTGCAGCTTTCACTTCGTTGTTAAAAGTTATAGCATCAAAAAGTAACACGATAAACAAAAACAACTTGATCATGGTGCAAATTTGCCTAACACAACTATTTGTTCTTCAGTTGGTAGGATTCCAATAAATCCAAATATTTGGAATAGTTAGTAAAACCAATTTTCAGCTGCTTTATAAAATCGAAACTAGAATAACTTCCAGGTAATTGCGTCGTAATTTGAAGTAATTTAAACAGTCCATTAAACAGGTACTTACCGCTAGAATTGCACCAGTTTCACACTAAAATGGATTGTAGGTAAATCGTAAACATTCTGACGAATGAAATTCTAGAAATATTTAAAACATGGCTTCTTTAAGGAATTAAGGAAGTAGATTGAGTTTAAGAAGTTATAAAAGATGTATATGCTTATGCAAAAAATATGCTGAATGTTTGAAAATTTTATCAGTCAGTGGTCAATTTCATCAACAGTGATTTATATGAGACATGATAACGTTACAGTACTAAGTACGCACTAAAGTCATAACCAGAAATTAAATATATTTTAAATTTTGGATGAGAAAGAAGAATAAATGATGAACTCAGAAAATTTAGGGAGTGGAGGCCGATAATACAATTAACAACCAAAGTACAACGGATAAGGTCGGTAGGACACATACCGACATATTGAATACCAAAGATGGTACCTACTAAAAAAACGCCAATGACACCCAAAAAAGAGACCAAATAGGAAATTAAAGATCGATTTAAAAAATAAGAGTCAATAAGTCAAATAATAGGGAAAATCTAGTGTGGAACAAGAAAAGTTGTAGAAAATTGGCCAATTCATCACTTGTGGTGGCTTATAAGCGTACCTACAACAATGCGTTCCAAAATTTGGACTAATGGAAATATTTTCTTTCCATTGAGTTTTTCAAAAAGAATTCGAACGCGTCATAACTGTTTGTTTGAAGGAAACATTTTTCGATAATTTCCCTTTTTTGGTCCATTTCAGTTTCCTCGCAATGGCGTCATCATCATTTTTTAACAGGGACATCTGATGGCTTACGAAATTCTGATTATTTGATTGCCGAGAGGTACATAAATAAAAATTAATTTGAACATTATTTACTTTGACAATTATTTTTGTTAGAACATTTTTAATTTTAAAATGAGAAGTATGAATTTGCTGTTTGAGTTCGTTGATACTAGTATTACTTTGCTGTTATTGAAATATTAAAATTTATCCATTTGAGTATAATATTCTCTCATTAAAGAATAATTTTTTGAGAAAATTAGAAAAATTCAATTCCACGCTGATTAAAGAATAATTTTTTGAGAAAATTCGAAAATTTTATTTCCACACTGATTTTACTTTTAAAAAATCGGTATTTCAGGAACTACCAGAATTTCATAAGCACGAACTATTCCAATTTGGAAAATATGCGAATATATGCCATATTGCACAGAAACGGGGAAAATAAAAATTGTCGGAAAATGTTTTTTTAAACAAAGTTGACGTATCGAGGAACGCAGTAACAAATAAAATATTTCCGTTATTCCAAACTTTTGGCGCACACTGTATATAAATGTATGTAAAGCGAGATGTAAAGATAGTTTTCTATTAATTTTCTTGTATCTGTTCATTTTAGTACATGTTCCGGAGTTATCTAATGTTTATTTAATAATTTCGGTGGAAACGAAATGATAATTGCACATAAAGGAGTCTTTATTATATTGTAGGTAGTAGTTGTAATATTGTAAATTATGAAAACTAAATATTTCCATCGATAATTAGTCAAAAAACGCCTTTTGATAGCGTTATGATAAACAATAAGTACATACTTAGTAGTTAGTATTGCTTGGAGAATATATTTCTAATATTTTATAAATTGTATAAAAGTAGGCAAGCATCCCTAAAATTATAATAAAAAAAACTTTCGTTAATTGCTCCTTTTAACTTTTTCAGCTTAGAAAGTCATCAATCTTTAAACGATCTCCAATTCAAAATGAAATAATTGAAAAAATATGACATTTACGCACGTTCCTGGCAGGAATATAAGTACGTTTATCAAAAATACAATGTTTCAGCTTGTTACCTTTAGATTTTAGATATCCATCCACAGCAGCACGAACGTCTTCCAGGTTCTTGAGTTCACTTGTCAATAGTATAGATTTATCATTATCCAAAATGTAAACTGAAGGAAATTTAGTTACACCTACATTCTTAATTAATTCCGTATTATTTGGGAGGGCATATTTCACAACTACTTCTGGTATTTTGTGATAGTCAAGTGCTATAGCAGGCCCATAGAAACTTTCAGTTTCTTCAAAAATTAAAAAGCCCAATTTCGCTTTCTTGTCCAAAATACCATTTGCATCTGGGTATTCATACGGTTTCAAATCTGGGAATATTTTCTCTCTACCAGCAGTTTGTTGCTCATAAGTTATGGCCCTCAGTAAAGCATTTCTTACGGTGTCTAAGGGAGCAGTATGATCAATATTAACATAACTGCCGATATTACTAAGCCCTTCCGTGAAATTCTCATGGAAGTAACGTACGGTGGGGTACCTGACAACTTCAAATTCTCTGCAAACTGGACTGTTGATTTCATTGGCACAATCGATGACACCTACTGGAACCACATCTTTCCAAGGATGCACATCAGCAGCAAATGCTTTTATAACTGGAGCAAATCTTTGACAGTCACCACACCAACTAGCGTAAAATTCGATAAACCAAGCATGTTTCTTCCCATACAAACGTGAATTGAAGTTCTTGATGTTCAACATCTCCACGTGATCTGTCGGTGAGTATAATCCGCTGTTTTCAACATAACGTCTGTATCTTCTGAGAGCCCTCCCTGGATTTGCAGCTTTCACATCGTTTTTAAAACTTACAGCAGAAACCAACACGATAAACAAAAGCAACTTAATCATGCTGCATATGAATGAAGTAGGTATGCGTATTCTGAAACCTTTAAACTGACTGAAAATGTGAACACAGTGATCTTCTTTATATGTACCTAGCACAGCTGTTTATTCTTAAATTGGTTCGATTGCAATAAATTTAAATACTTAGAATAATTAGTAGAGCCGGTTTTCAGTTTTCCTTTGACGGTCACACGCTGATTCATAAAATTCAACTAGAATAACTTACAAGCGTAAATTGCGTCGTGACTTGAAGTTACTTTAAACAGTTCATTAAACAGGTAGGTACCTACTTACTTACAAATGGGATTCTGCGAAAGTTTCAAACTACCTATACCTAAGTACATCGTAAATATTCCGGCGAATAAAATTTTAGAACAGTCTCAAAAATAACTTTAATTTAAGAAATTAAAGAAGTAGACATCATTGAGTTAGCAGTTATGTAGTTATAAACAAATAAAAAATGTTATCATAATGACCAACTTCACTAACGATGATTGATGAGACATGAAAATCGTTGCAGTGCTAAGTGCGCACTGAGCCCCTAAAGAGAAATTCCAAATAGGAAAGTATAATTAACTTTAGTTTCAAATTCAGTTTGTTTAGTTTGTGAACCTACGGCAATATTAAAATTCTCTCCATACGTACATCAACCCTGGTTAGAGTCCGTCAATCTCGACAAAGGCCATAACCAGAGTCTAAACGACTAAGAATTCGTACATAGGGAGAATCTTAATATTGTCATAAGCTGACACACTAAACAAAGCGAAATTACTGCTGTAACATGAAAGTTTAAAAATATATTTTCGCTTTTCTTGTCTCCTTTTAGTTACTATCAAATAAATGTCTACTTTCACTCTGTGTACCAGTAACATAATAATATGTCGGTTTTAAGAATTTTGCAAGCCTATGGATTTAATACAAGAAAAAAATAGTACGGTATTTTTTATACGAACCGAAATTCCAAAACTATTTTCGAGGGGTCCCTCAAAATCTAGACCTATACTTAATACTTAATTCTTATTCTATCCCTAGTACACCGTACTTCTAATTTATGATGATGGCACCTTCTGGAGTAAAATATTCCGGAGGTAAAATAGTCCCACATTCGGATCTCCAGGCGGGAACTGCTTCGGGGGGAGTCATCAGAAATGATAAGTGTAACATCTCACGAGTCGGAGCGTGGAATGTTAGAAGCACAGATCATGAAACAAGTAGGAAAGTTAGAGAATTTGAAAATTGAGATGGATAGGTTAGCATTAGACGTAGTAGGTATTAGTGAAGTGCGATGGCCAGAAGCTGGGAGACTTCTGGAGCGGAGATTTTAGAGTAATAAACACAGGATCTGTAGGAGGACATTCGGGCGTAGGAATTGTTATGCGAAAAAAAGTAGAACAGAGTGTAGAAAATTTCTTACAGCAAAGTGACAGGGTAGTTATGGTTAGGTTAGATTCGAAACCTGTAAAAACAGAAATAATACAGGTATACACAGTGTCCCACTTAACTTGTTTAGTATGGGAAACTTTTAAACCGCGGTAGTTACAAGGGTGCTCAAATGGGGAAAAATGTTGCTTATTATAATTGTAATTTAGCAGTACCAAGAGAACTTCGGAAACTATTTCTGTTTCTGAGAAAATCGAGAAAAAGTGAAAATGTGCGAAATATTGTTTTTGTTCTAGGGCCCTTATTTGTTGATATTTTGATACGAAATTTTAGAGCAAGTTATGCTTGAAAATTCTCAATAGGCCGGTGGTATCAACTTTTATACAGGGTGTTTAATTTAGGCGTACCAGATGTTAAGTTTGTTTTTTCTTATGGCCGCCATATTGGTATTAGTCATATTCTAGTAGATGGTTTCAAGAGCTTTTCAACCATGTATAATTGTCCCCATAAAAACCTCTAATTAACAATGAAAATCGAAAAATTTGCGTTTAAGATTAACAGTCCATTAAGAATGCCACATTTCTCTTCTCTAGCAAGCCATGGAAAACAAAGCATTATGTTTATTATGACAACAATTAAATAAGACAACTTAATTATCGCAGGTAAATGTAGTTCAGAACGTTTGGTTGCAGCCGAGGTTGCAGCAGGATGGTGCACCTCCTCACAATACACATAGGATTCGTCAGTATCTAAACAATTTATTTGGTGAGAAATGGATAAGTATGTTTCATATTTATGATAGTAATAAGTTACACCCGACGTATTTTTAATATACAGGGAATACAGGATCAATACACTGGCCAGCTCGCTCCCCGGACTTAACACCCCTAGATTTTTTCATAAAAATCACGTATACAGTCAAGAATATGAAAATCAGCATGCTCTTCGGGCAGCTGTAGTGACCGTTCTTAGAGAACTTCCTTATCAATTTTTGATAAAAGCAGTCAATTCGGTGGAAACTCGATGTAGAAACTGTTTAGATGCTGACGGAGGACTTTTTGAACAATTATTGAACTAGATAAGAGAAGCTGTGGCATTCTTAATGGATTGTTACATCTTAGGGACAAATTTTTCGATTTCCATTGTAAACTAAACGTTTTTATGCTAACTATCATACATGGTTAAAGAGCTCTTGAAACCGTCTACTCGAATATGACCAGTACCAATATGGCGGCCATAAGAAAAAACAAACTTAACCTCTGGTACGCTTAAATTAAACACCCTGTATAAAAATCGATACCACCGGCCTGTTGAGAATTTTCAACCACAACTTGCTTTAAAATTTTATATCAAAATATCAATAAATAAGGGCTCTAGAACAAAAACAATATTTCGGCCATTTTCACTTTTTCCCGATTTTCTCAGAAACAGAAATAGTTTCCGAAGTTCTCTTGGTACTGCTAAGTTACAATTATAATAAGCAACATTTTTCCCCATTTGAGCACCCTTGTAACTACCATGGTTTAAAAGTTCCCTATACTAAACAAGTTAAGTGGGACACAGTGTATATGCCCACTTCTAACTACAGTGATGAGGCCGTAGAGGCAATTTATAGTGGTATTGAATATGTGCTAAATTTTGTGAGAGGGCACTAAAATTTAATAATTATATGAGATTCCACTGCAGTCGTAGGCACAGGGCGAGAGGGCGGAATAGTTGGCCCCTTTGGATTAAGCAATAGGAACGATAGGGGAGTTAGACTGATAGAGTTCTGCGATAAACCTACTTAACGGTCGCGAACACTCTATTTCACCATCATGTTAGGAGACGCTATACGTGGAAGATGCCAGGAGACCTAGGGAGTTATCAAATAGATTACTTACATTCTTGTTAGGCAAAGATTTAGAAATCAAGTTAGGGATTGTAGAAGTTATCCAGGAGCAGATATAGATAGTGATCACAACATAGTCGTTATGAAGGCCAATCTTAAATTTAAGATTTTGAAAAAACGAAGCGGAAGAAGATATCTTGACCCAGAGAAACTAAAAGATGACGATACGCGCGATAAATTTGAGAAAAAGACAAACGAAGTACTAAAGAGCGCGGATGAAAATATTGTTAGGGACATAGAGGCAGAATGGAATTGCATTAAAAATAGTTTTAACTAGAATTGTGCAAAGAAGGATGGAGAAAAAGGCGGAAGAAATATTAGGGGAAAATCAGTTCGGATTTATAGACGAAATAGAGGAAAGCGCGAGGCCATTCCAGCTTTACGAGTAATTATAGAAAAAACGATAGAAAAGAGAAAGAGCGTCTATATAGGATTTGTAGATTTAGAAAAAGCCTTCGACAGCGTAAAATGGGGGAAGATGTTCGAAGTGCTGAGGAAGGTAGGGATGAAATATAGGGACAGAAGAATAATACATAATCTCTACAAAGAGCAAAAGGCAGTTATAGAATGTGAGCAGGAACGAAGAGAAGTAGGTATCCGGAAGGGAGTGAGACAGGGATGTGCATTGTCACCTCTAGTTTTCAACTTGTATCGAAGATGCTATTAATATTGTTAAGGACAGGGATTAATGTACAAGGTCAAACTATTAACATGCTCAGATTTGCGGATGATATAGCAGTGTTAGCATCTAGCAAAGAAGAATTAGGAGCGGCTTTGAATGAAATGGAAGCAGTTTTGACACAGGGCTACGGCATGAAAATCAATAAAAAGAAAACTCAAATTTTGGTATGTATTGGGTGTGAAAATAGAACTAAAATTGAAATACAAATAGGAAATGAGAAGATAGAGGAGGTCGCGGATTTCTGCTATTTAGGAAGTAAAATAACTCAAGACGGTAGGAGCACTAAAGATATGAAACAAAGAATAGCGCAGGGTTTAGTTGCGTTTAACAAAAAGAAATAACTGTTATGTTCGAGAACGGTTAATATAGAGACTCGGAAGAGACTCTTAAAGTCGTATGTATGGAGTACGGCATTATACGGGTGCGAAACTTGGACAATAGGAGAAGCGGATCGAAAGAGTAGAATCGTTTGAATTTTGAAATGTGGTGCTACAGACGCATGATGAAGATTCCGTGGATAGATAAGGTTAGCAATAGGGAAGTATTAGAAAGAGTTGAAGAAAAACGGAAGGTATGGAAGACAATAAAGAGTAGGAGAGATAGGATGGTAAGGCACAAAAGAAAAATGTTCATAGGGTACATAAATAAGAGGAAATAAATATAAAAAACATACACGAAAGTTTTACATATAAATGAATCAAAATGAAACGCCCTTACGTCATTTGATTGAAAACGTGCTCAGTATTCTGTGACGCGAGCGCAATCTCTCACCATTTTCGGGACCACGGTAGGTCCCGGGACTAAAGCTGTGGTCCCGGGACCTCTAAAATCACATGTAGTCCCGGGAAATCCCGGCCCCGGGATCCCGGGACTGGATGCCCTATAAGACACCTTCTAAGACACGAAGGAATAGTTCGCGACATCCTTGTCTATCATATATATCTACTAGTCTGCTAATCCAATTTGGAAACCGGTATTTGGACGCCACGTATTTTAGTTCTGGACGCAGCTGGTTAGATGGGGCTCGATACGCTTAGTAAACTTCCAGTTTTCAATCTGCTATCGTGGGTCGTGGCGCTTTAGTTGTTTTTATTGTTTGACAGATGGCAGGCAGCAGGCAGGGCGATTTTAATTCTGGCATGACGCCAGACGGCGCCGGCCGGCACCGGCACGACGTTGCGGAATAAGATATCAAATAAGCTTTTATGTTCCCGCAGGGTACGGCGGCACGCTTTGTCGCTTGTCGGGGTAACACCTGCATGAAATTTATGCATTTACAATACTTTTTATGTCCAATTTTGTCTTTCGGAATTTGTTCACATATACCAGCCCCAATTATTTGAATAGCCTTATTTCCTAGATCCCAAAAATAAAAATTAAGAGACAGTCCAAAAGGAAGTTTTACTCTCGACGTTTTAACGTATTATTCGAAAAACCAAAAAGCGCACTTTTGTTTTTTCCAGTAACTTTCGTTTTTGAAAACATTTTGAGGATTTGTATGCAGCGCCGTAGCCAGGATCAAAACTTAGGGGGGGGGGGGCTTATGAATTTTTTGAGCGGGCCTAAACAAAATATTTGGTAGGATGTATCTTGGAATATGCGATTAAAATTACATATACCAAAAATTGGAAATTATAATACTTTACTAAACTAGATATAAATTGATAAATACCTATATACCTAGTTTGAGGATATGGATGCAATATGGAAATAAAATGTTCAATCATAAGATCTTTGGAAAACCGGAGGCTCCGATGATATGAGCATGTTCGGCAAATGCCGAAGAAAGTAACCGATTTCCAAAAGCGGAAAAAATAAAAAAAGGTTAGGCCTTGTTATTGTCGTCAACCCATCAATGCTTTTTATCAATCAGGTGTCAATATAAATATTGCCAATAATAGAGATTGACTGTCAGTATGGTGTTTGGTGTTTCGTGCATGGGCCATTTGAAACTTGGCTTCCGTGAGAAGACTGCGCCATGGATTCGATGGAACTTGTTTGAAATACCTAGAAACTTATTTCATGCATAACAGTAACAGTTACTGAATAGATATAGGAATCAAAGTTATGTATAAACACAGCGTATGTTCCACTGCAATGGTTATTATTTCAAATTGATTTGGGAAATTAAGGGGCGATGATCATTTTAATATTTCATAAGCATAATTTTCAGGTAATTGATACTATTTAAGCAAATTTTGTTTCAGAAAAGTTGGTTTCAATCTTTATTCGTATCTCGTATTTATGGGTTTTCTTTAAAGTGGTGTCGCGCAAGTAATTCACTCTAGCACATTGTATTTAAAGTTAGTTTTCCACTCATTGAATTTTAAACCTATCGACGCTCCTATTTCTTAATGTTTCTAATTGAATTCTACTCGGATGAGAAAAGTCCAAGATTTTGTGTATATGTTACGGTTAAAGTACTTACGTGGCTAGTGTATAAACTACCTGGATGGTATATAAAGTAACCAAGCGGCTGGTTATTTTACTAGAAATTCACATTTCCAATAAAATAACTGCGAATTTTGGTTAGTTCATATACTATCCAGCCAGTTTATAAACTAGCCGAGAATGATAGCTAAAGTACAAACCACAAAGAAAGTAAATAAAACAACTATTGTTCTTAGACAGTTTGTAAACTATCCATAACTATTTGGATAAAGTGAAAATTTCAGTTCTAGTAATACAAAATAGCTCATTCGTTGGTTAGTATATAAACCAAGCAGAATTTTCTTTTGTACATTTAATAGAAAAAGTGGTGTTGCCCGTCACTGAATACGGCCAAAAAAGTTGTTCCACGGCACACTATTTCCGGTCTCCCCCCCCCCCCACTAAACAAAAACATTCACATTTGAAAACAATAGGAGAGAAATTTTCATCGACACACGAAATGAGACTAAATCCAAAATTCTATGTTCAGGTACTTACCTAGATAAACAACCCGGGTGATTTTTAGAATGCTCTCCGAGTATACGGTCACTAAGGGATTGTACCCGTACGCAACTACCACTATTGCTAATGACAGTTTCTTACAAATGATCCCCAGTATCGCGACACGTACATCGTGTTCTGCCCATGTAATGTTTGATTAATTTTGCAATATTAACCAAGGAAAATATTGGTTAGTTTATGTACTAGTTAGTGAATTAGTTATTTTCTACTACTAAAAATGAAGTTCATGCTTTATCCAAATACTTTACAAACTATCTAAGAACAATGGTTGTTTTATTTACTTTCTTTGTGGTTTATACTTTAGCCATCATTTTTGGTTAATTTATAAACTGGCTGGATAGTATATTGACTATCCAAGATTCGCAGTTATTCTAGTGGAAAGATGAATTTCTACTAAAATAACCAGCCGCTTGGTTACTTTATATACCATCCAGCTAGTCTATACACTAGCTAAGTAATTACTTTAACCGTAACATATATATTATACATTTCTATGGCAACGTTCGTTCAAGGACTGTCTGTACATGTGTACATTTACCTAGGATAATCTAGCCATAAAAGTGCTGTTATCTTGCCCAGATAAAATGCAGTATCCAACTCTCGAGCTATACTATTTAATACCTTCCAAAATTAGACATTTTTCTAATTCTTCCGTTTCATATACATATATGGGTTGATGATTCAGAACAATTTATTGGACGTAAGTACTTCAGACTTCAGCTTAGTGAGGTCCACTCAATTCAATAATTCTGGTACTAACCAGAAATTAAAAGCCTAATTACTATTTACTTTCTACTGTCATAGACGAACCACAACAGTGTTTACCCAAACGATTCAAATGATATAAGTACATATAACAAAAAATACAGTTAAAAAGTCCAAACAGACCAAACAAACAATTTTGACGGAACGTGTTCATTACCTACCTACTAATGATACGGATTTCATTGTGGTTCTTGATGTTCCCTTGGAATCAAATTGATGGTACCATACATATTCAATTCAATTACACGTTGTCATGCACTCATGCATCTTTCTATGAATTGCATATTCGGTCTTCAGGAATAGTTTCATGTGCTGAACGTTAATCTTCAGACATTTTAAATTTAAATAAAAATATCAGTACTTATCCATAAAATTTTATTGCCAGAAACAAAATAACCCATTTAAAGTTTAAAAGCAATATTTCAAAAAACTACCTGAATCAAGAACAAGCATTTCCTTCCTAACAGGTTGACGACGGTGCTTTCCCTACACACTCGATCCATGCAATATTATTTGCTGTATATATGCCCGAGGGGTAGCACAGTACTGATGAGTTCTACAAGGACGAAACCAGTGGTCTTCGGTTATCCATACACATTCGAAACATACAATATTGAAAGTTTTTCGACAAATTCACGTTTTTTAAACGAAGAAAAAATTATTTTTAGGAATACTGTGGGCATCACTTTCATAGTGTTTGCGAATTAAGCCGTTGCGATGTCGCGCTTTACCGCATGCGATAAATCGCAAAGCAGTCTCTTAACTCGCAAGTGTTTTTTACATGTTTGTTAGCCCAAGTCATTAGCTGAAAATTCCGGTATGCTGTCAAATTAAACATTGAATAATTTAACAAACATTATAAATTACCATAGATAGTTACCTGTGTATATTATAGTATTTAATTAAAGTAACGCTTGACTAAGTTACTCGTTTGTTTCTTTAATGTCTGTATATTTGGAAGTACCTACTCATTAATTGTTTTATACACGGCGGTAAGATTTTGATTACAAATTATCTCATAAATATAAAAGTACTTGAGATACACATTATTTGAACTGATTTATTTGAGAGTTATCTTTTGTTATATCATAGGTATGTAATCAAATATAATTAAAAGACAAATTCGTTTATACTTATCCCACTTGCAGATATCATAGGTAATCCAGTTTTTCGAAAATCATAGGCATCGAGAAATAACAATATTATAAATAATTAGGTACATAACAAATCTTAAATTTTAATGACTTGTTAATTGCATTACATTAAGTGAATAGTTTCATCCTTATAAGTTCCACGGTCCGTTAATCTGCAAATATCACTAAAAAGTTATTACGACAGAAATAAATAATGGTCCAGCTAATACGTATAGTCTTACCTGGAAAGTTTTGATGTTTACAATTATTTTTATAGAGTTTCACTCTGGCTTCTTGTGTCCTTTCGTTCGCACCGCTATATTGGAAAAATAGCTCCAAAAATAAGTTAGATACTTTCTTTTTCGATTCTTGTTAAGGTAAGAATATTTAAACGCAAATTAAACAATTACAAAATTAAATATCATACTCACAATAATTTAGGTCTGTACCTCTGTACCTACTATTTTTAGTAAAAAGAATTGTTTTCGAGTGCAAGAGCCACAAAGTCTACTCCATCACGCACAATAGCAAAAAATTATCATTTCCTCAACAGTAAAGCTAATCCACGCGAATAAGGTCAGTTTTGTCATAGATTCATTGGAAGACGGTCTCCATTTCTTCCTCTTCATTATTGTCTTGCAAACGATCTGGTATCTCGTCTGGTATATTGCCACATGCACCATTTTTCCTCTTCATCGTCGACTTGTAACCGATCTAGTACCTATACTGTCACAAAAAACTGGGTGCGTGGTCGCCACACACGGTAGAAGTGAAACTTCAACGTTATTAGAGCAATGAACTGACGCTTGCCTGAGAGAAAAAGCGCGAAGCATGGGACAGAGCGTGGCTAAAGAGTGGGGCGGCGTCACGAGAAATGAAACGCTGTGGTCTCTCTTCACTGACGCATAAAAGAGAGCGTGGCTAAAGAGTGGGGCGTTCGATATTCCCTTTCACCTCTGCTCGTCTTCTCAGACTGCTCCCCTCCATTCGTTTCACTTTTCGTGACGCTCGCATTTGCCAACACAGGAACTTACTCTACCGAGACAAAAGAAGTTTCACTTCAAAAACATTTCTTGCAAGAAATAAGGTTTTTGCTGCGGTATTCTATTCTTGCTGCTCTGCAATTTTTCAATTCCGCTGGACCCTGGTGTCGGTGGCAAGTGGCAACGATACAATATTAAATTTATTTTTATATACTAATTTCACGAAGCAATTACATATACCGATAATTGTTAAATGGGAGAAGAAAATATCTAAGCTTCTGTAAAACTTTCCAGACAACGCCCTTTTTCGGGGGGTAGGTAATTTTTAGACAAGAGTCGGATATAATAGGAAGACGCCGTGTAATGCAAATACTAAAGGATGAACTTCAACTAGGTACTAGGTAATGAGACTATGCAGAATGATAAAAAGAACTTTGAAAAGAATATTGGGCTATGGATTATGATGCAACTTGACAAATGCGACAAAGAGAAAAAAATGTAAATACAAAATAAGTATACAAAATAGAAGGATTGCTTGTGGCTCATTTACCAATAGTCAAGTGAAACGATTCTTTTGATTATAAACGATTAAAAATTTGATTTCATAACTTTAAAAAATCTTTAAGGAATGACGGCTGAAATTTTAATTACATATTTTGCTAGAAGAAAGATTTTACAAAATGTGTTTTCCCATATTTATTTCGGAGTTTATTTCCTTTCTATGGATTTGAAAGAAAATATGGTATAAACTACATATTATGTATGTAATTTTATGAATTGTATGTAGGTAATGAATTGTATTATTTAATTTCTTCAAGAAAATAATTGGTACAACGAACGCGTTTTTAACAGTTTCAAGGTTCTGACTTACCGTTAAATGGTAAGCAGAAAAAATTACCTTTGGTAAGTACCTAATCATTATATCACGATTAATGGTCTAAAGCTAATAAGTGCACTGCTAAGAATTTTATATAATTGTAAGTAAAGAACATGAAAGAGCGCAGGCCTTTAAACTCTGACCTAACTCTATAAGTGGAAAAGTTAAACCCACTTATCTGTTTCCTAAAATACGCCGAAACACTAATAAATGCTTTGACATGGTGTGGTATATGATTTTATATTGTAACAATCGATCCGAACTTGCTCCAACAACTACTCTCCCGGCAAATACCCCGACTGGCATTGAATTACAGAGCAAGTCCTGAACGGCGGTGTGTACTAAACGGTGGCAAAACAACAGGAAATCTCACCTGCTCTCTACTAATGCATGGATAAAGATTCCAACGTGCCCCTGGCGCACACGAAAGCAGTATTCAGCCCCGCTATGGCTAATTATAATGAAGAAAAGAAGTGATTGGTTTGTTCGCGCACAGCAACCGCATATCATGATTTCGTTCTTTGTTGGAGCTCATAATTACGGTGCAGCTGTGTGCGAACAAACCAAAACAGTATCTAGTCTATAAAGCCGAGTGGGCCACATCAGTAACTCCAAAGAGTTGGCTCTCGCTCACTGATAGTCCCCTCTAAGACATTACTATTCAATGTCGGAAGAAAATTATAACAATCGATCCGAACTTGCTCCAACAACTACTCTCCGGGAAAATACCCCGACAGGCATTGAATTAGATTTATATTGGATGGGTAGGTAGGTTCATTCGTACCTTTCAAATACATTCGACAGAATATAAACTACTAATTTTTCAAAAAAGTTCGCGAATCATGTAAATTTTGTTCCCAAAACCATCGTTTTATGCAGTGGACTATTTTACTGCATTTCATTTTGAAGTAACTAATAGCGGCATATTCGTCAATGTTTTCTGATGACAGCGTATTTAATGTTTTTTTTGCATTTTATGTGCAGGGTTTGGGCCTGAATTGAAAGAATTTGATATATTTTAAGATTGTGGATGTAGGGCTGCAGAACTGGTGCTTGACAAACTTTTCGGTGAAAGCATTGATGCATTGAAAAACAAAAAATTTAAAAATAAATAATATATTCACTTTGGTCCGTACATATTTATAACAAATGTAGATAACTAACAATATAATATAAAAACAGCTTTCTCGTCATGCATAAGCAATAACACAGTTTATTTGTAGATACCTAATCCATAAAAGAACTAAAAATTGTTGATGACGCAGAGGATCGGTTAAAAAAATTAAACAGTTGTCCCGTTGAGCCCTAGAAAATTCATTAGTTTAGTTAGTCTGCAAAAAACTGAAATAGATATCGTGAAGTAAACCATGCAAATGTGTAAAATTTTGTCATAAACCTAAAAACTGACTTTTTCAATAGGTTAGTATTTGCCAGAGCAGTGTAAATGCATAAACAAATTTTGCGATAAGGAACAAGTTTTCCATGTATGCACATGTGAAATGTAGAATTCGATAAACTCTGGATAATCACAATTACTTCTATAAATAAGTCTATAAATAAATTATTATAATTATTTGTATGTTAGCTCAAACATCGAAAACGCTCAGTGAACGAAAAAACAGCCACGCGCATTGTGGATAGGATTAAGAAAATAGACTTGTAAATCAACAAGCATCAAATGACTGAAAGTTTGTCTCTCTGGCATGATGGGGATACCTTGTCTGACGATAACCTGACAGACTTTTATCACCATAACAGATTTAGTTGGGGTGTACGTAGACAATTATTCAAACGATCACAAAGTGAAAAATTATCTGAGTTCGGTGTACGGCTGTTTAGCACCGTACCTAGCGTACCTAGCGGCTGCTTTTTCTCTCAATGAACATTTTGGATGTTTGAGCGTAACATGCAGGTGTCCGGAAACTCATGTGGAATATTCTACGTTCAAAAATATTACCAAAAGTTCCTATAAGCATGTTTCCTTAAATGCTTCCATGTTCCCTGAAGAGTCAGTTGTTACATTTTGTGTAACTTTTATCATATTCGGTTATGTGGGGACGGGTTTTCTAAGGTAACTTGATTAATCAATCCTTGAATCTATGAGGTGCAATATTAACAGTTGTTTTATTATCTCGATTATTATGAATGGACAACAGTTTGAATACCTCCTTGAGTTGTATTTTCAAGTTATTAAATTTTGAATTAGGTAAAATATTTTCTTCGTTATGGTGGTCGTTTTTGGTACTCGAATGATTCAAAAGTTATCTAAGAAAAAAATCTTTTTAGTCATCTTTAAACGCTTTAACTCTTCAGGGAAGCATTATAGGAACCATGTTTTACGAACTTTTCGTTATATTTTTGAACGTAGAATATTCCACTCTTTTTTCGGGCAGGAGTTTCCGGACACCATGTATACTAAATAAATTAGTACCATAAATAACATAAATAACATCAAATCGAATACCTAATATGCACTAAGAAATAAATAATCAGTCTGATAATTAAGTACGTAGGTATGCATACGCATGGAATTGAAATACAAAAGATATATACGATATACCATAAACACTACCTATGCAAGTGGGCCAATAGTCGAACCTCGAGTCGAGCCAATAGTGCGCAGTCGCAGGGTCGGCGATGTAGGTTAGTTAAGCAGACAACCGTAAGTAAATAACAAATGTATAATACACTATTCTGAAAAACATAATCTTGAAAATATCGGTAATTTTTGGGATACCGGGGCGGCAAAAACCTTCACTCCGGCACTGCGAAGTCGGTCCATACTTCCCATACAATTTAAAATAAAATTTTACATATGCCCGTGGAATTCCCCATAACATACACAGTAGAATTATTTTGGTATACAGGATCAGGATCTAATTTTTTTGTCCGCTATTGCTATTTCAGTTATTATAAAAGTTGGAGGAACGTTTTAAATGCGGAAGATGTTCTTTTGATAGTGGCCAACATCATTTTATGAAATCTAGTTTACGCTAAAAAACGTGAACATGTAACTAATTTGCATTTTTACATGTAGATATCTCCAAATTGAGTGGTATTGGATCATTCCGAGGGGTAAACCGCTGAAAAAAAGTTGTACACCACAATTCCTTTTTATCCAGAAATTCCCCAAATTCCTTCGAAATTCCCGTAATTCCTTGGAAATTCCCCGCAATTCCTTGAAAATTCCCGCAATTCCTTGGAAATTCCCGCAATTCCTCGGAAATTCCCCGCAATTCCTTGGAAATTCCCGCAATTCCTTGGAAATTCCCGCAATTCCTGGGAAATTCCGGCAATTCCGCATGTACATTACACACATAAATTTACAACTGCCGCAAATAACATTCCCGATTGCGTGATTGCGTACGTACGTACATCCATCGCATGCCTAATATATTCATTATCATAAAGTTCTCAGGCCGAAGACTAGTTGCACGCGTGCCTCCATCCTTTCCTATCCTGAACTAACCTACGCATTTCCCTAAAAGTAGAACATCCTACATCCCCAACTATTTGAGAGCAGTAGTCTAATCTAGGCCGACCCCTACCTATTTTTATTCCTATCTCTGACTCTAGTATGTCCTACCATCCTATCTCTCCTATCCTTTATTGTCTTCCATACATTTCACTTTTCTCCAACTTTTATTGCTAACCTTATCTATCCACTGTATCTTCATCATGTACCTGTAACACCACATTTCCAGCGCTTCTATTCTTTTTAGATCCACTTCTCCTGTTGGCCAAGGTTCACACCCTCACAATGGCGTAATCTATACATACGTCTTTAAGAGTCTCTTCCGAGCTTCCACATTTTTTATTGAATACTTGTCGTGCAAAAATAACTTGATAAAGGGATGGTTTCCAAATAAATTTTTGAATTAATTGATAGAATTATTGAACTCTGTGAACCTAACCTGCTTTGGAAAGTATGCGTTCATTTCAGGCATCACAAAGAGATTTGTATCTTACCGAAGCATTATTAATTGTGATATCTACTTTAAAGTGCACCTTAGGCACCACTGTATTCCGAAACAAATGAATTTTGAGAAAATAATTACCGTCATGCCTACAGTTCGAGTGACGGTTCCCGTTACAACAGAATTAAACTTAAACAATGCAAATAAATTTTGCAGATGACTAACAAATAAAGGTGATGATATATATTATTTGCAACAGAAATGGGTAAGTATAATAAAAATAAAAAAAACAACGAAGGTCAATTCTTACAAAATAAAAAATAAAATTCGATTTTAACAAAACCATAACAAAATGGCAAGAGAACGTCAGTTCTTACTTACGAAAAGGTACAAACTAAAAATTAAAACAAAAAAATTACACAACTTCTTTGAAAATGGCATTTGCTTACTTAGAAACTACCTACTTTTGTAGATTTATACTGCTTGTCAATTTTATCTTATCAGATCTCTGGAGTTGGAATGGTCCGCTGCTTATTAATCCAACGAGCTAAAGTGATACTTTTTGTGGCGAATCTGTAGACGTTTGACGGACGAACGAAGTGAGTCCGGCAAAACAGATGAGCCACAAAAAAGACTTTAGCTCCGTATAAAATATGCTATTTTTTCGGCAAACGTCGATACACTTATCTAAATTCCAATTATTTTGCTTGCAAAAAGGGTAAAAAATATCAATAGTGACATTAGTTATTTATTGTATGATAGATTGCTTTCGATTAGGGTCAGTAAAAAAAATTTTTTCACAATTACCAACTTATAAAAAGTTTGCAATTAGGTTATTCCTAACTTCTACTTCCCGACCGGGCTGGGAAATTTTCCACCCGGGTGGAAAATTCAGTGCCTATTTGATTTGATGTATTGTAATAAACTAGGAATAAAATTTCCTACCGTTTTTTCTGCGGTCTCGTGGAGTTCTGCTTGAGTGTACTCCAACTGGCTACCAGACATATTTTACCACCAGAAATACTCTTACATATTCAGTTATTTTATTGTCAAAAAACGATGCTTGTCAGTTTAATAATTAGTAAAAATATACATGTCAATTTCACTGCCTACCAAGAATTATCGAAAATGCGGTATTTAAAAAATAAAATGAATTATTTATTACTTTATTATTCATTAAAACTGATGATCGCGGCGCTTCGCGCCTCGGTCATCTATCTAGCCCTCGGGTGTAATCATGGATAGAGGATCCATGGGTGTAATGAAAGATTTTCCACCTCGGTACTAGTAAAAATAGTAAAAAAACTTTTTTCTGACTCCTGGTTGGTAACCACATAAAAAGTGACAGTTTAGTGTCGTTCATAGAGTCGCTAGAGCCATGTTTTTTTGACGTTTGCCGAACAACATATTTTTTCAACCCAAGCAACATCTTCATTTATAGGCAATAAAAAGAGATATAACTGTTCAGATAAGAATTTAATTTTAAATTCATTTCCAGAATTTTCTATAAATTGTCCAATGTACCGCGTAGTACGCGTAGTATGCGATTAACTGTTATTCAATGCACAACAATACGTTTGAAATACGCTGCCCGCCCAAAGTGAAACATAACCTAACTATTGCACTCTAACACATACCTTTAATATTATCTTTAATATTAAAGGTATGTGACTCTACTGGTCGACGAGAAACTTAATAGCGGTCCCTAACAAAAACTTATGAAATAGGTATATTTGTCATTATTACCCGGACTAGCTAATTAAATAGGTATCTAATCAACCTACCTTTCATATTTTATATAAAAACACGGATTCAAAACTACACTAAGTATATGCTGCATGCAAACACACTACTGAATGCATGTCTTAAACTTAATTCTCATTCCAACTGTTTGACGCGCAAGCGCAAATCTTTCCACAACATGTGGCAATTCCTCCAAATACCCGTCAATTCCTGACAATACCCACAAAATTCCTCGTAATTCCCGCAATTCCTGCGCAATTCCTCGCATCCTCTGCAATTCCTCTGCAATTCCCGAAATTCCTAGGAAATTCCTCGTAATTCCTCTGCAATTCCCGAAATTCCTCGGCAATTCCTCGCAATTCCTGCGTTTTGTACACCAAAATTCCTCAGCGGTTTACCCCTCAGATCATTCCCAACAACTACTCCTCGGGTCAGTACCCCGGTAGACATTGAATTAGATAACTAGATCAAGATTTTTCTGTCCGTCGAGACCTCATAAAATGCTACCCCAAACATATCGTTGGGACTGGATCACCCTTGTATCTCTATGAACTGCGTGCTTACTATCAGGAGTACATATCTACATCCTCATAAAGTTCTCAGTTCGAAGACTGGTTGGACGCGCACCACCGTCCTTTCCTATCCTGAGGTAACCCACACATTTTCCTACAAATTTATTGTTTAATATACGCTAAATTTCTCATAGCTACCCTTAGCAAAAAATTTCAATTAGTTGTTTCCTCGGTATTTTCGTATACCAACAGTAATATATTGAAGTAGGTAAGTACCTATGTTTATAAATAAATGCTATAATTTTTGAATTCAGGGTAAAAAGATACCTACATCCGATCCTACACCAGAGAGCTGAAAATTAAATAAAAAACTCGACTACCCGCATTGATTTTTTACCGTGGAGCCGCTTAATAAATAAAATTAAAAAACAGTTTTTGTGGACATTTCAGAAACTATTTGGAGTAGGCACGATTAAAAAAAATTATGTTGACCATCATCAAAAATGTCAGTTTTCACCTGTTAAAATTAACAGAGATAACAATAGCAAACAAATAAAATTTTACATCCGATACCTTTAGAGGGTATTCACATGACTACCAAATCAAATTCCGCTTTTTAAATGAAAACTTTCTAATAATTCCAGATATTTAGATTCCCCATGAAATTTTCGGGATACCTACTAAGTGAAGACCCAACTTGAATAACACCAAAGATATAAACCGAATACGCACTATTAGTCCGCTCGGCATTGTATGCTATTCTCAATAATCTATTTCGGTCACTGACCAAAATTCTTGCCCACAACGCGTTCTAGCATCGCCCAATTTTATTAGACTGTTATACTATCAACAAAAACCTCGACAAGATCAACCCTCGGATCAACTTTTCTGCAACTAAGATCGGACAAACTTTTTCTGATCCTGCATGGTCGTCGTGGAAAGGGCGCTTTTAATGTCAGTCATGGCAATTCAATTATCCGATCTTGAGCCATGGAAAGGTTATTTTCGATGATGATATTATGACAGTCGAGTAAGTATGGCGGTGGTGCTAGAACGTGTCGTGGGTAAACATTTTGGGTAGTGGTCGAAATCGCTAAATCGGCTACTGCGAATAACATATACACATGAATTATGGTGAGAAGTATCACTTGTTGTGTCAATTTTTACATTCCAAACAAACCCCCACCAAGCACCAGCAAATGGGGAAAACCCACAGGCTTTAAAAATTCTGTTACTCAACAGTTTATTATTCAAAACAAACTCTGCATCTTTCCTTTTTTCGATCCGAGTTTTCATTTCGTCAAAATTAAATACGGATACTGCGATCGATTTGAAATACAATGGGATTTTGACAAGTGCAAACACGCTGATTTCGCCCACACTTTCTTCAAGGATCAGCCACCATTCGACAAGGAGGCCCAACGAGTGGGGGAGGCGAGTGGGGGTCGAATCCCCATGTAAAGACGGAATTTCACGTCACACACATAGTCATCCAACGCGCGTTCTTTTAGCCCCAGTTTAATTACCTTTTCAAGTGCATATTTTTGGCCTAGGGCAGCACCTTTTAAAAAAATTATATAGCATGCAATACGTATTATATTCGTGCTTGATATTATAGTAAAAGTTATATTTTCGATTAAACTGGTGTTCCCCATTCAAGACCCGTTCCCTTAACTCTAATATCTTACTATCGGACTATACAGCAGGTGATGTAGAGGGATTCTGTTTGGATAAAAAACTGGCAGTTCTGGGGAGGTACCTTTGCTTTCCCAGTCAATTGAAATACAAAATCTAAGTAGGCAAGTCATGATCAGTGAACCTATATACACAGCATATAGGCACTCAAATACCACACATAATATTAAAATGCACCCAGAAAACTTTTCTAAAATGCATCGTTGTGATGAATGTTTTAGTTTTCACAGGAATGTCTAAACTTTTCCCAGTATGTCATGCACGTATAATTTTTTCCTATAGCCCCGCTTTAAAAACATTCGAATTAATACTGCAATTAGTATGAAAGAAAAAACATAAAGTATAAAGCACATACTTCCATCAAGCCTGCCTATCAAGTTATCAAGCTCCTGGACACCCTCCAATCCAGCGTGGATAATTCGCGTATCAGACCCTATGTATCTGATATTAATGTTACTATACATGTGTTTTAGATACTTCAGTACTTCCGGATAGTTCCAAGAAGAGTCTTGGTTTCTACACACAGTGCACTTTTCACTTGATGGAAACTGATATTTAGGAAACTCAGGATCCTCAGTCTCATCACCAGCTAATCGTTTGTTTACCGTATTATGAGCCATCCACAACCAAAGCACCGATGCTTCTGAAGAAGAAACGCTCTTCATGTCTTTAGCAGCCACCATCTCTTGAAAATGTCTACTACAGTCAGCACAGCCAAAGAAATGCTTTACATACCCCAACATTGCGTCTAAAACTTCTTTTGGATTTGCGTCTTTATTGTTAGCATTATGTTCAGCTGCATTTACAGTCAAATAATGGAACATTTTCCAAATGCTGCACGGGTATCCACGATAATTTGATTTAGAACCCCTACAGCCTATCCATCCCGGCGCAGAAGAAAATACTCTTTTATCAAGATCTTCTACATTGGCCAGGTCATTGCTAACAACAGAGCCATCAATTGATGTATGCGTGTCCAGTTTTTCCTTCAAATTATTCAAAAATGTTTGACCGTTTTTGCCGAAAGGGAAATACTTCGTCAAAACGTTTATATAAGCTTTGAGAGCATCGTAAGCTTCTCCTGATATGTGTTTTGTTCCTGAAACTTCATGTTTCAAAGAGAATCTTAAAGCTGTTTCTAAGTCCATTTGGAAAACAACGTCGCCCATCAATTTTACCCTCTGATTTAAAGCTTCAAGTTGCCTTTCGCGCATTAAAGTAGCCATATCAGTTATATTATTTTCGGTCCACTTTTTAGAACTTTCTCCATCTAAATTTCTTTTTTGTTCCGGAGTGCTTATTCCTTTTGACTTCAAGAAGTCTGTTATAGCAGATCGAACTTTCTCTCTGCTACCGAGATTCTTTGTTAGCAAAGTAGTTTGCCCATTTTTTTCCACGATGAAAATAGACGGGAAATTTGTTGCTCCCATATTCCGAACCAATTCTGTATTATTTTCAAACGAAAATCTTATAGCTACATTAGATACAGAATGCAAATCCATAGCAACTGAAGCGCCATGCAAAGTATCTTTATTTTCCATGACAAGAAATACTATGCTGGTATGAGAGGGAAGATCAGAAAATAATTCATTTGTTCTTGTATGCAAGTAAGGAGATAAATCGGGAAAAAATTTTCCCCTGCCTTGTCTTTGCTCCTCTAGGATTTTTGTCAACAACGTACGCCGAAGTTCATTGACGTCAGTTCCCTTCTGAATTTCATCCCCAATGTTAGTTGTCCCTTCATCGTAATTTTCGTGAAAGTATCGTAAAGTTGGATACCCCATGATATCGAAATTCCTACATATTGCACTATTATCTTCTTCAGAACAATCAATAGCTGCTACAGGAATTAAATCTTTCCACCCAAACACATCCTTCGCAAAAGCCTTCCAAGTAGGTGCAAATCTTTGACAATGACCACACCAGGTATTGTAAAATTCTATAATCCATGCATTTTTCTTTCCGTATAGTTGTGAATTAAAATTATGTACCGTTAAAATTTCTACGTCATCTGTAGTCACGTACAGCCCCTGTCCTTCCACCATGCTTTTCAGTTTCTTGAGTTCCTTCTCGTTGATGGCTGCATTGTTAATCACGTCAACCAAAACAAATGAAATCATTACTACACCAAACACTCCACTAGGATTAAAAAACCACATCTTATCACTGCTTGATTACAGCTTACTTGAGCTTAAGTTATAAATTAGAAAAGTGAACAGGTTATGTCGCAGGTAATTCTGTCAACACCGTTCAAACTACGATATCAGACTGACCGTGAATATCAAGAGCACATACTCCCGAACAAATTAATCTCAATAAACAGCAAAGTGGGCAGTTTTATGCACATTTTGATGCGTGCAATAATCAGCCAAATTGCTGCACAACACAAAACAGCTGTTCGACATATCGGCATTCGGCACAGCCACGGCCGGTTATAAAGAACAGAGGCGTACCGCAAGAAATTAAGAAGTGGTCCTGTCCTACAAATTCGAATAGGTAGGTATTTGAATTGATTGTAGCACGAATTAATAAATTTTCGGGGAAATAATAACAAATTATTCTCTGACAGAAAATCGATAAGCAGAGCATCCCACGAAAACGTAAAATGCTACCTACGTACTGCCTGTTTTAATTAGAATTAAAGAATCTAGGGCCAATTATAAATATGGTCATACTCATACCTACACCACACAGATAAGTTTATGGCCGTGCGCGTTGGAAACGGACCACAAATTTAATATTAATATGTAATTCAAAACTGTTTGCGAACAACAAACAAGTTTTGGATTGAAATTTTTCTTAGCCGGTGTAAGCAGTGGAATGATGACAATTATAGCTTTGAACGGTAACGTTTATTATTGAAAAAGTAATTGACTACTTACACATTAGCCAAAGCTCAACTTAAAAGTTCTGTAGAAGACATACGTATTATACAGTACGTCCCCGAATTGGGTTACAAAGAGGACAAAAAAGCAACATTTTTAACTTCTCAAAAAAATCACTCTTTGTAGAAAACACTCTTTTCCCAAACTCCCATAGCACGATAGCACATATAATTTTTTATTCAACTGTCACAGGAAATCTGTTACTTATTAATTTTTATGCATTTTTTGGACTTTGAAAATTTTTATCAAAATATTGTTAAATTCATAAAATCGCTTATTCCCTGAATTTTACATGTTTTACTGAATATTTCAGTATTCCAATAATGCGCCATTTTTACATCAAATAGAAACAGTATCAACTTGGTTGAGCCGTAGTCTAATCTGGGCCTACCCCTACCTCTTTTTATCCCTATCTCCGACTAGTATGTCGTGAACTATTCCTTCATGTCTAAGAAGGTGTCCTACCATCCTATCCCTCCTATTCTTTATTGTCTTCCATACCTTTTGCTTCTTCCCAACTCTTTCCAATGCCTCCCTATTGCTAATCTTATCTATCCACGGTATCTTCATCATGCATCTGTAGCACCACATTTCTAACGCTTCTATTCTTTTTCGATCCGCTTCTCCTATTGTCCAAGTTTCGCAACCGTACAGTGCCGTACTCCATACATACGTCTTTAAGAGTCTCTTCCGAGTTTCTGCATTGACCGTAACCGAGCATAACAGTTGTTTTTTTTATTAAACGCAACTCGGCCCTGCGCTATTCTTTGTTTTATATCTCTACTGCTCCTACCATCTCGAGTTATTTGACTTCCTAAACAGCAGAAATCCGTGACTTCCTCTATCTTCTTATTTCCTATTTGTATTTTAGTTTTAGTTCTATTTTTACGCCCTCTATATACCAAAATTTTGGCTTTCTGTTTAATGATCTTCATGCCGTATCTGTACCGACACGAGAAACCTTTTTTTAAATTCTTCTGAAAATTTTGTTATTACTGGATGGTAGCATTATTCACTAGTACCATACAGTTCTGAATAAATTTTTGCTGTAGTGTCAACATTAATGAAACTTATCTAAGTCGAAAAACGTATAAAAAATTTATAAAATAATATGTGCAACGGAAGTTTAAGAACAAGCAGGGTTTTTTATGAAGAGTGATTTTCTCTGAGAAATTAAAAATATCAATATTTTTCCTCAAGTTCTTCTATGTCGGTTGTTCGTTTGTAATAGTTTATCTTGTCCAGTTTCCCTCAAACGCCTTACCAGACGAGCGAAAACTTTTCGAGAAAAATGCCTTCTTTCCGGATACCTTAAAGCGTACCTATGCTCGCTAGGCAATAACGGCATTTTCTTAATTTTGAAAAAACAACGCGAGCTTGTCATACATGGGTATGAGGTATGAGGAATAGGAAAGAGGAATTTTGGGGGCGACTGGAAAAGAAGAGGAAAGTTGTTTGACGCATTGGTGAGCAGCGTAGCCATGTATGGAGCAGAAATTTGGGGGTGGGAAGAGAGAGAGACGATAGAGGGGATCCAGGAAAAGTACATAAGATGGACAGTGGGCTTAGATTGAATAACGCCAGGGTACATGGTAAGAGACGAAACAAACAGAAAAACTAAGAACCAGGGCAGGAAAGAGAGCCATGAAATATGAGGAAAAGTTGAGAGGTGGGGGCGGGAACGAATTAGCCAGGCAGTGTTGGGAAGAGGTACGGAAGGGAGGAAGAGAAAAATCGAAATGGGAGGAGAGGCAAGAAAAATTTTATCAGGAGCGAGACTATGCAGCAGAAGAAGTGGAGAACTTGAGAACAGCAGGATGGAATATGGTGAGAGAGGTAGAGGAGAGAGACAGGCAAATACAAGTGCAGGATAAAGAAGAGAAGACAAGACAATCAAGATACAACAACAAATATAAAGAAATAAGGACAGCAGGATTGCCGAGATATCTACGAAGTAGGGGAAGGGAAGAGAAGATAATAAGGGCGGCAAGGTTTAGATTGGGAAATGAGATGAGAGGTGGAAGGTATTGGGAAAGCGAAGACAGAAGAATGTGTAGGGTATGTGGGGCGGAGAAGAAGACACGGGAACATGTGTTAGAGAGAGAACACGGAACAGGTGAGAGTGGAGATGATACTGGAGGAAAGTGGAAGAGGAGAGAAGTGGATGGAATTGATACAGAGGGGAAGGAAGGAGAGGGAGGGATAATTATACATAAATGGGAATTAGATAGGTCGAAATTAATTGTGAGGAGGAGTTTATTTACTTTTGTTTGTTCCGTTTATTGTATATGTTTATTTGTTTATTTTGAATTGTAATCCCAAATGGGAAACAATATAAATCCATTATCTATCTATCTATTTAGTTAAATTAAACGTAACAATTAGTGACAATACTATGACCAGGTATTTGTTTTTATTTTCCATGGATTGCTTGTTGTTTATAATATTTCATATAAATTTTGGTTTCGTGAGAGATAGAAGAATGCCCCAATATTCTTTCAAAAATTTTGTTTTCCTAAAATTATCCATGCAATGAGATATGATTAAACAGTATTTTTGATCATAACTTCCATTTGCAAAAAAGATACGAGCTTTCGGTTTGCGGCATTCTATTCTTCATGCTATGTGTAATAACAGCATGTTATGAAAATGTACCATTCCATTCAAAAATTTTTGAGAAAATTTGGTACCTACGCACTGAGATTTGATTAAACAATATTCTTGATGATAACTTCCATTTTAAAAAAGATTTGCGGCACTTTGTTCTTAATTCTATGTGTAATGACATCATGCTATAAAATTTTTTTGAGAAAATTTGACAATTTCGTAACTTTTGAAATAGCGCCATCTGGCGACTCCCTCATAAAATGAAATTCATGTGTAAACCTCGATTTCTATTACACTATCAATTCAATTTCCCACGAGACCAAATTCATTAAAATTAATTCAAGCAACCCGGAGATATGGCATTTTTGGTTTAAGGGAATTCTTTCCTCCCCCCAGCCCTTGTTTGAGATAAATCAAAATGTTATTAAACCAATTTGCAGGGTATTACGAGGAGATTTTGAAAAAGCTAAAGGATACCTACATTTCCATTTCAATTTTTGAAGAAAATGCGGATTGTCTATTTTCTTTTAAAATTGTGCCCCCTAGCGGGGAAAATTGAAAGCTAAAAATATTTTTGGTGAATTGTTCATGGCCACTTTATCAGAAGATATTTTTCCCGAAAGCTGTAGGAATAGTTCCTAAGACATAGCTGGTCGCCAACCTTATATCCTGATACCCGGTATACACATAATATACATTGTGTCCAAGGATTGATACAACAAGAGGTGTAATGGAAGAATTTTTCTTAAGAACAATTTCATATTTAGAGATTAAGGCCCGGTTGTTCCAAGAAACCAACACCGGATTAAGTCTGACACCGGCTTCGTTGCTATGATACAACCAATCAGAAAGCCGGTATCGTAGCAACGAAGCCGGTGTCAGACTTAATCCGGTGTTGGTTTCTTTGAACAACTGGACCTAAGCCTTGCTTCGCTTGAAACCAATTTTAAGAAAATTTTCATTTTTTTTAAATCAAGGGGGCCATTATGGTCGATAGAAAAGAAAATATTTTGTACTCCGGTAAAGTACCTTTTCTGTTCTAAATACATCAAAATATCATTAAGAAAAGCATGCGGCGTATATGTGGTCAGTGTCCCGTAAATAGTGCTACTACCCATCTCAGCCTGGATTTTACCTAGTTGTAATAATTCTCCAGCTCTTTTGCTAGAAGATCCGCTATGAACATCCGCAATTGCCTCAGCCGAGGAGCCTCCATCCAGCAAGAGGTATAATTTCTTCTGCCTGGAGTATGGTCGCAAGGCTTCCCAAGTTTATGCTAATTGCATGCCCTGGGCCTGTGCCAGCGATACCCCCCCCACCCAGTTTTCTGTACAGTTTTGGCCCCAACTGTATGCCAGATGGTTCCATACTGTTCTCTCGAATTCTATCCATTGTACTCCACTCCCTCAATCGATCTGGATACCCAATAAGGTTTGTGGAAGTTTACGATTGAGATGGTTCTATCTAACAGCATCTTAAACATGCAGTCTTTGGTTACATACAACAGAGCACGCCTGGTGCCCCGAGGTTGGGTCCAGTGTTGACTGATCTTCTATCAGGCTGTCCAGCCACACATCCTTTCAGCCTGGACCTCTTCACTTTAGGATTTAGCTTTTTTACTGATATTATCTGCTCTCGGCCTGGGTGATTAAGCAAAGGCCCCCACATCAAGAAGACAAGGTTTAACGGAGGGTCCAGCTTAGTGAAACACTCTGGTGACGTTCACTCCAGTACAAACCCTTAGCCAAGGCACGGAAAGGTTTGTCCGTGGCGACGACTTAGAATGCTACAATCTAATTTTATGTCCAAGGAGCCCCATCGCAAGGATTTCCATATCTACCACCTGAGACGCGTCTGATGGGTACCTTACACCACACGAGATTATAGAACTAAAACCAACGAAAATATCTGAAAAACCATCATATCGACCAATAAATTAGCTTATTATCTCTACTTACTACGAAAAACATTGGAAAAGTTCTTGCACAAACAACTGCAACTTGCCCAAAAAATCTGGTAAGTACAAAGTACCATATCACTAATTTTATTTCAGTCATGAACATGGTAATATCGAACAGTAGTAAACAATATCACTGGACTTGGGAAATAATCACTTTTCTTGCAGTATTCCTGGACATAAATCAAACATTTGACAGTCTGCTTTGAGGGCTTATGTTATAATCTAAACGTTCACTTACTACACCACATATGTATACTCTTTTAGTCACCTAACGAAACACTTTCCCTTAAAATATGAAGTTTTGCGTCAAATTCAATCTGCAGTACTTCGGGGCGGTGTGGGATTCAGGCGATGCATAATATCTTGGATTACACGTAGACAGTATAAATATGTGTGAAATTCCAACAAATGTACCACAATGTTTATCTAGGAGCTCCATTAAAAATGTGCCGGCATGCAACTCGAACTCTAACCAGTTTTCCACTGTCAAGGCAAATGTTCTAACCAGCAAATACAATCGGTGTTTCTTTCAGGCTGATGCTTTCATAATAAGTAGTTCATTAGTTTTATTTTAATTTGACTAAGGTAAATAAAGCTAAAGTTGTAATTATTAAATTTTTTTTGAAGATAGGCCCTTTTCTTGTTCTTTCTACAGTACTAGCTGGGACATGAGGAAATCGAAAGGCAAAAGAATTAATACAATGAAGACGTTAACGTTAGATTTATTAAATGCATTTTCAATATCGATCTAACATTATATACATATTTACACAGCAGCGACAAATTAACAAATATTACTTCAAAGTAGCACAAATTTGTAATACTAAAAGGTAAATGTTGCCCTTCACCTACAATATGCATCGTGTCAAAAAAATTATTGATTGAACAACAGAAATAATAAAATATATATGGCGCATTAGAACATCTAACTACAATAAAACATAAAGCATATCTACATAATAAAATATCACATTATGTATTTTAAGGACCATTAAAATTAGAACAGTGCATTGTTCATGTTTCATAAATCTCTTATTTTAATGAATAACAAAATTTAAATTTAACTCAAATTGTTGATTAGCTGATTATACCCCCACAACTCTACATGAGATGGAAGAACAAGTGAATGTTCGTAGAATGCAAAAAATAAAACATTTATGGCACGCTATGAACAATATTGGATTTCTTCGATTACTGATTAGGCATAAGTTTTTTATAAGATCAAAAAAACTGTTGAACTGTATCTATAAATAAAGTGTTTTTGAGAAAAAAATTATAATTAAACCCTTTACAATATGAACCATTTTCTGCACATATTTTAGGTAACCACATTTCAAGCATCCAATTTCTGCTTTTAACAAAAATTATATTTAAGGTAGGTACAGTATTTTTCTTGCACGAAGGTATTTTCAGAGTTAATTGAGATATACCACCAGGTACTTAACCAAGAAAAGTGTCACTCCTATAACATCTCTGTTTAGTAAGACATGAACTTTAAATTTGGTAAACTTAATGAACATCTAAATGGTAATTTTACATTATTTGGAGCAATTTAAAATGTTCTGGCACTTCGGGTTCACCAAAAATGAACTCAAATTTAGATTTTTGTATATTTTTATATTGAAGGTTAATTTAGGATCGTAAACTACTATAAATACAAAATCATGAATTAGAACAACACAGGTATATAATATATTAGTTTTCGAAGCTACCTTTGGACGAATGATGTTTGGTACCAACATGTTCATAAAAAATTACCTAATCGAAAAACCGCCTTGAACCACCATATTTTTATGGCGATGACTTTTTCTCTAATAATGAGGAATAAAAAAGTTTACAAGTATAGTTAGGTCCATCCGGGGACACGCTGTACATTATTGTCAATGTACTTTCAGTTGTTCATGTTTAGTCCAAGTCATTACTTGTGAATATTCAAAAATACTGTTATAAATAAGGTATCTATTTTCCAATTTTGCCATAATTTAAATCGCCAGTTGAAATTATTTTAAACGTTAATTGGATAACACAGTCTGGCACACTATTAAAAGATGAGATCGTAATACAAAATTTTTGTTTTCATCACAATCACACCATGATCAGCAAAATATTGTCAATCAATCAAAATGTATAAAAAACTCGGGCTTGAGTTTGGGGCACCAAATTAACGGTTTTTCTTCAATCATAGACACCTACATGCAAAATTTAATTTGCAGCCGAATTTTTTTTTATTTTATATTATCTTAAAAGTGGCAAAATTTTAATTTGGGTGTCAACTTCGGCAAATATGTATATTTAAGTTGGTCTAAGCAATCAGACTTACCTACTATTGAAATCTCCCAAATTTCAAATTAATGTCTTAAAAATAAAAATGTTATAAAGGAGAGTCTGATTTCGCGGTAAAATAGTATGTCGACCAACAGTAGGTATACGTAGTTGTTCTGATGATTTTCTGTTCGCTTGCTAGTAAAAACTGGATTGTGTCTTTTTAATCCATCAGAGTTCTGACTTCTTATTCTGTTTGATTATATTCCATTACAAGCCATTTTGTTCTTCAACTCAAAAGCTTACAGAACATGTTTGTAATTTTCAAAGATTTATAACTAATAAAAGTGGAGTTGCCAAAAATGAATATTTCCCATATTTTCTCCTCTACGAGTTTGAGGTTTCCTTATTTTAGGCAGCCCAGAGTATTTGCAGCAGCTATGGAGAAGGCTGCATGGCCAAAAAATGATTCGTAACGGGTTTCACACTTTCGCCATACTGGACGAACCACGCTCTATCAATTCAATCTATTTAATTCAATGCAGACTCCCATCAAACATCTTGTGAATTAGACAACAAGATGGGTTGCAACCATTCAATAATTTTTCAACATCTGCGATCAGGAAGAAATATTGAAGTCAGCAGATTTCTTGAAGCACGTTATTGAAAAACTGAATGTTGGGTGGGGGTGACAATTATATCATAGCAAACCCCAACATTTTAAATTTTTTTGCAAACTAAATAATGAAAATTAAAAAAAGCACATGAATTGATACACTAACCTATACATTAAATTTGCAGCAACTTTTGCTTGAAATAATAAAACACAACTATGATGCGCTAGTATAATCATGTAATGGTAGGAATGAAAATTGGAAAGATACGTCATCTCCACTGCACATGCACAAAGTGCAATAAAAATGTTTTGTTTATACATATATTGAACAAGTTGGAACACTGAGAAGTTTGTAAATACTTTTAAATCTTGCATCTTCCCCACTTTGCTTTCATCAATAAGCAGGCAGCTGATGGATACAGCATTTCGAGTGAGTGACATTACCTTTTTAAGATTTCAAAATAAAACTAAAAATTGCATTTCTAGAAATAATAAATATTAAAAAAATAACAACACTGCGATATGCAGAACTGAATATTACTGTATAAAGAAAATTAACAAAAATAAGTGAGTTTTGTATTAAATTATTTAACGTAGAACTTCCTATATTACGTTACATGTACAAAACGATCTTGCTGTGTATTGAAAAGATTCTTCCGCAAATGATTAACAGTGTCTGACAAGACATTTTCATTATCACAACCTTCATTAACTGATTTATTAATGGATTAGACTCCAATCTTTTTATTGCCCTTTACATTTTGATCTCTTAAGTTAAGAAGAAAATTTATCCAATAATATCGAGAATAATATAAATGAAGAATTCCCTATGAAGTCAATAATAAATTATAAGCACCAAAAATTGTACTTTTCTACTTACAAGTTTATTACAAGTTTTAATCTTCTTTTTGCATAGGTACTTGTTGTCCTGGTTTTAAAGAACTATATTTCAAAAATAAAATCAACAAAAAATATAAACAAAAACAAAAAACAGAGATTACAAGTTAACCATTTACCAAAGCAAAATGAATACTAGCACTCTAAACTCATGTGTATCGCCTTTCTTAATAAAGCATCCTCATCGTCATCATCTTTACATTCATGTAAACTTAATCTTAATGCCTCTTGTAATTCTCTATCATTTTCATTCAGCTCAGTCCTAAATGGATCTGGTCTAGCTCTACCACCAAGGAGACTCATTCTCATAGCTTCTCGAAAATCCTGATCAATATCTTCCGTGGCGTGAGATTCTATGCCATCGATTTCGTCATTTAAACTCAACCGGAGAGCCGTTTGCAAATCCAGATCATCTTCTGGAACTTTCGGCCTCAAAGTATGAGTTCGAACTCTAGGCGTTGCAGGTTGTATCCTTAAAAGTTGATCAGCTTCACATTCTGGCAGTTCTCCAAATACAACAAAAATAGAATAACCGTCATTTTTCAATTGTGCCAAAAATAGTGATAAATAAGTATCCGATATTAACTCTGGTTTAGAAAGTAAAGAATTTAAATTAAACCACTGATTACCTAAATGTCTAATTGTAAACCAATGGCCCCTGTAATTGCAAATAAATGCTTGCATCTGACAAGGATTTGTAAGAGCTGATTTAACCCTTTTGTCTGTACTTGAAAAAGGCACTAGTTCTAAACCCCACACTTGTAAAGCACTACTGATTACTTGAACTGAAAAGTAACCACTATCGTCCATATTGCCAGATGGCTGTCGCAAGAAATTTTGGTAATCTTCACTTTCTTCCCCGCATTCTGCCATCCGTTGTCGTTCTTCATCATCTAATTTTTCTGCTAACGTGCTCAAATCTACAGCAGTAAAATATGGACCTTGCAATAATGAATTTAAACAGTGCTGTGCGCACAATGAACCTTCTTGCTGTAATTAGGTTACTGTTACAAATGGATATATTTTAATCAAAGTAAACTAACCTTTTCGTGGAAAATTGCCTCCATTTTTTCATATACCACCCCTAACTTAGAACATGAATAGGCACAACTGTAAAAATAGTATACCAATAAAACCACGAAAATTAAAAATGAGAGTGCACAGTCTTCGCAGTACTTATAAATCGTTGAACAACAGAGACATGTTATTTTTGTAAAATGCAAAATGTGGTATATTTATAATTAAAAAACACTTGTTTGCAAATATTTTGAAAAAGAAAACTGAAAACTCAAACACACACACCTGACATTTGGGAAACTTTCATGACAGTTTTTTCCCCAAAACAACTTAAAAGAAAAATTACCTACATTTTAAGTTTCGTTTTGTTTTGGACATGTTGACCAATGTTGACATTCAACATGGCGGCATGTCGTCAGTGCTGTGCTGTGTCGTGGTGAGTTGATATTTTACTCATTTTGATATTTTTTCTTTCTAATATGAATTAAAACTGTCATAATCAGAATCGCGTTATATTTTTTGGCAAGGTACTATGAAAATTGCTTTACTTTTGTACCTAATTTGTGTATTATTTGACATTAACTTAGAGGATGTGCTTTGATAGCCAACGTCTTCTCCACGGTAGTAGCGAAGTATCTACGCAATAAATTCTTTTTTCTTAAAATACTTTTGTTGTACAAAAATATCTTACTTTTGTTCTTCCCATATGTTCTCAGTAAAATAAATGTTCTTATTTTTGTTGGCGTCTTTGTGTATATTGTGGGCAAATCAATAATTTAACCATTTAACTTATGTCCTAAATGCACATGTTCCTTGATTAATAATTCATGTCTTTGTATTTTTAATTCGGCTCAACTGCAGATTTCCTGTTTGTTAAGTACCTACTTAGTGTATCATTCTCGAAAAATTTCAAAATTTTTCATAAATATTAGTGGAAGGAATATGTCAGATCGTTGTGTTTATCTAAGCATGATTAGGAGTAGGTAACAAATAGTATAGATCTATAAAATTTGAGATAGATTTTTATTGTAATATACAGCTCTAAGATCTTATGCCTATTTAAATTTGAATTGATTTATACGTGGAGTAATTGACTTTTAGGAAACAGTTAACGGAGATCACAAAATAGGCATACCTATATAAATAACGTGCGATTCAAAATATCTTATTTGAATCAGTTTCAGATATGACAATTTATACTTGAATAAGTTTGTCCGGCTGTCTTAAAATTGGTATTTCTTATTTCAGCTTGTGTAACTAAGAAACTGAAAATTTAGACTAGAAAATTATAAGTAACTGGTATCAGCGTAAACCACTGGCCTTGGAAAATTATGAGCAGACCAGCACAATCCGCACCCAGCACGCATTGAAGACATCTGAGGATTTTTAGTTCAACTTTCGTTTTCATAAAATTTTGAGTGATTGTGGATTGTTATAGCAAAGTTTCTTTTGAATCGCATTGGATTGTTTTATACATTGTGAACCTGTCAAACATCGTATTGTGAGTTGATGTAGAACACATTATAAACGGCTGCCATATATAATTGACTTTTTGTGGGGTATTTTTACATACCATAACCATTCTGTGATATTCACTACACTTAAGATATAATACGAAGTGATTTGATAAATCATTGTTCTAACAGACTATGTCCACCAATCCTCAGTGGAAAACTTTCCAGCCGCCCGACACCATGAATCAAGATTCAGCCATCATCGATTTTAAGTCAGTGACCACTAATGGTAAGTTTTGTTAACTCCGGCTTAGGGTACAAATACAAAGGAAGCGGGTTGCTGGCACTGACAATAACTACCCGTGTACTATCAGAAAAAGCAGCAGCTGGCTTCAACCTGCTTTGTTAATGCGTAAACATAAGACACCGCTAAGCAGGTAACGCTATCTTTGTGTAAGTACCCTTAGAGCTTAGATAGTTCTTGTATGTGTACTTAGAAACAGAAATTATAACAAGGAAATATAGAACTGCGAACAGGGCCGGTAATCAAATGCTGTGTCCAGACTTTTATACACGTATTGACGTATTTGATTGTTGCATAGAATTCCTTAATAAAAATTTAAAATCTGCAAATGTACCAAATTGTATTGCGGATTGCTTCAAAGTTGAATAGGTACGAATCAGTAGTTCTAAAGTAGTGCTAATGCCAATCTTACCCGTGCAGAAATTGCTTCGCTAAACCCTATATGTAATTGTTTCATATTTTTTCACTAATTAAGATAGATATTCTAATTTTTTGAGATGCATTCTTGTTTGCCAGTGATCTTGAACTACTGTAAACTGCCCCATTTTTCATAAATAATACTTCTTTACGTAATATACAACGTGTCCAAGATAAAGATGTCTATCGTGGCGATTTGGACAATGGTAATACGATCCCCTTCCCATTTCAATTGGCCCACCTTAGGAGTTTTCATATATTCATCTTGAGGGAGCAAAAATAGATGTACTACATGAACTTCAAATTTGTTTATTCTTTTAACACCATCTTTAGCATCTCTTAACTACAAGAAATACATATGAAGTAACTAAAACCGATAACTAACGCACAATGAGAACGAATAGAAAAAAAGTGAACAAATACGTAAAATTACCAAAACAACAATCTTAAAGTTTACCACTGGGTAACATCGCCTTTATTTTTACATATTACAGCAAAAATTCGGTGGGGCATAGTATTAACCAAGCATTGGCATAATTCCGGTGTAAATGAATCCCATTTCCTAAAGCCTTTGCTTCAGTTTAGGGATTGTTCTGGCAGGATGTTTCCGTAGCACCATTTTCATTTCATGCCACAAAGTTTCGATCGGTGATAGATCAGGACTATTAGAAATCCATTCCAAAAGTGGTATACCATAGTCTTCAATCCATTTTAAGGCTCTTTTTGAGGTGTGGCATCCTGCACCATCCTGCTGTAACACAAAATCTTGGCTTGATGTCAAACATGCTTCCATGACCGGTAAAAGCGATGCTTCTAAAATGTCTAAAATTTGTTTGTATCCACAGTTCCTTTAAGAAAATGAAGTTTTCCTACTCCTTTGGATGACATTCTGCCCCGGACCATGAGGGATGCAGGAAATTTTACTTTTCTTTTGAGACAGCCAGGATGGACCGTCTCATTTTTTTGCGAGTAACTAGACTTCGACTGTCTCCAACACACACTTCAAATCGGGCCTCATCACTCTACTGTATTGCACGCTATTGCTGAGATGGCCAATCCTTACGTTCTTTTGCCCATCTTAATCTATTTTGCTTCTGCCGTGGTGTTAAAAGTGGTTTTTCCTTGGCTTAAAACAAAATTGCCACTTTTACCTTTTCTAGTTCATTTTTTTACTCAAGAAACTTAACCTTGTAAGTTCCAAATTCCATTTTGTGAGCCTCCCTGTGACATGTGGATCTCAGAATTTGCCTTCCAACAGCATCATTCCACAGAGCACTTAACTCAAGGTAACTGACACGCCTGTTTTTCTGGATAATTCTTCTTAATGCTCTTCTACCGGCATTTGCAATCTTGCTTTTTTCGCACGTCAGGGTTTTGTGGGGACTGAACCTGTAGTTTTATATCTTCCAACTATATTTTGCACTATACCGCTACAACTCTAATAAATTAGCAATCTCCGAGTTTGATTTCCCAGAATTGCCAAATTTAATAATAAGTGAACGAATTTTGTCATCGATAATCTTTCCTCTGGCCATTTTGCTGAACACAACTACCTTGCATGCATTAGTATTAGCAATTAGTATCAGCATTAGTATTCGCAATTGTCGCGGCATCTGTTTTCCACGACCACCTTTGGATTATAGGCTTTTTGTTTTCTCACCTTAGGGCCTGCCTGCCCGAAGGCTCAGATGCACTGCAGCCACAAAATGGGCTTATTGTGCTCACCCTAAATTCTAAGTCACACCCATTCCATGATCTTGGTGCCTTGGACCAAACGGTACAAGTCAAACATTGAATGCGTGGAAAATTCTTCCGGTTCCATCAGACATCGCCCGAAAATTCGCTGCCTCTTTTGGTCTAGAGCTTCACATCTGCACAGGATGTGCATAGCTGTCTCCCGTTCCCCATTACACAAGCGGCAGTTAAGGTCTCCGTAATATTTGCCAATCTTCCACAGGTGTTCTTTAACGGTCGTGTGTCCCGTTAGGAAGCCTGTTACGATTAGGATTATAGGCTTACTTTGTAACTAGATAAAAATGGGTTGATATCGCCGAACTTGGAACATGTTTGCTTCTTTGTTACAAATTTGAATAGGGAACAATAAAGTTGGTATTTTCTACTGCATATTATTAAAAATGCCTTGTTAATTAATTTGGGACCTAAAAACAGCATGTAGTAGTTATTATTTTTTGATGCTGTCCAAAAAACTAAGATTTCAATGGGTGGGCCAACTAAAATGGGAAGTGGCTCATAGATACAGATTAGGTTAAATGGGGAAAAAGTTGCGTAAGTAAAAGGACATTATTTTTCAAGCGAAAAAATTCCAATAATTTTTTCGTTTTCAAAAAAAACAAGAAATTGAACATTTTGATTTTCTATTGCATTTTTTCCTGATGTTATTGTTATAAGTGGAGCAAAAAAGAGAGCTTTTCCTCACAGCAACTTTTTACAGACTATCTCAAGGAAATATCTGTTTTGCCACCCGACGTTTCATTCCCAAAAAATCATCATCAACTTCATTTTTTTTAAATACGACCCTGTTTTTCCGAATACCTATTTTTAAAGTATTTGTAAATCTATGTACACTGATACATCACTTGTTTCAGTTTAATTCCATTTATACTCCAGTTATAATGAATTTTCTTTAGCTTCTTTCAAATTCAGGGCCGTATTTAAAAATTTCACAAAACAATTTATACTGCCAAAACTAGTTATAAACGGAAGTGATGTATCAGTGTACGTAGGTTTAAAAATGCTTTAAAAATAGGCATTCGGAAAAACACGGCCGTATTTAAAAAAATGAAGTTGATGATTTTTTGGGAACGAAACGTCGGGCGGCAAAACTGATGTTTCCTTGAGATAGTCTGTAAAAAGTTGCTGTGAGGAAGTGCTCTTTTTTTGTTCTACCTATGACAATAACATCAGAAAAAAATGTAAGAGAAAATCGAAATAGTTTCTTTGAGTTTTCTTGAAAACAAAAAAAAATATTAAGAATTTTTCTCTTGCAAAATATTGTCCTTTTACTTACGCAACTTAACCAAATCTGTATCTATTACCATTGTCAAAATCGCCATGATAGACATCTTTATCTTGGGCACGTTGTATAGCAGCTAGCAGCTTCATAATATCTTCTTCAAGTTGTAAGAACTCTGATGGGCTTTGCAAACTGTAAATCCTGTGTGGAGTATCACTTGAATCGTAGATACGCTGCAAAATTACTTCATTATTAGGCAATGATAAAATCTGGAAACCACCTAAGAAATGATTGCTGCGAAAAAACATAACTTCTCGATTTGTTCAGCGAGTCTTAAAAGAAAAGTTATTTAGAAGACAAATAATATGTCTAAACTCATGTAAACTTGTAAAACATTTGTTTGCCTTTAAAGATTTATTTGCAATTGTTAAATACTATATATCTTTCAAGTTTATTAATTTGAAGTACAAAGCACTTAAAATTTGTTTCATACATGGAATACCTATAGGCAGGCAATATGTCTCATTGTTTACTTCATATTTATAAGATTCCATTCAAGTATGAACTAGTTAAGCATGCAAATTCAAATTTCACTCTCTTTCAAAATTTTGGGAAATTAGGTACTTTTATTTAAAAGTAAAAGGTAAACAGCATAATCGGTGCTGTAGAGACATAGAAAGGTTTCCATTCTTCTAGCTGTAACTGCAGAAGGAATAAATTGATTTGTATTAACAGAGGGTCATCAACTTATCAACCTAAAATAGGTTACTGTTAATAATGTTATTTATGCTTTTATTTTGTTTTTATGAATAGTAGCCCAATTTTTCATTATTTTGATCGACTTTAAATAAAGGTCAAAAGTTATCTTTCAAAATTGATGGAAGGAATATTACGGACATACCGAACTAAAAAATTTTATCGCATTTTTTTCAAAAAAAACAACATATGAATGGAAATTTACAAAAATATACTTTACATTTTTCCGAGCATTTTTCTAAAATTAAAATACTTAAGCATTTGTTGATTGATCGTTGTCTTGCAGGTAAGTCAGCGCAAGCATTTAACTTCAGCCGAGCCGGAACAAATTCGCGGTTTGGGTCGGATTTCCCATTACTACAAGACAAATCATCATCATCTTATAGCAGTAGTAGCCTTTATGGTTCATCGAGTACAACACACACGACGTCTCGATTCCCAATTGGCACCTTTTCTCTAGATTCTAATAACTTGTACAACAGCAGTGGTGACACACTTAGTAACAGTGTTTTTTCTAATGGTAATAACAGTAGCTACAGTGATTCCAATTCGGCAAACCTTGGCACTCGAGAGACTGGGATTATTGAAAAATTATTGGTGAGCAAAACCCTTTTTTTCACCTTTGAGTGTTCTCAAAAACTTTTTTTACTTTCATCTAAATTTTTGTGTTTTGCAAAAAAGTGCCTAAAATGTTTGTTTTTAGCATTCTTATGGATTTATTCAATGCTGTGAGCGACAAGCAAGACTGTTTTTCCACTTTAGCCAATTTAGTGGCAATATAGAGCATTTAAAAATTGGTGACCCAGTTGAATTTGAAATGACTTACGATAGACGAACGGGAAAACCCATAGCCAGTGCCGTAACGAAAATAGCTCCAGAAGTGGTAGTACTTCCTTTTTAATATATACAATAGTGTTTATTTGGTAAGTAATTATTTTTCAGGTCATGAGCGAAGAAAGAGTAACAGGAACTGTGACAACTGAAGTAAAGGGCGAAGGCTCGACTGGAGACACTCAAGGACGAATTAGTTACGAAAATAGAGGAGAATGTTTCTTTTTGCCGTATACAAAAGATGACGTAGAAGGAAATGTCACTTTAAGATCTGGAGACAAAGTCAGCTTCCAGATTGCAACTAATAATCGGTAGCGAAATAAATTTATTAAAATGATGATTTTGGTTGTATAAATTTTGATTAATTTTAGTGGTAACTTAGGCGCTTGTCATATAAGGTTAGAGAATCCGGCCCATCCTGTTAAGTATCAAGGTGTGGTATGTTCCATGAAAGAGAGCTTTGGATTTATAGAAAGGGCAGATGTTGTCAAGGAGATATTTTTTCACTTCTCTGAGGCTAAGACCAAAGAAGAATTGCGACTTGGGGATGATGTTGAGTTTATCATCCAAACGCGTAATGTAAGTTATCTGATTTAATTACTTTTGTCCATTACTTTCCAAGTTTTCGAAATAGCACAGACTTAAGTATTATTTATGCAGTAGAACATCCGTTTTCCTAATAGTTGCCGTTTCAAAATTTTGCTGCAATGATTTGAACAAAATTCACAATTTTTCGACAGTCTAGACTCCAATTCTGTGCAAGTCTGACTTGACAAAAATACCATACTGTGTATATATTTTCAACAAATTTTACTTTAGTCCCGAAATCTGCATATGTACTATGTTTCTCGTCATACAACGTGCAGTTTAACTTAAAACGGGATACAAATGAATTCTCCAAGTGCATTATTTAGGGAAATTTTTATTAGAAGATTCATTACAATCGCATTAGTTCCCTAAAAATTGTCTGGTCAGAACATGTGATTGTTTATCAGAGATGTCCTTTAGCAGAGATTTCACTGTAATTTAGTAGTTTACGAGCAATATATAAAAAATAGTTATTTACGACGAAGGTTGAATTTCGAAATACTCCAAGAGGCGGGAGGAGAGGATGTTGTAAAATTTATTAAGGCGCAAAGAATAGATGGTTTGGACACAAGAAGACAGTGTACTGAGAAGAATAACAGAATGGAGGCCGGATGAGGGAAGAGGCAGAGAAAGCCCAAGAAAGAGGTGAATGGATGAGGTTACAACGACCTTTCCCGTTGCGTCACCTTTTGTGACCACAGGGTGTTGCTTCAGTAGGTCGGTCAGTGGACTTCTGGTCGTCGATAAATATACCCTGAACTCTAGTCAGAGACAGGGTTCTCTGGAACTATTGCAAAAATAAAAATAATGCTCACGATGAAACTTAAACACACTCTCAAAGTCGGTATCACTGTATACACGGATAGATAATTTATTTCGCTCTTGGCGATGTAGGTTACCGATCGGACACCCACATTCGGAAAATCACAAACCAAAATCAACGAAGATATGTAAATAGTACTACCTTGTGGTTAGAGATGTAAATGGAAATATTGGAAATTTCCCAGAGCATAGTGGAAATATTGGAAATATTTGTAATTTTTTTTATATTGGTTAGTACTAGTTGTTCTGTGACAAAAAACCTATAATTAGTTCTGCCTCATTGAAAATTACACCAGTCATCCACCAGTCCTGGCCCCTGAACGGTTTTCGCCTATGTTCTACTACTGCACTTAGCAAAATAACCGTTGGAATTTTATCTTTACCAGCATCTTCTTCGTCTACAGAACGCTGTTTCAGTTCTTATAGTCAGACTCACAGAAAAACAAGAACTAAGCTGACCAACGACAGAGCTGCTAAATTACTTTGTTGAAAAAAATGAACCAGGGGATCGTTCTATAAAGAATTTTGAGTCCACCTCTAATGAATCTTCATCAGACATTCAATTAGATGCAGATGGGGTGGAATCCGAGGAGGAAGAAGCTGAATCAGGACCAGCACATAACAACTCCGATTCTGACGATGAGATAATACCACTGGGTTTACTTGTTAATAATAATTAATTATATGTACCTTTACACATTATTTGTTATCGCTTATCGCAGACAACTCCAGAATATTGTTTAGTTGGCCTCTTTTTTATTTATATTTTTGAATAAATTTTCTTTGCGTTTCAATTATTTTCATTGAAAAACTACATATTCTTTCTACAGAAATAATATTTCCAATATTTCCAATATTTCCGAAATATTTCAAAAATATTTCCAGAAAATATATTTCCGGAAATTTTACATCTCTACTTGTGGTTATTCACGAGGAGTAAATGTTGTTTCAGTGTGATGTAACGGATAGGGACTCTTGCAGCCTTTCGACGCAAGCTTTCCATAATGAATGTGCGGAGAAAAGAATTATTCCGTCTTTCGATTGGAACGATTCCCTTCAGTGTAAATGATGGCTGTGTTGCGTTATGTAATAGCAAGATATATACTGTGCTAAAGAACTCTGCACTGTATTTACCCCCTAAGAGCGGCTGGTATTTCACCGCCTGCAACTTAAGTGTGTAATAAATTAGGCAAGCCTTTCTACTAGCTCTAATCGATTACCTGCGTTTACGGATTTCTGGAAAATGTGCCTTCACGTATGTTCGGGTCCACCTCCAAATTAGTAATCGGGTTTGTAAGACTCTAGGTATTACGATGACACACTATCGACGGTTTCGGTTAGCAACTATCAAGTATTTAACAGTTCTATCGGCGGTACGACAATAAACGTTTAATCTCATAAACGTTTACGTCCTCGGAGTGTACCTTGAACAATTTCTACTACGGGCCAACACTCGCAGAGAAGTGCTAATGAGGCCTCGGCACGTTCAGTTTATATCAAGAGGCCAGCGGCAGGAGATTTTGGAAGGAGGCTTCGGCGCGTGGCGCGACCATATTTTCCCAAAATCTAGAAGGGGGCATCCTCACTTCATACGACCGGAGAAAATGATTATTCATTTGTTTGAATAACTGCTTCATTTTCTTTTGCATCGTTACAAGGTAATGAGTAATTTACTAATCATGGAGGTGAACAACTGGAGAGAAGATGTTAAAGATCGAAACAAGTGGAGAGCAATAAATAGTACAATGAGCAATGTCACACAGCATTATAAGATTAAAAGTCAGAAAAACGCGAGGAAAAACTGGAACTGATCCATCCCAAAAAAAGGATCCTAGGCTCAATGAGCGAATGAAATTCCATAATAATATTATGCCGGATTTTTTTAACGTGCCCATTAGAGGATTTTCAATTTGAAATCGAGCTAGAGATTTGAAATTTGAAACCCGGCCATAATTAACGTTGCCCAATTCAATGAAAATATTTTCAAAATGGAGGCTCTTCCAGTTACACCGGAAATCTATACTAACATTGTTTTTTCAAATGGAAACCCCTATTTTTTATTTAATTTTTGAATTTCGCTCCCTTTATTGCATATGATGAACCCAAGTTGTTATAACTTATCTGTCATAGTTCTTGACGTACCTATGTCATTTATTCTGTAAAAATGCTCATTGCAGAGGTCTTTTCAAAAATTCAAAAGGTTTTTTTTGATCGCTAGCCCAAAGTTTGAGGTGTCTTTTAGTATGCCCCTTGTTGAGAATATTGTCTTGTTTGATACTGCAGAAAAACTTTGAAAATGTCAACGGCAATGGCACGAACCTATTTTTATATCGTCATCCGATAGAAAATTAAATTTTAAGGGCACTTTTATTACTCTTTCTTATGTCTTTTTCTATTACTTAAGGAGACATTTAGGTTTTTTGAGAATTTTCTATCGCAAATATCATTTTTGAGAGCGGCTAGTTGACCATGAAAGTAAACCAATTGCTGCTACTGTCACAACTTTTTTTAGTTGTCAAATTGATAGTTTTGTTGTATGTCTGTTACAAGTAACTATCGAAATGAATCCACTACCCTAGAGATGTCATTCGTGATCTATTTTCCATTTACGGAAGCTGTGACAAAATAGTGGAATAGTGAATTTAATTTGAAATATCCAGTTACCTCCGATGAATAGAAAGATATTTTTATGTCTTCGATACCAATAAAGTCGTCGTTGCTATCACTACGCATCAGAATTTCCTCGAACTCCTCTCTAGAGTTTGGGCAATGGCATTGTAAATAAATTATCTACACCTAACCACGAATACAAAAATGCTGGTCAGAGGGGACGTAATTTGTTATCACTATGAATTCTTAATAAGTTAACCCCACACGCCAAAAGACAGTGACACAGTAATTTAACTCGACACGTGTTTCGCTGACAACGTCAGCATCTTCAGGAGTAGAAGATAATCTAATTCTAAACTTAAATTACGTTGCTATAAATATCCAACCCCCACTCACCCACCCTCCACTACTGAAGTGAAAAGGATCGATAAACCTATAGGGTTTCTCAGAACTAATTTGAACATGAGAGCAATAAAATTGTATTCTTAAGTGAAAGGGATCAATAACCTATAGGGTTTCTTAAAACTATTTGAGCATTTAAGAATTCATAGTGAATTTACGTCAAAGTTCTTGATCCATCCACTGTGTGTAATTTGTTATACTAACTAAACAGAAATTGTGGGGGCAACTGTACTCCCACCCCATCATCAGATTAAAAATCATTGGATGTTATATGCAATGAATGCACAAAAACGCGCCCTACTGCATCCCCCACCCTAAAAAATATATTTACATTACAAGCATTCGGAACCTAAACACAAATAATATAAATACAGTGTAATGAATGTCCGTATATAACGAACCCGTTTACAACAAACTACCGGTTAAAACGAACCATTTATGAAAGTGCTAAAAACACGCCCATAATTAATAGCAATGTTTGGATTTCCTTGTATAATGAACTCCCCTTATAATGAACCAATTTTTTTGCAATTTCATGGTTCGTTATAAGCAGATAGTACTGTATACATCTTTCGCAACACAAGCGCGTTTTTTTGGAAGTGTAAATTTACAACATTAGCAGCGAAAGGGTTAAGAAATAATTAGTAAACGAGAAATAAAAATGATGCTCAAAAAGTAGCAGGCCGGATATGTGTATATTTTTACTTCTGACCTCGCTTCCGACAATCCTCTTCACATCTCTGAGAATTTTTTTGTTTCACTGTAAACTCAACTTCCAGAAACAAAATGGAAATCATATTTTGTGCTTTGGGTGCTAAAATATAGAAGAACCAAATAAACTACCAACCAAATAACTACATTGTAAGGTTCAATTTTCAATTCTATCGAAACCATCAGTCGCAGACCTAACAATATCTACATCAATCAAAAGCTTAGTAAATTGGTTATCAAATATGGAATGCATTTGAAATTGTTAAGGAAAAATCAACGTTGCGTAAGCTGTCCACCCAGTATGATATTAGGTATTGTGTGTGCCAAAAGGTACTCTTGGATATTACAAATAGAGCAGTGTGTGAACCTAGTCCGATAAAACAATATTAAATAGCTTCAATCAGTAGGCGTCAGCAGCTCCTCACCGGCACTGAAATGGCAATATGTATCTTAAAATCGCTCACTCTAAATCCCATCGTGTAGTAAGATCAACTTTCATAAAATTTTATTGGGAATTCAAATATATAAACAATGTGGAGCTTCCCATTTAAAAAAATTCACAGCCTTCGCAAAGATGCAACCGGGGGGAGACATTGAAAATGACAAAGCAGACTATAGCGTTTGGAGTATTTCCGCATACGCGTAAGCGTGTTAAATAATTATTCATAAAACACCTGCACCGATTGCAATCTCTCACATTTGCGACACTTGTGTATGTTCTTTGCTAGCCAGTCGCATGCTGAATGAAGACAAGACTGAGCGCGGGGCTGCCAGCTGCTCGGGTCTCAATGCGTTACGTGTGGCAAATGCAACAGACTCTTTTCAGTGAATATGATCCCCCATACTAGGATACTAAAAACATTTTCAATGTTAAAATGCAACTTTGGTTTGGTGCTCAGAGTGTAAACACAAAAATAATTTTATCAGATGCTCCGTGGGGTTCTCCACATAGGTGTAAAGTTTTATTTTGTGAACCTTGAATAAATCCAGAAGTATGGACTGACTACACACTATTGGCTCACCCTGTATACATGATTATCCAAACAGTCTCAGAAAACATATCTCGAGCTTAACCGCTGGCTAGAGTAATGTAAACTTGGAAGTTGACCTAAATTTTTCGCATTATCGTGCCCAATACTGCAATTTCCTTTCTTATGTATATAACCAATTTTTTTTCAGGGAAAAGAGGTGGCATGCAATATTACGCGATTGCCTCCTGGCACAGTGTTAAAATGTTAAAATGTTAAAATGCAACTTTGGTTTGGTGCTCAGAGTGTAAACACAAAAATAATTTTATCAGATGCTCCGTGGGGTTCTCCACATAGGTGTAAAGTTTTATTTTGTGAACCTTGAATAAATCCAGAAGTATGGACTGACTACACACTATTGGCTCACCCTGTATACATGATTATCCAAACAGTCTCAGAAAACATATCTCGAGCTTAACCGCTGGCTAGAGTAATGTAAACTTGGAAGTTGACCTAAATTTTTCGCATTATCGTGCCCAATACTGCAATTTCCTTTCTTATGTATATAACCAATTTTTTTTCAGGGAAAAGAGGTGGCATGCAATATTACGCGATTGCCTCCTGGCACAGTGATATTTGAAGATCTGAATCCTGAAATTTTCAAAGGACAAGTATTAAAACCGCTAGACCGAGGACCCACTGCCAGACATCAGATGGATGCCCTGCCTGGCCGAATTCGTTATAGAGCCGCTGACCATTCCGAAGTGGAAATTGCTTTCGGAGATAAGGACCAAAAAGGTGATTTCACCTTACGACACGGCGATTGGGTCCAATTCAAAATAGCTACTGACCGGCGAGATCAACTGAATCGAGCGACACATATTTCTTTGATAGATGAAAGCTTCGTGGTGTCTGGTGAAAGGCGGGAACAGGGTATAGTGGTGTCAGTTAAGGATGGTTTTGGATTTTTGAAGTGTGTGGAGCGAGAACCTCGTTTGTTTTTCCATTTTAACGAGATTTTAGATGTGGATAGAGAGGTGCAAGTGGGCGATGAGTTTGAATTCACTGTGGCGCAGGATCAGACGAGCACTTTTACAAATAATAGGCAAAGTGCTATCAGAATGAAACTTTTGCCTCCAGGAACAGTTCAATTTGAAACGAGGTTAGAATCAGGTTTGGCTGGTGTAATTTGCAAGGAAGTCCCTCCAAGTGGTTGGTCAAGCAGAAGCCCAACTAAGGGTTTGAATGGACATAACGGGGAACATACACCTGAGTCAGGACTCATTTCCTATGTAACAAATGGCATGAAAAAGACAGTTCCTTTTTATTCCAAAGATTGCGATTTGAAACATTATCCTCGAGTGGGCGACAAGGTCAGTATTGGCTCAATCATTACTTGTAAGATGTCTATCTATATTTCAGTTTTCTTGATAATTTCAGGTACAATTTAACATAAATCAAGTAAAACGTAACAAAGATTTGGTTGCTGGAGAAGTACAAGTAATTGAACCCGCCTTACAAACCAATGGAATACTAAAACACAATAGGTCATCTCAGATATATCAGGGTTTTATAGCAGCACTGAAAGATGGTTTTGGTTTTATTGAGACAACACAACACGACCGAGAAGTGTTCTTTCACTTTAGGTAATTTAGAAACAGCTAATAATATGCGTGATTTGTTAATGTTATTTTTAGTAATTTTGATGGAGAGGCAAGTAGTTTAGAATTGGGGCAAGAAGTAGAGTACAATTTAGGAAGCCGCGGTAATTCAGGAACTTCTCCTTCAGCCGAGAATGTGAAAGTAATTCCGAAAGGATCAATTACTTTACCCGAAGCTACTGGGGACATATTAGATGGTGTCGTTGTGAGGCCATTAAGGTCAGTGAATCCTGACCAAGATGAGTACGCTGGCCTCATCAGAGTAAAGAGTGAAGACGAAGAAGATGAGAAGGAATATGAATTTGGCATAATGGGATTGATGAATAAGAGGGAACTCTTACAAGTGGGAGATGCAGTTCAGTTCCAAGTAGATGCTACAGGAAGGGCGGCCAACATTGTTGCTGTTAGGAAAAAATTGAGGGCCACTGTGGATGCTATTAAAGGCCAGTTTGGTTTCCTCGCGTATGAGGTAGAGGGAAAGAAATTGTTCTTTCATACATCGGCTGTTAAGGACAATGTTAATCTGCATGTAGGTGATCAAGTGGAGTTTGTTCTAGTTACTAACCAGAGGAGCAAGAAATCATCAGCATGTAATGTCGTCAAAGTTGGGTAAGCATATTCTCTATTTTACAATTTATTGCATATTTCGATTTTTAAAAGTAGATTGTTTATTATGGTGGTCTTTGACACTTCATCGCCAAACATAATCGCACAAGACTTTTTTGGATTAATTTGCAGTAAATGTTGTTTGGCGATAGTAGACAGCATTTCAAGATCTCTATTTCTAAGCGAACAGGCATGGGGGGCATTTATAGGTTCAAAAGAATGGTAAAGTTGAGTATCGTCAGCATATGAATGATAGTTAAGTGAAGAAACAATTTATGAAACGAAGAAGTATAAATAGTATATAAGATAGGGCCAAGAATACTACCCTGAGGCACGCCCGATGTAAGGAAGAGGTAAACCATTGTTATAAACAACACCTTGACTGCTATCAGACAAGAATGATGCAATAAGCTTTACAGCGTCAGGGGCAAGACCAATGTAATGCAAAATGGAGTTCATAATGTCATAGTTCAGCATGTCGAAGGCTTTAGAAAAGTCAATTAGGACCAAAACAGTGAGTTTGTTGAGGTCAACAGCACGAAAGATATCATCCGTATCCTCCGACAAAGCCGAAGCACAACCATGAATACTTATAGATCGAAGGTCCCCAAATTCGATGGGAACGTCAGCTTTGGGAAGGGGAATTACATGTGCCTCTTTCCAAGCTCCATCAAAATATATGAGCTACGTATGCATTAATTGAAAATATGCGTGAGCTAAGGAGTAATAAGCGGACAACACAAAAGAATAAGAGAAATATTGAGATCATCACTGCCACACGCCCCGGACCTGACCAAGAGGAGAAGGTCCCCAACTACACACTTCTCGTTAACTAGTCGAGTGTTGACAAAAGGCAGCTGCAGCATCTCAGTTACACTCAAAAAGAAGATTTGCTTTCAGACATTACCCGACACGGCGTGTGTTTCATAATTTTGTTGAAAGGGTTTGTGATATGGGGTATTTAAAGGAGCAACGTGGGAAGGTCTGTACTGTCAAAAACAATCCAACAACAATCGCAAGGTCTATAGCAAATAATGTTAAAGTGGTCTACAGTAAAGTATGGAAGACAATGGGGTCGTTGCACTAAATAGAAAATCAATATAATTTTGATAGAAATAAGTAACTAGGTATTTAATGGCCCTCTGGGTTACATTTATTTACTCACCAATAGCCCAAAATTTAAACAATGGCGATTTTAGCACGATGTGCGCCTTCAGAGAATTAAACAGAAACACGTGCTGCCCCAGTTAATTCATTAGCTTAGAAGTGCTTGTGATTGGTCATCTGAATTGAAGTTTTGATACCCAGAAAGCTAAAGTTATGTGGAGCTTGAGTCGGTAAAGTAGAGAGCAATAAATATTAGGAATAATCAGAATTTGACATTTGAAAATTGAAAATTGTGTAACGACCCCATTCAACACGAACCATTTTATCCATACGATTATCAAAGGGTACAAATGTTACAACATTGGGATCGTACCATAAGAGTTGAATTCTATCAGTACATCAACATGATCATATCGAAAATTTCACACAATCTATTTTGGCTGCAGACGAAACCAGGCGTCTGAAACTCCTCGTCGGCGTGTTTGATTTTTTAAAGCCGGTTTCGTAGAGCTACCGTCATGGGATAGTAATCAGGGCTGCTCATCTTTTTATGTTGTTACTGTTTTGATGTGTGGGGCAATTTTTGAAATGGTAATTTTTTGTGGTTAATATACATACATACCCACAATGATCAAATATTTTTGTTAAACCACAATCTATACAGGGTGTCCTGATAAGGTTGGCAACCGGCGATATCTCGGTAGTTATAAAGCCTAGAGCTTCGGGAAAAAAATTACTTGTAGTAAAAGTGGCAAACAAAATCGCTGGAAATTATTCTGAAGTTCCTAGATTGACCGCAAGAGGGCCTAACACGCATCATCAGTTATAAAACGTAGATTTTCTCTAGAATTTTCTTATTGAAGGGGACTTTTAAATATGCACATTGTAAACTACTAGTGATTTTTCATATTTTTTGTTTCACATTTCCTTCTCTATCTCTCAAAATAAAGTGGTGGGGGAAGATGAAACTTTATTTTCTTTTTATTTTGATAACTCTGACGTGGCTTAACGGAATTTTACAAACTTGGTCTCGTTGAAAAGGGCTTTCCTTACTCAACTTAGCCGAATATTAATTGCGCGATTACAATTATTAAAGTGACCGCTAGATGGCGCTTTTTTATAACACAACCAAAATTGCCGTTTTTCTCAACAAAATTAAATGGAACGGTATTTCTCTTTTACATTAGTTTTAAAGAATACAAAGAGACTTAACTTCCGGCGAAAACCGCATATCGATATCTTCATTCGTTCTCGACTTATTAACAAAAAAGTGCATTCGTGGTACCCGCTAGCGCATCAGATTGATTTTAACATAGCCATGAAAAGAAAGATTATTTCTTAATCATCACCACCTTTGACGTTGTCATCAAGAATGCCATGAAAACAAAAATGATTTTATATTTTTTAATTTTGACAAGCTAGCCATTGTTGGTAGCAATGCCTAATAATAAATCTTTGTAAATTTGCTTCAGTTTAAATATTAATTTTTTTTTCAGTGTTATTAACTAAAAATGTCTTATTCTAACGCCGAGGCATACGATATGCTCGCTGTTTATTTTCGTTGTTTTGAAAATGCGTGTATTGCTGCAAGAGAATATTCCATCAGATATCCCGAAAGAAGGCATTTTAGCAGAAAAGTGTTCAAGCATTTGGCAAGACGTCTAAGACAAACGGGACGTGTGCGTCCTATTCCAGCACCCATGAGACAACGACCAGCGCGAACTGAAGAGAACAAAATAAATATTCTTGCGAACGTAGAAGCGGATCCACATTTGAGTGTTAGAAACATTTCTGCCAATTTAGGAATAAGTAAAACAACAGTGCATACTGTTTTACGCGATAATAAATTACATCCCTACCATATTGTGTTGCACCAAGCCCTTGTGGACACAGATTTTGATCGAAGATTAGATCATTGTTATTGGTTAAGGAATATGTGCTTAGAAGACCCACAATTTTTGCTTCGTATTTTGTGGACCGACGAGGCAACGTTTACGAATACTGGAGGAGTAAATCTGCACAATATGCATTATTCGTCAGCAAATAATCCCCACTGGATGCGAGAAGTAGACAACCAAAACCAGTGGAGTATTAATGTTTGGTTCGGTATTTTGGGGGACAAAATTATTGGTCCGCATATTTTTAATGGTCATTTGAATGGCCATATGTACCTAAACTTTTTGAGAAATGAGCTGCCAGGTCTTTTGGAGGACATCCCTTTAGACATCAGAAGAACGATGTGATACCAACATGATGGATGCCCTGCGCATTTTTCTCGCGAAGTCAGAAACTTTTTAGGCAACATCTACCCAGATCGATGGATCGGAAGGGGAAGCCTGTTTCCGTGGCCTGCTAGATCCCCGGATCTAACCGTTTTGGATTTTTATTTATGGGGAAGGATAAAAGATATAGTTTTTAAGTCACGTCCTACTACTCCAAATGATATCATTAATCGAATTCAAAACGCAGTAAATAGCATTTCAAGGGCTGTGTTATTACTGTGTTATTGTTGCTGTTAACGTAAGTACATTTTAGAAAAGAAATAAAATAAGTTTCTCGTAAGCTTTCTGTTGTTATTATGGCTGTTACCGTAATTCTTATTTTCTTAGTTTGCTGGCCTTTAAGTTTAACCCTTCAAATTTATATTAGTATAAAATACCTCGTAAAATACCATTTACTTAATACTGCATTAAATGTTAATAAATACCACGAATGCACTTTTTTGTTAATGAGTGGAGAACGAATAAAGATATCGAAATGCGGTTTTCGCCGGAAGTTAAGTCTCTTTGTATTCTTTAAAACTAATGTAAAAGAGAAATACCGTTCCATTAAATTTTGTTGAGAAAAACGGCAATTTTGGTTGTGTTGTAAAAAAGCGCCATCTAGCGATTGCTTTAATAATTGTAATCACGCAATTAATATTCGGCTAAGTTGAGTAAGGAAAGCCCTTATCAACGAGACCAAGTTTGTAAAATTTCGTTAAGCCATGTCAGAGTTATCAAAATAAAAAGATAATAAAGTTTAAACTTCCCCCGCCACTTTATTTTGAGAGATAGAGAAGGGAGTGTGAAACAAAAAATATGAAAAATCACTTGTAGTTTATAATGTGCATATTTTAGAGTCCCGTTCAATAAGAAAACTCTAGAGAAAATCTACGTTTTCTAACTGATGATGCGTGTTACGCCCTCTTGCGGTCAATCTAGGAACTTCAGAATAATTTCCAACGATTTTGTTTGCCACTTTTACTAGAAGTAATTTTTTTCCCGAAGCTCTAGGCTTTATAACTACCGAGATATCGCCGGTTGCCAACCTTATCAGAACACCGTGTATATAGTCCGGCATAATGTTCCTTATGGAATTTAATCCGCTCATTGAGCCTAGGATCCCTTTTTTGGGATGGATCAGTTCTCGTTTTTCTTCCTTTTAATCTCATAAAGCTTTGTGTGACATTGCTCTCTGTACTATTGCTCTCCACTTGTTCCGATCTTTAACATCTTCTCTCCAGTTGTTCACCTCCATGATTTGTAAATCCCCCATCACCACATCCATCCACCTCTTCCTTGGGCGTCCTCTGCCTCTTCCCTCATCTGGCCTCCACTCTGTTATTCTTCTCAGTACACTTTCTTCTGAGGTGCGTCTGATGTGTCCAAACCATCTCATTCTTTGCGCCTTTATTTACTTTACAACACCCTCTCCTCCCACCTCGTGGAGTATTTCAAAATTCATTTTTCGTCTGTACTCTCCATTGTCCATTTTTTGCCACCTAATATTTTTCTTTCAAACACTCTTATTTGCTCTTCCTCTTGTTTTGTAAGGTACATCGTTTCACCTGCATATGTTATAATTGGTCGTATCATTGTTTTGTATATTCTGAGCTTTGTCTTGGTGTTCACTATTTTATTTTTTAAAACTGCTTTATTTGCAAAGTACGCTCTGTTCGCAGCTTGTATTTTTTCATTGATTTCATCTTCACTTCCCTTTCCTATTCTCACACCCAAATATTTAAATGTTTCTACTTCGTCGAAATCATAGTTGTCTATCTTAATTTTATTTCCTTCCCTTTGCTTCTTCTGGTTTATTTGCTTATACTTTGTTTTTTCTTCATTTTTTTCTTTATTTATATAACCACAATCTGTACACAAATAATATCATTTAATCGCCACGTACATGTGCACACGGATGTAAGTATATCACGACAACATGGACGACCTGGATGCGCACCAGAATGCGTGAGCTAAAATCAAAGGGGACAGATTCATTTCTGTTTATATTCTTTATTCTGTGATGAAACCATATTTACTCGAAATGGAGTGAACAATTTTCATAACTCCCGTGTTTGGGCAGTAGAAAATACTCATGTTATAGGAAGAACACACTTTCAGGATAGATTTTCACTAAATGTTTGGGCTGGTTTTGTAAATGGCATTCTATCTTTGAATGACATGAAAATTATTTGCAATTTTTACAGAACAATTTACTTGAATTTCTTAAAAGATGTTCTTCTAAATGTGAGGGAGACAATGTGGTTTCTACACCGTGGAGCCTCATCGCATTTTAGACGAGAAGTTCGGGAACACTTGAGTAATGTTTCCAAATAGGTAAATAGGGCGCTATGGACTTGGGATTTCTTTCTTTGAGGTCATTTGAAAAAATTGTGTATCGCAATGGAGAAGTGGATGACATGGAGGAAAGGGACAGCGAATAGAAATTGTTTTTGAAGTTGTTCATAGGCAAAGGAATTTTATTTTCGCCCTGTTTAGTAACTCATGTTTACACCTAAGATCAAACGAACAGTCACAACTTTGAACAATTTTTGTAGGAGCAATCATTGGTACGATTTCTTCGTTATTTTCTCGGTTATTTTGCAACTTTTGTATAGGTAAAGTCCTGCTTCCTACCGTTCTTTCTGTTTCTCCTTTTTATCGGGCTGATATTGAAAATAGAAGAAAAAACACACACCAGCATCTCGACCGGCTGTAATAATCTATTATTCTGACCGGTTGGTTATCATAACCGGTTATCCCCTTTCATGGCCGAAATTGTCTTCTAAAATGTAACCCTTTAAACTGATAGCCGATTTTCATTAGGAACTCAAGTAGCAACTATATCTTTGTTCATCACACACACATCACTGTCCGTCGATTGACCGGAGATTTTTCCCTTATGCTTTTTACTGTTTGTCCAAGAAATAAAACAATTAAGATGTGAGCATCAAAATTTGTGAATGTACCTATGTAATTGATGTCCTCGCACCATTACAAATTCTGAATGCTTCGGTGGTGAAACATTGGATAAAATTTTTGCGCTATGCCTACAATTACAGTAACATTTAGGTGTATTTTACATAAGAGTGTGCATTCCATATTTTTAGATTGTAGAACTATGACAAAAGAGGTTTTTGCACTAATAAGTTTTTCTTATTATTGAAAACTGCACATTTTGTGTCTGATTTATTTAAAGCATTCTTTGGCTAACTGTAGTAACTTTGTGTTTATTTGTAGTGATGTACAAGCGAGACCAGAACGTTTAATAAGTCGACTGCGAACAATTTCTCTGGATGAGTCTGGTCCGAAGTTGTCCGTAATGCGCCAGCCTCGAGGACCAGATGGTTCTAAGGGATTTTCGATAGAATTAAGAACAGGTCGTATACCAGGCATCATTGCTGAGTAACATTTTAATTGTAGTAATTGATGAAGCTGAATTCAATTTAATTTCGATTCACATTCTGTCATACATTTGTAGTAAAATAACTTGCTCGTGTCTTAGCAAAGAAGTTGAGGTATATACTGTATTTTATAAGTGCTACGTACGATTGAACAAATTAAATTAACTGAAAAAAAATGCGATGCAATTGTTATGGAAATTATGATAACAGATTATTTTGTTGGGCCCGAATAATTGATTTATACCTTTTTTGGGTGTATACACCAATATTAGTTGTAGCTGACGTTTATACATGTTGAAACAAGTCATTTGCTGTGCTTGAAACACTGCTTACAATACCAAAAAAAATGTAAAAAAAAATATAAAATGATAATCCAATATGACAAATATGAATACAATGAATTTATTAGTAGGCTAAAATGTTAAGGTATTAGAATATGTCTATAGCGAAAGACTGCATCAGTAAAAGTAAGTTACGGAACTTTTTGTAAATTTCGTTTACTCTACTGTTTAAATGTGGCGTTTGTTTGCCAGTTGTGCAGTACCCGCAGCATCTACTTTTCCGATAATAAAGTAAATTGAGCTCCATTCACGGTCCTAGCGGTACATACAATAAAAACCCAATTTTTGTGACTTTAAAGATCAAAAACTTTTTATGACAAAATTAAGCTTTGATTAAAATTATTGCACTTTTGGTTTTGTGTGAAACAAGTAACATATCGATATTCGATATTAAATATTTGAATTCACCCATCCCTAGTCAGGGGTGTCAAACTCATCAAATATTGAATTCTTGAATGTGGGTGTGTATCACAGCAAAATAATAATAACTTTTAACATACACAAACAAAATTATTGTAAAAGCCAGCAAAATAAAAATTCTAAAAAAATATGAAAAGATCTATAGAACTTTTACCAACACTTGGAAGCGTTTTCTTTCTTATAATTTGTCTGTAATGGGCATCATATCGCGAACTGCATGAGTCTGCATGGTACTTGAATACTGAACTGCTATTCCGGCATATCGAACATTATAACATTGTTTTTGCTTGAATTACCTTGAAAAACTACGTTCATCTTGTACTTTCAGTTGCAAAATATGAGAATTGCATCAAGGGCCGCAGGCTTAGTGACAGCGGGCCACATGTTTGACACCCCTGCCGTAGGTCCAGTTACATTACTTCTGATAGAAGCAAAAAGGGAATAAACTAATGTGTAGAAAGATAGATAGACAGCTCATGTCATCAGTTAAGAACAGGTGGAATAAAATCTGATTGGATAAGTTCAGGTCTTTTGGCCTTACCAATATTGGTCTTAACAACTGTAGATATGAGCTGAAGGTCTCTCTTGTTGGCAAGAAATTTTGTAAAATGGACTTTAATTATGCACTAGTAACTGCATAATACAGGTTGGGTCGATAGTAAGCAATTGTTCGGTATCTCCAACAGTTAGAAATATTAAAAAATGTTACATGTGCAAGTTGTTCCCAGTGAAATCTGGCAGCAGCTAAAAATTTTTCAGCTTTTCCATACTTGCTCCAGGTTACCTTCACTGGAGCACTTTGTATTAGACTCCTTTAGATTCTTTAGTTGATGTCTCTGCGATATTGTATATCTACAGTGATTTTTGTCCTAAACTAAAAATTGTTGAGTTGCTGACATTTCTTTGCAACATAGTCAATAAACAAAAAAACAAAATAATATCGTGAACAAAGGCAGAATGGGAACTACTTAACAGCATCCATTGTATTTTTTAGTTGTATCAGGGTAGGTGTTTATCAGATGTGCTTGAGTAAGTTGAGTTCTCTGATGAGCTCGCTGATGAGTTGAATTTTTAACTCTTTTTAAGACATGATTTTTATAAAAACAAGTGGTGCGAATCGAGATAGGAAATTTGTGGGGTTTTGAAATTTTTAGATTTGTATTTTCGGGTTTTTGTGATGACTGCAGTTATTTTTACTTAATGCTTTCGTTCCACCAAAATATCACTGTTACAGCTTAATTTAATTCCAAGATATTTAAATTTCATATGTAATTGCTTTGCATCAGTTAAAATATTTGTAAGAAAGTGCTGGTAACTGAAGAGATATAAAGCTTAGCCAAAGTTGTCTGATACAACCATAGTAAAATTGATATAGGCCTCTGAAAATGAAGTGGAATAAGGAGGTTGACCTGCATATAACAAATATAGCTGAAAATAATTTTAGTTCGCGCTAATTCTTTGGAAACAAGTTTTGCATTAAAAGTAGTTTTTAATCCTTTCAAACTGTTAAGGAGATATGGAAGAATCCCACACTATTGACTCACCCTGTACAAATAAGAGAAGTACAAATTTCATGTTGATGTAAACTATAGACTTTCTCGCATACCGCTAGAACCAGCACTCCTCTTGTGATTCGTGCGTATTTTTCTGTGATAGCTTAGCCTAAAAAATTAATGTTGCATCGTCTTCACCTGAAATTCACACTTTTATTTTTTTTGTAGTTTGTTTTGTAGTGTACAAATTTTGCATTGTTAGTGCCTGATTGGAAATTTTGTGCGATTGTTGGTGTGGGTACTGTGATGCAGTTTTTGTAAAAAGAACCATGTCTATTAACAGTACTGAATGTGATTAATTTCTCTTTTTCTTTTTTCTTTTTTTTATGTAAACAAGTTATTTTTTATTTTTTTGAGGAAATAAATACACGTCTATTACAAAAATCATTTATTTATAACGTAGAAAATGAACAGGCAAGATTTTCCATGGTAGTTTTCAGTTGCATTCGTCATATTACTATGCATTCGTACGGAAAGAAGTCATTTGCAGAATGTACCCCAGGAATCGGACAAGCTGAAATACAAAAAATGTCATAGTCATGTGTATGTGTTTTTTTATAGTATTTTTGATGTAACTAAGATCATAAGAGCAACAAATCCGTATGTAACTGTTATAAAATAATAAAAGTTATAAACAATCCAAAACTTAATGCTTTCAATTTCGTAAGGAACATGAGATTTTAAGTTGGTGGTAAACTTTCTTGATTATATTTTATTGGACAATTTACCAAGTTTTTTAAACCTTTTTGGAATAACTAATATAAAATATGTGACAGGGTAAGAATATTCTCCAAGAAAAGCAAGTACTCTTTCACATTACGTGGGTCAACTGCTTTATTAGACACTACTGATATGTCTCCAAACTAATTTTTATAACTATACCATAACTACAGAGACAAATAGTTATTTTCAAAATAGTGTGTTCAATGGGATCAAAGCACCCCACTTTGCTGGAAACTGGTTGTAAATGATCAGAGCCAGTGGCAGCTCGTAAGTCGGGAATTCCCAAAACATGTAGCCTCTGCAATGGGCAAATAAATGACATTTTTATTTCGCATATTGATAATTTGGATGAAAATATTTGACCCATGTTTTTGCGTTTTTCTCTGCTTCATTTTAGTAATTAATAATTCGACTTCACGTGTGCATCCGATAATGCTGTATATGTAGTTCATTATTTCTACATTTATAATAAAATGTGAATTATTTTAATAGCTTTAATCAAATGTACCGGGTGTACAAATAAGAAAGGTCGGCGGCCGTATATCCGTAACCGTTTGCCCTAGAACTTTCGTAAAAAAATATTAAAGATAAAATTGGCCACGAGAAATTGCTGGAAATTATTTTTAAGTTCGTAGATTTGCCGCTAGGGGGCGTAAGGGCTACACCAAAGGAAAAATAATTTTTTCCTTGAAAAATCACCAATAAAGGGTTATCAAAAATAATTTTTTTGAATTCTACTGAAAATTCTGAATAACTTTCGTTTAGGATTTTTTGCTCTAGCACGTCAAATAGAGTTGGCATGGGCGGACAAACATTGAGATGAAAGAATGCTTCTAACTCCGGTTTGGCTCAACGGAATTGGACAAACTTGAGCTTCTTGAGAAGAGCTTTCCTTGTTCTATCAAACGAAAGTTAAATAAAGTAATTTCGAATTTCGTGGCCACAGGTAGAGGGCACGATTATACATTCAAAGCTATTTTCGCGTTTATCTTAAAAGATATCACCATGCGGCTTGCGCCATGTTTCTTATAATTTTCACCTTTTTTTTAGCAGTATTAAAAAACTATATTATTTCCATTCGAATTTTTCAAGATAAACGCGAAAATAGCTTTGAATATAAAATCGCGCCCTCTACCGGTGGCCACGAAATTCGAAATGACTTTATTTAACTTTCGTTTGATAGAACAAGGAAAGCTCAAGTTTGTCCAATTCCGTTGAGCCAAACCGGAGTTAGAAGCATTCTTTCATCTCAATGTTTGTCCGCCCATGCCAACTCTATTTGACGAGCTAGAGCAAAAAATCCTAAACGAAAGTTATTCAGAATTTTCAGTAGAATTCAACAAAATTATTTTTGATAACCCTTCTTTATTGGCGATTTTTCAGGGAAAAATTTTTTTTTCTCCTTTGGTGTAGCCCTTACGCCCCCTAGCGGCCAATCTACGAACTTAAAAATAATTTCCAGCAATTTATCGTGGCCAATTTTATTTTAAATATTTTTTTCCGAAAGTTCTAGGGCAAACGGTTACGGATATACGGCCGCCGACCTTTCTTATTTGTACACCCGGTACAAACAACCCGCACTCTAAACAATCTTTTTTCCGCGAGGCTTACTACGTAATGTGGTAAGTTAGTGGTTACTGAAGTCAAGGTTACTTGTGCAGTATGTTGGGGTTTGTCAAATACAGGGTGTCTTAGAAAAAGTGGGTCAACACTTAACTACTGTAAGTTAGCTTATGGACTTGGGATTTTGTGGAAATACTTTTCTATTCGAATGTGATTTGCAGTATGAGTTTAATGAAAACTGGTATACGAGAAGTTTATTTTTGAGGAACCCCCAGGCCCCTTTTAACACAGAACTTTTTATCGGCACGCCAACGACTATTTTTTTGTAACAAAATAACAAACGTCGTTTTATTTATTTTCCTATTTTGAGTCATTTTGTTTTAAAAAGACAATATATGCAATACAGTACACTTATTACACAATTGTTATTATTATTAATAACATAATAACCGACGACAACTTTAGCAAATATTTATTTAGAATCATTTTATAATAAATGTTTAGCTTTAGAGTGAACAAGCAGCAACCCTTTTAAGAAAAGTAAAATTAATTCTTTGTAACTGTTCATCATTAAAGAAGTTTGACGCTTGCTGAATTCTGGCCCATAAAAGGATTACTGCTTGTTCCCGTGAAAATAGCAATTACTGAACATTTATTACAAAATGATTCCAAATAAATATTTGCTAAAGTTGTAGTCAGTTATTATTAATAATAATAATAATAATTTTGTTCTATCAAGTGTACTGTATTGCATGTTGTCATTTTAAAACAAAATTGTTCAAAATAGGAAAATTTAAAGAGTAAAAATAATTTTGTTACAAAATGTGGTTATTGGAGTGCAGATATAAAAATTTGGGTAAAAGTGGCCTGGGTATTCTTAAAAATAAACTCCCTGTATGCTAGTTTTCATGAAACTCCTACTGCAACTCAAATTCGAATAGAGAAGTATTTGTACAAAATTTCAAATTTGCAAGTCAACTTATTTCAGAGTTATTTAAGCAAAACCAACCACGTTGGCAGCAATTCCGAGGGCTGTATCTCGATAGGGGTGCATTTTGTATACATACATCGTACATAAATTGGGTTAAATCGAATTATTTTATTCTCAGAAATATCTAGTTAGTGTTTTCCAACCTTTTCTGATGAGACACACTGTATATGTCAAAACAAATTAGCAGTATTCATATTGACGGAAGTTTATTTAGCATTTCAAAATTTCATATTTATGCATTTTAAGCCGTTTCTTCCCTTATTTATAACCCTATCTAAATAAAGAAACTGATTGCAATTTTCTCACAACGAAAGGTAAGATTTTCTGACCTTAAAATCACCAAACAGGGAGAACTGTTCGAAATGTTGAAGATGATGACCTGTATTTCGCTGTGAGGGTGTTGATTGAAAAGTCCTGTCGTGTTACTGGCCAAATAATGGAATTCAGTAACTATCATCGTGGTATGTCGTGGTTACCTTGCGGAAAAAAGCTTAATGTATACGCTACCCATCCTGCTGGCATTTATGGTTTTGCATAACCTTGTTTACTACTTGCTTGCTGTTTTGACATCAGAATCTGAAGTCTTATTACACTGAATACACTTTAATGAGTGAAACTAGGCCTTGAAAAATGAGAATGACAAATATGCTGTAGCTAAAATGACTCATGTGTTCATTGGTTTCTGTAAAGCAGGAAAGGGATTTTAAACTGTTTGATCATGCTCTTTGGCGAGCATGTCTTCGCCATTAAGGATAACTTGCGCGCAAGCAGTTAACATTTGAAAAGGTGGTTGTTTGAAAAAATTTGAAACATTATTTGTATTAATTTGGAACTTTCATCAATATTTATATTAAGGTGGTACTTACTTTACTAGGAAATTTTAAAAAAATCCACAAATTTAATTGGTGTCCACTTCGTTTAAGTAATCACGAGGGGTGAACCGCACAGCAAAATCTTGTACACCAATTCCTCTATTTATGTGTAATTCCTTTTAATTCCCCGCAATTCCCATCTAATTCCTGCAATTCCTCAAGTAATTCCCGCTATTCCCCATGTAATTCCCGCAATTCCCCATGTAATTCCTGCAATTCCTCAAGTAATTCCTGCAATTCGCCTACTAATTCCTGGAATTCCCTTACAACTAATTCTTGCATTTCCTGTACGTCCGATACTGCAATAATTTACAGCGCATGCGCAATCGTTAGTATAAACATTTCTGCAATTCCCTTGTAATTCCTGCAATTCCTCACTAATTCCTGCAATTCCCCAAACCATTCCTGAAATTCCTTACAAATTTATGTAATTCCTCAAGCTTGTACACAAATTCCTCTATTTATGTGTAACACCTTTTAATTTCCCGCAATTCCTATCTAATTCATGCAATTCCTCAAGTAATTCCCCCAATTACCCATGTAATTCCTGCAATTCCCCATGTAATTCCTATAATTTATATTTGTAAAGATGATGCAATAATTTACAGGGCATGCGCAATCGTTAGTAAACATATCTGCAATTCCCTTGTAATTCCTGCAATTCCTGTGCAATTCCTCACTAATTCCTGACTAATTCCTGCAATTCACCAACAATTCCCCAAACAATTCCTGCAATTCCCTACAAATTTATGTAATTCCGTACTAATTCCTCTGCAATTCCTCAAGCTTGTACACCATAATTCCTCTGCGGTTCACCCCTCGAGTAATCATAAAAGTTATTTATGATACAAGTATCGTAACAGTTCGTATTACGATATAAGATCTACAAATTATCAACATCTCCCGGGGTTGAGTTATATCAAATTACACGAATTTTGTAATTAACTTTTACAAGTAAATTTCATTTGATTTGGTTTTAATATTAGTTTGAAGTACAATTCACTTCACAAAATGCGTGCACTAAAGAATGTCAATTTAGCATAGGGCGCTGAAGTGTCATTATAACATTCAAATGAAAGTCGTAAAAATTTGTATTATGTATGGATAGTAGATAAAATATGTTTAGTAAACTATTAACAAAAATTACAAATAATTAGAATCTTTCATTTTCGATTTTTCGCTACTGGCAAATGAATCTGTAACCTTGCTCAAGTTGTCAATTCAAGTTTACAGCGTAACAAGCGAATCACTTTCTTGAAGTCAGCATATGACATAATTTGACATTGTCTGAAAAATTCATTGCTAAGAGCAGGGCCGATCATCTGCTTTATAAATTGGGCAAGTCCAAGCAGCTCAGTAACTGGCACAGCATATTTTATTTGCTTTTAAAACGCATTATGTTCGTCTGTCACTTGTGTTCCTTAAGCCACCTCCTCACTATGTGGCAAACTAGGCGAACGTTGTTGATGTGTGAAGTTTGCCAAACTTGACTTTCAGGTTCCAGAGGGTGCCGAACGTTCCACACACAAATAACTGTCGAATCTGCAAACATTTGCCACATATTAGGTAGCGGGTTTGGGTTTCCTATGCATATGTGTAAATGTCTCTGAAGAAGTTCTCTTTTACAGACTTCTATCCAACGTTAGCAGAGTTTGTCATGTGTTGTACCATACACACTATGGGACAAACTTCACACATTGCCAATGTTCGCCTAGTTTGCCACATAGTGTGGAGCCGGTTTTAAACAAAATATGACATGTTTTAAGTGATCTGAAGAATTGGTTGCCTAAATCTTGCCAGAAATTGCTTAGAAAAACAAACAATGAACAAATAGTTAGGTATATTCAACATATTGACGTTTAAGCAGTTTTCCTATAACAATTGAAAGGCAAATGCAGGTGAAGATTATGAAACTCGGCTAGCAACGTTTGGTACACCTGTCCTAAAGCGCAGATTTTTATCTTCCACAAGCTTTGGAACACTCGTTATGAAGCATAAAATAAAATGTCATGTCTTAATTATGTTTAATACCACTGTGGACTCCACCAGTATATTAATCGGTGACGATACTTGACCTTTTCTGAGAAAGAATACTTCAAAAATATATTTCTGTATATTTCTGTCGTAAAAATTAAGTAATTAAAACTTAGTGGTCAATATAAAATATAATATGAGATGACTTTGTAACGAATGAAAGAGTACGTTGCACTGGTTTCATGAATTTGGTGTACTTAATATAAAATTAGTGTCAAAAATATAAACAGGCTAGATTGCTCTATAAGAAAACTCAAGGAAGTAAAACTAGATCTTAATTTCAATGGTTAGCATTCACACATGTATTTTCAAACGTAAATATCTTAGATACTATTATTTTTTGTACTTGACGCAATTAAATATTCCATTACCATCTTATTTTTGAAACATACAAATGCTATCAAAATAAACGGCAATGACCGTTAACATTGTACTTTTTTGCTCGAACTTCCTATGTTTGTTACAAAAATAAAATTAAAAACCTTAGAAATTTGTACATACAGTATTATCAAATTGAACAATATTGTTTTAAAAGAATAAAGGTTATCAGTTTTAGCACCATTGATAAAGACTTACCGCGATCACATCGTAAGCCGTAATAACCAGTTCCCTCACATTTACATTTAAAATTAGGAGGTTGAGAAGTTTGGATACAAGTACCACCGTGCCTGCAAGGACTGGGGTTGCAGTTATCACTTCGACCTAAAACATTAATTAAATCGCCTTTTTTACCTATTCATTTATAGTCCTTTCAGGACCAAAATAATATGGAGTTTTCACAACAAAATCTTTTAAAGTGAGATATTGTAAATTGCATAAAAATTACCACCGGTTCAACACTATAAGCACATTTGGAAACACGAATAACTCCGACCGAATTATAAGTATGTATGTATTTAGTTACCTACTAGTACAGTTATAGCACATTCGGTATGGAAGGTCCATGTGTTTTAATAGTTTTTACCTTGTTCCCACAGCACTTCTCAGTGGGTTTCCTAACTGGATGGTTAGTGCAGTGGCTTTCAAATCCGTGAAGCTTGTGATCGATGCATTGACAAATAGAAAAACTCCATCCTTCGGGTCTTCTACTAACTTTTTCTAAGTGTATTTTCAGGCACTTGCCGATCGTGTATTGTACGTGTATTGTATTACTTGAACTACTCATTTTTTGTTATAAAAACATTTGTGGGAAAAATTAAAATTCTGGGATTAAATAAAGCTGTAGCAGTGTTATTTTGGTGAGGTGGCAACAATACAGACAGATTGTTTGAAATGGCCTGAACAGTGAACAAACTGAAATGAGGGGTTTAAAACAGAACGAAAATTCCTGTTGAACTATGTCCTAATAAAGATACAGAATGTTGAGAATCAACTATCGACTCGTTCGGAAAACTGTCAGTCAAAATTTATTGCTTGAAATAGAAGCAGCTGGGGTACTTCAATAATCTGGCAAAAAAAGTCAGCTTTGGTGCAAACTTCGTCGGTTCTTGGGAAAAATTGCAGCAGCGTCCATTTTTTGCAGGAAAAGTGGTGGAGCTCCACCCATTACACACCACTGACTATTCGGATTTCATCGAAACTGCAGTATATAAAATTTATACTGCATGGTATGTATCACAGGCACAATGGAACGGGATCATGAAAAATCTCTGCTCAATGTATCATACAATATGATGAAAGCAGTGCTTGCAATTCTATGGGTTTTGTCTTTGTCCCCCATTACAGAAGCTCGCCCACACTTGCAAGTACTAGTTAAAAATGAAAACATCAGCGAACACGATGAACCACTAATTACTAAAAAGCCTAGCAGAATAAGTAATACCACAGCATAATACAGCAGAACCAGTGTCCCTAAATTTTCTAGCTCGCGTTGCGTAGCCCGCGCAGCTTCTCAGGCTACACCATGTGTTCTTTTTCGTCCGTCGCCGAGTTAATAATAATACCAATTGAAGGTCACCAAACACTGCTAAAACACTTCAAACGCACCGCACATAACTTTAACTGCTGTATTATGCTGTGGTAATACTCAAATTTGAACTCGTAGTCAGAATTTTAAAATAACGTAGAGGGTGGTTAAAAATAAGGAAACGTGAAATTGTGCTAAGAAGAAAGTATCAGTAATCAGTTAAATGAGACGAAATTAAAAATGTTACACGAAAAAGATGTTTCTAACGTCAATGAAAGTTCAGATACGAAATTTGCATGTTGTATCTCAAAATCGCCTTCATTCGGTAGATACTTGGCGATTAACTAAACTCCAAAAATATCAGAAATTTTGACTAGAGCAACGAATTCGTTTAGTTGAATATCATGGAATATGTGAAACAATGTATTGCTTTGTAAATTGAACTTTTCAGAAAAAATCTCCAGGAATGAATTTGTACAATTACTTTAATCATAACGAATGTAAAAATATTAACTCTGAGATACAACATACAACGTTCAAATTTCATATCTGAACTTTCATTGACAGAAACATCTTTTTCTTGTAACATTTTTAACCTCCTCTTAAATTACCGGTAGGTAGGTACTTTGCTCTTAGCACAATTTTAAGTTTCCTTATTTCTTGACCAACCTGTAAGTTATTTCGAAATTCTGACTATAACTACTAAGGACTTCTCGGAATAAGCAAATCTTTGAATGACTTTTTTTTGTAAAAATGCGAAATAAAAAAGTTTACAAGTAGGTCCATCCGGGTCCGGGAACATTGCACTTTTTGTAAAAGAAACTGACAGACTTTAAGAACACGTGGCGCATTGTTTGATATATCAAAATTGTAGAAAATGTAAAAAAACCATAAATACACCACATACAACATGGTATCTTATCGGTTTTAAGGGGACTTTAGTAAAAGCAACTGTTTCGCTTGCACACGCTAATTCACCACAAAAGTGGCTCTTCACCTTCACAGCTGTCGATAGGTAGGTAAGTGTTTTAGTAAGCCTGTCGGAAGTTGTATTCAAAGACTTGGAGAGGGGACTTAGCTATTTACGTTTACGACTGAAGCATCCGGGTACTCACAGTCTAAGCGTTTGTTTGTGGAAAAGCCAAAACAAAGCAGCCGACCAGTTGTGTAGTAAACTGTAAACAGGTGCCGCTGCGAAAACGGAATATTACGGAACATTCGCCTGGTCGGTTGTTTGAATATAATAATAAACAACGCGACCCGCTGGCCTAAAACCGTGTAGGCTTCACAACAAAATCAGCTGTTGTATAAAAACGCTGGGTCCATTCTCTAAGTCTTTGGTTGTATTAGCGGTCGTCCAACATCTCGTTCCATTTGAGGTTAAGTTCATAACCGTGCATCAATTTTTGCATTATCTGTCTTGAAAATAATGTAATTAAACCTTGTAGGCATATAAGTAGATGTGAAATACCATTATTACTCGTAGCATATTGATCTTTGTGGTATGACTATCCATATTTTTTCATTATGTATTTTTTCACTAATGGATTCCTAAAACAGCACGCCAATGTGTTTGAGGAATAAAATAACAAACAGGGCTCCCTGCGACCCGCTGGCTAATGACCATGTGGACTTCACAACAAAATTAGTTGCTGCATAAGAACGCTGGGCCCATTCGCCAAGTCTTTGATTAAAAGAGTCTAGTGCGATATTGAATTGACATTTTTATGTGTTGAAAATATGGCAGGAATAGAGTATTGGTTGAAGTAAGAATGTCGGATAATCTATTAGTGAAAGCTTGCACTAATGGTGTTAATATTTAGATAAGAGACGAGCGACATCAATTGGTGGCTAACGAAACTAATAGATTGCAGTTTGAGAGAAAGCAATATGGCGTTCGTTTTGTTTCAAAGTCCGCGCAACGAATTTACTGCATCGACGGACCAGACCGCCTGTAAGTTAGTTTCGTCTGTGGACTGTGGTTGTAGAAATAGTTGGGACTGTAAAGATTGTGTTTGTTTGTTAGTGTTAAATCGTTGTTGCTGTTATTAATGTCCTTAATCACTAATAATAATTGCAAATATTTGTAAATAATTCATGTAAATATAGTCACTGTAAATAGAGGGTGTGTTTGAATCCAAACACGTAACAATTTGTGTTAGAAGTGCGAGTTGGAGCCGAGAAATGGGATAAACGTCGTGGATGGTTGTGAAAGTGAAATTTTCTGGAACAGGTTGTGAAACTTGGTTTCTGTGTGGTTTTTCGGCACTTTAAGTTTGTGAATGCCTACTCTGGAGAGGGAGTTAGAGGCTAAGACGCCTCGAATGCCGTAGAAAGTTCTGGAAAGGTTTGAAGTTAGCCGAATTAAGTGGAAATATTTATGCCTATGCCTATGACAAGAAGTGGAGCAGCCATGGAGTAGCAACTGGCAACTGCAGGTTTTTATAGAAGAATGTAGATGAAGTTATGAAGACCAGTCAAGAAGTAATGGAGAGCAATCTAGAAAAAATTAAGAATAATCAAGAGGTAATGGAAACCAACTTACAAGAAGCAATGAAGAGTAGCCAGAATTCAGAAAGAAATTAACAATAACGTAGAAGAAATGAAGTCGGCTATATAAAGAAGTTAAGAACAGGTTGCTGGAGGAAGAAACGCAAGGAAAGGTGTAAGGTGATGGATGAAGTGAAGAATGAAATAATCAAAATAAATGAGATAATGGTACAACTGGAAAAGAAGAAGAAGAATTTGGTGGTTGCGCAGCGGGGAGACGTTTTGAATGTTCTGGATAGGGTAACGAGCGAGCAGCAAAATAACTACAAAGAACTAGTACATAAAGAGTCTAGAGATGAGATATGGTCACCAATACCTCCAGCAATATTGCACCAGGCTCAGTTTAAAGGAAGGTCTCAACGTTCCAACGAGACCTTGTAAGAATGGGGAAGACCCGCTTAATCGAATTTATAACTTTTAGTACTGTAATATCAAGCATAAATAGAATATGTATCGCCTACCACGTAAAAATTTCGATTATGTGCCGTGCTGAACGAAAAATTTGTAACTTAGAAAGCAGCATGACCGGGATGGCTAAAACGCGCGCTTTCTGTGGCGTAGGAGACCTATCCGTTGCGCCGCGGTGTTTACGCGTCTCCCTGGAAAAAGTGGGAGGAGTCGAGAAATAAACGAGCGCTCAGGGTGCAAACGGATCGGTTTGCGCATGTGAAAATCCCTACCTAATCTGTCGGGCCCAGTGGTCAAGTACGTCATCAGCGTCATTCAAATATTGTGTCTCGAGCGTGACACATGTTTCGTATTTAATTATGACGAAAATAAGACTCAAATGTAAAAATCGAAAGTTGCGGAATTTGTTTTGGGTAGTAAACTATTCAATATGATCATTTTCAAAATTTGCGGGTTTTCCCCACTGGAGGCCGATATTGGACGTTTGGTTCTACAGGCATATCCAACAGCCACTGAAGGAGTTCTTGGAGAGTCTGACAGTTGAGAACTTCATCGAATGCCTGCGAGATAGTGAGACAAAGCTTACACTCAAGTTGGCTGGACACCAGGCATTGGCAGATGCTTTGGCCCATGCCTTAGAGCGTGAGGCCACAAAGCAGATATCTCGGGGATACGCTAACGTGCGTCAACTTCACTTGAAAGATGACACGGACGAAGACTTGCTGGAGAAAGTTGTGGATGGAGCGGTTTTAAAGGAGGAAATTCCTAAGTTGCTGGAATTGTGGAGAGAAGGACCGTCTCCGCAACAGATGTCGAAACACTCCCAGGCGAAACCAGGATGAGGCTGGTACCTCTAGGTATCAGGGAAACTAGAGTCGACCAGTTTTGAGGAGCGAAAGCTGGTCCAATTTTATCAAGTCCCAGTGGGAAAAGTAAAAGTGTTGAGATTGGTTCGAGTTGGGTCTATAGAAAGAAGACTGAGATTACCATCGACGCGGGAGCAAATGACACAATAGTGAGAAGAGATGTTGTGGTGTCTGATTGAAGAATTAGGCGGCCGATCAATAAAAATATCCAATTGGTTACTGCTACCGGTGAAAGAGTGCCAGTATATGGAGAAGCAGAAATCTACATAGTTTCCTGGGATTATGCACCTATTACAGCAGTTTTGTGAAAGAATTTGCAGACAGCGATGCCTTTGCATCGCTTGACGAAGGAAGGCAGACCGTAAGAATGCCGAGGAGCATTTGAAGAGATGAAGAAGGCTCTGTGTTCTTGGCATAGGAGGCGTGTTATCCCAGGAAGAGAATGAGTAAAGAATAGGTTGTGGCCTATTTCAGTAAGGCACTGCCAAACGGGAAAGAAACTACTGTTTCACTAGAAGGGAGCTGTTAGCCATTGTGAAGACCATTGAGCAATTTCATAAGTATTCATGCGGGCAGCAATTCCGTATTAGAACCGACCACGCTTCCTTGAAGTACTTGTTACAGTTTGAAACCCCGGAAGGTCAGGTGGCCCGTAGGAGAGAGGTTACAGCAGATGCCATCGAACCCAAATACAGGTAGAGGAAGAACACTTACAAACCTGGAAAGACGCCGAGCTCAACGATAAGAACTTAGAACCTCTGCTGAAATGGAAGAAAACAGGAAGAAGACCGGATTGGACAAAAGTGTCTGACAAGTGTGGCCCTGAAGTCGTACTATGCCCAATGGGAAGCGAATGTGGGAGAGAATCGACAGAAGGGAGAGAAAACCTCCTTCGGAAGTCTTAGCAGAGGCTCGAGTTGGAGCAAGTGGAAGGCACTTAGGTGTCAATAAGATGACTATGAAGATCCGAGAGAGGTACTATTGGTTGGGCTGTCGAATTGACATATTAAACTAGTATCGGAAATGTAACGACTGCGCGCCCAATAAAGGACCTAAGACAAGGAGCCGTGGCAGAATGCGCCAGTATAATGTTAAAGCTCCATTCGAGAGGGTCGCGATTGATGTCGCAGGTTCAATCCCCACATCAGGAGATGGAAACAAATACATCCCGATTGCGGCAGATTACTTCAGTAAATGGCTTGAGGCCTATGTGTTACCGAATTCAGAAGCTACCAATGTGGCTGAAGTTCTTGTTTACAACTTTTTCCGCCGATTCGTTGTACTCGTGGAACTTCACTGGGACCAGGGACGAAACTTTGAACGTATAGTGTTCCAGAATGTGTGCAAGTTAATGGAAGTACGTAAGACCAGAGCGACTCATCCTTTGCACCCTCAGTCAGATGGTATGGTTGAAGGTTTCAACAGAACCACAGAGAACCATCTGAGGATTGTGATGAACGAACACCAGACAAACTGGGACCGACATATTCCATTGTTCTTGATGGTGTATTGATTAGCGGTGCATGAAACAACTGGAAGAACACTTGCCAGTATGCTATTTGGAAGGGAATTGAGGCTGCCTATGGATATGTTGTTGGGCATCCTGAAGATAGGCCGGTGCCGCGGTGCCTGTAGATGAGTATTCCTCGAATTTAGCAGAGAGTGGCCGCATGAAGACACGACGCCCGAGCTAATTCAGTAGGTTTCCAAGAAGGCGAATTATTGTGACTGAATAATCCAGCAAGGAAGAAAGGACGATCGCCGAAACTGCAAAAGAACGTGTAGGAGTCATTCCGAGTGATGACAAGGATCAATGATATTTTTTTCGGATCCAGCGATATCCGCTTTCCAAGGTGTAGGTGATTCATCTAGACCGGATTACTCGATCCGTACCATGGAACCAAAGGATATGATGTCTGATCGGGGGCGATCAGTCTTTTAAGGAGGTGGTAGTGTTATGAGAACCCTCTCGAATGACTTGAATTTCTTTACGAGTATCGCGTAAACAAGAGTTATCGACTACATTTATATGGAATATTGGAAAAAGTTTTGGAATAAACCTTAACCTTTGTAAAATATAAAGAGCATAAATATTCCACGAAGTCAGTCTTTGTGTAAATTTGAATGCGAGAGTTATTATAAGTGATAGATTACGAAGAGTGTTAAAAGAGTCTGGTGCTATAGTGAATTGCCTTTGTTGAGTTGTAGAAATAGTTGGGAGTTGGGACTGTGTTGGGACATTGTGTTTGTTCATAAATGTTAAACCGTTGTTGCTGTTAATTAATGTTCTTATTCACTAATAATAATTGTAAATATCTGTAAATATAGCCACTATAATAATAATAATAATAAAGTGCGTGTTTGAATAAACCCAAATACGTAACAATATTTTGATGACAGTATAAGCATTTATTGCTTTAAATTACTCAAAATGTTACAATGCCATCGGTTTTTGTTAGTTTTATCTAAAATATTGTAGGCAGAATAGTTTCCATCCATTTCCTTTCGAAGTCTTGTCTGTGCCGCTGGCGTACATTGTTTATCTCTGGGAACTAGGTGTTCGTTTTTCAAAGAACACCTGAAAGTTTGTACACTTTTGCAGATATGTATATGCGCTATGATTTAAGTTTTTTGTAATTCCAGAAAAAAGCGGTTTATTTTTAACATAAAATTGGAGTGAACAACCAACCAGATGCATTTTTCTAAACTGAGATCATAGCACATATCTGCCCAACAAGAAAATTCAATGTGCAAATACGAGTATCAGGTAGAAACTTCGAAAGATGTTTGTGTTTGAAAAACGAACGCCTATACTTGGGCCGCCCAACAGACGGAGTGATCACCCTGCAAGAACGTGCTCTAGCGGGGCCAATATTAATTTATGACGACCGAATTGGAGCGATGCGACTTCGTTGGGTCTAAAGACAGCGCATCACTGCGATTCTGTCGTCCTAAATTGATAGTGGTCCCGTCTAGTGCTCATGTTTGCAGGGTAATCACTCCGTCTGTTCGGCGGCCCAAGTATAGTTCTCAGGGATAATTAACGTGCGTGAGCGAGACAGTTGAAACTTCGTAAAGGCCGCTATAGTTAATTTGATTGCAGAAATTAAATATTTTTTGATAATTTTAATTCTAAGGCGAGAAAAGCAAAAGCTTTATTGTTTACTGATTATTTATGATTTTACGCAATAATTTGCTTATTAATCTGCGGTTTTATTTCAATGTTTCTGTGGTAATTATTATCAACAATTCAAATTCCAAGAACATACTAATTACTGCGTCACAAAAGAACTATGATCAAAACACATTTAGGTAGATACCTACTTTATTTGGCCGATTGTGCTTTAAAATATTAGACTTATGATTTATGTAAATCTATGTTGACTTTAAAATGCTTGCCGTCATTTTTTCCTTACCTTTTAAAGCCACTAAACAATCATTCATTGAAGGATACCTATATTCTGAAATACAGCCATGGCCACAATAACACTGCTTATTGCGAATTCTGCATCCGTGTCTAGTTTCGTGAGTATCACAGCTTTCAGCTAAGTGCAAACCTGTAAAAGCACCACGTAAGTAAACACAAAAATGGCCCTATGCAGGGGCAGATTAAGGTACCTATGCGCCGCTAGACACACAGTTGTTATCTTATAATGCCCCCCTCCCTTCAATAAGGCGAAAACGAAAAGCGAAAACAAAAAAATATTTGAACAGAAATGAAATTTGGAAATAAAATATGTTAACAAACTTAACATTTTACATAAAAACATTAACAAACATATTTTTCGAGTCTTTCTCGTAGCAAATTTAAATAATCCTGATTAAACGAATCACGTCGCAATATGTCTGCTTCGATATTGAGAATGGCCGGTGAATTCAATCTCTCCTCGCTCCTCCCTCGTTGTTGTTTGAAGAATTTATTCGCTTTAAAGCAGAACAATAAATTGGTTAATGCAGGATTATTTTATATCACTGACAAATCAAAAAGATACTTGAAAAATTTTATAGGTAATTTTCTTTTTCGTAATGCACATTGCGCCCCATTTTTATGGGTGCTCCTAGGCAAGTGCCTAGTAAGTCTAAACGGAAATCCGCTACTGGTCATATGCCTACTCAAGGGCGCCCATAGAAAATTTTCTAGGGGGGGGCAAAGAAAAAAATATGTAATATGTATGCAAAAATTATCAATGCGCCACAGGCGAAAATGTTGAATTTTCAAGGTCAGGGTCAAACGATCTAAGGGTTACCAATATTAGCTAAATTATGTTTCCTTTAAATAAATAGGTTTCATGAACACGTCTTCGATGCTTAAAAAATGCGAAGTGACATAATATTATGTAGATAATTCATTTTGTACGAAACTTTAACTGGGACTACAATTTCAAAACTAGTATTTCTTATAACGTGGCTTATGCTATAGTATATTATAGATATTTATTTATTATATAAAAAATCGTTATAACACGGTACATAACTAAATACGAAACATTTTATACATAAAAAATCTAAGAAAAGGTATTCAGTTTAAACCAAATCCTGGGAAAAAATTAATTTTAAGTTTCTGGACTCTTTTCCGAATTCATTAATTACGTTTTCAAGGAATTCTTTATTTTGAATTAGAAATTTCCTGTGGACGCTCATCAAACACAGCCCATTCAAACGATCTGCGCTTATTGTAGAGCGAATCCACGTTTTCACTCTACGAAGAGTACTGAATGACCGTTCTATGGTACATGTGGTTGGCGGCAAACAAACAGATATTTCGACGGCTTTCCCAATCGCAGGGTAAAATTTACAATGGTCTAACAGATCTATCATTGGCGTGGTTTCATTAATTTTTAAATCGTTTGAATTGTTATTGGTCCAAAAATAAAACCAAATGAGAGCCTGTTCCTTAAAATTATCTATACGATAATGATTATCAATAGCATCGACAGATTTAAGGTAATCCTCGTATGTAATATTACTAATATTATGAGGATGCAAATTATATAGTACAAATGCCGGATTATTGTCATCCGAAAATCTGGTACTAATTGAGGTAATCAGAGAATCTAAATATTTCAGAAAAATGGAAATTTTATAATAATCCTCTACAGAAGTGGTAGAATAATTTGAACGATGTACTTGGTGTTTCACCACTCTTGGCATTCGCAGGTCGATATCAAGGGCTTTAGCAACATTCTGCGCACCAAGAAAAATTTTATGAAAATTTTCAGAGTCGGATTCTCTGTGATTTTTAAACATTTCTAGCAAAGTAGTGACGTGTTGTTTAACACTTAACATGTCAATCGATTTTGATTGCAAAATATTTGTTACCAGCTCCAAAAGTCCTGAATATTTCGCTATTATATGAAGCGATATCAAAAAACACGATTCTGATGTTGCGCTTGAAAGTTGTTGGGCTTTTATTCGAGTTGCACCATTGAAATTAAGATCGGTCGGCAAAGAATCTAACGCGTTTTTAATTGCCAGAAAATTCTGAGAAAATAATCGTATGCTTTTATATTTCTCTGACCAACGCGTTTCGGATAAGAGTGGTGAATTCGGAACAAGATTTTGCCTTAGTGTGCTCTCTCGAAAAAATTTAATAACCTCTTTTATTGTTCCTATTGTGTTTCTTATTTCTGGAACTGCATTTAAGTCATTGACAACGAGATTTAATTTGTGAGAGGCACAATGAAAGTATAAGGCCTTAGGATACATTTCTCTAATTCGTTTCTGCACACCACTCTCATTGCCAGACATTGCCGAGCACCCGTCAAAACCCAGACCAACTAGTTTTGTCATATCTAGTTTTGCTTTTTCGCAGAAAAAAAGAATTTCATCAGAAATACTTTTTGCGTCCATTTTTTTTAATGGAGAGAAACCCAAAAATTCTTCTCGCGTACATGGCTTACTGTCCATGCCCTGCTTGCCCACAAAACGAATTCCAACTGACAACTGCTCGATGCCAGAAATATCGGCAGTTTCATCTGCCAGCAGTGAAAAAGCTATAATTTGATTATCATTGACAATATCAACTATTTCTTTTTGAATCAAAGACCCACAAATATTGATGAGTTCATTTTGAACGCGATGAGAAGTATACTTCTCTTTCCCTGACCATGTAGTTAAATGTTCTTGCAATATTTTATCTCCCGCATCAACCCTGAACTCTAAGAGATCTCTAAAGTTGCCCTCATCAGAGTTCTTTCCACGAAGTGACAGGTCGTGTGTGCCACAGAAAACTATGGTTGACAAAATCGGATGTAATTTGGCTCTGTTTCTTGCTATCAAATCATTTGCCGCCCGATTGAGTTGTAAATCAATGCTAAGTTTTTTATTAGAAATTATGTCAACAAAATTCTTAGATTTCATTACGCTTTCCCTATGCCATTTTGATTTTTCATGTTTTTTGGCTGATTCATGAAAATCTTTATATTTAGTGAATACTGCACAAATAAATGAACCTTGAAACCCTCTTTTTACCGCACTTCTGAATAAAACACAGTGAATACAAAGAGCGCCCTTTAGTTTTTTAGAGTATACCACCCAAGGATACTGATTGTGCCATTCTAAACGAAAATGTCTTTTACTTCCTGCGGGAACATCATTTTTATAATCATAGTTTTTCCCAGGATTAGGCGGATTTGTAATTAGATTGAATTTTTGGGAATCACTCAAAGCATGTAATTTTTCTAATTCAACAAAAGAGCCAATTTCCATATCTGAAACGTTATCACATCTTTCTAAAATTTCCGAAGCCTCTTGCGCCTCCGCTTCTGTTGTACTTTTACCTGCACTACTACAACCAATAGCACTACTGCTACCTTCTTCGGCTCGAGATTGAAATTTTTTTGGCGACACATTTGTTGTTGGATCTGCCCGCCTTTTCATAAATTTTCGTATATCCATTTGTTATTGTTGTAATATTTAAAGCTGGAATGAATAAAAATATCTCGTTGACTACCTCTACTAGCGTTTTCTTTTTGTTGTAAATTTTGGAATTGTAAATTGCGATTTGAAGTGTTTTTGAAAATATGTAAGTAACTGAATAATCTTACCAACAATACTAAAACTTCTGAAAATCACTGCCGCAAGTTTTTCAACGCTAACAAACAAAATAGTAGGTAATGGAGAAAATAACTAAATAAGCCGGCACCCCGCCAGTCGGCGAATCCAAATAGACGTTCTAGAGTTCTAGTGTGTAGACGTAAACCCGTAGACGACAAACACAAAAGTAACCGGCGAAGCGGGACGACACTGATGATTTTTGCGACGTTGCGCCGTTACGGATAACGGATGTTGCACGTTGTCATATCAGCCAACAAATTCAAATAACCGCAACGATTTGATTAATAAAATTTGGTGTAGTATAGTGTAGTACAGTACCTGGTCAGTAGCAAATTAATTTATTAATTTATATGTGGTTTGCAAGTTACAAATTAGGTATCAGGTACGTAGGTTAAGGAATCCAGCAATCCAGGGGGGGGCAAGTGCCCCCCCTTGCCCCTCCCTATGGGCGCCCTTGTGCCTACTCAATATACATAATTATTAATACCTAGTATTAAAAATATTAGGAACAGCAGCCCAATAGTTGGAAAGTTCTCCCATTGGCCTGTCTGAGATTCAGTACTCAGTGGTTGTCACTCGGCGCGAAGGTGCTAATCGGCAAAGACACTAAATTTTTCAATATTGATACTAGCTAAACATACACTTCCAAAGTGACTCGTCACAACTGTCACATTTCATTTCGAACAAACCACTTCCCAGCAGCACTAGCCAATCAGACGGTGTATGAAGTCAGCGAATTGGGGGGTCGAGTCACGGATTCGTTGGTGGATGGCAGGGGTTTGTTTGAAATAAAAACTACGTCACTACTTTTGTAGTGGATTATTTACGAGGGATTAGGCTGAATAATCCCAGCAATTATAAATACATTTTTAGCAGGCCAGGTCAAACAAAATGTGCGAAATTTTGACATTTGAAATTTACCTACATACCTACCACATACAACCCACGAAATAGTTTAATTATTGTTGATTCTACCAACTTTCTACTAACTTTTTGAAGAAACCTTGGCTTGGGATTTTGAGAAATGGAGGATTTTGAACTATACGCTACGCGGCAGAACGGATCGAGTTTAAAAACAACGTCAATTCTTCATTTTTGCACCTGATTGAGGGCAGATTTCATATCATACAGTAACCATGTTTATTATATACCTGTTGTATGTACATATATTTATCAAATAATTATTGAGGCACACTTCAGCCAAACGGCATCCGATCAATTGACGAGAGCTTTTTGTTTAAAAAATAAAACGGAAGAATAAAATGAAAATATCTGTAGTGAGCATCACTCGTAAGCCCATTGGATTACTAGTCCGATGCACTAAAGCGTTGATAATCTTGTTTTGAAAAACTAGCGTTGTTTTTAAGAGCCTGACGCCAATTTACTAAGAATCGTGGGGTTCCGGGGTACGGTGAAGGGTGAAGCAATTATTACAGCTTGAAAAATACTTCACATAGTAGAGCACTGAGCACAGTTATGTACCTACCTGCACATAAATATGATGAGTTACATTGTCTGCTGACCTACAGCGGACGGCAAAAATTATTTGAAAAAGCAGGGAACTAGTCGGTCAAACTAATAGGTATCTACTGAGAATGAATTTGTTGCGCGCAATCCCTCCATTTATAGTTTTTGAAATATTCACAGACAGGCAAACGTCTATCGTGCTCCCAAAATTCCTGTTAGTTTGGCTCTTAAAATCGGTTGACAGGACGAGCTTAGAAGGTCGTAGTGGACGACCAAAGACTGCAGGCTGCAGCAGAAATGGTTGATAACGTATAATCGGCATCTGAAATAGTGGAGACTCATATCGTATATCATATCTGTCTAGAAATCATCATAAAGTGTTCTCAGTCCGAAGACTGGTTGGACGTGTACCACCATCCTTTCCTGTCCTGAGTTAACCTACGCATTTCCCTAAAAGTAGAACACCCAACTATTTGAGGGCAGTGGCCTAATCTGGTCCTATCCCTACCTTTTTTTATTCCTATCTCCGACCTAGTATGTCGTGAACTATTCCTTCAGAAGGTGTCCTACCATCCTATCCCTCCTATTCTTTATTGTCTTCCATACCTTTCGCTTTTCCCGAACTTGCTCCAACAACTACTCCCCGGGCAAATACCACGTCAGGCATTGAATTACAGAGCAAATCCTTGACGAAAGCGTGTAGGTACTAAACGGTGACACAACATTGTGTGAATTCGAGATACGTTACAATATTTTAAAATCGTAGGTTGTTATGTTGTATTTTGATTTCAAAAAAGTAGTATACATAACACATAAGTACATTTAACAATAATGATGAAATTCCCGCTTTAAAGTTCCAACAAAAATATGGAGAAGACATGGTCAAGGTCACTTAAAATGAGCTTCTGTAAGTTCCTATTCTAGGTGTTGGTTGACTCTTTGAGTTACATTTATTTACTCCCTAATTGCCCAAAATTTAAATGACAACGATATTAGTATGAAAAGCGTGGCTTAAGAAAATTAAACAGAAACACGCGTTTCCCCCGGCTACGTCATCAACATAAAACGCTTGTGAATGGCCATCTGAATAGTTGTTTTGATATCGATATGGGTAAATTTGCGTGAGACTTGAGTCGGTAAGGTAGGGATGATAATAATAATAATAATCTTAGGAACAGTCAGAATTTAACATTTGGCAATTGACTACTAGTGACGTAGTTTTCATTCCAAACAAACCCCCACGATCCACCAGCGAATCCGTGAGTGTTCCCCTCCATTCCTTTATCCTTATACGTACCACCTGAATGGCTAGCGCTGCAGGGAAGGGGTTTAGAAGTGAATTTCCATACCAGGTAGATTCGTAGATTGCATTGCTCTCGGTTTAATCAGTTAAGTATAATTTTGACATGCGACACTACGTTCAAAGAAAGTTCTTTAGAGGTAGGTACCTGAGATGAATCATTCATTCGTATTTTGTTGGTAATGAAAGTAAAATGTCAAATTTGTAATAACAAATTGTGTTCATCATGCTAAACTTTTGTACTTAGTTCAATAAAATCATTTATGTTAAAGCTTTACCGTGCAAAAGCGTATAAATATGTATATGTATAGATGGGAGTTTTTGTTTTTTGTACGAATTCTAAAATATTATTATTATTATTTTCGGAACTTTTCTTGGCCCTGGCTAGCTGTTAAAACATGCCATAACTAGGGATTAAAATATCAAACTTTTTTGTTTTTTTTATGGACTCAAGCAATGCTAGGCCAAAATGCAATAAATTCCTGTCGCCAGTAAAATAGTCCAAAAATAAGCGGGGTAATTAAACATGACAGCTTTTATGTGCGGTACTGATATCTTTTCAAATGTGTTGTCGGTATTATTTGTCATTACCGACTGCATTTTGACTTAAAATCCTATTTCACATTTTAAAGCAGTTTTACTTACATATGACAAAAAGTACGGCGACTCCGACGTTCATACTATAAAAGTTGTAATACACGTTAATAATCCAAGATAGCAACTTAATGAACGCACAAAGCCGACTGCCGTCTGTAAAACTTTTGACTTAACAGATGCATCTCAGGGTCTGTTTTGATAATAATGTCGTTGGCCTCTGCCTTCCCACTCCCAGTAGAATTACAACAGTGATAAGAAACCCTCGGAGCCTAGTATTATTATCAGAATTGAAAAGGAAATAATAAAATTAGGGTAGATATAATACAAGTTTTTTTATTATAAATATAGAATAGATAATAAATTAAAGTCTAAAATGAGATTTGTGCACTCTTCCTTTGGGGATGGCGCCTACCAGACGCATCCGCCTCACGGCTTCCCGCAGGTGTTTAGGCTGCAAAGGACCTGTATCACCCTGGCGTTCCATCACATCCAGAGCTGGAATAACATAAATATTGACTTTTATTCATCTAATTCGTTGATTGCGCAACTCACCTTCTTCAACTACTTCCCCCACAAAAACTTTTGCTATCCCAGCCATTGCTATGACCACATTTTGGGAAATAGCGCAACCTGTAATGGTCTGCATCAGTCTCTTTATGGCGGCTTTCGGAAAAGCCGACCTTCTGTACATTTCATACCTATCCAGTTGATCTTCTGTGAAATTTGACACTAATACTCTAAAAAAATCAAAATTGTGAACCATTTAACAAAAATCCCACTAAAACTCCTACTGCATCTTTTCTCGCTCTTCCTCCTCTATCTCTCTTCTGCTTTTTGCCTCCCTTTTCTTCTCTTTTGAACCGGTTGCACTTTGGGATGGTTCTGGCAAAACAATTCCGACCATAGAATCTTTTAAGTCTGTTTCTGAAAGTTTTAAACTGTTTTCTTTAATGTCAATTTTTTCGCTTTTTATAATATTCTCCTCGATAGCTAAAGCAGTTTCATGGGAATCTTCATCTTCCATCCCATCCGAATCTGAATGAAGTTCATATTTTAAACGATCCAGTCGCCTCTGAATTTCTTCATGGTCAACCGTTGTATGCGCGCTACTATTTTCCATTTTAAATCTACCGCGTAAATTGTCACTTAGGTTAGGAATTTATATTGTAGTAGAGTGTACACGATCACTATCCTTTTAATGACAAATAAAAAATTAATCGATTGTTTTTAAAGAATATAAATAAAATAACGTAAAATTATATCATAAGAATTATTAATAAAAGAACCTTTTCTTCTAAAACAACACAACACATGATCAGCACACCGCACACCGCTGCACTCTTCACATAAAATGACAAACTATTCGCTGCAGTAGTTTGACAGAACGCCGCTAGTAGCGCTAATACATCACATTTCAGTCAATAGATTACGGCGAGTGCTTGTGACAATAATCGTGTTTATTGCAGAGAAAATGACACAAAAGAAGTGCATAACATGATATTAATGGCGAAAAAATGTCTCTGTTGCATTAGTTCAAAAGCTGCTACATTGTATACGCACAAGAAGTTGGTATTTTGTGAAATCTGATCTGCTCAGTGCATACCGTAACTGTAGTGCTGATGTTTACTTTCTTGTACTATTTTGTGCGAACCGTTTTTAAAATAATGTTTGTGCTATTTTGGTGAAGGAACAGTCATTTTCTCTTCCACTTGAGTTGTAAGTATTCAGATATACGTATTTTTTTTAATTGAGTGGGGTCACAGTTGGTGGTCTATTGTTCGCATGGTAGGTATGGTACCATGTTGCTAGTTTATCCGAAAAGAGGTTCGCCAGCTGATGGCTAGAAGTATTTTAATAATTCTGAGAATAATTATCTCTCAGATAACTTGAGCATAATATGTACTATTGCGATTAATCGTGTACGAGACAATAGATTGATCAACTAATAATTATATTTTGCTAAGAGTCTGTAGTCAATTTTTAACCCTGATTAACATCTTTATACAGGGTGTAAAGTAAAACACGCCACTATTCAAAGCCATAATAAATTACTATTAAGATTTTTTTACAGAGGTTTGATCATGAAATATTGTGATCTGTACAAGTTGTCCCAGTAAGTCTGGACGCCACGTGACTTATATTTTAATAGAAATATACAAAATACCGCAAAATACAGTACCTGGGTACCTACGAAAATTTTAGTTTTGACGAATTCACTGCAAAAGTGGTCTACGGTTTTTTATGCAAATTCTAAACATGCAACATTGAAACTTTCAGCCTAACACTAGCACCTACTACCTACAACAAAGAACAAACCAAATAAAAAATTGAAAATGCAGATCGAACATAATACCTATAAAATAATTAATCTATGCTCGGGAGCATCCTGATTCCAAGCAAGGAATTTAGGTAGGTACTCTCCGTACAATAATAACTATAGATCACAATATTTTTGAATTAAACACAAGTTTTTTGACATTACCCAGAATATTTCGTAAAAGATTCCTATATTCAGATTGCTTATCGAGTTATGGATACCGGCATTTTTTACTTTACAACTCCGGGGATAATTCTATTTAAATATGTACCCATACCTATCAATTAAATGTTTATAGGTTGCTCCGCAAAAACTCCAAGAATCATCGATTTTTGAATGGGGCTTGCTTTGCCCCAATTAGTTTGCACTGGCTCCCACTTCTACCACCATTACCCCGTTAAATTCAGAAGGTAAGCAGTTCATTTTCTTTTTGTTTTGAATATTTTGGTGCAAGTGAATCATTTATTTGTGTGCCACTAAGTAGGTGTGTCCGGAGCCAAAATTTTATCAAGAGTTTCGTACGTATCAAGAAGCATATTATGCCTCTTGACGTGATCTCGGCTTCTTTGTAATTTCAGAAAAAAACTCAATGTCTCAGTTAAAATTGTCAGTTTTTCTAAAACAGGTCATAGCGCAATTCTGCGTAATAAGAAGCTTAGGTGTGCGAATCTTCCGGTTTACATTCCGAAAGTTGTATGTGTAATACGTGAAAAACGTATAGCTAGTTTTAAGGGGCAATCAGTGTGCGCGAGCGAGATATTTGAAACTTCGTAAAGCCCCCTTATTAATAGCAATAAACAACACGACAAATGATTCGATATTTTTGTGTGCTGTATGCGGTTTGCTTGACCCGAGGCTTGACCAGTTATTGTGGCACTACTGAACATTGATTGGGACAGATCTTCAAAATAATAAATCTTCTTAAGTGTTCAGGTTCACTTTAGCGTGAGAACAGATAATGGTTATTTTTATGGGAACTGTCGCGTACACAAAGTCAAAGCGTGCAGAACAATTTTTCTCGACTTTGATCTAATTTTATATTATGTACGATAAACTAGAATTTTGAAATATATGTTTGTAATTATTAAAGGTCGGATTACAATATCTCCGTTGATTAATAGAAGCCGCGAAGCATGTACGTACTTGCCGAAAGTATTTTCGTATACAGTTAGACTCAAAAATAAAATTCTTAAACCGTCAACTGACAAGAGCCAAAGTGATGCAAATAATAATAAATTAAGGTTAAATGGTCAGTAAAACTAATAATAGATACATGCGAATATTGTATGAATTAATATGCCCTACAGGTTAATAACAAATGATACCATTAGCCGAGGGATATTATGCACAATTATCTTCTTATTGTATTAATAGATTTTATTATTCTTTACTGGTGATGATGGTTCACGAACTACAAGGTTGCCTTATTCAGCGGAACATGCGTTTGAGCCTTATTTGATTTCACTGTTTGTAACATGAATTTTTATGAACTTGGAATATGGAAGTTTTCCTATTATCTATGTATTCGTTCTTCAAGTTCTTGCACGACATATAAAAGAGATGTGGTCCAGTGATACGCATCACAGGGAAGCAAATATTTGTGAAGCGAGAGAGATAGCGCGAGTGAACGACAGCAAGACAGCAACAACTAAAATAGCTTATTTATATACATACTTACCGGACTGAAAATGGGAGAAATGAATTTTATTCGATGAAAATATCTGAAGTATGTAGGATAAAAAATAAATATAAAAGTATTGGGGTCGGAAAATAGTGAGGCAGACTGCAAAACTACAAAAAGCACGCTCCCTTCTTTGTGCTTAATACAGCATATACACATGAGTAACATAGCTGCTGACGTGTATCAAACAATCTAGTTATTTTGGACAAAGAAAACGTAACTTTGTCACATATTTGATTCCTCGTTTGGTTCCCTAATTTTCCAATTTTACCGTCCAATTCATAGGACTTAAACCCCTCTTGACATTAAAACCATTCATTCGTTTACTGATAAAACATGTCCGGCTGCTTATTCCACCAGTGTTGATCGAAGAGTTCGCGCCGTATGGGAATTTTCCCCATGAACCTATTTATTAAAAATTTAAGTATATTGTTTTCTAGGGAATTATCTACTTCCCTATTACAATTTATTGAAATCTGTGATATTTAATCTTTTTATGTAGCGATAAATGAGAACATTTATTAGTTTACATGCTACCAGTTTGTTATCAATGATCTAATTTCAAGTTAACACAGTGCAAACATTCACTAGAGTACATATTAACATATTGCATTTAAAATTGGAAACGTCATTTCGTTTTTGAACTATTTTTTTAATAAGTACCTCAATTTATTTACAATCTGTAAGTTATAAGTAATTATAATAAGTAAATGGTTTGTAACGAAACATACTGGTATGCAGAAAGCGAGGCAGAAAGTGGTCCTGGGGCCATATTCTTATATTTACTTTTTTTTTTAAATATAAAATTATTTTTCACTGTGGTCTGTGAGGTATGTACTTAAAATAAGTTGATTGCCGCTAGTTTATATTGTTCAGGGTTCTTAGATTGTGACAACGTAGACACTATCTGTGTAAAAGACATTTTAATAATGATTCCTTCTAGGTTTCCCGTGCCAAGTCGTCGACCATGAAGCATTTAGCGGTTTCTTTTCCTCTTGTTGTTGATAGCGAAAATCCGTGCTTTTTTGTTTTGTTGTCAAGGTTTTGCTAATTGCATTTAATTTTGAAATAATTGTGCGCAATAATAATAATTATTAAATCTGAGAATATTTACCTATCTGGGTATAAAATTGCACATCATTGTAAAAAGTTCTCGAAAGAGATGCAGTGGCATCGAGATTGGAATTTTATTAACCCTCTTGCATAACGCTGCAGGTGCGTCAAGATTAGTGTGTTCTACTATTTTTCACGAGCCATGATGTTGATTTTTCAATACGTATAACTAAAAAAATTCTTAAAATTATTTCTCACCAAAGTTACGCAGCAACTGGACGAGTAATCAGGAGCACCAGCACATGCACCCTCCCACCTCGAGGTAACTTAATACTGATACCAAAGTTTCAGTAATGATCATAAATAAGTTAAGTTGTAAAAAACAAGGTAAAAAAGGTAAGTCCTGAGTCAAGACTCCTGACTCGTTCATATTTGTTTTCAACATAAACCTCGACATATACTTATTGTTTACAATCTTTTTGTATTTCTAAATTTCATGTGTCAATAGTTTGGTTTTTAATACTAATAGAACAGGAGGAAAGAGTTTTCTTTGAGTGTTTTGACCCCTTCTAGTTTTAGAGTTCATCGGAGGGGTGACGTCCTGAGCAAAGAACTCTCCCCATCGGTCCCCATCTACCGCCATCTACCCAAACTTCTCATTGTACTCTTATCTCCTCTTAAAGTTGGCCGCCAACGATGTGTTACTTACACAGGAAACTATATTTCACTCATGATTCATGAAGAATACTAGCTATATTTGATTGATAGTACGTATTACGTTCGATACAACCGAACCTGCCATAAAGTTGCAAGAACAGCAATCAAACCAAGTTAACTGCCATGTACTCTAATGTACCTGCAAAAGTAATGTAAATGTAGACCACGTGTTTGTACAACATTTGGGAAAAAGATCACAAAACAACCATTTCCGTGGAAACTTAGGCGCTTATGCTCATCGTTAAGTACTTAGCAGGCAAAAAAGGGCGCCAACGAGGACGCCAACAAGTCACTCAGTTCTCGTAAAATAGGAAAAACAATCGGTGTTCGATAAGTTTACTTATAACTTTGAATTTAGATCGTATCAAAAATGTGATTGTTTGATACTGGTCAGCATTTATGACTTTCAGTCAGCAAGGTTATAATCATTCATCATCTACACATTACTTATCTACATTTTGTTTCTCGTATAAAATTACGATATCTGGGATCTGGCTTACCTTTCAAAGGAATCCATTCTTCCCGATGATTTCGGGTTTAGTCCAAAAAATATATGACTACATTGAAGGATTGAAACACTTTTTGCAGTTGTAATTTAATCGGTAGTTGGGCTCAGAAAATGCTTTAATTTTCCTCACATGAAGCCGGTTTAGGTAAGCAAATAAATCCAGTTATCGAAAGCCTAACACTAAGATTGAACTGAAATTGAAGTAAACAATTTGGGGGCATTTTTGTGCCCCTTCATCGATTCTTTCTTGCATTAGGTACAGACGAGGGTACAGAGTTTAACTGCAAGAGATTACTTCAAGGTGCGCTAATTTTTTCTGCAAGGATAGGGGTCATTTTGACCACTTAGAAACTTTGATGAAGTTCATTTGACCATAAGAAAGTTGAAGTTATCAAGAAACATCGCCACACCAATTTTTGTTCATATTGTACGGGTTATTAATTAGGTATATACAGGATATGGAGGCAAGGCTTGGGAAGAAAATATAAATACCTAAATCAAGAATATTTATTAATCTTCATATTGTAAGAACATGAATATAACAGATTTTTTATAACATGCCATATAGCAGATTCTGGTAAATTCGAATTATTTTTTAAAATGTACCTAATCACAAAATGTTATAAACACTTTGCTTTTCAGTTTGGTATGCACAATATTGCTTGTTGAAAGTAAATGACACTGCAGCTTTAATCACAGTTACAACATTTAAAATTTGCTATACCGTTTTCGTCCGCTCCCCGTTGTTTAAGGATGTTACTGACAAATTGATCCACCATAATTTAATTCTAAAACTCACAACAAACGATCGTGCCACTGGCAGTTACACATTACAACGGTTCTTCATTTACAACCAATAGTAACCATTACGATAAAATAGGTAACTCTGGCGTAACAATAATCGTTGTAGGAGATACAATATTTATTGTTAAACTGACTTTATAATAATTTGTAGTAAGACCAACAAGATGTTGCGAACAAATTATAATTTACATATTGTAACAATAAAAATCAAGTCTCATGGCAAGTTTATTACAAGAATTTATTATAAACCGAATGTGCCCATATACATATCTATAATGAGGGCTCCTTTAGTATATGAACTTTTAATATTAACAAGTTTGATTTTTAATGTTATAAAATAATTATTTACAATAAATATAACTTTACTGTAGCGCTATACTTTTTAGTCGTCAGTATCTATATTTTAAACATAACTAAATATCTTGTATGGAATATAATTTATCCTCTAACAACACCACCTTTACAATCCATTTTTCTCCGTGTGGAAATTAGGTTTTTATTTATTTTCTCAAAATCTGAAATAGTTAAGAAAATGAAATTTGGTGGAAGGTTTCTAATGTTAAAAAGGCTACTTTCGAATATTTTCTTGGCCGATCCATATTGTTATAAGTGGATGAAACTCGCAACCCCTCTTAAGCAACTTGGCAGCCCCCTACTACTTTTACTTGGAATTTAATTCTTTCAGTGCGCGATGAAGTTAATTTTTTTTTCGAAAACTATTGATTTTACGAAAACAGCAAAAGAGACACGAAAGTTTTTAAACGAATGAAGCTTTCTAAGACATATTTTTAAACAATCAAATTCTTACACGTTAAAAACTTAAAAAGTTAAAAAGGAAATAATTAAGAGGGGTTGCAAGTTTCATCCACTTATAACAATATGGATAGGTCAAGAAAATATTCGAAAGTAGCCTTTTTAACATTAGAAACCTTCCACCAAATTTCATTTCCTTAACTTTTTCAGATTTTGAAAAAATTAATAAAAACCTAATTTCCACCTCCCACTTTGGAGGAGCGTCACTTCTAAGGGAGGGACATATGAGGATTTGTTTGTATCAAATACCCCCTTTAATTTTCAACAAGGAATCGCATCTTAAATTTTTTCGCACTTATTCCGTATATGTTATTTAGAAAACGAAATTTTTAAGTACCAACCTCTGCTAGGGGCTAAACGAAGCACTGTTGCATATAGATATGTTTGGTTGTTGTTTAAATTCCAAAAATCTATGGTAGATCGTTGTCCAGGTATAAATTTGACGCACGAGAGAAACTGTTGGTCTATAGCGTGGACATAACATCCACATAGATAGAACCAGAGGATTATCTTCGATTATTTGGTAACTGTTAAGGCCGCATTTCACGTAGCTGGTCCAGCCGAGCTGGTCCCGCCCGGCTGGACCCGCCGCAATCTGAAAAGCATTGCCGCTTATGGAACTGCACTCACGTAGCTTGTAAACCCGCTTCAGCCCGGCTGGTCCAGCTCGATTTGTAGAAATATACAACTCCGGCGGGACCCGCTCGGCCGGTAATTGCAAATCCACCAATAGATTTGCATTCTTTGAAACCACGTGGATAGTACAGTCCAGATAGATTATTGTGCATTTGCAAGCCCTTCATAATTCATTAATATTTCAGGAACCCAGTATCTCTTGCGTTTATATCGCCTTCTATTGCTTACGGTTGACGATAAATTAGTAGATGGCAATAAATTCATCGTCACTTCTCGATATTTTTGCGCAACCTCAAGATGGCTACTGATGAATATAAGCGGTCGGTTACGAAAATTGCTCTACTTACTGTACATATAGAAAACTAATCAAATTTACAAGTCGTGTGAGTGCAGAAACGAGCGGGTCCAGCTGAGCGGCACCAACTCGGCTGGACCCGCCGCAATCTGAAAAGCATTGCCGCTTATGGAACTGCACTCACGTAGCTTGTAAACCCGCTTCAGCCCGGCTGGTCCAGCTCGATTTGTAGAAATATACAACTCCGGCGGGACCCGCTTGGCCGGTAATTGCAAATCCACCAATAGATTTGCATTCTTTGAAACCACGTGGATAGTACAGTCCAGATAGATTATTGTGCATTTGCAAGCCCTTCATAATTAATTAATATTTCATGAACCCAGTATCTCTTGCGTTTATATAGCCTTCTATTGCTTACGGTTGATGATAAATAGTAGACGGCAATAAATTCATCGTCACTTGTCGACATCTTTGCGCAACCTCAAGATGGCTACTGATGAATATAAGCAGTCGGGCACGAAACAATACAAGAAAATTGCTCTACTTACTGTACATATAGAAAACTAATCAAATTTACAAGCCGTGTGAGTGCAGAAACGAGCGGGTCCAGCTGGGCGGCACCAGCTCGGCTGGACCAGCCACGTGAAATACGACCAAGGGGTTTGAAGATTTATTATGTTTTTTAGAATTCAGATTAATTTGAGTTAGTGTTAAGGCCGCATTACACGTGGCTGGTCCAGCCGAGCTGGTCCCGCCCAGCTGGACCCGCTCGTTTCTGCACTCACACGGCTTGTAAATTTGATTAGTTTTCTATACGTACAGTAAGTAGAGCAATTTTCGTGCCCGATTGCTTATATTCTTCAGTAGCTATCTTGAGGTTGCGCAAAGGATGTCGAGAAGTGACGATGAATTTATTGGCATCTACTATTTATCATCAACCGTAAACAATAGAAGGCGATATAAACGCAAGAGATGAACCCAGTTCATGAAATATTAATGAATTACGAAGGGCTTGCAAATGCACAATAATCTATCTGGACTGTACTATCCACGTGGTTTCAAAGAATGAAAATCTATTGGTGGATTTGCAATTACCGGCCGAACGGGTCCCGCCGGAGTTGTATATTTCTACAAATCGAGCTGGACCAGCCGGGCTGAAGCGGGATTACAAGCTACGTGAGTGCAGTTCCATAAGCGGCAATGCTTTTCAGATTGCGGCGGGTCCAGCCGGGCGGGACCATCTCGGCTGGACCAGCTACGTGCAATGCGGCCTTTAAAATCTGTAATAATATTTTGTTGAAGTGACAAGTTAATGTTCCTTTTTCTAAAAAACATTTATTTTCCAAATGTTATTTACCACAATAAGTAGCAAAAAGAACAAGAAAATGTTTGAATTTGAACCACATATTTCTAAATAAGTTTCAGTACGCAAGATGTATCATAAAAATTACCATGTAGACTATTAACGTCTACTCCAATTTTTAACACAAAATTATAGTTACGGATACATTTACAACTATAAAACGTACTATACAACGTGTCCAAGATAAGGAGGGCCAGTATGGGGATATTGGAAATGACAAGAGATACGGATTTGGTTAAATGGGAAAAAAGTTGCGTAACTAAAGGATCAATAAAATGGCGCCTAGAAATCCCTGATATATTTTTCCGTTTTGAGTTATTTTGAAAAACTGAATTTATGGATTTTTAACTATATTTTTTTCTGACTTTAATATTAAAATTAGAGCGAAACTGACAAAACTTCTTCGTAGCAATTTTGATGAAATTAAAGATTTCATTGCCAATTTTTTTATTCTACGTTTCGTCTTCGGGCAACCATCATCAACTTCATTTTTTTAAATACGGTCCTGATTTTCTGATGTCAAATTTTATGAGCCCTTCTTATTCTGAATTCAACAATGTACCACACATCATCATCATAATCATAATCATAATATTAAAAGGGAAAAGGCACAACACTTGCAACGGGTGGGGATATCGGTCGCTCGGTCTCTTTTCAACTGGCGGAGATCGTATGGGTGAGGTCGTGCACTCGACCAGGTGTTTCTTTAACGCAAATAAGAAAATTGCATCGGCATAATTTCGATGGACGCTTGGATCTGCTGAGCGCTGTTATCGCAGTCGGAGTTCAACGTTACACGGGTAGGCATAGGTAGAATGGTTTTTTGTTGTATGCATTAAATTAAACGCAATTAATTATGGACAAAATGACATACAGGGCAGCGTACATGCGATATGAAAACCGCAGGAAAAAACCTAGGCAACTATCACCACTACGTAAAAGTCGTGGAGCGTAGCACACGGGTAGGCATAGGTAGAATGGTTTTTTGTCGTATGCATTAAATTAAACGCAATTAATTATGGACAAAATCACATACAGGGCAGCGTACATGCGATATGAAAACCGCAGGAAAAAACCTAGGCAACTATCACCACTACGTAAAAGTCGTGGAGCGTAGCCCACGGGTCATCTAGTTATGGTTTAATTACGTTTCGACCCGTTCTTGACCATCATCAAGAAATTTTTAGGATACGGACCTGCATTTCTCTTAATTTTCTAGAAATTATGAGAAATACAGTTAGTTGGGCTTTCTTCTGATATCAAAAACGAACAAGATTTTCCAAAACTGCAAGATGCGCTATGCTTAGAGTAGGGTAGGTGCTTATCGCTAGTATCATCTACCAGATTCGTAAAACTCTTGTGGTGCACTTAAAAATTGCCCAACTTATACTGTATGTACATATTTTTTACAAAACTATGAGACATACAGGTCCGTATCTTAAAAATTCTTTGATGATGGCCAAAAAACGGTCGAAACGTAATTAAACCATAATGTGTGGTACATTGTTGAATTCAGAATAAAAAGGGCTCATAAAATTTGACATCAGAAAATCAGGACCGTATTTAAAAAAATGAAGTTGATGATGGTTGCTCGAAGACGAAACGTAGAATAAAAAAATTGGCAATGAAATCTTTAATTTTATCAAAAGTTGCTACGAAGAAGTTTCGTCAGTTTCGCTCTAACTTTAATATTAAAGCTAGAAAAAAATATAGTTAAAAATCCATAAATTCAGTTTTTTCAAAATAACTCAAAAACAGAAAATCTTATCAAGGATTTCTAGGCGCCATTTTGTTGGTTCTTTAATTACACAACTTCTTTCCCATTTAACCAAATCCGCATCTCTTATCATTTCCAATATCCCCATACTGGCCCTCTTTATCTTGGACACGTTGTATTCTATACGAAATACCCTCGTAAATACCGAAACAATTGTGTAATTCACAACCACAAGTTTTGTACCATTTTAAGTTAGTCCTATGTATTTTTCTGAGTGTACCTATACTGGGTTGCTGGAAAGATATACAGTGCCCGTCTAAAGTCCGTTCCCCCCCTACTAATTTTTGAACCATTTGAGGTACATCCATGAAGTTCGGTTCAAGGTAGTCACAGGTCACAAGATATTTTTTGACGTATTAATGACAGCTGTCAGTCTCAAGATGGCGGTCGGGCGCCATTTTGAAAAAATATTTTAAATGGGAAGGGGCGTGTTGTGACACCTCGTTTTAAAGGTCTTACCCAGTGCAATATCATACTAAAATATGGCGTCGATACCTGAAAACGTTACAAAATGGTGGCTAATCAAATTTCTAAATAACCATGAATGTTGCTCTCAATCACGTTTGTATGAGAAAAAAAAATCGTTGTCGCGGTAACATCTTGTTTTCTACTTGTCAAATGTGGCATGTTTAGTTCCTTCATTTAGGAAAAGTGTGACCATGGCTCGTAGCTTAGACGATAAATTTGAAGCGGTTTTGATTTTTGGAGAAGGTGGAAGAAATTACCATCTAACGGTAGTTTTTCCTTAATAAACTCTCTTTTCTCCTCTTATTGGTCGACTTCATTAAGAAATTTCACTACAAATTAGAATAAAATTTCGTTAGAAAAATGTTAAAATTTAAAAATTTAACAAAAGACATCGACGACATATTTTAGTATGATATTGCACTCGATAAGACCTTTAAAACGAGGTGTCACATGACCCTCCCTCCCATTTAAAATTTTGTTTCAAAATGGCGTTCGACCGCCATCTTGAGACTGACAGCTGCCATTGTTACGTCAAAAAATATATTGTGACCTGTGATTACCTTGTGCCGAATTTCATTGATGTACCTCAAATGGTTCAAAAATTAGTAGGGGGGGAACGGACTTTAGACGGGCACTGTATATGTACTTATAAAGGAGAATGGAAGATGGAAGTGGTGCAAAGATGTGTTGCTATTGCACGACAACGCGTCTGTTCACAAGAGCAATGTTGCGATGGCTGCCGTTGACAAGTGTGACTTCCAATCTCTCAACCACTCTCCCTACAGTCCAGACCCGTCTACTATTTGTTTCCAAATATGCAAAAAAGCGAGAAAAAAAGTCTTTCGAGGAAAGAAGTTTTTGAATGATGAAGAGGCCAAGTTTGTGGTTGATGATCATTTTGACAAGAAAGACAAAACATATTTTTATGAGGGATTAAATAAATTAATAAAAAGACATAAAAAATGTTTTGAATACATTGAAAAAGAATAATAAAACTTTCGTTTTTTAACACTCCTTCCTCTGCATCCTTTGAATTTGTTTACCTCACCTCGTATATACCTACACAGCTTAACTTGTTGTTTAATCTTATCCCTAATGAGCGTTAGGTATAATAATTTTTAGGGAAATATATCTTTTTGCAAGCTATTTATTTGACTGAAAGTGTTATTAATTTCAATTTGTAACAATTAGAGATTGTTCTGTTTGGTCCTCATATTTGATTTTGTCCATAGTGGATAATATCGGTCAACCCTGTTGATTCACTGACACCGAAGGTATCTAAAGCATCGCTATTGTACAGTTAATTGCTTGTAAAAATTCTACATACTGAGTGAATTATTTCAGAAAATCGTTGACCTCTAACTAAACAGTAGTTGAATGAAACGTTGCAATTTTGTTATTAGGCAGGAAGCGAAACTCGTTACATTTTTTCAAGTAAGCGAATTAATATTGCGACAGAATAATTAATTTTGTTTATATTGAAAGCTGATTTCTTATTCCCCTCCGCGGATTTGGAAAGTTGCAGTTAACTTTAATTTTTCAAAAGTTCATAATATTTACAATCAAGAAATCTAGATTTCGTTAAGCAGGTATTTGTAACGTCCGAATTTATTTGTTGTTACAAAAATGACCTCGCAAATGACTTCCCACGCCTGAAACATCAGAAAACAATAGTGGATTTATCATCTGCAATCTGAATTTTGTGTTTCGCAGAGGTTTTGAAATCTCCGATATTGTTGGCTCCCCAGTCACCTCCACCTTTACCCACTCGCTCTAAGTTTTATTTTTACAGCTTCTGAAAATTTTCAGCTAATATTAAATTGCCCATTTACACCTTTTCGGCTCTCCAAACTACCGTTAAAGATGATTGAAAACCGTAGAAAACAAACAGATGCCGACTTCAAAGGTTTTTTTACAGTCAGTTTCAGACCCTTGATGAAACAATTATTAACAAGTTGAATGACTGTTTAAGTTAATGTCCAGTTCTAAGCGCTTTAGCACCAAAATCCGATAAACCATCATCAAAAATAACCATCTGATGCAATACATATTTTAACGAGGGCTATATTTAAAGCCCGGGCACCTTTCCAACTCCCGTCACAAAATAGAACACGTCGGCGGTGCATCCGAAATGACGGTCAGGTCCAGAGGAGCAGGCCGCCAATTTTTTTCCAGAAAAGCTACCTGCAAACACCGGCAATGCGGAACCAGGTGGTGTTTGCGGATTGCATTGTTAATAGCGGTGACGTTTCGAAAGTTTTAGCAGTCGCATGCGCACCGCGTGTCCCCCAGGCTAGCGCGTGGTAGAACGGTACCGCTGACCAACCACCAGCGGGTCCGCGACTCGGTTATCGTCAGTTTGAGTTGCGCTTTGGAGTTGCAGTGCTTGCGCCTGGAAATTCGCCTTCAACAGGTGGTATATGATCGTGTTTTCCGTCCGCAGTGTTTTACGGTCTTTTTATTAGAAATGACCGTGTAATAACGTGAATTACTCGAAGGGTTTTGCACTTGATCTCCCGTTGATGTCTTCTGCTTGAAGAATTGAACTTGTCGCGTATGTGTGCTGTTGAAGTTGGTGTTTGTTGTTTTTCCATACCGGGGTGATTACCCGGTGATGTGAGTTTGTTCAGTGGAAATTGATGTCGCCGTACAGTCGGTACCGGCCACTGCCGGGTTCTGAGGGAATTGCCGTGTTACAGCCGCCGCCGGGATGTCGTCCCACGGGACCGACGGCGTGTCGGTTTCTCAGGTGGATTGCCAAATTGAACCCCCAAACTGTCAATAAACAGGGAATTGCAGGTGAGTTATCAGATTTCGAAAATCAGCAATTAGAAACTGATAATTTAGCGCCCTAGAATATTTATCTGAATTAAATTTTAATTAGGGGGTTTTCATTGTTGTTGTTATTAGATCATTTTTTGTGTTAGAACTTTGAACGAAGAAATATATTCTGCTCATCTAATATGGTTCTGTTTAAATTTAAAAAAAAGGAACAAAAATAGGAAGATTAATCTATTTCTATTCGATGCAAATAGCGCACTATTTTAAAACATACTTGTAAATATTCATGAATTGAAAATGTTTTTTTCGATTTAATAATAGGTAATTTAACAAAAATTTTCCAAGTCCAGAAAGTGTATAAAAATTAATAACAAATTTCCTGTAACAGTTGGATAATAGTATATTATACACGAGTTTATAATAGCATCATTATAACGAGTTATATACTATACTTTGTCCACGACTATATCAAAACAGATTCCCAGAAAGAATTTACCTTCATTTCCCAATTTCCCTTCTCCAGTGTAAGAAAGATTCATACATACGCTCTCAGGTATAATTTTCTTGGTTTTTTGGGCAATGAATCTAATGAGGCAAGTTCTGCAGCTTCTTTTATTGCTGGTGCTGTTAAAGAAATCTCGTTTTCACTCTCACTACTCATTATATCTTCTTTTTTAGAATATGCATTTCAAATTAAAAGCAAACCATGCTGATTTGACGTTTCAATTTGAACTGACACATCGCGATCGCGGCCTACTAAATAAATGTAAAAAAGGGTCAAAGCGATGTTCCTATTGGAGTAGTGAATAATATTCATTATTCACTGCAGTGGTTAATGTATCTAATGATTGAAGAAACACAAGTATAAAGAGTATGTTGTAAGATAGTCGTGGGCAAAAGATTATATGCGTTTAGGAAGTTTTCGGGTTTGTTATAAAGAGTGATTTTTTTGAGAAGTGAAAAATAATTATTTTTTGTCCTCTTTGTAACCTAATCCGGGATTTGTATATTATAACCTCGATTATAACCTTCTCTATCTCTAAGTTAATAATTTTTGAGATACATAATCACCTCTCAAATATCTAAGCCCTATAATTCATAAACAAAAAATTGATATTTTGGTATGGTATGTGCACATGTTCAAAATGGCATAAGACTAGGTAGAAATAATTTAAGTACCTAGGTATCGAGAATAGGAGTGGGCGATATTTAAGAAATATCGACATTAAAAAATACATTGATATATGTACTTAACCGAAATATTTATCGTATATTCGAGATATTGAATTTATCTCGGAATTTATCGATATTTTGAATACTTAAGTATATATATTGGGTAGATAGGTATATCAATACGTCTAGCACGAGGTTTAGCATAATGTCAGTTCAGTAAATCGATATATTGTAGAAATTTAGTTAATAGTTACTTGATTTGGGTTGTTGCCACTTTATTAATGCTGTCCCCAGAGTACGAAATTAAACCTTGACATATGTCTCTATATATTTTAAAGGACATATCCTCAGACAAATCTTTATTCGATATATCGATACCTACATATTTTTATTGATATGTCGGAAAAGGCGGCCGACCCTAGTCGAGAAACCCTATTAAAATAAGAATCTGCTCTAGAACCTACGACCTGCCTCGTCTTTAGTGTGAATAAAACATTTGTAGCTAACACAGTGTGTGCGTGGTGTGTGTGTCACACTATCACCCACACAGTGTGATGCATTTTTTCTGAAAAGAAATTATTTTTTTTCTTATTTTAAAAATGTTTTATTTATTCTTGGGTTTTAGTGTTGTAATTCGTACCAGACTTTCCCAAAATTATTGTGGCACTTGTTCATTGATTTACCATAAATTATGGCATATCCTAAAGATATACTTACTGCCACGCTGCTAAGGAGCCCGCTAAGGAGTCTGTGGTAGATAGGTTCAGATCGTGTGCAATTTTCTTCGAATACCTAATCTTTCTTTCGTGTAATGAATTATACAATCTTCAATTGATTATTTTCTAGCATGTTTGATTTATTTCAAGTTCAAGTAACCTACATACTTTGTCAATTAAATCTTAAGGACACTCCTCGGAACACTCTGATCAAAAAATGGAATTTAGTTGTAGCGTTGATTGAGGGTTGTAGACTATACCGAAGTTTTCGTTTCGATCGAGGTTTCGATTTAGGCATTCCTTTGTATTCAACTGTGAAGGAACTGAAGAAATTATTTTTGCTGATTCTTGTTTTTGAACGTTTTAGAATTTGTGTAACTGCGTTTTTACGAGTGTTCCCGAGACGATTTTATCACGAGATTGTATGCGTTTTCTCTAAACTGCATATTTTTTGATTTTCTGATGCGTATATTTCGAAAATTTGGTACCTAAGTAGGTATACAGGGTGGGCCAATAGTGTGTAGTCGGCCCATATCTCTGGTTCTATTCAAGGTAGCAAAATAAAACTTTACATGTATGTTGAGAACCCCACGAAGCATACGATAAAATTATTTTGGTGTATACAGGGTGTTCATACTCTGAGCACCAAACCAAAGTTATGTTTTTTTAAATGGAACCCCCTACATTTGTTTATATATTTGAATTCCCAATAAAAATTTATGAAAGATGGTGTACTACACGATGGGGTTTAGAGCTCGGTTTAGAGTGAGCAATTTTAAGATATTACCATTTTAGTGCCAATGTGGACCCAACTTTGAGGAACTGCTGACATCTACTGGTCGAAGCTATTTAAGATTCCTTTATTGGACTAGGTTCACAGACTGCTCTATTTGTAAAATTCTTAAGTACTTTTATCACAAAACTTAATATCGTACAGGGTGGACAGCGTACGCAATATGCATTTTTTCTTAAAAATTTCAAATGGAACACCCCATATATTATTTCCATATTTGATAGACAGTTTACTAAGCTTTTGATTGATGTAGATATTGTTAGGTCTGCGACTGATGGTTTCGGTAGAATTGAAAATTGAACTTTAAAATGTTGTAATTTTACCGGTATTTTATTCGCTTCTCCCATATTTTAGCCCCCAAAACACAAAATATGATTCCCATTTTGTTTTTGGAAGTTGATTTCACATTGAGACAAAAAATTTCATCGCCAGAGTGCTTCTCCATGATCGTATTCTTAAATAAATGGTAACTTATTAAACCTAGGTATAAATTGAAACAAGGAGTGCCATGGAAGAAAACCTTCCTTTCAAGAAGTAAACTTACAATGAGATTTCTTGCGCCGGTATAAACTCTATTCTCTAAATTTTCTGTAAAAACAAAGTGTAAGCATTTTTCTGAGTTTTGGGTGGCAAAATGGCGGAAATTCCCCAAAGATGGTACAAAATTACGGCAAAAATCTCAGTTCTTAAGATTCAATCTTTATTTCTGTCTAAATTATCAGTCGCAGACCTGCCAATATCTACATCAGTGAAAAGCTTATTAAACTGGCTATTAAACCTGCAAATAATATACGGTGTGTTCCATTTAACATTTTTGAGAAAAGCTCCATTTTGCGCAAGTTGGCCACTCTGTGCAATATGAACTATTTTGAAAAAAGTGTTAATGGATTTTACAAATAGAGTGTCCTCTGAACCTAGTTCAATAAAAAAATCAGAGTTATTTTTGACCAGCAGACGTCAGTAGCACCACAAATTTGGGTTCACACTGGTACTAAAATAGCAATATCTTAACATCGCTTACTCTAAACCCCACCGTGTAGCATATCAACTTTCATGAAATTTTATGGGGAATCTAAATATGCAAACAAATGTGGGGCATTCCATTTGAAAAAATATAACTTTAGTTTGGTACGTAGCACGTGAACATCCTGTACACATCAAAATAATTTTAACAGAAGCTTCGTGGGGTTCTCCACACACACGTAAAATTTCATGTTGATATCTTGAATAGAATCAGAGATATGGACCGACTACACACTATTGGCCCACCCTGTATAGAGGAATTTTATAAAGGAAGCAGAAATCTTGGAACTGAATGGAGCTGTAGCCTGTAGCAGTGATGTTTTTTGGGATAAAGCCAATCAGGTACGTTAGGAGTAATTAATTCATGCTCCAGCATTAAATTACCGAAAATGCGAAAATATAGAGTATATAGGCAATTCCTGTCAAACAGTGAGGTATTGTTTGTAACAAAAGTTCTTCCTTGTTCCTGCAGTAAATACGCAGCTCCCCAATTCTATTTATTTATTCCACCACAGAAATACCTGGATAAGTTATCTTGTTACATTCAAATAAATTTTTATTTCATGGGTGGCTTTCTGTGCCGCGCAAATTGCCAATTTTCTATTTGCTAAAATTATTTTTCAGTGTGTGATTGTTGATGCCAAACTATGCTTTTTGCGTAATTTGTTCTGGAACTTGACCGTGCCAAATTTCGTCCACGTTTCTCTCAATGAATATGACGTCCTTCGTGTACTTTGTTTCAACTGCTTTACTATCAAAACATGGGTGACAAATTTGTATAGGTATACATATTATATTATATGTATAATTGTAGCAGACAGCCAGTTTTGTAATGAAAGGGCAATTATGAGTCACTGAAACCTGAAAGTGACGTTTTGTTAGTAAGTAAATAGATACCTAATTGCTTTGTTTATTGGTAGTGATTTAAGATTCTGAAATTGCAGATGTTATGTTGGTGCACAACGCACAAGTGCGATTGTTGAAATGTTGTTAATTGGCAGAAGATTCGAGGATATTGTATTATAGCTTTTGAAGAACAGTGCAGTGATAAATATAATTGTACCGTTAATTTACGACGCATTTAAAATGCATATCACATTGCAGCTTGCAATGTCATGGAAATGATGCTTCCATGGGCATGGGTACCACCATCTCTTAAGCAAAGAAGTGCGAAACAGTATTCATGCTTAGTTAAGGTTGTATATGTAATCGGTAAGAAAAAATCGATATGGGGAACCATACCTGACCTCAATTTTCCATCGAATAAAAAACAAAAGAATGCTTAAAACAATTCTCAGTACCAAAGTTAAAGATTAAATAACTTTTAGACCCTGTTTTTCAAATAATCCAATCAGAAAGCCGGTATCATAGCAACGAACACTGGCTAGTTTGTGAATAATATTGTTGCCCCCTAAGAACACCAAAAATTAACCTCAGGCATGAGTTCTGAACTACCTCGATTTATATAGCAGAAAACTTGCTATAGTAGTTGTTACGCTGTCACCTGTCAGGAATGTTTGCTTTGTCTCTCGGAATTACAGTTAGGTCAAACAATTATTATCTAAACCGATTTCGTGGCATCAACTGCCAACGAGCTGATTGCATCTATCAGTGGGATGCAGGTAGAAACCCATATATCAGTAATATACAGTTTCGTTCGATTCGATTAAAGTCCTCATAGTAGTTTAAATCGCAATGTAAATCTGGCGATTTTTGCCTTAAAAACTATGGAAGTTAAATTGAGAAGACATACTAGGTACTCGTACTACAGGAGCTATCTACTGTTCTAATAAAAATGTAATCTAAAGAGTCGTCATGATAAACATAAGAAGTGTCACCTTTTCTCGAGTTTCTTTTTTTCTGGTTAATGACATAGGTACTTCCATTGTTTTCGGTATATTCTTATGCAAATTTGCTATAAATAAAAATACAACGCCACTCATTTGAATAGAAGATAATAGTTCGTCTAATTTATTAAAACCGAGAAAAAAGTAAAAGAAAAATTTATTCTTTCATGTGTATGCAAGTGTATAAATAACCTCCAGTTATACCCAGTTTGCTCTTCTACAGTACACTGTTTACTACCTATGTCCTTATTATGTCTTGACAACGTACCTGTCTCCGCCCTTCAAATTTAACCTTATAAATAATGAAATTGCATTTGCATTCTTTGACTTTTTTATCAAAATATATTTGGCAACTGTTAGGTAAAAGTGTATGTTTTGTTGTTGTAGACCGTCTGATCATTAGCGAGTATAATATTCTGAATGCTCAAATTAACTTTATGCAAACATCGCGGGCCCGAAGGCGGACTTTTTGTCGTAAATCAAAAAGCAGTATCCCATTATAGCTCGCTTAATAATACGGGATAATGAAAAACTAAGTAGCTCATAAAACAAATGCTTTGCCCTTGACATTATTCTTGACAAAAAGCAAAGTTCCTTCCTTCACCATATTATTATAAAACCGGGCAATAAAGTGAATTCAGCCCAGCATGTATGTATTGTGTTGGTTATTTTTTTGATTGAATATTACCTTGAATTATGTACGTGTTAACTAGACCAAGTTCGTCAGAGTTACTACATTTATGACACCTACGCGAAAAATTTCGATGTGCTAAATGCAGACTGAGGTGGTGTTATTATTATTTTTTGGTCTGGGTTCTAATTTGGAGCCATACTTTTCGCACTTACGTCTGGTTTATAAATGAATGCATTTTTTCATTTCTGATTGCTTTTCATTATGATGATGGAAATTATTGTCGATTTGCTCTGTGGTTTATGTAATTGAATGGATTTCTATCGTGTTTGTTAATCGGTTACTCAATTTTCCGTTGTAATTTGTGAATTATATTACGCCTCAAGGCGTTTGACAGAATAATTTCCTTACAAAAATTCGAGACCTTCGTTCACATGTGCATGTTTTTCGATCAAAAGTGTTATGTCAAGTATCAAGTAGTTTTTGAGTTTTAAGAAAAATCTTATACACCTGAAGGTTTCCTGGGAGTTGTCTTAGCTCGAGGTTATTTCTTTTCGAATGTGTTAATGTTAATATGAAGCTGGAGAGTAGACTTTGCTAAAGTTTATTAGGAAAGGTCTCCGTGAAAAACCACATTTACTATTGTGTATTTTAAAATAATATACGCTCCTGGGTTTATATTCGGAAATCTCGTCGGGAACATAAACTGCCTATTGTGTCCCCTTGAGACACATTACCATTAAAAATGTTGAATGTTCTCTAGGGCACCTGGACATGCAAACTGCGTTTCATAATCGATTCAAATTGTTCGTCGTAATTATGTGGTAGCATGTAAATTTTGGGGCAAGTTGGAAGGGAAAGTAAAGCCTGGTCCACATTGCGCTAGTGGCACCTGCACTCAAGAAAGCCGGCATTCACCTTTCAGTAGCAATGAATGCTATATGAAAAGGCGCTCTCGTAAGTTTCGAATGCGATCAAGTCCTAGAAACAGAGCAGAATACTGTGGAAGATTTGGGGAAGGACGATTACGATCCCTTGAAATTAGAATATAGGTGATGTGACGTTCCAAAACTTCATGGAGGGTTAAGATACGTAAGAAACAATATAGGAGGAGAAAACTCGTAGTAGGAGAATTCGCCTACCCTTCCTTGGTGGTAGTGCGCAGTGCCACAATTCACATAGCTCACTCCTTTTTGGCCTTGCCACTAGGAGCTTCTCGTAGGAGGTCCTGTTCAATGTGTACCAAGCTTAAGAGAGGATCCTTTTTGGCGAGCTTTTCTGCTTATATATTATGCTCCTAATATTATGTCCTAATTTTTGCATCCATCAAGAGCCAGGAGAATAAGGGAATAAGGTGGATAGTCAATGATTTTAAAACGCATTTCGTTACTTTTTTGTAGGGCAATAAGTGACTAAGAAGGATTATCTTCAAAAAAATTCAATGCTTTTGGAAAGTTTTCCACGTCGTTTGTACACAATTTTTGTGGGAAGTTTTGTTAACTGCGAATTTGAATATTTTCTCGTGAACGTTTTTCTCTACTAATACCCCATCCTATTGTTGTTCTTAAAATTTTTAATTTGATATTAAAAGTACTTACCTATATGTCTCAGTTTCCTCTTATAGCGCAGTAGCGACTTGCAATTTCTTTTAGTGGGAGGGCATAGAAGATCGGAAATAAAGATTTTTGGTTATACGGAAAATCCATTCTCCTGTCTTCCTTGCTGGGAAATACTTTAATATCTGCAAGTGTCGAATAATGTGTTCATTATACGTGTGCGTTTCGGATCGCATAATAAGGTTCATTATTCAATAACTATTGAATAATGAATCGATCTTCAATGGGCTGTAACCAATCAAACAATTCCTAATGAAGCACTGAGGTTGCTTTGGTGTAGAAAACGTCCCCCCATACAATTTTGAAACTTAGAAAATTTCATTTAAAACAGATGTATTTAAGAGGGTCGACATTTTTAGAAGCACATCGACCAGATGAAAGGGACGACTCGGGACGACGCCCCTATTTGCGTTACGCAAATAGGGGCGGAAAAGTAATAAATCGTAAAGATTTTTTTCAAAAATGTTTCATCGTACCCAGAAGAACGGGCGAGCCGCGCGAAAAAATGGCCGTCTCCCACTTTTCCGCTACAAAAATTGCAGATCATAGTGGGAGTCCCGACACGTAAGTCGAACGACAAGTGAGATAGGGCACCCTCAAATTAAGGGCAGCTTTTTATACCGGCCAAACTCGAGGGCGCCTAGTAATTTTGAAGGCGGATTTCGATAGCTCCGTCGATTGGACCGAAAATATCCCATAATCATCACCCTCAGGCCGCAGTTGCTAAGGAAAACCTAGAAAAATCGGCATCTAACTCGTCCGAGGGGATGAAGGTGAAACGTGGCACGATATGCGGTTCGAAAGAAGAGATTCCAACGCGGTGCGTAACTAAGTTTCTTTTCGACCGTCCAACGTCTTGTTGAAGTTGTGAAAACGGTCAACAGAAATTTCCGGAGATCGTGAAATCTCCAGTTCAAACGCCCAACTGTCAAATTTTCGTCGAAAGTGCCAATATTTGCATGTTCCAAAGTAGCTCTCCGATCGGGATTTATTTACCCTCAGAGCTCAGAGGTCGCCACAACGCGCGTTCCCAGGCTGATAACTTTTCCGACTGACTTCTGCCCACGAAATTTGTCAGGTCTGTGACAACCTCAACCATCATCATTTCTTTGTTTTCTGGATCTTGAAGGGCCCAAGTTTCCTCAAGTGTAACATTACTGTCCAAAAAGTTTGATGCAGAGTTTTCAAATTGGCTAAATCTGAATGTTGTCATCTTCATTCATTTTTGTTCAATTTTCAGACAAAATGAACTCGGTAATCAAAATTTGTCTTTTTTAAATTGCCACCCATGCAATGGTATGACATTTTAAACGATTATTGCATTCTACAGTCTACAGATAATTTTCAGTTCATTATGAACGATATAGAAAAATGCTCATAATATGAAATTGGATATCTCATATTATGAGATGTCCAATTTCAGACCAATTCGTCGATTTTCCAAAATCAGATCATGGTCAGCATCGACGTTCATTCGTAACGTTTTTTCCACTCCGTTTTATCGTTGGATTCCAGTTCTTTATGGGGAATTAGGAAAAACATTCATTGCTCTGACAATCTTTGACCCGGTTGTTCAAAAAAAGTAACGCAGACTTAATTCTGACACCTAGGGTTGCCAACTTAAATTATTTTGATTTCAGGAAGTGAGAGATTAAAATTCAGGACAATTCAGGCCAAACTTTAATTTTGTGAACCATGTTAAATAATAAAAAAGCAAAACAAAATAAACTTATATGTAATTTATAAGTAAAATAATCCAAAATTCAATAAAAAGTCTTGAATGGGTTCATATGCAAGTTTTGAAAAATGACCTTTGAAGAATTCGCAGTGCCGCCGGTGGATACTTATTTATTGAACTCGTTCTCGTTAGAAGGGGAACAGAAAATGGCGTCTGGATATTGCTCCTTACCTCTAGTCCTTCTTATCTGCGACGACTGAAAGATTCAGTAATAATCGGTAGTCATCTGATAAGCGATTTCTGTGGCCTTTCCGGTTACCGCATACTTTACAGAGTTGCCAAGATGAATATTTTTTACTTTCATTTAGGAAAAGAATATTGAAAAAATCTCAAAAATCAAGACAAATTACGTCCTGATAAGGGTTAGATCAGGACGGCATAATTGTAGTCCAAAATCAGGATGTCCTGACAAATTCAGGACAGTTGGCAACCCTACGGACACCGGCTTCGTTGCTATTATAATACAACCAATCAGAAAGCCGGTATCATAGCAACGAAGCCGCTGTTAGACTTAAGCTGGTGTTGGTTTTTTTGAATAACCGGCCCTTAGTAATATTCCGTCATAAATTTCTTTGACAGGTAACGGTCATCTACTTACTGAACGGTAGGTACCCGATTTCGTCGAAATCGAAATTTTCGTCTGACATGGTTTATTGAAAAAGTCACAATTTTAGGTGTCAACGACGTGAAACTTTCATTTACTTAGTAGAAGTGACCACACGTGCACCTCTTTTATGCTATTATCTTGTTCTTAGAATCCTTAGTCTTGTGGAAAGAAAAATTTTAAGTATGGAACTGTAGAGTTACCTATCTCTAGGCAATGTTTATAATATTGTGAAATTTGCAGCTTTATTCTGTCGCATTTTTTATGAATGACCTACATATTTTCTGCTTAAATGGAATTGCTTACGACATATTTTCGTTGTTGGACACCAGAATGTCCTTTGTGTATTTCCAGGAAAAACATTCCGAGAAGGGACTATTAATGAAATTTTAATTAACGCGTGAGTTTGCGTTTATACATTTTAGGATAAAAAGTTGGTCTATAAGGGTAACATGTATTTGTCATCTCTTTTGTAGTTTGAGGGTCACACCATATTTATTAGTGTTTCTAGGAAATTGTTTTCTCCCGGCAAGCACGCCCATTAATTTTGCGGTAAAAAATATAATGAACATAATAAACTTGTGTGAAATGGTCACATGGTATTTATAAAGTGTAATGAAATAGGGAAGTGTTTCCACACAAAGCTTTGAAACGCGCTAAAATGGAAGGTGACTAAGCTATTCTGAATAAAGTGCCAATTCCTCAAAAGTTCTTGCAAAACGGAAACTTTGCTTCATTAACTTACGTGCTAAATAAACCACATGAATTTAAATAGGTAAATAGAGATTATAATTTTCCAGAACGGCTGGAAATACTCATCATTTTATGATGATGATTGGGCAACGCATTAAAATATATGCAGGAAATTTTCGTTGGCCTTAAAAGATTTTTTTAATTAGCGACGCTTTTATATGCGAGGCGTCGTTACATTTATGCTCGCTTTCGAAATAGAAAATCGATGCTCGGTTGCAATAGACATAACAAATTTCAAGGACGTCATTGATGAAATATCGCAACCCATAATTCCTCGTACCTTGAATGAATTTTCATGGATTTTTTGTCGTGGCTCTATTGTTCTTTTTTAGCCTCAATTTTATCCAGATAGTAAGTTTATTTTTGCTCTTCGTCTAGTTGCCATATGGAAAATGTTCCGTGCTTACTATCCACAAAAATGATGTGTACCTAATCACAGAAGAATTTAAATACACTAAGAAAAGGAACAGAGGAATCGGCGACCTAAGCCAACGTTGTTATAGTCTTTGATATAATTTCGTAATTTATTGAGCGAAAGTCTGGTTATGCAATTTGGAATCGATATTTTAATTAGTAAAGGCTCAAATCGTGCTGATCTAATTCGCTGCTGATTTAAGGCAGATATTGATTTGAAGGACATGTTAGTCCCTAAATGCTGCCGCACAGTTCCTAGATTAAAATAGGGAAGGTTGAACTCTTGTACCCTCACTTGTACCTATATATGTAAGTACATATAATTGTTACCTAATTAATACAAATCTGAGAAATATTCTATTTGTAGGTACTTATCTATCATCTCTCGACCAAAACAACTAAACTCCGGACAAATATTCCGCCAGGCATTGAATTACAGAGAGTCTTCATCGGCAGAATGTACTAAAAGTTCCAAAAGTGGTGTTCCAGTTTGCGACGCGAATCGTTTATGCCGGACGTTGCTATGTTTTCGCCAGCCCCGCCCCCCATAAGCGATGTGATTTTTCGTTAAAAGAACATGATTGTTTATCTATTTTTTGCTGCCCTTTGTTTACTTTGTTGTCATTCAAATAAAATCGTTTAGATCCGCCTTCAAAGCTTTAATTGGCGGACAGTTGCTAAGGTTTTTTTTACCTCAGAATGTAATTGGTTATGGCATTTTAAGCGGAATTGAACCCTAAAGTGTAAGACCAATTTTGGCACCGATAGTACATGAAGGTGCATGCTCATATCCCAGCAATGCTAATGTAGACTCGTTCTGTAATGCAGTGCCTGGCGGTGTATTTGCCTTGGGTGTTGTTGTTTGAGTGAGTTTATTAGTTGACAGCTATTCAGCAATTTACGTCTAGATGGCCTGATTTGGCTCTCCCTTACGGCGTTACGGGTGACTCGAACAATAATTCATAAGTTGAGCGTTGAACAGGGCGTATTTGTGCACAGCCCGCCGAACTGAAGAGTCCCAATAGGACGAGACCGGTCTGCCGATTGCTGTGAACATTTACAAATTGGTTTATTAGAAAACATGGTTAGTCATTGTACACCTTTTAGAGACCACTGGTACCTAGTGATCTTTGTGATGTGTGGAACACCGCAGTGTTTTGCAGTAAACTAAATTTTCTGATATTGCCACTGTCAGCGGAAAATTAGTTTACTGTCAAATTTCTGCAAGGTTTTTCGATTACATTTTTACATTTCGCTTTGAAAATGTTAAATTATTACAATCACACATGAACTTATCCTCACTGTAGAGTAGAAATTTTAGAAGGTAATTTTTCAGTTTACTCTTGAAGCTTGTGCGATTCACATTCAACACTTTCTATTCCTCTGGACATCTGTTATATAGCCTAATACTGGTCATGAAGAAGTCTGAAATACTCAATCTACCTTCGGGAAGAAGAATGTCCCGAATAATGTTGTCTATACCTCGGGTTTGGCAGATGTAGTTATCTCCACAACAATTTAAGTATGCAGCCTTCAGATGCACATTTGGGAGGATGCTCAGAATATATGCCGCAGACGCAGTCAAAATTTTAATCTTCCGAAAATACAGTTTACAAGATGTAGTGTGATATACATTTACGGGAGCTCGAACTGCCTTTTTCTGCTCCAAAAGTACCTGCCGAATATGGGTGGAGTGACCTCATACCTGAATTCCATAGATCATGATAGAATGGAAGATGGCGTGGTATGCCATCTTGCCTAAAACAAAACTGAACACTTCAGGATTATTCGTATGGCAAATGTTGTTTTTGCCTGTCTAAAGCATAATGACGTTATGTGCTCCTTCCATGAAAGTCTTGGATCAATTGGAATTCCAATAAATCTCGAAGGAGTATCAGTGCTGAATTTAATTGTGAGTGTTTTAGTTTTATTCAGCAAAAGATTATTTGCTGTGAACCAATGGTATGCCTCCTTAAAAGCTTCATCCAAAGCAGCTTCGGCTTCTCCCATATTGCAACCCTTCGCAACAAGCGTGTTATCATCCGCATATAGAATTGTGTCATAGCTCAACGAGCATGGTATGCCGTTAACGTATACAAGGAAAAGAACCGGTCCTATAAGGGAGTCCTGTGAGACCCCCTGCACACATAATGAAATATAAAATTAATTATTTTATACGTACGTAGACAAAATTCTACCATCTTTCTTAGAAAATTTAAGCTTTTTTCATAGATTAATTGGAGGAGTAGTGGGGATAGACAGGTAATCGACGTTTAAAAGTTAATTTTAGTTCCGTGTTACACAAAACATTTTTCTTACAAACTCTGACAATAGCCTAGATAATTTATGTATAAGTAGGTAAGTATACACCGAGGTATACACTATTAATTACCTATGACTCTATGACTAACGAGCTCCACCGTTTCAATCTTTCAATTACGAACTATTCTTAAGTTTTGTTTACGGTGACCAGTTGTAGGTAGTCTGTGCAATTTTTAATTACATTTCGTGGCAGTCATACATTATCGTCAAAAACTTGTTGTTGCAGCTGATTATTTTGTTATCAAATCCGCGTTAAACAAGAAGTACACGCCGATAAGGCATTATTCCTTCGAACTTTAGAAATTTTCAAAATTTATTCGATACTAAACAGTATCTGTCAAATATTTATATCCAGGTTAGTCGAGTCGTAGCATTTAAAGCATGATTTTTAGTTATCTCTATTTTCCAGCTCATTTTTCAGCTCGAGTGTAAAATCTCGTCTGAAAACTGAAGCATTTTATACATTTATTCGGGTATCATCATTTGCCATTTAATACTTCGGTTAAATGCCTACCCACACAGTGCTCAAACAATCGACCATCGAGATGTATTTCTTTCAAGTAATTATTATTAAAAGATCAAACATTCTACACACTCTATCGTCGTTTCAAATAAACATGCACATGTGAATCGATAGATGACGTCAATAGTAAACTTGAAACGCCCGGGAAAGTGAAGTGAAAAATCCTAACTTGGAACAAAGTAACTATACTTAGAATCACCTTTATGTCGATATTTGTAAAGTTGTAATACAATTCAGTCTACATAGTACATCAAATATGTTGCGTTCAAAATGATTACAGAAAACTGCAGACTACTGGTTTCGTCCTTGTGGGACTCGCAAGTGCAGCGCGCTCTGCATTCATTTGATACACAACTAATTTCCAAAATTTTGCTTGCGCATTGATCCAAATTAAGTTAAATGTCAAATGTATTCCGGCATGTTTGTCTTTATAACTCTTGTTTCTAATCGCACAGAACTTATTTTAGTACTTAGGTACCTGCCATACACAATTCTGTTGTCACTCTAAATTTCAAACTTAGGGCCGTCTGACACGGGACTGATTTCGGTATTAAATTTAGTAAAATTTAGTGTACTAAACCAAGGAGCACAGAGTAAGTTTAAAATTCAGAGTAACAACAAAATTGTGTATTGCAGGTAAGTACTAAAATAAGTTCTGTGCGATTAGAAACAAGAATTATAAAGACAACATGCCGGAATATATTTGACATTTAATTTAATTTGGATCAATGTGCCTGCCAGACATGTGCATTTTTGAAACAGACCACTTAACTGACGGAGACCAGACACGTACACATTTTTTGTGAAAAAAAAACTCCAACAAAAAAATTAGGAGTAGCCAAGAATCGAATTAACACATCAGCCCATTCTCCCACCGAGCCATTTGGCAGCTTCCCGAGTAAATGAAGGATGATTAGACGAACGCCGCATGGTGAGCGGCACGCGCATTATGATAATCCTTAACCACCTGCCGATACGGGCAAATTTATTTTAGTTTTTACTTGCCACACACAATCAGAATGGGGAAAACCCGCAAATTTTGAAAATGATCATATTGAATAGTTTACTACCCAAAACAAATTCCGCAACTTTCGATTTTTACATTTGAGTCTTATTTTCGTCATAATTAAATACGAAACATGCGTTACGCTCGAGACACAATATTTGAATGACGCTGGTGACCATGGAAATAGTAAAAATAGAGAACGACAAGTCCCACAGTAACTGTTGATAGGGTCCCTGTATTTAGAGAGTACCGCAATCAATAGCCCCACTATGTTTCAGAACTGTGAGTAAATATGGCGAACTCTGCCGTGTCAGCAGCAAAATGTCATATGTCAGTCAAAGTCCAGCTGAAATGTTGGGTTTGTTTGGTGTTTATGTTTTATCGTTTTTGTGAATCAGTGATATATATTTCCACAATCTGGTCTGTAGTATTATTCCTCAACGTATTACGGTCAAATTTAATTTGTTTATGGATCAAAAATCTGAAGGTGAATCCGTAATTTGTAACACATGTCAAATATAAAATCTGACGTTCCGCCAGAATTCAAATTTGGCGGCTGTTATTGTGAGTAAACATGGCGGAGATTGCGGTACTCTCTAAATACAGGGACCCTAATGCCTGGTTTATAATGGATGTTAACTTAAACTTATGCTGTAACTTTAAAATATAAAACACATACAAATAAATGCGTCTGTTCATAATAGAAAAGAATATGATGTTAACTTATGCCGGTAACCCAGTAGTTGGCGATATTTTATATCTTACAGCATACGGAATGCGTTACCAACTTCACTTTTAACGACGGCCATTTATGTTTACGTTTTGTTTTGCTGTAGGTTATGTTGTTTTATTTCGTTCTTGTTGAATGAGATTTAACAAACGAACAACATTCATGGGACATTCTTGTATAAACAAAAAATTTTTCGGAGGTCAATATTTTTCGTATCTTGAAAAAGATTAGGAACATGTCCTTTCTCACGCCGTTTTTGATTCATTGGCGTTTTCTTTTCAGCTTTTTGTATGCTGCTGCTGCTGCTACTACTGTAGTAGATAAGATAACCACAAACACACCTCAAACAAATCCATCAGTATCAAATTCATCCATAGCAAGCTATTTTTCGGTTTTCGTGTCTTACTCAAATAAGGTTATGTTCTTATGTTTTGTATGGCGACGCCCAGAATAACCGTAAAATACGCCTGCATTGTGAACCATGTCCCTTAAGTTAACGGCATAAGTTACCAGACTCTAAGTTAGCAGAATAAGTTAACATCCATTATAAACCAGCCATAACTGTTGAAACTGTAAAGCGCCATCCCAGTTGACATCCCTGAACTATATTTAGCAAAGATACGAACCGTTCCTATACATTTTATTCGAATTTATTTAATTATTTTTATTTCTATATTTGATTGTATTAAAAGCAACAATATAGATCATCATATATTGCTGCTTTTAATGCAAACAAATATAAGAAATATGCCCATGGAGGAAGAAGTAAAACAAATAATTTCTTATAAAAGAATGTTTAATTTTTATTAAAAATATGCTTTTTAAAATTGACAGCAGAATGCATACAATGCAATGAAAATATTTATAGGTACCTAATAATAATGCTTTTGAACTTTAAGAATACAAGACATAACAAGTCCATATTACAAAAATTTGTAATTCGTCAATTCTCTTACTACTACCCTTGTTTATGAATAAGATAGACAATTTAAGCACCCTAAAAATAAGAAAAAACCATATACCTACTCAGAGTTTTGTCACAAAAATTTTTCGTGAAACATGGTCATTATACTTGGGCCGGCCAACAGACTGAGTGATCACCCTGCAAGAACGTGCTCTAGCGGGGCCAATATTAATTTATGACGACCGAATTGGAGTGATATGCGACTTCGTTGGGTCTAAAGAAAGCGCATCACTGCGGTTCTGTCATCCTAAATTGATAGTGGTCCCGTCTAGAGTTCATGCTTGCAGGGTGATCACTCCGTCTGTTCGGCGGTCCAAGTATAAATCTTGTCAATCTATGCTAATGTATGGAATGTATGGAATGTATGGAAAAGATCCTTTCTATCACACTATAGCTATCCAATATGTACTTTAAAATTGATCAAGCAGGGATGTACTTTTTTATTTGTTCCTAATTTAATTTCCAATTATAATAGGGTACCGTTAAAATAGGTACTTTTTCTAAACGTACCTGTTTATCTGGTATCAAGCAGTTAAATTTTTGCAACCTTATCTTCCAACACACTAAATTAAATACTAAATAGTCAAAATAAGAGCACAAACAGCAAACGAGTAAACAACAAAATCGGTTTATAAATGCACTTGCACACGCCACACTGCCCTTCACGAAACACAAGTCTAAATTTCCACCTTATAAAGTTAACAAATATGTATGCATACTGGCAATCCAAAAACTAAACAAATAGGAAGAAGTAATTAACTAAAGTACCTTATCTAAGTATCCCCAAGAAACAAGAAATATTTCAGGCACTATATTATTTTTCCCACGATACGCACAGAACATTAGGAACACATAAATAAATAAGTAAATAAAAAACGAACAAAATTACCCTGACAGTCCCTAACATTAACGGAGAAACGTTATAAACAAAAATCACTTCAAGTTCGAATTTATTCTAGTTCTATTATCCACTTGAAAAGGTAAATAAAAATAAGTAAAGGTAAAAAAGTTGTTTTCTGAAATTCTGACCGACATAAATTTAAACACTTCCGCACCGAAAGTTTTAAATTACTGCCATCTCTCGCACCACTTGGGTAACATAGAAAAACACTGAATAGCTATCTTCTACACCGATTGCAATTGCGCCATCCACACGGACATCCCTCAACTACATTGACAGATGAGAGACTTAGGTAGCGCCATAAGACTTGAGGTACCCTGCTGGTGACGTACGTGACCACTGGGCTCGACAGATTAGGTAGGGATTTTCACATGCGCTAACCGATCCGTTTGTACCCTGAGCGCTCGTTTATTTCTCGACCCCTCCCACTTTTTCCAGGGAGACGCGTAAACACCGCGGCGCAACGGATAGGTCTCCTACGCCACAGAAAGCGCGCGTTTTAGCCATCCCGGTCATGCTGTTCTCTAAGTTGCAAATTTTTCATTCAGCACGGCACATAATCAAAATTTTTACGTGGTACGCGATACATATTCTATTTATGCTTGATATTACAGTACTAAAAGTTATAAATTCGATTAAGCGGGTCTTCCCCATTGGCAATTGTGATCAGAAACTAACTAACGTTGCCGAACGAACGAATAACTAGGAAATTGAATTAGTTTTCAAATGTTTTTTCCAACTTGGTTTGAGTTTTGCCTGCTCATAATGTGGGAGGTACTCATTTACCTTTTGCGTACGTAACTTTGACACGCGACAATTTCTCAGCAATTTCCATCATTTGTGTTTAATGTACAAAGTGGGCTAAGTGCAGTGGCGTTTTATAATTCAACGGTAAATAAATAACGCGACCTTAATGTTCCTTGAATTTTTGTCACAATTGGAAATTGGAATTGTTAGGTCACATTTACATACATTATTATAGAGAACTATGAAATCCACTATTGTTCTTTACGAATCATTGTTGTCCACGTGTGTACAAAAAACGCATTGTTTATTTATATAAAAAATTAGAGATGGGTAAATATTTAATAATTATTGTCTGCATAAATTGCAAGCTGCTTTTGCTTTTGGTTGCTCAGGTTTAGTGGCACCTTTGGTGCTTGTAATCATAATACTGTCCGACCAAAAAGTTTGGAATGACTTGACACAGAACTTTCGTGTTAACTACGATAATACCTTTTTCAAACCATTCGACACTTGACCGCTACTGCGGTTTAATTTTGTAAACAAGATGGCGGTCTTTTTCGCATAGAAATTAAATCGGGGCAGGGCTCAAGTGAACGCTCTTCATTCGGAATACGATTCCATGTACGAATAACACGCGAAATAATAATAGTTTTGCGCGTTAGCGCCGTTGTCATTAAAGAATGAGCCTTTCCTAAAATATAGAATCCGCCGCCTTTTTGAATTGAGGTGATGGAATATTATGGAACTTGGTGGTCACGTTCAGAATGGAAATCTATTTCGATTGATCCATTCCAACTAATGTATTAGTAGGTGTTGCCCATATACTCCTATTTAATTTTTTATTCTAAGATGACGCCCGGTTGGCCTTCTTGAGTACTCGCCTTTCAACTTTTTTGAAATAGTATCTCTTCCTTTAAAGACAAAGACGGCATTGAAATGTCTCCACCTAAAGCGGGACAATCTGTATGAATCCTCGGGAAGATAAAAAAAATAACACGGCGACGCCACAGCTGTTGGGTCTCCCACATGAATAGAAAGAAACTAGACAGATCTCATTTTGATAGACCAGGTCGATGAACAGTTAAAGTAGACTACCTATTTAGTTAGTCGGCATGACTATCTCGGATGGTACACATTTGATAACTGGAATTGAGGTATATTTGCAGGGAGAGGAAATCCCTTGGTGTAAAAATTGTCTGCGGATACAATCTGTCATATCAGAGGACTGGAACAGTTTTGTTTGCAAAATAATAAGCGAAGACTGACAAATAAATAGAAAGTGCCCTAGTGCCTAGACAAAATGGTGCCAGAATATATAAGTAACAATAAAGGCATCTACCCAAAGGACTTGTACCTTGACGCAGTTCTAGTAATACTGGGACGGGTGGGATGGCTTGCGCGCTTCAATGATCTAAAGAGCCGAACCATAGGTTTAACCATATTGGAGGGGTTTTTATTTGAGAAGCCAGACTAAATCAAGTCCCTGAAAGGGGGCAGCAGCTCTTTCAGTAATCATAGTGGCAGAGATCGTGAGGGTCGGTATGGCACTGTGATACACACTACTGCGATGTGGAAGGCAACGGGAAACCACCACATTATTATATCCCTGGTACAGCGTACTTCGAATTTATGATGATGGCACTTTCTGGAGTAAAATATTCCGGAGGTAAAATAGTCCCACATTCGGATCTCCGGGCGGGGACTGCTTCGGGGGGAGTCATCAGAAATGATAAGTGTAACATCTCACGAGTCGGAGCGTGGAATGTTAGAAGCATGAAACAAGTAGGAAAGTTAGAGAATTTGAAAATTGAGATGGATAGGTTAGCATTAGACGTAGTAGGTATCAGTGAAGTGCGATGGCCAGAAGCTGGAGACTTCTGGAGCGGAGATTTTAGAGTAATACACACAGGATCTGTAGGAGGAAATTCGGGAGTAGGAATTGTTATGCGGAAAAAAGTAGGGCAGAGTGTAGAAAATTTCTTACAGCAAAGTGACAGGGTAGTTATGGTTAGGTTAGATTCGAAACCTGTAAAAACAGTAATAATACAGGTATATATGCCCACTTCTAACTACAGTGATGAGGTCGTAGAGGCAGTTTATAGTGATATTGAACATGTGCTAGATTTTGTGAGAGGACACGAAAATTTAATAATTATAGGAGATTTCAATGCAGTCGTAGGCACAGGGCGAGAGGGCGGAATAGTTGGTCCCTTTGGATTAGGCAATAGGAACGATAGGGGAGTGAGACTGATAGAGTTCTGCGATAAACATAACTTAACGGTCGCGAACACTCTATTTCACCATCATGTTAGGAGGCGATACACGTGGAAGATGCCAGGAGACCTAGGGAGATATCAAATAGATTACATTCTTGTTAGGCAAAGATTTAGAAATCAAGTTAGGGATTGTAGAAGTTATACAGGAGCAGATATAGATAGTGATCACAATATAGTCGTTATGAAGGCCAATCTTAAATTTAAGATTTTGAAAAAACGAAGCGGAAGAAGGTATCTTGACCCAGAGAAACTAAAAGATGAGGATACGCGCGATAAGTTCGAGAAAAAGACAAACGAAGTACTAAAGGGCGCGGGCGAAAATATTGTTAGGGACATAGAGGAAGAATGGAATTGCATTAAAAATAGTTTAGTTTCCTCAGCTAGGGATATTTTGGGTCATAAACAGAATGAAAGTAGGAAACCCTGGATAACAAAACATATTGTGAGTCTAATAGAGGAAAGGCGCAAATATAAAAATAGGTTAGATGAAATAGGGAAACAAAGATATAAGGCGATCAAGTGGGAAATTATTCGGAAATGTAGGAAAGCGAAAGAGCAATGGATCGATGATAAGTGCAAAGAAGTGGAAAATAAGTTCGAAATAGGAAAGAATGATGAAGCATATAAAATAATTAGGAGAAATTTTAGAGAAATTGGATCTAGTACCAAAAGCATTAGGAATGAGGCAGGAGATATCCTAATCGAAAGCGGGGAGAAGGCAGATAGGTGGAAAGAATATTTAGGAAACTTATATGCGGGACAGGAAGTGCAAGATATATTAGAAAGTGAAAGCAGTGTAGAAGGGGATAACCTAGGGAGTCCTATAATGAGAGAAGAGTTTGAGCTAGCACTAAAAAGTTTAAGGAATAATAAAGCACCAGGTATAGATGGCTTGCAGGCAGAAATCTTAAAGTGCGCAGGTCAAGAGGTAATAGATCGTTTATTTAAATTAGTTAGTCGCATATACCTGACAGGCGAGATTCCAGAGGATTACAAACTGAACATCATGGTAGCTTTGCCAAAAAGAAAAGGCGCGGATAGATGCGAAAATTTTAGAACTATCAGTTTAACTTCCCATGCGTCAAAAATTTTAACTAGAATTGTGCAAAGAAGGATGGAGAAAAAGGCGGAAGAAATATTAGGAGAAGATCAGTTCGGATTTAGACGAAATAGAGGAACGCGCGAGGCCATTCTAGCTTTACGAGTAATTATAGAAAAAACGATAGAAAAGAGAAAGAGCGTATATATAGGATTTGTAGATTTAGAAAAAGCCTTCGACAACGTAAAATGGGGGAAGATGTTCGAAGTGCTGAGAAAGGTAGGGATGAAATACAGGGACAGAAGAATAATACATAATCTCTACAAAGAGCAAAAGGCAGTTATAGAATGTGAGCAGGAACGAAGGGAAGTAGATATCCGGAAGGGAGTGAGACAGGGATGTGCATTGTCACCTCTAGTTTTCAACTTATATATCGAAGATGCGATTAATATTGTTAAGGAAAGAACAGCCTCAGGGATCAATGTACAGGGCCAAACTATTAACATGCTCAGATTTGCGGATGATATAGCAGTGTTAGCATCTAGTAAAGAAGAATTAGGAGCGGCTTTGAATGAAATGGAAGCAGTTTTGACACAGGGCTACGGCATGAAAATCAATAAAAAGAAAACTAAAATTTTGGTATGTAGATGGAGTGAAAATAGAACTAAAATTGAAATACGAATAGGAAATGAGAAGATAGAGGAGGTCGCGGATTTCTGCTACTTAGGAAGTAAAATAACCCAAGACGGTAGGAGCACTAAAGATATAAAACAAAGAATGGCGCAGGGACGAGTTGCGTTTAACAAAAAGAAACAACTGTTATGTTCGAGAACGGTTAATATAGAGACTAGGAAGAGACTCTTAAAGTCGTATGTATGGAGTACGGCATTATACGGGTGCGAAACTTGGACAATAGGAGAAGCGGATAGAAAAAGAGTAGAAGCGTTTGAACTGTGGTGTTACAGACGCATGATGAAGATACCGTGGATAGATAAGGTTAGCAATAGGGAAGTATTAGAAAGAGTTGGGGAAAGGCGAAAGGTATGGAAAACAATAAAGAGTAGGAGAGATAGGATGGTAGGACACCTTCTAAGACACGAAGGAATAGTTCGCGACATACTAGAGTCAGAGATAGGAATAAAAAGAGGTAGGGGTAGGGCTAGATTAGACTACTGCTCTCAAATAGTTAGGGATGTAGGATGTTCTACTTTTAGGGAAATGCGTAGGTTAGCTCAGGATAGAAAAGAATGGAGGTACGCGTCCAACCAGTCTTCGGACTGAGAACCTTATGATGAATAAAGGCATAAGGTAATTTGAAATAGAAAATGACAGTTGTGCTAGAGCTTTTTTGGGGAAACGTTTATAACATTATAGCCTCGTCGACTATACTTAGAAATGGACGTGATGTATAAGGGTTGTTAACATAAGATGTCAATGTCCGGGTTAAGTTACATTTCTTTAAAACCCCAGTGGCAGTTCGTAAGAAACTCCCCAATGCTTACTTCTTGTTTGCTCGCGAAATAAAATAATAGAAGCGCTCAAAGGAAGTAGACTGCTAGAGTATCGGATGAGCAATAACAAAAGCATTAAATACTTACATACAGTGTGATCATTTAAAAACGAGCCACCTCAAATATCTAAGAAGCGAATAGAATAATTATGAAAAAACACCGAGACACGTAAATTTATGACGCAAGGGGGACAGATTTTGATGTATAGTTGACGTCTGTAAAACCTACCCCCTAACCCCCAGTCACCCTCACTTTAAAATCTCAAATGGCATCATATCACACTTGTGATACCTATCTCATTTTAAAGGAAATCGAATGAGGAATATTTATTTTTTAATTATTCCCTATTTGAGCTTTAAAAACTAAAATAAGGTCATTTCAACCTTTAGCAAATAAGAAAAATAATGGGTTAAATTTGATACAAAATAAGAGATAAACCTTGTAGATATCAGATAATAAACATTTCATACAAAAAAGAAGCTATGGAATTTAAAACAGGAAAATATAACTTTTAGAATAATTTAAGGAAAATTTATCTCAGATGCTGTAAAATCTAAATGGGCCCAGTTATTTGCAAAATAATAAAAATCCTATATTCTCGAATTGCCTTCTTACATTCAGGAATGTTTGGTAGGTAATATTTCGGCATGTTTCGGATATTGTGCGCCTCAAATCAATTAAATTTTCTGGGTGGGTTTGACATACTGCTGATTTAAAATAGCCCCCCCCCCCAAGAAAAATCTAGCAGGCTGTGATAAGGAATCATTAAAAAAATAAACATCACTGCTGTATTCCTCATTCGATTTCCTTTAACATGACACAAGTAATATGGTGCCATTTAAGATTTTAAAGTGAGGGTGGCTGGAGGTTGGGGGGTTGGTTTTACCAACGTCAACTGTACGTCAAAATGTGTCCCCCTAGATTCCTAAATTTACGTGTCTCGGCGATTTGACGTACTTCTATTTGTTCCTAAGATATTTGAGGTGGCTCGTTTTTAAATGATCACACTGAATTATGTATTACACAGACCACACTGCTTTCGGGAAAAGGCTTTCTAGAATCTAGACGATCCCACAAGAGAGGAGAGGAGAGGAGATTAACATCAGTTTATAATGAACAGAGGCCAAATATTAGGACTTCAAGTACAATGAAATATGAATACTTCTCTCCACCGCCTCGGTGGGTACATGGTTAACTCGTTGGTCTAGTATTCCGTCGGGCATCGTGTCGTACTGCGTCCGGTACACGTCTTTTCTATTATAGTTTGTGATTACTTGAACCGAGTTCCTTGCATCTATTTTAGCCACATAAGTAAGAACCTCGGTAAGAACATACATTTCTTGTATAACGAAACCAAATTTTGTTCGGGCTCTGCAATTGGAGCAGGTAAAAATAATAAATACTTATTTCTGGGATGGAGAAGTGTCTCCACATCTGTCAAACAAAATCTTCAAAAAGTTTCCAGTAACTCAAAAATTATGCAATTTAGTAAAAAACATCCTGTACAAACAACGGCATATAATAAAATCGACTGTGGAACAGAAAATATACAATATGCGAGTGATATTAGGTGGTGTAGAAAATGATTTTATATCCTTAAACTGTAGGTAGGTACTTTATAATCAACTTATCGAACGAGAATGGAAGTGCGCACTATATTTCTTCAAATTACGGCCAAAGTTGTGTTCAGCAGCTGGGTCGCTCTTCCTTCGGGCGTTTGCACTTTCACTAACATTACTGCAACACGATTATTTCGCTACATGTACTTCAAACAGTCCAGCGTAATTTCACATTAGTTTCGTAAGTGCTTAACCGTTGATTTTGTTTTAATTGTTTGTTGTACCGAAACAGTTATGAAGGAAATAATGCATATGGACGAGCAGACGACTCCGGAATAAAGAAAAGTGGATTATGCTAATTACCTTATTTTTATGTGCCGTACTTGCGAAACGAATTTCTGAAAGTTATTTTTACGCTCTAGATAGACACATACACGAGTAATTGCATTTTTTCTAATTAAAATCTGAGTCGATTTCAGATGATATGATTGGGACACGTCCGGTGATCGCTTTGTAATTTTCATTAATTAAATTCATTCGAGTATCTGAAAAAATGTTCATGCCTGTTTTATTTCGTTCTACTTTGTATGCAAATGTTGATGAGAATGAAATTTCACTCAAATATAATAAAACTCCTAATTGACGACTTCCAAATGTATGATAAGTAACTGAAAAATGTGAAACACGGAAAAATAAAATGTATGTCAACACTGACTCATGTTTAGGCGAATAAACTGGATATCGGATATGTTTAGAAGTTCTGTAAAATGTTTGATTTTCTCCCAAATCCATAGTTCAGGTACATAAAATAGGTTTGGTAGTCGGCATTTGAGGATGAGTCAGATCTACCACTTACTCTCGTACATCTTTATACGTCTAATCAATGAAGAAAATTAGGCACTAACTTGAGTGTTGGTTCGACGCCACAAAGCTAGACAACAATAAAAAATATATGTAATAATGGGAGTAATATCATAGCATAAATATTATAAAGCAGTGGCACTCTGGGGTATACGCAAACGCAGGAGTGTTCGCAACGCGTAGAATACGCACATGCAGAACACGATTTTCCATTATGTCAACAGAATGCCCATATTACTTTTACTACTACATAGAAGAAATTTAAGTAGCTTCTCAAAATATTTTTAAATACTGCCCAGTGCGTTTAGATCTCTGGACATGGCTGCAGAGGACGAACAACACAGATCAAAGCGCCCGCCGTCGCCCCGGTGGAGCATCATGCACATATTTTATCTACTATCAGAGAATATCGACTATTACGTCATCTAGCGCTTAGATCCGCGTCAACGCGGAGTGGGTATAGCGACGTCTGTGGCGACGTGGCGACGGGTTACCTTTCTAAAAAAGTGTTCATGCACTCAGACTACGAAATACTAACAGGTAATACCTTTAAAATACTACCAGTGAGACTACAATTCATAATATTAGCCAGATCAACCATGGAGGCTAGCTCCTCTTGACGTGCCGTGTGCATTAATTTAAATATGGAGTTGGACCATTTCATATGTGGGCGACAGCGACGTCGTAGCCATTTTGCCAGAGTTTCTCGGTCTTCCGTGGGGTGGCCATCTAGCCACTATCGATACAACTGTAAACCAGTTAATCCTTTCATGATGGAAGCTCTGCATATTTGATTTCCCAAGATCCGGTGGTGAAAACTTAATTTGTTGTAGCGTTGTAGGAGACCGTATGTAGATGCTGTGTATCAGAGTTCACACGAACACGTGCTTTTCACCCGCCTCTAACCATCCTAGCAAGCGACTTCCGGAATCTGAACTCTGCTGAGTGAAAAAGGAGCTCACTTGATAGTAATAATAACGTCTGATTTAAAGTCAGACTGCTGCTGCTGTCGCAACTATACTCATCTACCGGTTTTATGTAACGTTACTTACACTCACTTTTGATGACGATTTCTTATAATTCTATAAATCTAACGTATTTACAGAAGTAGCCAGGTAGAGATAAGGCTATGATTGTAACTGTATTTGTAATTGTGTACTTCCTTTTACATCTTGCGAAAAATGCTGTTGCAGAGTTGTGAGATTTGCTTTGAGCTTATATTTCTTATTTGTGGAATCCTTTCAGTGTTTATGCCTCGATTTATGCATAGTATTAATCGTTTCACAGGAGAAGGGCCAATTTCGTCATCAAAACTGCGTAAAAGTAATGGCGCCAAGCATCAGCTGCGGCACTATGGCGCACTGTCTAAGTCAGAGACTTATAAATAAAACGCCGCGACCGTCCGACACTGAAGCAAGAGGAAAATGGATGGTCGAGTCCTTGTTGCTTAGCTACCGCGGTACCTCCAGGAAAACTTGTTTGTGCGCACGCTATGTCACTGTCCGTTCTCCTCTGAAACTACTAATAAGAAGAATGTTCTTATTTTTTATCAGGGATAAGTAGAAATCATAAATTAATATGATTTCTACGTTCAAAATGCCTAAGGGTATCTTACTCATGTTTTACAAAGTCTTGAATTTTATTGATTGTTTTATGCATCTTCTTTTTGCTAAATGTAAAACTGAAAGTACCTACTTAAAGATAATTTTTTTAAGTATATTTTTTATTGACTACAGATTTATGTCATTACATTATGTTTATTGCATAAATATGGTTTCTGTTGTTGTGGTTATGTATCATTTGAACGTCTATAAATTTACTTGTTATGAAAAATGGCAGTCAATAAATAATAGTTACTTGGCCACCAGACGAAGACCACGTCGTTAATTGAGTGGATGCCGACGTATCACATATTGGCCCATTTCACGCAATCTCATGGAATCGCCTTCTTAACACTGTCACTTGTACTATAAAGTTATCGGGTATTCCATCTTAAGTTCGGAATAAACCCATTCCTTAATTACCTGCACCGCCCGGGTTCTATGGTCTTCCTAAGACCCAAAATCCGATAATCCTATTGTAATTGCGATTAATTCCCCCCTCGATCCCCCCCTTACAAGTTAAAATCGGATCAATGTTGAATTCCTATTCACCGATTAGATCCTTGTTTATATACATATATGATAGACAAGGATTAGATGTTCCTACTTCGGATTCTATTGCGATCAACATTCAACTTCTAGCGTCGAACGACCCATCAGATATGGAGTCATTAGTTGAATTGTGTCACTTCCATATATTTTTTGTTTCGTGGATAATTTGGATAGTTCTATTCAATAGAACTGCATAAAAGGTGAAAAGGTGATTAAACTGGGGCTAAAGAAAACGCCCCCACTCGTTGGACCTCCTTGTTGAATGGTGACTGATTCTTGAAGAAAGTGGGGGCGAAATCAGCGTGTTTGCGCTTGTCAAAAGCCCTACTTAACTTTCCGGACTGATACGTCAGAGCCTGCCATATAAATATTGCGTTTCCGTATTTAATTTTGAAGAAATTAAGTCTCGGATCGAAAAAAACGAAAGTTGCGGAATTTGTTTTGAATGGTAACACAATTTTTAAAACTTGCGGGCTTTCCCTATTCTTCCTTAGATCTAAGGGCATTGATTCCATAGTCCTCCCCCCACAACAGTCTTATATCTTCCTTACATTGACATTGTAACTGATGGGACTAATGAAATTCTTCCTAAACATATTAACTCCCCATAACAAAAACTTCTATTATCGATTAAAGATTTTTTTACCCTTGCATACAGAGTGTATGTGTGTGTCGCATTCATTATTCTTGTGCTGTTAGCTAGATATTGGTGAGACCAGGTGGGGAATCGACAACATTATGGGCACAGACTACTAAATTTCCACAGGATTTCGTATATGATCAACTTCACTTTACACTTGTCGCATGTGAAACGTGGCGACATGCGACGCCAACCCAACATAAACGTTTGTGGTTTACTAAACTTGTCATGTTGTCATACACTGTTGGTTATTTCCGAGGTAGTTTCCTAGAGTAATAGTTTGGTTCAACTTTCAAGCTCATTACCTACGTGCCGTTTAACTAAAATTGCACCGCTTTAGCAGTGACAATCGAATTAAAATTCATTTCCGTTCAATGTCTACTACGCAGTTATTGTTCTATTTATTAAAAATAAACTATTTGCTCCGCACCGGCACGCGCCATTTGTTTCATGTAAATGAGCATGTGGTAAATTGGCCATTTTGATTCACTTCAGAATTGATTATTAATACTTGTGCAATTTAGGATGAAAAAAGAAACTGTTAAATGACAATTTTCCGGTCGTAATGGGTAATCTATTTGGCAAATAGTAATAAAATATCGCGCCCGACTTAACACGTCCTAGTTGACTGTTTTTGGATTGAATAGGCATGACTTCACTTTCTTCTCTATTGTTATCAATTTTGAACGAGGACAAGCCAAGGTTAGTCATAACTAATTAATGTACAAAATTTTTACTTACTTAATGTACAAAATTTTTACTTACTTGAGGAGGATTCAAGTCGTGCAAAACTCGTGTCTGCGACTTATATACGGTATCCGGGGAAGGCATCGCGTGTCGCACAAGCTTGAACATGCTGGTTGGTTGAGTATGTATGACAGACGCCGTTTACATATGGCATGTTTCAATTACAAAATTATGATGTATAAAGCCCCTTCTTATCTTCATGATAAAATAAGCTACCGAACTGATGTCCACAGTAGTAGATAAATGACAATACTGGGCCACATCCCTGGCCGAGGCGGTTGACCGCCTCGGCAGGAGGAAGCCGGGCGCCCGTCTTTCTGGCTGAGCAGCGATGGGGCGCTCGAGCCAGTCCGCCGAGGCGGTTGACCGCCTCGGCGGGAGGAAGCCGGGCGCCCGTCTTTTTGGCCGAGGCGATGGGGCGCTCGAGCCAGCCCGCCGCGGCGATCGGTTGCTTCGGCGGGTGGAAGCCGGGCCCCCCGGCTTCTCCAGGTGCCATCCACTTCTTCAAGGAAGCCGGGCCCCCGGCTTGTCCAGGTGCCATCCACTTCTTCAGCAGCGACTTCTGCGGCAGCCTCTCTCAGAAGAAGCGAGTGTCATTGCCGAAGAGTGCGCCCCCCAAGCCGCCATTTTGGGCCCCCTTGGTTGTGGCTCAGGCGCCTGCGCCGGGGCTCTGAAAGTTCACGTGTTGCTCATTGTTCAGGCCAGTCCATCCAGGTGCCATCAATGACCAGAGGCTGCTGAAGGAGTCCTCGAGTAATGTCTTCAGCAACGACTTCTGCCTCTGGTGTCTTTGGGGCCTTTGGTTGTGGCTCAGGCGCCTGCGCCGGGGCTTAAAAAATGCGCGTGTTGCTCATTGTTGCGCAATGGAAGAATGTTCTGGAAATGCTGATGCAATAGTACACAGATGTTGCAGAATTAATGTTTTTTCCGCTTCTACGCTGAAGGAGTCCTCGAGTAATGTCTTCAGCAACGACTTCTGCCTCTGGTGTCTTTGGGGCCTTTGGTTGTGGCTCAGGCGCCTGCGCCGGGGCTCTATGAGAGTGGGCGGGGCAACAGCCAATGATAGAGGTTGTGGGCGGCATCCAATGGGTGTGGTTGTGGGTGGTAAGGTTCAACTACTGCTAGATGCCTTTGGATGTGACCCAGGCGCCTGCGCCGGGGTTTTCGCAAACGTTTTGGAAATGACGCCGACCGGGATTCGAACCCGGGTCCCCGCGCACCGGAGCCCTCGCTCCAACCAACTGAGCTAATCGGCTGCCTACATGCCCGTCTTTTAAATCATCCATATATACTTAGGATTGTAAACAGAAGTTTCTCGGAAATTTACAGTTGTTTATACTAAATAAATATTGATAAGAAAAAAGCACGTTCGCCGCCGATAAGAGATGTTATAATTGTTTTTATTATGGGTAAAAAACCTTTCAACTCGCCGACAGGATTATGTTTGTTTAGGTTTGCTCCCACGTTCTGTATATGCACATACTACGTTGTAGACACTACAAGGTGACCCGTTTATTTGTTTGTATTATTACAATAAAATAACATTCTAGAACATTCGTCAGTTTGTTTATTTTGATACGTACTATGTTTTGAAATTACTTGTTATCTTAATGCGTTTCGGACACGTGTGGGAACCATCTGGTGAGTGCTGGAAGTACTAATTGAGTGTCGGTAATATAGAACACATGTAGATTTCTGTTACACTTACTGGAAAGTGCAAATTGAATGTCGGTAATATAGATTAGGGCCCACTGCACACGCCCCCTTGCCCCGCCCACTTAGGTCATGGAGGGTATCAAATTAACCAGCTCGATGAGACAAATAGGAATCTATAGTTATTCTCCTAAGTAGTTAGAAAATGAGAATACTGGATACGAACCCGTTCGGAGCACATAGCGCCATCGAGTTCTCGAGGTGCCATCGACTTCTTCGGCAGTGACCTTGAAAGAGACCAGAGGCTGCTGAAGGAGTCGTTGAGGCATCCGAAGAAGTGTCTTCAGCAGCGGCATCTGCAGCAGCCTCTGGTGTCTTTGAAGGTCATTGCCGAAGAAGTGGGCATGTCTTCAGCAGCGTCTGGTCATTGCAGAAGAAGTGGTCTTCAGCAGCGTCCAGGCGCATGCGCCGGGGCTATTCCTCAGATCAGTCCATCGAGTTCTCCATCCACTTCAAGTGGGCGTGTCTGCAGCAGCCTCTGGTCATTGCTGAAGAAGGGCCTCTGGTGTCTTGCCATTGCGCACCCAAGCCGCCATTTTGGGGCCTTTGGTTGTGGCTCAGGCGCCTGCGCCGGGGCTCCGCCTTCAGCAGCTTCTGGTCATTGCTGAAGAAGTGGTCTTCAGCGGCCCCCCTGGTGTCTCTCATTCTGTTGGGCCTTTGGATGTGGCTCAGGCGCCTGCGCCGGGGCTGTCGCGTACAAAGCACGTGTTGCTCACTGTTCAGGCCAGTCCATCCTGGCCCCATCCACTTCTTCGGCAATGACCAGAGGCTGCTGAAGGAGTCATGTCTTCAGCAACGGTGTCTTTGGGGCCTTTGGCCGTGGCTCAGGCGCATGCGCCGGGGTTTTCGCAAACGTTCTGAAAATGACGCCGACCGGGATTCGAACCCGGGTCCCCACGCACCGGAGCCCTCGCTCCAACCAACTGAGCTAATCGGCGGCCCACAAGCCCGTCTTTCAAATCATCCGTATATACTTATGATTGTAAACAGAAGTTACAGAATTAATATTTATTTTCTCGGAAATTTACAATTGTTTATACTAAATAAATATTGATATTAAAGTTTAAGAAAAAAGCACGTTCGCCGCCGATAAGAGATGTTATAATTGTTTTTATTATGGGAAATAACCTTTCATCTTGCCGATAGGATATGTTTGTTTAGATTTGATCCCACGCTCTGCATGCGCATTTAATACGTTGTAGACACTACAAGGTGACCCGTTTGTTTGTTTGTATTATTACAATAAAATAACATTCTAGAATATTCTTCTGATTGTTTATTTGAAATTACTTGTTATCTTAATGCGTTTCGGACACGTGTGGGAAAAAAACATTCTAGAACATTCTCCAGTTTGTTTATTTGAAATTACTTGTTATCTTAATGCGTTTCGGACACGTGTGGGAACCATCTGATTGATATATGCAAACATCTTAGTTCTCGGTAGTAGAACATTCTACATCGCTAATTATTTGAGAACAGTAGTCTAAATTTAGGCTAACCCCTACGTAAAAACTATGTCATGTGGGGTGTCAAATTAAAGGACTCGACTAGAGGTATCGGAATATTGGGGTGGATTTTAGGGGTGGTTTTTGGGGGTGGTTTTTGGGGGTGGTTTTTAGGGGTGACTTTTAGGGGGTGGTTTTAGGGGTGGTTTTAGGGGTAGTTTTTAGGGGTGGTTTTAGGGGTGGTTTTAGGGGTGGTTTTAGGGGTAGTTTTTAGGGGTGGTTTTTAGGGGCGGTTCTTGGGGTGGTTTTGGAGGGTGATTTTTGGGGGTGGATTTTAGGGGTGGTTTTTAGGGGTGGCCACTCACTGACCGCGCCCCGGCCACGCTCCTTGCCCCGCCCACCTAGATCATGTAGGGTATCAAATTAATCAGCTCGATGAGACAAAAAGGAATCTATAGTTATTCTCCTACTTCCGAATTCTTATCAGTAGTTGTCTGTCTGTATGTCTGTCGGTCCGTCTGTCTGTCTGTCTGTCTGTCTGTCTGTCTGTCTGTCTCTCTGTCTGTCTGTCTGTTTGCGAATACAGCTGTCTGTTGACACAGACAGCTGTATTCGCAAACACCATGGCTGATGACACGCTGTTGACACAGGCAGCTGTATTCGCAAACACCATGGCTGATGACACGAGCAAGAATAAGACTGCGCATGCGCACGGTTGTATGGAGAGTATTTAAGCAAGAAAATTAACGGTGCTGTCAGTTAGTACTTGTGCTTCAACAAGGGAACCGCATTTGAATAATGACACACATAAACGTAGACACGTTTCGTGTTCTGGACGGTGCTGTTTTGGATGAGTCAGCACGCCGTGTCGAGGTGCACGTACATCAACCGTTCGTGACAACAACAACATTCAACGCCAATGACGAAATTCGCATACCAATCCACCAACAAGACGTTTACGTACTGCCGCATCTAAGCAGCATCTACATAGAGGGCAGGTTCATCAAGGGTGCAGGAGGCGGAAATGCGGCTTTAACAAATAACGCCCTCAGTTTCCTCTTTGACGACGTCCGCTATGAAATAAACGGGGTGGAGGTGGACCGAACAAAAAACGTGGGCATCACGAGCACACTGAAGGGTGTAGTTTCTCTGAATGTGGGTGAGGTAGGTGCCCTGGAGAATGCCGGCTGGACGAATACGGTAGACTCACCGAGCCACCTTATCGACGCGAACGGGAACTTTAACGTGTGCATCCCGGGAAGAATCCTGCTGGGATTCTTGGAAGATTACCCCAAAATTCTGTTAAATGTGTGTCACGAGCTCATTTTGACTCGATCGAAAAACGATAGGAACGCTTTCGTGGGTAACGAGGACACCAGAATTGAGTTGAGCAAGGTTCATTGGAGGGTGCCGTACGTCTATCCATCGGATGCTGAATACCTAAAACTTCTCAATATTGTCGAGGAAGAGAGAACGTTGCAGATATGTTTTCGCAGCTGGGAGCTGTACGAGTATCCGGTGTTGCCGCAAGCTACGAAACAAACGTGGGCCGTCAAGACTGCAACACGGTTGGAGAAACCCCGCTACGTTATTGTCGCCTTCCAGACGAATCGCAAAGCGAATTTGGACACGGATTCAAGCAAATTTGACCACTGCAATCTGACAAACGTCAAACTGTACCTGAATTCTGAGTGCTTCCCCTACGAGAATTTAAACTTGGATTTCTCCACGGGGAAATACGCCCTGCTATACGAAATGTACCAGAACTTCCAGAGTTCATACTATGGAAAAGTTGGCGAGCCGTTATACGGCAAGGAACAGTTCAAGGATCTAGCGCCCATCGTGGTGATTGACGCATCAAAGCAGTCGGAAAGCATCAAGCCTGGACCCATAGATATGCGTCTAGAATTTGAGTCGAGCGAGAATTTTCCGCCCAACACAACCGCATACTGTCTCATCCTGCATGACCGCATCGTTGAGTATACACCGGGTAATGAATCGGTCAGAAGAGTGGTATGAGAAGCTGCAGGGCTTCGATTTGCACAGAAAATACACGCATGCCTACTCTGTATACAGATTATAGTTTTAATTATATTGATGTAAAAATATATTCAACGTTTTTATTTTTGCGAAAACCCCGGCGCAGGCGCCTGGGCCACATCCAAAGGCCCAACAGCACCTAACAACAAGATCAGTTCTGATTGGATGCTGCCCACAACCACTCTCATTGGCTGTTGCCCCGCCCACTCTCATAGCCAGAGCCCGGCGCATGCGCCTGAGCCACGGCCAAAGGCCCCAAAGACATCGTTGCTGAAGACATGACTCCTTCAGCAGCCTCTGGTCATTGCCGAAGAAGTGGATGGGGCCAGGATGGACTGGCCTGAACAGTGAGCAACACGTGCTTTGTACGCGACAGCCCCGGCGCAGGCGCCTGAGCCACAGCCAAAGGCCCAACAGAATGAGAGACACCAGGGGGGCCGCTGAAGACCACTTCTTCAGCAATGACCAGAAGCTGCTGAAGGCGGAGCCCCGGCGCAGGCGCCTGAGCCACAACCAAAGGCCCCAAAATGGCGGCTTGGGTGCGCAATGGCAAGACACCAGAGGCCCTTCTTCAGCAATGACCAGAGGCTGCTGCAGACACGCCCACTTGAAGTGGATGGAGAACTCGATGGACTGATCTGAGGAATAGCCCCGGCGCATGCGCCTGGACGCTGCTGAAGACCACTTCTTCTGCAATGACCAGACGCTGCTGAAGACATGCCCACTTCTTCGGCAATGACCTTCAAAGACACCAGAGGCTGCTGCAGATGCCGCTGCTGAAGACACTTCTTCGGATGCCTCAACGACTCCTTCAGCAGCCTCTGGTCTCTTTCAAGGTCACTGCCGAAGAAGTCGATGGCACCTCGAGAACTCGATGGCGCTATGTGCTCCGAACGGGTTCGTATCCAGTATTCTCATTTTCTAACTACTCTCCTACTTCAGAATTCTCATCAGATGTCTGTCTGTCTGTCTGTCTGCCTGTCTGTCTGTCTGTCTGTGTCTGTCTGTCTGTCTGTGTCTGTCTGTCTGTCTGTGTCTGTCTGTCTGCCTGCCGGCCTGCCTGCCTGCCTGTCTGTCTATCTGTCTGTCTGTTACATCAGCCGTTCGTGTCAACAACAACATTCAATGCCAATGACGAAATTCGCATACCAATCCACCAACAAGACGTTTACGTACTGCCGCATCTACATAGAGGGGTTTTTCCTCTTTCTATTCTTGCTTGTGTCATCAGCCATGGTGTTTGCGAATAGAGCTGTCTGTGTCAACAGACAGCTTGTCAAAAAATCACGCTTCTAGCATACATTTATTGGAAAGCACACAACAAATATTTCTAACATAATGGGGAGTAAAGTCTGTAAAGTTAGAGACTGGGCCCGGACAAGATGGTGGCTGCGCGAAAATGTAGCGGGAAATATGATTTTGACAGAAACAGTGCCGTACCGGCGTATATGTGAAATTTATTATTATTTTAACAATGAATTCATAAAAGTTACATTCAAAACAGGAAAATTAGCATTTTAAGGCATGAAAAAATCGCGAAACACATTAAGAAGAACTTAAGAAAAGGGGATTTCGTCATAAGTACAGATAAATTATAAATGTGACGTTTGGTGTGAGGTTATGTCAATTACGAAATCGGCATGTTTATGTGCAAATAATCTCAATTCCATAATTGTTATAGTTGAAAACAGGTTTTTGAACAAGTTGTTTACTTATGTGACAAAAGAAAATTAGAATAAATCATAAAGGAAGCCGAATAATCCAATTTACTATTTTTCAGCACTGAAGAGTTAAAGAATTGCAAAATAAACTTATTATTCTGTAATTAAAAATTTAGAGAGTTCTATTAACTACCAAAAATAAATAAGTGGAATTCACATATATTAAGAACTAAACGCCTTGTTGACCTTTCAAAAAATAAGAATCCTTGGTGCTTGAGGTATGTCATGTCGCACAAGGTCTAATGATAGAACGTCCAGGCATTTGTCCTGCGGGAAGGAGCTTCGGGCGGGACAGCTGGACAGAGCCGCTAGTCCTACCAGCAGGACATTATTTTTAAATGGGATTGTCCTGCCGGCAGTACGTGCGCAGCTTTCGGCAGTACGGACCCAAATTTCATAGGCGCCGTAACAATTTTGCTATTTATTAAATAAAACATCTGCTGAGAAACATTTTTATTTATTCTCGTACAAAATAACTTGGAAAACATTAAAAAATAACACTGCGCCTGCGATGCTGATTGTTTCCTAAATCTGCGTAAAATAGGAAATTTTAATCTAATTTATTACCTATAGTATAATTAAACACTTGCCATTCTTTTGTAATAACTCAGCACTAATTTTCGTTTTTGTATTGTTCAAGTCTCGCAGAACTGTCACAAGACCCAGAGACCCAGAGATTTTAGTTACTCTTCCGTTGCATACGGCGCTCAAATAATTGTCTCCAAACGCGGACATACACCATTTAAAATCTGTTTTTTTATCAAAATTCTTTGCTTTTGAAAAACCCGCGGCATAATTAGCGTGCAAGCCACTGTACGTGCGAGATTTTTTTCAAGAGTTGTCTCCTTCTCCGTAGCTTGCCTCCTACTGGTCTGAACGAGATGAAACTTACACTTTAGATAGGCAAAATTTTACGACAAATCCGATGGTGGTGGTTACGTTCTCATATGGGGACGCAAATGTACTGAAAACAATAGGGTCGAAAATACGTGCTGCTGGAAGGACGCTTGGACACTCTATCAACTAAGGGTTAATCACTTGGTAGTGGTTGTACTCCTAAATCCTCGTCTTCATCATCATCATCATCATCATCATCACCATCATCATCATCATCACCACCATCATCACCACCATCATCTTCAGTTGTGACTTGATATTCATCTTCACTCTCATCATCAGATAATCCTGTGTTCACAGTGAACTTCAACGAATCCAATGCATCGTCCATCAGATGCTCTTTCTCAAAGAAAGTTTTTTCCACTTTTTGCACATGGCCACATACATCTTTCCACTCTTCTGAGCTAATAATGGAAAATTTTCCACGGTCTAATTCCTCCACATCACCTAATTTAAAAGTAACGTTTCTGCTAGCTACCCAGTTCTTTACAGTGGCCCATATCTTCTCTATGGGGTTCAATTCCGGGTGATAAGGAGGAAGCCGTAACACTCGGTGACCATGGGCTTCAAGAAGCTCATCCAATTTGTATTTCTTTGGGAATCGATACAAATTTTGTTTGATAAGACCATAAAGCTCAGGTTTTGTATTTGAGCCATCAAAATGTATTTGACGTTCTTCAAGCCACTTCACCATCTCGCCTTTTCGGCTCGCAGATGTCAGGTTTTTTTCCACCAGGACATTGTGATATGATGCATTATCAATCACAAGTATAGTTCTTTTCAGATATCTTGGCGTGTGTGTGCAGTAACCTGCGCATTACGTTCATATGTCTTTCTCCCTTTTGTAAAATGGATTTGTTGAATTTTAATTGCTGCCGTAAGATGACTTGAGAATATTCTCACGTTTCTGTATTTGATCTCACTCTTTCTTACTATGGTTGTGTGAAACAAAATGGTTTCAGTATTAATATGCTTATTTTGCAATATCCAGTGGTCACCAAGCAATTTATCAAAAATTATTGCCTTTCAAGTATAACTGTCAGTTTGATTGTCAGGTGTAAAGATGCCTGGAAATGTTTTGACCAAACAGCGTCGAGAAGTTTTACGAAATATTTTTGAATACTTTACTCGAAAGAAGGAAAATAATGGTCCCCTACTGCCTTTAACTTATGACCAGGAGCGATTGGCCGATGCATCAAAAGTAAGTCTACGCAGCGTGTCGCGCATAGTTGGAGAGGAACAATGCGGTTTGTCTGCTACAACGCCCGGAAAAAGGCACAGCAAATCAAAATGAAAAAGTGAAGATGGAACTGACAGCATTAAAACCGAAGTAAGGAATGCTATTTATTCCATGAAAAAATTTTAAATAACAAATTAGAAACAAAACAAATAGTGGATATTTCTGACACAGGTTTGTGGCATTTATAACTAATAGCAGATTTAACTACAAACTAGAAAATAACCGGTGTGTTTTGTGTGAACGGGCTAATGTTGTGGGTAAAAAAATACATTTCTTGAGGGAAAACGTCAAAATGCTCATTGCCGTGTGCCGTGTCCAGAGTCTCGGCGCACACGCTTGTCACGGTTCCTAGCAACAGCAAAATTTTGGAAACTACTGAACTGCTGGCGGTTGCTTGGATAATCGGATATGGCAGCGCAAATGCCAACAAATCTGAAAAATACTATACACAATTAGGCGGCATGTTGGGCAGTAATTGTTTCTGCACCCATGTCATGAAATTGGCATTATTCATGTCATCGTGGTAATCTCCTGATTTAGAACCTAGAGACAATGTTTGGTTACATTTTGATATTAAAATTACTTACGTATGTGTTACCTGACCGAAAAATGAGCAACGCATTGGGAATGAAACCATTTTCACCTCCGGCATGTACAATAATCAGCCTTTGGCCTTTAGAAATCGGCTTCTTTAAGTTTTTAGTAGACTCATCATACCACCCTTTCGGCTGGACATGGCTGCTGTGTATATACGTTTCATCCGTATATATAATGGTTCGGCCTTCTTCCCGGTATTGCAGAATTTGTTTCAAGTATTTCACCCTTTTCAGGCGAATGTCATGGCTTTCCATTAAAATCTTACGGTTGTCTTCTGTCTTTCGCCACCTTAAATGGAAATAGAAGTAAACGAGGTGTCCCACTCAAGCAGGCTCACTTTTGCTATCTGTTATAAAAGTATTTTCAAAACATAAGCGTTTAATGAAACAGAAATTTGAATATGCATGTAGTAACGGCATCCGAAATATTTTGACTTTGGATATACAAAAGCAGCCATACCTGAATCCAATAGATTTCAGAAAAACCCATAGCGACTGCCTCGAGCCAGAAAAAGAAAGTTCAGAATCTTTAATCTTCTGTAGAATACCTGGAATACAAGGTGATATTAGGCTAGATGATGCGATAGGTAGGTATTTAAATGTAGCATTTGTTATTTAACGAAAAAGCAGTAATTGCCATTTGTTCCTAGAATAATTTGTTCAAATAGCCCCTGATTATTGGGATCACTTTCCGTCATTGCATATTTCATTCATGTTTCGATGAAAAATACATTATACACATTGAAAACACATCGTGAAATATAATTGTCTGAAAAATCATTGGGTTTCAACAGAAAGTAAGTTTCTTGAAATTTATCTACAATCGAAGACGGAATCCAGGAAGTTAAATATCCAAAGCATTCCATTTACTAAAATGCAAGTGCGATTCATACTTTCATAACTTGGCTACGCAACAGCAGCACCCAATTGGTTTTTTGATATTATATCCAAAAAATACACGAAAATATCTTGAACTTTCTTATTACCACGTTCCCTCTATTTATGAAAAAAGAAGTTCAGCAGACTTTACAATGAATCACCCCGTATTTGACAAGTAACAACTGCCAGCAGTTGCAATGAAAACACACCTTAACGAAGTTTTCTTTTTTATAGTGGTAATTATGTACTTACAATTGAGAGAGGGATTCCTTTTCTCCAAAATAAAAAAATTATGTATAATTTCCCGTATTGTTTCCGTTTCTCCCACAGAAATCAGGCCGAGCTTACGCTTCTTTCGCGGTCGTTCCTTATGTGGTGTAGCAAAGGAGGTGCTAGGCTCAGCTTCTACGCTTTTCGATTCCTTCAAAATCTTCGCTACTGTGTTTCTCGAAACACCTGTTGCTTCTATAACTCTTTGCCTTAAACACACAATTGGATCTTAACAATAATCAAGCTCATTATGAAGTGGGTACGTACATACCTGTAATTCTTTAAAGGAATCCTAATTCCATTTTGCGCTTCTTCCCGCATAAACTTTATCACGTTACTGATAATTTCACGGCCTTGGCTATGAATTACCATGCCGGGTTTGCCAATTTTTTTGGGAGACATTTCTAACCTACAAACGTCAAAAATTTCAACTTGGATTTAATGTGTAAAATTACTTTGATTGTAGTATTACCTGGATAACAAATACTATCGACGATTTTTCAAAAGTCTTTTAAATAACACCGTGATCACAAAATAAGCAGAATAATCTGCAAACACAAAAAATTTTAACCTTCAATTCAGTTACAATAATTTGTAGTATTAATTACCTCGAACTCCGTTTTTCGAATAAAGATGATAGTTTTTTAGTCTTTTAAGCAACACTCACAATAAAAACGCAAAATAAAACAGAATATCCACTAAAAAAAGCACACTCAAACATGAGTCAATAAAACAACAATGGACGCACAGTAATCTTGAAGTTCTTGACGGCGCCACTGGATTTACGAGTTCCGCCTTCGGACGAAAACAGGTCTATTGCGCTGATCACGTGACAGCCCAGTCTTTAACTTTACAGACTTTATTATTCAGTAATCAATTCATTAGTTTAGTTAGTTCCCATGGAATACGGTAAATTATATAATATAATTTATTATATTAAAATACATTTTGTCAATTAAAATAATATAATACTGTTCATAATATGATATTATTATATTAAAATACATTTTATTCATTAAAATAATATAACAGTGTAATCAAACTCGTGACGCTGCTTATACATCGTTGACTGCAACAAGAGAAAAATACCATAATTAAGAAATTATACTAGTAAACAAACAAACAAACAAACAAACAAACAAACAAAACAAACAAACAAAACGTACAGACAAACTGACAGACAAACAAAGATAAGAAATTGTACTATTAAACAAACAAACAAACAAACAAACAAACAAACAAACATATGAATGACTTCTATTATGAATGAGATTTATTAACATACTGCTTGGACAATAAAAGAAATGATTACTGCAAATGGACTTACTTTTATATTTTCCGGCAAGTTTTGCAGGATAAAATGGTACAATAAAATATCCCCAACATCGTCTTGGCTAATTACCGCATCCATATTGGGAAACTAACTTTTACCGCACCTATTCCGTGGAAATCAACTGAACAATTGAAGTAACTACTGAATAAAATGCTCGCGATTAGATTCGTTCTATTTATTTCGCAGCTTTTGCCGAGTTTGCTAAATTTTGATAACATGTAGAAGTTATCAGAAAAAACAATCAATTGAGCATTGTTTATTTATCTGGCGGTAAGCTTCGAAAATGTTCTTATTTTATTGTAATAATACAAACAACAGGGTATAACATAATCTCGGTCATCTTGTAGAGTTTGAACATATTAAGTGCACACGCACTTATTGGCATGCAGACCGTGGGAGTCAAACCAAACAAATATACATATCCTATCGGCAAAGTTGAAAGGTTTTTCTAGAACGTTCTTAGCTATTAATATTTAATCATAATAAAAACAATTATAACATCTCTTCGGACATGTTTCTTTCTCAAACTTTGATAACAATATTTATTTAGTATAAACAATTGCAAACGTTCGAATTTCCGAGAAAAAACATTAATTCTGCAACATCTGTGTACTATTGCATCAGCATTTCCAGAACATTCTTCCATTGCGCAACAATGAGCAACACGCGCACTTTTTAAGCCCCGGCGCAGGCGCCTGAGCCACAACCAAAGGCCCCAAAGACACCAGAGGCAGAAGTCGTTGCTGAAGACATTACTCGAGGACTCCTTCAGCAGCCTCTGGTCATTGATGGCACCTGGATGGACTGGCCTGAACAATGAGCAACACGTGTACTTTCAGAGCCCCGGCGCAGGCGCCTGAGCCACAACCAAGGGGGCCCAAAATGGCGACTTGGGGGGCGCACTCTTCGGCAATGACACTCGCTTCTTCTGAGAGAGGCTGCCGCAGAAGTCGCTGCTGAAGAAGTGGATGGCACCTGGACAAGCCGGGGGCCCGGCTTCCTTGAAGAAGTGGATGGTACCTGGAGAAGTCGGGGGCCCGGCTTCCACCCGCTGAAGCAACCGATCGCCGCGGCGGGCTGGCTCGAGCGCCCCATTGCCTCGGCCAAAAAGACGGGCGCCCGGCTTCCTCCCGCCGAGGCGGTCAACCGCCTCGGCGGGCTGGCTCGAGCGCCCCATCGCTCCTCAGCCAGAAAGACGGGCGCCCGGCTTCCTCCTGCCGAGGCGGTCAACCGCCTCGGCCAGGGATGAGGCCCAGTATTGTCATTTATCTACTACTGTCCACAACATCAACATTCGTAGACGGCATTTATTGACTGTTCCCCGCCACAATAAAGAAATATTTAAGCGTTCTTGGTCGTATAATGTTGCTAAGTCTGTGAACGGTATACTTGCATCCAGCTTCTCCCTGCCATTCGAGGTTTTTAGAGCCTGCGTCAGGCGACAGTTGAGCCCTTGATGCTTTCAGTGGTCATGTCAACGGTCTGCATTGATGGAACTACATTTTCTGTCTGTCTCTGTCTCTTTTTCCTTCCATCTTGTCTCTTTTCCTTCTTTTGCTGTCTGCCCTTTCTCTGTGCACCATGGGTTTAGTTTTAAGTTTAGGTTAGTTTAACCAGGGCTGAATGGAACATCAGTCTCTGGATCAGTCCCGAGACTGAATTCAGTCCTTTTGTTCTCTTTTTGCAGTTACTACTCAATGTCTGTTGATAATTTTAGATGGAATTGTGTTGGAACAATAAATGATTTATTATTATTATTATTATTACTTATTGTCAAATTTAATTTAAGTAGATAATATAAAGATATTCTGTACCTTTTACTAACTGTACCTTTTACTAACTGTATATTTTGTATCTTTCTCAAGCATGGGTTTGGGTTATGCAAAGCATGTGGAGCAGTATTAAAATTGGAAGATGCCAGGAGAGGAGCTAAAGCTGCGCGGCGGCGTTTTTACCAGCCGATTTGATAGTGAGATTCGTTTGCACGTCGCTGACGAATGACGATCGATATTCGCCTTTAATTTGACAACACTCTAAAATCTGTCTACTGCGCATTTTTATTGCCGGCCTCTTCTGATTTTAATGCTACTCTAACTCAAAAATCTGTTTGCAAGGCCAACTTCTCATTTTCCGATTGAACAAAAATATGACATTGTAAAATTCAATACCTCCTTACAGCTTATTAATATTTATGTCCTTATCAATTTTAATTAGTCTATACTTTGTTTAACTATTAACAAATACGTGTTTATTCTATTCTGAACGAGGATTCGATATTTATGTCAAGAGTAAGTAACGTTTCTTACATCAATACCCATGAGGGCTATTAATTCTGATGAGTGTGCAGAGTTCTTGTCCTTGACCAAAAATTTTTTGAAGATGAAATCTTAGCCAGAGCACTGATGCTATTTCTAGCCGCAGGTTACGTATTAGCCATTTTGTTTTCGCCAAAATGGATTAATACACATACAGTTTTAATAAGATGTCAGAAGCGTTGAAATAGTATGGTATTTGTTTCACTTGGGTAAAATAATCAAGACAATTTAAAGAGTGTGAGTCTGTAGTAAATATCTTACAATGGCTGATATTAAAATTTGTGCAAACAGCCCGAGGGGCAAGATTGCGCCTTGGAAGTTCTTTTGACTTGATTTCGAAAATAAAATCTACTTTGTACCTTGCTTCACTTGAGCGTGGACGGACAACTTACTCAACAGACGTGCTGCATTAATATTTATTATAAAACCTGGTATGGCAATAATGAATAAAAATCTGAAGCATGTGTAATTTATAGCCCAAGTCCGAATCAGCCCACGAAGCTGAACGTTGCTGAAGTGTAAACGCGATCTTATTTCTAACTTCATCAGCAAAACGAAGGCTCCATTATTCGTGACTTTGAAGAAAAAATATTATTGTCAGCTTTTTATGAATGCATTTCGTTAAGCTGAATAAAGGAAATAGAATTATTGTTTTCGTAGACACTACACAAGTCGGAAGTTATTATTTGAGCTTTATTTATCAGTTCGAAAATTGAAGGAAACTGTCCCGCTTTGGCACTTTTAGATCGGGTTGCTCTATGAAAACATCTTCTGCTCATCAAACTAAACACTGAAGTTCGATCCTGGACACCATAAAATCAGCCGGGACCTGACCGGTTTAAATTTGATGGTTATGGGCTAGCCTAGATCTATCGTATCCGGCCATGACCGCTCCTTACTGCATCGGTTTGAACCGACCCAAAGTGGTTTACGTGGTTTGAACCGATTCGAGGTGAAATATGGCTTTGTGTACCGGTGTCAAAGTTAATCTCGTGTAGCTTTTTTCGAACAACCGGACGTAAGTAAGGGTCTCCCTTGAAAAAACCAAGGTATATTTTCGTGATTCTGATTTTCAGGTTGTTAACGTTAGTTAGAATGTATGCATCCGTGACAATAAATTTAATTGTGTATTCAATTGGATGATTTCCGCGTTCTGTGGTTTTGACCAAACGGGAAACGTTTCCAGTAAGTAAATGAAGTGGTCTTAGAACAGGTTATAAATTGCACGCTTTATCTTACCTGTCAACTCCGTCTGATAATGCGGCGACGAGGTAGGGAATAGTAAGTAAAATACCAGATATGATCACAAGGGATTTGAAATTGACCGTCAACTCTTGTCGTTCTGAGAAAATACTGGTTTCAGGAATATATGTATATAGAAATGGAGAGGAAATCATACCTGTGTAATGTGCGAACTCTTCTGAATTTTTGATGGTTTTTAATTTAAAAAATTTTTAAAAATATACCAGATCCATGATGTATGTGAACTGTAGAGACAGTATCTCAACTAAGTGGCTTTGTTTATAATAACTAACCTGTAACTGTAACTGATTTGACAATTCGGCTTGCTGCTACAACCACGTGCAAATAATGTTTCCTTTACCGATCTGCTAAAAACCGGCTATTTATAAATATAGGCCTGCATCTGAACCTCCTTTTACCAAACTAACGGCTTAACCTCACCTACTGTTACTGTTGGAAAGCCTTAACAAATGTAAAGGCACCATAGGGCGCAAATTAAAAACTAGTCAATGATAAAACAACATAAAGCGGCACACATATCAAAATGTGCCAATAAGAATACGGTAAAATTTATAAACAGTATAGGCACAGCATAATACAGCAGAACAGCTCTCCCTAAATTTTCTAGCTCGCGCAGCGTAGCCCGCGCAACTTCTCAGGCTACGCACGTGTTCTTTTTCGTCCGTCGCGGAGTTAATACTAGTGTCAAACCGATTGATAAAACGCCGCGGTAGTAAATCACTTACAGTTGGAGGTAACCAAATGCAGCTAAAATAGGTATAGGTGCTCAAAATAACTCCAAATTTGTGTATGCATCCAATACTTGGATCTGTTGTACCTCATGTTAAACTAAACATACCTTCGTGGGTCTACATTTTACAAAAACTACGAGTACGCACTTTAATTATTAAAATCTAGCTCACAATAATTATTGCCGAATAAGCCATTGTTGTGCTTATGAAACCTAGTTACTCTTAAGTGTGTGCTCGTCCTGCCACCCTTGTTAGTAACATACGCAGTTCTATTAAATATGGTACTAGTAGGACTTTCTTTTAAAATAGTATAAAACGTCTATTAATAATGTGTAGAAAAACATTAACCTTCACATGTGCAGATATCGATGACGTATGCGTAGCAGGCAATGCGCGAACTTTCAATTTTATGCTGAGTTGATCAGCTGGTAGTGAATAAACTGTGATTGAAACCGTCTCCATACCATAGGTTACATTATGATTGTAGGGAGGGCATGACATGGCTGTGGAATTGGCAGAGTCGTTGCATTTCTGTATAGGAAGATTTGGGTTTAGCCTATAACCTAACAACAAATGTACCTCATTGCGGTTACTGAGACTTTTATATAAAATTGTCTCCACTAACATAGTATATTAACAATGAAAATGTTATTAGTATCCTAGTATGGGTATCATATTCACCGGAAAGATTGTGTTGCATTTGCCACATACGTCACGCGTGAGAGCCGAGCGGTTAAAGTCGAGCGCCTGGCCGCGCTAGACTGCTTAGTCTGAGTAAGCTTCATAGAGCATAGAGTGGGACCGTCTAGCGTCGCAAATGTGAGAGAATGCCACAACAGGAATGCAGTTCTTATAAATCGGCGCAGGTGTTTTATGAATAATTATTTAACACACTATCGCGTATGCGGAAATATTCCAAACGCACAAGGGTTACAGTCTGCTTGTCATTTTCAATGTCTCCCCCGGTAGCATCTTTACGAAGGCTGTGAACGAGGATGTGAATTTTTTTAAAACAAAACTCAGCAGTCACTTGTGTAGAAGTTAAGTGGGTAAGATGTCCTTGTTTTCTTTTGGACAATATTCATGTTTTTTCAGATTTATTCGGTTCCTTTGGCCCCAACATGTATTGTACTGATCTGCAATCCGAGGGAGGTTGATAACGTAATGCGATATTGAGATGCTCTCTAGAAGTCTCGAATCGCTTACAGTGAACACTCATTAAAATTTTGATCAAAATATGTATTACTTAAGATGTTCGTTCTAGCTTGGACAAAAAAACGTGACATTTCCTTTTCTAAGCCATTATTTTCTCTTTCGGCTAGATAAGAAAATTATAAAGAATATTCGATCAGCTTAATGTACCCAGGGCATTTTGGCTTATCATTCCGTAGAAATCTAGGCCACAGTAGTAAATAAACGTTTTGAAATTTACATAACGAATAGATCGTAATAGTCGTAAAATGCTTCTCCAATGCGTTTGACTATACTAACAATCACAGGAAAGTATTTCTTTTGTGAAGTCATCTCTTTTAAGCAAGTTCTTAGCTTACGATGCGTATCGTATCGAGGAGCCGCAAGAGGCCGTAGAGCCTGCCGAGAAATTTCTAACAAATTGTTAGTTGTGAAAGCAACTTCTTTCTTCGTGTCAAATCACGATAGTGAAAGTGTTAGGTTATGGCGACGGTTTATGCAAGAGTTTAACCACTATAGCTACCAGTTTTTCTTTATTTATTTGTATGTGTTTATTTTTTCAATCTTGTAGTGTACAGGTTGTATTAATGTGTACGAATTGTTACTAATATGAGTTCATTGACGGCTTCGTAGGAGAAAGTCATTTGCTTCTAAAGAAGTTGTTAGCAGAGTAAATTAGAATTATTAAGTGTAATAATCGAGATTGTTAAGAATATCGGGAGTTTGTGCAGGTTAAAACCTATACTTGGGCCGCCGAACAGACGGAGTGATCACCCTGCAAGCATGAGCTCTAGGCGGGACCACTATCAATTTAGGATGACCGAACCGCAGTGATGCGCTTTCTTTAGATGCAACGAAGTCGTATCACTCCAATTCGGTCGTCATAAATTAATATTGGCCCCGCTAGAGCACGTTCTTGCAGGGTGATCTGATCACTCCTTCTGTTCGGCGGCCCAAGTATAGTACACACGACATCTTGTACGAGTGCCACTCGAAAAATCCGGCAGCATTTGACTAGTATGTGTTAATATCTACATAAAATGAACACGTACTAACGCCAGTGGGGTCTGCACTGATCGTATTAGTAGACTGGAAGTACAAGATTTTGTTGTCAATTAATCACAAATGATGCCACCAATGCTATGTCCTAACTGCTTCTTGGCGTAGCCACCAGGAGCTTCTCGTAAGAAGTCAGTGGTCAATGAGGACCAAACTTAGACTCTTGTAAAGAAATATGTTTTTGGTCATTAGTTTTTATGGATTGCAATTTAGAAACCTGCATATTTCTTGGAGGGGGTGCTAATTTCATGCAATAATAGAGTTTTTATAACGATATAATCGCATGCGCATGGTCGTAATGAATTCTTAATAAGTTAACTTCACACGCCAAAAGACAGTCACTGTCTTTTGGCGTGTGGGGTAACTTATTAAGAATTCATAGTGAATTTAGGTCAAAGTTCTTGATCCAACTACTGCGTGTATGGGTCGTAATGCTGATGGAATCAATGCTGAGCCAATAAACGCAATAAAAATGACCCTCAACGTTCCATCCAGCTAGCGGTTTGCACCCTGACGCTTTGGCGTTGTAGTCGATTGGAAACGGGGATGCGTGAAGTAACCATTGAAATGGAGAAATGCTGGGTTTTATGAACCAATTTCACAATTGGGCTTAAACCCCGGTTTAAACCCATTCAGAAGACATGACCTATGTGAAATTGGAAAAAATACTTATTAAAAAAATTAAAACGTGGTGATCAACCATAATTGTTAAAATTAAAAATTACATATTTTTGTGTTTTCTTTTTGTATACGGACTTCAAAATCTTTTGTCCCCATTTATTACACATTCCCCATAATGTCCCTGATTAATATAAATATTCTTATCATGTCAATGCACTGCCTCCATGTTTTATCAATTCTGCCTCTTTTTTGTTGCCTCCTGGGGTTTTCAACACTTTTTTTCATTTTTCCCGTTTTTGACGACTAAGTCCTCCATCTTTTTGTCCTCGTTTCAACCGCTATCGTCATCGTCTTCATTTCCTGCTACTAACCAGTTCCATATCTCTGCCATTTCTTGTTTTCTTCCAGTCGATGGCCCATTTTTACTCTACTTTTTCTCGTCTTTTATAGAACTTTATTATTTCTTTTTGTTCGTAATAGTCTATATACAATCTTTCGAATTTCTTTTCCACACGTTTCCTTTACTTCTGTCTGCGCATATTTTTGTTATTTTCTCTTTTCTTCGGTCTCCTTCATTGTTTCACCTGTTTCATTTTCATCATTTTAAGTTTTGCAGTTGCTCTTTCCTTCAGTATTTGTTCTAATTCCTGGTCCATCCAGTAGTTTGTTCGTTTTTTAGGTTTTCCTTGATCGCCTTTCTTTATTTTCTTGAACCTCTAGTAAATTTAATATACTTCTAAAGTTTATTAGTACGTTTGACAAAGTAAAAATTGAATGCAGAACAGTTGCAACAAATGTATAATCTCCGAAATGATTGAGTATTGCAAAGCGAGCTTTTGCACTGGATTTATGAATGAGATTGCATTTATCATTGGTCGTTCTCTGACATCATCCCGTGAAGTGTTCAACGTTTCTTTCCTTTCACAAACGTGAACGACTATTTCAAAATGGTTAATGACCGTTATATAGACATTTTTTCATGATTAACGCGATTCTTGTTCTTGTCGGGCAATTACCTCTTTCCCGTAATGTACCTAGTATTTCTGTTCTCATTATTATGGCAATCGACTTTAAATGATAAAATATTGAAGTTTTTGTTGTTCTTTTGTAATTGTCAATTGTCATCAATCAAGAGATGTCGTCTTTTTATAGTAAACTAGTTAATGATGCAGTTGGTGTTCGTAAGAGTGTGATTCATTATGCTAAATTTTTCGTGCCGCTTGAATTTATTGACCTGTGTATTGTATACAGGTTAGTCATGTTGGTAAGTAATGTTGGTATGTAATGGATAGTATGAAAAATGTAAATTCAACTAGGTTAAATACTATTTCAAGTTTAAAACAAGAGTTTTGTTTTTGTTAAAACAAAATTTTTTCGTCTTCACAATAACTTGGAGTTTTAAGAGCATTAACAGGGACTCTTTGAATATGAGTATTATTGAAAGTTTCTTTAAGTTTCTTTGCTTTTTTACTCTAAAGTAAATTGTATGGAAAGAATTCTCGAATAATAAAAATGAAAAATAAACAAAAATTTTATGTGTTTTTGCATTCGTCGAAATCGGGGAGACGAAAAAGAAAGCGCACTTGTCATACTCATGGGAGCATCCACAACAAACAGCAACTTGGAAACAAGGAGAAGATCCCTGTTAGATCATGTACCTAAGTAAGAAGTCCTGCATCCCTCAAAAGCGCCTCCGTAAGCCGTAAACCCGTGACTACGAATAACCACCCCTTCCGACCTCATAAATGATATGCTTTTGGTTAAGAGCCCGACACACACAGGAATTTTGGGAGCACGGTAGACGTTCGCCTGTTTGTAAATATTTCAAAAACTATAAATGATATTAAGTTGTTTTTGTTTGCAAACAGTTCTTAAAATACAAATCTACTATTGCTATTTTGAAATTTGTTAAAAAATATGAAAATAATAAACGAAGGAGCATGTTATATGTGGGCGAAAAACTGCTTCTTATAGAACCTAATAAAACTTGCCTGAAAAGAAAATCTGAGAATCTGGTTAATAGCAATAGTAGACTGAACCTCTGGCTTGTAAGAACACATAAAATTTTCAATTTCGGCCGAAAAACAAAAAAGTGATTAGTAAACAGCGGTACCCTTGCATTCGAAGTTTTTCGTCGTAGCTCGTGCTCTCGTCTAGCTTTCGACTACTGATCAAAGTCGCTCAGCTGTCAATCGATTCCGAAATAGGGAGTGCGTGCAACAAGTTCATTCTCAGTGTTAGTTTGGTCGACTAGTTCCCTCCTTATCCAGATCATTTTTGCCGACCGCTCTAGATCAGAACTCCTGAACCCCCCGATTCTTGGTAAATTGGTGCGTCGGGCTCTTAAGTATTAACTTATCGGTTTAAATAGACGGACTGTATTTTAGGATTCAATATACATTATTATAAATGACGGGGAAATAGTTTCTAAAATTTTAGAGGAAAAATCCAATTCTTTTTTCCATTTCTACAACTGAAGAAAATGAATATGCCTGGTGGGTGAGGGTGTAAGTTTTTATTACACAGTGTTTGTTATGATTATAATTAGCCTTTAATTATTGTTTCCGTATATAGAATAGAAGTAAAAATAAATGATACCGGTACTTCATTATTGTTTGTCTTGTTTTATTGAAATTTGTTACACTAGAAACCGGACTTAATTAATGTGAATGTAAATTGTTATGAAATTTCCTAATACCGCTAAGTCGTGAACTTTATACAATGTGTATATTTTAATTTATGTAATTTAAATTCGGCAAAAATTTCTTTCCTACTTTATAAAGATTTTCCATAGATGTACTATCGGTGCCAAAATTGGTCTTACACTTTAGGGTTCAATTCCGTTTAAAATGCCATAACCAATTACATTCTGAGGTAAAAAAACCTTAGCAACTGTCCGCCAATTAAAGCTTTGAAGGCGGATCTAAACGATTTTATTTGAAAATTTGAATGACAACAAACGTGTTAGCCTTGCACTAGTAAACAAATGGCAGCAAAAAATAGATAAATAATCATGTTCTTTTAACGAAAAATCACATCGCTTATGAGGGGCGGGGCTGGCGAAAACATAGCAACGTCCGGCATAAACGATTCGCGTAGCAAACTGGAATACCACTTTTGGAACTTTTAGTACATCGTGCATTTATGAAATAATTCGCACAATTTTAATTCAAAACGATCCAACCATTTTGCGTACTTTTGGTTAACAAATAAAGTCAATAGAATATATCTACAATATTAATTGATTTGTCCGAACTTGTACCTTAAAAGGTTTGCCAGAGTTTGAAAGCAAGTTGTCTGTCGCTCCTTTCCCATGTGTACCAAGATTAATCTTCAACTCCTGAGGATGCTGGCGTTGTCAGCGAAATATGTGTCGAGTTAAATTACTGTGTCACTGCCTTTTGGCGTGTGGGATTAACTTATTAAGAATTCAGAGTCCATTTATTATCGTTATTGTGGTGGACTTGTAGAGGAATACACAAAGAAATTTTTACTACAAGTTTTAAGGATGTGGTTTCCAACCCTTAAATGTTTTCTATTGTCTGTAGTGTTAACATCATCGTATACGTGTAATCTAATGAAGTTGTATAGGAAATCTAGCTCTAGTAACAAGTTATCAGAATACACTTATAAGGAGATAATATTTAGAATGATGAATTTACAATTTACAGTGTTGCAACCAAGGTTGCAACTTACGCAGTTTTGCGAAACGGGCAGATGATCAGCAGATAAGAAGACCTACAGAAATTACAAAATTCAATTTTGCGTCATAACCAGAAATATTCCAAATTTTTTGGCTGACGCCTGACGGAAACGAAAGTTTTCAGGAAATTTACGTTGTTAATGGCACACATTTTATGGTGAAATTCCAACTGGTTTTCTATGGATTTTAAGTAGAATACCTACCTACCTACATTATTTAATGACATTTTATATAGGATGCATTTTCATTCATTACTGAATGAACTTTGTCGCCCCCAGATGATCCCTTGTAACTACGTCATACGAAAATCATGAGCGCTTGAAATTTAGGTTAGGTCTGACTTGCCGCTGAGTGATAACGGTTTCATGAAATATGCAAATTTCGATTGGCGTATATGGGGCAGGACGTTCGATTTCAAAATTGCGTGCGAGATTTCTGTGAAGCGCGTGTAATCAAAGCTGGCAGGAACTCTGGCTATATGGCAAATGTGTCGCTCTATAACCAGAACTAGAGGGTCAAGAAACTTAACTGCATCGTTTTCCGTTTCACGTCCCGGCACACATTCGCGCGAAATTGGCTCATTGTTTCACAAAACAACAAATGCTGAGTTTATTATTCATTTAAATTGTTTCTTCTTCAAAATTTAATATCTACTACGGAAGACTGTAAAGTTCACGTTTTCTTTATGAAAAATAAGTACACTAATCTACAGTTTTTGCTAGTAAAGAATAAGAAGATGAGGATGCTGAATTATTTTAGTTCAATCAAAATTTGTTTTCCTCGGTTAATGAAAATCGTATTTTAAAGTGAGCATGAGATTGCGATAGTTTTCTGTATAGGGTAGGTTTGGGTAAGAGTACTTGACTTTTTGTACTATCCTTCTCTGTAACAATTATGTACTTATCTGTCTAACGGTTGTTAAGGCAGTGGATTGATTAACTAATATTTCGTATCTTATGTTAATCGATCATTACGAGTATTTGAGGAACTGCAATATGAGTATCCTTAGTACTGTTGATCATGATTAGCAGTCAATTCGGGAACGATTTGTTTTTACATAATCAGTCAAGGACGTTTAAAAAGATGGACAGCACATCCGCAGTGGTAACCCAAACATCTGTCCGTTTGTGAGGTCACCATGGTCATGGGCAAGAGGGTTGTTGTCTTTATGCAACGCCATAACAAACGACCAAACGATTATTCCGTTTCCACCACTTCATGATATTTTCTGCACTAAACTGATAATTTTTTTATTTACATTATGTATTCCACAAATAATACAAATAACCCATAACTCATATTTAGCGGAGGGGACGTGACTCATAAGTCTTGGTACACCGTTAATACTTATGTTTCCAATGAAAGAGAAAAATACTGGGTGCGTGGTCGCCACACGCGATAGAAGTGAAACTTCAACGTTATTAGAGGAATTAACCAAGCGCTTTGTAGCGTCACGAGAACTGAAACGCTGTGACCTCGCTTTACTGACGCTTGCCTGAGAGAAACAGCGCGAAGCATGAGACAGAGCGTGGCTAAAGAGTGGGGCGGCGTCACGAGAAATGAAACGCTGTGGTCTCGCTTTACTGACGCTTGCCTGAGAGAAGGAGCATGAAGCATGAGAGAGAGCGTGGCTAAAGAGTGGGGCGTTCGATATTCTCTTTCTCCTCTGCCAGTCTTCTCAGACTGCTCCCCTCCATTCGTTTAACTTTTCGTGACGCCCGCATTTGCCAACACAGGAACTTACTCTACCGAGGCAAAAGAAGTTTCACATCGTATTTTTCCATCTTCTTTATATAATTCTTCTGTAAATGTGAGTGTATGTCATTGAACTCTTAAACGGCTGGACCGATTTTGATGAAATTTTGTGCGTGTGTTTGAGTGGGTACCTGGATGGTTTACAGTCACAATTGGACCCGGTAGGTGGCGCTACAATCGGGTTCTAGGAATTTTTTTGACGAACATTTTTTTAATGTATGAAATTTTTTGTGTGTGTTGGAGTGCGTCCCTGGATGGTTTACATTCACAATTGGACCCGGTAGGTGGCGCTGCAATCGGGTTCTAGGAATTTGTTTGACGAACATTTTTTAATGTCGGGTAGGTCCAAAGACGTCTAGAATGGACCTAGCGTCCTTATGGAACAGCTGATTTTGTTTTGAAGCCTACGCGTTCGAAGGCCAGCGGGTCGCGGGGATCGTTGTTTGTTATTATTTTAAAGCAACGGACCAAGCGAATGTTCCGCGATATTCTGTTTCCGCGGCGGCGCCTGTTCACTACACAACTGGTCGCCTGTTTTGTTTTGCCTTTTCCACACACAAACGCTTAGCCTGTGAGTATTCACCCTGCTTCAATCGAAAATGTAAATAGCTCTAGTCCCCTCTATAAGTCTTTGGGTAGGACCGCTAGTAATATAAAACTGGTTAAATAGGTTTACATGAGGCTATGTAAATATTGTACAATCTGATGGATCGATGATCTGCTAATTATTCATACGTGATTGTAAATAATATATTATTATTCCTTGCATCAGCTAAGATGACAAAGAACAGCTGATATTGTAATTATAGAAGTTCCAAGATTTCACTCGAACTAAACAAACTTACACAATCAAAAACACTACATATTGACTGACAAAGAGTAGGTATTTAAGCACGGCACCGCCGCACAGTGCAGTGAATGTATGGAGGCACCGGACAAAATTAATAACTCGAGTTTTACTGAATGGATTTTAATGAAACAAACTTTATACGGTAGAGCTTCATATAAACTAAGTGTGAGGAAAGTTCTACGACGCTACTTGCACAATGACTATATAGGGTGCCCTAACGATGCAGGGGCGGAAGATTACATTTTTATTTAAAATGTTTTTGAGTATTTAGAGAATACTTTCATTTATACAGGGTTATGCAAGAAGTAGATACGAACCAAAGGTATATTTTTTCATTTTTCATCAGTCATTATCCCGGAAACAGTTGAAGATACGTAAGAATTAAAAATACAAAAAAATCATAGTTCTCCGAGTAGAATCCAAATATGTAATGATATGCAGGGTGACCCTTTAAAAAATATATAACATTGGTTCGTCACTACTTTTTGAGAAACCCTGTATAAATGAAGGCATTTGTAACACGTACGCTTTTTAGTCCCAAGCAACATCCCATCCTGGAATTCTCTTAAAACATTTCAAATAGAAACGTACCTTCCGCCCCGCATCATTGACGCACCCTGTATAGTTGTATCTGTCATTTGTCGAACATCAATTTTTCATAAAATACATAATATGTATTGCGATTCTGATTGATATTATTAAATGAATAATCAATGCCAACTTTCTGCTTAAAATGTTTTCATTCAAGTTTCAATAATATTAACCGTTTGTCACAAACAACTGACAATTTATTATTCTATATACATTAAAAGTTAGGTGTGATTTTAAATTTAATATCAAAAAAATAAATGATGAGTTACTCTATCTCATTCACATCCGACGGTCCTTCGTCAATATTTTTTGAACACATAAAATAAATTATAACACAAAACTAGTCAGATTCAGAACTATCACAATCACTACTCACTATGTCTACATCTGCAGGTACAGTTTTTATAAGATACTTCTGAACCTCTCTATCTGCTCTGACACTTCGTTTTGTTGTAACCTTCCTATTAGACGAGATGAGAGGTTCAGAAGTTAGCAAAAGTACTCTCATCAAATCCGTGTTTGAATTAATTCGCGAGCATTTACGAGTGTGCAATAATCGGTTTTTTCTTACCTCTTTGTGCCTGGATTCTAATGCATCTTCAGAAAGTTGACCGATTGGCAAGGAGAATGAACCGATTATTTCACATCCGTGCTCGAGAACCTTATGTACACTGCTCGGCATGTAGTACCAATCATACAAATGAATATACAATTGCCTACTCTCTACCAACAATTCTCTAAATTTACCTAAATCGATATGGCAGCCACTTGCTAGCACCCTTAGAATTATAGAAAATTTCAAAATTAAATTTTTATCTACACCTGTGATTTGCGAGCTCATATCAGGATTGTAAAAGAAGCGTCTTGCCGTATTGCCATCATTTGTAGAGCCATACCCTGGCTTCGGTTTGTCTACAATGAGGCCCATTTTTGCTTTAAATTCTGCCTGAATCCGCTTTTTATTATTGTCTACGATATCTTTGGATTCCCTCCCTCGTACTTGCCATACTCTAACTGGCAATCGGTATGCAATATGGAGTAGACATTCAAAAAACCTGATCCAGCAGTGAAGTGTAGACAAACCGAAGCGGTAGTTCTCTGCATTTGATGGACGGTTGACTACATCTGTTTTGTTCATGTCCTTTGGAGTAGCTTGGCAAATAATGCACTTAGACGCAGAGTTAGTGTCAGAAAGAATATTGCTTACACTACCATCCATCATCGTGAACATCATTTCGCAAATGACCTGACAGGTTTGACCATTCTTACACTCGACTTCGAAAGTTCGCAGTTGGTTGATTTTGTCAGTCATGGTTTTATTCTCATCGCGCACTAGCTCGGCATTTTCTTTTTGAAAAATAAATTTAAGTGGTCTGCAATATAAGGTCGATGATGGACGGGAGTTGACCCACAGGTCCTGCTCCGTATCTACATCGGCCAGTTTCAAAGGCACCATAGCCACAAGAAACAAAAATTCGTCGGTGTTCGAAGCATCCGTGAATTTTTGTTTGTACTGGCTATGGCCAGAACTACCATCAAAGCCCCATTTGCAAATTAATTTTAGTTGCTTACTCTCTTCTAAGTTCGCCACTTTCGCAATACTTTGTGCGGTCATTTGCACAAGTTCCTGTACGTCTACTTCCGCAGACGTTTCAGAAACATTGATGGATGAGGGTAACAGGGCATTCTTTGCTTGGTTTATTGCATAGAGGCTTGGAAAGCAGTCTTTGTGGATCCCGTTCACCACCGACCTTAACAAATTATATTTTTTTTCCGATAAATCCAAATCAAGATACAGAGCTAGTGCCTGATGAGGAGTAAGTGAGGAGGTCTGACCTCCTTTTGACATATTATTATTATCACTATCAATCAACCCAGCAGCAAATTGTAGTTCGTGGGATGTTCTGCCGGATGTGAACTCGGCCACGCGTCTTTTCTTCGTCTTCAGTGAACATTCTGCGAAAGGCTTTCGAGGTCTACCAGGGCCACGATTTAGTCCAGACTGCTCCACATTATCAGGAATAGCTACAGTAGCCGCCGTTAAGCTTTCTGGTAGCCATAATTTGCATTCCATCCAGACTTTTTGTCGCTGATTGAATCTTTGTCGGTTTCTTGAGGCATCTTTCCATTTTCTGGTCAAATTCAAACAATATAATTTGCTACACGACATCAATTCTTCTTGAAAGTCATTGTTGTAGTTGGTTAGGTTCAGGCGTGAGCAAATTTCATTAAATACAGCGACTTCCCGGTTTGATTTGTCGGCCTCAAACCAAACGTTCATGAGATCACCATTTTTGATGGAATAACCTCGCTCTGAAAATATTTTTTTAAAAATTTGGTCGCAAGTGGACGCAGCAAAACTGAACGGAATTTGAGAGTCTATAATCATAACTATGAGAAAATCTTGAAACTACGAAATGTTATTTGATGTTTTTTTTAAAACCTTCCTCAAAGTTTGACAACGTGAAAATTGAACCTAATTTTCGATTGGCAACTTTGACATTAGGCGCAGGAGCAAGTACAACAAACAATCAAACAATATAAATGTTTTTATAAAGTACATACCTTGGTTAGTAACCTCCATAGTTAATAGGAATATCTACTTGGTATTTCTGTCAGTATGACATTGTTTAACTATGGCACAGATAGAAAAATCTGAGACAATTTAGTTTCGCGTAATACAAAAGCCGCAGGAAAGGAGCTAGAATTCAAAAATGTGAAACTTTCAGGCAGCATTGACTTTTGCATAGTGTTTAGTGAGTACTAATCTTCAAAATGTCAAATTGAACTGCCATCAAATGATAACTTCATTTGTTCAGTATTGTCCAAGGCTCACTGCACTGTGCGCCGATTTGAAGAGCTTCTGCAAACCAAACGCTCCGTTCAAAGCTATTGAGCAAATACGATTTGTTTCAAAATCAACACTGACACGAACTGGGGCACAACCGTTAGCCTTTAAACATCCGCCAATTAGAAAAAAGAAAGACTGTTTCGCAATTGCATTTATTTATCACGCCACAATTTATAATATTTGCGCTACAGAGCGTGCAACTTTTCCACTCTTGTCTCCATTTAAATAAATAAATAAATCGGTGACATTTCACAGTGCGGATGTTTTCTGCCGTTTATGCACTGCCAGAAATTTTAAGCTAACGTCATTGTGGTTTTCACGCTCCGCAGAGTTCGCCTAGTAAAAATTTTAAATGGTTGAACTGTAGTTTAAGCAATATTATTGCAAATGCTACATAAAACGTCCACCAGTTGTTGCACAAGAAGTAATGAGATTATCCACAAAAATTCTTAAGTAACCGGAAAATAACACAAATCGGTTGCTTCAAACGAGAGTTAAAACGTATAGCACTGCTTTCGTGTATACGCCATGGGCACGTTGGAATCTTTATACATGCATTAGTAGAGAGCAGGTGAGATTTCCTGTCGTTTTGCCACCGTTTAGTACACACCGCCGTTCAGGACTTGCTCTGTAATTCAATGCCTGTCGGGGTATTTGCCCGGGGAGTAGTTGTTGGAGCAAATTCTGATCGATTGTTATATACTAACAGTTTATTTTAATGATGAAATCAAATAGCCGAGTTTGTTTGCATATATTTTACTACAGCGATTTTAGATTTCTGTATTCGAATAAACTTTATAATTGCCATTGTTTTAATTCGGATGCGTGTAGCATCAGACAGTGCTCCAGCATCTATCGGCACCTGTGCAGGAATACATTTGGGAAATGGATGGAACAAAAATTTCCTTGAGGTGGATCAGTGTTATCGAAAATTAAACAGTGCCGACGAATGTTTTTTTTTATTTTGTGATTGACTGTACGTTGTTGTGCTAACAGAAAGACGAATAATTAATTTAATTTTTTTTCTAACTTGCATTTTTATTTTCAGGTATGTTGTCATCATGTTCACTTCATGTTCCCGTGATAAAGTAAGTGATTAAGTAGATTTTCAATTGATATGATGCTTCTCAATCTCAAGAGCGCACTACACGTTTGATATCGCGTGCGGAATTAAATTTACAAATGAATTAAGTGTTCTGTTTTAGTGCTAGATTATAAAGATTCATTGAAAGAATTTGGGTTTGTACAATTTTTTACTTGACTTCCACTTTCGGGCCTTTAATTCCACATGCTAGATGGCACTGGTGCTTTTATTTATATCCCAACTAGGTTTGCGGGTTTTTCAGCGCCTCGGTGGTTGAATGAACAGTGCATCGGACTAGTAATCGGCTGGGCTTAGGATAGATGCTTGCGGCAGGTGTTCTTCCATTTAATTTTTAAACAAAAAACCCATCAGGTTTTTGTCAATTGAACGGAGGCCGTTAGGTAGCAGCGAGTCTCAGTCATTTTATAAATGTACTGGGTGTACCCAGAAAATTAAGATTGGTCGTTTTCTTGTTTACCAATATCTAGGACGCTGTTCATCCAAAGCATCTAAAATTTATACCTAAACAACGTATGTATGTCATTTTATCAACATCAGGTAGATACAATACCAGTTAAAATAATGTAGGTATGATAATAGTTGTCAATTTATTCCAATAATAAAAATAATAACATACGTATTAATTATTATGAAAACTAGTTATAATTGATGGAAATTTGCAAATAATATTTTCTTGGTTTTAAATTACACTACACGTAATAAAGTAATCTATTAGTGAGTTGAATATTTTCCAGTTATGTCAGCACTGAACTGATCATTTGAGAGATCCTCCAAATATAGTTTTGTTTGCAGGTATATGGCCAAATATGCCCTAAAATACGACTATGACTAGAATGATTCACAAAATATGAATTTACATGATACAAAACATGATTATAATGGATTTCAATGGTCCACTCGCGCACTTGTAGGTATCAGAATACAGTTTGACTAATTCACTTGTCGAACAATAGGTAATTGCATTTAAACAAATCGCAAAAATTGAATATTTTTGGTTTACCGACTGATTGTTACTGGTACCTAGTCACATGAATCCACACTCACACCGACTACCGACAACAAAGTTTAAAAAATATATACCTGGTGTTACAAAAAAGTAGGTCGAGCCGTTGGTTTAGTCCCATTTCGTACGTTCCCGTTTGGGTTTCGGGCGTCGATGAAATTTGTGCCGTTTCGTGCGCCGTCCTCAACTTCTACCTGGTTTGAGTGCCGTTTCGGGCGCTGACCTGCTGATAATGCAGTAAGCCCCTAATTCCAGTTTATCTTTACAACACAATTGTATGTTGATTTCGCTACTATTGTTTTCAAATAATGAGCTGAGCTTGCCCACAAACCAGAAATAGTGGGCCGTGGAACCACTTTTTTGGCCGTATTCAGTGACGGGCAACTATAAAACAAAGCAGTACGTTTTGTATGCTTTTATTGCAACAAGTACCTATAACGCACTAACTGGCACTATTTAATTACCTAGTAAATTCTTGACGCTCGAATCGGCACGAAAACAGGTAGAAATCGAAAAACGCCCGAAACGGGAACGCACGAAACGGGAAGATACCGAGCCGTTAGCCACAGATTATCTGGCCGAAAATAATGGGACTTCCCGTATGCCATTTTTTATTTGGGGTGTTAAAGTTAAAATTTAAAAAAAACTGTTTTTATTAATAACTTCTTTGATTTTTACGATATTCAATTGAAATTTTATACAACATTTTTTCATATACCGGCACTATGTTTGTGTAATTTTGATCAAAAAAATCTATGCGTGAACGGTTGAAAGGGGGGTTGTAATACCCATTGACCTCTAACTTTTCCCTGCGCACGTCTATGGTTCAAAGATACATATTGTTTTTTACACCAAGCGTTCATTTCTTTTATTTTTTCACTCTTGTAAAATTTTGATTTAGGGCTTGGTTTACGAGATGTTGCAACCCATTTGACCATGTGTTGTTGAATCACTCTCTGTTTAAATCTCCCAATTTTTCTCAGGTGACGATCTAAGCTCGAGAAAAATGTCCTTGGATGGACATGTTCTTGTATAACGTCTAAGCTTCAGAAAAATGCCCTTGGATGGTACCGATTCGAACATAACGTCAAACAGCCAAATTGGCACTGGAAAGAAAAACATGTAGGCGTTGTCAAAATAATGATTAATAAGAAAGGTACCATCCAAGGGCATTCTTCTGAAGCTTAGACGTTATGCAGGAACATATCCATCCAAGGACATTTTTCTCGAGCTTAGTTCGTCACCTGAGAAAAATTTGGCGATTTAAACAGCAGCGAGTGAAATGAGTTGCAACATCTCGTAAACCAAGCCCTAAATCAAAATTTTACAAGAGCGAAAAAATAAAAGAAATGAATGCTTGTTGTAAAAAACAATACAATAGACGTGCGCAGGGGAAAGTTAGAGGGTCAATGGGTATTACAACCCCCCCCCTTTCCTCCGTTCGCGCATCGATTTTTTTGATCAAAATTACACAAACATGGTGCCGGTATATGAAAAAATGTTGTACAAAATTTCAATTGAATATCGTAAAAAACAAAGGGTTTATTAATAAAAACAGTTTTTTATTAAGTTTTAACTTTAACACCCTGTATCTTCAAATAAAAAACCTAAATGAAAAATGGCCTAAGGAAAGTCCCATTATTTTCGGCCAGATAATATATGGCTAACGGCCTGACCTTCTTTTTTGTAAGATCCTGTATAAGATAACAATAAGGAAAAGTGTTCGGACATAGAGCATCGGTCTGAGTCGTAAGTAGGGCTGGACAATATCCAATATTCAATATCGGATATCGATATTTATAAATGTCGATATTTATCGATATATCGATACTTCGACATTATAGATCTATCGACATCTCGATATAGGGATGTATCGATATGTTTTTAGGTGGTTATTAACTGGGGGTGCTGTATTCGTCAGTTGTGATTGTAGATTTATGTGAATGTCGATATCAGAGGAAGAAACAACACAGAAATAAAAGTTAGTGTATAGATATATGGATAATATAATTTTACGTCAGCTTCAAAATTCATAATGGGGAACCCGCAAATTTCGAAAAAATTCATCAAAATACAAATAAGAAAGTTTATACAGGGTACTTGAAAGGCAGTGTGTGAATACCGCTCTATGACGTACCCTTCCCCCGGCATATTCTTCTATGCACGAACACCTTGATTATCTGATTCCGATTATTATTTTAAAGTAACCCAATGTAACATAAGAATGACACGTCTCACATAAGCGATTTCATTACGTTTTCAGTTGCCGATTTTAGTTTATCACGACACATTAAAATTGATAGTAGAGTAGGTATGTACCAAAAGTTATAAATTCACCTTATTCACTGCGAATATGATGGATCATTACGGGGATCATTACGTTTTTTGATGCCAATTTTTTCCATTTTTCACATTATACATTTAAAATGTAGCTGCTAGTCTATAATTATCATCAAAGCGGGCTTGGAAAAGAGCGTCGCCTAGATTGACATATTATCAAAGGGAAAAAAACATCTTTATGTGAGGAACCCACACGTGCCGTATTTTTTCCGTCTAAGATGACGCATGCTCTTTATAATAAATATTTATTCATCTTGCGGTAAATGTGTGGTTTTGTGTGTGCATGTAGTTCAAACACTGCGTCCCCTGTATTGCACGTATGGCGTCGCGGAATTAAAATCACAATGCCATCGGTTTTTTCATTGCGTGAAGTAACTTCCCACTAGGAGGGCTTTAAAAGTAGAGAATTTAAACACTTATGCGAACGTCAAAGCACAAGTTGCAGAATTATGTGGGCACATTGTTCTTGAAAACCGATAATTTCGTGGAGTGATAAAATAGTTGGTCTGTTTAGTTTTTCTGGGGAATGGAATTAGACGAGTGTAAATTTATTATTTTGTTAATGTTAATTGAGTTTTATTCCTGAGAATTTTCGTTTTTTCCCATGACCCACTTTTGTTGTCATAAGCGCGGATAACAACGTTATACCTGCACACAACACAAAAGTTTAGCTGTTGGTTGTGTCGTAATTAGTTGTAATTGTGATAAGAGCGTGTTAACGACCTTTGTTGCAGCAGCGAGCGTGATATTAGAAAATACAAGACAGAAAAGCTAACAACTCAAGTCCAGAAAGAAGAAGTAATTTTTAAGCATGTAATGTTTGTACTTTGTAATATAATCCTTCCATCAGGAGAAACATAAAAATGTACCTATTCTTTGTGATACGTCCATCGTGCGTTATCTGTAAATAACTGATTCTCAGACAGAATGCATACCTATGGATAACATGCACTGCATGTCCGTTGTTAGGTTTTATTTCGATTTTTCTGGACTGAAAAAGAGGGCCGTATTAAGGGTGAGATGAAAGAGGACGGTTCTGGGTGCCCTTTGAAATTTTGGCTCTTTAAATCAACAACAAGTTTCAAACGGGCAAAATTTTTAACCCTTTTCGTGTTATCTATTATCTTATCCAACCAAGGCTTCCTTACAAGATAGATGCTTCAGGTGTTACACAGGGTAGGTTTCACTCACTTCTGGCTCTGCCCCCATACGTGTTTGTCTCATATAAGTTCTATCGTTTCAAAAATTTGAGGGCAAGACTTACGGGTGCATCTGCTATTACGTTTCTTCTAAAAACATAGCCCTAAAGTTTGTATGCCTAACTGCAACAAGAGACGGACATTCGCATAGTTTGGGGGAGCTTCCTCTTCTCCACACATCCTTCAATCAGAATCGTTTTTCACTCTAATCTCTAATGCTGATGAGATGTTTTATAAGTGAACAGTGTACTGTAAATAATCCTACAATCCATCTCAGCTGGATTTTACACAGTCGTATTAATTCTCCACCGTTCTTGAAGGATGGTGTCCCCATCCAGCAAGGCGTATGTATTTATTTGTCTTACTATCCCTTATTTAGTTGCCAAACAATACCTGAGAGGTCCGCTTTCACGGTCCGTTTATTTCCTTGGTGGCCTTTCGCCCATCCGAGCCAACTAGTCCGCTGGTCTTTCACCCTTCTGGATTCTATAGCTTCCAGAGTTTTTGATGGCGCTTGGCTGTCAGTGACGATCTGGATGCTCCTATTTAAAAAAAACCTGGATCGTGATCATCTCCTGCGCACACACAGAATTGCAGTAATTTCTGCCTGGAATATAGTCGCAAGACTGCCCAGGTTTATGCTAAATTCATTCGCCGAGTTCTCACCAATACACACTCCAGTGTTATGCACAGTTGTTGTCGACTTATCTGTATACCATACGGTTTCATCCTCTTCTTTCGACCTTTGTCCATTGCACCCTACTTCCTCTATCGGTATAGTTACCCAATAAGACTTGTGGAAGTTTAGGATTGAGACGGTTCTATCAGAGTCTGAGCATGAAGATGTCTATTTGTTGAAATATCTCGGTATGGTATCCCACAGTCGCAAGAGCTTGCCCCCATAACAATTTAACCTTAGCATGCATGCTGCTGCTCCACCACCATGACATGGGTAACGGTACAGTGGTTATTGTTTGCATCGCCCCCAAGCTTCGTCAAGGATCCCCTTTTCTGGTTTTATGAAGTTTGATGTCACTTTATTTGGGGGCCATATATTATCGTGCAGAATATTAATCTTGAGTATGTCCAGAGAAAATAATAGAAAAGAGACTAAGAACAATCATTGACAATAATTTGGAAGAGAAACAAGCAGCATATAGGAGAGGTAGACAAACAAATGACAATATACACATATTAAGAAACCTAATTGAAAAGAAAGAAGAAAAGGGAGAAGAACTATTCCTAACCTTCATAGACATACGAGCTGCCTTCGACTCAATTCGGAGAACAGTAATATGGGAATGTCTGGAACAACTTGGGGTGCCAAAGAAACTCATAAGAGTCATAAAAAGTATTTATGTTAAAGTTAAGGGAGTGCTCAAGATATGGGGAAAAGCATCAAGAGAATTTAGTATGGACCTAGGAATAAAACAGGGAGATAGTCTGAGCCCACTGCTATTTATAGTTGTGATGGACAGACTATTAAAAAATACTACACTGAATACGGGACAATACCAGACAATAATAGGTTACAATAGACTGATACCAATAAAAATGGATTGCCTCATGTACGCTGATGATATAGTCCTGGTCGCTGACACGTACAGAAAAATGAAACAACTAATGAGAATATGGATGGAAGAAATTGGAAAATTTGAAATGGAGGTAAACCACAGCAAATGCAAGGCTATGATAATTAATAACAAAGTGAAAGAGGAAGCAAGATAAATTGACATTGAGGGGAATAACTTGGAAAAAGTAACAGCATATGAATACCTTGGGAGTGTAGTATCTGAAGATGGGAAAATAGATATAGATATAGCTAATAGAATTAATAAGAGCGTAAAGTTATATTACGCACTGAATAAGACAGTATTTGGAAAGAGAGAGATAGATATGAAAACGAAATTAAGGGTATATAATGCAATAGTGGTCCCAACACTGACATATGCAAGTGAGTCATGGGCAATACAAGATAAGCACGAAGGAAGAATCATAGCGGCAGAAATGAGGTACTTTAGAAAAATCACTGGGAAGACAAAGATGGATAGAGAAAGGAACGAACTTATAAGGCAATTACGGAAAAGATTGAGAGGAAGCAATTGAACTGGTATGGCCACATAATGCAAATGGATCGGGGGAGATTGGTGAGGAAGATAATGGAGATGGGCAGAATAGGAAAGAGAAGAAGTGGAAGACCCAGAAAAAGCTGGTTACATAGAATAGAGGAATTGGGCAGACAGAGAGGGAAGACGAAGGAAGATATGAAACTATTGACGATGGACCGGAAGGGATGGAGAAATTGGGTTAATGCACAATAATCCGACACCCTATGGGTATAGGGATTTCAGAAGAAGAAGAAGAAGAAGAGTATGTCCAGAAGACCATTGATGACTGTAATCCCATCATTTTTCCTATCATACCTACCCGTGCAAGACCATTGGGCCCAGATAGCCTTTTTGGTTAATTTTTCCAGGTGGACACTATGGTTTAGTTTGGTATCTAAGGATAGTCCCAGATACTTCAGTTTATGCCAAGGCGGATCTTTATTTCTTCACAACTGAAGCTTCTTTAGATCCTGAAGATGCCTTCTATGGTTTTGGCGGGGTTCACGGTTGGACCCTCTGCTGCACACTATCTTCCTACTACTTCCTGGGCTCGTTGTATGAGGTTTGAAAACAGCCCTAATTTCTTTATAAATAGTTTGTTATATCATCCGTATATCCCGAATTGGAACACTGCCGTATTGAGGTAATTTTCTCTGTTATCTATCACTTGTGGAGGTTTGCCTCATATTTCAGGTGAAATGTTCCGTAGTTTCTGAAATGTGATGGGGTGGGTCATACCATTCCACCGCTCTTCTGAGAAAATCCCAAGCACATGCATAGAGAATTATGTTTGGCAACCTTGTCATCGATTTATTAGACGACAATTTGAGTCGTGCTTCATCGTCATAGAACATTAAATTTTGATCGAGAAGAGATCTATGGCCTTGCACAGTACCATTTGTGATATCGCCCCGGTAGATATCTAGATACATTCACGTTCAGTACGACCCTCCCTCCGATAGATTCCTGTCCAAATCATATTATCCCGCAACCGCCTTAAGGATGAACCTGCTGAACGAGGCCGATTTAACTTGACCTCCTGGGAAGAATGCGACTCTACACTCTGATAAGCGATCTTCTGTGCTGCAGAACGAAATATTCAACATTGAGGTCTTGAAGATAATGTTCCTGTTTCTTGTTGCCATTTATGTCTAAGAACACTTTGTGACACAGTCGTGGAATTTACTTCAGTATTCAGTTTGCCTCAGACTTGCCTACAACATCCCAAGCTCTGTTGGCATCTGCTTCCGGCAAGCACCTTCTTTCCATGACGATGTTACAACTTCTTAAAGAATCTTGGTACTGAAGAGGATTTTTAGAACCAAGAAGGTGAAGGCGAACCAACCTCGGAGAGCCAACGAGGAAATTGATGACAAGCAGTATGGGAGAACGATGATATAGAAGCGTTGGTGGAGGGAATAAGTGGAGAAAAACATAAAATACATATAAAAAGTAGAAGGAGGACGCAACGGATAAGATGTGGAGAGAAATTGTGAATCAAGCCACATACCCACTAGGCTTGAAGTGCTAAACTATTTCCTTTTATGTGAAAAGATGCAGTTTTTGTTAAGTGACGAAAATTTGCGCATTAGCACGAATATGTAGTAAGAACACACTTTTAATTTTTTGTTAATAACTCAGCCCAATTTAAATTTTTCTATGTCTGCATATACCAATGACATTTATTTCTGAGTTCACATTTTATTTTATGTGTCGTAGTATCTACCTTTCTCATGTTTTGCATCACAATAAAGAAATGTTGAAACTGGAAAGTTAGTAATTCGAAGCTGATAGGTGTAAATAAATAGATACGTGTTTATGTACGTCTTTTAGTAGGTAGCGTGTGTTTGGAGAACGTCCACCGTATTATTCACCTTATATTCCGTAAATTACGTGAGAAATTTGCGAGAAAATTTGTCCTAGGAGAATGTACTTATTTTTAATGAGCAGGGATGTTCACTGACTTGGACGATCATAAGTGTAAATAAATTTGGCTATTCCATTCTACTCATCGAATTTTAAATTAATTAAATCTCGCCATATTGGTGTATTCCAGTGGAAAAAGTACCTGCCAATGGGCTGTTAAGATTCAGCAAGCTACATGGTTTTACAGCGACAAAATTTTTAAGTTGCCCGAGGCAAAACAATTACCTAATATAAATAAGAAGTCAACACCTGACATTGTTAGATAATAAGAAAATCAGTTGCATTTTTCTCACGTAATAAGTTCATTCGAGTTTACATTTTACCTGGCGAAATCTAAACTATTGTGGTATTAGGTACACATGAAAAAATTGTTGTTTAGCGGTTATCCTTGGAATAAATAAAAATGTTCCTCTAAAAGGTGAAATAATTAATTATTGCTCGAAACTCGAATAATTATTACCCATTACAATGTGTAGATTGATTTTGTAAAGTTCATTATAATCTTTTAAACTCGAATTTAGATGTTTGTGGTTTCGCATAACGGCAATCTAGCAGAAGAAATAAAAAAGAACGTTTCACTGATTTTTTTACCAGCTTTCAACCGAATACTGTATCTGTTTTCTGGAAGTTGCTTTCATTAGTCGAAATAAATTCACGGTTGACTAAGAAGCCTCGTTTCGTTGTTCAATTCGGTGGAATATGTTGTAATACGAGTTGCGTGCGGACCCTTTCTCACTTTTTCACGAAATGACTGAGACACACCTGTTTACTACCCGGTTTTCTGTAACAAGGTAAACAAAGTTGATTAATCTTGAATTACATCTGCTAAAAGTATAGAATTTTGGGTTCTATCACCCAACCCAAATTTGTAAAATTCCTCTGCATCTGCCAAAATCTTTATAAAACTGCCGGTAACACCAAAAAAATATCATTTTAGACAAAAAGTATTAATACATCTCGTAAACTCCAGCAAAGAATCAAAAATGCAATCGAATATAGGGTGTTGCACTTAAAAAAACAATATTAGGTACTGTGCAGAAGAAATGGGACGGCCTGTACACTAGCCTCTGAGAAAATGCGCCTTCAAGATAGCATTAATTAAGGCACCTGTAGAATCAAGGAATGCCTCCAAATTACTCCACAAACGTTGCAGAATGTTCGACCGCAATTTGAGCAAAAGCTTTATTCTGCATGGAGGTTGGCGGTGCTCATTTTGATCATTTTAATCAATTGACACGTAGCAAGTAATATCACATTTTCTCGAAGGTTGGTGGTCCGATTTCAAAAAATTAAAAAATATAGATAATTGAAAGGCCTTTCAAACAGTGTATATTTTGACACCACCATCCATTTAAAACTTTAAGAGCCCGACACACACAGGAATTTTGGGAGCACGGTAGACGTTCGCCTGTTTGTAAATATTTCAAAAACTATAAATGATATTAAGTTGTTTTTGTTTGCAAACAGTTCTTAAAATACAAATCTACTATTGCTATTTTGAAATTTGTTAAAAATATGAAAACAATAAACGAAGGAGCATGTTATATGTGGGCGAAAAACTGCTTCTTAAAGAACCTAATAAAATTTTCCTGAAAAGAAAATCTCAAAATCTGGTTAATAGCAACAGTAGACTGAACCTCTGGCTTGTAAGAACACATAAAATTTTCAATTTCGGCCGAAAAACAAACAAGTTATTAGTAAACAGCGGTACCCTTGCATTCGAAGTTTTTCGTTGTAGCTCGTGCTCTCATCTATCTTTCGACTACTGATCAAAGTCGCTCAACTGTCAATCGATTGCGAAATAGGGAGTGCGAACAACAAGTTCATTCTCAGTGTTAGTTTGGTCGACTAGTTCCCTGCTTATTCAGATAGTTTTTGCCGTCCGCTCTAGGTCCGAATCCCTGAACCCATTCTTAGTAAATTGGTGTGTCCCCCCACTTTGGGGTTGAAGTTACGTGAATGAAAACATCGAATTCAGATGTCCCTCTTAAAGCCAAAGTCGATATGAAACCCGTTTTATACCGACAGAAGCGACAACTAACAAACGAAAATGCTTTTTTTAACAAATTTCTCATAAGGAAGATTAGTGGTACCTAATGGAAATCTCTCATGCCACTATACTAACTATACTAACTTCCTTTACACTGCAAGATGAGAGAATTCAAATAAAATTTCTAACTTTTTGTCTATTTGAAAGCGTTTGTGCAGCTAGGTTTAACTCACTGTGACTGTGGAACACCTGCTTCATAATATTGGTTGGCACAGATTCATATGTGTGGGCATTATTTTTATTTTTTACTTGGGTATTCCTGATACTATATCGACTATTTTCTCTTCTATTATTACATTTTACTGATATTTAGATATCACAAGAATAGCGGCATTACTTAATAATTAATTTAGTGACTCAAAAAATGCTTGAGAAAATGCATTGGTAATTGACTGCCGATGGTTATCAGGACGTGCAATGTGTAGGTCAGCAGATCAAGTTGAAAAAGTAGATAGTTGCAGAAACGCGAACCTTTAATCTGATTTGGGACCTAAGTTGTGCCACCAACGTTGCCAAGAAATTTTGCTGCGTCGCTGAACTTTTATGAAATATGTTCTCCGACGCCATCAGTGTTAATATCGCGTTTGTCCTTTCCAATCTGGCTCTTTATTTCTCAGGAAAAGCCCGGCCAGCTGCAGGAGGCACATTTCAGATAATAATCCCCGTAATTTAATAACGTGCAACCGCCGGCGGAGGAATATTGTCCTCTAATCGTTCATCTGGATCGCGCGCGTTTCACAGAGGGAATACGGAAGCCCACTAGCGGGCGCAGATGAGAACACGATCTGATTGCACTTCCGGAAGTCTGTCCTTGTACACCGGAAGATCGGAGGTGGCATTTTCGTTTTTTCAGCGAACGCACCCGTTTCGGGGTCAAAGTGCGGTCTGAAACAAGGTTTACGATTGCCCGTGTCGTTTCCGGTTTCGCCTGCATAAAAGTTCGTGCCGATTTCAGTGTTGTGCACGAAACTGTAGTTTGAGACGGGAAAGTGGGACAATTATTGTTGTTCTTCGTGTCGAGGCCCCGCAATAAGTCTCTGAGTGGGTGCGTTCATGTTAAAGAGGCGCCTGGCGGCGTTTTCCATTTGCGGCGATCAATTGTCAGTTAAACTAGACACTTCCCTATAGATGCATTTCTGTTGAACTCGTTTGTAAGTCGCAACACTCTTTCGTGCAGAACAAAGCCCGCAGGTTTGGTGTTGCATTATTGTGGAACCGTTTGTGTTATGAAGCTTTCAATCTATGACAGTAATAATTTATTAGTCGCTACTTAGCTGCGAAGACATTATAATGCAATCTAAGATACATCAGAGATAAATAACAAATTTAGTGATTATGATTTTGAAGATTTATGAACTGTAAGTACGGCGCGGCGGTATCTGATACACAAATATACGGGCAAATACAGAGTGAGTCGGGAGGAGAGGGAAATATTTCAATGCACTTGTCAACTCCCTGTCTAAGATTGCGTGTTGATTCTCTGAATGTAACTTGCCTGGTCATTATACGAGTGGTAGCATCCAAAATGCGAGCAATCAATTCTTCTCGTGTATCTGGCTTTGTCTTGTAAATTTCCGTTTTCAACCATCCACTTAAACAATAATCTGAGGGCGTTAAGTCCGAAGATCGTGGGGGCCAATGAATCGGACCACCAAAATCAATCCATAGCCCAGGGAAGGTTTCGTCGAGTTACTTAGTCACTACACGAACACCAGAAGCAACTTGATCAATTATTTTCAAAAAGTTATATCTCCGTTACTATTAAGAATAACAACCATATTCATATTCGTTTTGCAACTTTTAAACGGTGCTTCCGTTCTACTAATGTTTGTATCTTTTTCTAGAGAAATTCTGGAGGTGAATTCACACCTAATTTGTTGAAGCATTATATGGGCACCCTGTATAGGTCGTAATTGGGGAATATCAGGATAAATCTTTGGACTTCGTAATGCCAATTTGTATTTAAGAATTTGTTATTTTCCTCCCACTTTTTTGACAGCAGATCAGTCAATTTCAGTTTATAAATCCACAGAATTAATGGAAATCGTTGAATTTTCTCTCAGTTCCTGAAAATGTGGGCGATTACGTCGATGTAAAATGCTGGTTTACGTCATAACATGCAATTTGTCTAATGGCCACACACTGTTCTTCGATTTATAATTATGTATATTAATATCGATTGTCGTTCCAGTTCTAGGTTACGATAAATTATGTAAAGCCTCCTATCGAATGTCATTAGTTTTTTATCGTTAAAAAGAAGAGCGACATTTCTGATAATAAATTTTAATGTTGCAAGGTCTTCTGGTTGACACTACTACAACATTTCTGTCTCTGCCCACAAGTTTAATTTTTGGAATAGCATATGTGCACAGAAGTTATACCAGCCCATCGATTTTGACGATTTTTTTTTGTTTTAATGGGCTGTTGTCTTACATGTGGGTATATGATGTATTTTGCTTTTTACTACATTTTCTTTCTCATAGGGTCTTTAAACCACTTATGTGTTTTGTCCAAAGTTTCAATTGCGTTATGTTATGGAATGAAATTGAACTCTATATTGAATTGTTACTCTATCTATACATCTATAATGTGAGAATTTCCAGTATAGGCATACTGCAGGGCTCAGTTCTGCGGCCCCTGATACCTATTTACGAGTATAATTATTGATATGATTGATTTGCCTTTCGCCGTCGATTTTTCCAAATTGATGATAGGATGACCTGGAAGCATCATGTTGATTATTTAATTCCTAAGTTGTATTCTGCTATTTTTGCATTTATTAGGATGTTAGAACTAATTACTTTGCGTATTTTGGTTCCATCGCCAGTTAAGGAATTCTTTTTTGAGGTAATTCTATACACTATACACTATTTACGCGCAACAAACTCGTCCTGCGCCGTCAAGCCGCACTTCTATCGCATGTACCGTCAACACTTTACTGGTATATCTATCGCCTGCTGATTCTTTCGCCTTTTTTACATTCACTTCTTCTGAACTGAACCAACTGCCCTCACTGTCTTTTACATGCCTTTTTATACCCACCGACGAAATCTTCTGGAAGGGCATCGAACATTCTACATAAATTTGATCCATAAAAACATCCGTTAGGTTGTTTACAAAACAAAACGTTGAGTCGCACTTTGTCAACAGCCATGGGCGTCGATATGGGGGTTACTCTCGTAACAATCATAAATATTTCCTGTACATTCATTCAAATAGAGATAAATTTCTACGTGGACTGAAGACCACGAATATATGTATTATATTATATCATATCATATCATAGATACCCTATACTGTTTTCAATTTTTTTCTTTTTTTTTCTTTTTATGCGTATGAACTTTTCGCTACTGCAACACATGTGAGATATGATACGATCGTGTTATTCCGGAACTTAATTATCAGACCTCGTATAATAAATGCCCGATTAAAATAGACTAAGTAAAATCAGATGCCAAGATAAAGTCGAGTAAGTTATAAGAAGTCGGTACAATAATTGCTTACATTATCGTAAACAACATCTGTCAAATGAAAAAAATCTTGTGTAACAGAATTATCTTTTAATTGCGTTCGTCTTTTTTCAAGGTGTGTACAACAATTTCCTTGATTACTCATTTTGCATCGAAATTTTTAAATGAGATCTTAACAATTAAATAGTGAACATCTGTCTAGTTCCTAGAAGAAGCAAGTTCGCATTTCATTCTTTCGCGCAATTGCACTTCCTAGCCACCGTTATTTCTCAAGTCTCTTCGAGTGAATTAACACACAGAAATTGATTCGAACGTAAATAACATATGGCGTATAGAAGCATTGGCTGGCGATTTTATTGCCCAGTAGCTGAAAGATGTCATTAACATAACTGTAGTTTTATCGACTGCAATAGCCTGATGTGGAGCACGTGAGAGAAAATTCGATTTTTGTATTACCGGGCGAAACTGGAGTGAATTTAACCCCATTTTTTTGCTCACGAAACATTCGTGACTAAGGGTAATTTCCCCGTTTGTTTGTTTAAAAATGTATGTTTTCGTGTTACATTGAGGCTCCCATTGAGGTTACTTCAAGTACCTTTATGATTTATTGCTCTTTAGTTCCTTCAAACCCAAAATCGAACGAAACAAGCAGGTTGTCTCAGAATTCGACCACGGAAATTGAAGGGCTGATTCCTTGATCAAATATACGAAGAAAAAGTCCTATTACCAATATGTGTATACATATGTATATAATTATAATGTGTGAAAATTGTCTTAATATTGATTAACTTTTCACTGACGTGGAAATCGCAGACCGTGAAGATTCATGATATCGACTAAACTTTCTTTCCACTCCTAGCTCTAAAATAGTCCATTCTTTCATACGAAAATTTAAATGATATTTCAGAAGTAACTGGTGTCACTTTGTACTTATGTCGCCCTACTCATCCCTTAATATTATGTGTCGTTGCATTACTACCAATTAAAGCACTTTATTCGAAAACTACGCAGTGTCAAAGACGCATAATCTGTTTCAAATTATCTAAAACACCGAGTTTGTCGTTTCTGGGTTGGTTGGTGAACCAACCATATTATGTACCTACCTGGATTTATGCAAGGCTCTGCTGAAAATGACTCCCCCACAAATGAATTTGAAGCGGAAGACGAACTGTCCTTTGGTTCACATATGGAAAAACTCTAACGAGTTGGGTATAGAGAACGTCAATGCCCAAGACTTTCTCACTCTTGACAGTGACATAATAACAGAGGACACTGACATTGCCTTGCCAGAGAATTTGGCAGATGTACACAGAGTTGCAGATCTTATAGAGGTGTCTGATGATTCAGATGATAATATGGAGGTAACAGAAAGCAGCATTTGTCAGCGAGCACTAGACATGACGAGACAGATAAAAACATTCGCTAAAGAACAAAGTGATGTCCAAGCCTAGGAAATGTTGTATTCCTTAGAAGTACATCTTCTGGGCCATCTGATGACCAGCCGCGTCCGCCAAAAACGTATTTTAGACTATTTTACTTCCAAGGCATCCTAAATACTCGTACGCTAATCAAAACGAAAAAGGAGCCGTTTCTTTCTTTTGTTAAATTTCATTTGTGCCACAAAATATAAAGATACATTTTTTCTTCCGCTTAGTAAACATACTCCAGTTGAAGAGTTTATAGCGAAACATTTTTTCTTTTCAACAGTTTTTTTATTGAAGCAATAAAGCCAAAAAATCACAATTTTTTACCAAGAGATGGATGTGCCACCAGAATGCTCAGAAGTACCGCTACAACGCTCCAAAGTCAGCTCGTAGAGGCCACAGGAATCAGAATACGTACCCAACCGATACGTAATAGGCTTCACGAACGTCAGTTTCATGCAAGAAGACTAGCTAAGGTACCTCCTTTAAACCGTGTTCATTGCAGAGCAAGAAGGTTCTTTGATGAAGAACATGGTAATTGGAACTTACGGCAGTTGAGCAACGTGCTGTTCACTGACTAATTCATGTTCGGTGAGTGAGTCTGGAGCTCGGTCTGAAGACGTCCAGGTGAACATTTTTTAGACTGCACTGTGGAAGACGGTTCCATTTGGAGGAGGGTCCATCATCGTTTGAGGTGGGATAAATTTGATTGGGCGCACGGAGCTGGTGGTAATTCGTGAGGGGTCTATGATTGCACGTAGGTATATAGACGAAGTTCTAGAACCACATGTTGTACAATTTGCCGAGAATATGGGTCCAGTATTCATTCTGCAGCAAGATAAAGCCTGCCCACACATCGCCAGAATAGTGCAAAATTTCCTCGATGTCCGCAATATTGGCCAATATTGGCCCGCCCGCAGTCCAGACCTCAATAAATTTACGAGACAAGTTGCTTCTTCTTAGTATAACCATTTCCTGCACTAAGTTTTCTTTTTCCGTTGATTTTTATCCTGAACAGGTATAAGTAAAATAGACGCGGCAGTTTTCTCTGGTTTTTCCATTAACAATATTTTTCTCTCTAAGAGCCACGCGGGCTTCCAGGTCATCTTCCTATCGATTATGACGCCTAGGTACTTTACCTCCTTCATCCAAGGAATTCGACGGTCACATTACTAGTGGCATGGATCCACATGCTCGATTACCGCAACCGCCCATATAGGGGAAAAATTGTTCTTGGTTTTCCTGGTAAAAATTGTGTAAAGTATCGGCGAGAGCAGAAAACCGGGGTTCAAATTGAAGCATTTGTTTATTTGTTTTTATATTTGTGTTGGAAAATAAACCGGGATGGTGCCAGAAAATGTATCCTTCATTTGTGTAGCACAAAAGACATATTATACGACTCCTTTTACTTTTCTGGTTTCGCAATATGTAACAGCCACCGTATTTTTTTAATGGTATTTTTTGTTGTTCTCATGGACAATTGAAAAGAGATATTAATTTAATTTTAAACTGTTCTTAACTTCAATTGACAATGCTTAACTAAGATGAAAGTTTGATTTTTATCTTGTTCAGATATGATCAATAATAATCGATTCTAAAACGAGCGGCTGCACCTTTCGATAACGTTGAACTTTATATTGAATTCATTACCCATTATAGCATAGTGTTACGTTTGTTAAGTCCCGATTGCATTGTGTATTACTAGGTTAAGTAAAACCAGCAATTTGCATGCTCTGACGGATCGAGCTCACGCAACCATGATCAGAATATAAGTCGAATGGCATTAGTAAGTGTCCATTAAGCAGACGATGCTTTAGAAGTTAAAAAATGACGAGTGCACCTCGCCTTCTGACCGAATAAAAAGTTGCGAATGCAAAGTTTTGGAAGCCGTTATCTCACATCGGTCTACTTTGTATTCAACTTGCGTTACTTTTGTAATCCGTTACGTTTGTTGAGTTGTGTGTATATGTCGCTTTGTTCATGATTTTTTCGAGACCTTTCGCACGACATTATTTTGTTGTGGGTCCTTTAACAGTACGATATGGAAACTGGGTTATGAAATTTGCCGGTTTCGTTAGTGTAACTTCGTAATAATAAGGACACTTGCAGCCATTATCTTAATTTCAAATGCGTAGAATAAATAGTAGTATATTATTCTACGAGCGAGTTATGGCGACTATTATTCACGAGGATGAAACTTTAAAGCACGAGCCGTAGGTGAGTGTTTTAATTCTTCCGAGTTAATAATAGCCATAACTCAATAGTGGAATACTTTACTTTATCTGCAAGAACGCATGGGAAGTTGTACTTTTACGGCCACATTAGACCCCTTAGTTTAGGAAAATGTCAATGCAGAACTCGGGAAATTATTTATTTTGACGACGTTTTAGTGGGGGTGGAGGGCTGAAAATTTTACACAATATATATCAACGTATGGGCCTTCGGGGAATTAAAAAATTTTAAGGAAATATTTATCGCGGCCGGCGAAAATTACAATTTACCTCAAACAGTGGCAGTTTTGCGAAGAAAATTAGTTGAGGTGGTAAATGCTATAGCGGAGAGATGAAACTCTGCGACGTCGTGAACAATACCCAGGGCACGAATAATCCAGAATTCCTGATCGGTATCTCGAAAACTGCCAATACGGTACGACTTTAAAGAAACTGATATTCTAAAGAGGCGAAAAATTTCGTCCAAGTTTAGATTCTTTGCGACCCCTTCCGAACACTTCGGAGTAATGGAAGTGGATCGGGTGGATACGTCCGTTTATTTTCCATGAACCGACGCCCATTTGCGACCTCGGGGTGACTTTTTAAATTTTAAATGTGATAAACCGAAAAGTTGCGCTTTTAACATTTCACACACTGTGTTGGGGACGGAGGGATGAAACGTGAAAAATAGCACTTGGTCATGTAGAGCCTCGCAGGGGAAGGCATAAATCGAGGCATAAATTCATTATTTGGACGCTTATTTTCGAAGCAAGAGAACCCCGAATTTCACCCCATCTAAGAAAGGGATGCTTGTTTCTGAGGGTAAATAAACCCCAATCTTTTGGACTACGCATCCGCCGGTCGAACCGGTTTACATTACACCTGATAGTTTTCGCAAAAATTAGGACGGTCGAAGAATGCCAGTCTTCACTTCAGACGCCACTAGCTGCCAGAAGATTTTTTTAAGAAAAATTGTAAATTGCTGTGCGATACTACAAAGTCCATATCTTCATATCCGGTGGCTAGAAAAAACGTAAGTCAAAAATTAAATCCGCCACGGCGCGGCGTCTCGAAAAGTGCATTTTTGGAGCGTTCCGAAGCGAAAATGCACCCCTCCCATTTTTCCTTAATAACTTTTTGAAATGTTGACCGATTTCAATTTTCTCGACGGATATCCAAAGAGCGAGTTTCGGAGAACCTTCTTCTTACCACGAAACATGCGGAGCCTCCCGCGGGAAAGGAAGGCGGTCTTAAGAAAACGGAAAATTTTGTAAAACACATAGTTTTTAAGGGCGTCTTGCCACCCCCGTGCAACCCTTTTCGGCAAATCTAAGTCCATAGATTTAAAGTGAATGTAACGGGCGAAATTGAGAAAATTTACGTAAAATTCCGAATTCTACCCCAGTATGTATTTGCACTCGTCCTGGGGTGGAGACGCGGTGTGCCGACGATCTGCATATCGAAATGTAATTTCGAGCGGGTGCAAGAACTTGATCAAAATATAACGCGCGTCGGAGCGACCTCTTAAAGTCGCCTCGAGCGTACAAATTTTGGCAATTCCGAGGAAAATTTGGCAGTTTGGTGTTTGAATTTTTGAAATTTTTGTTGACCGTTTTCAGAACTAAATTTCTACCCTTAAACGTTGACCGATCGAATTCAAACTTCGTTGCAGACCGCATTGGAATCTCCTCTTTCGAACCGTATATTGTGGCACGTTGCCCCTTTCACCCCCTTGGACGAGTTAGATGCCCGTTTTTCGCTGTTTTTGGCCTCAAGGTTTCACGGAGGAAATTATTTACTTTAGCTACTTTGGATATTTTCGGTCCGACCGACGGAGATGGCTGAATCCGTTTTCAGAATTACCCGGCGCCCTCCCCAGTTTGGCCAGTATGAAAAACTACCCTAAATTTGACTTCCGCGTTCGGGACTCCCACTATGACCTACAACTTTTGTTGGCGGAACAGCGGGCGGGCGACGGCAATTTTCCCCACGGCTCGTCGGTTCTTCTGGCTGCAATGGAACATTTTCGACCACTTCAGGTTCGCCGAGTTTGTTATCGTTTGACAACGGAGTGTTTAACGGAGGTGGAAAAACCGCGAGGGATCTTACGGACGCGCGAGGGATGCCCGAGTTACCCTCGAAAATTTCATACCGATCGACAAATTTTTCGCTTCTAAAAAAAATTCTTTGCGATTTATGGCTTTGCCGCCCCTATTTGCGAAACGCACAGGATGAAGTCGCTATGCCTTTGGCCCCGCGTAGTCCACTGCCATCTGGTCGATATGCTAAAAAAATGTCGATCCTCTTAAAAACATCAGTTTTAAAGGATTGTTTTTCAAAATTTTGTAGGCGGACGTTTTCTACGTCAAAACAGTCTCGTATGTTACATTAGGAATTTTTTAATTCGTTGCAGCCCATTGAACAATGAACCTCATTATGCTTTTGGAAACATACAAGTAATGAACGTATTCTAAGCATTAAACTACATTTTTCTTATTTTTCAGGTATGTCTTCATTATGTTGTAATACAGTCAGCCAGTGTGCGGGTGATTACGTAAGTCATGTAGTTTATAATTATATGAAATATCATGATGGGTCTCAAGAGGACACTACAAATTTGATTGATAGTGTTGGATTAATTTACAAGCGAATTATGAAGTGCTCTGTTTTAATTCTAACTAATTGATTAAAGGATTTTTAGATTTTTAAATTTGACTTAAGGTGGGTTTAGACTTTCGCCACAAAGAATACGAATTCTTTGCCCGTTTTATCAATTTCTTAGGTTGAAGAATAACGAAGTTGGTAATGATGCACATATAATTTTGGCTACCGTGCAGAATTGCAAATTTCAATCAGATAATGTATGCGCTATGTTTGAACTCTTGAGTTTAATTGCCCCAACCGCAGAAATTAAAAAAAAATATTGTACAGTTCAAACTTTTTCTTCTGCTTCCTCTTCGTCCTCCTCTTCTTCTTTTTCAAATGAAGAGTTGTGAATAAAATTAGACAACTTTTTACCATTTGCATCCGTTCACGAGATCGCAATGGTGTCGATGTGAAAAATGCCCCACCTTTAGAATTTTCCTTTATGTGATTACTCTTATTACCTATGGGACTCCAAAAATTGATCGTATTGATGTTAAGTGGGTCCTTCAAATTTATCAGTGTTAGTGCAACTGAGATCTTCACTGGATACGAGTGAAGATAATAATCGAAATAACTAGCTGCTTATGCAGAACTTGAAGAATTGTACTTCACGTTTTTATGAAAACAGTATTTTTGGAATACTTCAGCGCGCGGTTGAAAGTTACAAGGAATCAAGGAAATATGTGGAGCGTATACATTTTTAAGTTAATGTGGCGCAATCACGAATAGAAGAGTAATGTTACACGACCCAACAGTATAATTGTGGCAAATTGCTTAGTTTTTGGCTCGGGTTTTGAATGGCCTGACATAACAAGATAACAGGAAATATTTGGTAATTCCAAAAAACTATCGGCATATCAATAATAAAGATAAGAATTCGTAAATTACTGATTACTCTGAAAAAATGAATCAGTAGAGAACCTCGATGCGTACAGTATCTCACGTGAAACCTCTGGATTTATCTCTTATTAAAATTGAAATTGTCATGTCAGATAGCCATCTAAACTTCGCGAATGCTATTTTGTGTAATCTATGTTTTTTCAAAATTTCTGGGAAGCTCATGCAGGAAAAATACTCGACGGTATCACAAGGTTAGATCCTCTTAATCTAAATATAGAAGTTGTTATCGTTTTAATGTGTATTGAGTATTTGTAATTGACTCTTCAGCGAGAGCGAAAGTTTTGAAGAACTCGGTAGACCACTCAAAAAACGTTGGGCTTTGTCCCTAGGGTTTCACAAAGTTTGTTTCAATTAAACATTTATAGAGGTTGATGGAAGTTGGATAAAGAGTAACAGAAAGAAAATAAAGTTTAATTAAAAGGAAAACGGCCCGAACATTGAATTGTAAAGCTCGGCGAAAGCAAATCCTTTTCCTGGTGTTATCTAAATTAATATCCTAATGATGAACTTGTTCGCTTTTCTGATAATGACACGTGCTTTTTCAGTTTGGAATATGTTATCTTTATATTTATTGAAGTATGTATTGGAAAATGCCTGAAATTGTTTTTTATAGTTAAGCATTTGGTTAACTTTTTGGGACTGGTTGGACGCGTACCTCCATCCTTTCCTATCCTGAGCTAATCTACGCATTTCCCTAAAAGTAGAACATCCTACAACCCCAACTACGAGTATTTGAGAGACGTCGTCTAATCTGGGCCTCCCCCAATCTCTTTAGCCATATCTCCGACTCTAGTATGTCGCAAACTATTCTTTCGTGTCTAAGAAGGTGTCCTACTACTATTATTGTCCGCTCCGCACAAGGTTTCTACTGCTAGAAGACTTCAATAGTCTTTGTAAGGTTAGTGTGTATTGAAATATAGAAAACTCAACAAAGTTACGCTACTCCCATTAAAGTGATTAGAAACAAGGAAATCGAATCGTTTAATAAATTGCGAAAAACTGTAAAATAAAAATGGCTTCAGCACGGAGGATTCGAACTACCTAAGCAGTACGCGGGATCTTTTGGCTCTTGCCATAACACCAGCATCATCAGTTATTGCGAAACGCTGCAGTTAGGTGCAACTATTTCCAGTTTACAGATACAAAATATCGTTAGCCGGGGTAAGACATTTTTGCAATCACTTTAAAATGACGAGATATTGGCATTTTATAACGTGGGGCGAGACACCAGACAAATAGGTTTTTAATTATTAGTTGTAATGCAAGAAACTTTCTAGGTTTCTAGTAACATCCGAGTATTTTAAGTTACTTTAAAAGCTACTAATTAATTTCAAAATGAAGGTTACCGTTAAATTTAGCATGTTCAAATTGCTTTGGACATCAGTTCTCATCAACTTGAATAGTTTTTGATTTGCGGCGTCGGCGTCGTCACCACATCACAAGACCGAGCACAAAACTGCTATACGTATTGTTGAGGCGTAATAATATTTTTAAATTCAAAACTTTCCCGGTGCTCGACAAATCTCCCCATATTCTTCCAATAACTCCCCACTTCCCCGTATTATCCAATACGAGGCACAGAAGATCGAAGAGAGGGACGATCTCGCGAACGAACCGAAGAAAAGAAGGAGTCGGTCGGAGATGTATCGCAAAATAGCCGTGCAAGATGAGACATAATTAATTAATTAGTGTTAAGAACAATCGTTAAAAAATAGTTGTGCTAGCTTTTCGTGTTGTGGCAATTGACATAATTCTCAAATAGAAGAATCAACACCTTCAGGGACGGATAAACCAAAGGTTAGTTGTGCCAAGTTTTCCTCCCTTTCTTAGTACTACTTCCTAGCAATTTTCGGCCCATTTTGCATTGAAATCAATCATTTGTTTGGTCCGTTCGTCGCCGGGATAGTTTTTTTGTTGCAGATAGATAGTTTTGTCGTATTTGATTAATTGCGTCATTTGCTTAGAAAAGAAAAATTCGTAGTTTTTTGACCATAGTCGCGGTACTTACTGTAGAATACTTTTATGTAATCGTTTTGTGTATTTTTTCATACTTACACATTCTCATTTTGTTGTAGATTATCTGCAAATCAAATAGATTTACGTTTGCATTAAAATAATGTTTGCATTCATTCATTCCCCAGTGGAAAAGTTACAGCGTTTCGGCTTTCGATTGTCGCCGTTTGTTTAGACGCTTGCGGTGACCGCGACAGCATTGTTTAGTCTTTCTTTAAAATTTATTAGTTTGCAAAGCGAACGCGGTATTAGTTTTCGCGTATTAATATAATCTTTGTTTAAGGACAATTTATTAAAGGTTGCTTTGTTCTAATCATGGCCCCTAAAAAAGAACTTATTGCAAAGCGTGTAATATTGATGAACCGTATTCAGGAAATATTTGATATTTCACAAAATGCAATACATGATCAGTTGCTTCGGTCTTTATTTAGAATAAAATATCGAGATTTAGAATCACTTTTTACAGAATTTTGCGATATTCATTTACAAATAGTTTGTCAAACTCCGGACACTGATTTGAATAGCCAAGAGAATGTGCGCAAAAATGTAGATAACAATTATTATATTACAATTGCGACATTTGAGGATTTATTTCCTCCAACTTTATCGCCTGGAATCCCATCGCAGTCTCCTACTGAATCGGTCGGCACCTCGAATGCCCGGCTTCCAAAATTAGATTTGCCTAAATTTGCAGGCAACTTGAAAGAATGGCAAAATTTCATAGATCTCTTTAATACAATGGTACATAGGAAATCTCTGGATCCAGTTGAGAAATTTAATTATCTTTCTTTGTCCCTCATGGGTGAAGCTTTAGCTGTTATTAAGCCAATTCCTAGGTCATCAGCTAACTATCAAGTTGCGTATGACACCTTAGTTTCTCGGTACTCGAATAAAAGATTGATGGCAACAACGCACTGGACTGCTCTAAAATCGTACCCCCCTCTACGCACTGATGGAGTTAAGGATCTTAGAACTTTGCTAAATACTTTTGCTGAAAATTTAACTATCTTGGAAAATTTAGGCTTCAATGTAATAGCTTGGGATTTCATTTTGGTTGATTTGGTGCTGGAAAAAATAGATCCAGCCACTCGTAAACGCTTCGAACTTCAGCTAAATGACACAGAATTGCCCAGTTACAAGGAACTTACGGATTTTCTATTTAAACAGTGTACGGCTTTAGAAAACATTTCTCACTCTCGTTCTATAAAAGCTTCGGAATTCGGAAGCTCTGTCAAGCAAGTTAAATCAAGTTTGGATAGCACTCACTCTCGCCCTTCAACTGTTGTTAGACACCCCCAGCATAAGGTAATGGTGGCGAGCACTGGCTCGGCTCCCACTATTCCGGCTAGTGGTTCCTCGGGTGTTAATCGTGCCTTAGTTGTAAAATGTCCTATCTGTAGTGACACGTCTCATAACATCCAGCGTTGCCAAAAATTCTTGGACATGAATCCATACGATCGTTACACATCTGTTAGAGGATGTCATTTATGCCTTAATTGTTTGCGACCCGCTCATAGTGTCTCTCGTTGCTTATCCACGTCGTCATGTTATACTTGTAATGCAAGACATCATAGTCTCTTGCATTTTGACTCGTCTCGCACATCTCGCCTCTCGTCTCAGTCCAATGACCCAGTTACCGCCTCGGTTACCGCTGTGGTTACAACTGATGAAACTCCTTCGCCTAGTGTAAGTGCTTGCACTACAACCTTTTCGCAACCTCATCATTCTACTAAGGTTCTCTTAGCAACTTGTTGTGTTGAAATAAGGGATAGCCTAGGGAATTATCGACACGCCCGAGCATTAGTCGATTGTGGTTCTCAAGCATCATTTATAACTGATAGTCTTTCTCGCAAATTGAACTTGGCTCGTTCTCGAGCCAATATTCCTGTTTATGGTCTAGGTGCTGAATCGTCGACTACCTCTCGTGGAGTTGTTTTATCGCACATTCGTCCTTTAGCTTCTGGCCAACCTGTCCTTGAACTTAACTTGATAGTTTTGCCTCGAATTTGTTCCCGATTGCCGGAAACTTTCTTGAATTCGAACTCACTTCCTTATAGTGATGACATCAAACTAGCTGATCCTTTGTGGTATAAACCAGATGAAATAGATTTGTTATTGGGAGCTGACATCTATCCTACCATTCTTAAGGAGGGTATCATTAGTGGTGAATCAGACAAACCCATCGCCATTAATACCATTTTTGGTTGGATATTAATGGGTCCTACGTCGCATTTTTCGACTCAGGCTGTTAATTCTCTCTTTGTTTCGTTTGAACCGTCAGTAGATAGCATTTTGAAGGATTTTTGGACTTTGGAAGAAGTTCCAAATAAGTTACATGTTTCTGAGGAAGATCAGCAGGCAGAGTTGATTTTTCAGAACAATAGTTTTAGAGATACCAATGGTCGTTTCGGTGTTACTCTCCCATTCAAGGTGTCGGAAGCGCCATCTTTTGAAAATTCTAGACAGATAGCAGATAGTCGATTGACATCGCTGGAGCGGCGATTAGTTCGTGACCCTGATCTTAATAAACTTTATTTGGAGTTTATGACTGATTATCTCTCGCTTGGACATATGTCATTGGTGGCTGACATCGATTCTCTAAATTCATACTACATCCCTCACCATGGAGTGTTGAAACTTGATTCGACACCTCCTAAGTTACGTGTGGTTTTCGACGCCTCGTGCAAGACTTCTAATAATTTGTCGTTGAATGATGTTTTGCACGTTGGTCCAAAGTTGCAGAATAACATTGTTTCGATCTTGTTTAGATTTCGGTTGAAACCCATTGCCTTCACATGCGATATAAAACAGATGTATCGCCAAATATTGGTACATTCCGATCATCGGAAGTATCAGTTAATTCGCTTTCGATTTGCTCTGGAAGATCCCATCTCCACATTCCAACTAAACACAGTTACTTATGGAGTGTCATCGTCGCCTTTCCAGGCCATTCGCGTTTTGCAGCAGTTAGCTGAAGAAGGCAAAGATGTCTACCCGCTGGCTTCCCAAGCCATCAAATCTAATCTTTATGTAGATGATTTCGCTTGTGTTAGTAATTCCGTTGAGGAAGCACTTGAGCTTCAGTCTCAGCTTTGCGATTTATTGAAAGCTGGATGCTTTGAACTACGAAAGTGGAGTAGTAATAGGCAAGAACTTCTTGAACACATTCCACCGGAACATCGCCAACAATCCAATTTAGAATTCGATAAATATGACACCGTTGTCAAGATTCTTGGTCTCCAATGGCAATCAGCAACTGATTCCTTTTCGTTTTCGGTTAAATATGGTAATACCTCTTGTTCTAAACGAGCTATTCTTTCGGATATTGCACGTATCTATGACCCGTTAGGTTTCTTGAGTCCAGTTACTTTATTCGCTAAACGTCTTATGCAACATTTGTGGTCTTTGGGAATTGATTGGGATGATTTGCCTCCTAGTGACGTACGCCAGCAATGGCAGCGTTTTAAGGATGAATTAGTAGAAATAAATTCTTTGAAAATACCTCGTTTGTTACCCTCGTCCGGGTCTGCATGTGAGATACATGTATTTTGCGATGCTTCAGATGTAGGATACGCATCTGTCATCTACTTTCGAGTCGCAACTTCTGATAGTTTTGATGTTCGTTTTGCTATTGCCAGATCAAAGGTCGCTCCTTTGAAAAGGATCTCGATTCCTCGTTTAGAACTTTGTGCTGCAGTATTGGCTGCAGATTTAGTCGCCTTCGTTGTTGAAACAGTTGCTACCTCTTTTAGCGTTTCTCGCATCGTCGCTTGGAGTGATTCCACCGTCGCCCTTACATGGATTAGGTCTTCTCCTCACCGATGGAAGACGTTCGTTGCAAACCGGGTGAGTCATATCCAAGACATAATAGCTCCTTCGTGTTGGCATCACATAAGCTCTCAAGATAACCCCGCGGACGTGGCTTCAAGGGGAACTTTCCCGATATGTCTTATTTCTAGCTTGTCATGGTGGGCGGGACCTGAATGGTTAGCTTCACCTCATGATTGTTGGCCTTGCGCTGATGAAAATTTACCTCCTCCGGAGGAAGATTTAGAGGAGAGAAAGGTCGTGCTTGTAGCTCATACTCCTAGCAGTATCATTAGTGATTTACTAGTTTACCACTCGTCACTCCGAAAGGTACAGCGGGTTGTTGCTTACATCTTACGTTTCGCATACAATTCATCCCACCGTGAGTCTCGTCGTCATGGTCATTTAGTATTGAAAGAACTGTTTCAGGCACTTCTCACTATTATAAAATCAATTCAATCACAAGTCTTCAGTGACATCTTCGATAAATTGCATCGCAACGAGCAACTTCCGAAGCCATTTAGGAAACTTAATTTATTCATAGATCGGCTAGGTTTCTTGAGGGTGGGCGGACGTCTGAGACATTCAGATTTATCGTTTGATCAGAAATTCCCTTTGTTGATACCAAGTAACAATCGCTTTACGACTCTCCTAATTGAATGTGTCCACCGAGAAAATCTACATGTTGGTTTGCAGACTCTTCATTATTTGTTACTTCAAAACTTTTGGATTTTGTCTGGGAAGCGTTGTATTCGCTCCGTTATTGCAAAATGTAATCGTTGTTTTCGAGTTGACCCAAAGCCTTTACAACCTCCCATGGGTGACCTACCCTCTGCTCGTGTTACACAAACAAAACCTTTTCTCTACACAGGCGTGGATTTCGCTGGGCCTCTGCCCATAATCATGAGCAGACTTCGTAAGGCTCCTATACTAAAATCGTACATTTGTCTCTTTGTTTGCTTCTGCACCAAGGCCGTTCATCTGGAATTGGTATCCGATTTAACTTCAGATGCATTTCTCGCGGCTTTGAGGCGCTTTATCGCTCGTCGGGGTCGTTGTACCCATTTATTTTCTGATTGTGGAACCAACTTCGTTGGTGCAAACAGACAACTTCGTGAATTGGCTCAGCAGGCTTCTGCTGAGGAATCTATCGAATGGAGTTTTAACCCTCCGTCCGCACCTCACTTTGGAGGGTTATGGGAAGCGGGAGTTAAATCTACAAAAACACATCTTAAACGCGTCATAGGTGACCAATTGCTAACTTTTGAAGAATTGTATACGGTCTTGGTTCAGATCGAAGCTTTGTTGAATTCGCGGCCACTGTGTCCATTAAGTTCCGATCCGTCTGATTTGATCGCACTGACACCAGGTCACTTACTGACTTTAGAACCTCTTACAAACGTACCTGACGTTGACCTTACAACGCAATCCATTAGTCGCCTAAAACGTTGGAAGTTGGTGCAACGTATTCAGCAAGATTTTTGGCGGAGATGGCACAACGAATATCTCCACACGTTGCAGCAACGACAAAAATGGACAAGACAGAGCGTACCTCTTGACGTGGGCACTCTAGTACTCATTAAAAATGAATTAGCTCCGCCCTTGCACTGGCATCTGGGTCGGGTTACTCAGTTGCATATCGGCAAAGATGGCGTATGTCGTGTAGCTACCGTCGCAACTGATAAAGGTACCATGCAAAGACCATTAATAAAACTTTGTCCGTTACCGACACAATAATAGTTTTATACAGTCCACATCCATTTGTAAAATTTGTTGTTCGTTTTGTTAACTTAGCTTTGGTTAGTTTAGTTTTAGCGTAAAAATGAAATTTAGAAAACCCGCTTCGGGAGTTTTGGTGGGCGGTATGTTGAGGCGTAATAATATTTTTAAATTCAAAACTTTCCCGGTGCTCGACAAATCTCCCCATATTCTTCCAATAACTCCCCACTTCCCCGTATTATCCAATACGAGGCACAGAAGATCGAAGAGAGGGACGATCTCGCGAACGAACCGAAGAAAAGAAGGAGTCGGTCGGAGATGTATCGCAAAATAGCCGTGCAAGATGAGACATAATTAATTAATTAGTGTTAAGAACAATCGTTAAAAAATAGTTGTGCTAGCTTTTCGTGTTGTGGCAATTGACATAATTCTCAAATAGAAGAATCAACACCTTCAGGGACGGATAAACCAAAGGTTAGTTGTGCCAAGTTTTCCTCCCTTTCTTAGTACTACTTCCTAGCAATTTTCGGCCCATTTTGCATTGAAATCAATCACGTATGGTCGAAAATCCCCGTGTACAAGATTTGGAGCTCAGATCAGATCAGTATTCTATTAGTAGGTACATTCAGGTGTGCCAATAGTGCGTAGTCGGTCCATAATCAAGATATCAAAATAAAATTTTACGTGTACTGAATACAAGTGTTCACACTCTGAGTACCAAACCAAAGTTATGTTTTAACATTGAAAATGTTATTAGTATCCTAGTATAGGGGATCAGATTGACTGAAAAGTGTCTGTGTTGCATTTGCCACACCACGTGACGCGTTGAGACCCGAGCGTCAGCGGTTCAAAACCAAGCGGATGGCAGCGCGGAGCGCGCTCATTCTACATTCTTCTCTTCTCTGGCTAGCAACGAGCATACACTAGTGACGCAAATAATGTGACAGATTGCAGTCCGCGCAAGTGTTTTATGCATAATTATTTAACACGCTATAACGTATGCGGAAATATCTCAAATACACAAGGGTTACAGTTTGCTTCGTCTAGGAAAGAACGAAACTACCTTGATATTTCAAAGAATGTATTTTCCCCCATTTTGCTATAGGACGCGCAAATCATCAAGTTGGGGAGACTGTACATAGTTTAAAGGATATCAAAGTCGAAATTTCTACATCGTTTAGCCCACTCTGTTCTGACTGCAGCAGTTTCAAAATTTTCTAAAGGTAAACATTAAATTGTCTCAGGAAAAGTAAAAACATTGAATCGTGTCAGCAGCATCAGATTTCTAAAATAATGCAGTTAATAATTTTATGCACAACCGGGCGCAGCAGGCCACTTTAAATGCTTTGTTTTAGGGCTTAAAGTGTCATTTTATTATTGACAGCTATATTGCGGGCTTTTTTGTACTTTACGACCCGCCGCGCCGGGCCGTAAAGTACTGATCTAGTTTTTACTCAGGCAACAAGTTCATTGTCGCTGCGTTAGCTTCTTCCACAACTTCCGGTGGAGTGCAAGAACTGAAATCTTCATCACTTTCCATTGTGAAATAATTAAAACACTTCAAAAGTTATTTTTTATGTAACAGTAGGTACTTAGGTTAGCGTAGGTAAACGAATGCATAAATTTACAATATGGCTGTCGTTGTTTACGGCGTCTCTATGGTTATTTGAATGAATTCTTAGTTGGGAATAAAGTCAAGTAGATCTATCAGTGTGACTTTATTTTTATGCAACGCAAAAATTTATCAAAAATAATTCTTATGTAGTATTTGCAAGAAGTAAGATGACCGGTTGTGCATAAAATTTTGTATGCACCTCGGGCACAACTAGCGTTTATGGCCAGACGCGTGTTAGAGCCTTCGGCTACGCCACAGGCTCTAACACGAGTCGGGCCATAAAGGCCTGTTTGTGCCCTCGGTGCATAAATAACTATTATGCACCGAGGGCACAAATAGGCGTGCCCGAGGTGCATACAAAATTTTATGCACAACCGGTCATCTTACTTCTTGCAAATACTACATAAGAATTATTTTTGATAAATTTTTGCGTTGCGTAAAAATAAAGTCGCACTGACAGATAGCTACTTGACTTTATTCCCAACTAAGAATTCATTCAAATAACCACATAGACGCCGTAAACAACGACAGCCATATTGTAAATTTATGCATTCGTTTACCTACGCTAACCTAAGTACCTACTGTTACATAAAAAATAACTTTTGAAGTGTTTTAATTATTTCACAATGGAAAGTGATGAAGATTTCAGTTCTTGCACTCCACCGGAAGTTGTGGAAGCGGCTAAGGCAGCGACAATGAACTTGTTCCCTGAGTAAAAACTAGATCAGTACTTTACGGCCCGGCGCGGCGGGCCGTAAAGTACAAAAAAGCCCGCAATTTAGCTGTCAATAATAAAATGACACTTTAAGCCCTATAACAAAGCATTTAAAGTGGCCTGCTGCGCCCGGTTGTGCATAAATAACTATTATGGATCGTAGATGTTGTGCTGATGAAAACAATTGAATTGTGAATCGGTCTGGGGGCCGATTCACGAAAATGAGAGAAGTGAACGCTCTCCTATGAGAAGTGAAAGATCGCATCGCTACCTCGTTCTCTTAGTACATTTATTTCATATTCTCGAATTAGTGTGATCCGTAAAACGCATGAGAATGCTCCTGGACTTACATACTTGCCTGGCAACAGTATATGTTTTGCCATAGTTCGACCAAAAAATTTGCAAGCTTAAACTACTTTTCTATCAATTCATTTGAAGTGTCATTAACTTGGGTGATGTTTGTTTTGCGTGCGGCTGTGTTTTGTATTTATAATGGTAAAGAAAAGAACAGCTCCGGAAATTGGTATCCAATTTAATCCAATTTAATTTATGCAGTCCGAGATGCAGTCAATTGCACAGTTTCAACGTGGGAAGTTTACTAGCGACTTTAATTTTAAAGAGACCCAAAAGTTATTAGTTAGGGAGCCGCAATGGTAAATGATTTCTGTACTCGTTGCTGTATTTTCTACCATGCAAGACTATTAATCTTAATGCATGAAACTTGAGGAACAAGAATATGGCTATAAGAAAGTCACAGTGCAGTTGCTGCTAACATTATTTCCTACAGATTTTCATTGACTCTTTACATCATGAGGAATGCTAGAATATCACTGCCAGATACATTACATAGTCGCGAGTGTGTGCCAGACAACCCCAAACTTATCTTAAGCGGAGCGCCACGTGACATGTTTTTCTATCAACAGTTTTCTTTTACAGACTTTTTGTATCATAATTAAGCCAAAATATCACTGCCAGACACATTACATAGTTGCGAGTGGGTGCTAGACAACCCCAAACTAGAAGAGAGCTATCTGCAGTGCGTCTCACATGCAACTTTCTTATAGCCATTCTTGTTCCTTGTTTTTCATACATTAAGATTAATAACGTCTGACATGGTAGAAAATACAGCAATAATTTACCATTGCGGCTCCTTAATTAAATGGGTGAACACAAGCGAAGGGTTCCATTCTGTCGCTAATGGTTCTAACCATTTCAATAAGCTCCTGGGTGAGCTCTGTGTTTAGCCTAAAGTTTTTAATAAAAGCCTTATCGAACAATTTTCCTTGCGGTAAAGAGGTATTCCAGCTCCACCAAGAAACTGTTCCTCAGCGTCGACAAGGTCATTCGGAACATGCATTACTACTATAACACTTCCTTTCGTCAGAATCCATTTTGAATGAAATGTTATACCTGTGATTATAATAATAATAAATGAACACAACGTAAAAACTTTTAGTACCTACTAAACACTCCTTTTTGATTATTGTAAAACACAAAAACGACTGTGCATGATTCTATTCTCCTAAAAATTTCCGAGAGAAGGCCGTTCTCTTGAGAGTTAGGAGAAGTGAATGATCCTATGATTCAAGAATAGGTCTTATCAGAATATGAGAGAAACACGCCTACTTTTCTCAGGAGGTGAGCATTCTCCTAACTCGAGAATCGACACCCTGTAATCGTGAATAACGGGCAATTTATGGAATAAGTAACACTTTTATATCAAATATAGTTGGCACTCGTACTAATGTGACCGCAATAGTGAATGTAATGTCTTTCTTTCAATTTTGATTCGCAGGCTGATAGTTAACCTCACGTTCAGAGTTTTGTACTATCGTTGTAATTATTTTGAAATACGTGACCGATATAACATGGAATTGTAGGAAAGTAGCGCAACGTTTTATTACATTTATTTTAATATTTTTTTATACTTTTATATTTTCCGTGTTGTCACATATTCTTATACAAATGTAGGTTGCTTGTGCATTGTCACTAAGTATTTTGTAAACTATTAATGTAAAATATATAAATTGAAAGCAAACATTAGATATGATTGATTTCTAGGATCTAGGATATTTTAAGTAAAGTTCGTCATATCCTCACGCACTTCCGCCTATCGGGCTATTTTTATCCAGGGTCACTAGTGATGCATCGCCTCTCATATTCTCGCATGTCGCATCCTTTACATGAATCGTTTGCACTACCCCCTTAACCAACACGAGGTTCAAGGCGAGCATTTTGTGGAAAACAGTTCTTTGCTATCGTCGGCTGCTTTGCCCTAGTTTCAGAACACAAGTTGTTTCACGGAGTAGATAACTCTTGTACAATATTAATAAGTTTTTCAACTATTGTGTTCTAATGTTAGATTTAGGTTAGGTTCTGGGTAGTATAGAAGACCGAATTTGTGTTTTGATTCACAAACCGAATCCCATCCACAAACAAAAGGAAATTTTTCTCAACCATTTTCAATTTATTAATTCCGCTGTTCCCGAATTACTGCGATGTGCGTGATCCTTTTATAATGGCACTTGGTATGGACATTTCTTAGGGTTGTACCGAACAGTCTATGTGTTCTTGAGCTTTCTCGTTCGTCGTTCGTTTCCATCCTCATACCCCAAAATCGCATGAAAATCGGAGAGAGATAAGAGAGATCAGGGATGAGGGCCGAGTCAGTAGCAGTAGCCCGATTTCCTTAGCAACTCTAGAAACGGCTCTTTTTACTACCGACCACTAAAGTGTGTTTGCGTAGGTACAGTTTGTTTCAGAATTCTTCTTTGGAGACGTTCACTTCCTGGTTGTAACCAGAAGTGTTTGAATACAAATCCATATATTGTAAACGCAGCTGCATATTTCAGTGGCGTCAGTGACCTCGCTCTGAGATTATTTTTTAACGTTTAAACGTTAGATTGTTACAATTTTACATTAAAATTCCTCGTTGGCTTGAGAGTACCGAGATTTTCTGTTCCAATTTTTTTGACGGCATGTAAACAGTACTTATTTCAAAACCAACATGACTCAATATTTTATTATAAGGAGATGAAATCAAAGTGGGATCTATTTATAATTTAAGCTATTATAAGAAACACTTTGCAAATTAAATATTATTTATAGCGTTTACAATGCGAAAACAAAAATTTCCTGATTGTTTAAGGTCAAGTAACGCTCCATCACAAATCTAACAAAAGATTACAAGTTCCGCTGAATTCTGCCGCGTCGAAAATGATGATCTGTTATTTTGGTGGGTCTACACACATACACAGCTAGAAAAACTTCTGTTCGCCATAATAGTATTATTAGTGCATTTATCGAAAAGCACTTCAGTTTTGCATCATTTAGGTGCGATATCCAGGAACCGATTATCTTATCTCCGGATTGCTTTTTTCGATTCGTACTGGTTTATTAGTGTGGGAGCCGAGTACGTTTTCAGTTTTTATTAGTCTGACGTCTCGCGGTCACTTCCAGATAGCGGTTATCGTCAAAAGAATAGTGCGCCTAGCACGACGGTGCGGTGATTCCGTTCAGTTTATTAGCGTGTCACCTGGTTTTAGTTTTGTTTGTGTGTGCGGACTAGTTTTGTCTTTGTTATGATACGCGTAAGTGGATCTCGAAGTATTCTGTAGTTTTCACTTTGTTTTGTTTAAAAATTGGAAGTATTTTCGGCGGAAGGCGAAAGTAATGTGGTTGACTTGTAAATTGTTCATCGGAGCTATTACGGCCAAAGATGCAGGTTTGTTGATTTGCCATACTCTTTATTGGAAATTTCTTGAATTATTTGCTCCAAATTTTTATTGTATAATTGATACTTTTATAAAATATGTATATACGCCGTATTGGGTTCGAGAATTCTAGTGCTTCTGTATCAGTAGGTTTTTAGTTGGGTGGTGTAATATTGTAATGTTGTATCGGGACATTTAGTATCATATGATAATACGGAGAAATATTCAATTTTTTGTATGCCTCTATAATTATTTATTAAAATATTTCCCTTCATACCAAATATTAAATTTTCTTCTTATTTTCACAAGAAATGTGCTCTTCAAAGGTTGCCGTAAGTTTTTGGATCACTCTGTGAGTTCTTGGTTTGTTCTTCTTTCTCTTCTGTCATTCGTATTCTTATACCTCAAAAATTTTGTATGAAAATTTTTATTTCTTCCCATGCTGTCTGATTCACTTTTCTGAAAGTCCACGCTTGAATAGCGTATATTTATACGTTATACCTTATTTATTCCTAGAGCCACAGTTTCAACTTTTGAAATAGGTGTGGGCACTTCTTAAAAATTCTTTTTGACCACAAACATTTCCGGTTTGACGAAAGTGCATCTATGTTCCTTATTTTATGTAGAGCCCCGATATTACTTTACATGTTTGGATTCCCTTAAAATTCTATTTCCAAAGTTGTATCATAACCTAGCATTTGCTGAATGGGTAATGAAGAAAAAATGTGTTGGAGGAATGGGTTGCTATTTAAAAGAACAGTCTAGTTTGACAAGAGCAGTTTTATGTTTGGCGGCAAATCCGTGTTAGTAAAAAGTAGCTTTACTTCATTTCATAAGTTATACTTTTAAAAAAATGCCTTTTGTGAAACACAAAAGTGCACTGCGAGAAGCAAAAGAGGGATACCTCGAATTTGAACAAGGTGGAAATATAAAATCTGCGCGGCCATGCAGAAAGGAATATAATAGGATTATAACAGACGAAAACAAAAGCTAGGGAATTTAAGGAATTTAAGAATTTACATCAGGTATAAAGCATATGGGTTCAATCCGTTGCCCTTCGCTCAACGCCGAGCTTCTACATATTGTATGCCTTATGTAGTTTACTATAGCTTACACGTTGATGGCCAAAACATTTTTTATTGAAAATTGATTTGATCCAAATTTCCATGCCGCAGATCAATCCAAAGAGATTTCATTTTGTTTCAGAAGTTCACAATGCGTTCAAGCAAAAAAATATGCAAGTTTGCTATAGCCGAAATAATATATTCTAAAAGTTAGTATTAAGGGACCTACCAATATGTCGGTGCAGATTGAAATATTTCTGGTTCAAAACTAATTTTCTGATGCCTCTAAAAATAAACAGCTCTTTAAGAGAATTTATGCGTACTTGTGAAAATAGTGTGGTAAATTGAACTTTAAGGGTAGGTCAAGTTAATTTGATGAAATTGACCTTTTAATACAGTGTCTAAAAATAGGTTAAACTCAGTATCGACTTCCTTGGTTACGTGTTTACTGGAAGAAATTCATTTTCCTCGACTAAGTTCACTGTGGGAGCCGTCTCGCACTAGATATAGAGGACCGAAGCCACTACCACCATGATCTGCGTTCTTCGCCTACGTCAATGAGTAGACTGGCCGAACAATGATCGTCTGCCAAGCCATCTACTCCCCGTGGTACTGGTTAACAAAATCATCAGTTGGATCTCTTCCTCCGGTTTTGGCCTCCAGTTGGCCTTTTTTTCTCTTAGTACTTCTCTTGCCACGTTTGGTGATTGACCATCGAAGTCACTTACCCAATGGCGGGAATTGACGTGGTGATCAATTTTGCGTGTCAAACGCTACCATGGAAGATGGCGACGTGCTTAACCGGAATCCCCTTAATGGCACTGTCGGTACTGTAGTGGCATTAGCCACAAGGAAAAGTTGTTTATTTTCGTTAAAATTAAGAATTTTCGGTGGCATTAATTCCGTTATATTTCAAGTATCTTAGCAGTGATGTTATCACCAGTACTCATGGTTAATACGTACCTACAATTCTTGATAATATCGAGAAAATTTACATTAAGATAACATTTTTAACGTTGCGAACTAATCTCTTGCGAAACACTTTCTTTTTGCGTAGTTTTGACACATGTATTTTTAAGTACATAGGATGTTGGGTTAAAGGAATATGTGTCCTTTAATGTATAATGGTAACATATATGTTTTATTTTAACAGGGAAGAAGGTTTTCTGTGTTCGAAACGGTCGGGTGATATTTGATTGTATTTGTACGACACATTTTATTGAGTGGTCAACCACCTGAGCTTTGCTGTTAGCGTTCTCATAATTGTTTGTGCTCCATTGTCTTTGTTAATATTGAGGTCGTTCACCAAATGCAGATCATAAATATTTTTATTTGTAATAAACCTACTTTACTTGCAGACTTGAAAATCGCTAAACATGACATTAATTGCAATAGTTATGTAAATCTTTTAATTCTTAATGTACATTTTTGGAGTAAGCAATTTAATTTGTTAAAAATATCGGATATTCACAAATTTTTTTTCAACACCCTTTGATAAGTTCCACTTTCGATGAGACGATGACGGGGTCTTTTTATACAGTATGTATCAAAGTGTCGGACCAACTCTGTGGTGGTGATAGACGTCTCCAGTGTGCCTCTATCACCACCTCAGAGTTGGTCCGACACTTTTGATGCACCCTGTACAGAATTTTAAATAAGTTGTTTCAGAAAAACGATTTCTCGTGCTTCTTTGGCATGGCCGTGGTTAACGTTCATTTTGGATGAGGGTGAAAACTGAAAAGGTGCGTATTTGGAGCTAATAGGGTAATTTAAAGCAAATAAATTCCTAGCAGAATTTTTGTACCGACAAATTCACTTGCCGTTTGGCCGACACCTGAACAAGTGAATGTAGAATTCCACACAAACCCAATTAATAACGCTTGTCGCCGTTTGCCTGAGTATTTTACAAAAGCAGACGTTTTAATTTTCCGCTACAGTCTGGTGTATGTCCAGTCGAACAAGGTTACTAGATGTGTATCACCACAGTCAACTTTCTAGTTTTTGTTTTTACACATACATACATAGGTACTCATTTTCAAGGAAAATACGTGTCTGTTAATTGAGCAGAAAACATACACAAAAAGTTGCGTAATAATTTGTAGGATGCAGTGTGTAAGTGTGTAATATAGTAGAATAGAACATTCAAGTTCGCATAAACACGCGAAAGTTAATGTTTAAACTTTTGTTCTGATGTAATAAGGTTGTTGTGCAATGCAAATATCTAAGCACATGCAATATTTTGGTTTGTTGCCTTTGGCTGTGCTTTATTATCATTATTTTTTTTTCATTGTGACTTATTTATTTTCATACTATTAAGGCATGTTCACTGGTATTTGAAGATGAACTCAAATACAATAATTAGTCAGAATAAAAGATAGTATAAATAACTAACAAGTAGTTGCTAAATATGTAATAATATGGGTCAATAGTGCGCAGTCTGTCCATATCTTTTGTTCTACTCAAGACATGAGTATAAAATACATGTATGTGGAGAACCCCACATAGCATCCGATAAAATTTGGTGTATACAGGATATTCACCCTCTGAGTTCCAAACCAAAGTTATTACCATTTTAATGCCATTGTGGACGGTAGACCCAACTTTGAGGAGCTACTGACCTTTACTGGTCGAAACTATTTATGATTTCTTTATTGGACTAGGTTCACAGACTACATATTTGTAAAATCCTTGTTTTGCAAACTAAATTTTATTGCCAGACGGCAATTCGACTCATAAAACTGACAGCCAGTAAGAGCGCGAAGGCGAAGCTTGAACGCTCTTCGTCAAATTGCCTGGCAACAAAATTTCGTTCAAAACAGAAATTTATCCGGCAAAATAAAAAGTACTCGTCAAATTACTGTTGGTATTTTTTACCAAACGTTTTTCATTGTGCTACGAAACAATAAATTCGGTCTATTATAGTCTGTTGAAGTAGACCTTGTGCCGGAAAATGTGTCGAAAATGTGGGAAAACGCAAGATGTTAAGCAGAAATTGAACAAACAGAATGCCATATTCACATTGTTGGCACTTTTCACGTGAACTCTGTAAAATATTCATACTTTCAATTAGTGATGCCGCGGATCCACTTTTAATAAAAACCGGGTAACGGATACCCGTCGAAGTTTGTTGGCCGAATACCGGATATCATTAAGCGGGTACCCGAAAACCGGGTACCCGGCGGCCGGATACCGGGTATTGCACCCGAGCCATATCCGAGCATGCCCGGATAGCGCGGAACTATATTCACGGAGCTCTGAGCCCGCGTCAAAACCAACTTAATCACGTGATCGGCACGTGTCTATGACGTAGCGCGGTTCTCATTGGTAAACGCGTGCACCGACTAGTCCGTAAGTTCGTTGGTTTCGTTCTTTAAATCTAGAAGTCTATATTTTATGTTTTCTTTATTTTTAAACATGTTTTCGTTTTTTATATACTAAGTATATAAAAAACGAAAGTCTTACTTTAATATGTAATAAAAAATAAAAGTTCAGTTTTAAGATTAAACTGTTTATTTTTAACTTTGCTCCTATCCGGCCGGGTAGAGGGCGCTATCCGGCAAAACCGGGTATTTGCAAAAATTGGCCGGATAGGCCGAATACCGGGTAATGGCCGGGTACCCGCGGCATCCCTACTTTCAATTTCAAAGTGATATATTATTACGTTGATAGCCCAACCTTGGATACATTATTTTCTGAGAATATATTAACTTCTGAAGTTACCGTTTATACTTTAGGATGCTTAAAGACTATTGGAAAATATATAAAACTTCTTGTTAAAGATTGCTACGTATAAGATATCACGAAAATTGAGGATCAAACGTAGTTTTTTCTCTAACGCATTATTTTGTCGAGTGCTTGTGTTAATTTAAAAACTTCCGAGAAACCTATTTGTTTTTTTATTTGTTTCTAATATCGTGGATGTTTAGTACCTGTAGGCACTTGATTTTTTCTAGAAACAATTGAAAAATCTCGTAAATTTTTTGTAAATAAAAATCTAATCTATAGATAATGTCGAGTTTGTAAAACAAGGTGTGTATAAGTCTGCGCGCGAGATTGCAACACAGTAGGTTCTAATAATTTTAATTTTATGTTAGCATGCCGTTTACAATTCTCCTGGACATTAAATGTATGATTTGGACAGATTAATCCGTACGTCGATGACGCAACTTGTGCAACAATAGCTGTAATGTTCATAGCAGCTTTTGTTTCATATGCGTAATTGTCTTTTGTTTTAATCATGTGTGTTCACCCGTCAGGAGTGCATTTAAATAGATAACAATGCATAGTTATCATAATCGGAAGGTCCTCTTGTGTCATAAGCGACTGCTGTATGATGCGAGGTTTTAGCGAGAATAAACAAGCGGACACGCTTTTTTGTTTATTTACTTTCAGAGTTTTTTGTGCACGTTAATATTCGGAAAGTGTTTCCTAAAATAACTGCTAATATGCTAAAGTAAACACACTTTTTGCAGTGGCAGTGTAGTTAATGGCATATGCTTTACAGCAGGGGCCTTTGGCGCACGGACGGAAAACAGAGCACAGGTTGATGTAGACATCCCTTCTCGTACGACCAATTATGACAAAATTCTTTTGAGAAAAGGGGAAACAATAAAGCACAGTACTATTTATTGAACTGATATTTTTTGAATTAAAATTGGGGCGCCCATTTTTTGGTTCTCCGCACAGGAATCTGTGGTATGTTAAGGGGTGGAAAGTTGTTTGGATTATATAAAAGTTGCAAAATTTTTATTCCGATTTTTTTAGTTCTGAAAAAAATGCCTTTATTATTAAACTACTAAGTTTTAACCAACGCATTTTTGGGAGGAATCCAAGTATGCCACCGCATTTGCCATGGCGTGTAAGACGGCAGGGAAACAAGAGTTAATTTTCGTTTTCCATGGACGCCATAATATTGTGTTCTAATTTTTCAGAATGTTGAATACAGTTTGTTTTCTGAATACAATAATTAAATTAGATCTCGCACTTGATTGGTTTACTTTTACATTTTAACCGAAATTACAAGTTGTTCATTTTTGCTAAGGTAGATATTTTGGAAACTAAACTGCTGTTCAAAATTATCGCACCACTGAGCAATTTGGTGAATACTCTGCCGTTATAAGAAATATTTATATAAAACAAAGGTGGCGTAAGTCGACAAAAAGACATATGCAATCTCATTTTGGTACATGTTGAATAACAAGCCGGTGTTTAAGAGATATTAGAGTACAATCTTTCTTGTTGAGTGATGATTTTCGAGAGGTAAGCTCAGATTTGCAATGCAATGAGAATTTGTGTACGATAGGCGTATTTTCAGCAGTAAAATAATGAATCGTGCGAGACATTTGACAACATGGGAACGTGTGAGAGGGAACACTTCGGTTGATGAGGGTAGAAGTATGCGGTATGTCGCTGGTCTTCTGCGTGTTAACCATTCGACAATAAGTCGAATGTTAGAACGGCGTAGGGCTACTGGTTCTCACTCCAGGATTCACTGGCAGAGTATAAAAACGGCGACGAATTCAACAGATGATTATTTTCTTCGCCAAAAGTTCGCAATTGCAGAATGAGCTGGAAACCGTTTCTGTTCTTACCGGGAGAAGAAGACTGCGGAAGGCAGGTTTGACCAGTAGGAGGCCCATAGAAGCACCAGAAGTCGCCAGAGCTCACAGGGTAGCGCGACTGCGATTTGCACGCGCACATGAAAATTAGTTCATCGATGACTGGAGGAAAGTCCTATTCTCCGATGAAACAGGAATAAGCCTGTGTATAGAAGAGGAGGAGAAAGGGAAGCTGCCTTCAATTTCGTGCCACTGAACCCTTTGGTCGTGGGTCTAAAATGTGTTGGGCGGGTGTTTATTTCGATGGTCTTACGGAGTTAGCCCCTATTCATGTGGAATTCTACATAGAGAACATTCTCCAGGATCTTGTAATGGCCCTATTCTCCGTTTATTGGTCCTGATTAGATTTAGTATGCATGCAGGATAATGTGTGGCCGCACGTGACAAGGGTTTGCCTTGAGTACCTGAATGAAGTCCGTTGTGAACTGACCATCTGTGAACATCCCGCTTTCAACATATTAAACAAATGTTATCGTTTTTTAAAAAAAATTAGAATTTCACTTACAATTTCATTTGATCGGTAGGTAGGTAATTTCCAATAAAACGTCCCACGCTCTTGACGTCAGTCAATTATTTTGGCCGACAATTTTCTGTATCAGAAATCAGTGACAGTAAGTTAATGGTACGAAACACCAGTTATTATTTATGTTGGCACGCGCGAATAGAATTTTTCAATTAGTGAGAGGCTATTAGTCGCGAAGGTCGGTCGCGAATTTTGAGCAATTAAGGGAGGTAAGTTCAAGCTTAGCTCGGAGGCCCATTATTCTGTTTACGTTTATAACTTTGGCGTGGGCAGCTCGACGTGAACTTGAATTTCGTAAATGCGTAAGTCACTCATTTCAAAACCAGTTATTTTATGCTGTGCAGTAAACTTTGGTACTTTCATTGCTAATGTGCACACCTACAATTTTGTCGTATTTTGAGTGATGTATCATAGTGTTCTTTTTATATACATGGTTTGAATTAAGTGAGTAAATATTGGGCTCGTCAGAGCTTAGTACATAATGTCAAGGTTCCGTGCGTTAAATCATAAAAAAATGATTTCTACCTTCGGAAATGTTTCTATGAGGATGATGGAAATTAACTTCGTCTAGTTGTTCTTCTTTGCTGGAACTCGTAACGCGTACTGAATGTGTGTTGGTGTAGTGGAAAAGTATAAAGACCATTTTAGTGTATATTCATGTGACATTTTTGGCCTACGTTAACTGCCGGATGATGTAAATTGTAAGTGCAGTAGATGCTTGAATCCTAAAAAAATTTCTTATCATACAGTACATCGCTCTTCCCGTATTGTGTGACCAGGGTGTCATTCCATCAATTTAACTGCCCCAATGTCATGACGATGTCAGGAAAGCTAGAGTTCAGTCCCCCAAACTGTTAGTCTGAATTTTTAAGACGAAACAGTTGTCTGTACCGGGTGTCCAAATAAGAAAGGATGACGGCCATATCTAGGAATCGTTCATGGTACAGCTATGGGAAAGAAAAAATAATGATAAAAGTGGCCAAGAAAAATCGCTGGAAATTATTTTCAAGTTTCTAAGTTTGCTGCTAGAGGGCGTAATAGTTATAGTCACCAAAAAAACATGGTTTTCTCTAAAATACATATACCCAGATAAAGTAGATCAAAAATACGAATATTGCAATCTTGAATATATTTTGTATAATTTTGGTTTGCCACTTCTTGCTCCAGCTCATCAAATAACAGCGGTGGGGGAAGGGGAACGATTGATTGTGAAGATGCTTGTAACTTCGGTTTGGTTCAACATAATTTGGCAAACTTGGTCTCGTTGAAAAGAGCTCTCTTGGGTTAATTATATGCTTTTATGAGCTAGGTTCTTTTAGTTCTGTAGTGATCGCTAGGGGGCGCTGTTTGAAAGGGCAGCAAACTTTTCAAAATTTCTTGAAAATTTTAAATGGAATTATATAATAATTATAATCTAGTTAAAAAGATGATAAAGGAATAGTGAAAACCGCGCACTGATATCTTTTTTCTAACCGGAGATATAAACAAATTATTAGTGTTAGGATTGGGAGAATGGGGGCAAAAATTGTTGGTAACACCCGGTTCAACATTTGCAATTACTATTATGTAATAATGATAAACTTGTGTATGCTTTGTTTGATGCCAATATAAAAATTATACAAATATGATAAAATGGCTTTTACTATAGTTTGGAGAGTCTCTCATCTTCCGAAAATTTAAGATATTTTTGTAGATATCAAACACTTGACATTGTGCTGATTTTTTTTGTTTCAACGCCAACTTGTTTTATAAATATATTGCGTACACAGTGGTTGGATCAGTAACTTTGGCGTAAATTCACTATGAAGTCTTAATAAGTTAGCCTCACACGCCAAAAGACAATTACACAGCACACCCCTGAAGACGCCGACTTTGTCAGCGAAATATGCGTCGAGTTTAATGACTGTGTCACTGCCTTTTGGCGTGTGGGGTTATCTTCTTAAGAATTCATAATAAATATTGCAATTTACAAGAGTATATCTTTTTAATACTTAAAACAGGTATTTTAGGTTTTGCTTTAAAAAATGGTAATTTCCACATTTAAAACGGCCACGAAGAAGCAACATATAATTTTAATGATTATGATATTTTCAAAATGTCTTTTATATTCGGTGGCACGTATAAAGGTTAGTAATTAACCCGTCCTCCCGCCCCTAAAACTCTTGTCCATATCTCCGGTTAGAAAAAAGATATCAATGTGCGGTTTTTACTGTTTCTCTCGTTATTTTGTCCTCTATTTAATTAATTTATAATTATTATACCGTTCCATTTAAAATTTTCAAGAAAATCTGAAAAGTTTGTTGATTTTTCAAACAACGCCCTCTAGCAATCACTACAGAACAAAATTAAACCGAAGTTACAAGCATCTCCACAACCAGATGCTCCCCTTCCCCCTCCGCTGCTATTTGATGAGTTAGAGCAAGAAGTGGTAAACCAAAATTATACAAAATATATTCAAGATTGCAACATTCGTATTTTTGATCTGCTTTATCTGGGTATATTTTAGAGAAAACCATGTTTTTTGTCGACTATGACTATTACGCCCTCTAGCAGCAAACTTAGAAACTTGAAAATAATTTCCAGCGATTTATCTTGGTCACTTTTATTATTATTTTTTCTTTCCCATAGCTGTACCATGAACGGTTCCTTAGATATGGCCGGCATCCTTTCTTATTTGGACACCCGGTACATTGCAGATCATGATCAGAATGGGATAAACTAAATCCAGTAGGTATAGTTCAGTTCAAATATCGGCCTTAATAATTTAATTAATAAATAATTTGGTTTCGTCTCGCCTCGCCAATTCTTAAACGTAAAATGATTTTGTTTATTTTAAGTACGAAATATGTTTATATTTTGATAAAATATACGTTTGCTTTTAGAACGCTTATCTCAAACATATAAACCTGGTCTCTGTTTGCAATTACACATTTCGTTCGCATTTGCAACTGAAACGACTCGAGAATTAATTTACACAGCGCGGAAAAAATGTGTTCATGCCGAGCGTTTTATGGCTTATTATTTTTGATAGTTAACCCAGTCAAGACGGCTGCATATTACTTAAAGATCATTGAATGGACCTGACTGTCATAAAAATTGATTGAAAAGTTTTTTCCGGCTAATTTAATATATCCTGTTATTTTTACGTCCTTTGGAAACTACCTATGCAAAATCGAGGCAAAAATCGTCTAATGAGGTGGGTTTCATAATTTAATGAACCTGTGTTAAATGATTAGAAGCCAAAATGTCAAGGTAGCGCCAATATAATCTCAGTGGTTTATTTGAGTTGAAGATGTAATAGATGATACATTAATTGGTTCTTAATATGTATAACCGATAACTGTAGGTGTTGGGTACAGAAATTTGAATGGAAATAAATAAGTTTTGCGCAAATGGATAAGCATTTTCAATATAAAGTATATGTACCTACCTATGCTGTATGTTTAAATTATTGAATCGACAATTTATAGTATATTTATAGTATATTACGTAGCCGAGTGCAGAAATCATGCGAGTTTATAGGAAATACACTTTCCATCGAGTTATGTAGGTACACTATTTTTCCCACAACCCCTTAAGAAGACAAATTTATTCATAAAATAGTAACTTTATTTTTAAGGATTTGTTGTCTATGTTAATAGAGTTCAAAATTTACAAGTTGCCTACTAACGTACCATGAGCATAATATTCTAACAATAGGACTTTTCATTATAAAAAAATGCTGAGGCGCATGCGCGAACGCGCCATGGCAATTTCGGACGAATGTCAAAGTCTTGTGTCAATATGCCCTAGAGCAGGCCCGTGCAACCTTTTAAGCGAAAGGGCCATTTGCAAGTTTTATGAAATCTTAGCGGGCCGCACTACTGTCTATCAAGTGTTCCCTAGGTGTGATGGGTTCAGAGTATTTTGAATAATTAAAGACAAACACGTTAAATATTGAGATTTATAATTTTATAATAGAAAAACACTGTGAATTCTTAATAAGTTAACCCCACATGCGAAAAAAAAACAGTGACGCAGTAATTAAACTCGACACGTGTTTCGCTGACAACGTCAGCATCCTGAGGAGTCTTGGCATGTCAAAGTTCTCGATCCAACCACTGTGGATAGTAGAAAAAGTTAACAAAGAACACTTTTTTGGTAGAAACAAAAACGTTAGGAACACTACTTGTACATTTGCATGTGTAAAAATAAAAAAAATATTTACCATCAAAACACAAATTTTTGAGAAAAAATTGCAAAAAAATAAATATCTTATCCTTCAAACAATTTTTAACTGCATCGTCCGACCGTTATATTAAGTTTTGTTCCAACACGGTCGGAGGTGCGGATTACGCAATGTCAATAAAATACGACAACGGTCTCTGTGGATGTACGGGTATCGTCTCAACCTAGCGCTAGATGAGTTCTACCCCCGTACGGGTTTGATTTGTTTCGCTTATGTTTTTAAATCATCTTTTTTCTCAAAAAATGCGCGTGTCTGGTGCCCCGTCAGCTAAGTGGTCTGTTTCAAAAATGCATTCTGCATCGTCCGACCGTTATATTAAGTTTTGTTCCAACACGGTCGGAGGTGCGGATTACGCAATGTCAATAAAATACGACAACGGTCTCTGTGGATGTACGGGTATCGTCTCAACCTAGCGCTAGATGAGTTCTACCCCTGTACGGGTTTGATTTGTTTCGCTTATGTTTTTAAATCATCTTTTTTCTCAAAAAATGCGCGTGTCTGGTGCCCCGTCAGCTAAGTGGTCTGTTTCAAAAATGCATTCTGTCAGCTTTAGTTTCATAATCATAATTAGTTTTTACACTTTTAATGTATTGACATTCAATAATGCGCATGCCCGACCGTGTTCGAACATAATTTTAGGTGACGATAGGACGGTGCAGTCATTTTTAAATGAATTTTTAACAAAACTTTTAGGAATTTTTAACAAAACTTTTAGGTTACTTTAATAAAATAATATATAATATATAATGTGATTTCTGGCACTGGTGTTTGCCGACAATTTGAGCAATATTCTGGCGGATGTTGGTTGACGCTAATATAAGCGAATTTGTCAATTTCATTTCACGGTGCATTTTATGTGTTCCTTGTTGAGAGAGACGTTACATTTTTTAATAGACCCCATCACTTTGCTTTTTTAAATATTCAATTCTTTGTCACGCATAGAAATGTCAGAGGGGCCGCATGCGGCCCGCGGGCCGCAGGTTGCACGGGCCTGCCCTAGAGGGATAGGCGGTATTGCTTGTTTGAAAGTGTTTATTAATTCTTTGGTAAAATTTTACTGCAAACGTGCAAAATTAGTAATAGTTCGGAACTAAAACACTATGGAGCATCCACCTGTATAAATGATGTTGCTTGGATAAAAAAGTGTAAGAGGCAAGATTCGAAATGGAAATGTGTATTGAACGTTTCCAGGTTTTATGTCATTATTTGTTAGGTTTTTAAAATAAGAATTACTTGTAGTTACATATATACATTTCAGAAAAATACGCACCTGTACCTATATTAGATCCTTTTTCTCCGTTTTCTTTTAAAAAATTGATTAATTTTCAGAGCTATATTAAAATCCTACATGATTGAAGTACCTTGGTTAACATTCCCGTATTTCAAGTAAGAGCCAGGCACGCCTTCGGGATTCAGCCTCACAATTTTACGAGGGATATCACTTGGAACTAACATTTGTAATAATTTTCCGTCTTTCAAACACCCTCCTTATTTGGTATTCTACTATTTACTTACGAATATTCCACACGAAGTTTATAACGCCTGACAGCTGACAGTGACACTCGTCCGAAAATCTAAGAACAGCTGATTGTCAGCACATGCGCACTAACGAACACAGAACGAAATGAAAAGGCCTATTCCGACCGGCTCATGATCATGAATGACACGTTGATTTGTTCTCTTGCCCGCCAGTTCATAAATGACCAGTAGTTCGTACCGAAAATATTTAGGTCTTCCACGGAGTAGCCATTCAAATGTTCAATTGCCGTACCTTTTAAGAGATTTTTCTGATAAAAAATTATTATATTTAAAAGAGACTCGCCAGAATAATTATTCAGTAAACGTCAAAATCTCAACGCTGACTACAGAATTTGAATGAACTGTGCGATTTTCAAAAATTACAGCACAGTTTTGAGTTTAGCGCACGGGCAACGCAATTGTCAAGTTTCCTGCCTACTATGCTGTATGCAACGTGCCGCTTTCCTAGGGGGTCGTGGGAAAATTAAATTACCACTGATATTTCTCACTAGATTAACAGAGAGCAGTATAATAAGTTGTTTGATGCACAAAAAATGTTCAAGAGGAAAATGTGTCAAAGTACCATGCCGATGCCGGCTTTCGATGAATTCTGTTTTCCACGCGTCTAAATTGCGTACCTTTTGAAAATTGTTATAAAAGACTTACCCTGTAAGGAAGGGATGGTCTGATTCACAACTAGGTTCACCTTTTCACTATGAAAGTTATGTATTATTTTTTATGGACTATATCTATTTCTCCAATTCCAAAAGCTTCCAAATTCTCCAGTATTGGCTGCCAATCACTGCCATTGCCAATTTATTCTTAACTTCTCCTTTTCTCGCGTTACTCAGCGGTGAACGCACGGTACTTTCGGGTTGGATCGTCACACACGCCCGACACAATCGTATATACAAGGTGTGGGATAGGAATGAGGCAAGTCGTACCAATGAATAAATTTTAAATGATCCGAACACTCTTCATACCTTCTGCAAAGTGCTTATAAAACGCCTAAAAACATATTAAAGTGAGTTCACCAAAACTGGCTAATTTAAAATTAGGAGAAGCAAATTATACGCTCTAATTACCAATATTATTTTGCATCCTAACGAGCAGCTAAGGAACAGTGTTATTTTTTGTCAAATCACCGAACGTAAATTGTTGGACAAAATGCATAAAACTTTTAAAGAAGTTCTTGAACCTACTCGCATTTTAAATGTGTAGAAAAATGTAAAGTATTATAAGAACTAGACGTTTCCTTTCAGTCAATTTAGTTTCATCGATTGTTTCTGGTGCCGGTAAATTGAATTTGAAGAGAGTGGATATGTTATCATCTATAGGAAATGGGTCTTTTAAATTGTTGATGGTTTGAATCACATTCAAGTGTTTTCTATTATAATAGGTCTTTTAGATAAAAGGAAAGTGAGATATCCTTCCGTCTATAGCAGACAGATCGTGTCGATTATCTCAATTTTCCGGCGCATTTTTTGTTGCATTTCAGGATAAACCGGAAAGTGTTCAAATAAATATTTCCTTTATGCTGTATCAGCCGCGTCAAATATATCCAAACATCGGAAGAAATATACGCGAATTCAATTTAAACAGATACCGTTGGTAGGTTTTATTTTCAATGTTGGAATGTTAAATGTTGTTTTCCGTAAGGGGGAAATTTAGTGTTGGCGACTGCCAAATATCTGACGTGATTAATAGACGTTCTTATTATGCAAGAGTTGCGGCTTTTAGTTTAACAGATTTTATGGCGTAGTCAGGAGAGAGTTACTCAAAACATAAAATTATTGGAAATTTGATGGTTACCTTTTGTAACAAAAATAATAGATACAGCATACAGCAAGGACCATTTCTATTAAGTCTGTTTATGATAATTCTAAGTTGATGCATTGTAGAATTCAGAAGATACCACTCTTATATTACACTTTTTCATTGTATATTGTTGAAGGATAAAATATAAAACGTTTGTTCCCCCTTTAAATACAATATCAACGTTGACAATTCCCTATACAATTGGTCTAATTTTTCAGTTTTTCAGTACATTGCTTACTAAGTATTAGCAAACTCAAAATCATACGAGACAATATAAAATCAATATGACATGGCCCTTGAAAAGATAGGAAATTAGACGAACCTTCACCTTGAACAGTTATGACATTTTAAACACCTGATTTATCAGATAGGTAAATAAACAAATATGGCACAACATAAAAGTTCAAATAATGTAATCGGCACTTATCTACTTAATTAAAATATTAGGTACCTAATTAAATTTTAATTGCCAAACAAGTTAATTATTGAGGTGATAAATTAACATTTGTACAACTGCAGATGTAAACAAGTGATTCAAAACTCCCAAATAAGTACCATTGAAGTAAAGTGGGGGAACCCTTGTAGGTAGTTCAAGAATAATTTTATTCTTGGTGGTAGTAGTGTTGGAAATGCAAAATAATGCAAATTGGATAAATTTTCATTACTAGTAGGTAACCGCATTCTTATTTCTTGCAAAATTGCAGTAGTAGAAACAAAGACGTTCTATTTCTATACAATGTCTTTGTTTGGAAGACACTGAATTAAGGTTCCTTCTATCTGGAAATTTTAAGCAGATCCTCATGTATGATGAGAGCGTTCTTTCGCTGCTCGACTATCCAATTAACACGTTCTCGATCAAAATGGAGACATGCTACTTGATATACGAGTACTGTGAGCAATTTTGAATCTTGGTCGCCTGGCTTTAAGTTGTCCTTCAGTCAGCTCTTCTCATCGTGGCCTCGCATACACTCACGACGCCTCATTTCATACAGGTGGCTACGAACTTCGACAGTAGTGGTGAAGCGATTTCGGAGAACATTGTTAAGAATAAATCTCATCAGGATCAGATGATGTCATCAATGCTTCTGACATTGTTCAGGCCTGCTAGAGTAGTAGCACGATACCACTTGGTAGTAGCTGTGACTGTAAAACTATGTACTTACACGTACTTGCCACATAAAACTGACAATTCTGTTCTAAACACCCGTCGAGTGATCTACACAAATGAAAACAAAAACATCAGTGAGGAAAACGTAGAGAGAATTCAGCGCAGATTTTTAGAGAATCACTTACCCCCTAGCGCAATCAATTGGTTTTTGAAGCATTTATGGCAGGAAGCTCAACAAGCACCAAACTCATTTCACATTTCACAAATACCAATTTTTGTATAAAATATCTACAAGGCTTCCGGCCATACCATCCGTGCACCCGCTTGCGCGCGCATGACAACAACTAACAACAATATTCAACATTTATATCAAATGACTCAGCCGCTCCGGCCTAACAACCTGAAATACACTCGTGAACAAAATTAACGCATCAGCAAAACTTCTCATTATTACTTGTAATTTTTCGAAGTTTTAAATCATAATACCTATACGTAATATTATAATTAAATGATTTCAATTAACGCTTGACAAATTGGAATGGTTTTATTGGAAAAAAACTTGAATAAGTGACAGAAAGAAACAATAATGTCAAATGCAATGAAAACGGCGTCAGTGAAAAGCTTAACAAAAATGAAGGTGAAATTAAATTGTAAGAATTCAGTAGCGTGTAGATCCTCCCCTAGCTCTTATTACTGCTTCCATTCGTCTGGGCATGCTATTGATCAAGTTGTGAATGGTTTCCTGAGGAATATTCTCCCATTCGACAAGAACGACTTGTTCGAGTTCCCTAAGATTCATAGGAGCAGGTATCTGGCGTCTAACTGATAGTTTCAGTGCATCCCATAGATGCTCTATATGGGGTTCATATCTGGGCTTCTTGGTGGCCAGTCCATAGTTGGAATATTCACGAATTGAAGGTAGTCCAGTACCCTCTAGCAACGTGGGGCCGAGCGTTATCCTGCATAAAAATGAAATTGTCCCCGACAAATGGGGCAAATGGCATCACATGTTCCTCTACGATGTTTTCTACGTAGAAATGTGCATTCATGGATCTCCCCCGTATAGGAACCAAATCCGTGCGACCATCAAAACAAATTCTTTCCCAGAACATTATTGATCCACCAAAGAATGGGATCCTCAGAGAGGTTTGCTGCCTGCATCTGGTCCATCTGGTGAATTAAGACATACTCGTTTCGTCTGAAAATAGAACTCGCTTCCAGTCATCAATGGTCCAATTCATATGTTCCCTTGCAAAACGCAGTCTAGTAACTCTATGTTCCCTGGTGAGCAGTGGTACAACAGCTGATCTTCTACTGCCCAATCCTCCCTCATGAAACCTTCTCCTGATCGTTCGTCCAGAAATTGCTACATTTCGAGCTGTTGCAAGGGCTCTGCTTAGCTCTAAACTGGTAGAACGCCTGTTTCTTAAGGCGACTTGCATAAGATATCGCTCATCTCTTACATGTGTAGACTTCTTACGACCTTGTCCTGGGGTTCTGCAGTAACTTCCAAGTTCGTTGAAACGTCTAACTGTTCGACTAATTGTTGATTGCCTAACTCCTAACAAATCAGCCACGTATCGCTGGCTACGCCCCTCGATAACTAGAGTTACCGCTTTCACTGCTTCATCTTCTGTTAGGTTGCGTGGACGATTCATTTCTTTTACTCTAAGTGCACTGAACAAAGTATTTCATTCACTTAATGACATTAAATTTTAAAAAATCACTAGCAAAACTGAATTTATTGCCTTTTACAAATCACTTTAAACAACGTTAAATGTCTTACTAACAAGTAATTGCAAAATGTTACTAAACATCTGTCAGACAATTACAATTGATCATTTTAGAATGACGTCATACAATTGACAGCTGGAGGGCACACATTTGTTTGTTTTAAAGCTTATTGGAGGGAAGAAGAGGATGAATAACAAAGCAGATGTTTGTTTTACCATTTGGCACCAAAAAAGGGGCGTAACTTATACTTAGTCGCTTTACGCCGAGAATTGAATGAAAATTCTTAAAATGATATGACTGGTCGCACTATTGCAAACGTTGTTTCGTTATTTTGAGTTAAATTACATGAACTCTAAACATCACCAGTTTGTTTGGCACCAAATCTGTTCAAATTTTGGTAACACTCACGTGTGTAAAGTTGTTTATCCATGCTCAGCCCTCCAACAGAAAATGGCGGCCTGTCAAAATCAGGCCATTCTAAAACACTCTATTGTTTATCAGTAGTGACAGAGGATATCCTAGGCCACCTAATTAAAATGATTAATGATTTAAAACTTCTCATTATTACAAGTATTACAAGTAATAATGAGAAGTTTTGCTGATGCGTTAATTTTTGACCAGGAATATATATCACTTGCTTGAAAAAATAAAATGGAACATGAAATAAAAAAATTCATCGCTGGTATCGATAGCGGGCCATGAGGGACGTTCGCCCAAAGTACTGTACACTGTGCCACCGATGCCGACGAAGTTGGAACTCTTACAGCAGATGGTTACATACATTGTACGTTCATAGTATTATTTTATATTTGCTCGACTGAGTGGCACGGATGGTACAGTCGGAAGACGCCTCTTAAGTATGTACAGTAGTAATAATACAAACTTTTTTCATACATAACATTATTGTCGCTCATTTACTAATTATTGTTTCTTAAAATAATGTGATAGTGTTGGTCATGGTTGTAGCAGATGAAATGTTCGATACTCGTATCGTAACTTCATATTCATACATATTACATATCGTAAATGAGTATTAAAGTTAAACCGAATATTTAACTCCAAAACACAAAATGTATTAATTAGATTTATTTATGGTGCATTTTCAATCTGCGAAAGTTCATACATTTATGCTTACATGGTCTGAAGTACCTAACTCAAATATTCTGGTTTAAACTTTCGGCAAATCAGGGTTAATAAATATGAATATCAACTTTGATCCATTCAACATTTAAATATTTAAAGCTAACTTTTTCACTTTTTCGGAATGCAATTCAATAGTCGATTTTTTTGGTTCGGTTTACAATGCAATTCAAAATTTATTATTAACTCAATATAATAAAGATAATTACTTGTATCTGATTTCATATGTGTATCTTTTTTTGCGGATCACGCCTTTCGCGTCATTCATGATTGAAAATCAAGAGGCACATCATAAAAATACATATAATCTTGTTTGTGCGAATAGTCCTGAAATTATATGGCGTCTTGAGCTAGGATTAACAATAAAACTGCGTACACTTTATAATTTATATACACCAGACACTATTCATAAATAAATTTGTCTGGTGCAGTCTCAGCCGTTACAAATTTATGAGTTGTATTTTATCCGTTCTTATATTGGAAACAGAAGATGTATTCTTGTATATATCTCTAAAAGTAACTTTACTACAACCAGGTTAAAGTACACCGTGGTACTAATGAAGTCTTTTTTGTGTTTTTAGTGATTAGGATTAATTCTTTTTCATCTTCAATCTCCTCAATTTAAGCTGTCAAGAGTGTTTTTTAAATTAATCTAAGAGAACTGCGGGCAGAGAAATTTCGCTTGTTAATAATTACCTTCACTTTACATCCTGCCTGTACCACGCGTCCCAAAAATAAATTGGGTATATGCATGGTACAAAAAGAAATTAACCGTAGAAAATTCAATTTTCTATGTTTACCATGTAGAGCCTACTAACCCAATATACTTTGAAATTGTTTCCGCGCTGAAATAAATTTCATTTTAAACAACGGAAAGATTGATGTGGCCGTCAAACGTCCCGCCCCCCAATCTTAACCAGATAGAAATATGGAAAATAAAACTGTGTAGAAACTCGATGCGGACTATTCGTTACGGAAACTTTTCAAGCCGTTGTCCTTTCTCCAAACACAAATAAATACGGAGTTAATTAATTCGAATGAAAAATTAGTGTGCCATTGGTGTCATGCAAAACGGTTCTTACACACCCACCGGACGCCTTGTTACGGATTCAGTGCTGCCGTGAAGCCTTTGTGGATGTACTTACTACGTTCGTCTGTTCGATGAACAATCGCTGTGAATGACGTCACTGAACGTCACACCAATTTATTCCTTATGAATCCAATTAACCTACTCTCCATTTTCATCATGACAGCACATCACACGTTTAACGTAACTACAATGTTCTCAAGAATGTGTTACGATAAACATTGTGACACTCGTCCTGATACAAAAATTCAAATGATGAAGGTAAAGAATGGGATAGGTTATGGAATACCCAGTAGTTATTTTTGAACGCCATGTGGGATTAATTACTTTGAATGGTCGTTGATTTGATCAAGATAATCCAAGTTCATTAATATTTATGATTTTCAGTAAGAATGAGTTTTAATTCACGGTAATTTGAGTAGTCTCGAGTTATTTTAGGTTACGTGCTAACAAGCAATTTTAAAAGGAAAATGACCCATAGCAATTCCTTATACTAAATGTATAGGTACAATAAGGAATTACAGTGCTTTTGGTGTATAACTGTAAATATAGTGGTGTATAACTGTAAATATAGGAAGTTGCAGTATATCTATATGACATTTCTCGACAATATGGGCATGCTCAGGGATATGTCATTTAACTTTGTTATTGTCACCGTTTTTGCATTACTAACTTACTTTCAGTGTCTGGAACATGAAATTGAAAACTTTCCGAAATCGGGCACGACTTTGTCCCCTCTCAAAAGAAGATCCTCTATCATACATGTTCCCTCCAGATCTGTGCAGACCAGAAGATATGTTGGATCTCCTCACACTGACAGTTCTTGTCATAATCAATGTAGCACGTATAGCCGCATGTGCGTCTGGACACACCGTGCGTCTCGACACACCCATCCTCGGTCTATCGAGAGGTTTAGGTACATGTGGAATAAGTCAGTTTGAATTTGGAAACCATATGCAGCTTCTTTCAGCTCCAGCAAGAATTTTGATGTTTTGTTCCTCCAGTAGCGTTCCTCCAGTAGCGTTGTCTGCTGCGTAGTATATTAGACCAAATTTTAAAATAAAGCATTGAGGGAAACTCGTTTTGTGATCAGCTTTGTGTACTTACGATACGAATCTTCACTTTTGCAAGGTAAGATTATAAATAAATTGACGTTTCTGAAGATGAGTTTTTACTCGCAAGAAGTGTTTTCAGGATGTAAGCCAAATTAAAGGATTTTCGCTTCAAGCTACGAAATCTTCTTCTGCATACAATTCTGTATGTTTTTACTGTAAATTTCTGATATAGAAGGTAAAAGGTGAACATCAGTTAAGTTAATTTAATTATCGATAGTCTTTGATTTTTCCAATATTAAAGGAGTATGTTGCTGGGGGGCAACAGCTGGAGTGACACTTCGGTAATCAAAGAGTTAATAGGGTTAATTTTCGGTACATAAACATTACCGGTGTTATACCGGGTGACCACGAGATCAGGCTCACCCCTATAACATTTTTGTTTTTCAAGATATTAATTCGAAATTTGGGACCGTTAAATGACATGTAAATCTGTATTATTTGGAACAGTTAAAATTTTTCTGGCACTTCCGGTTTCACCGGAAATGAACCAACATTCGAATTTTTAAATGGAACAGCCTGTATATTTTCACATTTCTTGAACCATCGTGTCATTCTAGATACGGTAGTGCCACTTTTGAGTAAAAACATTACCATAAAAAATTTTGAACTCAAATTAAATCTTGCATCTAGACATCCATGACTGAAAGAAAACCATTAAGTCGGGGTCCTAAACTAGTGTAAAAACAAAATCATCAAATTAGGACAAGTCGTTTTTCTGTTATAGCCATTTAAAAATCTAAGACACAGTTTTTCGGGTATAAGTCAAAAATGAATTCCAGTTACACTGAGAGAAATTGATGCTTAAAGAAACTATAAGTATACTTGAATTAAACATATTTTATGTTTTATATATGGACAGGCATCTGTATTGTTAAAAATGCAATATTTTTATAGCTAGAAACGTATTGCAACATTTACAATATAAATATTGCTGAAATGGTAACATACTATATTGGTAAACTAAACATGCCAATAGCTTAGATGTTGAAATTGTAATATGCTCAGTTTCAACATAAAGTATTGCTGAAAAGCAGAACGTCTGTTCGATTTTGCAACGTGTTTATGGTTTAACTTAGCATAATTTGTGTTTACAACAACCTAATGTGATGTTTCAAACTCATATCCAGCATATTGACATTAGCAATATCGAATTACTGGTTGAAGTTAAATATTGTTAAATTCAGCCATATTTTATATCTACAATAACAATATATGATGTTTGGAACTGACACACACTACGTTCATCTTAGCAATATGGAATTTTTATTTTAAGTTTAATTTTATGTTAATTTCAGCAATATTTTACACTGCAATAAATATATGAGTATGTCTGAAATAAACATAGAATATATACATTTTAGCAATAGTCAATTGTTGTAGTAAGTAAAATTTTATGCTAAATTTAGGCATTTTTCTACGAACTATACAAAATTAAGTGGGCATCATTGCTAACTTTTTTATTGTTGAAGTTACCATTCCAGTTAAATGGACAATCTAGTAGTATCTTTTATGTACGTTATAAACTACAATTTATTACGCTTCTGATTTCAGAGAAGATGAAATTCTGACAAATAAACTCTTAGCTCGTCAGTATGCTTAATTGTTTTTCTGTTTTTATACAACCTTAATGCATGTACAACATTCTACCGAATTTATCCTTTTAATCAGAATCGTAACTCCAAAACCAACGAAGTTAACAGTTTTGCGTACCTTCTTAATTTTGGACAGTGCCTTCTTATCTGATACTGAAATAAATTTATAATATTAATAAAAGAATATGTACTCACCTTGAAATTTTTAAGGGGCTAGGTAGTCAATTTTAATCTAAATGCATCATTTTTGCTATGGATGGGCAAGTCCATAAGAAAAAATACTCATAAGTTTTTGTAATAGATAATAAAATAAAATGCTTGGTTCAATCTATCTTTTATTTTGAAAGTAAGTACCTATAAATAATAATATATAAACGTACAAAAGATTCAGAAAAATACACAACATGTCTTAAAATTTCCTAGATAAAATTACCACAGAATTTTTGGGTCAAAATAGTTAATTGAATGAAATACATCCATACCACCTATCCAAAAGTGTATCGTTTAGCTGCTAGATGGATCAAAACTTCTTTAAAAAAAGTTCACTTAATAGCTGAAAATTGAAAATGGCTCTGCTTAAATCGAACAAAACGTTGTTAAAGCTTCAAACGGGTATATTTTATGTAGGTATACATTTTGTATCTTCTGTAATATTTTAATATCAACCATAGTTTCCAATAGTCTTTCTTGTTACATACTTAAATTTCTTATTCTTGAAAGTATTTGAAGCAATTTATTGCAGTTGCCCTTCTCATTATGCAGAATTACACAGAACATAATGGAGTTATTTAGAAAATATCGATTTTTTAAGAAGTTTTAGGACATCTATCAGCTAAAATTGGAGCACTTTAGGGTACAGATGGTTTGGTCCAATCCACATCTGTGATACCGAACTCTGTTTCACGAAATTTTTGAACAGTCTGTGTAACATAAACAGCCTTCTCTTTAATAAATTTTTTTAAATAATTCAAAGAAAACATTTGCAGCAAACAAACAACTTATTATCTGAAGTTTTATAAATTAGTTGGGTGGAAAAATCTGGCAGTTCAGATTGCTTAACTAAAACGTTACAAACAGATTCTGAACATTCAGTTACTTCATAACTAAAAAAATGGTCAGAAAATCCAAGGGTTGCATAAGGCTCACAAATAAAATATATTTCTCCATCATCAAAAAAAATTTGTTTAATTCTCCCAAATGATGGTAGCTCACTATCAGTACTTATAACTAAAATATTTTGTAACCTGTAGCATGTGCCAAATTTTGTAACACACTTACACTGATTTAAGTTTGCGAGTAGTTTTAATTCTTTTTCTGAACGTTTATGTACATTTAAGAAATCAAAATTTGGTTGCTGGAACCCTGAGGCAGTAATATTTTTCGTAAATGTTGCATTGCACATCAATTTATTGCAAAATCTGAGCTGGTGTTTCACTGCTAATGTGTGGGCAATATTTACTCTCGAAGCAGTAACATTCGAAGTTAATTTACTTTGTCGGTGTTTTGATTCAAATCGCATGCTCCAAATATTCACTAAAGGTCCAAGTCTTTTAATAATGTATGGGTAGTGAACCATAAAATGCTGCTTTGGTTTTAAATGCGTTTTGAATAAATCAATGAACATTTCATGGTGTTCGGAGACTAGAACCTCTAAAAGATTACAATATGCCAATGGGAATACTTTGCTTGTTACTAAAGACACTATTTCTCGTAATTTTGTGTATAGTTGCCAATATTTATTATCTTCTGGAACTTTCTCCCCTATTATAAGACCCGCATAACGAATAAATGATATCATTTCTGAAGCAGACATTTTAATAAATTTATTTCTTAAATTATCATATGTAATTAAAGGGGGTCGAGCTTCTGAACCGAAATTAAAACACTGCAGTCTGAAATTGAGAACTTCAATAGAAAAAAGTTTTTGAACACAGATGATCTCTTTTAAAATAAGTGCCATTTCTAAATTACACACACCTTCAAAGAGGTCATGCATAATGTCTGATGCAACATTATCAGTTACATGAAAATTATTAACTGTATTTAGCACAGAGTTTTCCTTTATGCCAGTTAGAGACACATCATTCAATATTAAATCACTATTATAATTTTCCTTGTTTCGTAATTGATTAAAAGATTGTTTAACTGCGGACATTGTTAAATGTTTTGAAAGTTTACAAATCCGGCAGAAGTGGTTTGCGCTAAAACTTTCTGTATATCCTAACATAGTGTTTAACCCCAAGTTGTCTCCAACTATTTGAGCTAAAACAAAAAACACTTTGATGCTTCTGTCACTTAGGTTTAAAATCACCCCTTCGGATGATAAGTAATTTAATTCTTGAACTAATCTAGAAAACAATCGAGCATTACCAAAAGTTTTGTGATCCGAACTATAAAATAATTGCGCCATAAATATATTATCTAAGCAAGCTAGGTACTCCGATGGGATAACTGGAATGGTGTAGTAGATAGCACCTAATTTATGAACACCAGAGTGCGAACCTAAACAGTTTCCCGTCTCGTATTCATCAAAGTAGAGTATAATAGGAAACACAATTTGCGAGTGATATATTCTAACTTTTTCTCTCCAAAGTTCTCCCTGTACAATATTGGACATTATATGAACTTGAGAATTTAATTTATTTAAATAATTAATAGTAGAATCGTAAACATCATCTAGCTCAAAAAAAGATTTTAACACCTTTCGCATTGGAATAAATTCAGAGGTTACAGATTTACATTTCATTATATTTTTTGATCTGTCAAATCGATCACCTACTACAAAACTCTCAGGTCTAATGTATTTACCAAGATCTTCTAGAAAACGGAGTCTTTTATGTTCATTTTCCAAATTATCAAAAATCGAACGAAAACTACTGATAATATTCAAGATTTTATTGTTCTGTTCTGAATGTGTATCTGAACTCTCTATTAATTTTACTACCTCATTTTTCAATAATTCTAAGGGGGAGTCAATAAGATCTCTAATGTGAGTTAAAATAATTTGAACAAAATTTCTTGGCAAAATTGCATGACTATATAACTGTGAAATTAACATAGCAACATGTCCTGAAATTAAGTTATTGATATCAGCGTTATCTTGATTAACTATAATTTCAGGTGCATCTGCAACAATAGCATTATTCTCAAAAATGGTTCGAGAATAATTATTCTGATCAGCATTACAAACAGTTTGTTCTTCATTATTTAAAGACGTATTTGGGCTAGGTGGTTTTACGTTTTCTTTATCTTGTACGTGCGATTTCAAATGCTTCCTAAATGAATTAAGTGACGGATATTTCCGACCACAATTTTGCTCAATGCATTTATATATTGTCCGTTCTGGTAACTGATGAATTATTCTAAAATGGCTCACTAGTCCTTTAGCATTTAGAAAATATTGCCCACACACATAGCATAACATGATTTTGTCAGGTTAATTAAATAGTATTTAGGAAATTGTGTACTTCGGATTTTACAGTATTTAAACCGCAAAACTTTCTATCAAATTTTGTGTAAACATCATAAATACTTTGCTGAACAAACAACCAAACCTGCTGGCACTCTGGCGGATATGTAGCATCTAACGCAAAGAAAGACTTGAAGCACACATCCAACATTTTGACAGCGGTCTCAGCGAAATATTTGACATCATTGATTATTAAGTAGAACGAAGCCGTTTTATTTAAATCTCCTACTATGACCATGAATGGCTGTAATGTTTGGCCGTGTTTTCTTAAAATGTCTCGCCTATATTGCAATTTTTCTTCCAATACTCCCAAGTTCTGAAAAATTCATATTTACTGACTTAAAGCTACTAATGCAATAGATATAGTTACATTTATATGTAGCACAAAACTCTCCTGCACCTCTACTTTACTTGGCCTCCAGTTTTTCTTGGTTTTTTGACAATATACTGTGCCCAAAGTAAATAAATACGGCAAATATTTAATTGCCAAAATGTCTACAAAAAAGTGAAATAAATTAGCACCTCGCTTGTAAAATTTTCAAACTAAAACTAAGTATTTACCTTTCTCGTTGCTTTCCAGTAAGTCTTGCGATAATAATTTCTTATCAATCAGAAGACTAATGATTGCATTTGAGACTTTCTGCCATTTCACATAGAGAAGAGTTTCTTTATCCGGAAAAATCTTATTAAAGTCACAACACAACAAGTTATATCCAAAAGGTTGCCGAAGGCATGGGTATGTTTCGAAATATTCCGTAAGACTTGATTTCTTTAAAAATGCTCTCCTAGTAGTGTATGTTTTCTCCCATGCATTGGTGACATCCTCTTCTGGATCTAAATTGTATTTTAAGAATTCGTTCAACGGCAATTCATCGGTCTCCGAAAATTCTTGTTGAATATCATCTGTAAAATTTCTATTTAATATTGTGCTGTAAATAACGAACAGAACAGTTACCTTCATGAGGGTCAACTGAACAACTACCGCCCCTGATAAGATTTTTCGTTGCCCTTTTATGATTTACATATTTTGCCCACAGTTTGCCTCCAGCTAATCTCCTCTGAGAAGTTTCTGTTTTTGGCTCGTAAGGTATGAAATAAATATCTCTATTCTCAAATGGAAAAAGCTTTTCAATAGTCTCTGATACATCCAAAAAGGCCTGTTGCGGAACCCTACAAATATTTTTTTCGTAGACAGCAACATAAATTTTGTTAAAAAATAATACTTTTTTGTGGGAAATTTTGAAAACAAAAAGTTTATGACTACATCACATAATTTCCCTCGTACGTAATTTGGCAGGTGTCCACGTCCGTGAAATTCCTTAATGAGCAAGTTCCACTCACTTGACTTTTTTAGGAAGTCTTCTAGCTCCTGAAATTTTTAAAACGGAACTCAAATTTCATTTAATTACGCTCTAAATCACTTTCACTATGCAAGTACAACAGTTCAGAGCAACTAAATGTTTTGTTCTAATAATTTGAAAATAAATAATTATACAATGCTGGGCAAAAGTCTGGATACAGGTAATATATCTAGAACACTTGAAGATATTAAAATGACATTTGCTGTCTGCATGATAATTATCATATATTCCAAATTCGGTGGTAGGGTGGTAGCATTGAGACTCCAGCACAACAGAACCAAACTTTGAAGTGCCTATTTATAAATTTTGATAGAGTAACACAGGAGTTTAAAAATGTGTAGTTTGGTATGTTTATTTTAATTGCCTCGCTTTGTCCATAAGATCAGTGAGGGGAAAATGTGGTCACCAAAGAGAGATAGAAAACCGCCCGTACTGCGATTGTGCTCAAAGGGTAAAATGCAACATGACTGAGAGGTAACAGATGAGGAGACAGAGACAACACTTCGCCACGTACCTAGTAACCAATGACGATAAAGGTGATGGACATTTGCAATTGCGCATTTATCGCGATCTGCCGGATAAGAATATTGCTGTCCTTTACGCTGTTGGATTCACTTTTTGGCTCCTTATGCTTCGTCTTATTTTTTAAATGATAAAAATAAATTTTCCAAACTATATATTTTCCTCGATATTTACAATCCCTTGACTTTGTAAGACGTACGTATATTATAACACAATATGGAGGGCTTTTAGTTTAAAATTTCCATATTTGATTGCCTAGCAGCGAATTTATTAAAGCTAATTTTGTAGGTACCCAGTTTCTTAAACCAAATGAATTAAATAATCAAATCACACTTACCAGAAAAAAGGGCTGTGTACACCTCCTTTTAGGTACAACATCTGAGTGTTGGTCATTTATGACTCTCTTATTTCGTGAATTTGTTGCCTTATTTTGATCAACTTTGTTACTCGCAGGAACTTCTGTGAATTATGGTAAACAATTTATTCTCATTTTCTTTTCATTTTTATATAGGAATGTACTTGAAATATATTAAACTATCAACTCACTCACCGATATATTCCACTGAAGTCGTAGGAAAATCGAGAATATTTATGAGCTCGTTTAGTGATTCTGCTTTTGATGACAGGTCATCTATAACGCTACCCGTTATAGTTACGGTTGATGAAGAACTGCTGCTCGTGTCATTCAAGTTATTTACAGCAACCTGCCAAAAAATAGAAAAAAATATTTTGAGCAAATTGTCAAATTTTTACTGAAGGATTGAAATTATAATAATTGTTTTGTTTAAAAAGTACTTAATCACTGGCTAAAGCTGTAAGTATACAGGGTTTTAAATTGTTTTGGCGCATCATGGCTTTTTGTTTATTATTGAAGATAAACAGAAGGTTCTCTTTTATCCACTCTGAATGATTTCTTCAATATCATGAAAACCCGTGAAAACCCCCCTGAAAAACAGATAAATATGTTTGCTTCTTATTTATATTGACCTTAGGAATTCCATAGCTTGGTACTATTGATTGCTTTAAGTAATTGCCAAGGTCGAGCATTGGAGGGTTAGCAAGAACTGTCCATGCACTTCACCTACCAAAATGAAAATTTTTTTGTGAGTTCTTATACATGGTCGAAAAGCTCTTGAATGTGTTAATATCCATGTAATATGCAATACCTATGTATTATACGAAAAATATGCGTTATAATTTATAAAATGTGATTATAAAACTTTAATTTTTAAATTACCAACGAGCTGCATACCACTAAACGAAATATGCAAATGCATAAATAATTCTCGATATTATAATCTCTAACGGAGAGCCAATAAAATTTAATACCCTGTACACAAACTAAGTGAAACCTTCCAAGCCAAAACAAGTTTACCTCAATCTGTTCTGATTTTTTAAAGGATCTGTATTTATTTAAAAATTTCAGTCGGTGGCCAACTTTTGGAATTAATTCAACTACACTGGCTTCATCTAATAAATAGAAGGCTTCAGAATCGATCCCATTGGCTGCAAACAAGTTCGAAATTTAGACCCTCATTTCTGGTCGTTTCTAGTGACTGGCAAAAAGTCCGCAATGTAACTAAGTATAGGAAATTTTTGGGTTCTTGGGATGAGAAAAGTTCTTGGCGATCGCTAGTGCACGTTCAAGAACCTGAAAACCGATTTTAACATTAATTTATCAAGAGACTAGTTTCGCCGAAAATTCAAAAAAAATATTTGAAACAATAAAAAATTCTATCATTTCACGACATATAAGGTACCTACTCGGAGAACTTATTTGAAAAAAGTGTTTACAATTCAATTTTTATTCGGAATGCAAAATCAGAATCAAGAAAACTCCTTTCTTAAGTTCAATGACATGAAAATAATCTTAAAATTCCTTATATGACTTACAAATACCTAGCTAACAATCCGGAGAAGAACTCTTTTATAAAATTTTGTCTTTTCAGTTACGGAAACACAAAAAATAAGTTTGAATACCTACCTATGTTTCAAATAAGTCACGGTCCAATCAATTCATCCGAAAGAAAGGCGCAAACAGCAATTTGAAAAAATAGTATATTCAATTTTCTCCGAACTTCTACTGAAATTTTGCAGATCATTAACTTAAAATTGAATTGTAAACACCTTCTTCAAATAACCTTTTTCGAATCAGTATTTTGAATTTGCCGCCAAACCACAAACAAGTCAAAATCTATTTTCAGGTTCTCGAAATGTACCTACGAGCGGCTGCCAGCTTCTTCGATATCCCAAACACGAACATTTTCCCACATGTTGCAGACATTTTGCAAAATAAATGATCACTTTATTAAGAAATAGAAATTTAGGCCCTCAAATAGAATAGAAAATAGATAAAGCTGAAAGTGACTAATGCTAAGAAAATCCAATATGGCGCCCTCGATGGCTAAAAAAACTAATGGCCTATTATAATATGTATACAGGTGCCGAAAATTTTTGAATTGCCCACACCAACTTATTTTAAATTTGACAAATGCCACCACATTCACTTGATAAAATAAAAAAAATGTAAAACAATACCCGAGATTTCAGTTCTTCGGGATACCAAGGTAGGTAGGTATATCCAGAACGCAGCAAATTATTCCAGATTTCCGTTACGATTCTCAGACAGCATAAAAATGTGAAACTTTTTCGAGAACTTTTTTTGTAATTTACTTAATTGTGATTCTATTCAGATTCCAACGGCGCGGCGGGTAGGAAATGTAATGTAAACATTATAAAAGTAGCCGCTCTGAATATTCATACCAAAATACTACAATAAAACTAGGTAAATGTAGATAGGTACTGTTAAATAAATACCTGTACTCTACAATTTTACCAACACAAATTAAAAAATTGCAATTGAAAAGGTGCTGGCACTAACAAAAATAAAATTAGAATTTGGGAATTCATTAAAAGCTAGGTATATACCTACCTAGGAACCTAGACCACGATCTAGGCAAGTATATCTACTAGGAATCTAGGGTATACCAAGAGAAGGAACGGTACAAGCTTCGTGGGTACAAGTACAAAAGTAAAAACATTACATTGATCCACACACACTCCGCACAAGTTCTGAAACTGATCTGTAGTTATATCATAGCTTAAGAAATTCTTACTTGGTTAGGCTATGGTTATATCTTTAACGGTATAGGAACGTTGAACGTTAAAAGAAAAATGAATAAGCAGGTACTTAGGTGCATCTTAAAATATGCAGATAGGTACTTACCAGCAAAAACGGCGCAGTAGTCACCGAACCCCCAATCTTCTAAAATTTGATCTACATCCATTTTTTTATGTACGTAATAATTCAGCTCACAAACACTGTTTTGTAAAATATTAACAATAGATATGCACTGTAAATTGTAAAATACTCGCACTTGCACAACTCGCAACGACAGAACGCCACTTTTCTTGTGAACATCTGGATTTCTGGATAAAAATGATGCAATATTCAATTCGCCTTCGCCACCAATGGCCAATCGGTTGGGCGCAAATTTTGGTGGAGGGAAAGCGTCCGTTATACAGCGGGATAATTACGCGGTATTCACCACTTTTAAACATTTTAATCTTTAAAATAAGTTTCTTATATTGTAAAGACAAATAGACTTATACTTAGAAAAATATTTAACATTCCAGTATATTAGGCGGTAACATAGAAACTGTTGCAATTAAATATATCTTCTGCTTATTGAAACTAACATATTAATATTGAAATGCTGAACATCCCGTGTTTGTAAATATTAGAATAAAGTAAGTAAATCTGCAATAAGTATACTTGCTTTTAATATAATTCTGGAGCAATAAAAATTTTGCACACAGCAATATAAGCTTCTTGTCTTGTTAGACATCAATATATTGAAAGTAAGCATAATATCCTTTAACATATAATTTTAACAATCCATTTTTCTCAGTGTACTGTCAAGAAATTTTAATTCCTTTGTTCATGTACTTTATTTCTAAGCCGATTTAGGGTACCCAGGTGCTGACTTTATTTTATACTAATGCATAATAATAATTACTATTATAATCTGTTCTAGTCATAATAAATTTTAGATAAAGCAGTAAGCAGGGGAAGAATGCTACGTTTACTGTTGATAATAAATGTTCGAGTAAATGTGTTAGTTTTCACTTGTTTTACTATTTAGTAAATGCAAAGAAAAATATGTCTCCTAGTATTTTTGAATGAAAGATATCGTGGTTGGTATCAAATGGTTCGTAAAAAATAGCTCTATCGAAATATCGCGATGAGCCATCATGGTTCTATTTAAAAAAATTGACTTATACCCGAAAAACTGTGTATTAGATTTTTAAATGGCTCTAACAGAAAAACTACTTGACCTAATTTGACGATTTTGTTTTTACACTAGGTTACGACCCCGACTTAATGTTTTCCTTTTAGTCATGGATGTCTAGATGCTAGATTTATTTTGCGCCCAAAAATTTTTTATGGTAATGTTTTTATCCCAAAGTGGCCCTACCGTATCTAAAATGACACTATGGTTCAAAAAATATGAAAATATACAGGCTGTTCCATTTAAAAATTCGAACGTGGGTTCATTTCCGGTGAAACCGGAAGTGCCAAGAAAATTTTTACTGTTGCAAATAATACAGATTTACATACCATTTAACTGTCCCAAATTTCAAATTAATATCTTAAAAAACAAAAATGTTATAGGGGTGAGCCTGATCTCGTGGTCACCCGGTATAGTTGGACCAAACTACCTGAGAGACCGTTCACTCAAGAAAGGGTGCAGTTAATCCCACCGTATAGTTAGGCCAATGGTCATTACTGTATTAATGGATTCCCGCGATTTTAAAATTATACCTCTTGTACCTACTTGTAGGTAAGTAGAGTCAAAAATCTTAATTTATTAGTTAAGTGCAAAGTTTTTGATTCAAAAATCTGTCAGGTTAAGGTCAAGCGGGGCGATGGGAAGTGAGCGGAGCAATGGAAGTCTCAGTCGTATCTGCCCGGCAGGAGATGTGACCGTTTCAGGTAAAAACAGACCGCAAGGGGAACGTGCGGTTTTGACCCAACTATACCCTTGGATTATAATCTCCTTGGGGGGTCTGGCCCAACTGTACTACCTTCTACATTACAGTACTAGGGTAGGGTTAGGACCGTTACACTATCAAAATTAATTTTCTCCAAGATTTCCACAATTTTCCTTTCTATACGAAAGATTTTATTACTGCATTACATCGGTTAACTTTTATCGTAATAAAATGGTGCTGAGCTCGCAACGAAAAGATCACGAACCTCTTGATCCGACTTGCAACGGAACACAGAAAAGTTCGCGAATTTGGAAACAATACAAAAATGAAAGAAGAAAGTTCTAGAAATGTTTTAGAATTGTCGTCAAAATGTGTCGAAAAACTGTGTTCCTGGTTTGTTTTTGTTTGTCAGCTTGTTGTAAACTTGTCATTACCGCACGATATTTTTGGTGGAGGTGCCGGGACATGGAATTGCTTAGATAGGCAAATACCTATATTATAATTTACTATGTTTTCGCCTTATACATATCTATCAAATTATGCATATTCTAATGTTTAATAGCTGTAGTTATGATGTCAACACCCGCCACGTGTTTTCCGTTTTGTTTTTCAATAACGCGCTTGTGGACATTAATGTTGTTTTTTTAAGGTCAATTATATTAGATTATATTATATTAGAGTTAGTTATCAAACAGTGTATTCTCGCAAATTTACAGTAATTCTGTGATATTTGTTGAGCTTCCTTTTGCAAATTTACATCACAAGCACGATTTCATATACATATTCCATTTGATGTACATTTTAATTAAACTAGAAATGCGTCATAAACATACAGCAAAATCTTTTAGGTATTGTTCAACATCTACGGATAGAATTCAAATTCAAATATTCCAGAGCGTCTAGGCAAAATATTAACATATTCAGCAACTTGTTCAAGTTCAGCCAGCTGGCGTATACCCCCTAGAGGTTGTGAGTTATCGCATTTTAAAGCGGAAAGGAAAAATCGCTCTAAAGGATTATAGCAATATACGTGTGTTATGGCCATTTATTACTAAATCGTGCTATTATACTTTTGTGACCTACATTCTGAATCTGCACTAAAAACATCGATTCTTGCCTTTGCGCCAAACGAAGCCTAGTACCTACAATGACTTCAATGAGAGAGTTGTGGATAATTTTTAATTGCAGTACATAAATATGTAAATGAATCAGCATTAAGAAAGAATTTTATAATTTAATGAATGCGGTAAGTTTTAAATTTACTTGTTTATCTGTATTGAAAAAGGACGGGAAATGTGGTGTTGAAATGGTTTAGGGTAGATCTGATTACGGTCAAATGAACGAGCCTAAACTAAAACTCAAGTCATAGAGTTCATCAAAAAAGCTCGGTATAACAGGTGTTGATAGCTCTTACTGAAGACACTAGTCTGCTGCTATTGGTTCATAATGAAATTCGGTAGAGATATTAGAGGTATTAAAAGGTTATTCATAAGGTACATAACACATACTTAGATCGCTTCCCTAAGCGATGATTACCTTGTTGAATCGCATGGTTTTATCATGGCACAAATTAATATTTGGGGCGTGGAAAATTTTTGTGTTGCATTTATTATTTGCTTTGGCCGATGTATGATGTAGGATGAGGAAAACATAATTTACTATTTTAGGAAAAACGTTTTCCATAGAAACACCGCAAAATGACGGTAGTGTTTAAAATTCTTCTACATGGTGCACAGTACTCCAAAATGAACGTCTTTTATAACGAACAGAACTGTCAGTTCGCAGAATAGAAGACAGGAAACCCCGCGGTGCGCGCACTATACGTCGAGATATGCGTATTTGAAAGTCGAAGAAATATGTTCCTGAAAATATGGTTACAGCCCTAAATGGATGATATTTCCGATTAAATAGATGCAGTTTTACTAATTTCACTGAAACTTGTTGCCAGCTTTTTGCTGAATTTTATATTTGTCGTTTTTTTATTTTTTGTATTGCTCACTGTAGGCAAGACAACAGAAAAATTATGACATTTTTCCGTGTTTCAGAACAAATGGACACGATATCATTTTTTTCTTCATCATGAAGTTCTCAGTCCGAAGACTGGTTGGACGCGTACCTCCATCCTTCATATCCTGAGCTAACCTACGCATTTCCCTAAAAGTATAACATCCTACATCCCCAACTATTTGAGAGCAGTAATCTAATCTGGGCCTACCCCTACCTCTTTTTATCCCTATCTCCGACTCTAGTAAGTCGCGAACTATTCCTTCGTGTGTTTTTCTTAAAATGAGAAAATATTTTTTCTCTTTTATTTACATTACATAAAGATTAAAAACAAGCTAGCCTTTAATAAACCGGAAGGTATATACTTAGCGTTGAATGCGTGTGTGAAACTTTGGATAAGTTGTATTAAAATTTTATTACTGACCCAGTACGGTTCATAACTAAAATAAATAAACAGGAGAGTAAATTGCCGGCCACAAAATGGGTCCTATAACAACTTTTTTTTTGTTTAAAATACTCCCTCGAGTTTCAAAATTATGTAAATATTTACATCCAATCTGCAATCAAATGTTTGTATGCGTAATAGCCGATCTTGCACAGCAAATACTACGGCCTCAGCGTTTTAATATACTCTGTGCAACGTTTACGATTAATTTGGTAAGAGCAAAAAAATTGCTCCCTCGATTGCTCCCAGTTATTCGCAGGAACAATGGAGGTATTTGATATTTTTGTATTTTGTGGAGAAAAAGTGCTTTATGCACATCTAAGAACTTATTGTGGGCCATTAAGTGCCTTTCAGACGTTATCCTTTGAACTTGTAATTTGAGTTTCTGGAGTGTCTTCTGTAGGTTGACGCTCAGTAGCGACTCGCGGTTCTGAGAAGATTCACGACTAAAATTTATGAAGTTTTTTTATAAGAAGTAGTGTATACTTGTGTTTACGAGTATATGTAGGTATTAATATATTCGTTGGGTGACTGTCATGCACTTTTAAATTCAATTCGGTATTGAATTGGACTGAATATAATAGATATTGTTAAAATTTTGTCCGTAGAAGAAATGATATTTCCGATTGTAATTTATCAGTATAGCAATTGTGTCCAGGGTTAGGAGCTTTGTGGATTTAATCTTTATAAAGAAATTAATATTCGTGTGGCGTGTAGTGATTATTAAAAAGGCTAACTGGAGTTTATTAAGAATATAGATATTTCATAACATTTTTGAAATTCTTATTTTCAACAACTACATACGAGGTGTTACAATTAAATAACGATATAAATAAATTAAATAACAGTTGCCTAGCAACGGTAAGTTTGCGGTTGCTGTGTAAGAAGCGAGGTAAGAAGCGAGGTAAGAAGCTTTAATTTCAAGAGTCAATAAAGTTTATTTATTATACATTTACACATAGGTACTATACCATCTATAAGAGTAAGGTCCGGTTTTTCAAAGAAACCAACACCGGATTAAGTCGGACACCGGCTTCGTTGCTATGATACAACCAATCAGAAAGTCGGTGTCATAGTAGCGAAGCCAGTGTCAGACTTAATCCGGTGTTGGTTTCTTTGAAAAACCGGGCCTAAGAGTTGCTGATGTGCCGGACAGTTTTTAGGAAGTTAAAATAATAGGGAATTAATATTGCAGAAATTTCTTTATTTATTAGCTTGTAAAATTGTGTCACCTGTAAATTGTTCACGTGCCAGTAAAATGTTCATGTGTCACCTCTGGCGTGCGTCATGGGTTCGCCATGCCTGCACTATGACATACCGGAGACCAAAAGGAAATGTGAAAGAAGCGCGGCCAAAGTGGTTCTCTCACACGGTAAACTTTTAACTCATATTTTTGGAATCCATCGCAATAGTGCCGCGGCAGTTCCTTGCCCTTACTTCCATCATCGCAGCAGCTAAAATCGTAAGCTGAACTACGAAGTACCTATGAAATGATATCTCATGCGTCCGATTTATCGTATTCTGACCCAAAGAATGGTTCCTGTTTCCCAACGTAAAGGAATAGCATGGCGTTTCGGAAACAATCCAGAAATCGTCTGAGCGCAATTAATATATTGAAGATCTAGAAGAAAAAAGTTTTTTATGATGTGTTACCGCTTGTTGCACATTGTACGCCGTCTATACCTGCCTCTTTATGTTATTAATAAGGCGATAATAATTATTGTTTATTTTAGAAGTCCAGTTTTCGCGACTAGACACTATTATTAGACTGTTAATATGCTCGGCTAAAAGTGTTTGTTAATAATCTGCATCAATATACATTATACACTTTATAAATAATCTCCCAATTTAAAAAGAATGTTGCAAATAGTGGCCTCGAAAGGTATTTGTATTTGGTTGTACCAGTGCCATATAATTACGTGCCTAGACGGTCTGAATACGTATCCGCATTTTGCTCGTCGTTGGATTTATTTTCGTTTCATTAACATGAAAGGTTGTACCTTGAACTTTTTGAAGTTGGCACGAACTATATGATGGACGGTCTCATGTGGCGTAAAACACCTTATGAATTACCAAATAAATCTGCACTGCGCTTGATATTTTGTGGAAACGGGCAGACGTGTTTATCCTCGCTAGTTCGTTCCATACTTAAAGCTAGAATATTAGAAAGCTGGTCGGGATCGATATCCATCATAAGTATGATTTTTTTCGGAAGTTTTTTATCTATCGACAGCTGCCGGAATAAATTGCTAGCTCACTTTACTTAGTGTTATCAGGATAAAGCAGCGAGCCTGAAAATGCCAGTGACTAGCGAAATTAGGTATGAGGAAACCAGTTGCGTAAATTTATTATCGGCAAAATGAAATACATAGTTGAAAGTAAACGTGTTTGAACAACATGCACCATTTTGGATGACCACCACTTCATCCAATCTAATCAAGAGTCGGTAGCACCGAGGTGTCCTTAAAAAATTCATAGAGAATATGGCATGGCGTATTTTATGCTGTTTAACTGAATGTGACCTGTTCTGATGCTACTTGACTTGACTAGACCCAAACTTGTTTGTTAAAACCCCACGAATATAATTAAAATAGTGAAATTTCTTATTACTTTGTTGAAATGTTCAGATTTTTCATAAAATGTCTTGTAGGTATAGCATAGCTTCAGGATTCCCTGATTCAGTTAGGTCTCGTTGAGGTCATGTAGTCTAAAAAACTAAGAAATAGTCGATATTATTATCCACACCATCTTTACTTTCACTGTCACCTGTCAATTCCTACAACAGCCAAGCATTCTTGGAATTAACGAATTGCGATCGCTTCTCATGAAAATTACTTATAAGCTACAGCCGATCCACCCCTAAATTAGGTAAAAATAAAAACGCGCGGGACATTCACCTAGTCAGTAAACGCCAGAGAGTCTCTGGCGGCAGCCTCCGATGTTGACGTCACACGACAAGCTCCGCCTTGCGCTCCGGCCTGATAACTAGTAGGCCCTGATCTGTTCCTGGGAAAAACTCTAAATTGGTTTGTTGTGAAAAACACTGATAACACAGATCCATTGTTGATAAAATGATATCCTCACCACGAGTATACAACTCACGTGTTTTTAATTTAGGCACAATTTTCACGTACTTGTAGTATGCTGTGATAAAATGATTTACTGCTGTTTATTAAAGGTTTAGCTTTACCGTTCTTCCTGTTTGAGGTTGTTGTTTTCAGATCCTGCGCGGATTTGCGTTTTCCAGATAAGATAACCGTACGCAAAATGATTATAATATAATAAAGGTTTGTAGGCGAGGGTTTGAAAAGCGTGTGAGCTTTTTTATTATTCTCTTTCAGTCCGCGGGAGCATTTAATTATTAGTCGGGACATACTACAGGTAAAAGTTCTTCCACTCTCTGAACTCTGCTCTAGAGAGGGTGCGGAAAGTTATAGAGCCCCAGGCTTTGCTATGATGATGGTAGTCTAGTTACGTGTTACATAATTATTTCTTTTTTGCAGCGTGCGGGTTGCAGATATTGTAACCTTGTAAAATAGGAAGGTCAGACAGTTGATCGTAATCTAGACGCTTTTGACGCAAATGTCTAAAGAAATATTTGCATTGATGTAAATTTACAGTCAGAAGCTGTGCACCAGCTTTGATTGCTTAAATTAGATACCATGCTTACGTAACGTTTATCGTTAGGGATAAGCTATAAGGCACTAGAGAAACTTTTAACATTTAATGTGTTTTTGATGAGTTTTCGAAGTCTTCTCCTGACGGAAATGTAACTTACATCTTTACCGTGAATGCTAACCAGGTGATTTGATCATCATTACTGTTTTGTAACTTTTATTGGTGATAATTTTCCTTCCACGCCACCTATAAAACATCCTGCAAAGTATGCTAAAGGTAAAGGATAACTTTAAATATACGGGGTGTTTACTGGCTTTAAAACAAACTTTCGCATGTGAAAGTACAATTCTAAAAAATAAAGGTATAACCATAGGTCCAGTTTCCGTTCTTTTAGTATTTCATGTAGGTACCTATAACACTTCAGTGGATAGCAAAATTCGTTAAAACGTAAAAGAATAACGGATACGAATAAATTATAGCAAATATTCATTTAAATACAAGTTTTCGCTCAAATATCGTTTCTAATATTTTTTTATTTCATTGTTTGTGAGTCAGGCAGTCTGCCACTCCTCCAATATTCCATTTCTGTTGCTTTGATAAATCGTAAATGTTTGAACTGTTACTATGTACAAACCTCTTTTATTTTTTTGCTATATTAAAGTTTTCACTCTTCCTTCTGATGTTATGAGGTATTAGATTTTTTAAAGTGTATTTATATTCTTTTATAAGTTTCCTCATCATGTACCTCGGGCCATTTCTCGTTTTGTTGGTCAGCAAATCTTGAGTGTGTATAGGTCTTTATTTCTAATCGGTATTCCCCTTGGTTCTCATTCCTTAGCAGGGTTTCAGCTTTTGTTCTATACCTAACTATTTGGAATAGTGAGAGGCGTGAAAAATTCTTGAAGACGAACTTCTGTCTCAGCACTGTCGCTTAATTTCTGGCCAACCCTAACTTCTAACTGACTAATTGGTGATTGAATACGCACTCATGTCCTTTCCTATATCCTGAACTAACTCTACCTTAACTTGCACTGCGTTATTTCAGTAAAGGCTAAGAGGATTTCTCTATTGATTACCTTCTTTCTATGTAAATAAATGGGGTCTATTATTTTCTGGCCAACCTAAACTTGTCATCACCATGAGGTATTCTGTCTAAAGTCTGGTTCGGCGCGCATCTCCATCATTTCCTATTCTGAACTAGCCCAATCTTAACTTGTACTTCATTCTTTTGTACTAGTTTTACAAAAGGTTAAAAGCGAACTTCTTTCTTTTTGTCTTCTTCCGCTATAATAGTTGTAACGTGTAAAGCCGGCATCCCACGGAGCGTGGCTTGCCAAGCCTGATGTCAGACTCGCCAAGTCTTACACCTTGGAATAGGGTCGGCTCGCCACATTTTGGCTCAACTTGTCGTTCCCATCGGTTGTCGGTAAATGTGCACAAGTCAAAGAGAATCTGTTTGCCAAGTCACGTAGATGCTGTCGTTCCATTCGTGATAGTGATGCCGCCGAGACAGATACCAGTCTCGTCTCGTCTCGTCTCGTCTCGTCTCGTCTCGTCTCGTCTCGTCTCGTCTCGTCTCGTCTCGTCTCGTCTCGTCTCGTCTCGTCTCGTCTCGTCTCGTCTCGTCTCGTCTCGTCTCGTCTCGTCTCGTCTCGGCTCGTCTCGTCTCGTCTCGTCTCGGCTCGGCTCGGCTCGGCTCGGCTCGGCTTGTCTCGAATTTTCAAGACAAGATTCATTTCCATTCTCGTCTCGCCTTTTCTCTGCGAAACGAGTCGACAGTCTCGACGAACTGAAATAATTTATTATCCGACAAAATTGAACCTCAGCATGTCATTCTATATACGGTTTTTGGCACCGTGGAAAGGTTTTCGGTGATCTTGGTTAAAAATAAATATATACACCTCATTATCGAGTTAATGCAGGTATGCACAACGACCTTGCCAGGTACTCGTCGTGAATAATTCCGCTCAACTTTCCTGTCGTGCGTATTCTTCAGTGCAATGACCGCAGGGCTGACATTTCAAAAATACATTATTACCGTGCAGAAATTGATGTCCCTCATTAGTTTTAATGTTTTTGACAGCTGTTTTTGTTGATTTTACTGATTTTACGAATACGAACTAATGATATGATTACACACGGGTAAAGAAAAAGATATTATTCAACGCCGTCTAAACATACGGAAGAGATACTTTTTGTTAATTTTCATCAAGAACGTGTTTGCACCTGATGTAATAGAAAACTAGTTGTCAACGCATTGACAGAACAGCTTCCTAGCCACAGCCACAACTGAACTGGAGGGCGCGTTTGGCGCGCGCGCGCGCGCCTTCTTTTCGTAATTTTTTTCTCAATTTTTTTCCTTATACAACCTATTACGATTTTCGCACATCGTGTAGAGAAAAATACCCTCTATCCGATGCAATACAAAAATATATACGGTCTCATTGAAAAAAATGTTCTATGACGTCATATCTCGGCTCAAAAGTGTTTAAAAAATTCACAGATCTCGCACCTTACGCAAGCATCGTATGTATTGAAAATGCCTGACACAATTTTTACATTTAAAACACTTATGAGTTATATCTGCCACAATATAACAAATTAATTATTATTAATTTACGTTTACCGATTTTGCGGGGTCGAGATCGTAACAATAAACAGCCATACTTTGCGGTTTGTTTTAAAACAATAACTGCTTCCGCGCCGATTCGGTGTCGGCATTTCATATGTCACGCAATCCAATATTATCCGTATGCGCTGGTCGAGGTCACGCCATCCTCATTAAGTTTGCCTAAACGTGATCCCAATAGCATTTTCAATACTAAAAACCGCCCCGTCAGTTTCCTATGAACCATCTCTGATATACCTACGTATGCAAAAATTCAGCAAAATGTGTGGGGCCGTTTTGCCGTAAAAGTGCCAACAGACACACACATACATACGGGCGGAAATGTGCCACCTTGCCAAAAAGTCTTAGAATGACCTGAAACGTCCACATTTGATGAAAAAACACCGCGTGGTCAAAAAACGACTATCACAATAGCTACCTAGCTTAGGCTAGGAAGCTAAAAATTCAAAAATGAATTTTATAGCCTTTCGTTCTGTGACTTAAATTTAGATCCTGCAATGATAAAGTTAAATAAAACAAAATAAAAATAATAATCTTAGTCCTTGAAGCGGTTCCAAAATATATATTCCTCCGAAAGTTCCTTTTAGCAATGATGTTTAATTTACCTAAGTATCATTTCTGGCAAGAATCTATTTGAAGAGCGTGTCTAGCTTCTTTGCTTGTACTTGTAAGATTTAAATCGAATTGGATTGAGAACAACTGCGGAAACTGTGGCATGTTTAGGTGCAATAAATCTAAAACAAAATCTATAAAATATGTTCGCAAGGAGTAAAGTGCCCCATGAAATATTTAAGTGAGCTCTATTTGATACCATGGATGCAGAGAGCATATTGTGAATGTTTTATGAAGGATATTTTCACGAGATCTAAAAGTAGGGAGGTGTTTTACTTTTCGTCTGGCGAACTTTTAATGTTATTGAGGGGAATTTTTATTTTGTCAGTATTTTGAAAACTTGAAAATATCAATAATTAAGGTGGTGGGTCTCATTATTACTGGTACTTGTTTTGTTTAAGGTTTTGTCCCTGTAACGATCGTACTCGACAAAAGGAGTGGAAGATTGATCAAGATTTTTCACTCGGACTTTCCAAATTAAAATTTGATGATGGTATACCTCGTGATATACCTATTCTTGATACCTATAATAGTAATTTTTGAATATCCGCTCGAAATTTGTGTGTTCAGCGCGACCGTGGCTTCCTGACTTGATGACAGTTGGTTATTGTTTTCATTTAATAATAATAATAATAATAATAATAATAAATTTATTAACACCCAAAAGTACACATAATTGACAAACTGAATATAAAAACTCTGGTGCCAAAAGGCGAGCATTCAGGCATGCATTTCTATTCTCTATTCTCTATTCTAGCATTTCATGCTAGAATAGAGACTAAAAGTACTTGTGGCATGCATACCAATATTTTAAATCCGCCGATGAAGAAACAGGAAGACACATTGTAAATAAATTATCTACCTATATTTTCCTTTTTCTTTAAGAAGCTGTGATTAAACAATTGATGGTTTTTACGTGGAGACATTCGATTGTCTTCGATAACTGACTATTAAATATAAAAATTCTACACAACGAACAATTTTATTGATCAATAAAATTGCTATTATTTCTCACAATTACGTCAACTTCAGATGTCGCTGTTTCAATCATTGATTGGCGAACGAGACATTTAGCACTAGTGAAGGTTAAAATTTCCCATAAACTTCAGACCGTTACCTGTGTAACTACATCTGCATAAAATTTTTAATAACTTCCTCCCACTGGCTCCTGAAATAAATTACATAAGCGAAGGTCACCGGAAAATGTGCGCAAGTTCAAGCTGCAGAGCCCATGGAATAATTATCCACGGTAAATAGACCGAAAATGACACGCCATTACACGCTAACACACCTTATCCCTTTTACGACGTGATTCATAATCAGCGCCGTGATGACGTTATCCACATCATGGAGGTCCGTAATCTTGAACTTTACAGTCAATAACAAAATACAAACAAGCGTTTTAAATCGTAGATGTTAAATTATTATTGCCTAATGCTGCTTCGCGATCCACGGCAAAAACATGTGTATTAGACAAATATCCGCTTTGTCTTCCTTTTTAATTACTTTAATGAAATAAAAACTGTGAACATGTAGTTTAGTGGCCCACTAACACACAGCGTTATTTCCACTTAGGACAGTTAAGAAAACAGTACAAGAAATTTGGTTCAAGGTAATGTACTTTTAGACAATTTATTAAGAAAAGCAGTACTTGCATTCATAAGTAGGTAGAGTGGAACAAGTAACAAGGAATATAAACACTTATTTTTTTACGATTTTCCCATCAGATGAGTTTTCTATATCGATAAATAGAAGCACGTAAAGATGCTTATTTTTTCGAAGAAAATTATTAGGTAATAGTAAATAATACATAAATCAATTTATTGGAACAAATGATACACCTAATTTTCTTCGAAAAAATAAGCATCTTTACGTTCTTCTCTATACCGATATAGAAAACTCATGTGTATGTATAATATTTTATTCACTTAGAGTTGTTCAAAATTTCCTTGTGTAGAGCAGTTTCAAGGAAGAATCAACAAACAGGTCATAACGGGTCATAAAGTGATGTGGGATAGCTGGAAATGGTAGTTTGTATGTATGTAGTTTCTAAAGATGTCATTAGGTGGCGGCACAATCCAGTTTGATAAACAGGCGTGTTATTCACGCGAGAAATTTGATGTACCCACTTACACTCTAAAGCCTTGTATACATACATTGTAGATTGTAGTCACAACATGCAATGCATTGTAATGCAACGTGGACGGTACGAATAATACGTCGCCGTCGTCGTTGGCGCGCATCCCACACTGCAACGGTGCGCTTCTTCGTGTTACTAGCGCCTAGACCCCGCCACTTTACAATTATTCCCGATTTTATTGTTATAAGTAAAAAAACATTTTTAAGTTAAACGGTTTTATTGTTGACACACGCATTTTAAACAGACCCCTTAGCTGCCCTCTCGCACCAGACACACGCATTTTTTGCAAAAGAGATCATGTAAAAACGTGAGAGAAAAACTAACCTCTGCAGGAGCCGATCCCACCCGGCCGGAGCATACTAAATTATCAGTTCTATGTGATACCTCCCTACCTACCGCCGCTGCTGGTTGCACTTTTTGCTAACGAATTACTTAAACGTATAACTATGATAACGTCACAGCATAATACAGCAGAACAACTCTCCCTAAATTTTCTAGCTCGCGTAGCGGAGCCCGCGCAACTTCTCAGGCTCCCCACGTGTTCTGTTTCGTTTGTCGCCGAGTTAATACTGGCGTCAAACGGTTTGATAAGACGCCGCGGTAGTAAATCACTTACAGTTGGAGGTCACCAAATGCAGCTAAAATAGTTCAAAGACACCGCCAAAAACTTTAACTGCTGTATAACGTTTCGCGTGATGAGCGGGAATAATTGTAGAGTGGCGGGGTCTAGGCGCTATTCTTCGTGTTCTCGATAAAGAACGACAACCGATGGATCGCCGTCGCTCGTGAAATGAACACGTGATGCAACATGCAACGTATATCCACACAGGTCATTCGAAAATACATATGAAAGCGTTTGGGAACCTTTTTGTAATTCCTGAACCAAACGATGAAATTCGCCCAATTCTTTTCTTTTCATGTTTATGTCATGGACCCATGCTTTCCTCGTTCTTTTATTTTCTCCTCGAGAACGATAAAAGCAGCCACAGTTTCTATTTCCCTTTCCCAGTTCGAAGAACTGATTGAGCTGGCGCTTTCCATAATTGAAAATTCACGAAAAACAAGCAAACAAGACAAACAGACTGAAATCAAATAAAAAACTGCCGAATGCACATATCAATTTGTGTACTACATCATAAAACGTGATAGTAATGTGTTTCTAAGCATGCTATCACGGTTAAATCATGACAACGTGATAGCACGTGAGCTCACGTAATGTGAGCTCAGTGTGTTTCCGCCTTTAAGGTAGTTTGAGGAAGTCCAGGAAAGTCTGGAAAGTCTTTGGGAAGTTTGAGTGTAGTAGAAACATCGCAGGATAATTTGGCAAACGATTTACCATCAGAATTAAAAAGTTTTGTCGATTGTTTAAATCCTGAAGATAGTAGAATGAAGGAAAAATGAGGTATAAAACTGACAAATCATTCTTGAAAGTCGGTAACAGTTGCCAGAAAAGTAACTCATTTCTAGTGCTGCCCATGAGACCAATAAGACGAGATTTTTATTGTTCTGAAATGATTTTTTTTACCTGAGTGAATTTACTAAATGTCGCGAGAGTGGCGCCTCTTTGTACCAACCAAAATGGATGGGAGTCGACATTCATGATGTTTGGGGGTAAATTAGGAGATCCCTCCAATCCCCATGCGTAAACCTACGATTTTTTTGGGGTGATTTATTTACACAATCTGACCCCTGCAGCGGGTCAGTGTCCCAGAATTCACAACAAGCGAACCGCGTCCGCTGGATTACTTTTCAGTATTTAGCGCTTCCCGCAAACCCCAGTCCTAAACCTATAATATTTGTTTACACAATTTTTTTACACATTTACGGGTCTGCCACACATCACTGTACCAAAAACAAAAATTGGCATGGTCATTTCTGTGCTCCACGACCCAAAAATCACAACATCTCAGGCATTTTTGGAGTAAACCTATTATGCACAATTTTTGGTCTATGGGCTCCTGGTCTAAATGTAGTACACAAAAAATGCGGAATGTTGATGCCAAAGTCTACGGTAATCCTCATTTCCATAATTTTATAATCTTTTCATTGACGTCTTAGGTCACATACTTTTAGTTTTATCAAACAACCACCTACGTTGTCAAGTCAGAAGTCAGAATGCAACAGATGCCCAGCACGTGACGACGCTTTTAAACAGACTCCGCGATGCCACTTTTGATTGATTGCGTTAATTCAATTTATCACTTTGTGGTGCACTAACAGGGAAACAAAGATATAAGGCGATCAAGTGGGAAATTATTCGGAAATGTAGGAAAGCGAAAGAGCAATGGATCGATAATAAATGCAAAGAAGTGGAAGATAAATTCGAAGTAGGAAAGACTGATGAAGCATATAAAATAATTAGGAGAAATTTTAGAGAAATTGGATCTAGTACCAAAAACATTAGAAATGAGGCAGGAGATATCCTAATCGGAAGTGGGGAGAAGGCAGATAGGTGGAAAGAATATTTAGGAAACTTATATGCGGGACAGGAAGTGCAAGATATATTAGAAAGCGAAAGCAGTGTAGAGGGGGATAACCTAGGGAGTCCTATAATGAGAGAAGAGTTTGAGATAGCACTAAAAAGTTTAAGGAATAATAAAGCACCAGGTATAGATGGCTTGCAGGCAGAAATCTTAAAGTGCGCAGGTCAAGAGGTAATAGATCGTTTATTTAAATTAGTTAGTCGCATATACCTGACAGGCGAGATTCCAGAAGATTACAAACGGAACATCATAGTAGCTTTGCCAAAAAGAAAAGGCGCGGATAGATGCGAAAATTTTAGAACTATCAGTTTAACTTCCCATGCGTCAAAAATTTTAACTAGAATTGTGCAAAGAAGGATGGAGAAAAAGGCGGAAGAAATATTAGGAGAAGATCAGTTCGGATTTAGACGAAATAGAGGAACGCGCGAGGCCATTCTAGCTTTACGAGTAATTATAGAAAAAACGATAGAAAAGAGAAAGAGCGTCTATATAGGATTTGTAGATTTAGAAAAAGCCTTCGACAACGTAAAATGGGGGAAGATGTTCGAAGTGCTGAGAAAGGTAGGGATGAAATACAGGGACAGAAGAATAATACATAATCTCTACAAAGAGCAAAAGGCAGTTATAGAATGTGAGCAGGAACAAAGGGAAGTAGATATCCGGAAGGGAGTGAGACAGGGATGTGCATTGTCACCTCTAGTTTTCAACTTATATATCGAAGATGCGATTAATATTGTTAAGGAAAGAACAGCCTCAGGGATCAATGTACAGGGCCAAACTATTAACATGCTCAGATTTGCGGATGATATAGCAGTGTTAGCATCTAGCAAAGAAGAATTAGGAGCGGCTTTGAATGAAATGGAAGCAGTTTTGACACAGGGCTTCGGCATGAAAATCAATAAAAAGAAAACTAAAATTTTGGTATGTAGGGGATGTGAAAATAGAACTAAAATGGAAATACAAATTGGAAATGAGAAGATAGAGGAGGTCGCGGATTTCTGCTACTTAGGAAGTAAAATAACTCAAGACGGTAGGAGCACTAAAGATATAAAACAAAGAATGGCGCAGGGCCGAGTTGCGTTTAACAAAAAGAAACAACTGTTATGCTCGAGAACGGTTAATATAGAGACTAGGAAGAGACTCTTAACGTCGTATGTATGGAGTACGGCATTATACGGGTGCGAAACTTGGACAATAGGAGAAGCGGATAGAAAAAGAGTAGAAGCGTTTGAAATGTGGTGCTACAGACGCATGATGAAGATACCGTGGATAGATAAGGTTAGCAATAGGGAAGTATTAGAAAGAGTTGGGGAAAAGCGAAAGGTATGGAAAACAATAAAGAGTAGGAGAGATAGGATGGTAGGACACCTTCTAAGACACGAAGGAATAGTTCGTGACATACTAGAGTCAGAGATAGGAATAAAAAGAGGTAGGGGTAGGCCTAGATTAGACTACTGCTCTCAAATAGTTAGGGATGTAGGATGTTCTACTTTTAGGGAAATGCGTAGGTTAGCTCAGGATAGAAAAGAATGGAGGTACGCGTCCAACCAGTCTTCGGACTGAGAACCTTATGATGATGATGGTGCACTAACCTATTTGGGTTATTTGCAACATTTGCAACATTCACATCCACGGTCGTTTTGTATGGAAGTGCCTGTATATGTGGTGTAAACAAATGTGATATTATATTAATAATTTAAATTGTGATTAAGAAGGGCTTATATCAATAATCTGGGCTTCTATTAATAATCTTGCGTTATTAGGTATATTATATGGAATTAAATCGCAAACTGGTTCAACTATCCTGGTACCTATTGTATTTTGTGTATGAGTGACGTTCTTATCCCAGTGAACACCCTGCAACAGTGAATAAAAACACGTGTACAGAACAGAACAAAACAGAAGGGTGGCGAGAATTGAACCCCAACTGTAGAAAGATATTGGAAAAATGATGGGAATTTAAGCGACACCGCGCATTAGTTAGGGGCGGAAAGGAATTTTTAATAATGTTAAACACTAAACAGATTTTGTTTTATAAAGTTAAAATTAAAATAATCCGCAAGTAACGAAATTAAACGGAGAAACAAAATGAAAGCATTGAATATAAAAAACATGAAATGTAGAGAAATGAAGAAAAATATTACATACATTTAAAGAAGGGACTGGAAGTAAAATGGTATACATTTTTTTTAAATTTTCCCTTAAACGTGTACCTTGCATATCGCTGATGCTCGCGTCAAAGTATTCCCTGTTCACCGGGTAACGGGGACGGAGAACGCTTCGCTCGCTCCGCTGGTCGAAAGAAAAATATTTTGGAAACACTGGTTCATAGCTCGTAGCTAACCAGGTATCTACGACCAGGCCAGTAAATTAATTCGTTGATAAAATTATTAGAATGTTCCGAACGTAATTCCAAATTTACATATCAAAAGAAATTGATATATTCTTATTTCAATATTATTAAAACTGTAGAACTAAATGTTTCGGTTCTCGTTTTGTTGAAACTTTTTGGAGATCATTATGTTCGTCCCAAGATGTTGAGATTTCAGATACGTTTGCATTGTGGGACCTTACCTGCTTATCCCCGTGAATTTCGGCGTGTAATTGTGCGAAACGTAACGAACTAATCGACTAGTTTTACAAGGACAATTACCTTTTTAATGTATTGCGGACATTGAACACTTTTTGACAGCGGCTCCTCGGCCACGGCTATCTGCCTGCGATGGCATGGCATGCTGCTGAGCGTAAAATGTGAGTCCAGGTAAACGGGCAGTCGCATTTCCGAGTATTTTGGTCGCAGTGAAGTGACGATGGTCTCGGGGTTTTTGTACTGTGCACTAGATATACCGTAATTTAGTTTGAACGTCATACTTCTACGGTTTCTGCGCGTTTAGAGCTGAAAGATACTTTGTCACCGAAAGTGAAGCAATAGCAGTTTGTCATTGTGCTTGGTACCTTAACCTTAAACCGGATTTAGTTCAATTAGTGTTGGCGCTTGTCTCAAAATGTATTTTGTCTGGCTAGTTCATAGTTTTTGCAATAGAACATAAAGGTATGACATCATTTTAGTTCCATATTAGTGACATACTTAGGTAAGTCTTGTTTAAAAGGGGCACGTAGTGCCGTTATGTTTACATCTTTTTTGGGAAAAAATACCCGTACGGTTAATCATCAGTTGGCACCTCTGGGGCAACATGGAGAGTTATTACTATTATTATAATTTCTTCACAAAACTCTCGCCTACATGCCCTCGTTGAGTAATCTTTTTGTAAATACAAGACTGTTTACTTTTGCCTGCCGTAAAGAAGGATCTCTTTTATGAAATGGTAGTCATTTCGTAGCGCTTAACTTTGTCGGTGTTCGTTTGATTTCTGTTGTTTAATTGCTATATTTATTTGTTACAGGGGTCCTGGACATGACTGCCACGGAGAATACAATCCGTTTCAGTGTCCACACCCTGGACAAGGCCACCAAAGCAAAAGTCACCCTAGAAAATTATTATTCTAATCTCATAGCTCAGCATGTGGAGCGAAAACAGAGGTAAGCACTGATCATTGTTTAACCAATAAAAATTCATTATTCTGTTTTCGGAACATATTTTTCTGTTAAGACAATTGTTGTACTCGTAACTTGTTCCGAAAGGTTTACATAGCAATTACCCATGATATTATGTATATTATTAATTCTTTAACAATTTGTCAATTTTCAACTTATGGAGCAACATGAAATACTGCAATTTCAATTAAATTCGAGTAGCCAGGGGTGTGCTATGGGGTGAGAGGCGTAAAATCTTTTTTATGAAAATAGCACGATACTAATTTTTCGCGAGAATCGTCGAATATCTGTATTTTTTGTGTTGCTTTGCACCAAAACTTACTTTTATGTCAAATTGATTAGAACGCCAAATACATATTAGAAGTAACATTGCCCAGGATATTACATAATAATAATAATAATAATAATAACACCAATACATCTCGTACTAGATATTGATAGCGTTCCTAATGGATTCACGAAAGGAATCACTTTATTGCATGATATTTTCGGTTGTTGTTAGTTACCGAAGGAATAGGACTGTCATTGAATTTTACAAAAAATAAGTTCAGAGGAATTAGAAGATCCATAAGAATCAAAGACGTCTTTGATTAAAATAAATTAAATTGATAAATCTGATAAATTTCTGGCGTTTTAATTTGAAAATTAATGTAATTTTTGCTTTTAATGATTTAACAAATTGGAAAGTTGTAGAGTTTTCGATATTTTCATATGCAGAAAAAAATTATTTTTCGATTGCTACCTTTACCACCATTGTAACTATACATGGGGAGCAGAAATCCGCAAAAACGTAATTACCCATGTTATTTCTCCATGTACACATGGAAGGTTGTCACTCTGTAAAAATTTCTTTTTCTGCTTCCTGACCAGTAAGCACGATTTTGACCATCGCGACGCCGAAGGTGCAGGTTATGCGGGTGATTCAAATTCGAGGGCCACCATTGGGATTGGGACAGTCAACAATTTTCATTTGAAAAAAATGAAATAAAAATGTTTTCGAAAACCAATTTATTTTAGTACTACGAGTATGTATTTTGCTTCCTTTTGTTTCCGAAAAAAATTTTATTTCTAATTTTACAAATGAAAATTGTTGGCTGTCTCATGTTTCTGTATATTTGACGTCTACCATGATTAATGTGCTTAAAAAGGAAGCCGGATTCTGATCAGCATCATTGGCATACCAAATTAGCATTTAAATGCATTTTTCTCTAAAGCGGTAAGTTTTAGGGACTCGCAACAAGTATACCTTTTTTATAGTTAATCGAGCACTATTTCCATAAAACTAGTAATTGTTTTAAAATTTGTACCAGCGAACAAAATACGACAAAAACAAAAGAAGGCGTGGAGTGAAAGTTGGCGCCCTCTATGTTTTACTCAAAAGTAAGCAGATATTATTGTTTAGCTACCCAAAAAACCTTCCTATACCAAATTTCACTGAAATAACTTTAAAAGTGCAAGAGAAATAATGGAACAATTAAAAATTGTTCTTGGAAGGCCCATAACTTTTTAAGGAAGCAGAAATGTACTAAGAGAAATTGGTTTAGATCGGTTTCTTTTGACCCAAGGAAGCTGGATTTGAAGTATAGCTCATTCTTAACTGGACACCCTGTATATAGCCAATATACAACGTGTGCAAGACAAGGAGGGCCAGTATGGGGATATTGGAAATGACAAGAGATACGGATTTGGTTAAATGGGAAAAAAGTTGTGTAATTAAAGGACCAACAAAATGGCGCCTAGAAATCCTTGATAAGATTTTCTGTTTTTGAGTTGTTTTGAAAAAACTGAATTTATGGATTTTTAACTGTATTTTTTTCTGGCTTTAATATTAAAGTTAGATCGAAACTGACGAAACTTCTTCGTAGAAACTTTTGATGAAATTAAAGATTTCATTGCCAATTTTTTTATTCTACGTTTCGTCTTCGAGCAACCATCATCAACTTCATTTTTTTAAATGTGGTCCTGATTTTCTGATGTCAAATTTTATGAGCCCTTTTATTCTGAATTCAACAATGTACCACACATTATGGTTTAATTACGTTTCGACCCTTTTTTGGCCATCATCAAAGAATTTTTAAGATACGGACCTGTATTTCTCATAGTTTTGTAAAAAATATGTACATACAGTATAAGTTGGGCAATTTTTAAGTGCACCACAAGAGTTTTACGAATCTGTTAGATGATACTAGCGATAAGCACCTACCCTACTCTAAGCATAGCGCATCTTGCAGTTTTGGAAAATCTTGTTCGTTTCTGATATCAGAAGAAAGCCAAACTAACTGTATTTCTCATAATTTTTAGAAAATTAAGAACAATGCAGGTCCGTATCCTAAAAATTTCTTGATGATGATAAAAACGGGTCGAAACGTAATTAAACCATAATGTGTGGTACATTGTTGAATTCAGAATAAAAAGGGCTCATAAAATTTGGCATCAGAAAATCAGGACCGTATTTAAAAAAATGAAGTTGATGATGGTTGCCCGAAGACGAAACGTAGAATAAAAAAGTTGGCAATGAAATCTTTAATTTCATCAAAAGTTGCTACGAAGAAGTTTTGTCAGTTTCGCTCTAACTTTAATATTAAAGTGAGAAAAAAATATAGTTAAAAATCCATAAATTCCGTTTTTTTCAAAATAACTCAAAAACGGAAAATCATATCAAGGATTTCTAGGCGCCATTTTATTGATCCTTTAATTACGCAACTTTTTCCCCATTTAACCAAATCCGTATCTCTTGTCATTTCCAATATCCCCATACTGGCCCTCCTTATCTTGGACACGTTGTAGTTGTACTTAACTGTTAAATTTTCAGTTTAATATCTAAAATCTCTTCTGAAACTATATTTGATATTATTTATCTAACGAAGTCACAAATTACATGTGTTAAATAATTTTATTTTGATAAGTAGGTATGTATTAATTATTGCTATGTGAGTGTTCAGCTGATTTTGGCACAATTTGATTTTGAGCTATCTTGAGGTCAGTAACTTAGGAGGTCCAAAGTATATATTTTTTGTAGCTGACTCATGCAAACCATTCCTTGTCTTGGTCTAAAGTAGCGTTATTATGATAAATTGTAATTATGTACCTGATTTTGTCATAAAATAAATCATTGTCCTTTTATTGTATCTAAGTACATATTTGTTCCATTAACTAGTATAATTTTGTACATTGCACTATTCGATTGATCATTTTCTATACTTGTAATTTCAGATTAGCAAAATTAGAAGAATCGTTGAAAGACGAAAGCCTTTCCGAAGAGCAGAAGCACGAAAAACGGCTTCAACATGCTCAGAAGGAAACAGAATTTCTCAGGTTAAAAAGATCTCGTTTAGGAGTCGAAGACTTCGAACCACTTAAAGTAATAGGTAGAGGAGCGTTCGGGGAAGTCCGGCTTGTTCAAAAGAAGGATACTGGCCACGTGTACGCAATGAAAATTCTCCGAAAAGCTGACATGCTGGAGAAAGAGCAAGTAGCCCATGTCAGAGCGGAGAGAGATATCCTCGTAGAGGCCGATCACCAATGGGTGGTCAAGATGTACTATAGTTTTCAAGATCCTATTAATTTATATTTAATTATGGAATTTTTGCCTGGCGGTGATATGATGACGCTTCTTATGAAAAAAGACACACTTTCGGAGGAGTGCACTCAGTTTTACATTGCTGAGACGGCACTCGCTATCGAGTCTATACATAAATTAGGATTTATTCATCGGGATATAAAACCGGACAATCTACTGCTGGATGCCAAAGGGCACCTCAAGCTGTCTGATTTCGGGCTGTGCACAGGGTTGAAGAAGTCTCATAGGACCGACTTTTATAGAGATCTGAGTCAAGCAAAACCATCAGATTTTAGTAAGTATCTTTTTCAATTACATATTACGATATACTGCAGTATGTTGATTTACTATTATATTGTTCTATATTTGATCTCATTATGGGAGTATTCTGAAATACCCTGTAGTTCTAGCATTTTTTAAAGTTTTTAAAGCAATTTGTTTTCAACATCTCTATCTCTAAAATATATTCCCCTTCACTATTAATGTTTGGCCCAGTCCTTTGATCCCAGTGAGATACGATTGAGCTGATTTTGAAACAAACATAATCTCACTCACCCAATTTGATACAATTTATGAAAAACAAGTATTACGCAAACATAAAACCAGACCCAAACAAGATGATTCTCTTGGATTGTAACATATATTGGTAGTGTTTTTTTTGAACCTGAACAACACAATATTCAATCAAGGTTTTAATGCTGTCAAGAATGTCTGAACCATCTAGTACCTACAAAGAGAATATAGAAGGGGAGTGAAAAACAGATGTTTGCAGTGGGCAACATCCGCTTTCTCGTGTAAGTGATGTTTAGGAGGGTACTTCAGAACCACCATCGTGAATCAGTCACTCCCACGTATATTGCTAAATTGGCAATTTGGGAGTCAACCCACCTATTGAGGGAACATTATAGGGTGATGAAATACTGCTTATTAATTGTTACAATTATTATCATTACATAATTGTAACATAATTGTAACAATTAATAAGCAGTATTTCATCACCCTATAATGTTCCCTCAATAGGTGGGTTGACTCCCAAATTGCCAATTTAGCAATATACGTGGGAGTGACTGATTCACGATGGTGGTTCTGAAGTACCCTCCTAAACATCACTTACACGAGAAAGCGGATGTTGCCCATTGCAAACATCTGTTTTTCACTCCCCTTCTATATTCTCTTTGTAGGTACTAGATGCTTCAGACATTCTTGACAGCATTAAAACCTTGATTGAATATTGTATTGTTCAGGTTCAAAAAAAACACTACCAATATATGTTACAATCCAAGAGAATCATCTTGTTTGGGTCTGGTTTTATGTTTGCGTAATCTCGTTTCTTTTATTTACAGTAATAACGTCGAGTCCAATGGATAGCAAACGAAGAGCAGAAAGTTGGAAGAAAAATAGAAGAGCTTTAGCATATAGTACCGTAGGAACTCCCGATTATATAGCACCAGAAGTGTTTTTACAAACTGGCTATGGTCCACCTTGTGATTGGTGGTCACTCGGAGTAATAATGTATGAAATGCTCATAGGTTACCCACCATTCTGTTCGGAGAATCCCCAGGACACTTACAGAAAAGTAATGAATTGGAGAGAAACTCTCATATTTCCTGCCGAGGTTCCGATCTCTGAAGAGGCCAAAGATTCTATTATAAGGTATGTCTGTACATATTTCGATTAATAGGGTCAAGGTTCACCGATTTTTTACTTTATAGGTTTTGTTGTGAAACAGAGAGGAGAATGGGTTCACAAAAAGGCATAGAGGAGTTGAAGCTGGTGCCTTTTTTCCGAGGTGTAGATTGGGAGCACATTAGGGAGAGGCCTGCTGCTATACCTGTAGAAGTGCGGTCTATTGATGACACCTCGAACTTTGATGATTTCCCCGATGTGAAGCTTGAGATTCGTAAGTACATATTTTGTTTTGTGGAATTAATTTGTTTTCATGTTCCCATCGGCTTCAAAATTTTACAAGTTTCTGTAGTTGAACATTTAACACACCGATGAATTCGCATTCGAACATCTATTACTTAAATACAGTGAAATTTTCCTTGAGCTCAGTTTAATGAAAAAAAAAATTTTATGTTTATTCATCAATTTACTGTATCTATACCGAAAAAGAACTTAAATCTTCGTCCAAGATAAAAACACTTAATATTAAAATTCTGTGGGAGTTTAGTAAAACAGTCTTTTTAACCATAAAATCTTGGAAGTGCAGTTCCATTGTGCTGGAACCTTGTACTTTTACTAATTTGTGCAATTCTTTGCCACGGAGACATCTACATTATTTTCTGTATTTGAATGCCATTAAAAGTTCCCTTTAGTTAATATCTATTGATATGAAATTTTCACTTTTTTACTTGAAACGGCCGAAGAATTGTTACAAGCAGATTGAACATTGATTTACATTGACCCTTTTGTAAGAACACTACTCTTTCATAGGCACTCCCTCTTCTATTCGGGCATGTTGCGCTTTCTGTTTGCATAGGATCTTATTAGTAAATCCACAATACTTATGTACCCATACAATTTCCGTGTTCGTGAGTCACATAAATATGGATGCTTACCGTAATGGAAGGCAGCATAGAAAATAGGGTAAATAACAACTAGCACAACCTCGATTAATCGAACTAATTATTGTGAGCGGTCATTGGGGTAAGCAAATTGTTCAGATAATGACTCATTTGAAAGAGGGGCACCTTTCTGAAATTTTTATTTGTTGCATGTTTTAAACGATTTTCTTTCTGAATGATAAGAGCTTTAATAACTCTATTGTGGTGCCACATTCCAGAATGAAATTTAAAATTTCAAGGCCAAAAATCCAAAAAGGGGTTAGCAATTTTTTTATCTCTAATCTGAATATGTCACTGGATTTAAGATATTTTCAAATGGGTGTGACCGAAATTTAACAAAAAATATTAGTTTCAATTTTTTCCAGTAATGTTAAATTAGCAGCCATACTTCAGATGGGAATAAATTTGACTGGTTTCATCTTTTGTTCTGCTGATTTGTCATTTGTAGCAACTGAAGAATTTGCAAATTTCCTTATCATCATAAAGTTTTCAGTCCGAAGACTGGTTGGATGCATACCTACATCCTTTCCCATCCTGAGCTAACCTACGCATTTCCCCAAAAGTTGAACATCCTACATCTGTAACTATTTGAGAGCAGTAGTCTAATCTGGGCCTACCCCTACATCTTTTTATTCCTACCTCTGACTCTAGTTTGTCGCGAACTAAGCCTTCGTGCCTCAGAAGGTGTCCACCACAGTAGAGTTATTGAAGCCCTATCATTCAGAAAAAAATCGTTTAAATTGACCAACAAATAAAAATGTTGGAGAGGTGCCCCATTTTCAAATAGGTCACTCTGTATATTAACACAAAGCTTTAATTCAAGAATGTAAACTCTATTTGTGGTGTAAAATAATCTAACTGCACATAGGCACATTTTAAAAAAAATACATACCTACATGGATGAATATTTCGAAAGTGTCAATTCGCCTGTTCAGGTTTGTTATTTCAAAAGTTAACTTCCCACTTTAAAAAAAGTACTTGCTGCTTAATTCAATTAACTATTCTCACTTGGTTCCATACTCATTTTAATTGAAACAAGCATAGCCAAAAGAGTATTTTGAATTTTGTGTGGCAATCATCATTACCGTGCCTTGTTCACATCCGAAGTACACATACATTTTATTTTTTTACAATCATTTAACAATTAAATTTTGAAATATCCTGTCTAATACAGGCAGAGAAAATATGGAATAATGCGATGCAACCAAGAAATTGAATATAATAAGTATATTTTTCCCTTAATATTGTCTCAAAGTTTGTTCACGCCCACAAGCGTCATTACCGTGCTCCCACAAAATGTGCACAATTTGCTATTAAATACCCGGCACATTCGGAAAATTCCGACAGTTTTCGAACGTCTAATATGTAAATACAATGTATGTGTAACGGTCAGTAGCATTATTTGTTCAATGTAGGGGTAACTACGTGCTCTGAAAGCAGACGAACACGGCTTGTTACGTCAGCTCCGTCATTGTCGGGTTAAGTATTATTTCAGACATAAAAAATATTATATTATCACAAAGTATGTTAAAGTATGACTGTTAAGTAAATGGTAACTAAAAAGTTCTATTAAATTCTTCAATAAAAATTTGAAGAGACTATTACTTCAAAATCGTCATTACCGTTCTCGTCATTTTCGTGTTCTTGTGTGGACACGCAAATGACGATATGTCCACGACAATGACGTCTTATGGTTTTACAAGTGAGGAAATAAGGAAAATCATTACCGTGGGTTCGATTTTTTGAAAAAAAAAAACAAACAAAAATTATCCGTTGTTCGTGTTTATGTTAACGGTTATGATTGGAAAAGACCTAAAAGTGCAAAATTGACAGAATTTGCCACTTTTTTGTGCGTTCACGAAAACTGTCACGAAAATCAACAGTTTTGAAATATTCACCCACATACCCATGTACTCATGGAATAAAAATTCCCTACTTTTCAGGATTTCTGAAAAATGTGTAATTTTTCGTTGCCTTCCATTTCTGATTTCTTAGTAAGAATTTTCATTTGCTCTAGGAGAAGTATGTGGTGAGATACTTCTCCAGTATCTTCTGCCCCCATGATACATTTTTGGAAACATTGTACTGCTTCTCTATGTGCTAGTTGGCTGCTACGAGCTTTTGCATCTTCTGTTGTCTCGGATCCTCTGTACCGTGCAAGATGTCATTATCAGTCAGTGTTTCCATTAACTCGTCTTTCCCTACTGCCCATTCCCGAATTTTCTCTTCTTTTAAGAGTACCCTGAACTTTTTCCATTAATTCAATAATCTCGTGAAATTCATTTTCAGCCCTTTCTGTTTTTAAAGTTTATACTAATACTGAAAGACAGACTAAATTTTCATCATCTCACGGACTCTGCAGTTCACTATCGGTGGGCAAGAGCAGTCACCAAGATTTTTTTATTAAATCACCTTTCACATACTACCAAGTCACCTTTTTTAATTCGTCAGACAGATTTCGCGGTGTCCCCACAATTCTTTTTAAGAGGTTCTTTCGATAATGCAACTTTATAGTTTGGGTAACATTTTGATTCATAAATGTGCCATTTGATGACAAAAACATAACAGACATTTGTTGTATCACTAGCTAGTTCAACGGGATGAGCAGGTGGAATATCTAAAATTAGAATTGGGTACTTGCATGAATTTGGGGTTTTGCGAAATTATAATCTTCGGGAGGTCAGAAATACATTTCCAAAGCAATTTTTCTCTGAGCCTTGTAGAATTCAAATTATTGGGGAAAAAATATTTCCCGCTAAATATGCTTATGGCGCCATGTGTGAATTATTGAAACTATACGGTGACGTCAGTATGACGCACCTATGCATTCATAAATCGAAATGGCCGCTTCCTGTTTAGTTGACTGCTGTCTCGTAAGTCTTGAAATTGTTTGGTGTGTACGTTAATGGTGTTTGCTGGGAGAATGGAACTATGGTGGAGCTCAATAGCAATTCGTTATTAAAAATCCATTATATTTTATAATTCCCAACTGCGAATAGGTACAACAAAACCACTTCTAACCTCTAAACTCTGCTACCTATCGTGAACGCGGTTATTTTAAGATTGATTATGGGATTCTGCTTGCAAGAAACTTCTGCGGATATTTTACAGATGGATTTGTGATATTCGTACTACTTGTGAAATAACAACAACGTGGACACAAATGAGTGAAACGAAAATTCTGTGCTTGGCTAACCTATAACTGTCACTGTATGACAGAGCTCAGGGCAGCCACGGTGAAAAATTGAAATGTACTAATGATCCTGAAATACACTAATAATTAGTTTATTCTTCTTCTTAACTTATTTCCAGTGTTTAACTGTGCATTAATAAAATATTGATACTGCTCAGTAAAGTAATAACATCCAATTGAAGCGCTGATAATAAGTGATACAGTTAGGCGAGTAGGGCAAACAGACGCTAAATGTTGGCAATAGGCAAAAGTAGCACGTCAGGCTGTGACGACAGCTAGATTATGTGACGTCAATACGACTGCTCAAGGCCAAATGGCCCACGTGCTCCGCGATTTGAAACTAAAAATGAAATTATATTCTTATTACTGCACAAAAGAGTCTCATTTTATACGGTCACGATAAACTTAACACATATTTGCAAAATATGATAAAAAAAGTGCCAGTTTAAATTTATGCAAGTACCCAATTGTGTGTTCGGATGATCAAGGTTGTACTGTACCTACATTCTTACTTATCTATGCTTTTCCCCAAAAGTTGCACATCCCCAACTATTTGCTATTTGTGAATTAATAGTAGTCTAATATTGGCCTACCTCTACTTCTTTTGTCCTTTTAGTCCTATCTCCCTATAGTATGCTATTTATACAGATTATATACTCTTCTAGGATTAAGATCACTGTAGTTTATCTCTCATTGTAGGATAGTCTAGGTCGCCCTCAGATACACTAATATATCTCCTGCTTCCTGCCAGGCATGCAAGTTCCAAAAGTATGCCTTCCACCTTTTTCTTTTTCCGGTTTCCAATTAAGATGTCTCTTGCCTCATTTAGATTGTTTCTGCTATGACATAGATGTGAATTCCATGAAACTTCTAATTGTTTTACATCTTTCCTACTCCTAATCCTGCAAGTTATCATCCACTTTACATTTATTATCAATCCATCGTTCACTTTCCCACATTTCAGAATAATTTCCTACTTTACCACCGTGTATCTTCATTTCTCCTTATTCATCTAGCGATCTAGCCTATTTTTATATTTTCGCCTCTCTTCTATCAGACTCACATTATCCTTTGTTATGCAGGGTTTTCTATTTTCATTCTGTTTATGGCCATGTGAAAGCGCCTGTTTGATCTTAGGTTTACTGGAGTACAAACTAAAAACAATGAAACTGAGCCATGCGCACTGAAACTGTTAATATGTACTTACGATAACTATTGACTGCCAGCAAATATCCACGTTAAAGTGGTTAACTGGTGTGTCCACAAAGGGAGATTTCACTGGTACTTCAAGAAAAATAAATTATTTTGAAGTATCAAATCTGTTCAAGTTCAAAGTAATTACAGAAAACTGCAGACCACTGTTTTCGTCCTTGTGGGACTCTTCAGTACAGTGCTTTCTGCATACATTTTATATGTTAGTAAAAGAAAATCTGGATTTGTTTTTTCATTTAATGCCGAGTAGGGTATTTGCTCAAGGAGTAGTTGTGCGCATGATCCAGTACCACTCATATTAAGAAGTAACTTTCTTTTTACTTTTTATAACAGCAGTATAAGATATGGGAAATTTTTATTTATGGGTGTGAATGCCAATGTTAAAAACGCATCCTAATTTAACTTGTTCATGCAATATTTTACATCTTAGTTAATATCAGAGTGTTAGGAATACACTTAAATTGCTAATTTGTGCTTATTTATTAACGATATTTTTAGTAAGTATTCCTAAAGCATTAATTAAAAAATAACACATTTTTTGATACCTCTATGCAATTGTTCGACATTAAAGATATACAGTGAGGTTTTGATTTGGAAATGTTTTTCTTTGCAGCTTCTGCGCCACTGCCACAAGATGGTGAAGTGACTTACAAAGACTGGGTATTCATAAATTATACGTTTAAGAGGTTTGAAGGTCTCACACAGAGAGGTACTCCGACAAAGAAATAGCTGTGCATCAGTGAGCTACCGCGTCAACATTTTTAGCTTATTCAAAAGACGGTTTAATTAAAGAGGCACTTATTTTTAGAAAATGAGGCACTCAGTAGTCTTACACATATTTATGTTTACTAACTTGTTGTTAAAAAACGTAATGTGTTCTCTCCAAAGTTTTTGGGTACTTGGTAGTTTTCTAAAAATAAGTAATTGTTTATGTAGATAGGTCTGAAGCAGTTTTTGCACTGTTCGTTTTTGAGCTGTGAGAAGCTAAGGTCCTGTTACATCCCCAGTGACAGTTTTCTGGAGGATTATTTCGTGTGTGTTGCTGTGGATGCAACATGAGCTTGATGTGAATATGTTATATTTTGTTTTTCTTCTTTTTGTTACAAAGTGATACTATTATTATTAATTTTCATTTAATTTTATTAACTTATATAGACAATTTGAAGTGATTTTTGTTATTCGGAAAAGTTGGTAAGGATCACCTGATAGCACTTTTGCCCAAAAGCTTCTGTAAGTGAGATAATTTTGTTTCTTATTAAATATTAAGTTTCAAAAAAAGCACAAGTTGTATGCATTAGTTCACTTTTTTTAGTAATCTTTTTATATATTTGATTTGTGTTATTGTGTTTAGTTAGTTTAAAGAATGGTAGAAAAATAAAAAAAATCAAAGCTCATCAGAAAAGTATTGTTGTAAAAGTGTGATCTTTATATCTAAATTGGCCAATTAAAAAGTCTCATATGACAAGTAGATTTTCTAGGTGTTCGTGAATATTTTTCATTTTGTTACACATATCAGTATGTTGGGACTGTCAGTATCTTTTGCATGTGCCGTCTCGTGATAGAAAACGAAATTTTTATAACTACATTAAATGGCTCTCTATACTTTAAATAAAATTCTGTTCGATGAAATACATTTTGACAACTTGGTGCAACTATAGGTAGAACTATTTATCATTATAATTTTGTTATTTATTGCAATTTGTATTTTATAGTTGGTCTCGCTAACAGGAATTGTACATAATATAAATACTTATATACATGAAAGATGTGTATAACAAAGAAAGTTTATTAAACTATGTGCTTTAAAATTTGCTCCCATTTATTTCTCTCCTTTTATTAGACTGACTATACTTTGGACAATCATCGTTTTAATTTTGTTTTATTATTAATCAGAACCGACATTCATGAAAAAAACAAATTACATATAGTAATTTATTATGTAAAATGTGATAAGATACCTTTGGAACTGGAACCCAAGTCTTTCCATTTTTCTGGCATTCTATTCATGCGACTACCATAGTCGGTACTAATAGCTTATGGAGGTCGTTCTTATGACATCTAGTGATCGTTAAGTGGCCTAAGAACAAGTTTTCTCGCCCAAATATATTCCTAAATTGTTCAGTGTTTTTTTCTGATACAGTTAAATCTGTTATATTTATTTTTCCAAATTCACTCGCCTTTTTTTATGAAATGATCACATACAGAAACGTTGGTAAACCACTTCAGCAGTCCTTCAATATCTTTTGTTCTTCCGTATTATCGCTAATGTTTACATACCGGTTTCCAATTTACGACAATTTTCACCCTCTGCTATCCTCTTTCTGTCGAGATCCTTCTTGATCTCTACTTACATCCAAGGATTAAGATGTAAGAGACTGTGGTTAAATAATCAATTCAAGAATCAATTGTACCCCTAACCACATACATTTTGAAATACTATATACGCATTTCGGCAGCTAAGCTGCCATCTTCAGTGGCAGGGAAAAACCTATAGTAATAAAAATAGCAATAACAACATTAATGCAAAAAAAAAAAAAACAATTATATACATATATGACAATAATAATAACAACAATAATGATGATGTGAAACAATGATAGTGACAATAACAATAATATACATAGGTCAGGTATTTTCTGCTCACCACTCCGAAAGAATCGAAGTACACTCGATCAGCTCTCAAGCTAGAATGAACTCCGCACGGAGACAATCCCCAATATATACTTAAAGTGACGTAGCACTGACGTTACTTGTGACATCAACATTAATCGCACTAGGATAGAAATTCAATATCCGGGCATACGCTCATTTTTATACCACTCTATTCTTATTTTCACTATCACAAATGTACAAAAAGGTTGCCATTGCCATCTTTACTGCAGTTTCAATTAAAATATCCTATCTTCAGGATAATTGACTTGAATGAAACAAAAAGAGAAAATGAATCCCATATTACCAAATAACCTCGAAGGTCCATGGCTTATATGGGCTAGCAAATAACTACAGTAAACTGCAATAAAGAAGACCTTGACCCCTGCACACTTTCATTTTTCTGGTTAAACCCTACACGCCTACACATTAACGACATCTAACAATACGGAATCAGAAATTGGACCTAAATCTGAATTAATAAGTTTACCTTCATACTTGCGAATAAACATACTCTCATAAGCGTCTTAATTCCCTATTGTCCGATACCGACCTCATAAGCCGAAGATCCTTCTCATGTACAGGGTGGCCGGTATCAAAGATATGTTGGGCAACACTTGACTTCTCATTCCTATTATATCTAAAATGTGCCATATGTTCCTTAAACCTAGTGACGATTGTACGCCTTGTTTGCCCAATATAACTCTTGTCACAACTACTACACTTTATTTCATAAATTCCCGACTTCTGCCTGTCCTCTACTTTATCCTTGGGATTTCCCAACAGCTGCTTGATGGTATTCTTAGCGGTATATGCTACACATAAATTTTGCGACTTAAAAATAGGTTCCAAGCCTCTGGTATGTGCCAAACTATACGGAATTTTAACATATTTCTTATTCTCAATAGGTGACATGGAGAAAGTCGTGAAATCCTTAACAAACTTTTTGTGTCTAATTCTGCTTATCAATCTATCAACTAAGACAGTCGTGTACCCATTATGAATCGCAACATCTTTTATATATTTTAATTATTTTTGATATCTTACCTTTGACAGAGGAAATGACAACAATCTCTTGACCAGAAAGTGCAAAGCCGAAAGTTTATGTTGTATTGAATGTTGTGAATCATTCACAATAAACCTACTTATATTAGTATCCTTCCTATACACATCAAATTCCAATCCGCCAATGCTGTTCCTAACAACCAAGACATCCAAAAAAGGGATTGAACCATTTTGTTCCATTTCAAATGTGAATTTCACACTATTATAACGTGAATTTAAATTATCTAAAAAATCCTCAATTCTACTCCTCTTGGTATCGAAAACAGCGAACACGTCATCCACATAATGCAACCATACTCGAGGGAAGTACTCACTGTCTCTTTTAAACAACACTCCAAACCTACTCATGAACAGATTAGCCAAAAACGGAGATAAACTATTGCCCATAGCAGTCCCTTCCTGCTGTTCAAAAAACTTACCATTAATTTGAAAACAATTCTGGGACATACATAATGAGGTCAATTTTAAATATTCATCCACTACAATTCTGTCCACTTCATTTTCAGTCAGTAGCTCCTCCAAATATGCAAGTATATATTGAGGATTGTCTCCGTGCGGAGTTCATTCTAGCTTGAGAGCTGATCGAGTGCACTTCGATTCTTTCGGAGTGGTGAGCAGAAAATACCTGACCTATATTAGTGTTATTGTCACTATCATTGTTTCACATCATCATTATTGTTGTTATTATTATTGTCATATACCGGGTGACCACGAGATCAGGCTCACCCCTATAACATTTTTGTTTTTCAAGATATTAATTTGAAATTTGGGACAGTTAAATGACATGTAATCTGTATTATTTGGAACAATTAAAATTTTTCTGGCACTTCCGGTTTCACCGGAAATGAACCAACTTCCGAATTTTTAAATGGAACAGCCTGTATATTTTCACATTTCTGGAACCATCGTGTCATTCTAGATACGGTAGTGCCACTTTTGAGTAAAAACATTACCATAAAAAAATTTTGGACGCAAATTAAATCTTGCATCTAGACATCCATGACTGAAAGAAAACCATTAAGTCGGGGTCCTAAACTAGTGTAAAAACAAAATCATCAAATTAGGTCAAGTAGTTTTTCTGTTATAGCCATTTAAAAATCTAAGACACAGTTTTTCGGGTATAAGTCAATTTTTTTAAATGGAACCATGATGGCTCATCGAGATATTTCGATAGAGCTATTTCTTACGAACCATTTGATATCAAACACGATATCTTTAATTCAAAAATACTCGGAGATATCTTTTTTTTGTATCTGCTAAATAGTAAAAGAGACTCTTAACGTCGTATGTATGGAGTACGGCATTATACGGGTGCGAAACTTGGACAATAGGAGAAGCGGATAGAAAAAGAGTAGAAGCGTTTGAAATGTGGTGCTACAGACGCATGATGAAGATACCGTGGATAGATATGGTTAGCAATAGGGAAGTATTAGAAAGAGTTGGGGAAAAGCGAAAGGTATGGAAAACAATAAAGAGTAGGAGAGATAGGATGGTAGGACACCTTCTAAGACACGAAGGAATAGTTCGTGACATACTAGAGTCAGAGATAGGAATAAAAAGAGGTAGGGGTAGGCCTAGATTAGACTACTGCTCTCAAATAGTTAGGGATGTAGGATGTTCTACTTTTAGGGAAATGCGTAGGTTAGCTCAGGATAGAAAAGAATGGAGGTACGCGTCCAACCAGTCTTCGGACTGAGAACCTTATGATGATGAAATAGTAAAACAAGTGAAAACTAACACATTTACTCGAACATTTATTAACAACAGTAAACGTAGCATTCTTCCCGGCTTTATCTAAAATTTATTATGAATGCAACAGATTATAATAATTATTATTGTGCATTAGTATAAAATAAGGTAGGTACCTGGGTACAATAAGCAAATGAACAAATGAATTCCAGTTACTGTCAAGGAATTTTAATTCCTTTGTACCTGTACTTTATTTCTAAGCCAACTTAGGGTACCCAGGTGCTGACTTTATTTTATACTAATGCATAATAATAATTACTATTATAATCTGTTCTAGTCATAATAAATTTTAGATAAAGCAAGGGAAGAATGCTACGTTTACTGTTGATAATAAATGTTCGAGTAAATGTGTTAGTTTTCACTTGTTTTACTATTTAGTAAATGCAAAGAAAAATATGTCTCCTAGTATTTTTGAATGAAAGATATCGTGTTTGGTATCAAATGGTTCGTAAAAAATAGCTCTATCGAAATATAGCGATGAGCCATCATGGTTCTATTTAAAAAAATTGACTTATACCCGAAAAACTGTGTCTTAGATTTTTAAATGGCTATAATAGAAAAACTACTTGTCCTAATTTGACGATTTTGTTTTTACACTAGTTTAGGACCCCGACTTAATATTTTCCTTTTAGTCATGGATGTCTAGATGCTAGATTTATTTTGCGCCCAAAAATTTTTTATGGTAATGTTCTTATCCCAAAGTGGCCCTACCGTATCTAGAATGACACTATGGTTCAATAAATATGAAAATATACAGGCTGTTCCATTTAAAAATTCGAACGTGGGTTCATTTCCGGTGAAACCGGAAGTGCCAGGAAAATTTTTACTGTTGCAAATAATACAGATTTAAAGTTTAAATCATATAACTTGGCGTATGGGTTGACACATGCATGTGAACTAATTTGTTTCGACATTGACAGTACTGTGACATTAATACTAGTTTCCATGATAACATACGAGACAAGCAAAGACGTACAAATACATTGTTATCCAACATTATAAATGAAAATGAGTGAAATAAAGAGTTACAATGGAAAATTTGATTATTTCATCTTACGTTAATAATTAGCTGCCATATCAACTAGTTGCGTGCGAGAGAGACATCAAACTAACATGATGCGTAGATTATTTCAATCATACGCCAACTTATATTATTCAGACTTTACATACTATTTAACTGTCCCAAATTTCAAATTAATATCTTGAAAAACAAAAATGTTATAGGGGTGAGCCTGATCTCGTGTTCACCCGGTATATAATTGTTTTTTTTTGCATTAATGTTGTTATTGCTATTTTTATTACTATAGGTTTTTCCCTGCAACTGAAGATGGCAGCTTAGCTGCCGAAATGCGTATATAGTATTTCAAAATTTATGTGGTTAGGGGTACAATTGATTCTTGAACTTAAATCCAGGTATAGCTTTCTCAATTTAATGCAACCCTTATAAGGAACAACAAAGGCAGAAAGGTGCCTGGAGAACAATAACCACCAGGAAGTGAATACCAGCGGCCCATATAGGGAATTCTGAATTGCCTCCGAATTTAAGTAACAAAATGCACAGTGAACATGTGACGCTCAGTTTTCCACAACAGCCAAATGCTCTTACATGATGCAAATTTGTAACCCCGTGTCCCGACTGGATTCAAGGAGCTGGTGTGAAGACCCCCTGATCTGACTGGATTCAAAGAGCTGGTGTGACGATTCACACCACGTAATTATACAGGGACTTCTGTTACTTAGTGGTGAACTACCCTAATCATGAAAGGTATCGAATATTAAATAAAACCACATGTATTCCAGACCGATGAGTGGAGCCAGGCTTTAATTGTGAAATTAAATTAAATGGGGGCAAGTATCAAAGTGAAGTTACATTATCTACTAAAGAAAATGCAGTACAAAAAATGCAATTTACAAAGTTACAAGGAAAGTTTCAATTACAGCTATCGATTTTGAATTGATAAATTAAATATGTATTAGATATGTTGAATATGGCCAAATTTGAAGGTAGCGTATAAATACGATACCTAAATCTATCTTATCTAAGTTTCTACTGGAGGCTTTAGAAACGTGGCATGCAGCGACCGACATCGGTGGACGATGAATTCTTAAAATGTATTATTTTTCCAAATAGATTTTTGGACGGGATTAAAAGGTTACAACGATTACTTGTCTTTTTCGGGGACGCAATATTTTACAATGGCGTATTCTAGTCCAAAACGGTGCTTCTGGACTCAGCCTCTAAATATACAGCTGTATTACTTATTGGGATACACTGTATATTTAGACGGATCGGGGCGTTCTCTTATGAACGATTACTGGAGTTGTATTTACGGTCAGGTCGGTAAGACTTAAGCTCTTCGTCGAATAACAAAACAGAAAGAAAATGAAACGGTATTCTATTAATTTAACTATGTACATTTGAAAGAATTGAATCAATAAACAGAATTGAATGGATAAAAACAGAATTTATATACAAAAATACGAGATATTTACATTGAAATAAAACGCGGAGTATCCTGATGGTGCGCTGCGGCCCGTCGTGTAATAAAAACTGAACATTTACGGTGTCTCAGAGTTTTCGTGGGAGCACCGAATGGTGCTGACTCCGAGCCGGGTTTCGGTTGGCAATTCTCGTCGCAGCACGCGAGTGCAATCACCTGGGGGAACGCCGCTAGCTCTTCCGTTGCAAATAAGTAAATGTTCTACCTTAAGATTTCACCAAAAGCCGCCCATTACCCGGATGCGATCGATTTGCGCCAGTATATCATCCTGTTACAGGCACTAGGGCCGCACGGGATTGACAAATCGATCTAATCTTCATAGACAGACACTTTCAATTCCCCAGCATGAACGTATTTACTTATTTGTTACCAACAAGCTAGGGTACTTACTCATTAGTTAAAGGGCAGTTGCTATCAGTCAATCACACGGCAAAGTCGGAACGGTCAATCAAGTACTACTACTAGGTCGGATGTCAGCGGCCAGCATCATCTCTGATGCTGGGAGTATTTGTTCCAGCTGAGGTCCGGACGGCCAAATACTGAATTTTCTTCTGCGGAGCACCCACCTTTATAAGCGGTGAGTGGGGGCTTCGGCAGCGGTTTGACGTCGGATTCTTCTACGTCAGCTGTGGTGGCGGGTGCAAATTCAGCACGAATTCTTGCCATCTCGTAAAAGTGGGCGTCAAGAGTTTCTACGCCACATCAGTGCCGCTTGCAAAGATTGGTTTGGGAATTCCTATCATGTCGCATGACGTCGGTGGCACGTGGGGCGTGTTTCATTCTTTCATTGGTGCATGCGTATTCTGGCAAATTTATCATTTGATCAGGGCTTCAGTCTGTTTCAAATTACCAGTAACGATCTCGTATAACAATTACGGAATGCCACTCTAAGTTTGTTGGAGCTTTTAGGCATTACGTCTGTGCATTGTTACAAGGTTCAAAGCTCAAATTAATGAAAAAAATTGATACAATAAATCAATTAATTGGAACGTTAAATGTACTTCAGCTTAAAACCCTGAAAGATCAAGCATAATGTATAATAAAAAGCTTAAAATTAAGGTCACTGCAAATTCAACTTTTCTTGGTATTAATAATTATTGTATCTCACTGTACACGAATTTGTACCTATAACCTCTGAAGAGGAATATTTTTAAACTCATGTTTTATTGAAAATTTTTAAATAAATGCATTTTATCTACTATCAATACATAATATAAATTTTTAATAATAATAATAATATAATAACGTTTATTTAGCAAAGAAATGCTATAATACATACATAATGCAAAAAGAAATTCACAAAACTACAGATAAGCAACACAACAAACAAAGAAAAACTTAAATTAAAACAACACAAAAAAAAATCTAGAAACTAATAAAAAACTTATATTAAAATTAATATAAACATATAAGAAACACAAAAAATAATACATTGTAGCCTATCAGTTTTTTACTTCAAGATATGTTTTCTTCAGTTGCTTTTTAAAGCAAGCAAGCTGGAAAGTTTTTAGACTTTCATCCAGACCATTATAAACTAATATGCCTTTGTGAAAAATATAATTCTTCCCTATTCGAGTTTGCACTGTACTTAAAACAAAATTGCCTTTACCCCTTGTGTCATAATTATGGTTTTCTACAAATTTGGACACACAGTCACTCATATACTTCGGCATAATACCCAATTTGATTTTATGGATAAATACCATGGTCTGATATTCTATGTACCGACTTACGTTTAGCCAGTTAAGCGCACGAAGCATGACAAATAATGACATACTTTAGCGCACGCAACCTGTGAAGGCTACACTACGAGTTGGGGAGACCACATTTATTACCGGAACTATGTTACGCTACTGGCTTACGCAGATATGTTGCCAAATATTTGAATCTTTGTTTTATTTAAAAGAAAAAATCTCTTTGATTTTTTCCGTACAAAGCAGTTTCAGAGAGAAATAATTTTGTGTAACATGGCGATGGCACATAGTCCATGTCTTTAAAACGAAATTGTCAGCCATCCTTTGTAACAGTAAAGCGTTATTAATATCGAAGCGGCGTGTAAATACTCAAGAATAGAACAAAACAGTTCAAAATAGTAAGTAAAGACAGAAGCAAATATTATATTTTTTAAGAAATTTCAACACCCTGTATCTTATTTAGTTGTCATTTTGGGACATAATATGTTCCTTTGGGATTTTCGCAATATTTTTAAGTATTCTATATACTCTCGAAGTTTGTTACACTCGTTACAGATGACCCTGGTATTGGTGGATTCCAGCAGAAAAAGTACCTCCTAAAAATTTGATTGGGAGAACTAAGCCAATGGGTTGGGTTGGTAGGATTCAACAAGCTACATGGTTTTACAGCGAAAAAAAATTTCAGTTCCCCAAGTTACCAGGCTGCTGTTTAGCAAACTCAATTCATATACAAAAGAAGTTGCATTTTCCTCATGTTTTAGTTTTGTGGTCTCTTTCGTGAAATAGTCATGACAAATTTAGATTTTACCTGGCAAAATTTGAAGATTGTAGGTTGCTCGTGGCGTTGAAAAATTATTCGACTAATGTCTCGTAATTTTTATGCAGTGGCACTCATAAAATTGCTAGGCAACCTCTCGTTGCTATAATACAACCAATCACAAAGCCGGTATCACAGCAACGAAGCTGATGTCAGACTTAAGTTATTTTCTTCGAACATGATAATATGTATAATTTTTAGCTGAAACAGAAATTCAATTAAATCCGTCTATTTCTGGTCAACTGTGCAAAAATGGGCAATCGAATGATGATTACACTGATAAATATCAAGAAAAGTTGAATTTCCAAATTATGTTCGCCAATGTATTCCTAAGGTAAATATTTTACCTTTTAAGACACAAGTAGAGGATAGCGACTGCAGATGAAGAATTCAGAAAAACAGTTTATCGCAAGGGCGTACTATGCTTCCTATAATGTTTAGTATCTAAACGATCAACTGCCAGTCTCGGAGACAATAAAGAGAATATTTGCTTTGTGGATTACTTAAGAGTCCAGCAAAGCAGGTCAAAAGTTACACCTGCGGGGCATCGGGTCGGTGAGGTATCCGTTAGAAATCGGAGCAAACTATCAGCTGTGTTGCAATACCGTCGCGCTAAACACATTTATGGACACAAGAACAACGCACATTCAAAGCCCGCGCTTTCGGTACCTAGTAAATGTGACAACGCCACTCTGAGTTTACGCTCATTCGCTACGCGGAGGCAGCACATACCAAGGCATATTTTGCGTTTGCAGTGCTCTCGCTATACCGCGATTAAACCTTCATCCTAGTAAATCTAGCAACACGAAAGCCTGATTATGGTAGAAGAAGGTATATTTTATGTCTGTATTGAAACAATTTTTCCAAAACTGTAAATCTCTTGGTGCTATGCACGCGTGAAGTTGGTCAATTTCATGAGTGAACTGACACTTTCTAAGATAAAATTTTTAACTTTTCTTTCTATACAAACATAAAATAAAGTTTCGTTTATAAACTGTCCAAAATTCAACACTTCAATTTTCACCGTTTAGAAATGAGCATAGTACTACGAAGTCAGTTTTCAGGTTCATTTTAAAGGGGTTTGCCGGACTCTTAACAGTTGCCACATATAAGGCAATAGGTTTATAACGGTTTATAACAACATTCGATCAGACCGTATTTTGGTTTTCAAAACTGTCACATTTCTCTATCTCGAGGCATTGGCTTTTATTTCATTTTGCATTTTGTTAAGGGTGCGGAATTTGAGCACTAAAAACGAGACATGTAGACACATTTTTATTCCAACACTTAGAGACTCGCACTACTTTTATAGTAATATTTTTCGTTCGCCTTAAATAAATCTCTCAAATTTTTGAAAAATCCGTCTTTTTTACTATTTGTACACATATTTATCGTAATTAGAAAGTAGGGTTGTCTAAGTTAATTATTCATTATTCATTTTCGACCAAGAACGTCTTGATACGTTACTTGGTTTAACCGGCATGTTGGAATGAAAATTATATTGAAATCTCTCCATCTTGTGCATATTTGGGCGAGATGCACAGTAAACTGGACGTTTGACTGTAGTAGTAGTGTGGCCATTGCAATGCAGATGGCGGTGGCGCTTCAGTTTATCTTATCCTCTTATTTCTAAATAGAAAATAATAATTTAAATGTAAGACCGCCGAATAATCCTCCCAGATTTATTCGGTTGCCGCTAGAGCAAAAAACCTTGAAAATTCCAAGCTGTAGAGGTTCCAGTGGCGTAAAGTACACCCCCGCAGTCATCTGAGAGGCCCAATTGTCGAAAGAAAAGAAACACATAATTAACATAATGTAAAAAATGTATAAGGTAATTAAATAATTGGAATGCACAAAATTACTGGATGTATTTTGATACAATGATCATTCTTTGAAATAAGCAGGAATATGGCAGTGCCGAAACCATAATTCGAATTTTCATGTGGCCCGTCATCGAATCAAGGGCCAAAAAAACTTGATTTTTGTGAGAAGTTCCCTCTGAAGAGTTTGCAGCTGTGATAGAAACCATTCATAATAGATTGTGACAATATTTTGCATAATCCTAATCATACTTTTGGGCGATAGGTGGCAGCACTTTATAGACTAACAGCTGATAAATCCCAGCCTTAAGATTGTTCAAAAATTCAAATTCACTCATGTCTGCCTCAGAGCCTGGTTAAGATCGCACATCAAAATTTGAGTTAGAAGTTAAAATCTTCAGATAAAATGTTAAAAGATTCCAAAATAAGAAATATGTTCTGCTGTTTGTAGTAGACACCAATTTAGTTGCCAGCAGTAGTACACACGGCAGTCTACGACTAGACCAAGATCTCGTTGATTCATAAGCAACTTTTTTGGTCACAACTTGAAGGTGAGTAAAGTGGCACAGAAAAATAAAGTGGTGTTAGGGAACACAAAGTCCGGTGGAGTGGTGCCTGTGCTGTGCCGCAAATAGAGGTGTGGTGAGGTGGCGACCGTCACAGAACAGGAAGACTAAATTCTGAATTCCGATTTTATTCAGTCAGAAAAAGTACACTAGTTACTATTATTATTATTGTCATCATGCCATCTATTGTCAAGTCTGAAATTTATTCACAGAAGGAAAGCGTTTTGCGTTTATAACTTAAAAATTCAACCTAGTTTTTTGTTACGTAATAATGTTGGCAAACTGGTTGTCAGTTGTCAGACGAGAGTACATATGGCAGCTTCTCCTCCCTAACATTGACATAAATATAGAAAATAATTTCGCTCCAAGTAGCAGCTGATAAGTGATAAGATTTCCAGTGATGTAATTTGCAACGCATATATATCCGGAATGTGAGTAATACCCGGAAATGTATAATTAACGTTATGATAATTAATTTGGCATTATACCATATTTCTGTGTTGACGCCCATTAATTTTTATTTTTAGATTGTTATAAGTTTGCGTCGAAAATGGAGGATATTTTCCACTGGTGCCGAGAGGGTAATTCTCTGCAGGTCAGAGTATGGCTCGATGATACCGAACATGATATGAACCAAGGGTTAGTACCTAGTACCTGCTAGTTAGGTTTTGTGACATCTCCTTATTTGGAGTTGTTTGATTAATCCCATCTTACACGTTGAAATTGTGTCTTAAAAGACATTTAATTAACGTAATTGTGTTTTAGTGATGATCATGGCTTTAGTCCTTTACATTGGGCAGCAAAAAGGGGGCATACGAAAATTGTCGAAATGCTACTTCAGAGAGGTGCTCGAGTTAACGCCACTAATAGAGGTGACGATATTCCATTACATTTAGCAGCTGCTCATGGCCATCATGATATAGTGTTAATGGTATGCATTTACATTTTTGGTTGTTTTATAAATTTTTAAATTTCTCTTTAAACTCTTAAGGTCCGGTTGTTCAAAAAAAAGTAACACCAGCTTCGTTGCTATGATAAACCAATCAGAAAGCCGGTATCAGACTTAAGCCGGTATTGGTTTTTTTGAACAACCAGACCTAAGTATTTGATTTTTAATTGAATTCTTGTTATAGCTACTTCGCCAAAAAGCTGATCTTAATTTTACAAATGAACATGGCAACTCTCCTTTGCATTATGCATGTTTTTGGGGCTACGAGGACATAGCTAGAGATCTTGTTCTCCATGGAGCTATAGTGTCAGTGGCAAACAAATATGGTGATACTCCACTCGATAAGGCGAAAGGAAATTTGGCAAAATTGCTGCATGATCTTGCAGTTGAAACGGGACAGGATTTGAAGAAAATAAAATTCAAAGACCAGAGTTGGTTAGGATTGAAGACACGATCACGTGATGCTACCCTTTCAAGGTATAAGGGAATAAATATTAAAGATCTGTCTTTGAAAGAAAAAATAGCAACAAGCCCTAGCGGGGTAACTTATCGAGGTATATGGCAAAAGAATGAAGTGATTGCCAAAATTCTGGCTGTTCGAAATTGCACTTCAAGAATCTCACGTGATTTTAATGAGGAGTTTCCGAAACTAAGAATTTTTTCTCATCCTAATATTTTACCAGTTATTGGCTGTTGTAACTCCCCTCCAAATTTAGTTGTTATCAATCAGTATATGAATGTAGGATCTCTATATCGAGTACTGCATGAAAGTAGCGGTGTTGTCGTAGATAATGCACAGGCTTTATGTTTTGCTCTTGATGTAGCCCGAGGCATGGCATTCTTACACAGTCTCGAAATAACAGTACCTGAATATCATTTAAACAGTCGACATGTTATGATTGATGAAGATCTGACTGCAAGAATTAATATGGCTGATGCAAAATTTTCCTTCCAAGAGAAAGGACGAATATATTATCCAGCATGGATGTCTCCAGAAGCTTTACAGAAAAAATTGACCGATCGAAACTGGGAGGCATCTGACATGTGGAGTTTTGCTATTTTATTATGGGAGTTAGCAACACGTGAGGTGCCATTTGCTGATCAAAGTCCAATGGAAGTTGGTATGAAAATTGCTCTAGAAGGTTTGAGGATTTCAATAAAACCAGGAATTTCCCATCATTTGGCAAAATTGATAAAGATCTGCATGAATGAAGATCCAGGGAAACGTCCTACATTTGATATGGTGGTACCTATTCTAGACAAAATGAAACGTTAAGCAGCTTTGATGCAGTTTAAAACCGTAAGATAGAAGATAAGGTGTAACCGGGTGTAACCTTGCAGCTTACGAAATTAATGCAAGTCTTTACTTGTGGTGCCTCTGAAAATAACTTATTTTATTGTTTTAATTTTACATGATTTTTAAAAAAGACGAAACCCCTATATTTATCATTGTCCCGTGTTGTATTTGTTAACAAATTAACTTTAATTGTCTGACACTGCCTTTATATTGCCTTAAGATAAAATTTAAAACCTTGAATGTATAATAATTGTGTGAAGTCTTAGTTTTAACATTAGCATTTTAAGGTTTTATTTTAACATGTTGAATGTTGAACTGGAACGGTATTTGTTGAATTTTTTATCTGTATTTATTAAAACGTATATCTACAAAGTGTTTATCATATTATATTTTAAAATATTTTTTAATAAAGATTTTAACATCATTCGTTTATTTCGTTATGCCGATGTTTTCCATATAAATTGCGGCAAGTGGCTTAGATTGGGCAGCTGCCTAGGGTGCTGCAATAATAATCTTTATCGTGTATGAAAAGAAATATGTACATATTTATACTAAATAAATAGACAAATTATGCATTGCACGGTATGTGAGAGTTCAGCATTGCTGTTCTTCCACGCTCTCTTAAACCCATATTAAAACAAGAAAATCATGTACAGAATCCCTAAAAATAAAGTTTTTTACATGTGTTTTAAAAGTTAAAGCATAAGCGAGCTCGGATAACCTGCAACTGTATTTAAAATTTTCTCTTAAAAAAATTGAGTAAGTACTTACTAAGTTCTGGCACTCGTGCCATCACCAGACGCCAAAGTGAAGTCACAACTGTGAAAATCATTGAAAAAATTCATAAGGTGAATATGAGAGGATGAAAGTTCGGAGATAATGACTGTCAGTGCTTAATTAGACTGCTATGCCTCATATAAATTCAAATTATTTTTATATTATGTTGTTGGGTTTGTAACTAATTTTCAACTTCTTTTCACATCTTATACATATAAGTAGGTAGGCCTTCTCTCGTGGAGAGTGTGGCGAGGGCTCAGTTGACTTGACTAGAGCAACCTCGGCAAGTGAAAGATGTGGGTTCAATTCCTAGCCAGCGCTCGTACATTACTTACTTCTTCAGTCGGTTATAGATTACTGATTGAGATTACTGAATCCAGTAAATTTACTTTTCATGTAGGCAACCCATTGTACAAACTCGTGTTCTGCTTGTTGTAAATATATTGTTAGTACCCATTCTTTCAAACTGTTAGTGGTTTGAAACCGAAAAGGCAAATACTAATATTGAAACTAATGTTCATAATGTTTCTTGAGATCTCCAGTTGTTCTTAAAATTTTTAATTTGATATTAAAAGTACTTACCTATATGTCTCAGTTTCCTCTTATAGCGCAGTAGCGACTTGCAATTTCTTTTAGTGGGAGGGCATAGAAGATCGGAAATAAAGATTTTTGGTTATACGGAAAATCCATTCTCCTGTCTTCCTTGCTGGGAAATACTTTAATTACTTTTATCTGCAAGTGTCGAATAATGTGTTCATTATACGTGTGCGTTTCGGATCGCATAATAAGGTTCATTATTCAATAACTATTGAATAATGAATCGATATTCAATGGGCTGTAACCAATCAAACAATTCCTAATGAAGCACTGAGGTTGCTTTGGTGTAGAAAACGTCCCCCCATACAATTTTGAAACTTAGAAAATTTCATTTAAAACAGATGTATTTAAGAGGGTCGACATTTTTAGAAGCACATCGACCAGATGAAAGGGACGACTCGGGACGACGCCCCTATTTGCGTTACGCAAATAGGGGCGGAAAAGTAATAAATCGTAAAGATTTTTTCAAAAATGTTTCATCGTACCCAGAAGAACGGGCGAGCCGCGTGAAAAAATGGCCGTCTCCCACTTTTCCGCTACAAAAATTGCAGATCATGGTGGGAGTCCCGACACGTAAGTCGAACGACAAGTGAGATAGGGCACCCTCAAATTAAGGGCAGCTTTTTATACCGGCCAAACTCGAGGGCGCCTAGTAATTTTGAAGGCGGATTTCGATAGCTCCGTCGATTGGACCGAAAATATCCCATAATCATCACCCTCAGGCCGCAGTTGCTAAGGAAAACCTAGAGAAATCGGCATCTAACTCGTCCGAGGGGATGAAGGTGAAACGTGGCACGATATGCGGTTCGAAAGAAGAGATTCCAACGCGGTGCGTAACTAAGTTTCTTTTCGACCGTCCAACGTCTTGTTGAAGTTGTGAAAACGGTCAACAGAAATTTCCGGAGATCGTGAAATCTCCAGTTCAAACGTCCAACTGTCAAATTTTCGTCGAAAGTGCCAATATTTGCATGTTCCAAAGTAGCTCTCCGATCGGGATTTATTTACCCTCAGAGCTCAGAGGTCGCCACAACGCGCGTTCCCTTTTGATAAAGTTTACACACCCTTTGGAGATTACATTTCGATATATGCAGATTGCCGCCACACCGTGTCTCCACACCAGGACGAGTGCAAATGTCGTAGATTTTGGGATTTTACGGAAATTTTTTTCAATTTTGATGAAAATTTTTTGAGGTCAAATGTTTTTGCACGGGTCGACGATCTGTTACGTTCTCTTTATATCTGTAGATTTAGATTTGCCAAAAAGTATTACACGGAGGTTGCAAGATGCTCTTAGAAAGTACGTGTTTTTTCAAATCTTCCTTTTTCGTCTGCCTTTCCTATGGGAGGCTCCGCATGTTTCGTAGTAAGAATACAGTTCTCCGAAACTCACTCTTTCGATATCAAATCTGTCTAGAAAATTGAAATCGGTCAACATTTGAAAAATTATTAAAAAAGCGAGGGGTGCATTTTCGTTTTGGAACGCTCCAAAAGTGCACTTTTCTAGACGCCGTGGAGGATTTAATTTATAACCTACGCTCGAAGATATGGATTTTCTAGTATCTTACAGCGTTTTCCTGCCGCCAGTGGCGTCCAAAGCAAAGATTGCATTTTTCGACCCCCTTCAATTTTCCGAAAACTAACAGGTGTAATAATGTAAATGGGTTCGATGGGTGGATGCATAATCCCAAAGACAGTAATTTTCTAACGCAGCTCCCGATCGGGGTTTGTTTACCCCTTTTTAAGGTGGGTTGAAACTGGGGGTTCTATTTCTTGTGGCAAGTCAAGGAGAGTATTTTGAAGATATTTGTAATATACTTAGTCCCGATTTTTCAAAGAATCCAACACCGGATTAAATCTGACACCGGCTTTGTGTCTACGATACCGGCTGTCTGATTGGTTGTATCATGGCAACGAAGTCGGTGTTGGATTCTTTGATAAACCGGGCCTTAAGAGCAGGTCAAAAGTTACACTTGCGGGGCATCGGGTCGGTGAGGTATCCGTTAGAAATCGGAGCAAACTATCAGCTGTGTTGTAACACCGTCGCGCTAAACACATTTATGGACACAAGAACAACGCACATTCAAAGCCCGCGCTTTCGGTACCTAGTGAATGTGACAACGCCGCTTTGAGTTTACGCTCACTCGCTACGCGGCGGCAGCACATACCAAGGCATATTTTGCGTTTCCAGTGCTCTCGCTGTACCACGATTAAACCTTCATTCTAGTAAATTTAGCAAACACGAAAGCCTGATTATGGTAGAAGAAGGTACATTTTATGTCTCTATTGAAACAATTTTTCGAAAACTGTAAATCTCTTGGCGCTATGCACGCGTGAAGTTGGTCAAATTCATGAATGAACTGACACTTTCTAAGATAAAATTTTTAACTTTTGTTTCTATAGAAACATAAAATAAAGTTTCGTTTATAAACTGTCCAAAATTCAACACTTCAATTTTCATCGTTTAGAAATGAGCATAGTACTAGGAAGTTAGCTTTCAGGCTAATTTAAAGGGGTTTGCCGGACTCTTAATATTTTTTTAATTCGTCCTGGTATTTATTGTATAATCAAACCTTTCGTACTTCTATGTATGCAGGATGTCCCAGGGATAACTTCTACCTCAAATATTTCAGAAACTAGTGGTTACCTATTAACAAAAACCAAATAATGAAAATCGTTTTAGGACTTTCTTACGGGAAACTTAGGTACACTACCTGTTTTGATCATTGGCAACCACATAACATCTATCATCTACGAAACACAACACCCAGAGAAAGACAAGTCACCTTTAATAAATTAAGCCACTGAGAGTTCCTCTAGTAACTGCTATAGTAGTACTCCCTTGTCTGCTAATTTATAGTGTTTCCATTTACTGATTGACAGTTTTTCACTTAGGTATTTACATTATTTTGCATCCAAAAACCGATGGGTAGTTTGATAACAAAAGCACTTTTTTTCTCAAAATCTGGAACTGTTTAAATATTTGAGGCGGAAATTTCTCTGGGACACATTTTATAATCTTATATGTATAATAACAAATAAAATAATTATACTTACCTTTAAAATATTAGTTCCTAGACAGAAATATTCTTCGACTCGTTTCTAATAATATGAATACTAATTATTATTAATATTCGTGTTCATTCCAGACACACAAATAAAAACAAAACCAACACAGCAAGACATTGCAATAGAAAAAAAACAGACATTATTTACATTACATTACAACATTACACTGTTGGATTAGCAGTTAAAATTATAATATTGTATTTCGTGCTCATTACCAGCGCTCTTGCATGTGAGCCATGGACTGCTTGGTGCTCACGTAAGCAGAGGCCTGATCCGTTGTGGAGCACGCATCTTACCATGTTTGCTCTGCATCTTTGTTTGAGACCGAAGTCAATTTAAGTCCTGTTGTATTGCCCATGATAGGTCGTCCCCAGGAGGGAACTGTTTTTCAAGCGATTGTACCATTTTCCCTAACTCGTTTGTACTTTGTACTTTGCATATGATTGATGCTGGGACAATACCAATCAATAAATTTAGATGACCTGTTAGTGTTAACCTGTTATATCCAGTTACAAGACCAAGTTTGTGTACATGGACTAATAATTCTATCATTCTTATACTGTTGCGGCGCATTCGACAGTTGGGGAACAAAGCAACTACAGCGGAAGGCAGAGTGTGAAGTAGGTTGTTGAAGTAGCCATCTTTGCTTGATTTATGGTGGTAACATGACGCTTTGAAATATAGAGTACCGTCAAGTGTGAGTTCCAAGAAGGCTTGTTGGGAGAAAAGCACAGAATGGCCTTCCCAAGTAATTCCATTTCCTTGTTTAGTTGGAAGATGGAACAAATAGAATATTATATTATTTGTTATTATTATAATCTTCTTACAAGCCGATGTCATCTTTCATGGTACGAACGTTATTGCGCTATTTTCTAGAAACTTTAAGGCTAAGAAATGATTAGCTTTTCAGTTAAGTTGCTATTTTTGCTCATCCTGCAACCATAGGAACGTCAACCCTATACGGCAGGAATAGAGATGATCACCTTTATGTTCTGTAAAGTGGTGTTTGAAGGATGTCATCGATTCAAAATATTTTCGCCTATGGGTCTTAGTCTGCACAATTATTTGCCGGTGTTCAATAAAAAACGTCGAAAAATATTTGACTTCTAGAACTTGCATTCTTCCCAGTGATTTTTGTGGCCATTGCATGCATTATTCAATGTTATCATTTAAATATGGTTCATATTAAATGAGGATTAGATATTCGAATGGAACAAAAATGAGTACACCGTTGACAAAATTGCAGTTCTCAAACATAACGGAAACAAAACCCTGGCCAACATGCGCAGAATAATCATACTACAGACACAGATACAAATATTGAATAGCGAACAACCCCTAAAACACGCGAGAACGGGAATAAGCTGATAGTTGCGCGTGGACGTGTTAAATAACAGTGCGAGTGATGGAATTGAGGTGAGGATGCAGAATTTGCAGCCCTTAAACAAGATATGGAGCCATCCAGCTCAACCCCCAGTCCTACAGGTCTAGCGGATTCTACATTTACCAGGTAAAAACAGTATAAATGTAGGTAGCTTAATCGATTTGTATTGGTTGCTGCACTGCGAGTGGCGGTCGTGATATAATTATGTCACAAATTACCCCACTGTGAGACAATTCGCCTGCAAGCATGTATGACACTATGACACACTAAATTACAATAGTTTGTCTTTTGACCTACTTTCAACCCTTGCTTTTTTAAGTACAAATAGCCATTTCGCAATTATTACGTCAACTATTTTTAAAATTTAAACGTGGGTAACTGAAAATAATTAAATCTGTAAAAGGTTATTTCCATTGATTCATTTTTTGCAGTCAGTCGAACGATTTATTAATAATTATATTTTTACGATTTTGCAGCGTAAAGCAGGAACCAAGTTCGAACCCTTCCAGTCCGGCAGAAGCTTCTAGTCCAGATTCAGGCGTTTTTAAAAATAAAGGTACGTTCTCATAATTATTTGCGATAGAAATATATGCGATAGAAATATATAATGGAAAACAATATTTTGGCACCAAATTAAACGCTCGCTACCTATAAAATCTTAAATCAGCTGAGTAAGAAATTGTAAGATTGTCTGGTTGGTTCAGGTTTATGGTCAGTTCAGTCAGACTGATCAGTCAGGTCAATGCAGGTCAGTAAAGATCAGAAAATGTCAGTTTAATCAATATGGTAAAAATATATCCATTCATTAAATTACTATGTTAATTACACTAGGTACCCAAATATTTACATATGCATATAAAAATCAAATATAGCAAGAGCAACTGAACGTCACTGATAAATAAAACATGGAGTGGAGGAGTGGTGTATCTCAAGGTCATTTGTTCAGAATTGCATTTTATTGAAGTAACTCATTTTGTATTGTTTTAATACACCTTTGGGCTTTGGCACCTCCCTACATAATTATATTGTACAGGGTGAATAAACAAAACGGCTCTTAATTTATTCTTTAGGGGTTCACAGAATTAAAAATATAAGTGCTGACATGAATGTGACGCAAGGTCACCCTTGCGTCATAGTCATATTTCAAAAATATTTAATTATACGGGTTGCTTCATAGAAGTATGGCAAAATAAAGTTATATTTCTTTATATTAATTTCCATTTCGAATTCTCCGTAAAATTCAGAATATACCTAAATATTTTTCAAGTATTTTGCCATTTTTTCGAAAGAAATACGTCATAATTGCCGTTATTTTACATCTTACTTCAACTAGGATAGGCCCGCTGGGCAACATCTACTCTTGCCGGTAAAACTTGCATTTTTCGAACAGGTTGAGTACAAGAAATTGGAAATTTAAAATAATCCAGAATTTGTAAAGTTGTTTAGGTATTTTGAATTTAAATCAAACGCCATGCATTTTGTTTCGAAAGCCAGATACTCCTTCAAAATCTAAAAGTTTTTCTTATGCGAGCAGGGATGCCCCATAAGCACATTTCCGAACAAATAAATCGACCCGCTTTATATCTATGATGAGCAATATTTTTTCTCGTTTGAGCAAACTTGTATCTGCTTACCAGTTCCCCGTACTAAACATCCGTTAACCTCACAGCTGCTTTGATGAAGATCATGGAAATGCTATGATGTTCTTTCCTATAAGCTACAGACACTCGAATAATAAGAACGTTAATTCATTAATTAATTGACCCCTGGACCATCACCATATGGTTTTCAGTCCGAAGACTGGTTGGACGCGTACCTCCATCCGTTTCTATCCTGAGCTAACTTACGAATTTTCCTAAAAGTAGAACATCCTACATCCCTAACTATTTGAGAGCAGTAATCTATTCTAGGGCTTCCCCTACCTCTTTTTATTCCTATCTCTGACTCTAGTATGTCGCGAACTATTCCTTCGTGTCTTAGAAGGTGTCCTACCATCCTATCTCTCCTATTATTTATTGTCTTCCATACCTTTCGCTTTTCCCCAACGCTTTCTAATACTTCCCTATTGCTAACCTTATCTATCCACGGTATCTTCGTCATGCGTCTGTAGCACCACATTTCAAACGCTTCTACTCTTTTTCGATCCGCTTCTCCTATTGTCCAAGGTTCGCACCCGTATAATGCCGTACTCCATAATCGGCGATCTCCTCTATATCATCTCATTTTCTATTTGTATTTCAATTTTAGTTCTATTTTCACTCCCTCTACATACCAAAATTTTAGTTTTCTTATTGATTTTCATGCCTTAGCCCTGTGTCAAAACTGCTTCCATTTCATTTAAAGCCGCTGCTAATTCTTCTTTGCTAGATGCTAACACTGCTATATCATCCGCAAATCTGAGCATGTTAATAGTTTGACCCTGTACATTAATCCCTGAGGCTGTTCTGTCCTTAACAATATTAATCGCATCTTCGATATATAAGTTGAAAACTAGAGGTGGCAATGCACATCCCTGTCTCACTCCCTTCCGGATATCTACTTCTCTTCGTTCCTGCTCAAATTCTATAACTGCCTTTTGCTCTTTGTAGAGATTATGCATTACCGTTCTGTCCCTACATTTCATCCCTACCTTTCTGAGCACTTTGAACATCTTCCCCCATTTTACGTTGTCGAGGGCTTTTAAATCTACAAATCCTATATAGACGCTCTTCCCCTTTTCTATTGTTTTTTCTATAATTACTCGTCTGAAATATATGTCCCAGAATTGTCTTCCAATTAATGGTAAGTTTTTTGAACAGCTGGAGTGGGCAATGGGCAAAAGTTTGTTTCCGTTTCTAACCAATTTATTTACCAGGAATTTCGAGGTGATTTTTAAAGTTGATAGTCAGTACTTACTTAGGGTGTGGTTGCGTTATGTTGATGATGTGTTTGCTGTTTTTGATGCCAAGAGGTTCAGAATTGAAGATTTAATGGTATAACAAAATGGGCCAATTCACTTTTTGGATGTTTTGGTTGTCAGGAACAGTATTGGTCACTTCTAATTTGTTGTGTATATGAAGTGTACTAAGTAGCAGTCGGTTTATTGCAAATGATTTCCAACATTCAATCCAGCACAAACTTCTGGCTTTGCACTTTTTAGTTATCACATTGTTGCCCTTTCCTTTCTCAACAGTAAGGTTTCAAAAAGGTGTGGAAGTATCTAGATAAAGGATTTTGCGATTCATAATGGGTACTCGAATGCCTTAGTTGAAATAATGGTTAGTATAGGCTTAGACATAAAAATTTTGCTATGAATTCCACGACTTTCTCCATGTCACCCATAGGAAGTAAAAATACACGAAAATTCCTTATAGGTTAGCACATATCAGAGATTTGGAACCTATTTTTAATTGACAAAATTTATGTTTAGCATGCACCCCTAAAAATACTGTAGGGCAGTTGTTGGGAGATCCTAAGGATAAAACAGGCGGAGAGCAAGAAGTCCAGAATTTATGAAACAAAGTGTAGTATTTCTAATGAAAAGTACATTGGGCAAACAAGGCGCACCATTGTTACTGGGTTTAAGGAATATTTATCACATTGAATAGGGTTAAGAAGTCAAGTGTTGCCCAGAGCATATCTTTGAGACGGGCCATCGTGTGCATGAGAGAGATCTTCAGTTTATTGAGGGAGTTGGCTGCATACAATTTGTCGAGAAAACAATTATTACAGAAAGCTGCGCGTAGTAACCAAAGACCTCATCAAAAACTGGTTTCGTGTTCAATTTGGAGATATTCTGTTCATAATAAAATATGCAAATTTTGTCTACTTTAATCGACATCCTGCCTCTTAAGATAAGCGAGATCACTATATACCCTCAGTATATGGCATTTAACATGACCTCCAGGACATTAAATTTTTCCTTGTCGTTGCCATTTTTTCGCTATTATAAGACCTATCTAAAAATCATCTTTTTAATTTCTATAGAAACTGATATTCTGTTTATATTTTAATTTTATATTTTACTAGCGGCCCGCTCCGGCTTCGCACGGGTATAAAATATATAGCCTATGTCACTCACTGAAAAAATGATTAAAATCGATCCAGTAGTTTTGATTTGGATAAGGATTAATGCTGTATTGGTTAAAATCGCTTCGAAAATTAGCCATTATTTGTAGTAAAAAGTAAATGACAAAAAAATGTTATTGTGGGATATCCATAAGAGATAGACATATACCATCGCGGAGTTTTCTGTAGACCTTTTCAATGTGTACAAGGTGTCCCAAACTGGACGCGTTCTTATGGGAACACCCCTTATTTGAAGAGATAGAAAAAAATTAACCAAGGTGTCCGGAGCTCAAATTTAATGAGAAAACCACTGGCGCAAATAAAACTTTGCTATCTCTTATCGTTTGGCCGCTAGAGGGCGATTCTCAAATTTCGTCGATTTCTTTTATGTCCTATAACTTGTTTATTAATAAAGATAATTAATTTAGGTAAAAACTTTCTTAAGACACTTTTTTCCGTAAAATCCATTGCAATAGGCAGTTTTTTTACAGGGCGTTTAGATTTTCGTGCACCACCCCAAACTCATTTTTTTTATATAGACCACCCTATATATTATGAGATTTTTGAAACACTCGTAAAATTTCCTAAATTTTGATGTATCACTTGTCATGTTTATCTTAAAAACCATTAGCAACATTACGATTTAAAAATTAAAATATTGTGCCTACAGAAATCAAGATTGCCATGACTAATAAAATGACATAGGATGCTAACATGTTATGATTAAAACCACAGATCTATAGTTTCACGATAAGATTACTCATAGTTATTATATTAAATTAATAATTTTAAATGTTGCTAATGGTTTTTAAGATAAACATGACAAGTGATACATCAAAATGTAAGAAATTTTACGAGCTTTTCAAAAATCTCATAATATATAGGGTGGTCTATATAAAAAAAATGAGTTTGGGGTGGTGCACGAAAATCTAAACACCCTGTAAAAAACTGCCTATTGCAATGGATTCTACGGAAAAAAGTGCCTTAAGAAAGTTTTTACCAAAATTAATTATCTTTATTAATAAACAAGTTATAGGACATAAAAGAAATCGACGAAATTTGAGAATCGCCCTCTAGCGGCCAAACGATAAGAGATAGCAAAGTTTTGTTTGCGCCAGTGGTTTTCTCATTAAATTTGAGCTCCGGACACCTTGGTTAATTTTTTTCTATCTCTTCAAATAAGGGGTGTTTCCATAAGAACGCGTCCAGTTTGGGACACCTTGTACAATACTTAGTACATTATTTTGATAAATCTCGTAGGGTTCAGCCTGCGTTTGCAATGTAAGCGGAAAAAATGTAATTATTTACGACATCACATTAGAAACCTCAAAAATAAAAGTATTTCTCCACTATTTAATGGATGTTATTATACATATAAACCTTCCTCTTCAATCACTCTATCTATTAAAAAAAACGCATCAAAATCCGTTGCGTAGTTTTAAAGATTTAAGCATACATAGGGATATAGGGACAGAGAAAGCGACTTTGTTTTATACGATGTAGTGATGAAGTAGAAAATCTAGTTTTTAATCATGGCAAAATAATATGTTCGTTATTACTTCCTCTTGTCGCTATTCGTGGCACCTCTGTTGTGCTAGTTTTCCTTTAATCTCTACATCCTGTATGTACTTCACTTCTTCCTAAATATGACTGAAATAGTTGAGCTAATCCCGTCAACAGTTTGTCTGCAAGCTATTGGAATTAAAATAATACGGTCTATTATTCAGTCAATGTCTGCGCGTTTTTGGTGTTGGGGATGTATGTAATACCTGATGTTTTACTTTCAAATTTATTCCGCTATAAATAATTGATTTCTATGACTTGACGTGTTACTACTATGTAGACACTTCATTTTGATGTTATTGTTTTCGTTGGTTCTATGTAGACTCTAATACAAGAGTTACACAAACATAACAGACGTCAAATGTACTACATAATTATTATTTACCGACTCTCACCGAACATGGAATTGACATTCTATTGGAGGATGGAAAGCTATTTCATGATGTAATCGATATGACTAGTCTCAATTGTTCATAATCAATAAATCATGAATGTCGCGTGGATGTTCGTTGGTACGAAAATTAATAAGCAATAAGTAGGAAGTGGGAAAAACATCAAATCAATTGTATCTAAGTAATCATTTCTATGAATATGAACGGAAATAAACTCAGAAATGTGTTTTCAATTTGTCTCCCATTTAGGTGTACATTAATAGCCCGGGGCAAGGTTGTTCGAGATCTATTGTAAGCCAGAACATAAGGGTTAATTGTGCCACTCAAAAGTTTTGCTAGTTATATTTTACAGTTTCCAACAAACTATGTAATTGAAAATTGATCGATAAGTGACCATCATAGTGGCGCATTTTTAGAAAAATGTTTTAATATTACTCTGGTTTATCAATCGTTTCCTTTATGTCTGTTAACCACTCGTATTGATGATGTGAAGTATATTCTCGCTCCAATAATATCCAAGATTTTCAGATGAGTCTACAGCGTTCCACCTAACTGTTAAATTGCATGGTTTGAGTGTGTAGGGCAAAGCACCGTACTGATGAGTCCCAGAAGGATGAAACCAGTTGGTCTGCGGTTTTCCATACACATTCAAAACATGCAATATTTGAACAAAGACCTGCTTAAAAGCACGTACGTACATGGAGACAAATTAGGATTGTTTCAAAGCCACCTTAGGTGGGGTAGCAGTCTGAAACGTCTCGTAGTACAAAAAATCTGGATTTAGTTCTATGATTCAATGCCTGGCGGGGTATTTGCCCGAGGAGTAGCTGTTCGAACGGTCCAGTACCACTAGTTAATACCAGATAATTACTCAAAGTAGTTGTAACTTGCTGATATATGTCCAGAACGCGGCAGCATATATAGCAAGTTAAATTGCATGGTTAGAGTGTGTAGGGGAAAGCACCGTACTGATGAGTCCCAGAAGGACGAAACCAGTTGGTCTGCGGTTTTCCATACACATTCATAAAACATGCAATATTTGAACAAATTACATATCTGTTTTGCGACATTTTTCTTTCAGTGTTTAGTGTTGGAAAAAATTAAAATAAAAAATTCAATTTGTGTTGAAAATTTGCAGTCTGGTTTTAAAAATTTGAAATTGAACTTAAAAGAAATTCGGAAATTCGACCATTAGCACCTATTTGGGGATTACTTATGTAAAACTTGTAATTGTAAACTTATGAAACATCTTTTAATTCCAGGATTATATTACGAGGTACATGTTGAAACACAAAATAAATACGCAGTGTCGTATTTAAAAGTATTTTTTGACTTTTTTGAAATCGGTAAGCCGATCATCTAGGTAACTCCCCGACGGGGATAATGAAATAGAAACGTAATTACTTTGTATGTAGATACATAGGAAACCAATTAATTTTCATTGGGATAGACTGTATTTAAAAGCAATACAAGTAGAGCTATTTACAAGTTTTTATATAAAATTAGTAGCATAATGAATTCTTCAGCCATTATTTACTTAATTTCACGGTTCTGAGTGTTAATTTCCACTTTTCTTTCTTTTCCTGTTCACAACTTACAGCAAGAATAAAACGTAATTCTTTATTTTAATACGGTACAAGACGGAGATGTTCCAAGAAGTAATTCGTTATGACGATTTGTATTTATTACTGTTTTTCTAGCACACTTTTGTGTAGATACCTACCTATACATATTTTCATTCTTGGTGCTTTTTTACCTTTGCCTAGGGATGTACTTTTTATTTTATATAAAGAAAAGTAACAATTTTAGGATGTAAAGATACAAACTGGTTAAAAAGCATGGCTACTGTTACGGGTGTACTTCTTTGTTTACTTACCAATAAAACATATTTAAGAACAAAATCTTATCTTGTATTTGGATTAGCGCCCGGAATGGATGCTCAACTCATAAAAACTCGATTGGTATCACCTTGTACACCCGTCTAACAAATAAGGCAAATATTATTATCTTCTGGAATACCTATGAACGGATAATAATTTTCAGCGTGTATATTCTCTTTCTAACACTGAAGTTCGATAATCTGTTTCAAGGTCTTGTGAGAGAAGTATAACATTATAAAAATCATTGAATTGCCTATGCGATCCATTAAGGACGATGCAAGGACTAAGATATACACTATTACATTGCAATTCACACTTGAAAACACAAAAGGCTGCATTTCTTAAGAAATCTATTGATCTTTCGCCACATGTCGCTCAAGAATATATTGTTAATGGTAATAGTTATATTTACCTCTAAACTATTACGGCGTCGTAAACGCATGTAGTAATACAGCAGTATTCAAACAGTACGGAATAAATTATCGAACCAAGAACTAGCGGTGGAATGTATAGAACAACTAAAAGTACCTAGCCATATCAGCGTCAAAAATTTAAAATTGAAATTGTCTGAAATAATCACAGAATCTATTACATAAATTTGAAGCAGTAAATTGTCGTGGTGAAAGAGAACTTTCTTCTTGGCCAAATGACGTTGTTTCTCTCTCAAGGCCGCATCGAATCGCTGCAACAAGCTAGCCTAATATTCACCATTTATTCCTATTCCTTTTTCAAGAAAGTCCATGTAAATAAATCCTTGTGGATTCCTTCTGACCGTGACTTCTCCAATCGAGGTATTTACTTTGGCTTTCTTTGAACAATGCTAGCCTCGCTACGTCCACTGTTGAGTTTTGACATCCTATTAGTCTCCGGCGTGTAGCAGAATCCACGTTTCGTCGGCAGTCAAAACTCCTCTCAAGATGACCTTCGTATTGCGTTCGGAGCAAATCAAACCCTTGCGAGAAATGTTATTGTGTTGCTGCTTTTGGCCTCATGTTAGCAAACGCGGCACCCATCTGGTACAAAGCTTTTTCATAACCTAGTGATTGTGGATGATGTTATGTGCCAATTTAGTCGATATGTCCTGTTATCAGAGAAACTTTGATTTAACGATGGCTTACCTAATCATTTTGTGAATTTTCTCAAAGTTTATCACAGTTGTGACTGTATATTCGCAAATAAGGCAGTTTATCAAAAAAGAAAAATATTGACAGAAACTACCAATAGTAATAACACAAGACAGTCAGAATAAATTGAAAATAATTCCACAGGTTTCCGAAAACTTGTTGGTGGTGAGAGCTCGAGTTCGTATATTGCCGAATGGTAACAAGCCTTGAATGGAACTACAAAAACTAAATTTTTGAATTTGAGGTGGAGCGAAATCTTTTATTTTCAATGCTGTCACATTTGATAAGTAATATTTAACTGACATTTGCCAAGCAAGAAAAAAACTAGAGATTATTCCCAGGAATAATCACAAGAGCATTATTCTCTCAACAATAATGTCTGGCATAATGATTGGCTGAGGCGAAAAATACTAAACATAACGTTGGTTCTGAGAAATGTCAAAAAATTATCGAAATAATTTCAGTAAATGAAGTATTGGTCAATTTTACGACGAGAAAAAATAATCTCAACAATTTTTGGGAAGTGAGTCATTTCTGTATGTTTTATTACCAATATGGCTAAAGTGAATTTGTAACGCCCATTCTGAAGATTGAAGAAGATTTGAAGTTCAATCCAAATTGCCCTAAGCCCAAAACCAAGTCATTTGCTCTAAAAATGTAAGCCAAAATTTGCGAAAACTGTTTAGGCACCTTTTGGAGTTTACTCCTAAGAATTGATTTTCAGTTATAGCCCGCGGTGCGGAAATTTTATGAGTAGTAAAATCAAGCGTTACATTCCGCGTTAACTAAAAGTAACGCGTTACGTTACGAAATTATGTATGTATCTATGGATACGGCTGTTTATGTCTGACTGCATAGAGCATGGACATAGTGAAAATAAAGTGGCATAGAGTAGATATGACAGTTGGCGTTGTAAAGTCAGCATTAGCAGTGTTTGTACGTTCCTAAATTTGTTGAATCTTTCCATTTAATATGGAAAAACCTAATATTAAATACTCCAAATATTGCTCAGTGCCGAAATGTGAATCAACGCCTATTCGAACACCAGGAAAAGTACTTATTTCATTGCCAGTGGGTTCGACGTTTAGTAGATTCTCACTTAATTACTGAATTTATAAACAATTTATATTTTGATGTAGTTGGACATTTTCGAACATAAACCATCTGATAAATACACATTTGGGTATAAAACTGACATTCGCGTGTACCCTATTACCAAGTGATTGAAGTTAAAATAATCGTTCGTAAGGCGTAAACTTCAGTCGTACGTCGGAGCTGACACACACAAGTTTTTTTATACCGTCGTATTCATGTCTGGCTAGTGCTATAGAATCTAATGAATTTATGGTTGACGTTTCTCGTAATATTCTCTTCATCTCTTGGGTTGGACTGGTGACTTCACTTTATTTTGTGTCGAATCTCAATAATTGTTGTATGAGAATTACATCTTCCACTGATAGTCTCGACGTACAGTTGTAAGAACCTTTCCAGCAGGAATTAGGAATGCGATTTTTTGGTGGAGGTGCCGGTGAATAAAAAAACTTTTTGCTCTCTACTATGAAAAAAATCCGAATCAATTTACAGGTGCACCTTTCACTCATCAGAAATCGTCCAGTACTCACTTTCTTATATTCAAATTTTAATTATAATAGTTTCTACACTTCAAACGCTCATTGAGTCAAGATTGTGACTACTAGCTTGGAAACAGGAGAATAGCATAAGACTGAATTGCTGGAAAACTTGCATGATATAACAAAAATCCAGTCGTAAACTTCGCCATCTTGCTAACTTGCGTTTATGAGTAGCTCGTTATACAGGATGAGTTTTTTTTTATTTTCACTACAGGGATCTTGGAAACCAGCAGAGATAGAAGGTAGGTTAAATGAGGAAAGAAGTGCAGTTTTTTGAGCTTAATAAATAAGCAAATTAAAATTTTCGAAAATTTGCATAGTCTGCTAGATAAAATGGAAAAATCAAATTTTGCGAGATTTAAAAATATTTTCTAGCCGGCTTGTAACACAAAATATGAAAAAATGCCAAAGGAAAAAGTTGTACAGAATTAGACTTAGTACTATCTCAAATATGTAATCAAAAGTTGTATTATACTAGTCGTGTTCGAGAAATAATGCAAACTTATGTTTTTTTAAATGGAAACCATATGCGACTATGGCACCACTAAATAGTAATTTTTTTGCTGATTTCGGCGATATATCATATTCCATGTTTATTTTAAAAATGAAGGAGTTATAAGCATATTTCAATTTTAAATTAATGAAATATGCAAGTTATCCATGGAAAACAAAAAAAATAAAAAATACAATAAGTATGTATCTACAAGTGAATCACGGTGGCGTAGTAAACCTTCAACTTGCAGTTACCGATTGGTTTTTATCGTCATGCATTTTATGCCCTAATACTGTATTTTTTTTCAAATAAGTATGGACAATGTTAAAATCCAGAAATCAGCAAAAAATATCTTATTTAGTGGTGCCATAGTCGCATATAGTTTCCATTTAAAAAAACATAAGTTTGCATTATTTCTCAAACACGACTGGTACAATACAACTTTTTATTATTTGAGATAGTACTAAGTCTAATTCTGTACAACTTTTTCCTTTAGCATGTTTTCATATTTTGTGTTACAAGCCGGCTAGAAAATATTTTAAATCTCGCAAAATTTGATTTTTGCATTTTATCTAGCAAACTATGCAAATTTTCGAAAATTTGAATTTGCTTATTCATTAAGCTCAACGAACTGCACTTCTTTCCTCATTTAACCTACCTTCTATCTCTGCTGGTTTCCAAGATCCCTGTAGTGAAAACAAAAAAAAAACTCATCCTGTATTTCAACCAGTACCGATGTACATATTAAAATATGCATCACCAAAAACAGATTCTTCCCAACACCTGACATATATTGAAACGAATAGTTATTGCATAAGTGATAAAAACTTTATGTAACACAAATTCTTACCGGTACCTCCAATCTAGTGCTGTTGTTTTCGGTTGTTTTCTTGTGTCAACTCTTAAACTTATTGTGTTCCGTTTCATTTATTAGTTGTGTTGTATGTGTCTTATAGCCTAGAATGGTGTTATACTTTTTAAGTTATATTCTGAAAATGAGTTATGTAATCTCATCTACTTTTAACAGCCAAATAAACAATCAAAAACACCAAAATTTCAAATAATAACCTCAAAATTTGAGAACTAATTTTTGTATGAATCAAGCAACTACCCTCACAACTACCCAACGCTCTGGTTGCGCGCAGTTTGCTCCACCAATGGGTGTCAAGCATACGCAAGGGAATTATTTTAGTGGTAAATCCGCTTTCCGCTTAAACGTCACAGACGAACTACATTTAAAATGTAAGTACTTACCCTAAAATTACGAGTGATATTGTCACCTAAGGATACGAAAATATTTTGACACTGAACGACCCCATTGTTCCTAAAACTCTGAGTATAAAAGTGAATTGATTGATTCAATTTTGAAAATACTGTTTTTGTATTCAAGCAACACCTACCCTTATACATATAAATCAATTCAAATAACAGCCTGCAGCATTTTTAGAATCACTGGTCATGAGTTAAGTTGTAACATTAAGTAATTCCATCATGAGTATTAGCTATTTTCTGCTGTGGCCTGAAAACAAGTTATTAGAATAAAATTTGTACCACAGGGCGCATGTTTTGAACAAAAAGAAAGTAAAGTATTAGAGTAGTACAAAATGCAAGTGCATATAAATAAATAGCTGATTGATAAAAAACAAAGAAATTAAAGTCTTACGTTCTTCAACAAGCATTGTTGTAGAATAACAGATATAGTTCTTTTCTCACTGACTTGCCTAGTATTTAATATTTTATTTGATTTTCCCAAATCTAATCTACCTTTTTTAAAACGAAAAGACCTGACGTGAAGCAGGATACTACTAGCAGATAACAAATAGCGACAAAAATTCCTTTATTTATAAAATATATTGGCAGAGAAAGACCGCAGGCCCATTCCCACTCGCCGCTTATGTACTTGTTTCAACATAAGGACATGAAGTATCTTCATCGTGTGTTTATGGCAGAGTGGTTTGCGGGAAAATACCTCAAAAACTTGCAGAGCGTGTCACGCCCATCATGCTTACTCGCGGTTTGTCAGCTTGTTCATTTCATTTGCAGCGTTACTTCTTTATACCTTATACGTTTATCGACACGATTCCTCTAAAAGAGTATAGATGTATGTACGGGTATCTACAGGATAATTACGTACTGAGAAATGATTTAGAATAGGCTGACGTGGACAGAATTACGCGTGAATCTTTCGTTTGAAACTGGAATATGGAATTATTTAAAAGAATACACGTGAAAGTGTTCGATGGAACTGATCTTCCTCAACCAAGTCCCGAAAAATTAACCCACCAAAAGCATTTTATTGCTGCGCTATCTCCTATCCCGCATCTAGCGCTTTACTCCGGCATATCTGCGCAAGTCGCACAGTCTGCAATTATTAGAATTGAACACGGAACGTAATTAGTAATGGTACATCCACCGCTTTCTTGGGTGGAGAAGGCTGTGGTACATCGCTTGGAACATTAACTTGTGAATTCGGTTCACGTTAGTATAGAAGTAAACAATGCCTTTAGAAAACATTTCACTAAGGCGAGGAGTCAGTTGGAGAAAAGTGGGTGTATTGATTTCTTTTTACGAAACGATAAGCTATCTTTCTCAATACTGGAAAGGGCTTTGCTAACATAAATAATCAGGACAAAAAGCACCACAGAATAGTCTCGTGGGTGTTACATTGTGTTACATATTACTTACTCTACAACGTAGACTAAAATGAATAATGATGTTTCAATTTTATAAACAGTGTTGTAAAATAGGGCTACCAAATAAATAAGACTAAGATATCACACCGAATTTTGAAAAATAGTCGTAGAAAATCATGCGGGTTTAAGACAAAGATCGAAAATGCGGCGAAAAGCACAACAGAAGGCGATAGGGGTGGCTGGAAGAACTGGAAAACTTTTCGAAGTAGCCATACCTTAATCACACTTAATACTTAAAGCAATAAATTAATAAAATTAAAATACTGCAATAGAATGATAAAATCAAATAAAAAGAGGTCTTGTATGTACTGGTGAGGGTATTGCATTAACTACATTATTAAATTGGGGTGTTCAATGCGGGAAGGTAGATCCTCTCTTAGGAACCATTTTCAGGGCAATGAGGGATTCTGCCTCCTTAAGCATTGGGTTTGGCTTTATCTAAAAGATGTAAATTGATAGCGGTTGCGTTAAAGCAATTTTAGAACCCGGTAAGACTTGAAAAGACTGAGTATTTTGCAGTTGAATGGGAATTTTACCATAAATTTAGGGAAACGAGTCCCATGTTCTTGACAAGCAAGCATAAAAATATCTAAATCGGTGCAGCTTTTCATTCTAAGAAACTAGATGATTTTCCATACCCCCTTCATAAAGTATAGCATCGAACTTTCTTTGGAAGTAGAAAAAGCATGAAAGATTTTTATGATTTTGGAAGTACATAATGGTAGGTAACTGAATCTTTCTGCAGGTACTTTCAGGCTGTTTATGTCAGAGTCTGGAATTTTCTGCTTCTGAAGAATTATTTGGGACTTCCTCACTTTTCCATCAGTACTGTCCCAGTAACGGCGAAGAAGTCTTCTAGAGCTCAATTCGTCTTCAGGGGCATACTTTTATCAGAAATGTCTGCCTCTTACGGCCTCATCACCTATGCTTTGTTCAACTGGAAGAGGTATGTTAGATCTCCTCTTGAGCGGATTCATTTCCAAATCAAAGCAGACCATAACCAAGGTGACACTCAAATCTATGCTTTCTCATAAAAACAAACCCAGTATTACTTTGTCCACAATATCGACATCGAGGCTCGGTGACATAGGTACCGTCACATCTGCATCTTGGCTAACGATTTCCTTCTCGGCATATATTAGTGCTCTCTCCCTCCGTAGTAACGAGCATAGGGTTACCATTGACTTATCTGAGTCTCCAGGACGTACTTTTCCCAGTTGTCATACGTATCTTCCAGTTCCCTAACGTTCCTTCGGGAACAAGAGTATCTTTCTTAGAAACTTGTCGTGGCACTTTTATCAATCGGGGTTTGGTAGGATTGGGCTGTTGTTCGTTCCTGAAAGCTAACTGTTCTTTTTGGGTTCCAAGAACTATCAAGCCTCTCGAGTTTCTCGCAACTGTCATATTATAGGTGCTCTAGCCCACCACGGTTCCAACACTGAACTGTTCTTCTCGGCTTACCACGTTCTCAAATTAGGTTGCTGAGTTATTTCAACGAATTTCAACTGTGAACTCATTCGAGTTTCTTGCTGAGCTGTTTTTATTTTACGGATTCTCATTTCCTGCATCTTTTTCAACAGCTGTTTTATGTGGTTATCCTTATCCATCTTCTTCAACGTCGATAGTTTCTATATACACAAACGCGTCATTGTGAAAAGCCCTACACTGTTCTATTCATGAATTCTTATATATGCTGTCTTTCAATAAAGATTCTAGAATATTTCAAATTATTCTATCAGTTTAATTTATACAATTTAGAAATGGCAGTGGACGAGATCTCTGTGTCAAATATTCCATCTTAGGATATACACCTCCCCACGTCATTTCCAGAGCTCCCTGCCGACTGCCGTCCTCATCCATTGCACACCTTCCTGATGTTTGATGTTCTTCTACTTCTGGGTCTACAATGTATTCATTTCCCCAGTCGGGTCTTCGTGGGTCTTTCTGCTCCACCTTCCTTCCGTTATTTGTGCTAGGTGACCTGCCCATTGTCACTTTAGCCTTACTATACGTTCTATAATTTCCGTCCATACCCTAGGTAGATCTCTGATCTATTCAATCGTTCTCTTATACAGTCTTATACCCAACATCTTTCCACCTCCATCTTCCTTTGCGAGATCTTGAATCTTCTGGCTGATGTTTCCGCCATGCCCAAGTCTCCGACACATACTGGTAGGTTGCTTTGATTGTATACTCTAGTTTTCAAGTATTGAGGGAAGCTGAATCGAGAAAGGTACCTAAGCTTCCCAAAAGTCGCACTGCCCATCTGAATTCTTCATGTAATTTCTTCAGTCTGTTCGTTTACGCTGAATGAGATCTTGGATGTACTTTTCGCTTCCCAAAATAGTATTTATTTTCTATAAGAATATTATAAGAAATTTTACTCATTTTTACGGTTTTTTGGGGGAATTTGCAATTCCCATTTGCTCTTTTTTTGATTCATTTTTATAATCGCATTCTGGTATATGTCTACAAATTTATCTTGTTGATATTGTCCCATTGGTTCTATTCATTCTGTGAATCTTCTGTGAATCTTGTTTGTTCTGCCTATCTGATGCCCTTTCGAGAATCCTATGCTTCGAAATATAATCTAAAATGCTAAAGTGCACACATTCCGTGTAATACCTAAAATTCCTGCTCTCTTCGTGTCTTAAGAAGTTCCAGATAAAGCAATTTAGCGATCCAAACAATTTCAAACACCACTATCGCAGAGCATTTACTTAAAACGAACAATACTTTTCTCACGATTTATAATTACTCCTTGGTAATAATGAGCTTCCTAGTGATGTTAGTGCCTCTGATTCGATAGCACGATTCTCTTTTTGTGGATGCTCTGGCACTCGATGAAGGTGAATGGCCGCGGTTATTCCTCTTGCACGCTGTGTCGCACGCCTTTGGCAACGCTGCCGGTTATTACTGGCTGCCAGATTCAGACTCGCAACAGTCCATCCTCTAGGTACGCGCACAAGGAGTAAAGCACCCTACACACTTTGATTTTGTGATTAAAGTTGCGAATATGCTTGTCGTACCACTCCCGTTTTTAACTGGAAGGCCGCTACTGGTTTAAATCCGTAAACTTAGCTTCGCAAAATTGAATTTTTGGACGGTCATTATCATTTTGATGGAGCCATCATACCTTAAAGCAACTGAAAGCCTTAAGATTCCGGCAAACCCCTTTAAAATTAACCCGAAAACTGACTTCGTAGTGCTATGCTCATTTCTAAACGGTGAAAATTGAAGTGTTGAATTTTTGACAGTTTATAAACGAAACTTTATTTTATGTTTCCATTGAAAGAAAATTTAAAAATTTTATCTTAGAAAGTGTCAGTTCACTCATGAAATTGACCAACTTCACGCGTGCATAGCGCCAAGAGATTTACAGTTTTCGAAAAATTGTTTCAATGGCGACATAAAGTATACCTTCTTCTACCATAATCAGGCTTCCGTGTTGCTAAATTTACTAGGATGAAGGTGTAATCATGGTAGAGCGAGAGCGCTGCAAACGCAAAATATGCCTTGGTATGTGCTGCCGCCCGGTGTCGACTGAGCGTAAACTCAGAGCTGCGTTGTCTCATTTACTAGATACCGAACGCGCGGGCTTTGAATGTGCGTTGTTCTTGTATCCATAAATGTGTTTAGCGCGACGGTGTTGCAAGACAGCTGATAGTTTGCTCCGATTTCTAACGGATACCTCACCGACCCGATGCCCCGCAGGTGTAACTTTTGATCTGCTTTGCCGGACTCTTAACAGTCACACGCCAAGTAGTAAGTATGAAGGCATCATTCGAGCTTTTAATACACATAAACTAATCGTTTGAGAACTTACGTCTATCTATTAACTTCTGACCTCTACTTCCTTGATTATTATTTGATGATGCTTGGAAGCAATTTATATGCAGGTATAATGTTCCCTGGATGCTCTATTTAGGTCTGTTCTGAACATGCCATACATTCAATGGCACAACTTCTAATAACAGTTGTAAAAAATCTGGAGTCTGGAGTGCTTTCTTGCCAAAATATTTTCAAGCACAAATCGTCCATAAAATACATCACCGGGAAACGGTTTCGGAAATTTGTTTTTTTAATGACATGCCTTTGTAGGTGAACCTTTTGATTGAATTTCATGTGTTTGTTGTTACAGCTCTACTAAAACACGCGTCCTTGGTACGCGTCCTTGGTAAATAAAATTTTGACACCAATATCTTGGTTGCCTAAATTCCATCGTTAAAGCTTATCTCACGTATTAGGCTGTTAAGTTTGGAAACGTTGGAAGTGAAGAGGATACAGACCCAGGTCGGGCACGGATTCCACTCTATTTTAGTTTGGACAGCTTCAGAATGAGCAGAATTTTGCCATATGATGGTAATAATGGGACACCATTCTATGTATAGTTTCAGTTCTCCAGTGCATCACCTTGGTGCTCTTTCAATTTCTCTGTTTGTCACCCTACCAGATTATCCAATACTTCTATAGACACTACTAAATTCTGTGATTCGACAATATTTGTCGATATTCTGCGAGTGCTATCGCAAAAACCCACAATTACTGCATTAGACTCTTTCATAATGTCCATCTACCATTCCTGGAAAAAGATATTTAACATTTGAATGGAAATCAGACATCCTTGATGTCGAGGTAGAAGAGGCTAGACAATACAGCAGTTGAAGAACTTAAAGCAATTGCAGAAAGGAGAATAGACATTACACACAAACACACAGTGGTTGGGTCGGAAACTCTGGCGTAAATTCACTACGAATTTTTTATAAGATTATCCCACACTCCAGAACAGTGATTAAACAGTAATTATTAAACTCGACATGTGTTTCATTGACAATGACGGCATCGTCGGGAGTATGAAGATTCGTGTTGAGTTTAATTACTGTGTCACTGTTTTGGCTAGTGATTACGCACAAAATATGCCAATGCATATGGATATCTGGAAAATGAGCAACACGCACAAAGGAATTCATGCAGAGAGTGCCAATCAGGGAGCAGGGAATGATAGTACTCGTCCATCATACCGGCAATTTCGTACAAATTTTAAAGCTCTGTCTCATCCGTTGTGCATTATGATTCTCTAGTTCTTTACTCACTTCATGCCTTGCGATGACAACAAGATGATCACTGAGCTCTAAAGAATTGGATTCTTACAGCCTGCTACATCAACAACATAGGTACTCAAGGTGGCTGTAGTTCCTTCATATCGGAACCTTGATCCTTTTAAAGAAACAGAGCGATAGCTAAAGCATGCAGGACTTTGGTTGTGCTAGTTAGTTTTCGAGTAACGTTCTTTTATTGGGTGGCTTGGCAGTGTTGCTTAAACTCTATAAGGGGCAACGCTTAAGATTTTTTGACTACTCCAAGAGAAAGTTGCGGAATACAAAGTGTGGTTAAAGGATAACCAACTTAAACTAAGTACTTGGCCGTGGAAGAGCCATGCCGAAGGAATGTAAATTTAATGACCTGCGGGGAGATGCACACAGTCATGAGAGATTGGCATACAACTGGTTTTCGCTCTCTGCAAATTATGCCACCCCAATCATAGCAAAAAGGGAGGAAGCTAGTCGAGTGCACAGACGATTTGGTCTGGGATTCAGTGGCAATGATCGTTAACTGGTCGTTGGATGATGGGTCATGTGCAGCACTTTCTTTTACTGTGATACTTTGCATGCGTGCATGAATGTGATATTTGAACTGAATTGGATGATAGTAACATCATCGTATGGTTTTCAATCTGAAGACTGGCTGGACGCGCACCTTCGTCCTTTCTATTCTGGGATATTCTACGAACTTTAACGAAAGTAGAACATCTTACATCCCCAACTTGTACGTGCCTATGCCATCTTCTGAAGCAGTTTCCTATACAAGGATACGAATGCAGAACTGTTTTACCTTCGGAATTATTCAGTACCCTATACTAGGGATAGAATAATGTGGCCGTGTCCTATTACTTTGCACGTCACGGAAGGGTTGCGTCATACCAACCCATTGATTACTGAACCGTGCAAGTTACCACACTTCTACAACAATATTACTAAAATTGCGCAAGAGGTGGAAGTTCAGTGGGAAAGTCATTTAACATAAACAAGAAATATTTGAAACGCAGGACTATGAATAATCATTATTCTTTAATTTTGAGTTAGTCTCAGTTTTTTGGTAACAGAAATGTTTACATTCATCGTGTGTATGTAACTTTAAGAGAAGTGGGATTGCCATATTTAGAAAAGATTGCAACAGTTGATTCTTTATATATGAGCACTCGCTGCGGAGTAACTCTATTTGTGAAGTGGCAAGAGAACTCCGCACTGACAATTTGAGTGAATGATTCCAAACCTTTCTCTCGACGCCTATGTTAATTTGTTGTTGCATTGTGTGGGTAATCACGGTATTCTTCACTGTCATCGTAAGAAATTATAAAAGGAACTAATTAAAGGAAAAAGTTTCAGTATAGGTAAATGAAATTGGTTAATAAATTCTTGATGCGTCAGCAAAATTAAAGTAGATGCTAAGTGGTGTATGTAACGTTATTGTGGGAAAATTCAACAGTGGTATTTTAATATTATATGGGTATATACATTACAACTTTACATAAATAATAATCACAGTACACGATTCAGGCACAATACTTCAGCATTCCATCTAAAATTTTAAAAAGTCTTATAGAATCAAGTTTATTCTATCAGTGTTTCTAAAAAAGATCAGACTTCAAGAAAACTACATATTTCTGGTAAAAATTCTAGAAATGAGTGGATACTCTTTAAAGAAGAAGAGGAAAACGGCATGTGATAATAACACACGTTCATACTTCGTGATTATTTACAAATATTCGCAGTGGAACAAATAACCATTAAACAATAACGAACTCAATCTATCAGTTTTCCCAACTGCTATAGCACGAACTAAACCCACTACCATACTACGGTACTTATTCTCTTGGAACTGCTCTGGAATTTCGTATATTATCAAGAAATAATAAGTGACTTATTCACGGCCGATAGCGTCAAAAAGATTATTCTCAAACATCCTGGAAAAAATCAATTTCCACAAATACATATAACGAATAGTCTGATAAGAAATAAATGCCATAGCTTGTAAATAATAGAGCGGTACACAATAAAGCGATACAGAGTCATAAATCACGCTCGCCATCAGTTGTTTACAAGGGAGCTCTGTAATAGGGGCCATACATTAGCACACAGCAGTGTGCGGATCTAGTCCGACGGACTTGTCCGCGCACCGAATGTGCCAATGTATGGCATTGTCCGCTATAGTCCGCGCACTGCGCATCGGACCAAAAGTCCCTGTGCGCTAGATTGAAACTGCCCGATTTTTCGGACCCAGTCCCGCGGAAATGTGCCAGTGTGTGGTGAACAACAAACGCGGACTTGATTAAACACGGATAAAACCATAAGTACCTATTATTGGTTAAGTTATTTGTATTAAAGCCCTATTACGATTGAGCCTCGGATTGAGCTATTTGTAGATTTTTGACACCGTAGTTCGCAAAATCAAATTACCTTTATAAGCTAAAAATAGAGGCCTTCTGATCTCCAAAAACTTTTATTTGATCTATGTACACTTCTACGTCTGCCTTGTTTCACATATTTAAAGCAAATAATTTATGGAAGTACACAGGTACCTACCCATTTTCTTTTGAAGTGAAACTTCTTTTGTCTCGGTAGAGTAAGTTCCTGTGTTGGCAAATTCGAGCGTCACGAAAAGTGGAACGAATGGAGGGAAGCAGTCTGAGAAGACGGGCAGAGGAGAAAAGGAATATCGAGCGCCCCACTCTTTAGCCGCGCTCTGTCTCATGCTTCGAGCCGTTTCTCTCAGGCAAGCGTCAGTAAAACGAGGACACAGCGTTTCAGTTCTCGTGACAACTCAAAGCGCTTGGTTAGAAGCATTAGAATTCGATTTATTCTTTCATTATTATTATTATTTTTCTTTCCTCTAATAACGTTGAAGTTTCACATCTATCGCGTGTGGCGACCACGCACCCAGTTTTTTGTTTTTTATTTTCAGACTCAAGAAGTTAACCGAAAATATAATTCGGAAGAATATATCCGAGGTCTGCTCGAAAATTATCTAGAACTTCCTTGTTTTTGGACGGTAAAATCAAAATGTTATGCGAACATAAATATGAATGAAGACGCGTATGAAAAGGTAGTGAAGTACACGAAAGACACAAGATGAGAATGCTCCATTATTACACACCCCACTGCCTTCCACTTCGTCTGATGACAGAAAAATGAGCGCCGTGTATGGCAAAATTTTTCCGCTCACAATGTCCGTCGGACTAGATCCGCGCACTGCTGTGCGCTAATGTATGGCCCCTATAAGTGTAGCACGCGCAACACCTACCACGGGCCACTCATTACAATACTATTACCCCAAGCATGTAAATGAATGCCTTCAAAAACTGCAACAAGCTGGAGTGATGGGCTCCGGGTTGGTTTCAACCTAAGCTGGTCCATGAGAAGTTACTTCGAAATGTTTCCTTGTGTGTTGCTACTTTTGGGATGAGGAAATTTTTAAAATTGCCATTTTCTCGAGGAAGGCTGCGGGTATTGCCCGTTGAAATTTCCACTCATCAAATCAACATTTAAGGGTAGAAACGAATTTTTGAAAATCGAGACCAAAAATTTCACACGACCGCTAACACGGCCTACTTCAAACATCAAGCCATAAAAATTTTCGTACGTAATTTTGACGAGTGCTTTTTTATTTTGCATGATAAATGTATGTTTTGAACGAAATTTTGTTGCCTGGCAACAAAATTGAGTTTGCAAAACAGAAATTTATTCAGACAAAATAAAAAGTTCGAGTCTAATTCGGCCAGATAATTTAATGAATATGAGAATACGCATATGGGAGGCTCGATTTTTAAACATTTTGCAATAAAAAATAAGAAATTTGCAACGGCGCCATGGTAGCAAGATTACTTGGTGGGCCAGCAAAAGGATCGAGGATTGAAAGAAGGAAGGCCGAATAAAGCAGAATAAACAGAACATCATTACAACAAAAAAAATTAGATATTTGATACCTAGCCGTAGATATGGGCGAACTTTATGTCCAGGTGTAATGAGGCCCAGGCTAAGAATCCGCAAGTGGCAAATGTATATTATTTTAGTACAAAAAAGCTGCGAGGTATAAAATTTGTCAACAACCAGGCGGAGTTTATGTGTCTTGTGGACACTCGCAAATATTTCTGGGGATACGAATTGCGGCCTACCATAACAGAAGGCGGCCTCATTAAGTCGGGAATTTCCATGTCATGATCATTTGATAGAAGAGGAAAATACCAGACATAATAATTTTTGTAATGGCATTAGGCCTAACGGATGAATTTTTGACTCGAAGAATTTCATACATCCAAGATTGTGCGAATAAAAATATAGGTATGTATGTTCGTCACATGTGATAAATTGTCAGTTGACGTTCGAGATGACATCCAACGAATATATTATTTAAATCCTCTGCTTAATTAATTTTAGTAAATTTGTTGAAACTTTTGTTTTTCATATTAGGTATACTAAAAGCAAATTAAAATTGCGCTTCGAAAAATATTTGCAAATGATTAAGCGTTCAGAAAAGTACGAATAGATGTTCAGGTGCTCTTACTTTGCGATAGGTAGGTCATTAAGTAGGGTTGCTATAACATCATTTGAAACTTCGTATTTTACGGTCTAAGTTCTAAAGTACACTGATGTTACACAGTATAAATCTTTACCAACCAATATGTTAATTATGGTCCATGTCGCCCTCGAGCATCCCTTTATTTTAATCAAATAAGGAAGTTGTAACAAACTATTGTTAATTTGTAGCTGAAAGGATATTACCGAGAATAAAACAATTGTTTTATTGAAACCAAACAAGGAATAACTGTAGAAAAACTGCAAATATTTCTTCCTGCGCTGTTTGTTTATCTAATGCGTGCAAGTGTTTTTGCACTTTTCGGGTGTTTGGACGAGGCGGTAAAACCGAATTACGCCAAGAAGGCATTGGCCTTTACTTATTGATGTTATTGTCGAGTGAGGCATATTTTCTCGACCAGTTATATTATTGGCGCAATTTGGGCATTGTTTGCATAAGTCCATCACTCTCTACAACTCCGTACGTTGAATACCAAACGAGTCCGCTTAAGATTATTAATAAACGACGTTCGATGAGATTCCACCGGAGATACGTGGGCCGCGCTCTCCTATTTAACCAAATCTCTTATCAAAGTATAAAGGACTGGTGCCGTAAATATAAATTTGAAGATAGGTAATTACTTTTTGTGTTTATTACGCAGGAGAGGGCAGTAAGTTAGAGTGTGATCGCATCCGAGTGTGAATGAACTTTGGTTAGAACCGGTTCCATTTCCCAGAGCTACACACGTGTACAAGCTCTCTGTAAGCTTCCCCTGCGAGACCATGTGGCATCCTCTCAATTGGTTGAATCTGAAACGCGTAAACCATCCGAGGGCTACAACAAGAATGCGATTCCATTTACACCGGTGTCTTTTGCGATACCGGAAATAGGTCTGTTTACGACCGTTGTTTTCTATTCTTTGTCATCACTGAAGCACATGCTGACAGGATCGGGCGCCCTCTTGAGTCCTACAGCACCTTCTCGAGGTGAAATGAAGGCTTCTAGTTACGCGTTTTAAAATTGTTTTTGGTCAACACACAATAACCTATTGGTTAATCTATTGACGGAAAAGTTTTAAAATACGGCATATATTTAATAAAAACCACAAATTAGCAACAAATAATAATTTTTTATGTTTAGGAATTTCCAGGAATACTAGGATAAAAACAGTTCTCTAATAGTAAACGAAGTAAATTTATATTTTTGAATGTTGATTAATCATGTAGAATCCTTTTCAACATTTAAATTTTGTTTAATTAGATAGGCAATTAAAGCAGTTCAAGCATTAAAGTCATTAGATCTCGAAGTAGCCACCTGCAACATATTATGAAGAAGCCCATAGAACTACTATTAACAGTAGTTACTGGGGAAAGCACGTGCAGACTTCAAAGAATCTCTATTATTTTTTCTACAAAACCCCGACTTTTAGTTTTACGCTTCCAAAACATTTAAGTAAAATTTCATTTTAAATTTTCAACTCACAAATTTTCGGCTTGTGTTCCCGCGTTCGTTTTCGGTAACGTGAGCTTATTAATTCGTGCTGTTGCGGGTTCTTCTTTCTTCTTTTGCACTGTTTTAACATTTGTGTATAAATAATAATAAATAAATGTGGGAAGCATTCATCGCGACAGCTTTAACCGAGACCGTTTTCAATGGCGAGCAGGCCCGGAACCTCGGGCGTTGTAGATTTGCAAGACGAGCTCAACAAATGCTCAACAAATGCTAAATGTTTACTAATTCCAAAATTATAAGGAAACTACTCTTTTTTTTAGTTTATTTCCTCTTCCTCTTAAAACGGGGATTTGAGTACAGTATCCGATGTATCTATAATAGAACAGGTGTAAGCACGAGAGCGGTCGTCATGAAACCTTTAGATTTTTTGGTTGCCGCATGCCGGTGAAACTAGAGAGAGATGGAACACGACGGCGCAAGTTTTCGTAGCGTATTCCGTTCTGGAAGTAATATTTGGTCACTGTCTTAATTTCTGAGAATGACTTTAAAAAATTGATTGTGTTAATAACTTATTTATAATTTATATTCTTAACGAGACTAATTAGAGAAATACGGGGGAGGGGGGGTACGATTACTCTCGTTCTATTTGTTGTGGTGAAATTAGACAGCAGAATGATCATAATTCTAAGGCATCGGTGTTTGAGTTTCCACTATAGGGCTGTGCAGCCAGGGGTGAACGGGTAGCGCCAATCCCCAACCACAGCTGATCACCACATTTATTAACTCTTGTAGTTGCAGTTATAAGATTTTTTCGACCCTTGCCAAGAAAAGTGTAACTAAAGGTCAGCAGCACTACTTCTAACATCTTTACCACTAATTTTAATCATGTTTGCAGTTCAGAAAGTAATTTTTAAATCATTGCTGCTGACAATAAGGTAAGATTGCAATTTACAAATCTAGCGGAAGATTGCAATAAATAAAACTTTGCATCATTAAACATAGTTCTGCTTTACTTTTTCCCGACTTTTACATTACGTGAGTACAATGCGAAATGACTGCACAAGAGGCAGTATTGGAACTTCACCAATGACAACTGTGCCAAAGAGCTGCAGCTCATATTAAAAAGTAAATTATCTGACCAGTTTGCAGTCGCATATAGCTTGGAGCTTGGACAACATTGGCTGATTCGTTGATTTGTGCTCTTTGTCAGTGTCGAGACACATGTTGGATTTTGAGGGTCCCGTTGGTACTTGGGGAGGGTCGTCGGGGTAAAGCGACGTCCTTGAGGTGGGCGTTGGATTCTGTAATCAGAGGGCCGATAAGAGATTAGCATTCTTGTCGTGATTTCGGTGCTGTGCTCTGAAGTGGATGCCCGCCTTCGCCGCGGCTACACAGCTAGAGGTCAATGAACCAGTGCCGGTAGCATGGCCACCGGTTCCCTCCTCTCTCCGTGGCATTTACCTGGCGAGGAACCCAGCAGCGTACATTAGTAGTACGGGATTATACAACCTCGAGTGCGATGCTGCGGAGGACCTAGTGATCATATCACGTGGCCATGCGCCCCGACGCTCACCGCACCACTGGACGCGAGTGCGCGTCACGCGAACCACCTGTCAGAGACTGCAGCCGGTCCCGAACGTCAGCGAGGGGGTGTGACAATGGCAGCACCGCGGGTGTTCAAATTCGATAACGCGGAAACTTCCCTCCCCACGGATTGTTTGTTTACACAGATCAGTGATGAAAAGTTATGATTGAGTGACAACATGGACGTTTTTAAAATAGACCAGTCTTTGAGTGGTAACTTAGGAAGTGCACCCTCTCCAGATAAGATTACCCCCGAAGTATCCTTCGACGCCGGCTCAGAGTTTAACTTGAGTTTCTTCGACACTCCCGAGGACAGTAGCACGCAAGGTTTCAGTGATCCCGGGTCGGTGGGTTCCACTTCGGCTAGTTCGCCGCCTCCTAGGCAGCTTACACCTTTGCACTTGTCTTTGCCAAGCACCAGTTCACCCGGACAACCCTCTGTACCTATTTTACTACCATCACCTGGCTCTGGAACTGCGTCCAGCACTATTACTGTCAAGCAAGGTATTATCATTGCTATTATATTTAAATTACTACGTCAGTTTGCAAGTAAAACAGTATAATTAGTAACTCTTACTTGTTATTTATGGACCTACATAATATAATTAATAATAGTACATACTTAAAAAAGAAATTACAATGTAATCTAAAATGATTAAATTATCTATTTACTTTCAATTTTAACTAATTATTTTCATTTCTGTAGATATTTGATGTGGTTTCATTCCGGTAAATAAATTCCAGTCACGTCCTGATTTTCATCTTAAGATAGTAAATCGCGACGAGAGTTATACAATTGGAATTGTTTAATCGCAATATCCTACTTAGTTTAATTAATTCTCTCAGCGAAGGTAAGAGGAATCTGTACATTTATTCGCGTGCTTTGGGTATTTAATGTGAAAACCCAAATTAGGGGAGCCCCTCCAGAAAATTATACATGGTGGGCAAATAGTGCCGGCTATCTTCATATCTCTTGTATTATTCAATATATCAAAATGATATATTACACGCATAATAGGGGAATCCCGTGAGGTATCTTGTAAAAGCATAAGGTGTTGACATACTGAATACTATATCAAAGTCCGACTTTTTTGCAAATAGTGTAGTCTGAAATAAAGAAATCTTAGAGGTAGCTTTCGTCATTAGAAGGTCGAAGGAAGCAATATCTTAACATCCCTTACTGGAAATTTTATGAGGAATTTAAGTGTATAAGGGAATACCATTTAAATAGTGGGATTTTGGTTTGGTACTCGAATTGTCAACAACATGTATATGGATATCAAAACAAATTTACGAGATGCCTCCTTGCCTACTACGTTATAAGTCAAAGACTTTATTTTTAAGCAGATGACCTCCCCGGAGTAAGTTCTGAATTTTATTCATCAAAGTTGGACTTGTGCAATATCGAAACAGTAGATTTACATCAAATGTCATTCAAAATACCGATACATATTACTTTTGTGTGGACTTGGTTATGAGCTATGGAAAACTGAAAACTCTTTGTACTGCGCATTCAAAGATTTTACTGTAGTCGCAATTATTATTATCTTCAAGTGAAGTTGGCATCTTTTCAAATAGCGGTGGTCCAGCGGGACGCTTTCTGCGTCGCTTAATTCCGTTTATGGTAAGAAAACTTAATTTGAGAGGAAATTTAGATGCGGGATTTTGACGAGTTCACTTCATTTTTGCAAGTGTAAACGTCTAAACAGTTCGTTTGCGCAATTTCACGTCCTGTCGGGTACGGCTAATTTTTGGAAAGTCAAACCTTTAATGACTAACGTATTTTATTTCTGTAAGGTGCCTTGGGAGTTAATAGAAAACTAGGTATACAGGATGGGCCAATAGTGCGTAGTTGATCCATATTTCTGATTCTCTTCAAAATATCAACATGAAATTTTACGTGTGTGTGGAGAACCCCACGAAGCTTCTGTTAAAATTATTCTGATGTAGGTATACAAGTGTTCACGTAATACGTACCAAACCAAAGTTATGTGTTTTTAAATGGAATGCCCCACATTTGTTTACATATTTGGATTCCCCATAAAATTTAATGAAAGTTGGTTTGCTACACGGTGGGGTTTAGAGTAAGCAATATTAAGATATGGCCATTGTAGTACCAGTGTGAACCCAAATTTGTGGTGCTACTGACGTCTGCTGATCAGAGCTAACTGTGATTTTTTTATTGGACTAGTTTCAGAGGATACTCTATTTGTAAAATCCATAAACACTTTTTTCAAAATAGTTCATATTGTACAGAGCGGCCAACTTGGGCAACATGGAGCTTTTCTCAAAAATGTTAAATGGAACATCCCGTATATTATTTGCAGGTTTGATAGCCATTTTATTAAGCTTTTGACTGATGCAGATATTGGCAGGTCTGCGGCTGATAATTTAGGCAGAAATAAAGATTAAACCTTAGTAATTGAAATTTTTACCGTAATTTTGTTCCATTTTTGGGGAATTTCTCACATTTTGCCGCCCAAAACTCAGAAAAATGCTTACACTTTGTTTTTACAGAAAATTTAGCGAACAGAATTTACACCGGCACAAGAAATCTCATTGCAAGATTACTTCTTGAAAGAACGGTTTTCTTCCATGGCACTCCTTGTTTCAATTTATACCTAGGTTTAATAAGTTACCATTTATTTAAAAATATGACCATGAAGAAACAATCTGGCGATGAAATGTTTTGTCTCAATGTGAAATCAACTTCCAGAAACAAAATGGAAATCATATTTTGTGTTTTGGGCACTAAAATATAGAAGAAACGAATAAACTACCAGTCAAATTACTACATTTTAAAAATTCAATTTTCAATTCTACCGAAACCGTCAGTCGCAAACCTAACAAAATCTACATCAATCAAAAGCTTAGTAAACTGACTATCAGATATGGAAATAATTAATGGTGTGTGTGGTGAAATTTTTAAGAAAAAATGCATATTGTGTAAGCTGTCCACCCTGTATGATATTAAGTTTTGTGACAAAAGTTCTCAAGAATTCTATAAATAGAGCAGTCTGTGAACCTAGTTCAATAAAGAGATCTTAATAAGCTTCGACCAGTAGACGTCAGCAGCTCCTCAAAGTTGGGTCCACACTGGCACTAAATTGGCAATATCTTAAACTCGCCCACTCTAAACCCCATCGTGTAGTACCCCCTCTTTCATAAAACTTTATTGGAAATTCCAATATGTAAACAAATGGGGGGTGTTCCATTTAAAAAAAAACATAACTTTGGTTTGGTGCTCAGAGTGTGAACACCCTGTATACACATAAATAATTTTATCAAATGCTTCATGGGGTACTCCACATACGTGTAAAATTTTATTTTGATACCTTGAATAGAACCATAGATATGGGCCGACTACACACTATTGGCCCATCCTGTATATTAAAGAAATGACAATTTATAAAGAAATCAATCTCAATTTGAAGAAACAGCAAAAAATATTTCAGAAGCTTTTAAAAAATTAACAAACTGTATGCAAGGTTGCCGGTAGAAAATCAGCTGGTTGCTGAAGAGTCGCCCATCCACTATTCCTCTAACTTAAAACACTACCACCTTCAGTCTCAAGTAGGAATATCCTTTTGTTTCACGTCGGCGACGTGACGTCGGTCGCCCGGAATTTGAAACGGATTTCCAAATAATTCCTAATTTATGGCATTTTATTTCCAAGATTTTGAAAGAAACTGAGTCCTGTATTATAAATACATCTTTATCTTGAGGGACGTAGAAGGAGAATGGAATTCCATGTTAAAACAGTTTTATATTCTAGGATAAGCGATATTTTGTATCATAAACACAACAAAGAAAATATGAGAATAGGCCAAATGAAGAAGTGACCCAAAGATATGAGAGGAAAATTATTCGGAAATGTAGGAAAATGAAATATTATACTAAAAAGAAGAGTTTGAGCTAGCATTAAAAAATGAGAAATAATAGAGTCAGCTATAGAGCGGTTGCAGACAGAAATTTTAAAATGAGTGGGTAAAGGGGTAATAGATCGTTTATTTAAATTAGATTTCAAAAAATTACAAACGGAACATCGTAGTAGCTCTGCTGAAAAGGAAATGCGCGGACCAACGCGAAAGCTTTAGAACTAGGAAATGACGGAAGAAATAAGAGGGAAGACCAATTCGGTTTTAGACGAAATAGGGGAATGCGCGAGGCCATTCATGCTTTAGGTGTAAATGTAAAGAGTGTTTATGAGTATAGGATCTGTGGGTTCAGAAAAAGTCCCCGACGATGTAGAAATAAATTTGAAATGTAGTGCTAAGACGCATGATGAAGATATCTAGATCAGTATAGATATATAATTAAGACAGATGGATTAAGAGTGAAAAGGGTTCTATAATGTAATACTGTAGAAAGATTTTGAAGACTGTTTCGTACGTACTTCTTATAACAAGAACTGATTGTGCTGCCTAACAAAGGCTTGATTATAATTTTTATGGTGGTAAGGTTTGGTCGATAATCCGATAGGAAACTGAGTTTCCTCTGACAATTCTAAGAACGACCTCTTATTTTTTCAAAATTCCAGAGCATTTCTAAAATACTTGTACCAAATGTTTTCGCTGGTACACTCTCTAAGTTTAACATACCTACATAAGCTGTTGTCCAGCAAACTTAATATTTAAAATTTATTGTCTTGGGGCCATACTTATCTTAATCAGGCCATTGCACTCTAAAACACAATGATTTATATCCGTTTTGATTTTAAGACAGAATTTTCTCAATTAAGCCCAGAAAGTTCCAGGAAAATCGTTTAGACCATAAATTTGTTGCCCTTTATTTGTTCCTAGCATGCTATCATTCCTTGATCACAATCTTGAGGAGAACGAGCAGTAGTTGTTTCATTTTCTGCTATATTCACGTTCTACAAAAATGTATAGTTTTTACTTTTTGCTATCTTGGCTTCTAAGAATTGAAAAGTTTGTGTGAAGTTGATATTCTTCTCAACTTTTGTAAGCAGCATGACCCACGACGAAATTACTTTTTTGTAAACTTGTACACATTTGACGCTTATTTTCTTGTTTCAAAAAAGGAAGATGATCGATCGTGCAGTTTAAAAATTTGTCGCATTCCTTGTTCTAACCAATGCAAGTCATTTGACTTGCTGATGAGCAAGTACACTAATTTAACAGCGGTTCATTTAAATTCCATTATAATTTTGATGATGTTCAATGATACTTAAAACACACTTTTCTCGTATCACTTTAAAATCTTCCAGACAACGTAAAATTCAATTCCCATAGTATGTCAAATTCGGAGAGTGTTTCATTTTATCAATAGCAACGGAAGTTTTTCATCTTCAATTTCGTCCTCGTTTGTAAAAGATTTTAGTTCGCAGGAGATGCGGTCAAGTCCTTTTTAGATGGAAATATTTAAAATTGCACGGAGGCATATCATTCATACTGAAATTATTCTTGCACTCGTTTTTTGGTATTTAAAAGGTCACTAGCCATCATTTCAAACTTGTTGCGCGTATAAAAGGCTGAGAAAGAATAATTTTTTGCTGCAGTTTATTCATATAGGGCGAGTCTGTCAAGCCGCAAAGTCCATTTATTTCTTAACTACACAATGTTCTTTTACACAGAGTGGTTCACTGAAACCCCCCAAGATAAAGTTTTTTTTTAAATAGAGGAGTAGGTAGTTATTTGACACTGATTTTGAATTTTCCATAAAATTTTGAACATTTTATGTTTGGTGTTTTCACTTCCTAAAATCAATCATTCTCTAGACATTTGTATCTCTTTGGAAGAAATGAATTTTCCCTCATGTCACTAATTACTCTTAGTCTTACTGCATTGGTCACTTCAACAAACACATTGACTATTATTTATTATTTATATGTATTCTTCTTTTTCAAGTTTGATGGAAAGTACCTTTCCATGTGCTTGAAAAAGCAGTAAGCAGAGATACATCATAAGTGTCCCAAATCCATAAGATGTTGAGATGGCATTCCCGTTCCCCGGCGGTTGTTGAACCGAGCCAGATATGGAATTTGAAAAGGTTCTGTTACAATGCTCTGTTTAAGCAAGCACGAGCTGTTCGTAAAAACTTTTTTAGTAAACGTAACTAATTATGTAATTATACATAATTCAGAATATCTATAGTCATTGCTACATGGTACTTCGAGAAATGATCGCGTCAAATCCTCAGATTTTTACAAGAAGCTACTAGAATACTTCATTCCTGATTTTTCTGCTATGATACACTGCACCCAACGTCAAAACTGTAATTGTTTGAGCATTCACCTGATAGCCCAGATCTTCTCCGCTCTGACTCTGATGTGTTTTCCTTCAAAAAGAAAACAAAGAAGAACAATGAAATCGCGAAAATTGTCGAATAACAATCATATTTCACGCTGCAAATAAAGTCTTGAATGTCTTCCGAGTCAAATATTGCTTGGGTTCTCACTTATATTTCCGTCCGCGCCTTATTAACGTTTTTGGCAGCAGTGCAAGAATGCGTGCGTTCACATAACAGCCAATTGTAATTCTCCAGACACGCAGCAGGTGACGCAAATTTTCAAAAAAGTGTCTTTGCAGACGGAAAGGTCAGTGACTGCCAAATTTAATATTGATGCACCTTATGCAAACACCCAAGATATACGCTTAAAATTCTGAATAATAAATTATTTGGAGAAGTTGATCGAACCAAGTGACCGCGGTCAACAGCTCTACCTAGAGCTTTTTATGAAATGAGAAAGTTGCCACCTATTTCAGGTAGGATGGATATACATGAATCAATTAGCGCGCAAGCGTATGTTAATTTACTGAACTTGACTTTGAAACAGCAACCGGCAGAAAGATCGAACCATCATGCTCTAGTATAGAATATTGTGGGGAGTTGGGGAGCGGCGATTTAATTACGTAAATGTAAGTAATTGATATTCGCTACTGGGAATCCGGCCGATTAATTAATTACAAAATTATTCGTTTCATATCTCGGGTGGGCCACCATAAGTTATTTAAACTGCCTCCTTGGAATCCAGAAATTTACTATGGGGTACACTGAACTTTAACCATGTCTAACATGTGCTTCTTATCAAACTTACAAGAGATAAACATTTGATTTATAACTAGAATACGGAAATGTATAGATTATTTGAAATAGCCTCCAATGTAAATAGGCACAGTGGCTGATTTTTGCATTTTCACGGATTGCCATAGTGGATGCAGAAAAATAAAGACAATTTGGTTGACAATCGTGCAGTGGTGGTTGAAAGAAAACAATAACAAACAACACTACCGCAACCTCCTCTGTCCTCTCCTACGAACATGTACGCTTCACAGATAAACAACTACTATTATAATAACGCGTTGTCCATCTTTTTGGACGTCCTTGGCTCGCATTCATTTCATGCGTGAATATTCCATACGAACTTCAAATATAGCTTCATTTAAGGGATTTTGTGTACGTAGAATTGGTCAACGGATGGATTTTTGTTAGTGATTTTAATGAGAAACGTCTTTTGTGAATCAAATATAGAAAAAATTAAGAGACTGTTTTGTACGTTAATACCGCGATCCGGCCCTGCTTGGAGCCACTGTTACACGTCTTATTAATTAACATTAATTCATATATGAATCAGTATTTATATCAATAAAACTCTTGAGAATGACCTAACCGGGGCCGAAACGTCGAATTCATGTACAAAGAAATGTTTTTTGAATTCGCACGCACTGCGCAAAGTTTATTATAATTTATTATAATAATTGGTACAAATCAAATAAAAAAATACTTTTGAACATTCGTTTCTTCGGTCTGCGACTTTTTGCGGAAGCCAAATGAGAGAAAATATTTGATCAAAGTAAAAGTTATCCAGTTTTTTCTTTGATAAACTACGAGCCGCCACTGGAATTCCCTTAATTTTTTATTGTATTCAAACTTGTTGATTTCATTTCTGAACACAAAATTTGCTTAAAAACTCCGTACACGCAAGTGCCTAAACAGATCCGAAAACTCGAAAACATTTTCATTTACTTTCTTTATACCTTAGAAAATGATTATTCAACCATGGAACAACTAACTACTCCTCGTGCAAATACCCCTCCAGAGCTGAACTTCATCAATATTTCTGTACTTCGATAGGCAATATTTAAACGACTATGCTATAATTATATCTATAGTTCCCTGATAAACATTTCCATATAATAATTCATCAAAAAAAATTGTAAGTCTTTCTATTACGCTTATTTGGAAATTGCTGCAGAATATTCCAAAATTTGGATGCAGCTATAACTTTTTCCTACCTCAGAGATTATTTAATGCGATTAAATTTAAATGTTCCAAATTTGTAGCATTTTCTAAACCTCTCCAGACATCCATAAATCTGTAAAGGATTGGACGATAGATTAATAATGTAATACTGTCTAAACTAAGTAGCTTTATAGTGGAGTGCTGGCGCGTCCGAAATGTGCTTAAAAATTAAGTTATTGGGCATTTCGAGGTTAAAATGTTTGACCTATCCGGTATTACAGCTTAGGTCCTATGGAACTAAGATTCGAAAGTCGTCAAAAAATTGTCCTGTGCAAAAGGGCGCAATTTAAAATTTTCAAGTTATGTATACGAGCCGAAAGGTGAAATCATATTCTAAAAGCAAAAAAAAAATTGAAGAGATTTCTGTAGAATTTATATGTTTTATAAATTATACAAGTTTTTGAATTACGTAGCCTCTTACGGAACTCGAAGACGTTTACAGGCGTTTTTCTCCGTTCGAAGTGAACAAAAATCTAATTATTTTATGCTTTCTTTATTTTGAAACTCTATTATCTCTTACGCCGTTGCATTTAGCGAAATTATCCTCTATTGATAAATTATTGCCCAAATCTTGTAGAATATGATGGTTTTTGATTTATAATTTTTGAATGAATATTAAGAAAGTTAGGCCATTAAATATAACATTGTGCATAATCTAGAGGCTCGCCACCGCTGCGTGAATCGCTGGATACATCGCATTGCACCGCACCCCGCAGTCCACACGCGCGACCTTCTTCTCTTTACTTGTCTCACTCCCTCCTTATAAACCTATGCTATTTAGCTTCTGGCATACCTACACTGTTCCTTATTTCTGGCTTATAGGGATGAATTTATTAATCATTATTGCAGGACCTTTTTAATACAGTACCTAGTAGAAGTACATACCATAAGAAAGGGACAATTTATTAACAACGTAAAATTTAACTTGAATCTCTATTTCCTATTTGACACTGCGTTTTTACACGACTTTTGGCCCATGCAAAAACCGTTCGAACAACTACTCCTCGGGCAAATACCCCGCCAGGCATTGAATTATAGAACTAAATCCAGATTTTTTGTACTACGAGACGTTTCAGACTGCTACCCCACCTAAGGTGGCTTTGAAACAATTCTAATTTGTCTCCATGTACGTACGTGCTTTTAAGACGATCTTTGTTCACATATTGCATGTTCTGAATGTGTATGGAAAACCGCAGACCAACTAGTTTCGTCCTTCTGGGACTCATCAGTACGGTGCTTTCCCCTACACACTCAAACCATGCAATTTAACTTGCTATATATGCTGCCGCGATCTGGACAGATATCAGCAAGTGACAACTATCTTAGGTGGGGTAGCAGTCTGAAACGTCTCGTAGTACAAAAAATCTGGATTTAGTTCTATAAAGCAATGACTGGCGGGGTATTTGCCCGAGGAGTAGTTGTTCGAACGGTCCAGTACCATTAATTAATACCAGATAATTACTTAAAGTAGTTGTCACTTGCTGATATCTGTCCAGAGCGCGGCAGCATAATTATATAGCAAGTTAAATTGCATGGTTTGAGTGTGTAGGGGAAAGCACCGTACTGATGAGTCCCAAAAGGACGAAACCAGTTGATCTGCGGTTTTCCATACACATTCAAAACATGCAATATTTGAACAAAGGTCAATTGACAAATTTTTTGTCTCAGCAATTGGTACTTGCTTCAAAGAACTACCCTATTCAGTTTGCGACCAGCCAGCGGAGGATTTAGTAATGTTTTGGATTATAAGTAAATCTAATTTTGAACTTGCTGATAATATCTTAGAATCTAGACACGAGGAAGCTGACACAAGAATCCTCCTACATATTTTATCTGCAAAGAGATCCGGATATACTAGATGCATAGTAGACTGCAAAGACACAGATGTCCTAGTTCTTCTTGCCCATTTCAAGGAATTGTTAAGACAGGAAGTTTGGATGAAAGTGGGAAATCAAAGTTCACACAGATTTATTATATATTTATATGGAACCCATTGCATTTTATTGAAAAATTTACTGGCATTTCATGCGTTAACAGTGTCAAATAGGAAATAGAGATTCAAGTTAAATTTTACGTTGTTAATAAATTATCCCTTTCTTATGGTATGTACTTCTACTAGTTACTGTATTAAAAAGGTCCTGCAATAATGATTAATAAATTCATCCCTATAAGCCAGAAATAAGGAACAGTGTAGGTATGCCAGAAGCTAAATAGCATAGGTTTATAAGGAGGGAGTGAGACAAGTAAAGAGAAGAAGGTCGCGCGTGTGGACTGCGGGGTGCGGTGCAATGCGATGTATCCAGTGATTCACGCAGCGGTGGCGAGCCTCTAGATTATGCACCATGTTATATTTAATGGCCTAACTTTCTTAATATTCATTCAAAAATTATAAATCAAAAACCATCATATTCTACAAGATTTGGGCAATAATTTATCAATAGAGGATAATTTCGCTAAATGCAACGGCGTAAGAGATAATAGAGTTTCAAAATAAAGAAAGCATAAAATAATTAGATTTTTGTTCACGTCGAACGGAGAAAAACGCCTGTAAACGTCTTCGAGTTCCGTAAGAGGCTACGTAATTCAAAAACTTGCATAATTTATAAAACATATAAATTCTACAGAAATCTCTTCAATTTTTTTTTTGCTTTTAGAATATGATTTCACCTTTCGGCTCGTATACATAACTTGAAAATTTTAAATTGCGCCCTTTTGCACAGGACAATTTTTTGACGACTTTCGGATTTTAGTTCCATAGGGCCTAAGCTACAATACTGGGCAAGTCATATATTTTAACCTCAAAATGCCCAATGATGTCGAAATAAAATTTGCTTGGCACTCTACTATTATAGCGGAACAGCTGAGAAAAAAGTCGGGGGAGTGAGTTAATCAAAATCATTAAAACAAAAAAGTGGGGTATCTGTGGAAGAAATTTACATACCAAACTGATTGGGTTCAAATAGGTATAATCCTCTTTAAAAGTTCTTACACCATGGAATTGAGCGAACTTGAAGCAACAATATGCTGCCAGTGTAATTATTATTTTGAAAGCAACTTTTAGTGGCTTCCACTTGTTGACTCCACTAAAATGTCATTAGAGGACATGAAAAGAATCAAGAGGATAAGAAGAATGTACAAGAAAGAATTAGTAAAAATCATTATTTCACAAAAGCGGGGCATCTGTGGAAGAAATTATTATTTTGAAAGCCATTACATCAGTTAGCCATCACTTCATTAGATGCTCCATCGTACCGTTGATTGACCATAATCAGTCAACGGTCGTGCCCTTGCCCTCGACATTTATCTAAATGTGTATGTATATGTATGCAATCAATAAATTAAGCAAATCAGCTTCTAAACTTATTATGAACGTCTGCCCTGTCACTGCACGAGAACTTAAATAATACATGGCCAAGTACCAATTTTGTATATACACAGTGTCCCACTTAACTTGTTTAGTATGGGGAACTTTTAAACCGCGGTAGTTACAAGGGTGCTCAAATGGGAAAAAATGTTGCTTATTATAATAGTAATTTAGCAGTACCAAGACAACTATTTCTGTTTCTGAGAAAATCGGGAAAAAGTGAAACTTGCCGAAATATTGTTTTTGTTCTAGAACCCTTATTTGTTGATAATTTGATATGGAATTTTAAAGCAAGTTATCGTTGAAAATTCTCAACAGGTCGGTGGCATCAATTTTTATACAGGGTGTTTAATTTAAGCGTACCAGAGGTTAAGTTTGTTTTTTCTTATGGCCGCCATATTGGTACTGGTCATATTCCAGTAGACGGTTTCAAGAGCTCTTCAACCATGTATAATAGTCCGCATAAAAAACTTTAGTTAACAATGAAAATCTAAAAATTTGCCTCTAAGATGTAACAGTCCATTAAGAATGCCACAGCTTCTCTTATCTAGTTCAATAATTGTTCAAAAGTCCTTCGTCAGCATCTAAACAGTTTCTGCATCGAGTTTCCACCGATTTGACCGCATTTATCAAAAATTGAGGAGGAAGTTCTCTAAGAGCGGTCACTACAGCTGCCCGAAGAGCATGCTGATTTTCATATGCTTGACAGTATACGTGATTTTTATGTAACCCCACAAGAAAAAATCTAGGGGTGTATATTAAAAATACGTTTGGTGTAACTTAGGGTAAATGTACCATATATGCCCCTCGAGGATATATGTCCCACGTTAATATCTAACTAACAAACAGCCATCTAGTGGCAAGGTGCGTATAGTACGTCAGTTAAATCCGTAACTGTATGTGTGGTGTGTTATTTCCCGGCAGTTTGATTGTTTACAACAAAATATTTAGGAAAATATCAAAAGCGGTAAGTGCTTGCTTAATTTGGGTCACGTAGGCACCTCGTGAAATTGTTATAATATCACTAAGAAATGTTTTCACTGGGAAATTTTTCGTTTCATATATTGGTATTGCCTTCTACTTGAAGGACACGGGGAAAGAACAGGGTATGTCCTTCAGACAGACAGCTGAGTAAACCAAATTTTAAAGTTAATTACGCAAAAATATCAAAATTTGGTTATGTATCAAACTCAAATTAAGTACAGAAATGATACTATATGTTTATTTTCTAAATGAACTTTTACATTAAACAATATCCTTCCCATCTACCAGATAATGAAGCTAAACTAACCATAAGGTATGTGAAATGCGCAAAAAACAAGGAATGTCCGTTATTCGTGGGGCAAGTCAGTGAAAAACTTAGCAGCAACTGGACCACAAAATTGCTTCAGCACCATTAAGTCCTAAAACTTTTCTTTGTTTATTGGTATTAGAACTGCAATATTAATAACAGGAACATGTATTTAACGACCATACAGGCCAGTTTTTATACTCACCATTGTATAATTTATCTGGTAGTTTGAATTCGTTGGGCAGTAACTTTGTTTCTTTCTGAATTTTTCCCTTGATTACACTTTGACTCCAAGAACCATTGTACGTATCTCTGTGTAGTATAAATCGACAATGATCGACCGTACATAAAACTTCCTTGGTTTTTTGTACAGGAAACGGACATTTTTTCACATACAAGTTCTGTAAAAACGAAGTCCAGGCCATTACCATATTTTGGGTGACTTCCTCTACAGCAAATGATGATGGTTTCATGCGTGACACCTTCAGAAGTTCATACCAATCATCTGGAGTTTCAATTTTAGTTTTTAAATTAATGTTTCCCATGTTTTTATCGCATTCTAAATAAGAATGGCCCCTTTCCGGAAAAGTTATTTTAATGGTGTGTAGCTTTTTCATTTCATGGACTACATAATGCATGAACCTAAATACAATAAAATTTTTGTTTTGCCCGCCGGCACCTTCACAGAAAATGTGCAAATGTTTCACTTCATCAGGAACGTAGTTATGCAAAAAATGTAATAAAAAAGACACAACTTCATTTGGGCTTTTCTTAGCAATGGTCTCTGGATACGAGTAGAAGATTGATTCTGCTGAATGCAGAAAGTGAATATTGAAAGAGAACATTGACAGTTGTCTTCGATAGTACACATTGGGCACTTTGGGCAGTGCTATGTTCTTCTGAAAGTCCATAGCAATTGCAGGAAAATCAGGTTGCCGTTTTGCATTCAGGCGGGCATTCTTTTTCCTATCGTAAAACGTTTGGGCCTTTCTTTTATGCAAGTCATTGGCTTCGGTGAGCTGCTAAATTTCCCCAGCATCTCTATCAGCCGACAATGTTCTTAACATTGCATTAAACTTATCACATGAAGAACAGGTATCTGTTCTTGGATACCCGAATGACAAGTTGAATTTTGTATTGAATATGTGTTTATAGGTATCGTATGAAATTTTTATATTGGGATTCTTTTCTCGAAGCATTCCAAACATCTTCAATATTTAATTCTTTGGGGAGATATTTTTTCTCGGAATCGTGCAAACTATAGTGAAATAGTCTTGCTCTAAATGAATTTATGTGTCCCCAAACAGCCTCAAAATATTCCTGTTTTAATTTTCGATGTTTGCCACTATGTTTTCCCCGTTGATCCTGCGGTGCAACACAACTGTCTTTTAGTGATTTCTGAAGATACTCTAGTTTTTCTTTGGTTATGCCATGGACTGCTCGGAAAGCTTGAGCACACACGGAAACATCCTCAGAAGAATTTGTAAGAAAACGAAGCTTGGTGAAAATTTGCGTCTTCTGGTTTTCTACTGCGATGATGTTGCACAGGAATAATGTTTATTAAGCCACACAAATAGGAGTTCTGAGCATTTTGTGTTTGTAGATTATTGAAATTTTTCATCATCATAAGGTTCTCAGTCCGAAGACTGGTTGGACGCGTACCTCCATTCTTTTCTATCCTGAGCTAACCTACGCATTTCCCTAAAAGTAGAACATCCTACATCCCTAACTATTTGAGAGCAGTAGTCTAATCTAGGCCTACCCCTACCTCTTTTTATTCCTATCTCTGACTCTAGTATGTCACGAACTATTCCTTCGTGTCTTAGAAGGTGTCCTACCATCCTATATCTCCTACTCTTTATTGTTTTCCATACCTTTCGCTTTTCCCCAACTCTTTCTAATACTTCCCTATTGCTAACCTTATCTATCCACGGTATCTTCATCATGCGTCTGTAGCACCACATTTCAAACGCTTCTACTCTTTTTCTATCCGCTTCTCCTATTGTCCAAGTTTCGCACCCGTATAATGCCGTACTCCATACATACGACGTTAAGAGTCTCTTTCTAGTCTCTATATTAACCGTTCTCGAGCATAACAGTTGTTTCTTTTTGTTAAACGCAACTCGGCCCTGCGCCATTCTTTGTTTTATATCTTTAGTGCTCCTACCGTCTTGAGTTATTTTACTTCCTAAGTAGCAGAAATCCGCGACCTCCTCTATCTTCTCATTTCCAATTTGTATTTCCATTTTAGTTCTATTTTCACCTCCCCTACATACCAAAATTTTAGTTTTCTTTTTATCGATTTTCATGCCGAAGCCCTGTGTCAAAACTGCTTCCATTTCATTCAAAGCCGCTCCTAATTCTTCTTTGCTAGATGCTAACACTGCTATATCATCCGCAAATCTGAGCATGTTAATAGTTTGGCCCTGTACATTGATCCCTGAGGCTGTTCTTTCCTTAACAATATTAATCGCATCTTCGATATATAAGTTGAAAACTAGAGGTGACAATGCACATCCCTGTCTCACTCCCTTCCGGATATCTACTTCCCTTTGTTCCTGCTCACATTCTATAACTGCCTTTTGCTCTTTGTAGAGATTATGTATTATTCTTCTGTCCCTGTATTTCATCCCTACCTTTCTCAGCACTTCGAACATCTTCCCCCATTTTACGTTGTCGAAGGCTTTTTCTAAATCTACAAATCCTATATAGACGCTCTTTCTCTTTTCTATCGTTTTTTCTATAATTACTCGTAAAGCTAGAATGGCCTCGCGCGTTCCTCTATTTCGTCTAAATCCGAACTGATCTTCTCCTAATATTTCTTCCGCCTTTTTCTCCATCCTTCTTTGCACAATTCTAGTTAAAATTTTTGACGCATGGGAAGTTAAACTGATAGTTCTAAAATTTTCGCATCTATCCGCGCCTTTTCTTTTTGGCAAAGCTACTATGATGTTCCGTTTGTAATCTTCTGGAATCTCGCCTGTCAGGTATATGCGACTAACTAATTTAAATAAACGATCTATTACCTCTTGACCTGCGCACTTTAAGATTTCTGCCTGCAAGCCATCTATACCTGGTGCTTTATTATTCCTTAAACTTTTTAGTGCTATCTCAAACTCTTCTCTCATTATAGGACTCCCTAAGTTATCCCCCTCTACACTGCTTTCGCTTTCTAATATATCTTGCACTTCCTGTCCCGCATATAAGTTTCCTAAATATTCTTTCCACCTATCTGCCTTCTCCCCACTTCCGATTAGGATATCTCCTGCCTCATTTCTAATGTTTTTGGTACTAGATCCAATTTCTCTAAAATTTCTCCTAATTATTTTATATGCTTCATCAGTCTTTCCTACTTCGAATTTATCTTCCACTTCTTTGCATTTATTATCGATCCATTGCTCTTTCGCTTTCCTACATTTCCGAATAATTTCCCACTTGATCGCCTTATATCTTTGTTTCCCTGTTTCATCTAACCTATTTTTATATTTTCGCCTTTCCTCTATTAGACTCACAATATGTTTTGTTATCCAGGGTTTCCTACTTTTATTCTGTTTATGACCCAAAATATCCCTAGCTGAGGAAACTAAACTATTTTTAATGCAATTCCATTCTGCCTCTATGTCCCTAACAATATTTCCACCCGTGCCCTTTAGTGCTTCGTTTGTCTTTTTCTCGAACTTATTGCGCATATCATCATCTTTTAGTTTCTCTGGGTCAAGATACCTTCTTCCGCTTCTTTTTTTCAAAATCTTAAATTTAAGATTGGCTTTCATAACGACTATGTTGTGATCACTATCTATATCTGCTCCTGGATAACTTCTACAATCCCTAACTTGATTTCTAAATCTTTAAGTACCTATATATTTTCTTTCTTCAGATGTGGTATTTTCATAGCATTTAAGGCGTTTACATTGTCAAGGATCACCTTCTTCATGTGTCTGAAGCCTCAGCTTCTTCATAACAGCGGACATTCTTCCCGCCGACTTCCTTTTTTTGAACAAATTGCTTTCACGATTGCCTTGTTCACTCACTTCACTTATGCCAGAATCAACGTGCCTAAATGATGGCATGGTCAATTCAAACAGTCAACTTAATACTTCACTGACAGTTTAAACTTTTAACAGTTGCTAAACATAAATTTAATGACAAGCATACCATGACCTAACTAAGAATAAAAAAAACACTGCATGCAAAGTGAACATTCCTTGTTCTTTCCACAATGCGCGCGGACCTTCCTTGTTCTTTTTCCTTCCAGTGATTTGAAATTGTAAAATAAATCTGCACCTTCCCACTTCTTTCCCCCAACAAATTTACCCAGTGCTGAATACCGCTGCAGTATACCAGATGGCACTATAAACTCAAAAATAAGAAATATGTGACATACCTTGTTCTTTCCCCATACCCTTCACTTGTCTTAGAGGTTAAGAAAACGCCGTAGTTTGGGCGCACATTTTAAATTTGCTGTGGGGCATTTAACCCACACAAATAATCATCGGGAGGATATTTGCCCCGATCCGAAGGAGGATATATGCCGCTTATTTTCTAGCAGTGTAATGACGCAATATGGGGTCCGAAAATGCATTACCTATTTTCATTTCAAAAATGAAAGCATACTCGCAAACAGAACACAAGTCCTCGTGCATAAGGGTCAGAAGAAGATCTGCAAAGTGATATAGAGAGAGTAAAGTCTAAGACTCTTTGAGTTAATGCAGCATCCCGGTAATTTAAAATTTCATCCAGGACCCTTAGGAGACGACTTGAGTTGAATAGGACGAAGAAAGTTGCGTTGGGGAAACCAACGTAAAGAATAATTCTTTACCGAAGCTGTAAACAATTATTAAAAGAGTAGTACACAAAATGTGGATTTAGTTCTATAATTCAATGCCTGGCGGGGTATTTGCCCGAGGACTAGTTGTTCGAACGATCCAGTACCACTCTATTGAAGTTTGTCAATACCTAAATACTGATTGTAAAGAGCAGGGGCATAACTCCAAGGTGGGGCATAAACACTTTGATCGTGGGGCATAAATACCATCAAAAGGGCATTTATCCCACATGGTAGCAAATTTTTTACTAATTATTAACGAAGGCTCTAGTATAAATTTCGGTCTAATTCCATGTTTCACAGGTTCCTGAAATACTGCTTCACCGAATTTCACCATCACTATGCGATTTTCATTAATAGAAACACGGATAAAGTTGTTTGTGCTTAGGTGGGGCATATATACCACATTTACCCTATTACTATCATAAATTTGAAACATTTCTCACCAAATAAATTGTTTAGATACTGACGAACCATATGTGTATTGTGAGGAGGTGCACCATCCTGCTGCAACCAAACGTTCTGAACTACATTTACCTGCGATAATTAAGTTGTCTTATTTAATAAATTGTTGTCATAATAAACATAATGCTTTGTTTTCCATAGCTTGCTAGAGAAGAGAAATGTGGCATTCTTAATGGACTGTTAATCTTAAACGCAAATTTTTCGATTTTCATTGTTAACTAAAGGTTTTTATGCGGACTATTATACATGGTTGAAAAGCTCTTGAAACCGTCTACTCGAATATGACCAGTACCAATATGGCGGCCATAAGAAAAAACAAACTTAACTTCTGGTACGCTTAAATTAAACACCCTGTATAAAAATTGATACCACCGTATCAAAATGTCAACAAATAAGGGCTCTAGAACAAAAAGAATATTTCGGCCATTTTCACTTTTTCCCGATTTTCTCAGAAACAGAAATAGTTTTCGAAGTTGTCTTGGTACTGCTAAATTACAATTATAATAAGCAACATTTTTCCCCATTTGAGCACCTTTGTAAGTACCGCGGTTTAAAAGTTCCCCATACTAAACAAGTTAAGTGTGTAGTTTGGTAAATTGGTTCCGTACTAGCTAGCATCAGTCTCTCGAGTTTCTGGGACTCATAAAATACCTCAGAAACCAATGAACTGATTTCGATGTATTTGTCATTAATTGCAAAATGGTGAAGACTATGTAAACACAGAGTTTCATGTTTCTATTTCAAATAGTTTTCAAGTACGATAAAATTGATCACTTTCCAGCCATCCCACGACGCCGAATTGAAATATAAAAAATGGAAAAGTTTAATTCATCACTATTCTATTTTAAAAAAATCGACGGAAACGTAATTTTATTTCATAGTTTAGGAGGTAGAAGGTTGCGACAAACAGCGCAAACATACAGAATACTGAGAACAATTATAGGATACCGTTTAATCTTAGGTTGAGGTACGGAACCATAACAAGATATCAAATATTAGTTTTAATAAATACAATGAAAAATTTTATTTTGTCCTTGGCACCCTGAATTTGGAGATCCTCATCTCGCCTCGGAATTTGCGGGGGTGTGAGCTACCGCCACTGTTCTTGATTGTCGATGTTCGTATTGTATTGTGGTTTGTGGTCGGTAACGAATTTATTAATTTGCTTGCTTCCAAAAATCACTCACACTGAGCAAGTTTATTCAAACATGAATTTAGAAAATAAATTCCTGGATAAATTCGTTAAGTAGGTACTGTACACTATACAGTGATCCTTCTTTTCATTGCCTGGCTTAATAAAACTTGTAAATAAGTGTAGATAGCCTTTTCGGTTGTATCTCATATGAGCAAAGAAATAAATATCTACAATGATTAACCAGTGGCGGCTCGTGACTTGGTTAACAGAGGGGCTCTTCCGGAGAACCTGAACCAATATCTAGGTAAAATGTTTAGGCAAAATTTTAACTCGCAACCCACCCCACTTTATAAAGTCTCAAACAATGTTTTCACCCAGGATTTCTTTCACTTGCTCTTCACAAGAAAACAAGATAAGAACTAAGAAACCAATGTTTAAAAAGTAAAATCTAAACTTCTATTTTTACTTTAGCTAAAACAAAGTAATATCTAGTCTATTTTTATTTCAGATAAAACAACACAAGAATAAAAAATGAATATCTAAAAGTAAATTCCAATCTTCCACAGTTTAAGGAAACTTAAGAGCTTTAGAGGTTTTGGAACTCTGCTTTCGGCTTATTCTATTAATTCTATTCTATTTAATTATTTCTCATATACCCATGATTTTTGGCCTCGCATTAAATGGGAGACGTTCTCGTTGCCCAAAAGCGTGCTGTGTGAGTCCTAGCTAATTTGAGAGTTGTAGAATCGTACACAGAGCATTTTACGCGTTCTAACTTGTTTCCTTTAGCCGAAATTTTCGATTATCAGAGTACATATATTTTGTGTATAGAAATACACATTCGATAATTACATTATGGAGCTTCAGTTTGATAAAAGAAATTGGGGCAATTTGTGTTATTCACTTCATAAAACTACCCTATTTGAGAATGGATATTTCTATCAGTACTTGAAGTCTTAATTTGTTACCAGTCAACACGAAAAATATTGCGTCTCAAAAGATATCAAAATTTTATTTAAAAGCGCCTCATTTCTACCCAAATAAATGAAAAGCAAAAACCAACCGCTGCAAGCATAGAAACCGGGTCAACCGAACTATCAAGCCGATACTCTATAAATCTCGCGGCGGCCGGCAGCTACTTTAGGACATTGTTTAATAACGCGTATTTCTTCACCTGTATTGTACTTCGTTATGTGATTTTCCTTAATTTCGTTTTATAAATTTTTGGAGGACGGCGCTCTAGAGCCCATCATTACGGGTTGCCACTGTAACTGACTGATGTAATCAATTGAACACCGTAAGCAGTATACAATGCCCAATTTGCCACTATGCCCATAGCATAATACGCTTATCACGTCCGCCACGCATGATTTTTTTTCATAAGCGATAGTAAGCATGAAAGAAGAAATCATATCCAAGAGGCTCACTGGGTAGAGCAATGAGCTCTATTTAAACACGTGAATCTGGCATCTTCCGAATCTCGTTTCCCGTGAGAGAATGAATGCACGTATACAATTTATGTCTATCACTGTTAGACTTATCTTACCTATCTCTGAAAAAAATGTATAGCGCTTTGTGTTCCATGTTTTCTGAGTCTTACTATGCCTTGATCGTGAATCGCAGTTCGTAGCCACTGGCAGCACCCAACATCTATCTATAATGCAATATGGAACTAGGAAGTAAGTATAGTAAATAATACTTTATAATAGCATCAAATCGTTAGAGACCGGAGGAAATTTGTTCATTCCACATTTACATCATAATAGAAGTTCAACGTAACTTTCTAGCTATAATTGGCGTCTTTATGAAGCTGGCTTTGATTCTCAATCTCCAACAGCGAAAGAGATAACAATCTGTGTGCGATGCAGATAAGGTTTCTTCGTTTATAGTAAAGTAGCAGTTGTAATTGAAAGAAAAATAAGCAATTTATAGGTATATAATCGTGTGCAAGATGCAGTTGCAGGAGATAAAACAAAGCACCTGTGCAGTTTTTTACATAATTGGGCAAGAACGTAGAATAAGTGATGATACACACGGACGTAAAGTGACTTAGCGGCAACGCGACGGTGACTCACCGCGGTAACGCTTGCAATGGCATGGCACGGTTTCGGTGCGCGACACCGGCGACCGCGGCTGATCGCAATTTACTGTTTTATTGCGTCATATGCAAAGAGGTTTCAACGGCGCGATCACGTCACCGTTGGTGGTAAATTATCACCCAATTTTTCGAAGCCGCCTCTTCTACCGTAACACAGCGTTATTATAGTCGCCTCGAATACAAAATGTTAGGAAGCTCTACGAGAAAAAAATAGATTTGATTTTAGTTTGCAGGTTTTATTTGTATTTCTTAAAATAGACTAAGAATTCAAGATTTATTCAAATATTAGATCTCTCATAAAATATTTAAAAAAATGAAGTAAACGCTGAAGGAAGCTAAAATGTTTGCAGAGTCTACCGCATTAAGTTAAGTTGGTTTATTTATCAATTTGTGTAGATAATAAAAAATAACAAAGTTAGCATCAAAAGCACTTTATGTGATTTCTATGTGAACATTCCAAGTTTTACAGCTGGCATTATTTGCCACTGAAGTTAAGCACCTGAACTATTCATTCAATGCTCAAACCGCAAAAACTATTCCACTCTTTAGTCACCATTATCTAGGCATTATACAACAAAAGCTTCTACTTCTTGCTTTCGTGAATGCAACACATCAAAAGGACCTATTTTCACATCAAAATAAGGAAAATTCATAATTACGTAATACATTTTTTGTTTTTTTTTGTTTTCACTATGTATTGGAATACACGAGTTAGTCGTATTAGTGCTCCAAGTTACGATTTATTACAAAAAATATATTACAAAGAAGTGATTCAATCCAAGTAGTCGAAGACAACGATTAGTAAAGCTTAGTGCACATTTGTCGGCATCGGACGGACGGCACGCAGCGGAAAAACATTCTTAGCTTACATTTAAATTAGTCAACACCCACTTGTGCGGACAGCATTCAACGCATTTTAAAAATGTGACGAGTATTCTGCAACGAGGATCATATTGCGTCCGGCGCGTCCGGTCTGTCCGTTACCGCAAATGTGCACTAAGCTTATGTATTATACGTTTCTATGGCAACGTTCTTTCAAAGCCTACTTGTTTTGCGCGCTTATCTGAACTAAAGGGTCTATAATGTGGCCGTAAAAATGCAACTTCCTATGAGTTTTCGCAGATAAAGTAAAGTGTTCCGCTCTCGAATTATGGCCATTATTAACTCGGATGAATTAAAACAATCGCCAATGCCTCGTGCTTTAAACCTTCATCCTTGTTAATAGTAGCTACCATAACTCGCTCGCAGAAGAATATACGATATTTTTCCTATACCTAAAGTGCATATATAGCTGAATTCAAACACTGTTTTTATAGGAAGACGGTGCAAAACAACTTTTTATATTCCGTTCACAATTCAGTTATAAAAAAGCCTGGATACCCAAATGATAAATATTATGTATTTCCAGGCTCACGATAATATGCAAATTACAGCCCCGGGCTACTTATCTAAATAGTTAGATTTTATTTTTAAAAATGCACAAGTATCATTTGTCATGTCGCTTTTTACTGCTGGACTTAGTTTAAACGACGTAACGGTATTTATTCCAAAATAGAAACCAGAAAAACCAGAACTTCTTCCTAACTAGTTCTCGAACATTGAAAATTCAAATTTTAAAGTTTATTAGTTGAAAATCAAAGTGATCGGTGCTTATTCAAGAGACAGCATTCCATTTTACAATGCAATATCGAAATCGACGATAATTTTGCCGCTAATCAGAACAGAAAGCTTTAATTCTTTAACCTGGATAAATTACGGGCTAGTGAGAAGTTATCCGTAGATATGGAGTACAATAAAAACGGCACGCCCCCACGTGACTTTAAACTTTCTCTGTAAATATATCGACACGCCAACGAAATCAAATCAACTTCTGCTAAAGTCTATTAACCTACTCCTGGACACTTCCTACGATTGTTAGTGTTTATGTATGTAACACATGTCACGAAGATTTACGCAGTTCTGTAACAAAACGAGCAAAACAGCAACCCACTTACGTTGAGCTTCGCCGACACGAACTGACCTGAGCCACGTTTATTCGCATTATTTATTGTCAACATAATGTCTGTTTCTTTCGTTTGCTTTATTCCTCAAGTTAACTACGTATTGTTCTACGGCAGAATAAACAAGGTATTCTCACAAATTACTTCACTCCCTACTCGTTAAGATAATGTAGATACCGGGTCGGAAGAAGGACGATTAAATTTTTTTTCTGGCAGTAACTAACGTAAATTGTAGACTGACGAGCTTAGAGCAACGAGAAAACTGCTGCAAGGCAATTGGGTTTCACTTATTTCATTGAAACGTGACTTAGTTAAGTGTTAAGGTATTGACTACGGCACGCCCAAAATAGGGTAGGTACTTTTCGCGTAAGTCTGTTAGAGCAATGAAACAATTCCAATCTGGTAAATAACTAAATAGGACTTCTACTGCTTCGCTTCACATCACGATCTACAACGTCTTTAACTTACTTTTTCTCTGGCCATGGTTCTCATAAGATCTTCCCCTGCCTTTATTGTCGTAGTTTGCTTGACAATCTTCCAAAAGGCTGTTTCGGTACCTACATCAAGACGTTTCCTTGGAGGAGTCGGTTTTCGTTCATGAACCTTCTAATGGTAGGGATAGGGAGATGCATCGGGCGGAAGAAAAAATTTATAGAAGTTGTAATTTAGTAACCTTCGTTAAGGCGTTGAAAATGAACTTGGATAAGTTTCAAGTATGCTCAATGTAAGTCAACGTAAGTAACAATTTGTGAAAAATGATAAAATTTTCCCAAAATCGAAACAATGACGTCCGCACACTGCAACAAAGCAGTGGGTACTGTTTTTATTTATTTATTTTAATTGTACTGGTGTTAAGAAATTCATTATTAATGTTAATGGTATTATTATTATTATTATTTAAAAAATTATGTGATCTAACACCACCAGACGCTTCGATGTCCGAAATTCATACTAAGAACATACCTCAACTTTACAACCCTTGTAACTTCGCTTCTGTACATCGCAGACACTATAAACACAACTATACGATATGCGCTGATTCGTCCTCTTTCTAAGTAGTCTAAAATCAAGTTCGTATGTTTCAAAAATTCGTTTCAGCCCCTATAATATCGCTCCCTCGAATCTTATATGTATATTCAATTTTTTTCTAAAAATTAGCATTTAACGAGACCTTCAAAATGCATGAACCTAGCTTACGTACAACTTGAACAAATTCACAAAAAGTACAAAATTCCCAAGCGTTACACAAATCTCTAGTTGACCCCCAGTACTAACGTCACACTTCCAATTCGTTAAACGTTTCCAATGTTAAAATCGTTTCAACCCCCGCATTTTCGCCCACTCGAATCTTATATTTTCTATCCCTCCCCCCAAAGTTCGCAATTGACAATATCTTCAAAATGACACCAAAAACATTGACCCTGGCATACGTAGAACTTGGAAAAATTCCAAAAAACTGCGAAATTTCAATGCCTCACAGAAATCGCTACTGGAACCCCCGTATACTGTGACACTTCCAATACTTCTACACTCGGTTGCGCCTTGTGCAAAAATGTATTATTATTATTATTATTTATAAACGTATGCGATATAACAGCACCAAACGCTTAAAATTTGCTAAAAACGTAGCTCAACTTTACACCCCTAAATATCGCCCCCGTGCATCGAAGACCCCAAAAACCAACACAAATGATGTGCTCTGGTTCGTTTTCTTTCCAACTATCCAAAAATTAAATTTGGGTTTTAAAAAAATATGCGATAGGTATAACAATATCGAACGTTTAAAGTTTGCTAAAAACGTACCTCAACTTTACACCCCTATAATCGCGCCCCGTGCATCGCAGACTCCAAAAACCAACCCAGGCGATGTTGGCTGGTTCATTCTCTTTCTAGCTAGCCCAAAATCAAAGTTGGATGCTTCATAAAGTATGCGATGTAACAGCACCGAACGCTTCCGTGTCGAGAAATCTTTTAACCCCCGTATTTTCGCACCTTATATTTTCTATACCTCTCTCCAAACTTCGCATTTGACGAGATCTTCAAAATGACACCAAAAACATTGGCCTAGCATACTTGCAAAAATTCCCAAAATCTGCAAAATTTCCAGGCGTCACAGAAATCGCTACTGGGACCCCCGTATACCGTCACACTTCCAATTCGTTAAACATTTTCAGTGTTAAAAGAATATGCGATAATTTTGAATACGCAGTTATGCGCAATGTTGACAGAATATAAAATTAATGCAAAATTAGTAACCCAGGCGAACTGGAAGAGAACTATATTGCAGCTAATAGTAATTTAGGTGAAAAGTAGTTGAAATGAAATTTGCAAAATCAGAGATGAAGGTGTTAGATATGGTGAGATATGCAAAAAACAGAAGGCGAGAGTGGAAGGTTCATGGGGAAATATTGAACGAAAACCGTCTCACGATAATTGTCTTCAAGGAAATACCATGACGTACAGTCTCTTGGAAGATCATTAAGCAAAGTGCGACAATATAGGAAGGGGAAGAACCATGGCCGAGAGACAAATGAGCCAAACTCTTTATAATTCTTGATGTGAAGCAGAGCAGTAGAAGAGCTTGGAAATCCCGTTAGTCCCCACGCACTTCACTTTAACTCAGACTGCTCACCGGTTGCTGTTTAATAGGAAGACCAACCAGAATACAGCTATGAAGAAACTAAAACGTACCAGAGAAATGACTTTCCACTTACTACCTTTACCCATAAAGAACTAAATGCAGCAATCCATCATGTAGCAATAAAACTGACAACGATATAATGTTGTTCGAGGAATCGATATCCCGATACAGGGAAGATTTTCCAATATACAGGATGACACAGGGACACCCCTATGTTTTTATTTACTATTTCAAATAAAAGAATGCAATTCGGATTGTAATTTTCTGGTAACAAAAACACTTCTGGTTTACTTACAAGGAGATTTTTTTTAAATATAGCGAATATGAATTTCACAAAGGGAATGGTAGCTTTTCAAAAAATTTATATTTTTATTTTGCCGCCAAACGTAAAACTTCTCTTGTCAAACTAGAAAAACTTTGCGTCTAATGTTAATTGTTAAAGTGATCATAAGAAGTCTGTTATTTGAAATAGTAACTTGTTTCTACATTACATTAATTAGTTAATTATTACATTATTAGTTTATTTTATAACAGTGAAGTTGAATTTGATTCTAAATTATGTTATGTCAAAATTAAGAAATCGGCTTATTCCATATTCAAGACATACTTCTAAATTAGGTATCTCTAATTTTGTGAAATTCAATGGTTGTCATATTTTTAAATAGTATATTATACACGAGTTTATAATAAATGCTATTATTACCGAGGATGAGATGAAGTTTACAACACGAGCGAGCGAAGCGAGCGAGTTTTGTAATCATCCGAGGTAATAATAGCATCATTATAACGAGTTGTATACTATACTTTGTTCACGACTATCAAAACAGATTCCCAGAAAGAATTTACCTTCATTTCCCTTCTCCAGTGTAAGAAAGATTCATACATATGCTCTCGGGTATAATTTTCTTGGTTTTTTGGGCAATGAATCTAATGAGGCAAGTTCTGCAGCTTCTTTTATTGCTGGTGCTGTTAAAGAAATCTCGTTTTCACTCTCACTATTCATTATATCTTCTTTTTTAGAATATGCATTTCAAATTAAAAGCAAACCATGCTGATTTGACGTTTCAATTTGAACTAACATATCGCGATCGCGGCCTACTAAATAAAATTAAAAAAGGGTCAAAGCGATGTTCCTATTGGTTTAGTGAATAATATTCATTAATCACTGCAGTGAATAATGTATCTAATTTTGATTGAAGAATAGTATATTATTATATGAGCGATTATGGCAACCATTATTCACGAAGATGATGTTTGAGCCCACGAGCCGAAGGCGAGTGGCTCAAATCATCTGAGTGAATAATGGTCATAATAAGGCGTGTTAAAAAATATAATTATGTATAAACAATGTCTGTATATCTCTCGAGTTCTTAAGTAATAAAGAATGTCTCGAAGGAATTTCTCGTTTGAATCGGGGAACATTAGAATATTCATCCACAGAACACTTAATTATACGCCAAAATCTATTTAAACACTATTCTTAACTTGAATTACAAGAGGGCCTTACCTTTGTTGCTTGGCTCAGTAAATATTGTACCGCCTACAACAGAACAAAAAACAAGACGGAAATAAGAGCTGTATTATACCATATATCAGACACAATCCCTGTTTTCTGTCAAATAAATTGTGCGTACCTCTCTGGAAAAGTAATCTTCTAGAGAACCTTTTTCCAAAAAAATGCTGAAGATAATTTAACAAACTCAAACGTTAAACTAGAAATGACTCCATCTTTGACTAGCCTTTAGCACTGTACTGTATGCAGTACACTGGGGAGGTGAAAGTTAAAACCCTGCCGTTTGCTGCTGTTAGTTTCTTCAAATTTCAAATCCCTAACTGGTATCTCTGCTATTTTTCTTGTCACTGTCATGTAAGTAGCGTTTTATTTATGCATCCTTTTCTATTGTTATTTAAACTTTAATACTGGGATCTTAAATTATTAGAATGTTATATTATTTGTCTGATCGATTTTGATAAAATCCCGTAGCTCCTAAGCGAACACGCTACCAAATAAACTGCTTGTAGAGTATTCAGATTTGCAGCAGGTACTAATAGTAATTATTGTATCATAAATTCAAGCTCTTCGTGGCACTAAGCTTCCCAAGTTATTAAATAATATGTAGCAGGAGCACACCCGAAGCCTATAATTATTAATTCAGCTGCTGCTTGGAACCGGGTGACCTTTTCATGTATGAACCCTTAAATTTCGCACCAGCAGGAGATAATACATATCCTACTTGCCGGACATGACATTGGAACTTTTATGCCGATGCTATTTAGTTACAGAAACAGGTTTTTACATCACTGCCTTCAGCATCATTGATTCTTCGCGGGGCAACGAACTCCTTTTACCAAAAAGATCACCGGCGTTTGGGCGAGTGCCATGAAGAGATATTAGCATCTCCATGTTGTTACTCAATTTGTTATTCAAGGCTACAAGCTATGAATTATATGTTATGTTTTCTTCGGGCATACTGAAAACACCTTAAATGCTTGTGATTTTTGGAGAAATTCTTTCAACTTGGAACTTAGGAAATAAATACTTTCTTCTTTCAAAACTTTTCCCCAAACTTTTGTGAAAATGTATACTTAAGTCAGATTAAGTGTAAAATCCTATTTAAAGTAATTTTACAATGAACACGGAGAAAAATGGATTGTAAAGGTGGTGTTGTTAGAGGATAAATTATATTCCATACAAGATATTTAGTTATGTTTAAAATATAGATACTGATGACTAAAAAGTATAGCGCTACAGTAAACTTATATTTATTGTAAATAATTATTTTATAACATTAAAAATCAAACTTGTTAATATTAAAAGTTCATATACTAAAGGAGCCCTCATTAGATATATGGGCACATTCGGTTTATAATAAATTCTTATAATAAACTTGCCATGAGACTTGATTTTTATTGTTACAATATGTAAATTATAATTTGTTCGCAACATCTTGTTGGTCTTACTACAAATTATTATAAAGTCAGTTTAACAATAAATATTGTATCTCCTACAACGATTATTGTTACGCCAGAGTTATTTTATCGTAATGGTTACTATTGGTTGTAAATGAAGAACCGTTGTAATGTGTAACTGCCAGTGGCACGATCGCTTGTTGTGAGTTTTAGAATCAAATTATGGTGGATCAATTTGTCAGTAACATCCTTAAACAACGGGGAGCGGACCAAAACGGTATAGCAAATTTTAAATGTTGTAACTGTGATTAAAGCTGCAGTGTCATTTACTTTCAACAAGCAATATTGTGCATACCAAACTGAAAAGCAAAGTGTTTATAACATTATGTGATTAGGTACATTTTAAAAAATAATTCGAATTTACCAGAATCTGCTATATGATATGTTATAAAAAATCTGTTATATTCAAGTTCTAACAATATGAAGATTAATAAATATTCTTGATTTAGGTATTTATATTTTCTTCCCAAGCCTAGCCTCCATATTTTTGTCAACTTGTTAAAATTACAACAGAATATTGTAAATGTTACAAAAGAATAAGATTATAAATACTAAAACAAAACATTTTCAATTCAGCTATACTGTTATTGTAATCTGTACAACAAGATTTTGTAGGTTTTTCTACAATTTTGTGTTGCTGCTCGTACAATGCAAATTTTACAAGACATTGTATATCACAGTTATAATAAAGGAGTTGCTGTCCTTAATTCTTGTAGTCGTGAAGATATTTTCACATTAAAATTAAAATAAATTTTTCTCCGTGAACAAGGTGATGTTTTAGTTGCCCATTTATAAGCATATTTGTTGCTCCACTGTGGAATATCACTGGTTTCTACCAATGAGGTTGACAGTTTTGGACTCTGAGTTCAATTTGGAAAATAAGAGTTTGTGAACTCTGGAACAATTTGTATTTATTTTTGGCGAAAAAATGAGTCAACAAGCATATGCTTTAAAAGTATTGGCAATGCAATTTGGGAAGAAATTGTTTCTAATTTTAGAAGTTCTTTGGTCTTTGTTTCTACCAGTGGTGAAACTTCAACGTTCTATACCTTTGTTGAAAGTACCTAGGTAATTTTAGGGCGTGTCTTCTATTTCGATTTCCTCCCTAGGTTCCTTACACTCGCTATGAATCACCTGTATGAGTCTGTAATAATATAATTTTGGAAAACCAGTGCACTCGTGCGGTTATTATATTATGTTGTTCCATAAAACTCTGAAACATTCCTTTATAATAAGAACTCATGGAATTATTTTAATGAAAAACTCATTATAATACGTTTGTAATTTTATAAAACATTAAAATGTGTTTGTTACCCGATTAAATGCACTCGCAGTCGACATTTCACTAAATTAACCCAGAATGAGTTTACGTAAGTAATTTCTTTGTATTCACGTACTTTTACAGGAAATTGACAGTTTCATATAAATTTTATGGGTGGTGCAATGAGCAATTAGCTAACTTGTTGAACAATACACCCGAAAGAAATCTACATATGTTACATTTACTTAACCAGAAATTAACACTTACTTAAGTCCTTGATTCCTTATCAATTAATAGAAGTCTCTAATCTAAACAATGCATACGTCCAAATATGCATCCATAGCTATTACTTTAATTTCAAAATGAACTTTTTACGACTGTAAGCTTATAAAAATTACTACTTAATGGATATTCTTGAGACTCTCTTGTTGTGTTATAAAAGCATCTTTAAGGTGCTCACCCCTTTAATTTGTTATAATGCTTTATTAGTTATGTTATGTCTTTAATGTTCCAAAGGTAAAACAGGAATACAAAGAAAACTATTTGACTGCCTGCTTATGTCCCATAAAAGATTAACGACGTATTGTATTGAATGGGCAAATATCCAAATTATGGATTTAAAACCCCTTATATTTTTGTTGATTGATTTGCAAATATAACTTATTAATAATTGAGTTTATCACTACTATGCTTACTACCGATTACAATATAACGAATAGTTACTGTTTTTAATGCATTTTGGAAAACTACTTTCTATCTTTCTTTTGTTTGTTTTGTTCAATTTATTTACTAGTAGTTCAAGATATCCATTATTAATTTAGGAGGCACTTTTATATATTTGAAATGTTATCAGTTGCTATAGGGACTCTAGGTAGGAAAATATTACATAGTATGTATGTAAATAATTACGGCAGATAACACAATTTTTGATAATAAATTATCGACGTGCATAAAATTGGTCCTTCGAGCCGAATTGTAATCGATAATTGATGATATTTGGTTATCGAACCGAAGATTATATTAGATAATTGGATAATTGATGGTATTTGGTCATCGAACCGCAGAAGTTAGGAGAGTCAATTTTGGAGTTGCAGTTCACATGCAAGTGTTGATGAACGATGCAAATGCTGTCGAGCCAACAATCTATAAGTGATTTATTTTGTGAGTTCCAGTCCCAATCCTTTCCCTGATTTCACATGAAGTCGGAATGCCGAAGATTTTCTCTAGTTTCTATTATTGATAATTTAATTCATATGTATAAAATCTCGTACGCCGGGACGTTTATGTCAGAATGACAGCGAGAAAAGTTAGCCCTAACTATTACAGCGATTATTTTTTTCATCGCCAAATTGACCAATCGGAACGTTTCATTTGGGTCTAGAAGCGTGTATTATTTCGGCAATCTTTTTCGATAATTCTGCTTGTTGATAAGTTGTCATGGTTGCGAATTTGTAGGTGCATTTATAATGTATAATCTAGATACTTTAGTACCTGCAAAACGTCAAATATTCCCAACACATTTCTTTGTATGTGAATTAATTGAGATAAAATTTCGTTTTCAACTACCTGGCTTCGATTCAAAAAATAATCTTGTCGAATACAATTCGTGGTCTGGAATTTTTAGGTAATTTTACTCAAGCTGTTTGCTTAGTAACCACGAGTGTCAATTTGACAGAAAATCACGAGCCCTTGCTCGAGTGATTTTCTGTCAAATTTACACTCGTGGCTACCAAGCAACGCAACAGCTTTCGTAAAATTTCCGACAATTCCAGACCACTTTGTATTACTACAGATAATTTTTTATTTACCTTTTGCTGCCATGGCGACGTCTCAAATTTCGTATTTTTGATTGTAAAATGTTTAAAAATAGAGTCTCCCATATGCGTAATCTCATATTCATTAAATTATCTAGCCGAATTTGACTCGAACTTCTTATTTTGCCTGGATAAATTTCTGTTTTGTAAACTCAATTTTGTTGCTAGACGGCAATTCGACTCATAAAACTGACAGCCAAGAGCGCTCAGGCTTCGCCTTCGAGCTCTTACTGGCTGTCAGTTTTATTCGTCAAATTGCCTAGCAACAAAATTTCGTTCAAAACAGAAATTTATCCGGCAAAATAAAAAGTACTCTTCAAATTACTGTTGAAAATAAAATAACAGCATTTAAAGGGACCCAGACAACTTCAAAAAACAATCCGTGATACACTTGGAATCCAGAAAGACTGCAAAAAACAAATTATGGGTGGCTTTGACATTATTATTGACAGACATTCTCAAGAACAGATAATTTGTGATTATTTTCTAGAAAAAGGTTTGCAAAAATTTGAATCATTATTCCTCAGCCGAAATGATCTTAGATGTTCATTATATGAACATAGGTCTACCAGTTTGACCAATATAAATACTGGTTTTACGATTTGTTTGTTTTACTATTCGCAGTTGACTCTTGATTTCTACTTTGAATACTTTGCAATCTACACGACTTCCCCAGTGCATCAATAATTTCCTTAACTTCCAACCCCTTTTTCTTTTACTCCTGTTCCTGTCTCCACCTCTCCGTTTCACAACCATATACAAAGCTATACGTTTTACTATACATATGTGTAATTTATTATCCTTAAATGTTCCATTTTCTGCGTTTTCCTATGTCTCCGTACCACCAAATCCCCAATGTTTTGCCCAATCTTGTATCTCTCTGTTGTCTCTCCCTTCCTGCTCAAATATGATCCCCAAATATGAATAGTTTGTAGCGTTGATTACCTTGACTTCTAGGCGAAGATCGCGTCATGGATTGGCTGGATGCCATGGATGCAAAAAGTAAAGGTGGGTACAGACTTGAGCAAATTTGCGCGCACGAACAGTTTGTGCGTACGAATGCTCAAATGTGGACGCTAATAAATTGGTTCGCACGCACAAATTATTCGTGCGCGCATAAAGGTGGGTACACATCTGAGCAAAAGAGCCGAATGAGCGCGCCGCGCCGTATGAGCATTCATGCGGGCAATTTTTGTTTTCCACGCATGAGCCGCATGAGCCTGTATTCGGAGTAGCTGTTTCCTTTGATGGACCGACAAAATGCGGATCGGGTGTCGCGCAATATGAGCGTGTTTGGCGCGGCGCGTGTGTCCGTCCACATATGAATGCTCATTAGCCGCGACGTGCTCATTCTTGTCGGTCTCGGTGCCATGCTCAAAGGAAATTGTGCGCGCAGTTTGGACGGCAAAACATCGGTCGATCGGTCCCTGTCATAGTACGGAATCTGAAGGTCGAAAATCGATCAAGGGGTGTCAACTCGAAGATATAGTTTTAAGAAAATAAGGGTAACATGGGAAATCGTTATGCGAATTCGTGTCTAGAAGGGCGCAAAAGTCCGGGATTTGAAAAAGCCAAAAACAAAATATTTTGTAATTTTTTTTGAAGTGTTTAATTTTTTTTGAATTGTATTTGCGAGCGTAATATTTGACGTACAGTAATAATTTTTGTTAAAAGTTTTTCAATATTGCATGTTTCGAATGTGCATGGAAAACCGTAGACCACTGGTTTCGTCCTTTTGGGACTCATCAGTACGGTGCTTTGCCCTACACACCCGAACTATGCAATATTGCTTGCTTTATATATACTTACACGCTTGGTGTAAGTATTAGCAAGAGCTAATTATTTGCCGAATTATGGGGCGGTTATGAGTAGTACTGGACCGTTCGAACAACTACTCCTCGGGCAAATACCCCGCCAGGCATTGAATTATAGAACTAAATTATAGAACGAAACCAGTGGTCTACGGTTTTCCATGCACATTCGAAAAATGCAATATTGAAAAACTTTTAACATACATAACCTACTGCTGGGAGCAGGAAGTACGTAGAGATCTAAGGATGTTCCAAGCCCAACGATATGTTTGGGGTAGCATTGAGTATGGATCTCGTAGTACATAAAATCTGGATTTAGTTCTATAATTCAATGCCTGGCGGGGTATTTGCCCGAGGAGTAGTTGTTCGAACGGTCCAGTACTACTCATAACCGCCCCATAATTCGGCAAATAATTAGCTCTTGCTAATACTTACACCAAGCGTGTAAGTATATATAAAGCAAGCAATATTGCATAGTTCGGGTGTGTAGGGCAAAGCACCGTACTGATGAGTCCCAAAAGGACGAAACCAGTGGTCTACGGTTTTCCATGCACATTCGAAACATGCAATATTGAAAAACTTTTAACATACATAACCTACTGCTGGGAGCAGGAAGTACGTAGAGATCTAAGGATGTTCCAAGCCCAACGATATGTTTGGGGTAGCATTCAGTATGGATCTCGTAGTACATAAAATCTGGATTTAGTTCTATAATTCAATGCCTGGCGGGGTATTTGCCCGAGGAGTAGTTGTTCGAACGGTCCAGTACTACTCAGTAATAATTTTTGCATAAATAGAAAGCTTATTCTCTGCACTTTCCGCTGGTACCAAGCCCGTTTTTATATTATTGTTAATAAAACCTATACAAATTGTTTAATTAGAGAATGTACAAAAAGTGCATTGCAAACTTCAGCATCGAGGGAATTTCCTAACAATTATAGTCAGCTGCATACATGTATCGTATCGAATGTTCCGAAAAGAATGTGGAAAATTTTGGTTAAACAATCATTTCAATAACGTTTTTGTAGCAAAAGTTATAAATATTTATTTACAGCGTACCGCTGCCCGCTGTCGCCGGGCAAACCCCGACGCAGTTCAGTTCCTGTCCCTATCATGCCTCGCATAGTGCTCACGTCCGTCTCTTGTTAATCTGTGCGTTATCGCGTAAATCTGTCTTCTTTCTCACTAGCAGAATGTGTGACAATTTGTTTAAGAAATAAATTTTCGTCTTCGGTCAGCCTAAATACTTTAATTGTAACGTATAAAATAACCTTCATATTATTACACGTATTATGATTAATAAACATAAACTGCAACTTTTTACATAGGTAACTAAAATATAAATTTGGAACAACATTTAGATTATCACCGATCTAGTACGACGGATAGCGACATCAATTTTAAAATTATTTTAGCGTGTGGAAGAGGTTGTAAATTTGGTAGTTTGTGTGATGGCAAACAGGAAAATTGCGACCTCTGTGCCCACCCCGCGTCGGATATTTTACAATTGGCATGTCTTCAAAAATTTAAAAGAAATAATAAGTTAACCTAAATCTTTTCAACGCCTCTGCCTTATGATTCAACTTATTAATTAAATCATAGAAAACGACAAAATATCCGAGGTAGAGGTTCTGAGCAGTCCCTGAGCAGAGGCAGAGGTTTTGAAAGTGTTTGGAAAATAGGCCTACTTGATTCAAACGAGATGAAATGACTAAGTAGAGCTACTTTTCTAATCATATTTAAAACGTCTGCCTCTGATCTGAAACTGTACAGGATCTCTGCCTTAGATATTTTCTTGTTCATGATTTAATTAATAAATTGAAGTAATCATATGACAGGGGCACTGAAAAGATTTAGGTTAACTTTTTTCTTTTTCATTTTTGAAGACCTGCCATTTGTAATATGTCCCACAGTCCCACGCTGGGGGCTCGCACATGGATATTCCTGATTTCCAACAGACAATTTACAATTTTATATGAATACGAAGGGCGCTGAAATCAGTTATAAAAATTGTCACTATCCGGAGTACTAATCACACATTCCTTCACAATAACAACCGATTATGCAATTTATATCTGCTACAATTACAATTTCTTGAACAATTACCTACCTTTACATTTGCAGAATACATTGTCATTTGTTTCTATTTGCGGCCTAATACTTATTGTAACGTATTTCGATTTTTACACTATTTTATTTACAGTGACTTTATGTATATGTACAAATATTTACAATGATTAACAGTGATTTGAGAACTTAAAATTAACAAATTGAACAATAAGCAGCGAAATATATACAAGCAGTAAGTAACAACAAGCGGTGAAAATTAAACAATTATTAGCGAACAATTAAACAATTAATTACCTAACCTAAACAATCCACAGTACACAAGTCCACAGTTTAAACTCTCTAAAACACTCGTCTTCAACCGACGGTTAATCACATACGAAGACGCCCCGGTACACTTAAAACGCCACCAAAGAATTCGCACTCGCGTACCGTACCGACACTAAACGCGTATCAACTTATACTCGCACGGAACTATTAAACGCCCGGTTCTTATCGCATTCAACATTCGCTTCCAAACTTCAGACTTCAAACTGTAAGACTGTCCACTCGGCTTCTTGCTTCCCATTTTATAATGGTCTTAGAAGATTCTGGAAAATTATCGATCGAACATTGTTCCAGAATGAGAATCTTCGAGATAGACTATTCTTTTCGGGAATCATAAACAGCGACAAGGTCGCGCCGTAATAAATCAAAGCCTGCTCGCCGTAAACAAATAATGTGTCACCACCAGGGGCGTCGCTGACGGGGCAAAAGTTCGTATCACTGCCCCCTCCTTAAAAGACTGATCGCTCCGATCAGAAATTATCTCCTTCTTTCCCATGGTACGGAGCAAGCCGGTCCAGATGGACTACCTTCATCTTCGCTCGTGGAGAACGCTGAATCCGGTAAACAACGTCGTTGATCCTGGTCACTACTCGGTATGGCCCTTCCCAGTTCTTCTGTAATTTCGGCGATCGTCCTTTCTTACGGGCTGGATTATAAAGCCACACCAGATCGCCAGCTTGGAAACCCACAGAATTCGCTCGGGCATCATACCGCGTCTTCATTCGGTCACTCTCTAGGCGCATGCGTTCCCGAACAGCCTCATGAATTGCATCGAGTCGTTCTACCAATCCCCGGGAATACTCATCTACAGGCATCGGCCTATCTTCAGGATGCCCAAACAACACATCCATTGGCAGCCTCAATTCCCTTCCGAATAGCACACTGGCAGGTGTTCTTCCGGTTGACTCGTGCACAGCCGATCGATAAGCCATCAGGAACAATGGAATATGTCGGTCCCAGTCTGTTTGGTGTTCGTCCACCATTATCCTCAGATGGTTTTCTATGGTCCTATTGAATCTCTCAACCATACCATCTGACTGGGGATGTAAAGGAGTGGTCCTGGTCTTCCGTATTCCCAGCAACTTACAAATACTTTGGAACACCGCAGACTCAAAGTTCCGTCCCTGATCAGAATGAAGCTCCATGGGTATACCGAATCGGCTAAAGAAATTGTTCACCAGAACTTCAGCCACAGTAGTGGCTTCCTGATTCGGTATCGCATATGCCTCAGGCCATTTACTGAAGTAGTCCGTTGCAACCAGGATGTACTTATTTCCATTAGTCGATGTAGGAAACGGACCTGCTACGTCAATTGCAATCCTTTCAAACGGAGCTCCCACATTATACTGGCGCATTCTGCCACGGCTCCTTGTCTTGGGTCCCTTGCTTGACGCGCAGTCATCACATCTCCGGCACCAGTTCATTATATCTGTCCTGTAGCCCAGCCAATAGTATCTCTCTCTGACCTTCATCGTGGTTTTATTAACACCTAAGTGTCCCCCACTCACTCCATTGTGAGCCTCTGCTAGGACTTCCGGAACCTTGTCCTTCGGCACCACGACTTGGGGCTTTCTCTCTCTTCCGTCGGTGCTCTCCCACATTCTCTTTAGAAGACCGTCTTCGATCACAAGAGAATCCCATTGTGCCCAGTATGACTTCAGGGCCACACTCTTGTCAGAAACTTCCATCCACTCCGGTCTTCTACCAGCTTCTTTCCATCTTAGCAGAGGTTCCAAGGTCTTATCCTTCTGCTGGGCGTCTCTCCAGGATTGCAGATGTTCTTCTTCAACTTGGGTCCGGGTTTGATGGCATCTGATGGGGTGTACATGCTCTTTCAACTCTTGCCTCACACAGTACTTGCAATCTTCCGGGCAAGGTCTTCTCGAAAGTGCATCAGCATTGCCATGTTTTCTCCCAATCCGATGTTGAATGACGAAGTTGTACTGCTGCAGCCTCTCAATCCAACGGGCTAACTGACCTTCTGGGTTCTTAAATTGCAGCAACCACTTCAAGGAAGCATGGTCAGTTCTGATAAGAAAATCTTGCCCGCACAGATATTTATGGAAGTGCTCGATGGTCCGCACAATTGCTAACAGCTCCCTCCTAGTGACACAGTAATTACGTTCAGATTTCGACAAGGCCTTACTGAAATAGGCCACAACCTTTTCTTCCCCATTCTCTTCTTGGGATAATACACCGCCTATGCCCACATTGCTTGCATCGGTATCCACAACAAACTTGCTTCCAAGCCTCGGATACGTTAAAACAGGAGCAGAACACAGAGCCCTCTTTAACTCTTCAAATGCTCCTCGGCACTCCTTCGTCCACTCATATGGCCTACCATCTTCGGTCAACCGATGCAGGGGCTTCGCAATGTCTGCAAACCCTTTCACGAAACGGCGGTATTAGGTGCATAATCCCAGAAAGCTTCGAAGTTGATGTTTATCTTTCGGAACAGGCCAGTTCCTCACTGCGTCTGTCTTCTCCGGATCTGTCGCAACTCCTTTGGTGGAAATTATGTGCCCAAAATCTTAACCTGTTTCTTAAACAGCTGGCACTTCTGCGGACTTAATTTCAGGTTAGCTTGCCTCAATTTCTCGAAGACATCGCACAAGTTCTTCAAGTGCTGATCGAAAGTCTTCCCCATCACGATGATATCGTCGAGGTACACCAGGCAAGTCTTCCAATGCAGTCCTCGCAGTACTGTCTCCATCAATCTCTCAAAAGTGGCGGGTGCATTGCAGAGCCCAAACGGTATTACCGTAAATTGCCACAAACCAGTTCCGGCAGAGAATGCTATCTTCTCTTTATCCTTGGGATGCAACTCGACTTGCCAATAACCACTCTTCAAGTCGAGGGTGGAAAACCATCTGGAACCCGCCACTGTGTCTAGGGTATCGTCAATCCGGGGTAAGGGGTAACTATCCTTCTTGATGACATCATTCAACCGCCTGTAGTCTACACAAAAACGAGTGGAGCCATCTTTCTTGCTCACCAGCACTACAGGGGAAGTCCACGGGCTCTGCGAAGGCTCAATTACCCCTTGTTTACTCATGTCTTTAATCAGGTTGTCCATTTCGGTTTGCTTTGCTAAGGGTACTCTTCCAGGAGCTTGCTTAATGGGAGTATGATCACCGGTGTTGATGGTGTGTTGAATTACTCCCGTCCGTCCTAGGTCACCATCTTGCAATGAGAAGACATCTTTGTATGTCAACAGGAGTTGAGCCAGCTTCTCACCCTGTATCTGATCCAGTTGTTGGGAACATTCTTCTACCATCTTTTCCAGTGGAGTTGGTAAACTGGTTGTGGACATCTTCTGATCTTCTCCCTTCTTCTCATTCTTCTTTCACCATGGCAATCCTAGATACTGGCTCACACATACCAACTATCGTACCCTTGCAAATCTTCTGGCCAAATTCAGCAATGTTCGCTATTCTTACGAATACTGGGTGCTGACCAGGTCTTACCAACGTCTTCCCAATTAGTAATCCTTTCTTCACCTCTTCGTACATCGGCTCGACCAATCCCACCAAGCAGCTCGGAGCACCATCCACACGGACCCGTACGATGTTTTCGGATTTGGCAGGCAACACGACATCTTCTTCGACCTTCACTCGGTATACACAGTTCTTGCGCCCAGGAGAACTCATTACTAGTTCTTCTTCACCAATTCGAAGTACACCGGCGCCAACGTCAAGCACAATCCCGTGCTTCTTCATACAATCCAGGCCCAGTATAACTTCATCCACAATGTCGGCTACAATGACGATATCTTCCATCCCTATGTCGATTTCCGCCTCTCCATATATAGGTGCTGTCTCACCGGTAGCAGTAACCAATCGGATATTTTTATTGGTCAGCCTAATTCTCCACTCGGCCACAACATCTTTTCTGACTATGGTGTCACTGGCTCCTGTATCGATGGTAATTTCAGTCTTCCTGCCATCAATGATCCCATCAATCATTAAACTATCCCCAACTCGAGCCAATCTTGACACATTCACATCTTGTACTGGGGCTTGGTTGGATGGGGCTGTCCTCACGTACCGGTTCTGGCCAGGAGTACGTCGGCATCTACTGCGAAGATGACCTTTTACACCACAGCTCCAACATCGCAGGAAATTATCCCTTCCATACCATCTTCTGCCAGTCCCCTCATTGTTGTTGGTCTCAGTTCGTTTACGCAATTTCAATCTGACTTTTTCTATTACTTTTTCCAGTAGGTCTTCGTCTGGTTCTTGGGTAAGCAGCTGCCGCACCTTGGAGTACCCTCGTGATGTTTGCTTCGCTGCTTCAAACTCCAAGGCGTGGGCCAAAGCGTCTGCCAAAGCTTTATGTCTTGCTAGCTTCAGCGCCCTCTTTGTTTCACTGTCGCGCAGCCCCTCAATGAAATTTTCCACCGCCAGGCTCTCCAAAAACTCCTCCGGGGCTGTTGGATACGCCAACCGGACTAAACGGGCGATGTCGCCCTCAAACTCTTGCAGGGTCTCATTGGAGCGCTGAGACCTACCCTTTAGCTGTGCCTGGTGGACTTGCTGGAGGTGTTGATGGCCATACCTCATCTCCAGGCGCTTAACTATCTCCTTATAATCAGCCTGTTGTTCTGCTGTCACGGTATCCTAGATGTTTAAGGCGTCACCTCGGAGAGCAACCACCAAATTGACTGCCTTCTCGGTACTGGCCCACTGGTTCGCCGCTGCTGCTGCCTCGAACTGTTTGATGTAGGTATGCCACGAGGACTTCCCATCAAATGTAGGCGGCTTCACCTTAACAACAGGAGCTCTTCTTTCTTCGTCCAATCCGGTATCTTCTATCTTCAAAGTCTTCTTCTTCTCTAGCTGTGACATTCTCTCATTCATCTTCGATATCTCTTCATCCATCACTTTTCTTATTTCTTGTGTTTCTTCTGTAATTCGGTTCTCCAGTTTGGTCTCTATTCCCGTAATTCTCTCAGCTACCTGCTCTTGACTTCTTTCTATAGCTGACTTCATTTCTTCTTGGCTGTACTTCATTTCTTCTAGATGGTTCTTCATTTCTTCTTGAGTGATCTTCATTTCTTCTTGACTTCTCTTCACTGTTTCTTCGAGGTGGTTCTTCATTTCTTCTTGACTGCTCTTCATCTCTTCTAGATTGGTCTTCATTACTACTTGGTTAATCTTCATTGCCTCTTCTAAGTTGTTCTTCATTTCTTCTTGACTGGTCTTCATTGTTTCTTCAAGGTGGTTCTTCATTTCTTCTTGCCCGGTCTTCATAGCTTCTTGGCTACTCCTTATTTCTTCCAAATTATGCTTCATTAGCTCCATAAAGGCTTGAAGTTGCTGCTCCATCGCTGCGGCACTTCTTGTAACTGGCATAAAAACTTAAAAGTTCAAACACAAGTTTCAAACCACTAACAGTCACTAAGGAGTCCAAACAACGTCGAAATTTTCACTCAGCTCGGCCAACTTCCAGAAAATTCTTCAATTTTCCACCGGCTTCCACGACGTTCTTCGTTCTTCTTGGCTCACAAATCGCACTTCTGACACCAGTTGTAACGTATTTCGATTTTTACACTATTTTATTTACAGTGACTTTATGTATATGTACAAATATTTACAATGATTAACAGTGATTTGAGAACTTAAAATTAACAAATTGAACAATAAGCAGCGAAATATACATATACAAGCAGTAAGTAACAACAAGCGGTGAAAATTAAACAATTATTAGCGAACAATTAAACAATTAATTACCTAACCTAAACAATCCACAGTACACAAGTCCACAGTTTAAACTCTCTAAAACACACGTCTTCAACCGACGGTTAATCACATACGAAGACGCCCCGGTACACTTAAAACGCCACCAAAGAATTCGCACTCGCGTACCGTACCGACACTAAACGCGTATCAACTTATACTCGCACGGAACTATTAAACGCCCGGTTCTTATCGCATTCAACATTCGCTTCCAAACTTCAGACTTCAAACTGTAAGACTGTCCACTCGGCTTCTTGCTTCCCATTTTATAATGGTCTTAGAAGAGTCTGGAAAATTATCGATCGAACATTGTTCCAGAATGAGAATCTTCGAGATAGACTATTCTTTTCGGGAATCATAAACAGCGACAAGGTCGCGTCGTAATAAATCAAAGCCTGCTCGCCGTAAACAAATAATGTGTCACCACCAGGGGCGTCGCTGACGGGGCAAAAGTTCGTATCATTATTGTTATTAACTTTGGTATGTATATGTTATCTTTGAAAATCCATCCGAAGTTTTCGGGGTTACGGATAACGGGATTAAAAGTTGTTGAATTTTTCCAAATAAACTCGAGAATAAACTGGTAAGCGCCGGCTCTTAATGCATGTTGATGAAAGGCATCTTCTGTTGGCAGTAAATTTCGAATGTCGGATTTGCAATAATTGTGAAACAAGTGAGCCCTCAGTTTATTTAAATTTCCAATTTTCTTGAAAATGAAGCTTACTGTGTCGCATCCACTTAAAACATATGCAGTCAATAGTAAACCAGTATTTTGCGACAGTTCTCTAATAACAACATGAATTGGTATAGAGTATTGACAGATCAAATCTACGGATCCACAATTCTTTGATTTGAATTCATCATGATACGTGTAATAATATGTAGGTTATTTTATACGTTACAATTAAAGCATTTAGGCTGACCGAAGACGAAAATTTATTTCTTAAACAAAAATTGCCACACATTCTGCTAGTGAGAAAGAGACAGACTTCCGCGATAACGCACAGATTAACAAGAGACGGACGTGAGCACGATGCGAGGCATGATGGGGACAGGAACTGAACTGCGTCGGAGTTTGCCCGGCGACAGCGGGCAGCGGTACGCTGTAAATAAATATTTATAACTTTTGCTACAAAAACGTTATTGAAATGATTGTTTCACCAAAATTTTCCACATTCTTTTCAGAACATTCGATACGATACATGTATGCAGCTGACTATAATAGTTAGGAAATTCCCTCGATGCTGAAGTTTGCAATGCACTTTTTGTACATTCTCTAATTAAACAATTTGTATAGGTTTTATTAACAATAGTATAAAAACGGGCTTGGTACTAGCGGAAAGTGCAGAGAATAAGCTTTCTATTTATGTAAAAATTATTACTGTACGTCGAATATTACGCTCGCAAATACGATTCAAAAAAAAATTCAACACTTTTGAATTCGCAAAAAAAAATTACAAAATATTTTGTCCACGACTATCTTACAACATACTCTTTATACTTGTGTTTCTTCAATCATAATTAGATACATTATTCACTGCAGTGATTAATGAATATTATTCACTAAACCAATAGGAACATCGCTTTGACCCTTTTTTACATTTATTTAGTAGGCCGCGATCGCGATGTTTTAGTTCAAATTGAAACGTCAAATCAGCATGGTTTGCTTTTAATTTGAAATGCATATTCTAAAAAAGAAGATATAATGAGTAGTGAGAGTGAAAACGAGATTTCTTTAACAGCACCAGCAATAAAAGAAGCCGAAGAACTTGCCTCATTAGATTCATTGCCCAAAAAACCAAGAAAATTATACCTGAGAGCATATGTATGAATCTTTCTTACACTGGAGAAGGGAAATGAAGGTAAATTCTTTCTGGGAATCTGTTTTGATAGTCGTGGACAAAGTATAGTATACAACTCGTTATAATGATGCTATTATTACCTCGGATGATTACAAAACTCGCTCGCTTCGCTCGCTCGTGTTGTAAACTTCATCCTCGTTAATAATCGCATTCATTATAAACTCGTGTATAATATACTATTTTTTTGGCTTTTTGCAATCCCGGACTTTTGCGCCCTTCTAGACACGAATGCGCATAACGATTTCCCATGTTTCCCTTATTTTTTTAAAACTATATCTTTGAGTTGACAGTTCACCATTTTAGAAGCGTCTTTTGGAGAGAGAGAGTCAGATTCCCGACTATCAGTTCTTGTTTAGTTGTCGATGCAGAAGTACATAATATGCAGGTTTATAAAGAATGGAGTGGACGACAGAAAATGTAATCCAATTAATTGATGGATACGAAAAATTTCCCATTTTATGGGATCCAAAAAATGAGCAGCATTTCAACCGAAATAACAAATTATATGCAGGAGCTTGGTATGTCAGCCATATTTTCGTGAAATCACACGAACAACTGGATCACGTTCGTGAGCGCAGGCATGTCAAGATGAACGTAAACAAATTAAATCACACGCACGAATGTTCGTGCGCGTACACTGTTCGTGCGCGTAAATTTGCTCAAGTCTGTAGGTCTGTACTTACCTTAAGGCTTACGCGTTTTTGATGCTCATCTCTATTAATCTGCGTCTTGTTTTGCACATTGTTAAAGCATATTGTAAGTAAATTTTGAAAAAATACGAAGCAGACAGCATCTCCGTTTCAAACCTTTATTTACAGCAAGCCCTTCAGTGATGATATTGTCAATATTTATTTTGATAAATGGTTTTTTTGCAGCAACAGTTCTTTAAAGGCTTTTATGACCGCCACATTATTTACATTTGTGTCTTTTAGTGCTTCCAAAAATTAGCAAAATTTTAGCACTTCTACACTAGGCTTAGTATTTTTTATCATAATATAAATAAACAAAGAATGGCTCAGGGTCGAGTTGCGTTTAACAAAAATAAACAAATGTTATGCTGGGGAACGGTTCATGTAGAAACTCGGAAGAGACTCTTAAAGACGTATCTATGTATGGAGTACGGCATGGTACGGGTGCGAAACTTGAACAGCAGAAGAAGCGGACCGAAAAAGAATAGAAGCGTTTGAAATGTGGTGCTTCAGATGCATGATGAAGATACCGTGTATAGATAAGGTTAGCATTAGGGAGGTATTAGAAAGAGTTGGGGAAAAGCGAAAGGTATCGAAGACGATAAAGAATATCAGAGATAAGATGGCAGGACACATTCTGAGACACGAAGGAATAGTTCGCGACATACTAAGTCGGAGATAGGAATAAAAGAAGGTAGGGGTAGGCCCAGATCGGACTACTGCTCTCAAATAGTTGGAAATGTATTATGTTATAATTTTAGTGAAATGCGTAGGTCATCTCAGGATAGGAAAGGATGGAGGTACGTGCCCAACCGGTCTTCGGACTGAGAACTTCATGATAATGGCAGAACAAATTATTTGCTCAAGATAGTTTTCTAGTTACCGTGCCCACTCCTTCTTAAATACTTCTCTATTAGCTTCCTTATAAACGGCGTAATCTTGTTGTTACTGCAAAGTATTCGATAAAGAGACAAAGAATGGGACTATGACCTGCTATACAAAATGTATTTTCTGGGAACCAGAATTTCGCTGATCGAGTTAAAAAACCGTTCGTGTAGAATACGACTAAAATTTTGGAAAAGGTATTTTGGCAATCGTGGTTAGTGCACCTAAAAACTGACTTACTCATGTTACGCGACCGCTCGTTTGTCGGGGAAATCTGAAAGTTTAATATGATAGCCAGACAAATTGTCGCCAAACTTTGTTTTGTTTTTCATAGCCTCCTGTCAGTCAGAATTGAAGCTTGCGCCTGTACGAACGATTGCCAAAATACTTTTATCAAAAAAAACGGTGCATCCTATCGAAACTCAACAAAAAGTTCCTTTTTCGTAAGAAGATCTAAAATTTAGTAATTTTCGTTCAAAAATGAAAGACATTGTATTCAAAACACTGGTATTTGATTATTTAACCGACCACTCTCCTCATTTGACACATCCCCAAATAAAATTCTCATTTTGTTTCTACAACTCTTATTAAACATGAAAAGGCTAGCGGTTGTACAAAATTTCATTATTTTACTATTAAATTGTTTTGGCGATAATCAATAAAAACTGTTTTCACAAGCCTTCTTTTGAGGGGATGTGGCTCAATTAGTAATTATTTTTGGAACTACGTTCATATGCACGTAGGTACACACTTTAGTAGTTCGCAATTTAGAAGACGCATTTCTTAATTTAAGTACGGTTCCAATAAGTCGAAAACCATGAGTTCTATAAGTTTCAACTTCAGCTGTAACATGACATAAATTTACGACTCTATAATCTCTTTTCCATTCTAAGCTCTTATTAAGTCGACAAGGGTAAATTAATTGAGCTGTGATGTAGATATTGTTTCCGAACTTGACATTCATTTCTCTTTCATTGCCTGAGCTTCACCTTTTGAACTTTAAAACTGCGGTACACTTGTTTACATTTTGTTTTTAGTTCTCTTCCTGTGGTTTGAAATATATCCCCTGATTTCAAGTTCAGAATTTAATTCAGTAATGCGTGAGCAAAAAATCCATTTAAATTATATACCTCCAACCGTCTAGTTATACGTTCATATCTTGTACATTTCGGAGAGAATAATAAGGTTAATTACTTAATGGCCCTTGAATAATGAACCATTATTCAATGGGCTGTAGCCAATCAAACAATTCCTATTGCCATATGTTGCTGTGACCCAGACGACGTCAAATTAGTGTACCAGTATTTTTGTAAACTGATAATTTTGTGAAATATAATCAATAAACACTATTATAAATATCGAGTTTCCGCCCCGTTAGGGGCCTTTATCAAGATTGATTTGAAGAGTAAAATGCATAGAAACTTATGACATAAATAATTTGTTGTTTTTTATGCATTTTACTTTACAAGTAGGTATATAAATCAAAACAGTTTCAGAACGGACACAAGGAGTGTTTATATCGTCTTGTGAAATCCTTATTTTAGAATCATGTCTTGATGGGGAGATATCTTCTAATTGACATACCGATTATATCCTGTATAATAGGGTTCTTGCAATTTTTTGTATACTTTCAATAGTATAGATTCTCGGGGTGCCCTTTAGTCACAATTGTTCTTGTTTAAATATTATTTGCGCTGTAATCAAAAGATATTAATTAATTAAATTTGAGATTGACAATCCCCGGCGAAATAACCCGAGAAAACTCGAGAGTAGCATATAAGATCCGTGACGTCATCCGTCTGTAAACTGGAAGCGGCCGTTTGCAGTTTACGATTGTCGCAATAGCCAGCGTGGATTATCGAAGATTTATTTTGTGGTTTGACCAGTGAAATATTAACAATGAGTACTTATTATTGGTATTTCATGCCTATGTGTGAAAATACCAGCATCAAGACACCAAAAAAAACTTTTATTAGCGTTCCTACTGACGAAAGACGTAGGAAACGTTGCGTTGGTTCGATGCTGCAAGACGTGACTACAAATCCGTTTCTAAAAACAGTATTGTTTATACTTGTGAAAATAATTTTAATGTAAGTACCCAAACATTTTAAAATTCATACGCCTTTAATGTAAACGATGAACTTAACCTAGTTAAAATTCTTAAAATACAAAAAAAAACGGTCTTACTTATAGTCCATTGTTTTGCAATAGGGCACCTAGTGCAAAAGACTGTCGAGCTGTCCCGCACGATGATCAACAGTTCAACTTAGAAATGGTATAGTTTGCCGCAAAATGTCATCACATAATATAAAAAAGTTGTTATTGAGAAAAAACATTGTACTAAGAAAATCACGTTGTCAAAAATATCTTGCAAGACAAACAAATAAGTGGGCACTTGACTGGTCTGTAGGTAACTGCATATCTTTATTGTGGTATAATTTGAATTTTTGGACTTAATTCACAAATCTGCTTGCAAATCTGTGTACCAAGTTGTAACTTTTATTTTATAACATTTTTTAAATTCCTGCTTACTAGAAATAATAGGTATTTTGAGTTAAAATTTCCACAGTGTTACCAGAGAATAAGGAATTATTTTCTATTCTTAATACTTGGACTGTCACCAAAATTGAAAAAAATATATTCGCAAACGAAATTTAAAAAGGTAACATCCATTAACTGACACTTAAATAACCTAAAATTACATAGGTATCGTCAAACGTAGTAAATATAAGTATCAAATCTAATACAGAGTATACCAAAAGAAGGTAGCAGTAAATAACATTTTTTTGTAAAGTTACCTACCTCTCAGCTTTTATTCCACGAATTTCTGCAGATGTATACAAAGGGCTGCTTGCAAAAAATTCCGCAAGGAGTCCATTTTTGGTAAATTGTCGGATTGAGCCTTACTGAAACCTTTGTCAGTCATAGTGAAAATAAATGTTTTACAGTTTTACACAATTGTTCAAAACACACCGGCCACGGAACAGGAATAATTCACAGCACGATACCACAACGTACAGTCGTATATGAAAATGCCGACCGCAGAAGGTAAACACGTGTTGTATTTACTATCGGATGACGTCAACTAACGGAAACCAATAGGAGGACGTTATTGCGCCATGTGCTTACAGACAAAATTAGGCAAATTTAATTTATTTAATTTATAGTTTAAACACAAAAATAATATATATTTTCTTTTAAATTGGTTAAATAATTAAATCTACATAGTATTAAGGCATTTTTATGTAAATTAGTAACTCCTGCAAGAACCCTATTACTGCATGCTATGCATCAAGTTTTGGACTGAGTTTCAGACCGTTTTATTGAAACTTGATTGAAAGTGCTAGGAGGCCTATCGAACATTATTTGCCTGGGGAGAAACAGTGACATAAAGAAGAAAGTAAAGAGTATGTATGAAATACGAGTATTTAATATTCATACACGTGAAACTAATAAGTTGTGCATAAACCATCTGTTCTGCCATCACATGATAGCTAGATACTTGCCAAATTAATATGTCATAAGTTTTCTCTTTCTTTTCAAAATGCTTATTTCCAGTTAGGTACGAAATATGTGGAGTACAATTCACGTATAATTCACCTAGGTAACCTAATTCACCTAACCACATTTAAACTCGGTATATATGAATAAATAAAGTATAAACTATTTACTTATTCAGAAATATTCTTGATCAGTTAGTTCTACAGAGCCAAAGTTACCTTAAGGTGGCGACTGACTAGCAGAAAAGCGTCGTATTGTAACGTAATGTAACACGAGCATTCGCTAGTCAGTGCGGACGACGATCGCCAAGCCGAGCCGCTCAAAGCGAGCATGACTGCTTCACTTGACTGTCGGTTTTTTAGCGAATTCCTTTGATTGTTACATTACAAATCAGTGCCGGTCACTTGCAACTTCTAGATCCGACATCTCTGAACCAAAGAGAAGTGGAGCAATGTTGAGCCAAGCATTTAGAATGAGCATTCGTGGGGCCAAAATAAACGAGCCGTGTAACGTAATGCTCGTGCTGAACATTACATTACAAGGCTCCGCTCCAATCAGTCGCCACCTTTAGCTTCCGAACGAATCCCGCTTCGTTGATCGAGTGACTTCCGTTGTATCGTCCACTATCGCATGAGATATCTTCTGACACTGATTTTGACTTGAGTGAAATTAGATTTGTTGATCATAGGCTCTCTAAAGAATCATTGTATATACTGAAGCTCAGATAGGATTACCCAAGGTGAACAAAATAGTCGATGACTGACATTTTTGAGAGGTATAATGATAATTGTGTTGGTATTAGACCCGCCTTCACGCAGATTTCATGACGTGATATTGTTTTCTCTAATTAAATAATCCATGATGAACATGAATATACCTTATAATGTTATAATAAAGGTGAAAAATTGGCGGTCGCGTCACTGGTAGTTTTTAGGAAGGTTGAGTCAAAAAACTTCGCTCTCCAGCCCTTGGATATAATATGTTCGGGAATAAGAAAAAAGGGAAAATAAATTGAAGCGCCAAATTTGGGCAATCTAGTAACCTCACAATGGGTGATGTTATTTGTTGTGGTTGTTATTGCCTTGCTTAACTTTTGTATTATTATTAATATTGTTGGAAACGACCTCTTTTTCGAGTTTTTGATATTCCTAATTTTTTTCTTTTTTCTTGCAGAATTCATTTTCAAACGCTATAGGGAAAATTTTAACACTGACTTATTTCTAATATTGCAGTTGTTGGAAACTACACTTCTAGAAGTTTAAAAAAGTGCACTGTAGGTCCATATTTATTCAATTCCCATTACGATAAAGAATGGCTGGAAGAAAAACTAGGTTCCTACATGCATTCCCGCTTTTGCTAATAAAATCTTTAATATTCCAAATGCAGCTTGTATTACGGTTATTTTTCCTTATTCTATGTTTGTTGCTAGAATTAAACGGATTTAAAAGTGATGTAGAGGCATGTGTAACGGGTTTGTAACTAATAATGCTAGCTATTCGCTAACACCACACCCATTTACCGAACGTGTCTTATACCATCGATTTTCTTTGTATAGATAATAATTATAGACCATTGGTTCCCTGAAATTATTGGCTATAGCAATTTCGCACAGCGGTCAAACATCTGGCATGCCATTTTGAATTGTTATCCTCAAGAAAAATCTTCATTTCTTAGGCGATAGACCAGTTCCGTTTATTATTCTGCAGCTTCTCTGCGCGTTTATAGTTTATTTACAATCGATGTACTTTAAGAATATGGTTATGCTTTAAGTTTACCCAAAATTTAAGTTATTTGTAATACGCCTATGTTAATTATAACATATTTAAGTAATACTTGCAAAAAGTGCGAAAATAATCAATCAAAATAATATTACACTACTAACAGTGTTATATTAGATTTCATCATTTTATAATTTATTTAGAATTGAAAAAAGTTCTGGTCGAATAAAATAAAAACTTATTTTAAGTACCTATATAACTTCTGAAATGCAGTGTTGTGTTATCAGAAATAGGCAATATCCAGAAGCAATTTCAGGCACGTGCTGGTAACGTTTTTTTTCTTGTCTTTGCCTGATATACTTAGGTTCATTTTTTCATTCACAGTCTCGGTCAGTCTTCGCCGCAGGGCCTCAGTCCCTTACAACTTTCATTTCTTAACTAAGGCCAGAGCAGAGCAGTGTTCTGTTTATTATAATAGTCCGTTTTATTAATATCGATCTATAGTATGTGTTTTGAGAAAGATTAAAATTTTTAACAGAAAAATCGTGTATGTACTTCCAATACCACCTGGAAGATCTTTAGTAAAAGCGCAGAATACTCAATAGTAACTGGGATATCAATAAGTTTTCATTTGTGACAGATAGGCAGCCCTCATCGCGGTTTGCTTTTATATGGGTGGCCGTATTTGTTGAACCCTCTTTGAAAGTCGGTTTTGTATTCCTTCAGCAGTGGCGGCTCGTGACTTTAGAACTTGGCAGTGCTCTGGAATGAAATCACCGTTCAGGGGTTGGGGGGGGTCTGGCGGTTTCTCCCCGTATTTTTTATGCCGTGCTTTAGAAGCCATTTTAAAACAAGAAATTTCACTCACCGCAATATTTGACGAAAATCCCAAATCCAAAAGGTTAAACTTTCGCACACAATTTTTACCGCGACCTTTCGAAAAGTATTTGATAATTCGCTCAGACTTAGGACGTCAATTTCGTTTTATTTCAAGTTTTTCGTCTCCACTATACATATATTTAGAAACCATATTCACTTTTAACTGAATGAAGTAAGTATTACAACACAATAATAATATTGAAAAATGCTAAAATCAGGCGACCACTTTGTTAAAGTTCACTCCACAATATTTAAGTGTTCACTTGAATCTGGAACGCAAATTCTGTACTAGCTTGCAAGTGATCTTTGGACACTTCGTGTTTTCTTATTTTTTCATGCAAATGGTTCAAGTCAGTAACGCCTATACTACTCCAATTCTTATCCATATTTGGAGTAAAAAATAACAGGCATTGAAAACAAAAAAGAGAATTCCTTACCGTACATCCACATATCCATTTGTTTCGTTTGTAAATGTCGCTGGTGAAATGCCTGGTGAAAGACCGACCTTCATTTTTCTTCGCACAAATTTGATTTAGTTTTAACTTTTAAAACCGGTGTCGGCCTATCTAACCGTTTTATTTCAATTTTTGTGCTCAAGTCCAATAATAAAAAGTTAATTTTAATAATATTGTCAATGGAATTTATGCCGCTATCACTACATAACACGCGCCACCACCACAAACTAAACCACTGGAAATTTCAATATTTAAAAATAATAAACACGATAATACAGCTAATTACTCAAGTTATAAGCAAAGCCAGGAGCTATCTCAAACTTAAATATGGTAAACAAAAGAACAACGCCGCAGAAGTACCAATTTCCGTATTATATTATGCATATGCTTAGCACAACCGCAAGGTTCAACTTCCAAGTGTGTACTGAAAAGGCACACGGATACGAGCTAAACTAAAAGCATATATGACGAATTTTCCCACGTCTTGCCGAGTTTTGCCGATCTCGCTCCCATATCGAATGTACGAGTACCACACCCCACAGTTTCAACACGCCAGACGCTACACTCGAACGCCAGACGGTTTGGATGTTGTATGTATTTGCACATTTGCACGTGTATTCTCTGCTAGGTATTTTGAAACTGACGACGCGGGATGCTTGGCGCGCATACTATTTATTATCTAAACGCTGGAGATTCAAAAAGTTTTAAACTTTAATTTGAACCTTATCAAAAAAAGGTTAACAGCAGTTTTTTGTAGGCAGTGCGCGCGCACGAGCGCACTTATTGAGGAGCCGCCACTGTCCTTCAGAAGAAGGTATTTCCAAAAAGGGAGCTCAATGGGAGTAGGGAGGTTTTACTAATTCGAACAGAAATAATTTGTTTCTCAATTTTCCACACCCTCTGACGTGATAAACAAATTTTTGACGCTTTTTCAAAGTCCTTGTGTTCTGCTTCAGAAAAAGCTATTTTCTGGAGGTGAGCTCAATAGGGGTAGGTAGCAGAAGAAGCTAATAAAAACAATCAATAAAAAATGTTTTCAATGATTCTTTAATTTTTTGTATTTTGCGATGGGGTGACAAACAATGCCGTTGATACTCTTCCCAAAGCATGATATTTTCCATCTCAAGAAACACATTTCTAGAAAGTGAGTTCGACAAGGATACTAAGTAGGGATTTAAGCAAACAGAATTTCCGTTTCAAATATTTTATCTGCATAAATAAACAAGTGTAAACTTTCCGGCTCCTCCGCCAAAACTTACGTTAGTCGTTTATGTCCACAATACTTTGGTGTTGCTATTTTACAAATGAGTTACAAATGAATAGTTCATTATTCAACGAGGTTATTCTATCAAGTGCTAATGGCCACCAGTAGTCATTATGTAAAGAAAAATTCATTTTCAAATAGGCGCTCAAAAACATCTATGCGTGTACTGACAATGAATTTTTATTTCAGAACAACACTATGTTGCAGCTGATTCAAACAGCTCAACTACCACAAAGTCATTTGTTCCATGTAAGGTTTGTGGAGATAAAGCATCGGGATACCACTATGGAGTCACATCTTGTGAGGGTTGCAAGGTTTGTTACTTCATATACCTATGTTCATATGATTAATTATTTAATTCAACTTAATGAAGATAATAAGATTAAACTTTTTCAGGGTTTCTTTCGCAGAAGTATACAAAAGCAAATAGAATATAGGTGCCTAAGGGATGGTAAATGTTTAGTTATTCGTCTAAATAGAAATCGATGTCAGTATTGTCGGTTTAAGAAATGCCTTGCAGTTGGAATGTCTCGAGACTGTAAGTATTTAACTTTGTTTATTTAATCATCATTACATTTATAATTTTCAAGTGTTTCAAATTTTAATGTAGGTATATATTTATCAACCACATTCTTAACATGTCAGAGTCACTCTGCCAAATTAATAATTAGTTACATACCTGTTTGGCTGCAGTTTTGAGAAATTGCAGAAATATTTAATTGATCGTAAATAAATTTGTAATTTTTCTTTTTCTTTAAGCTGTAAGATATGGAAGAGTTCCTAAGAGGTCGAGGGAACGCAGCACTGAAGAATCTTCAAGAGTGTCAACCACAGATGCGGACCAATCGGATTCTGAAACAAAACAGCTTGCAGTATATGACGTTATACTTGCAGTTTCTCAAGCACATCACGCAAACTGTGGTTACACTGAAGAGCAAACTAGAAATCTAGTTCGGAAACCTTTAATAACCTCCGCACCAGCAAGTCCTAATGATAACGAAGTTGCATCTTCAACGGCAGAATCAATGGAACAACAAAGATGCTGGCTGTGGCAGCAATTTGCTGGGAATATCACCCCGAGTGTTCAGAGAGTTGTAGAGTTTGCTAAGCGCGTGCCTGGGTTTTGTGACCTAGGCCAAGATGATCAGCTAATACTCATAAAAATAGGTTTTTTTGAAATTTGGCTTAGCCATATTGCTAGGCTGACATCTAATACATCACTAATATTTGACGATGGCACGATGGTTACGAGACAGCAACTGGAAATCATGTATGATGTAAGTTTGACTCTTATTTTTGTCAGTGCAGTTCCATAGTTTTGATTCTAAAGGTTCCGCCACAATGCTAAATTGCTATCATTGCCCTAGTCTACCTCTCATTCATTTTTGCTTTGCGTTGCTTGTAGCCAGTCCTGTCAATGTTGGTATAGTTTTCCGCCAAAGTGCTTGTGTGTAGTACCTATCTAGTAACTATTAGTATCTGTAATGCATATCCTACTTATTTCTTATTTTATCTTTCGAAGTGACTTTAAGTGACATCTGCTCAGTATGCCATAACCTGGGTTTGATTACTCCTAGGAATCCTCAATTCACGACCCAGATATACCGTGTCCATTTTAATGAGTCAGTGAAAAGATCCAATAATTACAAGCAGTTTGCATGACTGGGTTTGGCTGGACTGACTACATATATAATTTTTACTGAATATTGTTAATCTGAATGAGTTTTATTTCTTGATCTCGTATTGTCATAATGTTCACTAGTTATTAGATTTGTCATTTATTTAGCATTTTTCAATTAGTCCTTAAATCTATTTTTGTGCATGCTTCGCCAGAGTCTGCCCCAACCCAAGCAAGGTTGGAAAAGTGATGAGGGGGAGAAGCAGTAATCTAATTAAAAAGGCAGGATTTACCTGGCTATCAGCTGATAGCACCTTCTAAGGGTTCCTTCCTCGGATTACAAGTGAGAACTGGTCAAAGGCCCCAAGGACAGAAGAAGATACATGAGTCACGATGGCTAAGGAAGTATGCAGCAGATGCCGCTGCACCGCTGCATCTGCTGCTTTGCAGATTTGTCAATGGCGTTCTAAAGGCTAGAGATGGATACCCCAAACAAAAAAGTAGTACCTTATATCCTGATGGTTGGGTGTTGACACCTGAGGTCGGCAATCTCCGAGGCAATCTCACACTCTGAAGAATTTCACACCACTGAAAATTCTAAACAGAATCCTCAGAGAAAACAGGGTTGTTAAAAGGGAAAACGACATAAGCAAATTAAAAGGTCATTAATATTTGGCACATGGAATGTTCAAGGATTGAATATAACAAATAGAGGTACTTGAGCAATTGGAGAAATACTATATTGATCTTGGAACAAAAGAAAGGAAATTAAGATTCATGGTAACTGTATACTATTCTACAGCGGAGTAGGCAAATATAGAATAACAAAAGCCGATGTTCTAATTGTAATACATAAGAGATTTATAAACCTGATTAAGAAGCGGAAAGATAGTACGTGAAAGGATGATAATGTAAATAGTCTTTGAACAAAAACGTGTTATAATAGTGGTATAAGTATATTTACCCCAGTGGATGATGGGAATTGGGACATTTGGAGACGCGTTTGTGAACAATAGAATGTGATTGACAGAAATATACCAGTTAAAAATGATGGTCTATTTCCAATGTACAATTCGCAAGTTTATATGGACGATAGATCTTAGAGCCTTCCGAGGTGCAGAATTTGATTCCGACCATCATTTAACCTAAAAGTATTTACAGGCAAGACTTATCCCATACACCATAGTTTGGTACGGGTAGATGTAGATGGTATTCTGGTATTAGATACGAATACAATTTATTGTATATAGACACAAGAAATAAAGTACGTGTAGGTACATTTTACCAGAAAAAGTATTCAAATATCCTGAATTCGGCTACTATTTTTAAATGCTAGATACGGAGTCCACTCTGTAGCTAAATGGCTAGTGCAGTGGCTTTCAAATCTGGCGAATTTATGATCGATGCTTGTTGTTATTTTAATGGGTTCTGTCCTTCTGTCATTTTATTTTTTTAAACAAAAAATTCGTTTACGACAAATAATGAATGATAGCCATGAGGCCGGAGCAAGTCTGACTCATTTGATATAAATAATAAACATCAATAACATTTGATGTAGAATTTGCCTCTGACTTAGTGCCTTGTTAGATAAATTTGGTATAGTCAGTTAATGATTGCGTGGCAACATCTGACACTCTTTTTGAGCTTGAAGCAGAAATTCGATTGTTTCGTTAGAATTTATCTTTAGTTTTATTGTTCCTTTCTTTCTTTATTTATCCTTATTAAGGAGATTGATATTGTTTTTCTGTTAATTCCGTTGTGCATATGCAGGTGAGATTTTTCGTTAAAGCTACAGGAATCTTGGAAACCTGTAGAGATAGATACATTAAATGAGGAAAGAAGTGTAGTTTCTCGAGCTTATTAATAAATAGATAATAGACAATTTCAAATTTTCGCCTGGTCTAATAGATTCAATAAACAATCAGATTTTAGAAATCTTTAAAATAATTTCTAGCTGGGTTGAAACACATAATTCCCAACAAATAGTAAAAAAGTTGTACATAATTAAATTTATGCAATGACCGAAAGTCATATTATATAATTCGTATTGCCATTTTCGAATTACAGTATAACTACTTGAAGTCGTCATCTCTCGTGTGGCACGAACACGACGTTTAAAGTTAATTGGAACATTCATATGTCCACCCCATCAGCCTGTTCTTGCTCCATACAGCTACCAGTCTTTGTTGTTTGTCCTGCCGGTGTGAACACAGTGTTTCGATTTTCGGTTTTTACGAATGCCTGTATAGATGAGGCCCAAGATAGAAAATCCAGTAAGAAAAATAAGTTGAAACAGCTCCTTGAAACCATTTTGGAAGACCCCACAAGTAAGTAAAATATAATTCATTTTACTTCAGCAGTGGGAGGTTAGTGAGGGGGGTTAGTTTTTATAGCAATGTAGTGTAAGCTTAGATTTAGATGAATCTTCAACTCCTGAGGATGCTGACGTCAGCGAAAACGTGTCTAGTTTAATTACTGTGTTACTGTCTTTTGGCGTGTGGTGTTAACTTATTAAGAATTCATAGTGAATTTACGTCAAAGTTCTCGATCCAACCACTGTGTCACCCGTTAACGAAAAAACGTAACTCCATTTATCTTAATATCAGCCCAAAGAATGCAAACAGTAGCAAAAATCAGAGTGTCTAGCAGCATGAGGAAAGTTGTGGTGCATCCGCACAAAGAATTAGCAAGTGGATAAAGCAGGCTCTTGCAGCTAATGGTGTTGATAGGTACTTCTTTATTTTCAAGTTACAGGACTAGACACGCTGCTACTTCAGCATCAAAAAGAGCAGGAGTAAATATTGAAGGAATGCAAAAGGCTGCTGTATGAACAGATAGATCCAATACCTTTACTATTTTCTACAATAGACCGCTATCCACCCATTCAGAAACCTTTGCAAGAGGAGTTTTGTGAAATTACCTTAATAAAGACTGAAGATATAAATGTAATGTTTCCTCTTATAATCTTATGTAATATTAAGGTTATTATATTGTAAATATATTGTATACTTGTGTTATATAAATTTATTGTATGGTTTGGGTTGAATAAAATTGTTCTAGATCGTTCGTTGTTCTCTAAACATTTACAAGTAGTTAGTGATTCGAGAACGGCAGTGCGAATTATATAATTAATCGATCAGTTAGACTTACCTGTAAGGAAAATTGATCATAATTATATGAGCACTGTCGTTCGAAGAATTACAGTTACCCTCATCCCATATTTTGTTTCTCGTTCCCTCCCTTCGAGCGATCAAGAGTGTATATCCAGACAACAATAACTGGTAGCCAGATGGAGCAAAGATGGATTGGTGGGGCGGGCATATGAGTGTTCCAATTAACTCGCATTCGTGCCACGCGAAAGATGAGGACTACAAGTAGTTATACTGTAATTCTTCGAACGACAGTGTTCACATAATTATGATTAATTTTCCTTACATGTAAATCAATTGATCGATTAATTATCAAGAAGTAATGTAAACGTAAGTTTTTTTTAAATGGAAACCATTATGTAACTAAGGCAGCAATAAATAGATTATTTCTTGTTTATTTCTCTAATATACCTACCATTTAGTACGCCTATTTTAGAAACCAATACAGTTCTAATTATTTTTCAGTTTTAAATGAATGAAAATGCAAGCTATCCAAGGAAAACAAGAAACACTCAAGAAACAATCATTAGCTATCATTATTTTGATGTTTACAACAACTAAAAATACCTGTATGGTTTTTATAAAATTATGGTGATATTTTTCAAATCTGGAAAGTAGTTAGAAAATGACAGCCTCAGGCCAGGCCATCGAGTTCTCCAGGTGCCATCGAGTTCTTCGGCAGTGACCTTGAAAGAGACCAGAGGCTGCTGAAGGAGTCGTTGAGTCATCCGAAGAAGTGTCTTCAGCAGCGGCATCTGCAGAAGCCTCTGGTGTCTTTCAAGGTCATTGCTGAAGAAGTGTGCATGTCTTCAGCAGCGTCTGGTGTCTTTCAAGGTCATTGCCGAAGAAGTGGGCATGTCTTCAGCAGCGTCTGGTGTCTTTCAAGGTCATTGCCGAAGAAGTGGTGTTCAGCAGCGTCCAGGCGCATGCGCCGGGGCTATTCCTCAGGTCAGTCCACCCAGTTCTTCGGCAATGACCAGAGGCTGCTGAAGAAGGGCCTCTGGTGTCTTCGGGGCCTTTGGTTGTGGCTCAGGCGCCTGCGCCGGGGCTTAAAAAGTGCGCGTGTTGCTCATTGTTGCGCAATGGAAGAATGTTCTGGAAATGCTGATGCAATAGTACGCAGATGTTGCAGAATTAATGTTTTTTCTCGGAAATTCCAACGTTTGTAATTGTTTACACTAAATAAATATTGTTATCAAAGTTTGAGAAAGAAACAATAGATTCGAAGTCGATAAGAGATGTTATGATTTATTGTTTTTATTATGATGAAATATTAATAGCTAAGAACGTTCTAGAAAAACCTTTCAACTTTGCCGACAGGAAATGTATATTTGTTTGGTTTGACTCCCACATTCTGCATGCTAATAAGTACATGTGCACTTAATATGTCGCAAACTCTACAAGATGATCGAGATTATTTTATACCCTGTTGTTTGTATTATTATAATAAAATCATTCTAGAACATAAAAAGTTTGAAGGCCACCGCCAGAAACATAAACACTCGATTGATTGTTGTTTTTGATAACTTCTGCATGTTACCAAAATTTTGCAAGCTCGGCAAAAGCTGGGAGATAAATAGAACAAATATAATTGCGAGAATTATTATTTAGTAATCACTTCAATAGTTCAGTTGGTTCCCACGGAATAGGTGCGGTAAAAGTTAGTTTCCCAATATGGATGTTGTAATTGGCCAAGATGATGTTGGAGATATTTTATTGTACCATTTTATCCTCCAAAATTTACCGGAAAATTTAAAAGTAAGTCCATTTGCAGTAATCATTTCTTTTATTTTTCAAGCATTCCGTTACTAAAACTCATTCATAATAATTTCATTATATGTAGTTAAAAAGCTCACGTATCTGTTCCATAATTGTAAACTATTTTATATCTTTAGAACCAACCCAAAATGATTATGTGCGGAAATGTATCGCACATGGCAACGGAAACCGAAAATGTTTTATTTTCTGGACTATTCATGGAGAAAGAAACCAAGATAATTTTGTTGGAATCGTGCAGTGAACTTGTGGTCATTTGGGTCAATATTGTAAATCGTAAGTAAAGTATTTAGATTTTTTAATATGCAGTGATAGTAGATAAAAAGTGTGGATTTTGGACTTCCCAATTTTAGTAGTGGAAAATTGCCGATTTTGTGATTCACAATTTTAGTAGTGGAAAATTAATTGTTTTTATAATGAATGAAGTTATTTCTTTGTTTGTCCGCCCGTTTATTTGTTTGTTTGTTTGTTTGTCTGTCCGTTTGTTTGTCCGTTTGTTTGTTTGTTTGTTTGTTTGTTTGTTTGTTTGTTTGTTTGCTTGTTTGTTTGTTTATAATGAATGAAGTTATTTCTTTGTTTGTCCCTCCGTTTGTTTGTTCGTTTGTTTGTCCGTTTGTTTGTTTGTTTGTTTGTTTGTTTGTTTGTTTGTTTGTTTGTTTGTTTGTTTGTTTGTTTGTTTGTTTGTTTGTTTGTTTGTTTGTTTGTTTACTAGTATAATTTCGTAACTATGATTTTTCTCTTGTTGCAGCCAACGATGTATAAGCAGCGTCACGAGTTTGATTACACTATTTTATTATTTTAATGAATAAAATGTATTTTAATATAATATTATCAAATCATATGATGAACAGTATTATATTATTTTAATTGACAAAATGTATTTTAATATAATAAATTATATTATATAATTTACCGTATTCCATGGGAACCAACTGAACTATTGAATTGATTACTAAATAATACTCACCATTATGTTAGAATATTTGTTTGTGTGCTTTTCCAATAAATGTATGCTATAAGCGTGATTTTTTTTTTGGACATCAATAATTAGTATGATGGACAACTTCCCTCCGTGCCAGAAAAACAAAGATAAATTAATTTATGTAAGTATTGCTTTAATCCATAAAAACATTACAAATAAAATTGTGCATTTAAGGAAGCGTAACGAATTTCACCTTGGACGTTTTAAATCCTTGTCCGGTTACTAATTCGCCTGCGAAAATTAAACCTCTGGGCTCTTTCAATACTTCACAAATATCAGATTCTGTTAAAATCCCGAATCTGGATGGTAGAAAGCATCGACAGTCTTGAAGTTCCACTAAGATGCGATCTCCATGACGTGTTTTCACTCTCCTCATTTTACGAATAGGATAGGGCACATCAATTGTCAGTGCTTTAATATCAACTGTTGGTATGCCGTCCTCACAGAGACTTAATTCGCTTAATGTTTCCATAATGCAATGCGAAAATAAGTAAATGCCACAATCACTACTTAATTTTTACACACTACTGCGACACTGATGCTGTCTTTTGACCATTTGAATTGTAGCCACGTACACCTCAGCTACTTATATAGGCGAAAAATAAGAAATATGTGAACAAATATGTTGTAATATTGCTATGGACCTATTCTGGGAAGTCATGTTTACTTAAGTTCTGCCGAATTAAGCATAATGTTATCAGTTCGAATAATGATTATCGAGCAAGATCAAAGACTTTCTCACCGCTTTGTTCTCGAACATTCCATTAAACAACGTTATAAAAATAAACTCATGATTGTTTAAAGACCTTGTCAAAATAAACATGATTATCAATTCGAAAAATTTATGTCATTTGTCGATAAAGATCAAAGACTTCCTCGCCGCTTTGACACTAAATTAATTCTTAGAAGCGATAAAATTCAAGGTTTCTTCTGGAACTTTCGATTAACAAGGAGATAAGGCGTGACAGGCACATAAATTATTTGCACACGGCACTCAATTAATTCTTAGAAGCGATAAAATTCAAGGTTTCTTCTGGAACAATCGATTAACAAGGAGATAAGACGTGACACATACATAAATTATTTGCACGCGGCACTAAAGTAATTCTTAGAATTGATAACACTCAAGGATTCTTCTGGAATGTTCTGCGAAGATAAGAATCTGTATAAATAGAGTGAGATTGGGTGGCATCCGCCAGTTGTTTTATGACCGTTCTATAGTGATAAAGCAGTGTTGACATTACGTTTTGAGTTTCAACAAAGGACATAATATTTTGTGGTGCGAGTGATTAGGCAGTATTGACGATGGAATCGCAATCTGAAATACAGACACTATCATCAGATATGGTGAAAAAATTATTTGAAGTAAGTTTGTTTCCACATATTTTTGCATGCGCTAATTCGAATAATAATTGACAGGTATGTGCTAATAAAAAGAGTTTGTCTGTGGAACAAATTCATTCTTTTTCGAAGATATGTAAGCGCATGCTCAGGACCCACTATAAATATTTGAAAACTGGTGATAAACTTACTCTCGGTCAGCGCAGACATGTAGAGTGTAACATATCAAATATTAAAGTGTGTTTAAATATAATACAAAACCAGAGGCACTTGGGTTCTGGAATTGCATCAAATTCAAATAAGAAGCGTTCTGATCGAATTATTTGGAGAGACATCGCTTCGGCTTTTACCAGTAGAATAAGGACCGGTTTAATAATCAATAAGCGTCATACTGATCCAGATGCATTCATTGAAGATTGTTACCATCTCATTAAGACGCGGCTAAAGAATATATTAAAGAGAGAGGCTGCAGCAAAGGTCAACTTTAGCCTTTGTTGCACATTTAAACTGTGTGGACAAGGAGAGACTGCGGCTGAAGAGTGCAAATATTTTAATTCCAGCAATACAATAGTTACCGCTTCGTCTTTCTCTGATTCGTCCGAGATGGCAAATTGGTACAAGGAAGTAACGGATAAACTTAAAACCAAGGTACGTAATCAACTTATAATCTTAAGAGACCATATAGTTATTGATGTGTAAACATCTTAGTTCTCGGTAGTAGAACATCCTACAGCGCTAATTATTTGAAAACAGTAGTCTAATCAATGCCTACCCGTACGGAAAACTACGTGATGTGGGGTATCAAATTAAAGGACTCGACGAGGGGGATCGGAATATGGGGGTGGTTTGCTTTTAAGGCTTGACTACAATATAAAATGTTTCTTATTGTTTCATTATAAGCGTACATTTTTTCATGAAACCAGTGCGCGACCTCATCTTCACAATTCAAAACGATACGAGCTCACTTGTTTACAAATCAATTCTTGTGTGGGCCGTGTCACTAACATTTTTTGTTCATACTATTGCAGCTAGTGGAATTTTCTGCGAAAAACAGTGGCTGGTCCTTCACCCAAGTCATTTCGTTGGCCGTAAATATTAATAAATACAATCCACTGCGTGGTGGAACGTCCAGCTATTTACCACTGCCAGAAGTAATAGCTGCACGAAGGGCCATTGTCAATGTACGTAATACAGATATGGCTTGTTTTTTCCACGCTGTAGTTTGTGCGATCTATCCCGCAAAGGAACATAGTTATCGAGTGTCAAGTTATCCAAAGTATACGGATGTTTTGGACACCACAGGTATTTCCATTCCGGTGAAATTGACAGACATTTCCAAGTTTGAAAGACAGAATAACATATCTATTAATGTGTTTGGATTAGACAATAAGTGTAACGTAATTGGTCCTTTGTATTATGCCGAGGAGAAACGGGAAAGGCATGTGAATTTATTATACATTACGAATGAGAATAATAGCATAGGGCATTACGCGTGGATTAAAGATATGTCGCGTCTATGCTCACCTCAGTTTTCACGACACGACGGTCGGATTCACGTGTGCGATCGGTGTTTAGTCACCTTTTATTCCTTGGAAAAGTACGATAGACATATGCCAGATTGCTCGGCAAAAAAGTCTCACGTCAAAATTACGCTACCAACGGAGGGGAATAATGACATTTTGCAATTTCAACATTATTGGTTTAAAGAGCCGGTGCCCTTCCTCATCGTCGGTGATTTTGAAGCATTCACCCGCCCAATTTCCACATGTAAAAATGATCCCGACATTTCGAGTACGCTTGCATATCAGAAACACGAGCCGTATAGCGTTGCCTTTTACCTGATTTGTAACTATGACGATAGCCTGTCAAGGTTTGAGATTTATCGCGGAAAAGATTGCGTCAGCTGGTTTGTTTCGAAACTTCGAGAAATAGCTGCGGTTATAGAGCCAATAGTGACTGGAGACGTGGGTATGGAACCATTGAATGACATCCAGCTGCGTGAATTTCAAACGTGCAACATTTGCCACATGTGCGAGAAACCTTTTGGTTTACTGGAAGAGCGAGTGAAAGATCACGATCACATAACGGGGAAGTACCGGGGACCTGCGCATGCGCAATGCAATTTGCTATATCGAACTTGCAGATTCGTACCCGTATTATTTCACAATTTGAGCGGTTACGACGGACATTTAATCATAAAGGAGTTGGCCTACGACACGGAACCAATTGATCTACTGCCCATAACGATGGAAAATTACATTTCGTTTTCGAAAAATATGGGTGGGGTTAAAATGCGCTTTTTAGACTCGTATCGTTTCATACCATCGTCCTTAGAGAAATTGGCGCAGAATTTGAATCCAAACGAGTACAACGTAACCAGAAGATACTTTTCCAATCCGGAAAATTTAGAGTTGATTTGTAGGAAGGGAGTGTTCCCATATGATTACGTGAACTCGTGGGAACGTCTGGAAGAAACCGAACTCCCACCGAAGAATGCTTTTTACAGTAAACTCAACGACAGCGACATTACGGAAGAGGACTATGCACATGCGCAGAAGGTTTGGCGGACATTTGGTTGTCAGACTCTAGCAGACTACTCCGACATCTACCTCAAACTGGACACATTAATTCTGACAGATGTAGTGAATAAATTTCGTTCCGTGTGTTTGGAAACGTATTCGTTGGATCCATTTCACTGTTTCACTTTAGCGGGATACACGTTTCAAGCAATGCTCAAGATGACAAAGGTCAAACTCGAACTGCTGACAGACGTGGAAATGATAAATTTTTTCGAACGTTCACTGAGAGGAGGAGTGGTTGTGGCAAACAAGAAATTTTCTAGAGCAAATAACAAATATATGAAAAATTTTGATCCGTCGAAACCGTCTAAATTTCTCTTCTACATAGATGCAAACAATCTGTACGGACACAGTTTGTCACAACCGCTGCCGTACGGAGGGTTTTCGTGGTTGGAGGACAGTGAGATTGCCGTGATCGAGCAACAGCTATTGGAGAAAAAATACACCTTATTCGAAGGGGATCAAGAGTATGGGTATGCGCTAGAGGTGGATCTGGAGTATCCGGAAACAATACATGACCATCACGCGGACTTCCCCTTCTGCTCAGAACATCGCACATCAGACCTATCCAACCAATCGAAACTGATGCTAACCCTTCACGATAAATCTCGATACGTTATCCATTATAGAAATCTACAGCAATGTTTAAATCACGGTTTACTGTTAAAAAAGGTCCACAGAGTTTTGCGATTTAAGCAGTCTAAATGGCTCAAACCTTACATAGATCTGAACACGAAATTACGAACAGAGTCCAAGGATGAATTTGAAAAGGATCAGTACAAATTCATGAATAATGCAGTGTATGGGAAAACAATTGAAAATATTAGGAAACGGCGCGACATCAAATTGGTGACGCGTTGGGATGGTAAATGTGGCGCGTCGTCTCTGATAGCAAAACCCAATTTTAAGAACTGCGTGATATTTTCGGAGAACTTGGTGGCCATTGAATTACAAAAGACAGAAATAGTCTTCAATAAGCCAATCTATGTGGGATTTTGCGTGTTGGAGTTGGCAAAAGAACTGATGTACAAATTTCACTACGACTATGTAAAAGAACACAAAAATTTAAATGCATCACTTTGTTACACGGATACGGACAGTTTTATTTACGAGTGCTGCACTGACGATTTATACGAAATAATTAGAGCCGATGCGAAGGATCATTTTGACACTTCCGGCTATCCCCCAGGGAATCCCTACAATATTCCGCCGGTAAACAAAAAAGTCATTGGCAAGTTCAAGCATGAATTGGATGGTAAAATTATTACAGAGTTGGTAGCACTAAAACCGAAAATGTACTCTATTCTGTGCGAGGATGACGCTATTGAAATTAAAAAATCCAAGGGAATCGGCCGTTCAGCAGTCAAGGAGTTGACGCATAACGACTATAAACGAGTATTATTTGGCAATTTGAAACTTCAGGCCACCTTTAATTCGATTCGATCGAAAAATCACGAGCTCTATTCGTACGAGATTAGCAAGAAAAGTTTGTGTGCCGAAGATGACAAACGCCACACGCTCGATGATGGTGTAAACACACTACCTCTCGGGCACTATAGTATTATGGACCAGAATAGTTTGTAAATAAACGCATGTATTTGATAAATTATCTATATTTTCAATAAAAATGTTCTATGTAAACAACTCCTGTTTTATTTATTACAAGTCACCCTTATTTATCCACGAATTGTGTGAGTCATCAAATCCGAGCCACTTCACAAACATGCGATCGCCCCTCCTTCGCAATACCTTCTCCACCAGGTATGTGTTGGGGTAATTGGTCTTCAGCAGCTCTTGTTCGTAGAAACATCCCCGAATCGGTTGCCCTTGGTAATCTTCAAGATGGTACGTGGTTGGGTTCGTATGCTTCACCTTGACGATGGTGAACACCTCGGTGGTGTAGTTTGGAGTGTACCCCTTGCTGAAGACGTGCTTATACTTTGAAATGCGCACCTTGTCCCACAGCTTAAACTTTGTCCGCACCCTGACCGCTGCCGCCGCTCCAAAATTGAGTTTCGTATCCTTTGTGACATCAGCGGGGCGCATTCCCGTCACAGAATGCACTGTTTTGTTGTACTCGCCGACCAGTTGAGGCAGAATGTGGAGCCATCTGTGGTTGCCCTGTAAACTGAACAGTCTCCACATCTTCTCCTTGATGGTTCTGTTCCAGCGTTCCACGCAACTCGCCTTCTTCTCCGTGAACGTGGAGTAATGATTGATGCCGTGCTCAGTCATCAGAGCCTTGAAGCGTGCGTTAAAGAACTCCTTGCCGTCGTCGGTCTGCAAATTCTTCGGTGATCGTTGTCGTTGCAGCAGAGGGGCGAACGCTTGCACCACATCCGATGCCGTCTTCGTCTTTAGTGGCACCGCCCACCCGTACTTGGAGTACGTGTCCAACACCATGAGAATGTACTTGTAGTTGCGATTCACCTTCGCGTACGGGATCATCTCCACCAGATCCGCTTGCCAGAGGTCGTCGAAACCGCGGATTATCACCTTGCGCCTCGGGAAGTTTCGTCGTGCGGGTTTGTGTAACTCGTCAATCAGACCCTTCTTCTCATTCATTCCCCCACCAAATATTTGTCGTTTTGCAATTGCGCCAAACCTAATTCTAGCGCGTGCAGTCTATCACTGTGTTCGCGAAACAGCAACGCTACACTATCTCTGACCTTTTCCAGGTCTTGCTCGACTATTTCTAGTTTCCGGCCGAGAGGGGCCACCGCTCCTGTACGCACCGCGTGATCAATTGACAGTCCCAGTGCTGCAAATAAACTGTCCACGTAAGCTTTATTGGTAGCGTCGGGGTCTTCGATTGCGTTAGCAACATTGGTCAGACGCTTGTTGTCTATGTTATAGTCCCCGGACTGGGTCAGCAGGAAACCAACTCCAGGCGGTCCGCGCAGAACAAACGCCTGCGAAGATGCTTTCTTGGATCGTCCAACCAGCTGTCGTCCGAACTTGTCCACGGACATGATTGAGGCTCGCGCTGCTGCTGCTGCTCCCCTTCTTATACTATAACCCCCTCCTCCATAAGCTCTTCCACAATAGACGCAATCTCGTTGTCGTGTGAGGTGTTGCCGGCCGCTCTGGAGGCATGCAGCAAGTACAAACGTTGAACCAGTTCATTTATGTCATTCCAATACACGTACTCGCTGTTTTTATCGGTGACGCGCATCAACAGTCCACCACCACCACCCTCCTTTGTAAATCGTTTGATGATGCTCTTGTACTTGGTGCTGTTGGTGCCCCGAGTACGAGCTTGATCCCTGTATCCCACCTTGTGAGCATTCGTGGTCAGTATTATGTTCTTGTACGCGTTCAAATCACGCTTGGTGTAATTGTGCGGGTCTTTGTAGAAGAGCAACTCGTAGAGACCGCTGGTGCCCGGATATCGTTTGTCCTGCACGTAGACATCGTCGTCGACAAACTGAATGGCTGAGTTTCCAATCATGAACGAGTCGTCGACATCGCCGGCTTGTCTTCTGACTCCGTACACGGTGTCCAAATCTCTGCGATTCTCATTGCGCAGCAGTCTCTCGATGTGCGGGCTGACCTTGGGACCGGGCGTCGTAGGTGTAGGCGGCGGAGTTTTGTCATCGAAAGATGGCGCTGCTGCCGCTTCACCGTCCAGATCGATGAGGTCGTTGGCGAAACTAGGGGGCTGCGTCAGGGCGGGCGCTAGCGTTGAGGGTTCCTTGAGAGAGTCCAGTTTGCGGGTCATTTCTTGCAGCGGTTCGGTGAGTGGTTGAAAGCGTCGTCTCAGGCGCTCCTCGGCACTCGTTTGGATCGACTTGAGCGAGCGGTACTTGCGTCGAATGGCGTCAGCTGATTTGATAATCTCTTTGCTAAGCATCCGATCCTTTTTTCTCTTCCTATTCTTGCTTGTGTCAGCAGCCATGATGTTTGCGAATACAGCTGTCTGTGTCAACAGCTTCCCTTTTATATGATCAGGTACTGATCGAAGCCCCTCCTGTATCGCCCTTGATTCATATCGCTGTCCTTGTCTATCACCAGGAATCCGTACTTGGATGTCCAACATGCGGCGCAAGCTGAACGAAACACCGACCAGTCCATGTCGGTGTTCACGTGATCGTTGTACACGTGACGTAGGTTCAAGTCGTCCTGCTTGAAGAGAACAAGAAAGTTGACGTTGTCGCGTATCAGGTGTTTGGGGATGTGCGTGTACGTCTGACAGAGGTAGAAGCAGTCTGTGGACTTGTGTCTTCCCATGGCGAAATAGTCGCGCATAACGTTCTGCTTGTCGCAGGCCACGTCGTCAAAGATGAACACGGAATTGGGCAGGGCGTTCTCGGGTGGCACGATGTCCGCGCAATCTCCGTAGGCAAAGTAGCCGACACCCGGCACCGCCCGCAGAATCTCCCCCAGCAGTTGGTACTTTGGTTGGTACAGGGACTTGGAGTAGACGTAGACGTTCTCGAAACGCAACCCGTTCGGTGCGCACAGCAGCGACAAAATCAAATTCGTTTTGCCACAGTTCGAGGGACCGCAGATGATGGATCTCACGGTGTCGGGGAAGAGGAGTCCGTGTTTGAGTCTCTTGTTGGCGGGTGGCTCGAAGCCTGCGCCGCATACATTCATGACCGGTAAACTCTCCGATTGTTTCACAAACTTCATCGTCGTCGAACTAGTATATATAGACGCGTCGAAACCTTTTATACTCCAGTCAGTATGTCTCCGACAGTCAAACCACTTCGACGACGACGACAACCACGCAAGGGGAAAGGACTCTTAAACGATTTGATTGGAAAACTGCCGGTGGAATTGCACCTGCCCGGTTACAACTTCTGTGGTCCAGGTACAAAACTTAAGGAGCGATTGGCAAGAGGTGATCGGGGCATAAATCCCACGGACGAAGCGTGCAGATCTCACGACATTGCCTACTCGCAATCGAAGGAGCTCGCGAAACGACACGAAGCTGACCGAAGACTGGCGGACAGTGCGTGGCACAGGGTTTTGGCAAAGGACGCATCTCTGGGTGAACGTGCAGCCGCTTGGGCCATAACTAACGCAATGAAAGCTAAAGTCAAGTTGGGTATGGGTGTCGGCACCAAGAAGAAGAAGACGGTCAAAGATCGTATTTCGCTCGGCAGAGTGACGAGAGAGGCGCGAGCTGCAGTGAAGAACACCAAGGATACTGTTATGGCGGTGAACAGAGCCCTGGCAGCGGCTAAGCAAGTAATTCGACGCAAAGAGAGGAAGCCGTTGCCGCGCGTCATCCCGGTGCCGAAGACTGGTGGAATATTACCCCTGATACCAATTTTTGCGGGTCTATCGGCTCTCGGTGCGCTAGCTGGAGGGGCGGCAGGTGTAGCTAAGGCAGTGAACGATGCTTCACAGGCCCGAAAAGAGCTAGGCGAACATCAACGCCACAATCAGACCATGGAGGCCATTGCTATGGGTAAACCGGGAAGCGGACTCTACCTGAAACCATACCGCAAAGGCTTGGGTCTGTACTTGGCGCCGGCAAAAAACCGCTACTGAGGCTACCGAGAAGACCACTCACCGACATCGATCTAAACAAGTACGCTTCAATCGATCTGAAAATTCCCCACTTCCGGGGAGTGTTCATGCGCAACGGCTTGCCCGCGGGGAAACCCAAACGCAACGAGTCAGCTATCGTCAATTTGGATGACGCAAGCGGTCCTGGCACCCACTGGGTAGCGTACATAAAGCGAGGGTCGCGCGTCCTCTACTTTGACAGTTTTGGCAACCTGCGACCGCCCGCAGAACTCGTTAAATACCTCGGTAGCCGCACCACCACCATACAGTACAATCACGACTGGGAGCAGAACTTCAACTCACCAATCTGTGGACACCTGTGCTTAAAGTTTTTGTACAACAACGGCGGATCATGACCACCACCAAGTCTCTGACGGTGTCGTTGACGGGAAACAGTTCGGTCTTGAGCAGTAATTTTTTCCCACCTATCGAATTGGAGGACGGCAACTACGTGCTGGGGCTTGTACTGTTCCAAACCTTCAACTCGGTGCCGAACGTGGACGAATCAAACAATAAGTTCTATTATGGTAGCGGTGACGCGGAACTCGCCGTACCCACTGGTTCATATGAGATCGAAGACCTGAACGAGTACCTGCGCAACAATTTACCCTCGGGTGATACCAGCTTTATTCTGCGCGCCAACAACAGCACCCTGAAGTGCGAAATTAAATTCGGGAAACAGATAAACTTTGACAGAGACAACTGTTTGGCTTCTCTGCTTGGATTCAATAGACGCATACTTGCACCGAATAGATGGCACGAGTCGGACTTGCCCGTCAGCATACTGAAAGTGGACGTGATACGCGTAGAGTGCAACATCACCACCGGATCGTACGTAAATGGTAACTTAGTCCACACCGTACACGAATTTTTCCCCCTCGTGCCGCCCGGTTACAAGATTGTTGAGGTGCCCAGCAACGTAATATACCTGCCCATCACTCTCAACAGTATAGACAACGTGACGGTGCGCATTGTCGATCAAAACGGCACACTGGTGAATTTTCGCGGTGAAGAGATAATTGTCCGGTTGCACATAAAGAGACTATAAATAGCGAGGGAGGACACTCGCTTGGACGCATTATAGCGAGCATTATGGGCATAGCCTTTCGAAACAGGTATATAAGCGGGTACGTTGTTGGAACGGGCATCACTTGTGATTCAGAGCAGCAGCAGCAACAGCAGACAAGCAACAGTCCAGCTGTACACCACGCGAACAAAGCTCATCGACAAATCCGCCAGCTTAGCACTGATAGCAAAGCAATATTGACGTCCCTGGGATATCGACTGAAACAAAGGAGGAAGAGGACTTGAGTACCAAGAAGAGTTTGTTGTGGGCTTGGTTGAAGGGTATATTTACTTCTCACTGTCTTACGTCATCGGTCTGTCACGTGAACTTTATTGAAGATGACAAACATAAACGTGGATACTTTTCGTGTTCTGGACGGTGCTGTTTTGGACGAGTCCGCACGGCGCGTAGAGGTGCACGTGCATCAACCGTACGTGTCGACGACATTCAACGCCAACGATGAAATACGCATACCAGTGCAGCAACAGGACGCATACATACTGCCGCACCTCAGTTGCATCTACATGGAAGGTAGATTCGTGACGGGTGAGGGTGAGGGGGCCGCTGCCGCTCTCACAAACAACGCTTTCACTTTCCTGCTGGACGACGTCCGCTACGAAATCAACGGAGTGGAGGTGGATCGAACGAAGAACGTGGGCATCACGAGCACATTAAAGGGTATAGCTTCTCTGAATGAGGGTGAGGCGCGTGCGCTGGAGAATGCCGGCTGGACGACGACCGGTGATGCGCCGACCCATGTGCTTGACGCGAACGGGAACTTTAACGTGTGCATCCCGGGAAGAATCCTACTCGGATTCCTAGAAGACTACCACAAGGTGCTGTTGAATGTGCGTCACGAGCTCATTCTGAATCGCTCGAAGAGCGATAGGAACGCCTTCGTGGGTAACGCAGCAAACACCAGGATCGAGTTGAGCAAGGTGCATTGGAGGGTACCGTATGTCTACCCCTCCGATCTGGAACGTCTAAATCTCCTCAAGATCGTCGAAGAGGAGAGAACGCTTCAACTGTGCTTTCGCAGCTGGGAACTTTACGAGTATCCGCTGTTGCCGCAAGCGACGAAACAGACGTGGGCAATCAAGACCGCAACGCACTTGGAGAAACCGCGCTACGTCATTGTGGCCTTCCAGACGAATCGCAAGGGCAATGCGATCACGGACTCGAGCCAGTTTGATCACTGCAATCTGACAAACATCAAACTACATCTGAACTCTGAGTCGTTCCCCTACGAGAATCTCAATTTGGATTTCGCCACCGGGAAATACGCCTTACTGTATGAGATGTATGAGAACTTTCAGTGCTCGTACTATGGAAAAGTTGGCGAGCCGCTATACGGCAGGGGACAGTTCAAGAATCGAGCCCCACTTGCAGTCATTGACGCATCAAAGCAGTCGGAAAGCATCAAGTCCGGTCCTGTGGACATTCGTCTGGAATTTGAGTCGAGCGAAAATTTCCCCGCCAACACAACCGCCTACTGCCTCATCCTGCATGACCGCATCGTCGAGTATACCCCCTCCACCGGCTCTGTCAAACGCCTGGTATAAAAGTCGCACAAGCACACCGAGCGCTCCAGTCTCGCGTTGGGTTTGTTCGCATGTCAACCATGGAGTACGTCGCGGACGTTCAGGGTTTCATGACTGCAGTCGGTGAATTCATATTCAAAGAAGTTTCACTCATTGCGTTGAATCATCGAGGCGGCGGCGGCGGCAGCAACTACCACTGGGTATTCAAGCCACCATTCGACCTGAACCAGTTGAGGGAGTGTGACAGACGTCAAGCTCATTGGTTGACACGTTTCTACCACGGCTTGAGCTGGAATTGTGGCACGGAGAACTACGACGACATCCGATCGAAGTTAAAGTCATCGGTGGCCGATTGTGATAGGATCTACGTGAAGGGTAAAGATAAAGTGTCTTGGTTGAAAAACGTGCTTCCCGACAACGTCGAGTGTTTCGACTTGGATTCGCTCAACTGCTGCCCCTCGCTAAAGAAACTTCGAGAAGAAAATTCCCGTGTTATTGAACCTTGCATTCAGCATTACGCAAACAGCAGCGCCATCTGTTCCGAAGTTAACGCTCAACTGCTGCGGAACTGGATCCTGAAATACCTGGAACCGCCAGAATTGCTAGAACATCAACCAGAAGAGCAAACTTTAACACTGCGAAAACGTGTGGGGAAGGCCATTGGCAAGTTCTTTAACAATGGTGAGCATTTACTGCTAATGGATCCCACACACATAGCCGAACTGCCCAAGGAATTCCTAGAATATTACGTACATCCGTCAGACTTACGCAGATGTGTCGAACTGGGTATGTTAACCGAAGAGCAGAAGAAAAATATAAGTTCTCATGCATACACTTACTGCTACCATCACTGGGGATTCGAGTCAACAACATATGATTGCGACACTATTGATGGTCCTCCTCCACTACAGAAAGACTGCCAGTTTTGTAAAACAGGAAAAGATTAAACCTTTTAATATATTCACATTATTTGTTTATAGGTTAAATATGTTTAGCGTTATAGTAAATGCATGCTTACTATTTATACAAATTGTAGTTATTGTTTTAATTATTATATTGGCGTAAAAATATAAATTCAACAGTTTTTTATTTTCCTTCAAAACTTAGAACGTATTCTGGTAAACACGTAGAAGGAGAAAAAACATTAATTCTGCAACATCTGCGTACTATTGCATCAGCATTTCCAGAACATTCTTCCATTGCGCAACAATGAGCAACACGCGCACTTTTTAAGCCCCGGCGCAGGCGCCTGAGCCACAACCAAAGGCCCCGAAGACACCAGAGGCCCTTCTTCAGCAGCCTCTGGTCATTGCCGAAGAACTGGGTGGACTGACCTGAGGAATAGCCCCGGCGCATGCGCCTGGACGCTGCTGAACACCACTTCTTCGGCAATGACCTTGAAAGACACCAGACGCTGCTGAAGACATGCCCACTTCTTCGGCAATGACCTTGAAAGACACCAGACGCTGCTGAAGACATGCACACTTCTTCAGCAATGACCTTGAAAGACACCAGAGGCTTCTGCAGATGCCGCTGCTGAAGACACTTCTTCGGATGACTCAACGACTCCTTCAGCAGCCTCTGGTCTCTTTCAAGGTCACTGCCGAAGAACTCGATGGCACCTGGAGAACTCGATGGCCTGGCCTGAGGCTGTCATTTTCTAACTACTCTGGAAGTTCCATATTTTATAAAGAACCATACACGAAGTTGAAATTGTTGTAAACCTCCTAATCTGCAACAGTTATAATGATAGTTTCTTAATGGTTTTTTATTTTCCATGGATAGCTTGCCTTTTTATTAATTTAAAGTTGAAAAATGCGTATAAATTCTTTATTTTTTAAATAGGCATGGAATAAGGTAGATCTTGGAAATCAGCAAAAAATAACCTATTTAATGGTACCATAATCATATGTGGTTTTCTTTTAAAAAACTAAACTTGCATTATTTCTCGAATATGACTGGTGTTGTATGGCATACGGCGTTTGATCGTTCGAAACAATAGTAAAAAATATGGACAGCGCAAATTTTTACAAATTTTAAATTGTCTATTAGTTCAGCCCTATCAGTTCAGCCTCTATCTCCGCCAGTTTCCAAGATCTCTGCAGTTATAATGAAAAAACTCATCATTTATAGGCAGAATGTCAAAATTTGTTGTTATTAATATTTTATTTCATTGTTAATTTTTGTTAAATGGCGCAATATGTTTCTTTCGCTTGAGTTTGAGAGAATATTAATTTTCTTAATGCAGTAATATAACATTAATTTTTTTGTATTTGAAAATCTTTTAAAATAACTTGTAAGGAACAAAAATTTCAAAAATTTTTCTGGGGGCAGGAATTTGATATGAATTTAAAAGAGGGGACCCCAAATCAAATAAAACTGTATTCGAGGTCTTTTAAAAAGTAAGTATTCGAATACGGCTGATGTATCTGTATATTTTATTTGTATACTTTGAGAATTCAAATTCGAATACTATATCTTGTCGGATATAGATAACTGATACAAAATTGGAAAAGTATTCGAATACAGCAAAAATGCAGTAGGTATCCGGAATAGGTAGGTACTTTAGTATTCAGATTCTACCCAACTGTGCCATATAGTCCAAATTCTACAAAAGGTGCAAGATAACTCTCTACAAAACTGGATACAAAAATTAAGAAGATTCTTTCGAAGTACGCAGCAAGACTCTTCTTCTTCTAATTCTATCCCTGCCTTCCATTACCCAAATTAGATTTTTGAGTCTATGCACTTTTTATAGCCATATTTTCTTGTTACTTGCATTTTTAGCAGCTTGATGACCTGTTGTGTTTCTGGAATCCTTGACATTGTTCTCGATTTTGTCGGTCCATATTCTTGGATTTTGAACATACTCTAGCGCCCTCTCTTTTGTGTTGCAACTACTAAGGTATTAATATTCACAGGAGACCCTATTCATAGGAGTGCGACACTCTAAAATGCCGATTCGATCATCAAACCAACACACCAGTCATACAATTATGCGAGCTGCTGACAAGTGGCTTGCTAACTATGGTACAAAAGTAGTAAGAGAAAACAAGTTACCTATGTTTATAAATATTGGAGAATGAGCTTAAAGAGGGTCGTGCTTGAAGAGAAATGCACTGCGATTAAGAGGGTTTCTTAATTCACTAGGTTTGCTTTTTAACCTAAGTTAATTTATGCAGGGCTTACTTATGCACCATAAATATCTAAAAATAATCTATACTTAAGCCAGGGAGAGGATTATTTTCTGATATGATAAAACTACATCGTAATAAAAAATAAATTAAACTTGGTTTCACTCAAAAATGATTTCAACATTTTGCAAGTCTTAATTTTTAATTTTGTTCCAGGCGGATTTTGTATCATCAGTATTACACTTTGCTAACACCTTTAATGCACTCGCCTTAAATGACACAGAATTAGGACTCTTCTCAGCTGTTATTCTTCTGACTGCAGATCGGCCGGGAATTACAGACATAAAATCGATAGAGCACTATCAGGATAAACTCATAGAGGCTTTAAAAGTCCAGGTATAATTATTAGGTGATTATACAAGGGATGGACAGTATTTATATTGTAGCTAGTAGAGGAAGCAGTGTGAATACAACTTTATTTTTCATCATATTGGTCCATCTATGGTCAAACACAGCAATCAGCAATACTATTCTTGAAAAACTAAGAGTCTTGATTAAGGAAATTTTATCGATAAAAATCGTTATTGAGAAATATCAACTTATCAAAGTAAGTTAAAAAATTTGTATAAACATTTGGATTAAAATGAAAACCCTTGCTTTGACCTAAAAGTAACAAATGATTTTAATAACCAAGAATGAACCACCGCATCTTATTTAGCTTTAAAAACTAAGTAAATGCCCAAAATTTTTGTCTGTTCATCTTTTACCGTTGTTCATCCAATGGAAAAAAATCGATTTAAGGGCTTGTAACTCCCTAGGGGCTACGTTTTAGGCCAAATATTTATACGACTTTTTTAAAACTTATTTTGACGAGTACTACATCATCATAAGGTTCTCAGTCCGAAGACTGGTTGGACGCGTACCTCCATTCTTTTCTATCCTGAGCTAACCTACGCATTTCCCTAAAAGTAGAACATCCTACATCCCTAACTATTTGAGAGCAGTAGTCTAATCTAGGCCTACCCCTACCTCTTTTTATTCCTATCTCTGACTCTAGTATGTCACGAACTATTCCTTCGTGTCTTAGAAGGTGTCCTACCATCCTATCTCTCCTACTCTTTATTGTTTTCCATACCTTTCGCTTTTCCCCAACTCTTTCTAATACTTCCCTATTGCTAACCTTATCTATCCACGGTATCTTCATCATGCGTCTGTAGCACCACATTTCAAACGCTTCTACTCTTTTTCTATCCGCTTCTCCTATTGTCCAAGTTTCGCACCCGTATAATGCCGTACTCCATACATACGACTTTAAGAGTCTCTTCCTAGTCTCTATATTAACCGTTCTCGAGCATAACAGTTGTTTCTTTTTGTTAAACGCAACTCGGCCCTGCGCCATTCTTTGTTTTATATCTTTAGTGCTCCTACCGTCTTGAGTTATTGAGTACTACACGCTGCAGAAATTTTGGACAGTATTTTTTAACACCTAGTATATCACCTAGTCCTATTAGGCCTGGGAAATGGAATATAGAGAAACTAAAATGAACGGAACCGAATCAAGAATATGCCATGATATTGGAGGAAAATATAATATACGCAACAGACAGTTAGGACACTATATTAGCAAGTAGAAGAAAATAATGGTTCGATGAAGGATGCCACTTATGAACTCCCAAGACCAATTTTTGCTACCTGATATGAAAGAGCAAAATCTTCAAGTAGAAATTTTTGAGGTGTTAAAACTTTTGTTAAAACTTTTTTTTTATACGTATGACGCATGAAGCCCACTTTTTCCGTTGCTCAAAATCTTTCAACTTGGATAAATTTAAACTATTAAAGCTCTATTGCTAGGGCAACATATTCCATAGTTATTAGGGACCATAAATGCTGTATATCCCTTGTAATTAACCTTAGAATATAAATAGAATTTGCTAATTCGTGTTTATTTTTTAGGTAGGAAGAAATCATGCCAGTGAACCACAGCTTTTCTCTAGCTTGTTAATGAAATTGCCCGAACTTAGAAATTTAGGTGCTAAGCATACTGAACATTTAGACTGGTTTCGTGTGAACTGGACAAAATTAACGTTGCCGCCGTTGTTTGCAGAAATTTTTGACATTCCAAAATCAGAAGATGATCTACAGTGACCTTGAAAAATAATGCAATTTGTGCATCATAATTCCTAGTGTTCAAATAACTAGTTTGGCTTTAGCAATTTGTTGATTGTGATGGCCGTTAATCTTGCTCCTGGAATGCCTCTTCTTGCTCAAATGACATTGGTTTATTTTTGATGTTAAGCTAATGACAGGGTTTATCCATACTATACCGTACTCAGAAAATTGTTTTGAATCACAAGTAAATAGAACTTTTACACAATATCCACTATTGTTGTTATACATATCATCTTAAGCATTGTTCAGTTTTTTGTGTATAGGTCGGTGTGTGTGTTGTAAATATTGTTACAATTCTTTTGTTTCATTTTGGTGTGGAACGGTATTAAAGATTCTTTGCTGAATTGACATGATTACAACCAGTTATTTGGTAGGTACTAAATCGAGCAATATTAGGATAGGAATAAAGTCATTTAGGTTTAATTAAGTTTCAAAAAGCATAACGTAACTTATCATCAGTTAATATCCTACGGAGTAGCTCTGAAACTAACGTTTTTCAGGAAATTAAATAAACTGTATTCCAAACTCTTAGTACCATAAATCATGAAAGTGTTCAGTTGATCTACGGGATGTCAACCTTGGATCCTCTTATTTCATATTACAGGCAAGTAGGCAAAAATGATGGCTTTCTTCACTTTACTATATACCTGTTTTACGACTTTAGGGGACTAATTGTTTGGAAAAGCCAATAATCTAGAGGTTAAAATAGGCCAACTGACTCCAACATACCTATAGCTTTCATCAAACAAGAACCTTTGTGGAGTTACAGAAACAAATAACAATTTTATTTATACATCTAGAATGCTTTGACCCACAACGTTCCAATTTGGCACAGATATTTGTGTAGATGACGCATATTTCTCATAAATAGATATATTCATAGGGGGCGAACATTCCATAATCTGTAATACATTTTCTTTATAAATTCTTTTCACCCTACTCAATATGTGTATTACTTTACTATAAATGGATATACTTATGTATCTGTTTAAATTACGTATTTTTTGATTTTGGTGAACAATTTATGCATAAATGCTCATGCAAATAACCAAAATAAAGGTATTCAATGAGTGATACTCCATCATTTGAACAACAGTTTCTAGAGCACATATTCTAAACTATAGTAATATAATTCAGTTACTTATTAAAAATTAATGCAATTTTCTCTATACGATTTGAGCGCAACATATTTGGCTCAAAATAAATGTATTTGAAATAACCTGGCCAATAATTAACCGGTTGAGCCTTTCAATTGGATTATTAAAGTATAAATATTTAATTGGATGTGCTCCGTACATACAGGTGGGCCAATAGTGTGTAGTCGGCCCATATCTCTGGTTCTATTCAAGGTAGCAAAATAAAACTTTACACGTATGTTGAGAACCCCACGAAGCATCCGATAAAATTATTTTGGTGTATACAGGGTGTTCATACTCTGAGCACCAAACCAAAGTTATGTTTTTTTAAATGGAACGCCCCACATTTGTTTACATATTTGAATTCCCAGTAAAATGTTATGAAAAATGGTGTACTACACGATGGGGTTTAGAGTAAGAGATTTTAAGATATTACCATTTTAGTGTCAGTGTGGAACCAACTTTGAGGAACTGCTGACATCTACTGGTCGAAGCTATTTAAGATTTCTTTATTGGACTAGGTTCACAGACTGCTCTATTTGTAAAATTCTTGAGTACTCCCGTCACAAAACTTAATATCATACAGGTGGACAGCTTACGCAATATGCATTTTTTCTTAAAAATTTCAAATGGAACACCACATATATTATTTCCATATTTGATAGACAGTTTACTAAGCTTTTGATTGATGTAGATATTGTTAGGTCTGCGACTGACGGTTTCGGTAGAATTGAAAATCGAACTTTAAAATGTAGTAATTTTACCGGTTCTTTATTCGTTTCTCCCATATTTTAGCGCCCAAAACACAAAATATGATTTCCATTTTGTTTTTGGAAGTTGATTTCACATTGAGACAAAAAATTTCATCGCCAGATTGCTTCTTCATGGTCATGTTCTTAAATAATTGGTAACTTATTAAACTTACGTATAAATTGAAACCAGGAGTGCCATGGAAGAAAACCGTTCTTTCAAGAAGTAAACTTACAATGAGATTTCTTGTGCCGGTGTAAACTCTTTTCGCTAAATTTTCTGTAAAAACAAAGTGTAAGCATTTTTATGAGTTTTTGGTGGCAAAATGGCGGAAATTCCACAAAAATGGTACAAAATAATTACGGCAAAAATCTCAGTTCTTAAGGTTCAATCTTTATTTCTGTCTAAATTATCAGTCGCAGACCTGCCAATATCTACATCAGTGAAAAGCTTAATAAACTGGCTATTAAACCTGCAAATAATATACGGGGTGTTCCATTTAACATTTTTGAGAAAAGCTCCATTTTGCATAAGTTGGCTACTCTGTACAATATGAACTATTTTGAAAAAAGTGTTAATGGATTTTACAAATAGAGTGTCGTCTGAACCTAGTCCAATAAAAAAATTAGAGTTGTCTTTGACCAGCAGACGTCAGTAGCACCACAAATTTGGGTTCACACTGGTACTAAAATAGCCATATCTTAACAACACTTACTCTAAACCCCACCGTGTAGCATACCAACTTTCATGAAATTTTATGGGGAATTTAAATATGCAAACAAATGTGGGGCATTCCATTTGAAAAAACATTACTTTGGTTTGTTACGTAGCACGTGAACATCCTGTATACATCAAAATAATTTTAACAGAAGCTTCGTGGGGTTCTCCACACACACGTAAAATTTCATGTTGATATTTTGGATAGAATCAGAGATATGGACCGACTACGCACTATTGGCCCACCCTGTATAAAGAACGAAAACATAAGAGTAAAACCTTGAGATCTCTGTTTGTAACGAATTGCCATTGGGTTGATCGTTTATCAACAAACACTGATGGAAGTTTAATAAACTTGCAAGCGCGGTTAGCTCACCTACTTGTTAAGGGTATGGTCGGTTAAATGGTCAATGAGTGAAGGGCATAATCGGGTGACCAGAATATCATTTTTGCCAGCCCTAAAGTCGACCCATTTTGACCTGTAGATTCACTGGTATTATTTATTCTACACCATTACAAAATGCCCTGGAGCTTTTTGAATTGTAATAGTTGAAAAAAGAGCATGTGTATAAGTATTTCATGTCAATTGCTGGTTAGAATCTCGGGTATAAAATAAAATTAAGAGTAGTCAGGTATGTTTAATAAAATAATGTCGATACTGTAGTCGTGTACGATGCTTATATAGAAGTGAAATAACAATCATATCGCGATATATCACTAACCCTAGATTTAACTGTTAGGGTGTTGTTATTTATCTCTCTTAGAGTACAAAAGATTTTTATAAAAGTTTAATTTTATTCCGTTGCGTATGCTAGTGCTGCCTTTATTTCGGAGAATGTAATTCTCGATAAATATATTATTAAATTATATTACGTAACAAATTATTGTATAGATTTGAGCTGGAGTTTTATACATATATTTTTATGTCACTTAAATGTCTATTAATTTAATTTTAATACACATCTGACTGAAGTTTTGTACTTAATTTGTGGTTAGTGAGTGGCGTATATTATATTCTATCCTATATTTTATGAGATATATGACAAAAGACAATTTTAATGTACCTAATTTTCGTACTAAACTCTATTGTACATACTTATACATTTTATATTGTTAAGGTATTGTTTATGGGTATGTTTTATGAATTTTCCACTGCCTTATTCATTCTATCGTGTCATTTCTCATTTATTTATTTTCAAATTATGTTCAATGTGTTTTTATACGTATTTTATATGTGTTTTTACATAGCATTTTCTCGATATTGTCTCTATAAAAGATAGAAAAATTTTGCTTCAATACCTGTGTTATTGATATTTCTATTAAATAGAATATTTGATGTAATCGTAAACACATTTGCGATATGCTTTTATAGAGATTACTGCGTTCGTGCTCTGAAGATCTTTACTTATAGATATTAAAAGTCATTGTTATAACTTTTGTTTTTCTATTAAAGTTTATGATTAAGGTATTGTTTATGCACTATAAATCATTATTGTAATGTACTTTTTATGTAGGTTCTCACTTGTTCTTATTATGCTATTTTCATATTTAAAGATTTAGCATTTTGTTATGGAAGATTGTTTCATCTGACTATAAACTGTACGTGTACATTACAAATTAAATTTCTTTATTATTTTACATTTGACTTTATTTTATGTGTCTATCACTGAAGTGGAATTTTGAAAGCGATTTGCGTTTATTAAAAATCTCAATATGTCTTCTATAGCCATATTCTCGATAGTGACTTCGTAGTTAAAAACATTGTTAAACCTTGCTAAAAACATTATTTATGCCTCCGTTTATTTGGTAAAGCATCAAAGCATCAACTGGGAGTTGGCTAATGTTGATTTATCGACAGCAGTTGAGGGAAGAACGGGTGACCAATATTTGAAAAATATATTATTTTGAAAACTACGAGTACCTATGCAAGTATGCTGCCTTATTGTTCTTCTTCCTTTATTTTAGGTCCTGATCCATATATTCTGTTGCCTCGTCAGCACTGATCCTGAGAACTTATTGATGACAGTTAGACCAGGAGCCCATAGACTAAAAATTGTGCATAATAGGTTTACTCCAAAAATGCTTGAGGTGTTATGATTTTTGGGTCGTGGAGCACAGAAATGCCCATGCCAGTTTTTGTTTTTGGTACAGTGATGTGTGGCAGACCTGTAAATGTGTAAAAAAATTGCTTAAAAAAGTATTATAGGTTTAGGACTGGGGTTTGTGGGAAGCGCTAAATAATAAAAAGTAATCCAGCGGAAGCGGTTCGCTTGTTGTGAATTCTGGGACACTGACCCGCTACAGGGGTCAAATTGTGTAAATAAAACACCCCCAAAAAAATTATAGGTTTACGCATGGGGATTGGAGGGACCTCCTAATTTACCCCCAAACATCATGAATCTCAACTCCCATTCATTTTGGTTGGTGCAAAGAGGCGCCACTCTCGCGACATTTTGTAAATTCACTCAGGTAAAAAAAATCATAAGTTTATGAATGGCATTCAAGAATTTGATTATGATGAACCTGCTGAGTACAAAAATACATTCCTTATCATTGAATGGTGGTACAAGGGCCCGCTAGAAAGCTTGAAAGAAAGCAATTATAAATTTTCACCCTTCATCATAAAGATTTCAGTCCGAAGACTGGTTGGACGCGTACCTCCATCTATCCTATCCTGAGCTAACCTACGCTTTTCCCTAAAAGTTGAACATCCTATATCCCTAACTACTTGAGAGCAGTAGTCCAATCTCGGCCTACCCTTACCACTTTTTATTCCTATCTCTGACTCTAGTATGTTGCGAACTAAGCCTTCGTGCCTCAGAAGGTGTCCTACTATCCTATCTCTCCTATTCCTTACTGTCTTCCATAAATTTCGCTTTTCTCCAACTTTTTCTAATACCTCTCTGTTGCTAACCTTATCTACCCACGGTATCTTCGTCATGCGTCTATAGCGCCACATTCCAAATGTTTCTAATTTTTTCCTATCCGCTTCTATCGTCCAAGTTTCGCACCCGGACACTGCTGTACTCCATACATACGTTTTTAAGAGCCTCTTCGGAGTTTCTACATTTATCATTTCCAAGCATAATAGTTGTTTCTTTTTTTTAAATGCAACTCGGCCCTGCGCTATTCTTTGTCTTAAATCTAGAGTTATTTGACTTCCTAAATAGCAGAAATCTGAGACCTCCTCTATCTTCTCGTTTCCTATTTGTATTTTAGTTTTAGCCCTATTTTCACGCCCCCTACACAACAAAATTTCGGGTTTCTTTTTATTGATCTTCATACCATAGTCCTCCGTCAAAACTGCTTCCATTTCGTTCAGAGTCCTTCCTAATTCTTTGCTGGATCGCTGGATGCTAATACTGCTATATCATTCGCAAATCTGAGCATATTAATAGTTTGACCCTGTATATTAATTCCAGCAGCTATTCTGATGTCTTTAACAATATTCATCGCATCTTTGATATATAAATTGAGAACTAGAGGCGATAACGCACGTCCCTGCCTCACTCCCTTTCGGATATTTACTTCTCTATGTTCCTGCTCAAATTCTGTAACTGCCGTTTGCTCTTTGTGCAGATTATGAATAAATTATTCCTCTATCCCTATTAGTTAGGGAGCCGGTATAGTAAATTATGACTGTATTTTCTACCATGTCGAACATTATTAATCTTAATGTATGCAACAAGAGGAAGAAGAATATGACTATGAGAAAGTTGCATCTGAGTCGCACCGCAGATGGCGCTCTTAAGAAAAGTTTAGAATCGTCTGGCACTCACTCGCGACTATCTAATGTGTCTGGCATTGATATTTTGGCATTCTTCATGATACAAATAGTCAGTAAAAGAAGAATCACATACATTATAAGTCGCGAGTGGGTGCCATAGAACCCCAAACTTATCTTAAGCAGGAGCATCACGTGACGTATTTCTACCAACAGATTTTTCTTTTACTGAATTTTTGTATTATGAAGAATGCCAAAATATCAATGCCAGACACATTAGATAGTTGCGAGTGGGTGCCAGACGATTCGAAACTTTTCTTAAGAGCGCCATCTGCGGTGCGACTCAGATGCAACTTTCTCATAGTCATATTCTTCTTCCTCTTGCTGCATACATTAAGATTAATAATGTCCGGCATGGTAGAAAATACAGTCATAATTTACTATACCGGCTCCCTAACTATATACTTAATCCCTACCGTTTTGAGCACTTCGAACATCTTCCTCCATTTCACATTGTCGAAGGCTTTTTCCAAATCTGCAAATCCTTTATAGGGTCTCTTTCCCTTTTCTATTGCTTTTTCTATTAGTAGTCGTAAAGCTACAATGGTCTCGCGCATTCCCCTATTTCTTCTAAATCTGAACTGGTCTTCTCCTAATATTTCTTCCGCCCTTTTCTCCATCCTTCTTTGCACAATTCTAGTTAAAATTTTTGACACGTGAGAAGTCAAACTGATCGTTCTAAAATTTCCACACGTATCCGCGGCTTTCCTTTTTGGCAAAGCTACTATGATGTTCCGTTTGTATTCTTCTGGAATATCGCTTGTCTGGTATGTGCAGCTAAACGTTTCATAGAGCCATTTTAATTTTTTTTTAATTTCTTGCATTTCCTATTTACTGCAGTAATCTACACGCAGTAGGAACGAAGCTTCAGTGCACAATCAATTATCGATCGTGAATGGCAAGACTTTTGTACCACTTTTCAACGATGGCGAATGTATTTTCGCACTCAGTATGTTTATATTAAACAAGTTACTGAACACCATTCATAAACTTATGATTTTTTTTACCTTACAAAATGTCGCGAGAGTGGCGCCTCTTTGTACCAACCAAAATTAATGGGAGTCGACATTCATGATGTTTGGGGGTAAATTAGGAGATCCCTCCAATCCCCATGCGTAAACCTACGAATTTCTTTGGATGATTTATTTACACAGTTTGACCCCTGCAGTGGGTCAGTGTCCCAGAATTCACAACAAGCGTCCCCTGGATTACTTTTTATTATTTAGCGCTTCCCGCAAACCCCAGTCCTAAAACTATAATACTTTTTTAAGCAATTTTTTTTTACACATTTACGGGTCTGCTACACATCACTGTACCAAAAACAATAACTGGCATGGGCATTTCTGTGTTCCACGACCCAAAAATCACAACATCTCAGGCATTTTTGGAGTAAACCTATTATGCACAATTTTTGGTCTATGGGCTCTTGGTCTAAGTGGCATAACGCAAAATCACAGGACTTCTCGTGAAATCAAGTTCGAGCCCTTTGATAGTATATAAATTTTGCACGTTATTGTATTCAACTCCTACTTTTTTAAAGCAATCCTATACCCTGAATTTTTGAGAAAAAGTTTTAGCCATGGTCTTCGAGCTAACTGGAACTTTGAGCAGGAGTATTTGGCGAAGTTCAGGTTGTTCAGTATAATTCAATTCCTACTTTTCCTCTTAATAATCTTTTTTAAAGCAATCCTATATCCTGGTAGAATTACAAATTTCCAGACTTTCCTTTTTGGAATCCCCCAAATATTTAATATTTATTTGGCGTATGGCGCGACATCTATTAGTGTGAAAGACTAACTGTAAACATGTAAATCGTAGCCTTATTCACAGATTTAGAGTTTCTTCTTCAACTACGTGTCGTTATTAATTTCTTTATTTTGATAACTAGATAAGTATCTAAATACCTTCTTACAAAGAAATGCACTAGAGGAATTTGTTAAGATGAGAGTCCTTGTCAAAAATGATAATTTACAGATATCTATACCAAAAGTGGCCGCGCGGCACATAGCGCCTCCACCGGTGGCTATTCCGACTATTTAATCGAAATCAACATGTTGAACGAAGATGAACGCGGTCATAGAAAGAAACAAAGCAAAGTCCTGAAAATATGGCCGTGTAGAATACATACAGTAAGTGGGGTTGGTGTAGTGTAAAATAATTAAAAACGTTTAATTCCAAATACTGACGAGAATGTTCCGTGTGTTTTAATTCGTTATAGTTTGTGTATGATATTATAATTAAGTATGTAGTGGTATTTTTAATGCCACCTAATTTTGTGCGGATCAGTGTACCTACTTTTTTTAAACGATTGTGATAAAACAGAATCAAAGGGTATGTTTTTAAGCCATGGGCGCACAGAATACCAAGGAGAGAACTCTATCAGTTGGAATTCATTCTACAAGAACCGCTAGGAATAGGCCCAGACTACTAAAAGATGGGCGACAGATTGTTTCCAATATTTTCACCGAACACAGTGGTATGATTTATTGCTATTTCAATCCCCGTTTCCTGTTTTTCATTAGCGTATTCTAAATAATTGCATTTGCATGTCCGAGCTTCAATGATTTCCCTATCAAATCATTCACGGCACGAAACAATTATCCAATTGCAAGTGTGAAAAATAGAACAAGTTTACAATAGGTAACAATCACTGCAATTCAGCAATCATTAATCAACTGAGCTGCAAGGTTTTCACTCGATTGTCGGTTTGTTATCTTTCAGAGTACCTAGGTATTATTTTCAAAGCCATCCATGTACGCAAGATCCCGAAGTGAATGTAACTTCTTTACATTGATTCAGAATACGTAGTGTTGCTATTTATCAGTTTCTGAAGTGGAAGGTTAAGCACCCCAAACATTCGATCGTTTTTACCTTGTTTTTCCAATTATACAAAAATGCCGACAAACATAGGCGTGTCACATGACCGTTGAGTATCTTTTAGGGGCTGTTGTAAAAGACGCAAACCATTTCATTTAGAATAGGTTTGAATACCAAGTTCATTCATGTCTCTGGACTCTCCCTCTCCTTACTGTGAGACGTTTTATCCCCCACCAAGATCAGCTTTCCTTTTTTCTCTCCTCTCAGTAGCTTTATATCCAATTTCTAATTATGTATTTTTTTACTTTCTTCTAATCCCTTCTAATTATGCTAATTTAGAACAAGAGAACAACGCATTGATGAGTGGTATTCTTTGATTAATTTGGTAATGAGAGTTGTAAGTTGGCTATAATAACTCAAATTCAGTGGCGTAACAACGCCGGGTGGACGATAATGTAGAGGATTTACTTAATTTTTCTCTCGATTTTTCTGCAAAAGTAATAGTAGTCAATTGAGCACAAAAGTAGTGACGTAGTTTTGCTTCCAAATAGACACCCGGCTACCTGGGTATCCGACAACCCGACGTATTCCTTAGTTTATTCCCTTCCATTCCCCGAGCCATTCCCTTATCTCTATAAGTATATATTCTCGTACATATCATTTTATTGACTAGCGCTTCAGGGAAAGGGTTTGTTTAGAATGAAAAGTGACATTTGCGCCGAGCCAGTTTTGTAGAGAATAGGTCCTCTATGTAAGACCTTTTTTTCTCTGCTTTTAGGCTTAGACTTGATAATTTATTTTAATTAATAGGCAATAATTTATTGGCGGTAATTAATAGGACCCTGCCTACTGCCAAGCGAGTTAAATCGTGTACTTATTTTCCAAGTATGTTTAACAGTATTCTTGGAACATGTCATTAGGCACCTCGTCAGGCACCCTAATTCCCTACTTGAGCAACAATAGTTACAGGTACTTACGCATTCATATTATTCTTCAGTTTAATAGATAAAGGCTTTAACAGGTCCTATAGTCTCAATACATTTTTTATTTGGAACAGGAAGAAGGTTTATCATTCCTTAGAAACTTCAAAGGACGTGATAGACATGCGAGTAGATAATTTTATGTTGTGATAAGTCATCAGGAAATACAAACAGCTTCCCCCTGGCGCCCACCTACCAAAGGCAATCGACGCAGATCTAAACTGAGTGCGAACATGGTGAAATAACACGAATGTGGTGAGATAAAGTGAACATGGTGATCCGATTTGTGCATATGCGGGCACTTGCTCGCATGCGCAAGTGCCCCGCATGCTCTACTGCCCCGATCAGCTTCGCCCTTGCCTAATCAGTGAACTTCCAAGTGCCAATCCTACCTATTCAGTGATCTTCTAAGTGCCGATCCTACAGCCCTAGTTTGGAACTTATGGAGCCAAGTAGTGTAAAGTAGTGTAACGTAAATTCTGCTTTTTGTTTTTTTATGTACCTACCTTTCTTTTTCCTGTTTATTTAATAATAATAATGTTACGTATTTGGATTTAAACAACTTTATTTACAGGAACTACATATATTTACAAGAACTACCTATTTACGAATATTTACAATTATTATTAATGATTAAGAACATTAATTAACAACGATTTAACACACGTGCAAATACAACAAGCGATGAACGACACCGAATTTACGCGCAAACTCCAGATTTAGAACTCTTTCAGACGTGGATATTGTATGCCATATACGGTATTCGGGATACAGAATCACAATCACAGTGGAAAATAAGTGGCTACTGTATCGGATACATGTTGTCCTGAGTCAGGTGAGAGTACAGTGCAGTGCATTATGGACGTGGAAGAATGCATTATGCTGTGGTTTATCTTAAAGAAAAATAATAACGGAGAAGAACGATGTGGGTTCATCCAATAGTGCAACTAAGAGTAGCTGAGATCGTACGGTCCATTCACGTTTGAAATGTTCTACTACGCCTATGATATAATAGCTTTTCACTTGAAAAAGTATGCGTGTCTGAACGGCAATTCAGTATGCGGGATACGCAATTTGTCGCCGGCGGGTGTCGGGGAAGGATACCGAAATTTAGTATCGCGATACTGTATCCGTCGCCCGCGACAGTGTGAATAGCACCGTTTGAACGTATGATAAAGCTGTATCTGAGATACGCTTATGTCGCAAACAGTATCCACGTCTGAAAGAGCTCTTATTCTCGTCGATGACATCTGGCGCAGCAACATGTACTGTGTCGTACTGTGTGATCGCCCTCGATCAGACGCCATCTCCTTCAGTTCCATAGTACGGAGTAAGTTGGTCTAGACAAGATGAACCACCTTCATCTTTGAACGCGGAGATCTTTGGATCCGATAGACGACGTCACTGATCCTGGTCACCACTCGATATGGCCCCTCCCAATTCTTCTGCAGTTTCATCGATCGCTCTTTTTCTCTCATCTCATGTCGTATCTTCATGGAATCACTTCTTAGTCGTATGCGGTTCCGAACGGCTTCATGTATAACTTTGAACCGTTCTGCTAAATTCTGGGAATACTCCTCGATAGACACCGGCGTATCTTCAGGATGCGCAACCTATACATCCATAGGCAGCCTCATTTTCATTCCAAATAGCACACTGGTGGGTGTTCTTTCAGTTGATTCGTGTACCGCTGATTGATACGCCATCAGGAACAATGAATATGTCGATCCCAGCATCCCAGTCTGTCTGGTGTTCTTTCACCACAATCCTCAGATGGTTCTCTAGGGTTCTATTGAAACGTTCAACTATACCATCTGAATGAGGGTGCAAAGGAGTCGTTTTGGCTTTACGTAGGTACTTCCATTAACTTGTACACATTCTGGAACACCATAGGTTCAAAGTTTCGTCCCTGGTCTGAGTGAAGCTCCATGGGTACACCGAATCGGCTGAGTAAGTTGTTAACTAGAACTTCAGCCACAGTGATAGCTTCCTGATTCGGTAACGCATAGGCTTCAGGCCGTTTACTAAATAATCTGACGCAATCAGGATGAATTTTTGTTACCAACTCCTGTCTGTCTGGTGTTCTTTCACCACAATCCTCAGATGGTTCTCTAGGGTTCTATTGAAACGTTCAACTATACCATCTGAATGAGGGTGCAAAGGAGTCGTTTTGGCTTTACGTAGGTACTTCCATTAACTTGTACACATTCTGGAACACCATAGACTCAAAGTTTCGTCCCTGGTCTGAGTGAAGCTCCATGGGTACACCGAATCGGCTGAGTAAGTTGTTAACTAGAACTTCAGCCACAGTGATAGCTTCCTGATTCGGTAACGCATAGGCTTCAGGCCGTTTACTAAATAATCTGACGCAATCAGGATGAATTTTTGTTACCAACTCCTGATGTGCGGAATAGACCTGTGTCGTCAATCGCAATATTATACTGGCACATTCTTTCATGGCTTCTTGTTTTGGGCCCTTTTCTGGACGCACAGTTGTCACACTTCCTGCACCAGTTTATGTCCATTCGATAGCCCAACCAATAGTACTTAGTACCTCTCTCGGATCTTCATTCGTCGTCTTATTGACACTCAAGTGTCCCCGCTCACTCTATTGTGAGCCTCTGCTAAGACTTCCGGAATCTTCTCCTTCGGTATCGCGACCTGAGGTTTTCTCTCTTCCATCGGTACTTTCCCTCATTCTCTTCTAACACAAGAGAATCCAATTGAGCCCAGTACGACTTCAGGGCCGCACTCTTGTCGGTCACTTCTGCCCAATCCAGTCTTCTTCCTGCTTCTTTCCATATCAGCAGAGGTTCTAAGTTCTTATCGTTCCGTTGGGCGTCTCTCCAGGTCTCTACCTGTATTTCGGTCGATGGCATCTGGACTGGCTGTGTGCTCTTTCTTCTCTTGCTTTTCACAGTGCAATCTTTCGAGCAACATCGTCTGTAAAGTGCATCAGCATTACCTTGTTTTCGTCCTATTGGGTGCTGGATGATAAAATTGTACTCTTGTAGCCTCTCTATCCAGAGGGCCAACTGACCATGGGTTCTTAAATCATTTGTAACGGCCACTTCAAGGAAGCGTGGTCAGTTAATAAGGAATTCCTGCCCACATAAATGCTTGTGGAATTGCTCGATGGTTTTTACAATGGCTAACAGCTCCTTCCTGGTTACGCAGTAGTTTATTTCTGATTTCGACAGTGCCTTACTGAAATAGGCCACAACCTCCTCCTCTCCATTCTCTTCCTGGGATAACACGCCTCCTATGCCATCGGTATCGACGAGAAACTTACTTCCTGGCTTAGGATACGTCAGGACAGAAGCAGAATACAGAGCCTTCTTCATCTCTTCAAATGCTCATCTACACTCCTTCGTCCACTCACACGGTCTGCCTTCCTCAGTCAAGCGATGCAAGGGCTTCGTTATGTCCACAAACCTTTTCACAAACCGGCGGTAATAGGTGCATAATCTCCGGAAACTACGAAGCTGATGTTTATCCCTCGGTACTGGTCAATTTCTTACTGCGTCGGTCTTCTCCGCGTCAGTTGCTCCGCCCTTGGTGGAAATAATATGCCCCAAAATCCAAAAACTTAACCTGCTTCTTAAACAACTGGCACTTCTGCGGACGCTTAATTTTAAATTAGCTTGCCTCAACTTCTTCAAGACGGTGCATAAGTTCTTTAAGTGCTGTCGAATGTCTTCCCCATCATAATAATGTCATCGAGGTACCAGTAGCGGTTCCTGCCAGGGGGCACACCACCAGTCAGCCTTACATCATAGTTATGAGCGAGGATATGAGTGTGGTGTGTAGAATAAATCTTAAGAATCTGAAACTTCTCTAATTGGTAATATTATTTCCGACATATTGTGACATTGAGATATTGACAAAGCAATCAGGCAAAATATGCTCATGCCTGTTTACTATGCTTTCTTATGCCGAATGCACTCCACGCCGCTGCTGTATTTAAATGTAGGCTATATCGTTATCTCTAAACTGCTTATTAGTCATTAATATTATTGATTATGTAGTTTGTTATTGTACATATAAAAAAGGAATCCTTGAAGAAACCAAGAAACCTCGTTGGGAAACGTTATTTTTAATTAAATTTATTAAAATATATAACTAATCCTATCTGTGTGCCCACATCCTCATTCGAAGTCGTGTTACAGGCAGGCTTCCGTTCTTGCGATTATTTATAAAACATTTCATTGCGTCGATACGTACCTATTAATTAATATAATAAGCAGCAATTATTAATGTTTAGAAAATGACACACGTGACCCCTGTACTGGGAATTTATCCATTGTATTCGAGCTTGGTTGTTAAATTTTAATTTGTTGCTTTCCAATGCTGAGAATGTTTCAATAAAAATGTGGTTTTCATTGTGCCAAAGCCTAATAAATGTGTACATGCGAGGTACATTGTCTCGTCTGGCGCTATCGAGAGAGGAAATTTAAATAATTTGTTCCAAGCAACACTGACTCATAGCCTACCAACAAAAGTATTGTAATCTATGGTACGACAATAATATAAAATATTTATCAAGATTATTATTATTATTATTAGAGCAATTTTTAAAATCAAGAATTATGAATAGAATATTTTTGATACATGTAATAGTAAATGAGTAACAGCAGCGAGAACAGCAGTGCAGTTTATTGGCCATGATCTGTCAAGTGAAGGTTAATCGAGGAACAAGCAACAACCTTGCTAGAAAGTAATCTTTCTAAGAAAAAAATGTATTCCCAATTAAGCGACCAACTCTTTTGAAACTTAATTAACACGACATGGTTTAAGAATATTTTATTATTATTATTATTATTATTATTATTATTATTATTATTCGCGCTCAACAAAATTCAAAACAATCGTAACGTAGCTGGACGTTACAAAAAGAGGCATTTACTGTACATGACTCCAGAAATTCTACCAGGCTAGCGCTATCGAATTCAGTTGTTGCAAGATCACAAGTGTTGCAAAATAGAGCAATTGAGCATGTTGGCCTGTTGGCCATGGTCTCTTGGTGCCTGCAAATTGTTATGAATGAAGTCTATTAAGTAAGCTTCCTTTCTTAAATAAAAGTGCCGCGTAAACAAAGTGAGTCAAGGGTTAGAATAAATCTATTGGTTCTATTATGTATCTCGCATATTCTTCGCGCCACCGATTTCATATTGCAAGCAAGTGATTCATCGAAAGCTCGAAAGCCTAGATGTTTCGAGGTGCATCTGGGGGTAGAATTTAATGGAAAATCGTGATAATATATAAAGAGACGCAATCTTCCGGGTTAGTTAGTTTTTGTCCCGGTTTTTGTATAGATTGATATACAATGAAATGTCATACAAGTGATTCGAGGAGTGCTCAGAGAGTTTTAGAAATAGTTTGGTCTGATAAGATTGTGTTTGTTCGTTAGTGTTAAATCGTTGTTATTAATGTTCTTAATCACTAATAATAATTATGAATACAGGGTGATCTATAATGAGTGTAACAAACTTCTAGGAAGTTACACTCATTATAGATCACCCTGTATAGTCACTGTAAATAAAGTGTGTGTTTAAATCCAAATACGTAACAATATGTTTGAGCTGTTACGGAGCTCACAGAAGAGAGGAACTCTTGCAAGATATTAATCCGAAGTTGGTGCTACAAGTCTATATAGATACTATAAAGCGGATTTCATCTGTTTCCTGCTTTTTGCGTCCAGCGTCCGACTGACGATGGAGCAATACTACCCAATAGATTTAAATGACCTATTAGAGTTGGTTTAAGACATTTAGTTACCAGCTAAAAATTTGATAAAACATCAGGTCCATCTTGTGTGCTTGGACTATTGGGCTGACCTTTCAAAGACTGGTGTGGGTATTCGACAGTCTGGAAACAGATCAGGAGCAATGGAACCGTGTGAACTTATATTACAAAGTTCTATTGGGTGTAAAACCGAAATATAGAATAAAAAATAATTAAAAAAGTAGAATATCCCAATAAATTCTAGGGAGAAATTTAAACAAGGAAATTAATTTTTATGGTGATTCGACAGCGAGTTTGACGGTATTTATTTGCTGTTTGAAGTGCTAATTATTCTGGCTTGTAATTACTTTAAACTTTTATAGCATGCAACGACCTTTCTTCTGTAAAAATAATAAACATGTGTAAGTACTTGCAGTTTATACAGACTGGTTGAGTAAAAAAGTTCGGCTTTGCCTTTACTTGCCTAGAAAATCTGTAATCAATTATTTTACTCTAAGTAAATAAAATTTTTGATGTCTCCAAACAGAAACTTTAACCATGCGTCAAGTAAAATCGGGCATCCATTACAAATATGCACAAAAAGTTTCTTTATCTCTAGTACCTAGTAAGTGATCGAAAGTGGCTTGGGAATTTTCATAGCCAATCTGAATTTTAATGCGGTCATTGTCATTACGCTATGCAAAATAAAAATGCTGACGTTCAAGATCTCATCCTGCTTTTTAACCGATTCTAAAAGTGGGAATGAATTTATTTATATATAACATGGCGCTCAGCAGGTGACAGTTGCCTATTTTTGTTTTGTTTTATTCGAGGTTTTATTTGACTTAATTATAATTGCTCGCCAACGGATACACGTTCACTTCTAAATTGGTAGATCAGGGTTTATGTGTTGATCTCTGTATTGATTAAATGAAAAAAATGCATAAGTGACAAGGTATCTTTTATGTACCTGTTCGTGTTTTAGTAGTTTTACAGATAAGCAATCTAATCTAATGATGTAATTAATTCTCTCGTAAAAGTGTGGGCAAATAAAATTCGAAAGGTGCATATGGTTGCTCAGAACAAAATATTTGCGATAAACTGCCTACCCATAATTTTTCTAACGCAACTAACAAGCCTGTTGCCTTGAAATTTTACGTGCAGGATATCCAAAAGTCGATGGCTTCAATAATTAATATCTTGGATATTGTTGTAGTTTAACAGGAAAGCCTGTTTGCAGATGCCATAGATTTCTTATAATACCCATTATGCAATAGACTTTTTTTGAGCATAATCAGGCGGCGAAAGCAAAGCCAGTCAGTGTCTTTCATTTCCATACAATTAACTTTTGGGAAATTCAACATCTTGAATCTTTCAAACAATTTTCTCTCTTTATCTAAAGTTTTGTGTATTTTCCTTTAGTGAAGTACATAGCTTAATATTGGATGAGGTGAGGTAAATAAGAAACATACAAGAATTACCTAGATCAAAAGTGAAACAAACAGTTGTTGATTTTCATAATGAGATGACAGATGCAACAACTCATATGGTGTCCGGAATTTCAAATTTAAAATATCGTATATTTTCACATACATAGTAATAATTACGTAGGTACCACACGGTGACGCGCATCAGATTATTGATCTAGAACGATCGGGAAAGTACAGAACTACGCGTGAGTCCCAACTCACACTTTACCGATTCTTTACTGTGTCACTGTGAGTTTTTAAAATTTTGAGAAAATGTGAAACATTTTTAGAAAATATAAAACGTAGTTTCTTGCTCGCTGGACCTGGCAGTTTGAAAGTCACGGATAAACCGTTGGAGACCATGATTCAAGGATAATAAGATATGATATTGCGCATGTTGCTCCTAGCAGGCCTACTTACGGGTAATTAAATCTGCGATGGTTGATGGTGTCGTAGTCTGAGGCCAAATACACAAAGAAGATGCTAGTAATAAACCTGACCTGAAGCATGCTTATTCTCGATTCAGTTGTTTATCGTTATCTGGCGTCTGGGTATATCCTATATAGAAGCATTCTTTGATTGTCCAAGACAATTAGCTCAAAAATTGATGAAATTGCCGATAACAAAATATTAAGCTGAAAATTGGAACAAATGTTAATTGTGAATACGGGGTGTTGCGTAAATGTGAACTGGTGGAGGAGTGGTTTGAAGCTTGCAAGTTTAGTTGCTAAGCCACAACCCACAAGTCGAACGGAAGCCTACGTAGTTCCTACAACTGCTATTGTGGAATGATAATGCTCCTCTTGACCAAACGATACAAGTGCTCAGGAACATGGCATACAATAATTCGCAAGTTTTGCGAAAAATATATATACACAAAAATTGTTGAGACACCAGAGATTCGAACCGCGGAAATGTTACGCTTCAGAATCAGATCAGTCGAACCCCCAGCGCCTTCTGCCAGTTCTCCACTAACCATTTACCTTTGTAACGGCTATAATATCGTCTTCATCGTCTTTACCTTTATTTTACTCGTTCATTTTCACTCATCTTTATTTTGAGAAACACCAACATGTCATTTAAAGTCCGGTATGAACTCCCGATCAGTATTTATATAAGCCATGGACAGAGGATCCTCTATCCATGATATAAGCTCGTCTTTGTTCTGCGTGTTGCGTCCCGTACCCCATTACTAGGTACTAGGTAATCAACGAAATATTCAATCTGAATTCTGAACGTGGATAGCTTTCTTTAAGTTGTATATTTGTTTACTTGTACCTACTATTTTAGTTTCGCTCAGTTTCGTCAGGATTTTTCGAAAATAGTAGGTACTTCAGAGAACAACTTTTGTTTCTGAAGTTATAATGAAAAATTACTAGTTATAAAAAATGTTATAAAACATACATACATATTTCTCTAGTAAATTTTGGATTAAATTGTTTCTTGCTCTTTGCCCTCTTGAAATCGCCATTCCATTTTAAGAACTCTAATTTATTCTGTCGTTTTATGTTTTCTGTCCAAATTCACGCAGAAAGAGAAACACACCCCACATTTTTAGAAACTGATCTATAAACGTAAATATGTATTATACTCGGTATTATATTTTATACCTAACTTACAGACAATATATGATACATACCTAATAGCTATACACAATTTACCTCGCAATTTACGGACGAGCACACTGGATATTGCCAGTGTAGATATTATTGGTATAAAATTACCAAATATCCTCACGAATATCCTCATTTTCATATGGTATAAGTGGTTGTTATTTTATGTTGTTTTCAGGCGGTTGACCTGCATGGCGCTCATTAAGTTGCTACCTGTTATTATTATAACCCATCCAAGAATAAACCGAATTGTATTTGTCTTTTAGTAACTAGGCTACACAAACGATACAAACTAAATTCAGCGCGATCCTCTTGCAACTTGCATACCATTACGAAAAAGGAATAGTCCTAAAACTGTTCTATAATTTTGTATTAGGTACATCGACACTTTAGGTATGCTTTTAACGAGAAACATGATTTTATGATTAATACAATAATGAAAGTATGTATGTACAGATAATGCGATCGCCTGGCGCTTATTTGGCATTGTTCATTATTTATTTGTAAATGTGTAAAGCAAATACTTAAACTATATTAATGTAAATATATTATTTAAATACTAAATGCACATTTTTTATTCAAAAATGTCAGGTTAAGGTCAAGCGGAGCGTTGTCTCAGTCGTTGGTATTATTATTATGGCTGTGCAAATAAAATCTGACTCCGGTCGCTACTCAACAATCTAAAATGTTTGACTCTTCTTAGTTCTGGTAAACGGGGGCTACTCGTATATGCCCTTATTTTTATGTAGCTTATATTATTATCTTCTGTTATTATTTGGTAGCAATTCATGTTGAATTAATAAAATACTTTGCATACTACCAATGGAAAAGGCCCGGGAAAACAAGCTATTTTATTAATTCAACAACCCTTATTTTTATTTCTGTTTGTCCAGTTTTTAAAACTATGTATTCTAATTCAAGTAAGTAATTTTGTTTTGCTCGCCTTTACCTACCGAATAAATAATACGAAATTTTCAAAAAATATATAGGTAAACTTTTAATAACAACAAAAACAGGATAATAAAACAACAAAAACATCAAACAACAAAGTTATAGGAACTGTTCAAATTGATTGCCATGTTTTTCAACACATAATCTACATCTTTTAGTTAATAGATTGAGGCAATTAATTAAAAAAATAGGGTGGACTTGCAAATATCGGAAAGCTGCATGTGTTGCCTCTGCTAGCTTGGCTTGATTGTTGTATCTTCGTTTGAATATATATTTTCCTTTAAAACTGCCCAAACAAAATAGTCTAATATACTCACATCCGGTGATCTTGCAAGCCACAATATAGGTTCATTTGTACCCAACTATCTACCCGGAAAATGATTTTCTAAATAATTTCTAACTATTGCAGAATTGTGTGCAGGAGCACCATCTTGTTGGAAATATGCCCCGTTTATGTTTATTAACGGAACATTTTCCATTTTATGACCTCTGCGTTAATATTCAATAAATTAATGTATCTCAATCCCATGAAGTTTCCATCAAAAATTTGGTATGCTAGTTAATCACCCAAAATGAAACACAAAACGTTAAATCCAAAACGTCCTTGCCTCTGACGTTCAAAAATTTGGTGCTGATTTGTATCACACCAGTGACGCACATTATGCCGGTTAAATAATCCTACGCTGCTTATATGAGTTTCATACTCGGTTTCATATGTCCAAATGACAGACCTCCCAAATTTTGGATTTTCTTGAATTTTATTTAGGTACCACCTACAAAAATTAAGCCTTCTTTCTTGACCTCCCGGGAAGAGATGGTGGATAATGTGAATATTATATGACCTATATTTGCCTTTTTAAAATATGTTTTGAATTTTTGTTTTGGAAACACCAACTTGTGATTCGATTTCTCGACAAGAAGTTCTTGGTGTCGCCTCAACCAACGATAAAACATTTATTTCTTCTTCTTCTTCTTCCCTATTTTTAACCCCCAAAGCAAAAAGAGGGGTGTTATAAGTTTGACGTGTCTGTCTGTTTATCTGTGTGTTTGTGTGTCTGTGTGTCTGTCTGTGGCATCGTAGCTCCTAAACGAATGGACCGATTATGATGCAGTTTTTTTTGTTTGAAAGCCGACGTGATCGAGATGGTTCTTAGCTATAATTTATGAAGATCTGTTCAGGCGTTGTCGGGGGTTATTTGAAATTTTGAATTTTGTTACTTGTCTTTATTATAAATTTTGTTTCTAGGTTTATCGAATGATCCATAGTGAATTAAATTTGATTTTAATCTGGAAAACATCATTTTGCTTGGTTGTCTTCTTTCTGGGTATCTAAATTTAATAAATCGGTGGATAGGTATTATACTGGAAATGGGTATCTAGAAATATTTTTGTGTAACGGTTGAGGTATAGATCCATTGATTCATTTACATTCTTATGGCATTCATTGAAAACAGCAATTATATCGTATTTTTCGTAATTTTGATCATTTGGAAGTGCCATTATATACTAAGTATCTATTAATAACAAATACCTTTCGAACTAGACCAAAACTTTCTATGATTTCCATTTAAAAAATTCAGCTTTATGTCATCACCTCAAAAATACGTTCCCTAGAAAAGTACTGCACATCACATAAGCTACTGAAATCCTTGGAAAAAGTTCTATAGGAGTCAATCTTAACATTTTTAGTCTGCGTAGTATAAAAAGAATTGGAGAGAGTTTTTGAAAATCGATAAAAATTAATATTATTTTTTTTCTCGAGAACTAAAAATGGTATCCAAATTCTGGTTTCTATTATACTCAAAAAAGTAGCTCAGATTCGCGTAAACCCCGAGGCTGCTTCTTTGAGAAACCCCCAAATCACAACGAAAATAGGACACCCTGTACACAATAATTCGTCGGGTTTTCAAGGTTTAAAGTAATTTTTTCATACTATCCGCCGTGGATTAACTTCTAAAATGTTGAACAAAATATGACTAATTTAGTTTCTATTAACTAACTCTCCCGAATTATTTTCAGAAGCTCTTATGCAAAGTCGCCCGCTACCTCACATACCCAGCGTTCCTGAAACAAATCCCCCGGGAACACTTTCTTCAAATACGTTGGGTTCTGGCGGTACTCTCGGTAGTTCATCGGTTTCATCAGGTTCTGGCGCACCATCAACTCCACTGTCGCTGGAAACAGCCAATAGATGGACATCAAAAGAAAATCTTTTAGCCCAAGAAGAAGATGACCCTCAACTTTTTGTAGCACTTTATGACTTCCAAGCAGGTGGCGAAAACCAGCTTAGTTTAAAAAAAGGTAATAAGGTACTTGCTAATAATTTATTTTCCCAATTTGTTTGTGTAATATGGGAATAGTCGAGGCCTTTTTCCTTGGAAATAAAATTTACATGTGTTTAGGTAATGCTTGTAGTGGTTGTCAGTTGAAAATTTAAGTATGTATTCATAGATTATATTCAGAACAGAAAACGGACTTTCATCGCAGATTGTTGTAAAGATCTTTTATCAAGACACTTATTATAAATACTATTAAAAATTGTGACATAATGTTTGGCATATGACACCAATTAGGTTTACTCTGAACTTATAAAGCTGAAGTTTTTATCAGCTTAACTAAGTGGTTTAGTTTTAATCTGAAGACTTGAAATTTACATCATAGGAAAAAATATATATCAAGCATTTTTTTGTCACCTTGGCTCTGGATTGTATTTGCCGGGGTTCGTTCATTCAAACAATCAGTTGCAGTGCTCCTGAGTGCCAACAGTTTTCTTTTCTATGACATTACTCCAGAATTTCGTACTCCTTTTTTGGCTCAGTGCTTCACACGAGCATGAAATGTGCAGGGTAGCCTCCTGTTCTTGTCTTTGTTCCCTTCATGCAGCCCTATTTTTGCAGACATTTCTTTTTGGTGCATGGCCTGCTAGGAAACATGTTACTGTTCTTAACTGCTGCCTACTCAGTGAGAGCAGCTGTCGAGTTTTTGTCCGGTCTAATTAGTGCATTTGGACAACTTTTTCCTGGCGGTCCATCTGGCTGTAGTTTCTTCTGCAGTACACTTACGTATTGCCACTGCATAATTTGAAAATAAGTTCAAAACTGAAATTGTGCATGGGCATTCGAGTGAAAATGCTTATAACACATTTCATTTTTATTGCATTGCCATATTCTGTATACGCGCTATGCCATTGACCTGAACCAACTATTACATTGCTTCAAGTTACATATAAATCGTTTTAAGGAAATTCTTTTCTTTGGAGAATAATTTATTGTTCATTTGTCCAATGCCTGCAAAACCATTGCTGATGATTTTAGAATTTCTTAATTCTTTGGTCAATGTAAAGCCAACTTTTATAGTTCCGCTACATTTTTCCATTTAATTTACTTCGGTTTGATTTGTCCAGGTGAACAAGTACGAATATTAAGCTACAACAAAAGTGGGGAATGGTGTGAGGCTCATTCTTCTTCGAACCAAATAGGATGGGTTCCGTCAAACTATGTGACTCCAGTCAATTCGTTAGAAAAACATTCCTGGTATCATGGACCAATATCAAGAAACGCTGCAGAGTATTTACTTAGTTCCGGAATAAATGGTAGTTTTTTAGTACGTGAATCCGAGAGTAGCCCTGGACAGAGAAGCATATCTTTACGATACGAAGGACGTGTGTATCACTATAGAATAAATGAGGATTCTGAAGGAAAAGTGTTTGTTACGGCAGAAAGTAAATTTAATACATTGGCCGAACTAGTTCACCACCATTCTATGTTATCAGATGGATTGATAACTCAGTTGTTATATCCTGCTCCTAAACACAATAAACCTACGGTGTTCCCATTGAGTCCTGAGCCGGACGAGTGGGAAATTAACCGAACTGACATTGTGATGAAACATAAATTAGGTGGTGGACAGTACGGAGATGTATACGAAGCAGTTTGGAAACGATATAACATGACGGTAGCAGTTAAAACTTTAAAAGAGGACACAATGGCGTTGAAAGACTTTTTGGAAGAAGCAGCCATTATGAAAGAAATGAAACATCCAAATTTGGTACAACTAATGGGTGTTTGTACAAGGGAACCACCTTTTTATATTATTACCGAGTTTATGAGCAAAGGAAATTTATTAGATTATTTACGCAATGCCAATAAAGAACAAATAAATGCTGTTGTACTCATGTACATCGCTACTCAAATAGCAAGTGGCATGAACTATTTGGAAAGTCGAAGTTTCATACATAGAGATTTAGCAGCCCGTAATTGTTTAGTTGGTGAAAATCACCTCGTTAAAGTAGCGGACTTTGGTTTGGCTAGATTAATGCGCGACGATACTTACACTGCTCATGCTGGTGCCAAATTCCCGATTAAATGGACTGCTCCTGAAGGTCTCGCTTACAATAAATTCTCAACAAAATCGGACGTTTGGGCTTTTGGTATTTTATTGTGGGAAATAGCTACATACGGAATGTCTCCTTATCCTGGTGTTGATTTGACAGACGTTTATCATATGTTGGAGAAGGGATATAGAATGGATTGTCCTCCAGGATGTCCACCAAAAATATATGAACTTATGAGACAGTGTTGGCAATGGCATGCTCACGAAAGGCCAACGTTTAGAGAAATTCATCATGCATTAGAAAATATGTTTCAGGAGTCGAGCATAACGGAAGGTATATATTTAGCAGTAATTTGGCCACATTTCTTGTAATTCTGAACATTGTAGAAGTCGAAAAGCAACTGTTAGTGAGTGAAACACCAGCTTTTGTTAGTACACCGCATATGTCTTACAAAAAGTCGCATTCCGGAAGTACAGGGAATATTCACGGTTTATCAGGGTTTGCTGATGTACTTTCTGGAGGTAAGTGATTTTACGAATTTTTAAAAATTGGGTGTAGTATAGGGTAGAGGTAGGATCATCTTTACCTATATTTGTTAATTTAATCTAATTTAATACACTACGATAAATGTGTTGCACACATTTGAAATCTTAAATGAGTGCTACATATTATAATTTTGTAGAAGGTGGAGCGAAACTGAGTACATTTACTGGAGGATCGTCGGTGAAGAATAATCTGGTTCAGCTGAGGAGACCGACAAATAGAAAAGGAAAACAAGCACCAGCTCCTCCAAAACGTACCAGGTGTGTAGAATATGAAATTTGAATATGAAATTGTGCATTTTCTTGTCAAATTCATATTCAAATTTTGTTTTTTTTTCGCATTGTTTTTCAGTTTATTGTCATCTTGTAGCTCGTTTCGAGACAGTACGTTTGACGATCAAGGACAACATGATATGGCTAATGAGGATACTGGTGATTTAAATGGTATTAATAAAAGATATAAAGGTATTTTTGGTTTGTTTTTGGTAGTGATGCACACACATTTTTCGCTAACAGTATGTATATAAGTCTAACATACAACTCACTATTCATGTGATTTATTAGGGGTGGACACAACTTTTACATAATATTTTGCCACTTTTAGTATTCATAATCATTCTTGTGGATTTTTTCTTAGCTGTTCTCATTGTCTCCACATTTATTTATGAAATAAGGGACGAGATCATATAAACAGTTAATGCTAACCATGAAATTCTGAAAAGTAAGAAATATCATTCAGAGTATTTTCTGTTCCAAAATCAGCTGACTGATGGATTCTGAGCCTGCGCTAAATAGGGTCATTGTCATGACACATGAAGAAAACAGAAAATGACTTTCTTAACTGGTTTTCCAATGACCCAAAAAGTGGAGAAATAATTTGCTGATATTATGCAAAATGCCCAATGAAGTTGCTGTTTGTTTAACCTTTCATTTAAGGCTGCAATATATCAGCTGTTAGTCTATAAAGTGCTGCCACCTATCGCCCAAAAGTGTGATTAGGATTATGCAAAATATAGTCACAATCTATTATGACTGGTTTCTATCACAGCTGCAAACTCTTCTGATGGAATCTCTACAGCTTAGAATTTGCAAGGTTTTTTGCTTTAGCGGCAAAAATAAAATAAACTGAAGCTCGCAGCCAACGATAAAGACCGGCCATGGCGCGTTATGACATATCGGCGGTCTCGTGATCTTAGGAGTTCCAGCATTATATTATTATATTATCTGTTTCAACATAAATGGATGAAAAATTCAAAATCGAAGATGGCCGCCACCATAAAATGGCGTATTACTTTTTTTCAATCCCCTCAATATGGGTATCAAGTGAAAGGGCTTAACTACTACAATACAGTACACCATGAAAAATGCAAAATCCAAGATGGCCGCCACCACAAAATGGCATATTACTTTTTTTTTCGATCCCCTCAATATGGGTATCAAATAAAAGGGCTTGACAAGTAGAACACAGTACACTTTAGAAAAATAATAACAAAATGAAAACAAACAAAAAAACTAAAAACTTGAAAATAAAATAAGTAAAAAAACATTTTTAAGTTAAACGGTTTTATTGTAAAGAAACATAATAATGATGCAGATAATGTACTAAAAGCTAAAAAATAATTAGGTAGATACCAGTCATCACACCACTCTCCTCATCAATCTAGACATCTAGAGCATTGATCAGACTAAAATAAAATCGTGGGAGGAGTCGAATTTCTATTATCTTACAGCCAACCGCTCATATCATAATAGGTATGCTTTGGATGCATCTTCTCAATAGACAACATCGCAGAACGATCATTTACAAATTTACTCAGGTTACGCTACGCGATTTTATTTTAGTCTGATCAGTGCTCTAGATTGATGAAGAGAGTGGTGTGATGACTGGTACCTGGTACCTACCTCTAGCTTTTAGTACATTATCTGCATCATTATTATGTTTCTTTACAATAAAACCGTTTAACTTAAAAATTGTTTTTTACTTATTTTATTTATACCTACCCATCAACATGATTTCTCGAGACCTTATCCACTCTGAATAAAAATACTTTTCTTTTTTTTCTATCAGCTTTATTTTTAGATTGATTTGGGCGAAATTTTGGTATGCATAAATGTATTTAAAAATTGTTTGAACGATGTTAAAGTATATCCATGGGCAACTTGCCAAAAAGAATTAAAATCGAAAGGTTGGAAAATTCAATACAGTGCCCATAAGTAAAAAACTTGGCTACAGTTATTCATTTGTTTTCCACCGGAGAACAATTATTCTGATGTCGCCAATAGATGGAGAATGTCTATTTTATACATACAGCCAAAATTTCATTGAAATTCATATAAGAATACGTCTCCTATTAAAGAAAGAAAACGCATTTTTAGTTCTTTTATGATATTATTTCAGAAACTGTTCAGACTGGATAAGATGTCGAAAAATAATAGTGATGAGTCTCAAAAATACCACAGTTTTCCCCATTTATCTTTCTCTCTATTTTCAACAATAACAATAGGTAGGTAACCGACATAGTTATGGTGAGCCAGTAAAATTTAACACCCTGTAAAGTTTTGTTTTTGTTGAAATAATAATGTTTTTTTATTTGTTATACCAATGTAGGTATATTTCATTATTGTTATTTTTAATGTATGTATAATGTTTTTTTCAAACTACGGTTCTTATTATACTTGCTTATGTACCGATACTTGGGCCGCCGAACAGATAGAGTGATCACCCTGCAAGAATGTACTCTAGCGGAGCCAATATTAATTTATGACACCCGAATTGGAGTAATGCGACTTCGTTGGGTCTAAAGGAGACGCATCACTGCAGTTCGGTCGTCATAGATTAATAGTGGTCCCGCCTAGAGCTCGTCATTGCAGGGTGATCACTCTGTCTGTTCGGCGGCTTAAGTATACCTACCTACTTTATACCCAATTACTTTTTGGAATTCAAATTCAAAATACAAATCTGCTTCTCAGTGGTAAAATTCTCCGCTTTAGATATTCATGCACAAATCGGGAATAATACATGTTATAATGAATAATCAAATCTGAGATTGCCAATTCTATCGGAATGAGGTTCATAAACATTTTACGAAAAGTACCTAAGATACAATTCTTATGCGTTGGGTAAATCTGAATTCTGACATTCCGAGTGAGCCAGGTGTTCCGTATAGCCTAAGATTTACAGATAGATAGCAAATGCGTTTCGTTTTCGCTAGACACCACTGCACGGCCGCGGCGCCACCTCCTGGACTGCTGCATTTGTTTTATAATTTTTCAGTTTATTTTGAAAACTTCTAGTGAAATTGACAGGAAGCATAATGTATTATGTTGTTGCCTCTTTATGCCATGTACCCAATTCAGATTGATGTCAATTTTACATTTGAAAGACGTTTTTGTGCCAATTTTAATAACAAAATTTTGAATATCTCCAAAACTTGCCGTTTAATTTTAATCAGATTTTACTCCGTGTTTCACATGGCCATATACTAATTACTTTATTTTTTTGCATGCGAATGAACGAGCAGATTTTAAGAAAAAAAATAAAACCTTCCAAAATCCATATTTTTCAAGAAAAACTCAAAAACTACACGTTCAAAAATTTTCAAATTTACAGATATTCATAAGGACCTCCGCATGAACGTGCATACCAAATTTCATCAAATTTGAACGAAAACTAACATTCCAAAGAGACCTGAGTATAAACCTTAATCTCCCTTAGCTGCCCAAATCGTGGCTGATCACTGATTGTTAAATCGTTCTGTTGGAACATTGCGAATCGTTTGCAGGCCTTGCTTTCGAGAGTAGAGCAATGTAGTAAATGTATTCCTTTATAATAATTGGTTGTCCACCCCTAAGTGTGCTTTCTGCATTGTACAAAAACCTAACTGCACCTAACAAATTTTTGCTTCATAGCTTAATAGAAAATAAAGAAAAATAATGAAGTTTATCATGTAAACAATAAACCCCATTGTTTACATTATTGGGTATTATTAACATTTTCGCGACCGCGTCTGGAATCTTTCGTCATGGGCGCCGGCTCGCAATAGGAAAAAGCAAAAAAATAAAAATATTTATTTGTTGACCATAAGCATGGAAAACCTTGTACTAAAAATAGTAAAATAACTATTTCAAAAGTAATACGAATTTTATCTAATAAAGAATATATTCCATGCGATATACTAGCACATCAGTGGGCGGGTGGTCATGCCACTCAGTATGTGTGTTGTACCAGTACATTCAGTAGCAGTAAAATGAGCAAAATCAAACATGTATGGGGACATCTTTAGACTTTTTTTCTAAATATTGCTCACGTCATCAGGCTGAATCAAATATCTCCAATAAAAAATAGCACTTGAGTACGCCATTGGGCCGTTGGGGACATTTGCAAAAAACTTATATTCACTATGTCTCCGGATTGGGTTATAAAGAGGGCTAGAAAGAATTATTTTTGACTTCTCAAAAAATCACTGTATAAAAAACCCTGCTTGTTGACAAACTTCCATAGCACATATAATTTTTTATCCAACTCCTACAGGAAAATTGTTATTAATTTTTATGCATTTTTTATATTTAGAAAACTTATTAAAATATTGTTAAATTAAAAAAAAACATTTCCCTGAATGTTTAAAGAATAGGGTAAATATGGTAATTAGTGTTTTGTATTTTTTTGATTTGACCTCAAATAACATGAAAATTAATAACTTTTAAAATTAATAATTTTTAGTATTTAATCACAGAAAATTGCAGTGCTGTTAAGGTACCCATACACTATCAATATACAGGGTGGTCCAACAAACTTGAATATTTTTAAGGTTCTTTCATAATAATCTGTCAAATTCGGCATGTGTACTTAGTAGTTCAAAACTTTTCAAATAAGGAAACAAGCCTGTCTGCAATACAATAAGAATTATTTTATGCCAAAATCACTTTTTACCAATTTCTCATACTTATCGTCAAAAATGTAAGCAGACAAAAAGTTCAGTACATTGCATTGAAATTTATTAAGTATCGCAAAAAGTAATCAAAATATCTGAACATTTAAGCAGAGAAGAAACTTTGAGAAAAGATCGCGATCGGGGATTTCAAATTTGATATTAAAATTGACCAGTGGCGTAAGGCAGAAAAGTTGGGGTAGGTTTTGGGGAACCCAAGCCCCAAAAAATATCCAGTATTTGGAATGAAGTGAAGTTTCTGTTTCTGATAGATATTATTTTCCTGTCGCCAAGATATCGTTGCTTCAACTTTGTTCAATCCGAAGATATTCAATTTTCAAAATCCTCCTGTATCTGTCAAAATCTTCAAAGAAATGCTGGTAACGTCAAAATTATGTGTATTGGTGAAAATATATCTTATACAACCTCACAGTAAAATCAATTAAGGAATCCAAAAATGCAGTCATTGGGTGTTTGATTAAAAAAAAAATTAGGTGCTGTACAGAAGAAAAGGAACAACATGTATAAATGGAAAAAGTTTTAAAGTATGGAGAACTAAAAATAAGGAGTCTCTCATACAACTTCTCTCTCTCTAAAATGTATAATAAAGGCGCAAAACTATGCTGCGGCACTATTGGAACACCTGTATATTGTCGATATAAACGTTGCCAATATGTAATTTCAATAATCAAACTTTCCAAAACGATGATTTTTATATAATAAATCGAGGAATCCAACATGAACTGACATATTGATAACATTAATTTATATAGACAATATAAATATTGATCGTATATGGATACTTTATGTTTTCTAATGTCAAAAATTTTTGAGTCAAATATGTAATCGACTGTTTTGATTACATGTATTTGTATTACTAACTTATATTTGAATCAGTATTATTATGACGTAATTGTGAATTTTAAATCAGTTTTATTATGACTTCATAAGTTTATTGAAGGGGTGCTACTAACTCAACCATTACTTCACTACCAAATGTAATACATAAACAATAAAGTTATTCTTAATGTGACAGTATGGTCAGTCGAACTAATATTTCTAGGATTAAATAAAGAACTTCAGAATATTACAGTTGCTACGAAAGCAGACAGCGAGAGCGATCTGCAAGATCAAACGCCAGACACTGATGACTCCGGAGCACATTCCTACCCCGAAATTTCAACAAGTACTTTTGCTGTTCCTGGATCTGGCTCTTTCAAAAGGGCACCTGTTATGGGCAACAGGGGACTCGAACAACGGGGAAAGAAGTCCAAGACTTATCCACCTAAAGAATCTATACATACTGTAAGTTAATACAGTTAATGTAAAATGAAATAAAACATGGCATATGCAGACTAAAAGTTGCCAAAAATTTAATTTGGAGCAAATGTTTCTACTCAATTTGTTGCCACCATGCAGTACGACTGATTAGCATCTCAGTGGTTGCCTGATATTCTTCAGGACATCCATTGCTTTTAATCCGTTTTAAAGCTGTATGGTGATTTATAGTATATTATTATATGAGCGATTATGACAACCATTATCCATGAAGATGATGTTTGAGCCTACGAGCCGAAGGCGAGTGGCTCAAATCATCTGAGTGAATAATGGTCATAATCGCGAATATAATACTATACTTTTTCTACACCTATTAAACAAATAAATTAGACTCAAATTTGATAACTTTAATGGAACACTATCATAATACATTAATTTTTATTTTTCAATAAATGGACTACTTACTAGGAATATATATTGAAATTTGTGCAGTTAGTAATATATAAATTTGGAGTTGTCCCTTCCATTGTTAAATTCTGGCAGTTTTAGTGGTTGAATTGTTAGTTTGTACGGTTAATGGGTACCTACTCGAGCGAAGTGCATACGTTGGAAAACGTAAACAAGTAATATAGCGAGATACACTTGGCTGTCACCCGAGCGATTGTCAGCTCCAGCAAGAGTTGATCGCGGTCGATGTAAAATATCATTGGATCAGGGAAACGGTGATTATTGAATCTATATTTGTGATTGGCCGAAATGCCGTGAATTATGATTTCATAATTCACTACAGTGAATTATGGATACGATATTTCACGAAGAAAATCCGAATAATTGTCATATAATTAAATAGGTGTAGAAAAAGGAAATTTATTCAGAATTGACATTTTGTATCTGTAGTTTTGGTTTGTTTATTTTACGTTTATCTTTTTAGTTAATATTAACACTTTGTAGTTAATTACAATTTTCAGGTGCAGGTTGCAGCTCTGGAAGTTCAAAATGTACGAAAAGCAATCAGCCGATATGGAACATTGCCAAAAGGGGCTCGAATAGGAGCCTATTTAGAGTCTTTACGCCAAAGTGGCATTTCTAACAATCAAGAAGATAATCAAGCAGTTAACCCTGTATTAGTTGAACAGACTGAAACTACTCCACGCTCATTATCACCTAGAACAAATATTCGTACTCAACCACAAATGATCCGAAGTAATTCTTCCAGTGGGGTTACATCATTCCACACTCCCCATGCTCCAAATTCTCCCACTGCTTCGAAACTTAGAAATAGAAATTTAGGAAAACATCATAGTAGTGATACTGGATGTAGTTTGAAAACCTTTAAAGGGATATCAAATCAAATGAATTTTAGTGGTGGTAGTCCTTCTCGTGTGCATCCTAGTCTAGCCAACATAGAATTTCCTCCACCTCCGACTGATTTACCCCCACCCCCAGAAGATTTTGATCTAGAATGTTCTGCGTTTATTAATGATTTGAAAAAGAAGAGGATACCAATTTCTCCCTTGACTTCCAAGAAACTAGTAGAGGAATTGGATACTATAGATAATAATGATGTGAGTAATTTGGAACCGTCAGTTGAAGAGGCCAGTTCAAGATTTGGGGTTAGTTTGAAAAGACTTGAACCTTCTATCGACAGTGGCAGTAGTGTGAAGGATGGTAAAGAAGAGGGAAAGGATAAAAGTCCGCAGAGGTCGAATGTTAGTCCTGGTGTTGAGGACAAGAGCCCACAAAGTGTTAATTCTGACGTACCTGTTGTTGGTTCACCAAGGAGAGTTTCATCGGAATATAGTGAGTACATAATAAATTAAATTGTTAGTCTTTGGCCCGGTTTTTCAAAGAATCCAACACCGGATTAAGTCTGACACCGGCTTCGTTGCTATGATACAACCAATCAGAAAGCCGGGATCATAGCAACGAAGCCGGTGTCAGACTTAATCCGGTGTTGGATTCTTTGAAAAATTCCACTGTTGATCAGCTGCCTCCCCACCCCATTTTTGATTTCATATGTTTAAATAAACTGTTTTTCTCCAATGACTCGAACATGGTTGATCTAACAAAAAATAGTTTAGAGAGTTACTGAAGAGCATTAAATTCTTTACGAAAATTTAAAGAATCAGTAAAGTATACAAAGTCGAGAAAAGTTGCTGAATTAAAGGAATGCCTCAAGCCGACTTGGCATATTTATGAGCAGTCAAAGAAGAAAGTTACTAATTTGGTTTTGGAAAGTTAAAAGTTTGCCTTCAGATGCTTCATTAATTCCACAATGTTTCTTCCATTTAATCATGCTGTGCATTAATATCTGGGACATTTAGGTGCGGTTTTTCAAAAAAACAACACCGAATTAAGTTTGACACTGACTTCGTAGCTATGATACTGGCTTTCTGATTGGTTGTATCATAGCAACGAAGCCGGTGTCAGACTTAAGGCCTCGCCACATAGGTTATCCTATGTGAATGTAAAACACAGGAATAGAGACAATGGAATTCAAATGAAAGCCTCCACATTAGGCCGGGCCGAACCAGGCCGAATTTTACTTTTTTTAAAATTTCGTTAGTGGCTAGTGTGGAAAAGTTGCGTTTTGGTTTAAAAAATATACTGCAAAAATCCAGTTTCGATCCGACGTCATCTTGATCCACCACTGGAGACCTGAAAATTGAGGCGTTCTCCGGAATAAGGGCCTAACTACCAAAACGGTGTTTTGAGAAATGCGTTTTAAAGATTTTGAATGCCGGTATATCTTTAGCAGCAACCTGTAGAACTATGAATAGGTGCATAACTGTTAACGTACAGTTCTATAAATATATTTCTTCTCATTGAAATACCTAAAAATTACAGATATCTTTCTAGTTTTTAAATTTCGTTTATGGTGTTATGGGCCCTTTTTCCATAGAACGGTTCTGGATGAGGAAATTTATTAAACTAAACATATTGCATAAGTTAGAGAAAAAGTATATTCTAAATAGTATTTTGCTCCGTATTTTATAATAAGTTTACAAATGATTATTTTCCAGATTATTTTATTTATACTCTTCAAAAATCACGTTGAGCCAATCTTTATCATCGGGAGAAAGAAAGGGGTATAAATCTCGAACATTCTTTTCTTTCCCCACATTTAGTTTTCCATAAGGCATAGGATTTGGTTCAATCCATCTTTAACTTGTTGCACACTCTGTACCTACACCATGTACCTACTGCATAGATCAGCTGATGCAGAGACCTAGTTTGAATTAAAATTCTGCCATCTAACATTGAAATATTTGAATAAAATTTGGTGGGAATACAGTTTAAAGTATGGCGAAACGTTTAGGGCGTTCTTTGGAAAAAGGGCCTATCTCCAGTTAGGCCCGTCTTCCGGAGAAGGCCTCAATTGTTTTTTACCCTTAAAACTCAAACTAATTCCGTTCCCTATTTTTAATAATTTTTGTCCATAAAAAAATAATAATTAGTAGTGAAGAGGTAAAAAAAGTCAGAACCAGGGGTTTAATTCAGCTACAGAAATCCGAGACGCCTCACCTACCCTCCCCTTCCCTACCCTCATAAAGAAACAATTATGTCTATCGCCTACTGTTAAGGTCACTTGTTCACAGGACCTTTCAGCTATTCGGGTCCAATTGGTAAGCAGTTAGCATCTTGCGAGAATCTACCAGTAATTGATACTTTCAAGAAAATTGAAAGTAAATTTTCCACAATTGAAAAACGGATTGTTGATGATCTAAGTTCAGACTTTGACTTTTGGTCTCTGACAATATTTAGGTCGATGACATATTGTCATCTTCACCTTTATTAGCATGATATATGATATTGTGGTGGTTAGCCCTTTTGATGGGTGACTTGAAAATGGAAGTTAAAAGGCGTCCGCGTCCTTTCGGAGAAGGAGTCGCGGGCGCTTCGCCGTAGGGGCGAGATCGTCAATAGAATAGTCGAGAGCCCTTTTGACTAAAGGGTTCGAATGTGATACAGATTTATCAAAGATCTTGACGGCAGTGGATTTTGCGAACTTGATGATGCTCGGAATTTCCAGATCGGAATGGAGCTGAGCGTTGCGTACGAACCAGGGGGCGTCGGTAATCGTGCGGAGGACTTTGCTTTGTATGATTTGGGGTTTCTTGAGGTGAGTAGCGGCTGCATACCCCCAACAAGAGATGCCTTAGGTGATGGAGGGTCGAATGACGCTGGTGTAAAGAAGACGTTTGCACCTTAGGTTCAGGTTTGAATCCCTGAGCATGGGCAGTAGCCCTTTGATTGCCCCGAAACCGATGCGTTTGACGTTGTCTGTGTGGGCTGACCAAGTGAGTTTTTGATCGAACGTGAGACCTAGATATTTAGCTTCCTTTGTCCAAGGGACACGGAGGTTATTGACGTAGACAGATAGTGGCGGAGGAGATCTGCGCTTGCTGAAGAATACAGCTTGCGTTTTATCGGCATTGACGGCGATTTTCCATGTCTCCATCCAGTCGACGAGCTGATCGAGGTGCGTCTGCAGTCGAGTGACTGCTAGCTCGGGGCTTCTGCTCTGCGAAATCAGAGCAGTGTCGTCTGCAAACTGAGCGAATTCCATGGTGAATTCATGGGAAATGTCATGCGTGTACAGATTGTACAGCATTGGACCGAGGACTGAGCCTTGCGGTACTCCAGCTTTTACTGCCTTTAAGGTGGAGATGGCATCTTTGACGGAGACTTCGAATGTACGACGGTACAGAAAGGAGCGGACAATTTTGACGAGGCCTATTGAGAGACCTGCAGAGACCAACTTATGGATTAAACCCTTGTGCCAGACTTTATCGAAAGCCTTCGAGACGTCAAGGAAGGCAACGCAGGTGACATCGCGTTTTTCGAAACCGGTAGCGATTTTTTCGACCAGACGGAGAGCTTGAAGCTCGGGAGAATGCTCTTTGCGAAAACCGAACTGCTCATTTGGAAGTAGCTCGAGAGAGTCTACTTCTTCCATGAGTCTGGAAAGTACGATGCGCTCGTAAATCTTTCCGAAAGTGGACAGCAAGCTGATGGGACGATGGTTGGAAGGTTGGGTGAGATCTTTGCCAGATTTAGGAATCGTGATAATCCTGGCCTTCCTCCAGGATTCGGGAAAATAGTTCAGGCGCAGGCAAGCGTTGATGATGTTCAACAACTTGACCTGGGCTTTCTTGGGCATACGTTTTACGGATAAATTTGTGACACCGTCACGACCTGGTGCTTTACGATTTTTGAGGGACTTGATGATAGATTGGAGTTCTGGCAGTGTGGCATGATCGAGGCTGCCCGGAGGACTATCGTCCACCAGTCGTACGCTGGCTCTGACCTGATCTAGGACATCAAGATCATCGTCGAAATCATTTAGCTGGCACTGGCTTTCAATACTCTCAGCAAGTATTTCTGCCTTTTCGGCATTACTGTACCCCATACCGCGAGTACCTTGCAGCGGGGGAATGACCTCCCTGCTGTTCCTTAGCGACTTTGCTAATCTCCACATGCCATTGCGGTTATTAGAAAGTTCCCTCATTTTGTTACCCCACGCTTCATTGTGAAAATCGCGCAGTTTTTGCCTGACCTGATTATTTAGCCTTGTTGCCTCGGCTTTGTCGTTAGGATGCAGAGTCCTTTGAGCCACTTTTCTGGCTCTCCGTTTCTCCTGTATGAGAAGAAGTATCTCGGCAGGAAGAACCGTGGGGGTACGTGTCTTGCATCTAACCTCTTTAGTACAGAGGGCTAGTGCTACTTTGATTTCACCACTGAGTGTGGCGATTTCCTCCTCAACTTCCAGCAGAGAAGTTAGGGGACGTATGCCGGAAATGGTCCTGATGAGGACGCCGGGGAATTTTTGCCATTGGACGATGGACTTGACTATTTCAGTGGGCACTTCTGTTTCAGGATCGATGGTTATGAATATTGGTTCGTGGTCAGAGCTGAGGTCTGATACCACCGTGACGTCAACTGCAGAAGCAACATTTCTGCTGACACATATGTCGAGAATTTCGGGACGCCCTATAGCACCGTAATGAGTAGGGTGACTAGGAATGTGGAGTTTGAGGTTGGTGTTCTCAAACTCCTCGAGAAGAGCCTTACCAGACCGGTTAGTGCCGTGACAACCCCAGAGGGTGTGTTTGGCGTTTAGATCACCTAACAGAATTGATTTTTCAGGGGGCGGAAGAAGTGCCCGGATATCTTCGATAGTGATAACTTTGTTCGGAGAGCAATAGGCGGAAACCAAATTTACTGGACCTTCACTTGTCCTAACTTCGATAATTGTATTTTCAATGACCGAGCGGCCAGGGGGCTTGAGAACATGAGGGACGTGTTTTCTGATGAGAACAGCCGTACCACCGTGCGGCTGAATCGTCCTATCACTGCGATACACAATATAATTCGGGATTTTGAACGGGTTATTATTATTTAACCACGTCTCACCCAGTAGCATAATATCAACCTTTTCCTCGTCGAGAAAGACCATTAATTCCTGTTTTTTATTCAACACACCTGCAGCATTCCAATAAGCGACCTTTAGAGTACCTGTTATTGTTGTCGTAGCCATTAACAATTTTTAGGGGATGTGGAATTGAACATTTTGCTCAGTTGTTGAGCAATACCTTGCATTTGTTGGTACATACTGCTGAAGCTGCTAAAGAGATCAGCGGGGGTGACAGGGGTTGCCTCTTGAGCGTTAGATTTAATCTTTCCGGCGTAGCTCGCGTCAGATGTGACGAGAGAGGACTTGGGGCGAGCGGACACTTGGGGAGCGGATTTTACCGGAGCGGACCTGGGTTTGGGCCAACATTTGCAACCCTTATATAAGGCAGTGTGGTCACCAGCACAGTTCGCACACTTGGGGGGTACAGATTTCTCCTTAGTACAATCGTACGAGGAGTGATTACCGGCACACTTGACACACTTGGGACACGCATTGCAGCGACTCTGCGCGTGTCCGAACCGTTGACAGCGGTAACACTGGGAGGACACCGTCTTTCGCCTTTGCGACTCGACGGTGATGACCACATGAACGATGCGACCTAGCTGAAAAATGTGTTTTTCTTCCCTGGGTAGAGTAACCAAAATGAGGGGCATGGGCGACTTGTCTTTAAACCTAGTTAACCTTATTACCGACTTGGGGTGGTACCCCAATTCCTCGAGCTCGGATTGAACAAGCAGAGTCTCAACCGGCTCGGGAACCCCACGCAGAATAACGTGTAGTAATTTTTCAGAGGGGAGAGCGAAAGTATGGTATTCAACACCCAAGCGAGACAATAATTTAGTACCCTCACGGAAATCGGATACGCTATTCATATGTATACGAATACCCTCGGTGGTGGACTTAGCCTTAGTAATATTAACCTTGTGTAAGTTGAATTGCGTACTCACATGTGTCCATTTTGTTTTATCTCGCAGGATAACAGGCGGAACTTTTTCGGTGCGCTCGGTGGCGTCTCCAGCGATTGCCGGAGGCAGGGGTGTCCTCGGTGATTGCGGCCTGGGCGGCTGCCTAGGGGACTCGGTCCTGGGGGGTTGCGGCTTCGGGGGCTGCGGCTTCGCGGACTGCGGCTTCGGGGGCTGCGGCTTCGGGGGCTGCGGCTTCGGGGGCTGCGTCTTCGCGGGCAGCGGCTTCGTTTGTGGGGGCTTCCAACTCTCGGGCTGCGGCTCGGGGTCCTCGGTCAGTACTACCTCCATCTCGGCGGCGGTGTCCTCGTCTACGGCCAGGACGTCAAACTGGTTGGAGAGCTTCAGCTTCTTTGGCAGAGCTGGAAAATCACACTTAAGACTATCAGACTTACCTCTTGAGTTTTTCTTCTGCGCCTGGCGCACGTCGTAAATCGTCTGGGGGCGGGCTGGAACGAAGTCCTGGGTGCCGAACTGCTCGAGCTTCTCCAAGAGCGATTGGATCGTCCTGGCCAGCTCATCGATCCAGCGGGACTGCTCGCTCAGCTGGGCGCGTAGGCTCCGGTTCTCCTGCATCAAGATGGCGGCGTCCCCGGCTGGGGCGTCTAGGTCCATGTTGGCGGCGTCTCTTCGGAAAATTCTTGTCTAAGCAAGCTTAAACTCAAAAATTCCAAAGCGTTGAAAAACGCTATAAGAACACCGTGTTGCTGTAGTCGTAGATCTCGGTGAGCACTGTATAACGCAAGCTAAAAGCTTACTCGCACAGAGCAGACAGAAGTAAGACGCTATCGGATCAAAATACGTGTGTACGCATCAGAATCCAGAGAGCGAATGCCTAAGTTCAGACCAGAAATGTTTGTGGGACATATATCAAGCAATAAAAAATGGGCATGTTCATGAAGACCTGTCTAGAGGAAGTCCGGGTAAACTCGCCCATTCAAGATGGCTGACTGTAGCTAACAGAATTTTAAGATTATATACCTATTGCCACTAGCGATCTAACCGAAAATCTTAAAACGTTGGCTGTATTTGTTATGAAGGTATATGCTCCCATGTGGTTTACCATCAAGTCGAAACATCTCTGCCAAAATGGTGCGCAAAACGTATGGAAAACGATTCATTTGTCCAGGTATCTGAGCAAAGAATTCAAAGACGTCATTGATCCTGTTATTGAACGCAACGCTTACTTTAGTAACCCAGAAAATATTCTATTGGCAATTATTGCAGATACTAGCAGAGATATAAGGCAACGAGGAGTCGAAATTATTTTGAAACAGAGGAAAATTCCAGGACAAGTACATACGTACTTTTCAAGTTCCTTCTATTAATTTTGAAGCCTCTTTTTATACCGAATTGATTGATTAGGAACTTTTAAACATAACCGAACCCCCTCTAACAAAATTGGCATCTGATGGCGATCTTCAACTGATAATCGACGACGAGAGAATATTTATAGACAAAATCCCAAAATTACCATGTCATACTCAAGCAGTTGAAAGAGTCGTAAAACTCGTGACAGAAGCTTCATCTGCCGTTTTTGGATTTACTGCCAGGGATGGTTTTGTGCGTTCCAGGGTTCAATTCCGGATGGTAATGCCGGATTTTGAAACGAAATCTAAATTTGCTGTGTAATAATAAAGTGAAATTATGACAAGAAACTAAGAAAAACTGAAAAATGTTAGGGTAATGGAGGGAGGGTTGGGGGTGTAACTCGACAAGCAGCCACCTCCTCGTGGTGAGTTCCGGGTTGTTTTGACATTTTATTTCAAAACAAGCAGAGAGCCGCTACTTTTTTAATTATTTCCTTTTTTTTTCATTTTCAAATTATATATGGTCCCAGTGGCAAATGAAGACGTCGTCCAAAATCGAAAAGCTTTTGCACACTTCATTTTTATTGCAAAATGCAACTTTTCCGCACTAGCCCCTTTAAGATTTCCAAAATTGAATTTTTCGACCCGTCCTAGTCCACATTGTTCATGTTTAAAGTAATTTACATAGCAACGAAGTCGACTTCTATGCTGTTTCTATGGATACGTTTCCTTGGAAATAAGTTGTTTGTTGGAGTAAAATGAACCCCAAAGCAATGTTATGAACATCATCCATTATTTAAATTTATGAATATTGACAGCGACCAATAGACTGTTTTAGAATGGCCTGATTTTGACAGGCCGCCATTTTCTGTTGGAGGGCTGAGCATGGATAAACAACATTACACACGTGAGTGTTACTAAAATTTGAACAGATTTGGTGCCAAACAAAGTGGTGATGTTTAGAGTTCATGTAATTTAACTCAAAATAACGAAACAACGTTTGCAATAGTGCAACCAGTTATATCATTTTAAGAATTTTCATTCAATTCTCGGCGTAAAGCGACTAAGTTTAAGTTACGCCCCTTTTTTGGTGCCAAATGGTAACACAAACATCTGCTTTGTTATTCATCCTCTTCTTCCCTCCAATAAGCTTTAAAACAAACAAATGTGTGCCCTCCCGCTGTCAATTGTGTGACGTCATTCTAAAATGATCAATTGACAAAAATAAGTTTTCAAACAAATAACCATGGTTACCCAAATTTACATAGCATGTCCTATTTGGACAGCTCTGTGCTGTGCCATGCTAAATTTAATTTAGCATGGCATGGCATGGCGAACGCTTTAATCCAGTGTTGGTTTCTTTTAAAAATCGGGCCTTGGTATTTTAATTTTATTTCCTAACACCTGCTTCTTATGCAAACTGTTGCTTCCTCACCAATTGCCTTAACAATTTTATTAATAGCTGTACTGGCTTCAGCTAAATATTCATTTTCGTTGCACTTCTTCTGCTTTGATTCAATCGTTGTTGTTGCTGACGGTCTCTCTTCAATTGGCATTTCATAAAGAAAATTTGATTGTGATGCTGATAAAATACTGATAATACTATCAAATGCTTTGGAGTAGTATGCTCCGCAACGAATAAGCTTAAATCATGATACCAAATCGATGGTATATAAACCTAAAAATATTTATAATGTCTATAACTAAAAATATTTATAATATCTATGAAAATACGAAAAATATTACTGATGGTATTGGCAGACCTACCTGTTCGTTTCCTGCTCCACTCTTCAAGGACTCTAAATGTTTTCTGTCTTCCACCTTGTTCAAATATTGCATGTTTTGAATGTGTATGGAAAACCGCAGACCAACTGGTTTCGTCCTTCTGGGACTCATCAGTACGGTGCTTTCCCCTACACACTCAAACCATGCAATTTAATCTTGCTATATATGCTGCCGCGCTCTGGACAGATATCAGCAAGTGACAACTACTTTGAGTAATTATCTGGTATTAATTAGAGGTACTGGACCGTTCGAACAACTACTCCTCGGGCAAATACCCCGCCAGGCATTGAATTATAGAACTAAATCCAGATTTTTTGTACTACGAGACGTTTCAGACTGCTACCCCATGTAAGATGGCTTTGAAACAATCCTAATTTGTCTCCATGTACGTACGTGCTTTTAAGCATTTGAACAAAGACCTGCTTAATAGCACGTACGTACATGGAGACAAATTAGGATTGTTTCAAAGCCATCTTAGATGGGGTAGCAGTCTGAAACGTCTCGTAGTACAAAAAATCTGGATTTAGTTCTATAATTCAATGCCTGGCGGGGTATTTGCCCGAGGAGTAGTTGTTCGAACGGTCCAGTACCTCTAATTAATACCAGATAATTACTCAAAGTAGTTGTCACTTGCTGATATCTGTCCAGAGCGCGGCAGCATATATAGCAAGATTAAATTGCATGGTTTGAGTGTGTAGGGGAAAGCACCGTACTGATGAGTCCCAGAAGGACGAAACCAGTTGGTCTGCGGTTTTCAACACACATTCAAAACATGCAATATTTGAACAAAGACCTGCTTAAAAGCACGTACGTACATGGAGACAAATTAGGATTGTTTCAAAGCCATCTTAGATGGGGTAGCAGTCTGAAACGTCTCGTAGTACAAAAAATCTGGATTTAGTTTTATAATTCAATGCCTGGCGGGGTATTTGCCCGAGGAGTAGTTGTTCGAACGGTCCAGTACCTCTAATGTCTTCCACCTGTCCTAATTTCTGTCAAAGCAGCATTTCGTGCGTGTTTATTTTTGTAATTTGGCGATTTTTTTACCACATACAAACACGTATGTTTTTTACATTCTTCTAAAAGAAGAGTTACTTGTTCCCGTGACCAAGACATCTTTGATTATTTATCAGGAGTAAAAACACATAACTTCAACAACCACAAACTTTGTAAGGCACATTAGGTAAATGGCGCTTTCCGGTTTGTTTATGTTATTAGAAACTGGTCACCAGAAGAGAGAACTACTCGGATGCCAATGTACGAACACAAACAGGACTACCAATGACTACACTAAAATCACTAGGTCTCGATTGTATGGGCATGTGTAAAACCATAATTATACACAGAATTCTTTAATATGTAAAACTCATTTTCTATTTTTGAAAGCTAGTGTTTATCCTTAAATATACCCCAAATTGTGACAAGAATAAATTATGGTTATAATTATTATCGATGGTGTAAAACCGCTTCTAAAAAAATTGAAATTCTATTGAATTATTTTGCTGGCCGGCTTCAAACGTTTTTGATGTGGTGAATTCTCAGTAATCTCTAAAAATCTTTCTGTCCACATTGTCATCTTGAAAACAGTCCCGTATCAAAGTTTTACAAATTCTCTATTTTGCAGGTGATGGTGAAGCTGCAGAGAAAGATCCTGATAAAGGAAATCAACAAACTGAAGACAATAAATCTTTTAAAGTGTTCAAAAATAAACTAGTGATGCAAGAAATGGAATTAAAATTAGTAGCTGAAATAAAAGAAAGAGCTGATCAAAAAAGTAAAAACCCAAAAGAATCTCCCATGGATCCAATTTTGGCTGTGAGTGGAATAAGTCACGATCCTGTAGCTCAGTTAGTATCTGAATTATCGCAAACGTTCAATTTAGAAAGAGACACGGAGAAAAGTGAAGATAAAAGTCCTCAATCTCAAACAAAATCAGCTGAAACAAATGGCACTACGTTTGTTTCACACTTAAAAAAGGTGGATTCTAATGCAAGGAAATCTGCTCAAAAAGAAAATAAAGATTTTAGCGAATTATCGGCTATCTTAGATTTTAAGTCCCGCTTAAGAAAAGTCGATAACAACGACAAGAAGATTGACAAAGACAACGAACACAGTCCGTCAGAAAATGAGGAAAGCAACAAACGAGAAAGTATCACAAGCTCAGAAAGTGGCAATCTAAAAAGCGAAGAAATAGATGATAAACGCAAAAGCACTGGTAGTATTAGCAGTTTGAAGAAACTATGGGAGCCAAAAGATGTTGAAAGCAGTAATGTACAATTAAGTCCGAAATTAACCTTGAAACACCCTAAGACTGAAGAAACGAATGAAGTTTCAACTGAGGCGTCAGATAATAAAAGTGATAAAAGAGTATGGCTGCCGTCTGCGGAAGATAAACCTGTAATACCGACTAAACCGCCATTTAAGACTGTAAAGCCAATAATAGCAACTCGACCAGCGGGAGCTGCTATTTATGCTACACCCATACCCAGCAATAACCAAAAGCCACCTATTTCAGCTAAACCAATAAATATTGATAAAACACCAGAAGAGGACAACAAAGTTGAAACAGTGTACAAAACAGGGAAGGATAATATTTTAGAAATATCTCAAGCTCTCGAGTCAACTATTAATAACATCAAATCCAACCCTTCTGTGTCCGCGGCTACTTGGCTTCAAGTTTCTGATAAAATAGTTCTTTTACACGGTTCCTGTATGGATTACGCCGAAAATGTGGTTCCTGCTCATACGAAGTTTCAGTTTCGAGAGCTGCTCACGCGCTTAGAAGGGCAAGCGAGGCAATTGCGGTCTGCCAGCTCTCGTAATACGTCGGAAAATACGCGATATTTAAATGAAGTGAATAACACCATTAAAGACGTGATAAATGTAGTGTCTAGATAAACTCATTTAAAATTCTATTCAATTGAAGTATATGTATTCAACTATTAGGACCACTCATTTGTAATGTACTTTTAAGGTAAGTCTTGCATTTATTATAGTTTAGACAAACTGAGACTGGGGAAAAAGTAGAAGAGTTTCTGTTGCAAGTTGTTCTTCCAGTTGTGCTAATTTGCAACATAAATAAATAAATAAGCAAATAAATCGACCAATTTCGCACTTTCGACTTCAAATGAATTTTTTAAGTTGGTAGGTATCAGTTTAAAAAAATATGAGCCGAAATTTCCTGGCTTTTTTCTCAAGTGAAGAACCTTAAGATGATTCATCTGACGTACCATGTATTTTGATGGTGAATAAATTTGATTTGAATGTAACTCTGAATGTAACCTGTATGTGAGTGGTAGCGGATATATGCATTAGGGTGGGTTGCTCTTATACGAGTATTATTTTTTTTCTCAAAATTTTCTAAACAAAGTGCGACCTATCCATGGAGTATTCTAAAATGCATTTAAAATATTTTATTAGTGTTTAATTAGAAGCTGTACGAAAAATGTGACTGCAATCAACTGGAACTCACAGTGAGTATAAGCCGGAAATTATAATATTTCTCTCCAACTCACTGACAGTCTGTCAGGGTCTGTCTGTCAGCTGCAGGCGGCTTATAAGTTCTCGACACGGAGAATTGGTCTAGTGTTAGCCTGCATCAAAAGCCTTTAAGAGGGACTGCTGTGCGAGAGATGATATGCGGCCCGCGGTAGTTTAGTGGTTAGAACGTCTGCCCGGAAAGTGGGAAACCTGGGTTCGTTCCCAGTTGTGTGCCGTCACATTTTTCGTTCAGCTTCTAATTAAACATGTTCCACTCGCGGCGAGTATGAGGCGGAAATTATAATATTTCTATTTTATTAGTATTTTCATTCTATCCGCGCATCGACTTTGAAAATTTGTCTTTTTACTGCGATGAAGGTTGAAAGAGGTCATTGTCATTAAGTTCTATGTGAACTCTTGTTTCTGTGAAAAGAAAACAGGGAGAAGGATCAAGATAATATATTTTCTTTCAATATACAGTGTGTCTGGGTGTCTCACTTTAGATGAAGACGCCTCAAGATATCATCTTTGTCTTCAAACGAATAGATTTCACTTTCTTATCAGCTATACTTCTCCATAAGCTGCATTTTTCCAATTCACAAATTTTGAATTACCTTAAATACCTTGCCTTCTACGATCAAAAGAAAATGTCGAAATTCAAAAATTCTTGGTAGGGATTTTTTTATCAAAAAAATTTGACAAGAAAAATTGTTTAGAATCTTCTAAAATGCACAAATGCCAAATTTCGTTAAAAAATTGAAATTTTTTTAGTAATACACATTTAGTTTTTAGTAATACACAATTTCATGGCACTCTTACGCTTATCAGAATAGCATGCAGTTCCTGTGGTATTGCAAAAATTACAACGAACATATAAATTCGAATTTTTCAACTAAATTTGATATTTGTGCATTTTAGACCACTCTGAACAATTTTTAATATTTTTTTAAATAAAAAAATAGCTTGTATCAATTCTTGAATTTTGCCGCTTTTTTTCAGTCATAGAAGGTAAGGATTTTGATATTTCAAAATTTCTAAATTGGAAAAATGCGGTGTATGGAGAAGTACAGCTGGTAAAAAATTAAATATTCTTTCTGGGACAAAGATGATATCGAGGTGTCTTCATCTAAAGTGAGACACACTATACAGTGTGTTCAATGAGGAATGGGACAGTGCAATATCTCGGAAACGGGTGAAGATTTTAAAATTGTGAAAATGTCTTAATGACCCTCAGTCAGGGGGACATATTTTGTGGCAAAAAAAATTGAATTCCATCCATCGTATTGCTAGGTGGCGCTACCTGACTTTAATTTTTTAAATAGAATGACATACTTTTGGTCACATTTTTGGATCCTATAACATATTTGTGATAACTTTTATTAAAACTTCTACCAATCTATGTCTTTTAGCTTCCGAGAAAAAAATTATTTTCAAAATTTTAAGACGAAAACATGTTTTCAAGAAATCGCATTGACACTTGAGTGGATAGAGATAAATTAACAAATATTTTACGAAATGACAGACAAAATATGCTTTTTTCACACACATAATGCAGATAACGCCGAAATAATTCAACAACGCTGTACATACATTGAAAAAGTAGTCAAGTCATTGAAAGAACAATGTGTCAAAAATTTAACAAAAATTTAGCATGCCATGAAAACAAATGTCTATTGATGTTTCTCACAATTGAGATTTCGGTTCTGAATATCTTTTGTACAGTTTCAATTTTTATAATTGTGAGGGCATATCACGTGAAACGTTGAACGCGGTAACTAATGCTACATTAATTAAAAAATATGAAAAATGTGTTGAAAATGATGGAGAAACATTTGAACATTTAATTTAATTTGCAGGCTTATTTTAATTTTGATATTGTCTAATTTTGCTTAAATTGTTTTAATGGCAATAAAATAAATAAAGTGTGTTAGTTTAACATAAGTGAAAGTAACTATTGGAAGCACCACGTATAAAAAATCGAATATCAGTATTTTTGTGGAAAAAGACAGTATTTTCTCTATCATTTAATATAAAATTTATTTATTTATCTCTATCCACTCAAGTGTCAATGCGATTTCTTGAAAACATATTTTCGTCTTAAAATTTTGAAAATATTTTTTTTCTCGGAAATTAAGACAGGTTGGTAGAAGTTTTAATAAAAGTTATCACAAATATGTTATAGAATTCAAAAATGCGGCCAAAAGTATCATTCCATTTAAAAAATTAAAGTCAGATAGCGCCACCTAGCAATGATGGATGGAATTCTATATTTTTTTGCCACAAAATATGTCCCCCCGACTGAGGTTTAGTAAAACATTTTCACAATTTTAAAATCTTTACCCGTTTCCGAGATATTGCCCTGTCCCATTCCTCGTTGAACACACTGTATATAACATCTTCCTTTAGTTACACAATTTATTATAACACGATTTGTTCAAGGCACTTTATTTAATGAAGATAAAAGTGGACATATTATTTTTTTAAATCTGGTAACTGCTGATTGAAAAAATTGCATTCAAAGCTTAAAGTGTGAAGTGGGTTGATTTATTTGCTCGTGAGGTCTGTTGCAAAGCAAAATCGATTGAAATACAGTAGAGTCGCGATTTAGTGAACTAATTCTGGCAAAGCCATTTCATTCTATAGGGGTGTTCACTTTTTCAAGGTTTGAATTTTGGGAGAATAATAATTACTATTATTATTATGTCCCAGGATTCGACCACGGCAATTTAAGGGCAGATTCCTCGACTAAAAATGAGAAAAAATTTCCTATAACTACATACCCGATTCCCTATCAGAGAGGAGTTAATTTCTTTTGATGGAGGGGGGGTTGCGGAAGGTTTTTTTGTAATAAATTTTGAACTATTTAAGATAAGGCAACCAATTTTTTCTGGTACAGTAAGGCTACCATACTTGCACAAAGTGTCATGAAAATCAGTTGCGTGAAAAGTGAAAATTAACGGCCCCTGCAACTTAATTCTTCTAAAAATTTTTATACCGTTTGATTAAGATAGGCTCTTTTCCATTTTTTTAAACCTTGATTTGAACCAAATTTTAGAATATTATGGGTAGTTTTCAAATAAAATGCGTTAATAATGCAAAATAAAACAAATGGATAACCGACTGGTTAGTTGAAGACAATGTAAGATTAATCCGGGGATAGCAGTCTGGTGAGAAATAAAGAGTACTCTGTTCATTATCTCGAGCTTTCGAGTTTATGTAAACTCTTCTTCAGGAGCTAAAAGATCATTAGTCGGGGAGCAGCTTCCTTAAATTCAAAGTGGTCGTCCGAAGTAGAGGACACACTTGTTTTGAAAACGGTTTTCTATGTAAAATCATCCGCTGAATCCGAATCCGGAGGGCGCCCGTTCATTTGGGACGGCCTTGGCCCTGAAAAATACATTTTTACGTAAAATTTCGAAAAATTGAAAACTCAGAAAATTTCAGTTTACATCGTCACATCCTCGTTCTGGAGATAGCTAGGAAGCTAATTTTTTTTTAATGTTCTCCAGGCATTTTTGATTGGAAACCTCTATGCGCTATTAACTTTTGAAAAATAACTACGTCAGAAATTTGTAATTTTGTACACCGCGTCATTTTTGTGCACATTAATTTTCACCACGTGAGAAAGTTTTTTATTGTAAAAGATAGATATCTATTTAATCGAAATAATATGTCGTGAAAAGTATGCAGAAGTTTTTAGTGAAAAAATCATCTCGATATCTGCAATACTGACCGAGTACAGCGATTAACAAAATATTGCTTCTTGCGCTTCGGCATAGTGTTCTATCTACTCTGCGCATCTACCTACTCCGTGCATCTGCGGGCCGCTAATCTCCGTCATATATGCTGGAAACTCGTGCAAATACCTATTACTTTTCTTTGGCAAAGTGATAAAACAGTTTCCGACGTAATGAAGTTTATGTTTAATTGTTTACAAATAACAAATAACATACTGTATAACTATGCAAAATTTCCAATTAGCAGTAGTTTGATGAATTATCCTTAATAGTTATTTAACATTATTAAATAAGGCACTAAATACATCAAATATTTTATTAAATTCAAAATTTAAACCAAAACAATTCAAAATTAGTGATTTTAACACGAGTGTTAAAAGTAAATGACTTTGAAAACTGGTGTCTTAAATTTACATTTTTGACACGGACAATAAACGTTAAAAATGTTATTTTTAACAGTGTTTGAAGAAAAAAGTGTTTTAAAACTAGGTATAAACCCCCTTATGAACAAAATGTTTTAACAAAACAAATAAGAGAGGAAAGCTGCGGCCAAAAGACACAAACTGACTTTTACTTGGGTTTTACTTAGTAGATAAGGTAATTGAACTGAGCAACTTCCAACAAAAAACTTCCAAAATGTCTACAGTTTGTTGCTAAACATTAGGTTCTGTACGTGTGAGTTGGGAGAACTTTTTATATTGCATAAACTTTGTCTCGGTTTGGGTAATGATCTTTTGTGATACATTAATTATCGTCGCGAAAAGAAAATTGAAAAAGTGAGTGTCATATTGCTCATATTGAAATTAGCGTATTGCAAAATGATAGTCTTTTTTTATTATATTTTCACTGAACTGTGATACAAGTAGTTTTCGTTTTTTAATATGCATTTGTGTGCTCAATGATAATTTATTGTTTTTATATATGTAGTAGCGTTTAGTGTTGGGTATTTTGTCCCCAGCATAATTTTTTATGACAAGTAATTTACGAATTACATCGAATTTTAGTTTCTTTTGTATTTTGTGTATTTTTACGCTAGTTTTTGCTACGGCCGTGACTTCTCTTTTAAGGACAGATTTATTAACAGTCAAATCTGATTTTTATTTTTAGAAGTCATAATCGGTGGCAATACTAGATCGATATGCTAGTCTTAATTTGTAATTTGTACATACGTATTTTGTGTTGAGTGTGTCGGTACGAGTGTATGACAACAGTAGTAGAAGTGTGCAGAAATTCTTGTAGATTTATGAAGTAATTTTTGTACAATCCAAAGAAATATTACCTAATCTAGTTAAGTGTCACAAAAAATTGATTGTAGATTTTTCCATATTACTGTTTATTTTATCCAATAATAATAGTTTTTACAGTTGATTTTACATAATTATTTCATTTTATTTTTGAAAATTCTACAGACGTATAAATATGTAATTGTAATACTGAATATGCTCATTATTTATATCAACATTTGTATTAATAAGCCTTAAGTTTATCCTGAAAATTTGCCAAACTAGGGAAATTCCGCTGAAGTCACAAAAATTGTATGCTTTGTCAGTGTATTTCTCATTACGATAGCAGTATACTCGATACTTGTGTATAAATAAATAGAACCAGTGATAGTTGCTAAAAATGTTACTCAATATATATTGTTTGTGTGAATTCCCCACAATTTTGTAGTTTTTCAATGAAAAATTTTCACAATAAAAACTAAAAATCAAAGGATTACGAATTATGGAAAATCACGTTTCATTTTGTGACTAAAAATTTAAGTATTTGGAGATTCATACAGCATTCTCTAAACATGGAATTTTTTTTATTATTAGTTTCAGGAAAAATTTAATTTCCTTACCATTTGTGCTTCGCTTGAAACTGAAGTAATTGGAAATTCGAGTTGACTTGTAAATTTTGTTATACCTACCTCTGAAAGAAAACTATAACTAGAGGCCTACTTCCATTATGCGTGACAGGCAATGAGACTTGAGTCGCCTCATCCTTGTTGCACACTAGCCGGCCAATAAAAAAAAATGCAATCTTGTCGTACGTTTTTATTTTATATCAGTAGCTGCTACAATTACCATTTTTCTGAATATTCTGCTGTCTTCTTCCTTTAATCTACTATCAAAACGATATAAATTTTTATGACGATTCATTTGAATTTTATATTGACATACAGTGCAACCTCGCTAATCCGACCATGCGCCAATCCGAACCCCCAGTAATCCGAACCGTCGATCGAAAAAAAACGTTACCTCTATAATCCGAACAAATCTTTAAAAACCTGAAACAAGCAAAAATTGACGATTTTTTCTCCGCGTACATTTTAAGGTTATGTAAACGTAACGTAAACGTGCCCAAAAAATATTTATACGCAAGGTTTTTAGTTCTCTATTTTTATAAAAATTTTACGTTGTGTTGCCGGGTTTCTTACTTCACATGCAAAAAATATGTAAGTACATAAATACCTATACATTCATACATATTTGTACTTGTCTAAGAATTGTTTTGATATTCATCTAGACATTTTATAGGTAGGTATGTTATTACCAGTTTTTTCACTTATAGTCCTAGCGGTTAACAAAAAAACCCTGCAAATTGTGTTAAAAGCATGAAACTTGGTCGGCATCTTAAATAGGTCAAATTAAGAGATTTTGCCCGCAGTACCCAAAAAAATACCCCCTAGGAGCAGCTCAGGGGCGGAACATATTCCAAGGGGCTTGAATTTCAAAAATAATTAAATAATAACCAATGTGGGCAAGTAATATGCCATTTTATATTGATTTGATATCGCTGACGTCAATTTAAACCATATTTTATTTATAACTATAAAATTTTCAAAATGGCGGCCAAATTTCCAACTTTAATTAAAAATTTTGTTAAATTCGCTAATATTAAAAAAAATGTAAAATATATAACATTTTTATTTAAATTGCAGGCTCTTAACCTGTTCTAATGATAGTTTTTGGTCTCCCCAAAATTTCAAAATGGTTGCCATTTTTGAAAGTATATAAAATTTATTTGCAGTACCTATACCCTGTTTGATATGGATGGACGAACTGAGGGCATTATACAATTTGTTTTTGAAGATAACTATACCTACATACAGGATGTGTCACGACGAGTTCCTATTAGCCGTTTGTAGAGAAGCGCTCACAATAGAATTCTGAAAATTTGTAATATCACGTTTTCAAATATTCTCTATTTAATGAAAATAATGGCAACTTAATCCAACTTCCGCTTATACCAGAAGTTTTCAAATTTTTTTACAGTTGCAGGGTACTCTTTGGCGTCTGCGGCAAGAGCAACAAATTCAAATCGAAACAATTGCCGGTGGTAGCATTAATGACAAAGGTCTAAATTAAAGTTCAGTGAACTCAAAGTTTGAAAATACTACGCACAGTGATTAGGATGCGACATTAAGCTGAGAAATCAAAATATTGCCAGAACTCAACAAAATTAAATGGAACGTCCCCTTTTTTATACACTTTTTGGATTCTACGGAAAATTTTAGTTGAGTTGATTTAAATCCAAAATGTGCATAAAAAGGGGGCGTTCCATTTAATTTTGTTGAGTTCTGGCAATATTTTGATTTCTCAGTTTAATGTCGCATCCTAATCACTGTTCGCAGTATTTTCAAACTTTCAGTACACTGAACTTTAATTTAGACCTTTGTCGTTAATGCTACCGCCCGGAATTGTTTCGATTTCAATTTGTTTCTTTTGCCGCAGACGCCAAAGAGTACCTACCCTGCAACTGTAAAAAAATTTGAAAACTCGCGTATATCTCGGAAATTTTGACATTTAGAGGTTATTTATGTTAACGTAAAGTCCATCTAAAATTTTATGGAGAACCGGAAAGTGTAAAAAAATTAGGTATTAGTTCTATTTAAAATAAGGAAGTTAAGTGCCACTTCCGGTATAAGCGGAAGTTGGATTAAGTTGCCATTATTTTCGTTAAATATAGAATATTTGAAAACGTGATATTACAAATTTTCAAAATTCTGTGTGGTACTGGACCATTCGAACAACTACTCCTCGGGCAAGTACCCCGCCAGGCTTTGAATTATAGAACTAAATCCAGATTTTGGATACTACGAGATCTTATACAGGATGCTACCCCAAACATATCGTCGGGCTTGAAACATCCTTAGATCTCTACGTAGGTACTTTTCTGCTCTACCAGCAGTAGTCTTATGTATGTCAGAAGTTTTTCAATATTGCATGTTGAATGTGCATAGAAAACCGTAGACCACTGGTTTCGTCATTTCTAGACTCATCAGTACGTTGCTTTGCCCTACACACTCGAACCATGCAATACTGCTTGCTGTATACTTACACGCCTGGTGCAAGTATTAGCAAGAGCTAATTATTAGCCGAATTATGCGCTTCTCCACAAACGTCTAATAGGAACTCGTCGTGACACACCCTGTATGTAGGTATAGTTATCTTCAAAAACAAATTGTCGACATGTTAAATAAAAAGAGAAACAAAAAGTTAAATTTCTATAATGCCCTCAGTTCGTCCATCCATATCCAACAGGGTACCTAGGTACTGCAAATAAATTTTACTTTCAAAAATGGCAACCATTTTGAAATTTTTGGGGATACCAAAAAATATAGAACAGGTTAAGAGCCTGCAATTTAAATAAAAATGTTATATATTTTACAATTTTTTTAATATTAGCGAATTTAACAAAATTTTTAATTAAAATTGAAAATTTGGCCGCCATTTTGAAAATTTTATAGTTACAAATAAAATATGGTTTGAATTGACTTCAGCGATATCAAATCAATATAAAATGACATATTACTTGCCCACATTGGTTATTATTTAATTATTTTTGAAATTCAAGCCCCTTGGAATATGTTCTGCCCCTGAGCTGCTCCTACGGGGTATTTTTTTGGGTACTGCGGGCAAAATCTCTTAATTTGACCTATTTAAGCTGCCCACCAAGTTTCATGCTTTTAACACAATTTGCAGGGTTTCGGCCAAAATTGTCGTTAACCACTAGGACTATTAAATACAATGAATATCATTCTCAGCAAAATTTCGCGTGTTTTTAGAGTAATTCCAGTAATCCGAAAATTTTGGTAATCTGAACATAGTCCAGTCCCAATTAGTTCGGATTACCGAGGTTGCACTGTACTTTAGCGCCTTCATGCTTTATTAAAGATGCCAAATTGGCATCTTTAGTGCACGCATTTCGTCCAAATTATCGCAGAGATGCCAAAAGAGCACTGACGGAAGTAAAAATATATATTCGATACATGTAGGTATCGTAAATAACTATTATTTTATATAAAAGTTTAGAATGGTGTGTAATAGTAATATATTTACGTATAGAGTTGAATTTCAAAGAAGAGAGTGCGGAGTTTGCTGTTTCTTAAGGCGCACATGCCTAGTTCCTTTAAACCATGAACGTCGTGTGGGGGTTATATTTAAGGTTGCAGGGAAATTTTAATTTAAATGCACAATATTTTAGACGCTTTTATTGAATGTCAAAAATAAAGTTTGAAATTATTGTTACAATAGTGTTCATTGCAGTTGTTCGATTCCCTCTAATCTGGTGTTGTCATCCATAATCGTCATTGATGTCTTCGTCGGTAGTTTTCGACTCATCGTTGCTGTTCGTAGGCCCTAAATTGATAATAATTTCATAACTGGTATTTTCGATCATCACACCCATCTCCCAGTTCGGTTCTTAACTTTACAAACATGTTCGTTGTATGACTTTCAGTTCCGAGGTGTTATTTTTCCAAGTGCTTCTACCGTCAGCTTTGTCAAACTTGTAATGGGTAGTTCTCCAGTTGTAATGTGTTCCCTGACATAGTTTTTAGCAGCTCCTCATGCCAATTCTATTGGATTTAAATCACCATGTACATGGTGGCAACCTTAGTGTAACACATCCGTGATGGCGGATGATGGCATCAATTTTGTATGGCTTCTCCTTCAGTATAATGATTTATTAAGCTGTAATGTACTGTATTAGAAAGCTTATGCGTGCGAACGAAAAAATTCATAAGTGTGTACTTTCTTTTTTGCTTCACATTTCATACTAAAGTTTATCGCAGTATTTCTTATTAGTTGCCATACCTACTTATTTTAATAATTTAATTTAGAAAAATGAAACAGCTTGGGCTTTGACACGCCTGTTGCAAATTCGCACAAAGCTAGAACCAACATGGCAGTCGATTATGCTCGGTACTTTCAGTTGCCTTAGTGTAGAGTGTGGAGGACGCGTAGGATCTGAACGTTGCGTGTGCAGGTTTTGTGTGGCGGCGATGCGGCTTGAGACTTGAAAGTATATGCCGTATGTTTAGAAAATCATTGGAGTATACGGGGTATATGGAGTATACTCTATGGGAACATCACTGATTTTACTTTAGTGTTAGCTTGCCGTAAAGTTCACTTCACAAAATGCATGCACTAGAGATTGTCAATTTGGCATCTTTAAAGCATAAGGGTGCTAAATAAAGTATGTCATTGTAGCATTCAAATGAATGCTGTAAAAAATTATATTATGTATTGAAAGTAGATAAATAAAACAGATTTTGTAAAAATGTTTGTTATCCTGAACTGTAAATACTGTTTAACAATAATCACCCTTTATTGGTAAAAAAAGAGCTAGACCGGTAAAAATGTTTATCTATGCCCGTCAGTTAAGAACTTCTTAACGCACTCATTTTCGGTGTGTTAAGGAGTTTATTACCACACTCGTTTTTCTTATCGCACTGCTTTTCAACCAATCAAATTAAGTTAATGACAGTAGCATTAAATATATTAATATGTCAATTTTTTTTACAACCGCCATCTCGATGTGTCGCCATGTAGTTGCAATGCTCTGATTTTCTCTACAAGTCATGAAAAATGTCAAATTTAAGTACCGTTTATTTTCACTTTTTAGGGGCGTAGATAAAAATTTCTACGATGTAAGTGGGATATAAGCTTTATTAACGTAAGCATGCGAAATTTGCCCAAAGAGTACGAAGCACGAGTTGGGCAATCGCAAAAGGCTTGTTATTATCCATTGCTATGAAAACGCAGTTGAAACTTTTACAGGCTTGTTATACGTTGCTATGAAAACATAGTTGCTTTAAAAAAATGCAACTAGATTTTCGTCATAAGAATTACCAAAATTTATTAGTTTGTTCTATCTTGGATGGAAATAACTTCAGGATAACATTACATTATTCGAACGGTCTTATAATGTAATATGCTACGAAATTTGAGAATCAAGTAAACATAAACAAATATCATACTTGTAGCAAGGCATTGTGATCAGTTTGCCTCGAGACGTGTTCCCACTTACTGTTCATCATCACCATGCTTGACGGCATACCAGTTCCATGGATCCATGTCATGAAATACATAAATGACCATCATAATCGTTTTTCTTAACTCAACAAAAATTATTTCCATATTTCACTGATTCTTTGGTCCATGTATGATTATTTTGTAAGTTTTGTAAATAATTTTATCTTCTCCATCTCTTGTCATAAAAGTGAGTGATTTTCAGTCTATTCAAGAATCAAAATAAAAAATTCAATCAGAATTGCCTCTTCTCCCAGGAGAATCTTTTTAGAAAACATTTTAATCACAAAATGTTTTTTTTTATTTTCGTGACATTAGATTAAGCGGTACATTCAATTTTTAACAATTTACTATATCTCCATTATATCATTTCAAAGAATTCAGTATATGGGAACCCTGCAAGAATTAGGAGCTTCAAGGAAAACTTCAGTAGCAGTTTTAATAACTTTTTTATAAATATTTGTTTTGCATTTTGTACAGGCTTACTTACTAGATAGGGAATAACAGACTGTATCTATTTAAAAAATAAATTTGCTAATTTAAACAATGTTTCATTTCATTAAATATTACCGTCTTAGCATCTGTAACTTGGTATGAAAGTATAGTAAGCAGCTTTTTTATAACAAATGTTGATAATTATCGGAAGCAATTCTTGGTTATTGATTTTTTTCCACGTATACAAACTTTTGTATGTGACCCCAAAAATAGTAATCGAGCTGGGTTAAGTTGGAGAATCGCTCTGGATAAACGTACAGTCCTCCTCGGCTGATTTAGCAGTTGGATATAATGAGTCTGATTGAGAAAATCAAGCACTCTGCGGTGGTGCTCAATCTCGCAGATAATAATAATAGTGCTGCTTTTATTACACTGTACGTGACAATGTCCGGCTAATCGTGTAAGGTTTGCTTAATTTAGCTTAAGAGCCTATTGAAATTACACTGTGTGTTTTCCAAAGGGTAATGTGGCAACCTAATGTGAATAGAGGGGAGAACGCAGAACGAAGTGCTGGGCTGGGTGGACAAATAATTTGGGAATCCAGAACTGGAGAGTGAACTTGAAAGATAAAAAAGAGTGGCGATCGATGGTTGAAGAAATTAGGAAGTCGTAGAACAAAATGTAGAAGGAAGATAAAAGTATTGAGTGAACTGATTTATAGAGCTTTTCTGTTAGAAATTGTGACATTCTACTGGGAATATTCAATAAATTGTACCGGTGCCTTACGGGACCGGGTAACTCGTGGATAATTGAAAAACATGGATAATCCAAATTCCTTTTATTTCACACAACAAGCTTTATATTATACATATTATGACATAAAATAAATACTTTTTATTTCATAAAACAAACTACCTATGTATATACGCAATATAACAAACCAAATACATACATAAAATGTAGGAAGGGATTTTGCGATTATGCATGATCGCCCAATCACGTGGCTTTGCCAAAAAACATAAAATGTTGTAACACCTAATTATTTAAAACCTTACCCTTATACTTATCACAATAATAATTTACCATTGCTTCAAGTGTCTCTTGCCAAGAGTGACAATTTATGCAGTTATCTAGGCGCCAAAGCTATTATCCCTCACTTGGATAGCATTCGCCCTGGGCAGATACAACTGAAACTTAGATAGGGCGCTACAAATATATAAACCACATGTGAATAGTAATACCGCATTCAGCAAAAATATAATTACTCTAAATACGAGACGAACACATAGCATAACGACAAAAACAAAATAATGTGTCAGGTAGTGAATGCAATAAAGAACCAAAATTTCAAAACCGGTATTTCGATATTTTAAAAATAAAATACCGGAATACCGGTATTACCTTAAAATGGTCTATTTAACACAAAAAAGTCATACATTCAAAAAATCAAAAACAAAATTTATTGTTCATCAACTTAAGTCTGGGATACACATAGGCAGGACAGGAGATCGGTAGTACATGTGTAAGACAGGAATAGACATCGCTTTAGCAACCGCTCGGTACAGTCAGTCCAACAGAAAATTGGAATAACGAAAATAGGCAAATATAGTCTTAAAATAAAGAAAAACATTGGCGAGTATGCTCACATATTTTATTTGGCAGTTAATTAAAATTCGAACATACAATTTGTGTATGAATAATGCAAAAGATTTTCGTTAAAATTTACCAATTTTCAACTTTGTTTATTTTAACAACAGTGAAAATATGGTGAATAAAATAGGTATGGGCATATTCTACCGACCCTCAGCTTTCTTTTAAACCGAAATTCATGTCTATAACTAATACAGTTTTTGAGCGGGACTCTCTCAGGAACGAGTAGAACGCTTCTCGGGTGTTCGAATACCGCAGCCTCAAATAAAATATGTAGGACGTGTAATCGAGTAAGTAAACAAGTACATAACATAACAATATTTTAAAATAGATTAACAAATTTAGAATTTAGGTACAAAAATACAACAAATCACAAACTCTTGAAACAAAATAAATTATAAAGATACCGAAATACCGGTATTTTTCTTATCAATACCGGTACCAAGAATATGCCCGGTATTGCATTCACCAGTGTCAGGTGACAGTTTCGTTCTGTTGTCAGTGAGTTGCAATTTCTTTAAACATGGATACACTGTAGGACAACGTACCATCGCGATAGACAGTTACTGTAATACTGTTTGCCACAAACAACTTCAAATAAATAGCATTTGTTTACTTACAATATGTGTTTTAAAATACACCATGAACGCCATAGATTAGAGACTTATGAACGCTGCCGCACCCAGTATAACATACCATATAAGGTTTTTTTTGGAGTATGCTTCCAAAGTGCCAGCTACTTCGAAAAGACGATTTTGTGTTAATTCATTATCATGGAATGTAATTATTACAGAATCAGTTTTGGGGATGGTGAACGTCACTAGACAAGCTGACCTTACACCAAAAGCAAGAAATTTGTATAAAACTGTTATAGGAACCAGAAAATTGGTTTCAGCGTATCGGGGAAAAGGGAGGACCATGAAAGATAGGTTGAAGCGTCTGGCGAATTATGTAAGTCAAGGGCACTGGGAAGGGCTGAATGAGCTGGAGTAAATATAAAAGGAGGATTTCGTTGGATGACAAAATTCTTGCACTGGCAATTTTTAAGAAGATTGCAACAGCGTACAGATTTCTTGCTAGCTTATTCAGTCTTCTCAGTGTAGAAACAATAAGAAAAACCATCAGGCACATTCCTATAAATCCCGGTATTTGTGAAAGTATTTTCGCAAGTTTACAGAGAAAAGTTTCGCAAATGAATAATATACAAGAGAAAAGCTGTATATTATTATTTGACGAAATGTCGATACAACCGAATTTAAATTATTCCAGATATTTAGATTCCGTAGAAGGTTTTGCAGATAATGTGATTTATAGGAAGTGCGAAATAGCTGATTATGTGACATTATGGATGTTGAAAAGTGTATCAGTGTCATAATCATGGAAACAGCCAATTGTCTATACATTTTCTAAAGATGGCGAATCATGGCAAGAGATCATGAGAATGTATAAAGTCATCATTAGAAAATGCCAGGCAATTGGCCTGAATGTTGTGGCTTCTGTATGCGACCAAGGGGCTGCCAGCTCTAAAGTCATCCGTGAATTAATTAAAGAAACAAAGGCAGATGCATTTCGACGAGGTGAGGAGGAACGTCATGATGTGATTCGAATAGATAATTCTACAATTGTTCCTTTATTTGATCCTCCTCATCATTTGAAGTGTATCAGGAACAACCTCTTGACGAAAAATTTAAATTTCACCACTGATGGAATTCAGCGAACAACCAAGTGGTCGCATATAGAAGATGCCTATTTCATAGACAAAAGTAGTGGAAACTTGCATGCCATGCTTTCTCTTACGGATACCATCACGTTGTCCCGAACAAAATTAAAAAGATGAAAGTTTCCAAGGCAACGCAAGTTTTCAGTACTTCTGTTACATCTGTTATGTCACTGATGGGGCGTGATGGCTCAAAAAGCCTTTGTGGTCAGAGGCAAATGCCGCGAGAAGGTGAGGATACTGCAGCGTTATTACATTTTTTTGACAAATTGTTTGATAGTGTCAATGGAGGAACTGGTAGTAGAAAGAGAATTAAATTACTCAGGGCAAAAACTGCCACTACTGGTAAATGTCCACAAAGTTCCTCTGGTGGGATAAGGCAATTGGCATTATTGGGAAAATGAGTTTTATAAAAAGAACCCCCCACGACAGGGCAAAATCAGAGGTTCTTAAAAATTGGGTGTTGACATTGCGAGTCTTTAAGCTCTTGCGGCAAAATTTAAGGAAGCTTGGCTTCACCAAGTTTGCCACAAGAGCTTTTAACCAAGATGCTGTCAACAATTTTTTTGGTTTTTGAGCCTTATTATAAGAGCCTGATGGTTAACAATTTAACTAAAGTTCATTCCCGTAATGCCAATTGCGAACGTGACGAAACCTCAGGCCTCCTTGTCACTATCAAACAATTTGTGGTTCAAACAATACCGCCACAGGATCCTCAACCACTCGAGGAAGATATGCTGTCTGTACCTGAGGAAATTGTGGACAAGGAGATGGTGGAACCCTTGCAAATTTATGTAATAAATTATTTGGCTGGCTACGTAACAAAACGGCTATTACCAAAGACTCGCTTGTGCGAAACCTGCTCAAATAATTTGTTACATAGAAGTTCTCCAGATGAGCAACACCATTTTGTGGCAATTCGGGACATAGGAAATCGTTTAAATTATTGTAATGAAAATTTTGTAAAATCCTTGATAAAAATTATTAACATAACCGATTTCCTACTGCCCCAAATCGCACACAAGAGAGGTCTTGGAAAATCTGCTATTAATTTGTTAAGTAATTGTAATTTATTTAATTTCGAACATTGTGACCACAGTGATGAAATCATTAGTGGCACAATTGAAAGTTTTTCCATTTTTTTGATATTTAATTATTTTAATAATATCAACAAATTAATAACGGGCAAAGAAAGTGCTCCCCAAAATCAGAATACGCTGCAACAACTAGCCATAGCATGTAGCTTGAAAAAAAACGCTTTTAAATTTTGTATTTGTCCAGGGATTTATATTATTTCTGTCTAATGATCTCAAAATATTTTGTTCACCTCATATAAAAATAAAAATGTATCTTCATCCTTTGTCAGTTTCTTTTTTCCTACCCCATAAATATAATAGATTACATACATTTACTAATTATTACTATTATTTGTGTTTTGATGTTTGTAAAAACATTTATTTTTCGAGAAAAAAATGTTTTAACAAATTTTGAAATAAAGTGATAATTAGGAAAATATAAAATGCAGGTGAAACTAGATAAGGGGGATTTAAAATTGCCGCCTCTAATTAGTTCGCCCTCCGTTTACAGGTGGCGCAACATCATAACGATTTTCATAAGGATGTGGATATAGTCCCGTACGTGGGACCCGAAAATTAAATTTCAAGTTCCGCACTCATGTGTGTTAATCTACCTATGGGATCAGCTCCTTAAGTGCATCGTTGGATGCAAACGCAACCAGCAGCGTCGGTGGTAGGTAGGTATCGCATGGAACTGGTAGTTTGGTATTCTCTGGCCGGGTGGGATCGGCTCCCGTAGAGGTTACTTTTTTCTCTCTTGTTTTTACGTTGTCTTTTTTGCAAAAAATGCGTGTGTCTGGTGGGGCGTCGGCTAAAGGGTCTGTTTAAAATGCGCGTGCCAGGTCTGATGTGTTCTGTCGGCAAAATTCCGCCCGTGCGGGACTTGAAATTTAATTTTCGGGTCCCACGTACAGGACTATATCCACGTCAGATTGTTTTCTATAAATATCCTGTTACTGTGTTCGTGTTCACTTCAATCGTTCGACCACGAAGTTTTAGATAAGCTTTTTCTGTGACTTTTTACTTTTTTTTTATAATCATGGATAGTAAAAGTACTATAATTCTCACCAAAAAAATTGTTGTAAAAACACTGGTAATTTTTTATTTTCAGATCAGCTAGACCATTTATTAAAAGATTGGGTGCAATTTCAACAGTTGCGATTAGAAAACCGCCAAACGATGAATAAATTTGATGTACAACTGAATACTGATCCTAGAGAAGACTACATCTCCGCTGTTATGACGGTTTTTGATGAATATATTTTATTCAGACCGTATGATAATAACATATTACCTACAGCGTTGATGGAAACCCATATCAGCGGCTGCAGAGTATCCAATAGAGTAGATTGCTCACAATAACTTTGGAGCTTCACGAGCCGTTTAAGGTAAAATTTTTGTCGGAGGAACAAAGAGAACGGGGTCTAGCCCTCATTAGACGTACGGTAAGGTACCTATAATGAAACTAACCAATTTATGTGTTATAATAATTTATGTGTTATAATAATAATTGTCATACCTATTTCTTTTTGTAGAGACGAGAGCAGTTCGGAAGAAGAAAGCACCCAGTAAAATGTAAATTAATTCGAGTGTAAATTTAAAATACTTTCCTATTAAACGATAAAATATATAATTTTGCATTTATTAACCTACAATTTTTGCATACTTACGTATGAATTGTCGATGTATTAGAGCTAGTACATAGTTTTAAATAACAAATTACCTACAGCGTTGATGGAAACCTATTTCAGCGGCTGCAGAGCATCCAATAGTAGATTGCTCACAATAACTTTGGAGCTTCACGAGCCGTTTAAGGTACCTATAATGAAATTAACCAATTTATAATTATATTATTGTGTTATAATAATTGTCATATTTCTTTTTGTAGAGACGAGAGCAGTTCGGAAGAAGAACGCACCCAGTAAAATGTAAATTAACACGAGTGTAAATTTAAAATACTTTCCTATTAAACGATAAAATATATAATTTTGCATTTATTAACCTATGTAACAAGTTTTCTTTCTTGCTTCTGTTTTTTTTTCTTCAGGGGTGTGGGTGATCGAAGAGAAATACTCATCTACGCGAACTACACAAACTTTAATGACTTTCATAAAACAAACATAAACGTAAATATGTGAGGTTTAAAAGATAATTTTACAAAACATAAGTAAGATGTAAAAAAATGACAGCGAGCCTCACTCGACGGTCGACGGCCCGTTGAGCTATATTCTACTGGACGCCTAACAACTCAGGCACCATCTCGAGCTGCGCGCGCCGTGGAAATAGGGGTGGTTGTTACATCCTCCCCCTTTGGATTCCTGAACCGTCCCGGTAGGAATCCAACTGAAGAAGGATCAGCACAACAGGGCATCTTACACGCCTTGGGATGACGACGGCCCCGTAGTGAATAAGGGTGCACCTGACTGGGCTCTTCTTCTGGTGCAGAATTCGCCTGTGGAGACTCTTCTTCTTGAATTATAGGGTCCGTTGGTTGAGCCCGCTCTTTCGACTTCTTCGGACGGCCCCTTTTCCGTATGGGATAGATAGGAGTAGGATCGTCTTCCTCTACATTCTGCACAAATGGCCGTAGCGAGGAAACATGATAGGTGCCCAATGGTACTTCTGGTGCACTGGTAGAAGCTATTTGATAAGATGTTGGAGACACCTTCTTAATGATAATGTATGGGCCATCACGACGAGGTGTAAACTTAGAGGTGACCATATTTCCCGCATTACTTAATACATAAGAGTCTACTAACACCTTGGAACCGATTTCATAATCTTCGATAGAACGGTACCGTGTGTCGGCATATCGTTTACTACGCTCTTGCTGAACTTCAATGTTTTCGCGAGCGCGGGTAAGAGTTTCGTTCATTTGTTTTAAATAGTTCGTGGTGTCTGAGATCACATTTTCATTTTCGAGCACGGCACGAAGGTCTCTGTGTCCGTCTCCCGGTGTCCTCATTTCTCGAGCGAAACACAGGAACGAAGGAGTAAACCCGGTACTGAGATTATTAGAACTGTTCATAGCGAACCGCACTGCTGGTAAAGAGTCTTTCCAACTACAATGGTCTTTGCCCACAATAATGGACAGCTGGATTTTAAGGTCTCTATTCCGGCGTTCTTCTGGATTCGAAGCAGGGTGGTAAACAGGAATGAGGTTTTGTTTAAATCCGAAAACGTACGCGACTTGTTGCAGAATGTCAGAAACGAACTGAGTTCCGTTGTCACTCACAACGCGACGCGGAGTTCCGTAGCGCAAGAACACCTCATCAATTAAACACTGAGCACACGCATCGGCGGTGGCTTGTTTTAGAGCAAATAGTTCTATCCACCTGGTAACAGTTTCCTCAACAGCGAAAACCCACTTTTCACCGGTCGGAGCTTCCGGAAGTGGACCGAACAAATCTATAGCCAGGGTTTCAAAACGTTGTGAAGGTACAGGCGTTTGAAGCAAGCCGGCAGGTTTAAGAGTACTGGGTTTGTATTTCTGACATTGAACACATCTTCTCGTATGTGCTGTAATGTCTCGACGCATGGTCGGCCAGTAATACTTGGACACAATTCGTCTATAGGTTTTATCAAAACCGTAGTGACCAGCCATGGGGTCATCATGATGCTCACGTAAAATTTCATTGACTTGGGTTGTAGGGATAACTAACTGGGCCTCCTCAGAATCACTCTCATCACAATACCTATAAAGTACCCCATTCATGATAACATATCCACGATCCGTGAATCTACTAAAGTCCAAACTGTCGGGCTCTGGGTTTTCCAGGCACTCAATGATCTTGCGAATCTCAGGATCATCCAATTGCGCACTTCTAGTCTCTGTAGCGGTTTTACTTGGCAACACTATAGAGACAGTACTTATGTCAAGAGCAGCAACGGCATCTACAGGAGGACGCGACAACATGTCAGCGACCACGTTACTACGACCGGGTAAATATTCTATTCTGAAGTCCAAATCTTGTAGGATTAGTGCCCACCTCGCAAGGCGTCCGCTGGGCGAACGAAGGCTAAGTAGCCAACGTAAGGGTTGATGGTCACTTCTTATAATTACTGGTGACCCTTCGAGATACCCTCGAAACTTCTGAGCTGCATAAACTACTGCTAATGCCTCTCGCTCGGTAGTGCTGTAGTTACACTCCGCCGAGAGGAGTAAACGGCTGGCGTACTCCACTGGTCGTTCGTTTTCTCCCTCCCCCTGGAGTAAGCATGCACCAATTGCATATGAACTGGCATCCGTTTTTAAGACATAGGGCTGAGAGGAGTCAGCTTGTACCAGAATTGGAGCTGTGGTAAGAAGCTTCTTCAAGGTGTCATACGATTCTTGTTGATCCTTGCCCCAAAACCATGTGATTCTCTTTTTGGTTAGGGAAGTCAGAGGCTTAGCCACTGCCGCAAAGTTGGGAACGAATCGTCGGAACCAACTACATGTTTGTAAAAATGATTGTAATTCCTTGACGGTTTTGGGTGCCGGACGTTCGGAGATAGCCGCGATCTTATCAGGATCGGCTGTGATTCCAGTCGACGATATCAAGTGCCCCAAATACCGCACTTGGGCACACGCGAATGAACATTTCGCTCGATTAACTTTTAGTCTGAAATACACCAGACGTTCAAAAACAGTCTTTAAGTCATTTAAATGTTCATCAAGGCTGCCGGAAATAACAATTAGATCGTCTAAATATGCCAACACGAGCACATCGCGTAATCCAGCACGAAAACGGTCTATCATACGCTGAAATGATGCCGGTGCGTTACGCAACCCGAAGGGCATTCTGGTGAAACGATAAATGCCGAACGGAGTAATGAAAGCTGTCTTATCACGATCTTGGGGACGAACCGAAATTTGCCAGTAGCCGCAACGCAAATCCAAAGTGGACATAAATAAACTCGGTTTAGCTGCGTGTAAAAGGTCATCTAATCTAGGCAACGGATAACAGTCGGGCACGGTCACACTATTTAAGCGTCGATAGTCAATACAAACACGAAAAGTTCCATCGCGTTTTGGGACTAACACCACTGGCGCTGCGTAAGCGCTCTCGCACTCTTCTACGACGCCAGTATCCAGCATTCGATTAACTTCCTTCTCTAGAGCATCTCTCTTTACCGGAGAAAGTCTATAGGGTGGAACTGAAATTGGTTTATCGTCAGTGAGCTGTATGCAATGCTCAGCAAACGGTGTTGGCTCGGTTGGTTCGGTGAATAGATCATGATAGGTCGTTAACAATTCGTTGAAAGCATCACGATCAGATGACGCGAGACAATCGCCCTCATTTTGTCGTAACTCAACATTCAAAAGATTTACAGAGGCATCTAACTTGGAGCATTCTTGCACAAACTCAAAATGATTGAGAGGCGAATCGGGAAAATGGTAAACCATGTTACCCATATCCATGATGATTTTGGAATTTTTAATGAAATCTATGCCCAGAAGAGTTTTATTTCGAGTGTGTTCTGGCACAGCAATGAAAGTAACGGGAATGAATCGGTTATGTAGAATAACATCAACATTGAATTCCAATGCGTCTACCTGACGAGGCAGACCATCTGCTAAGAACATGGTGGCATGTAAAGAAGAGAATGGCACACCCATGGCTAATAAATGGTCGTACAACCGACGACCAGCAATTGAACGTTTTGCGCCTGTATCTACATATGCGTATCCTGCTAGATTTCCTACTTGAATAGGCAAAAGAGGTCTAGCACTATTTGATTCAATTTCTGAAGTCAGAATTTCCAACGATGAAACATTGGCAGTGTTCTGTGCTTTAGGGTTGCAGTTAGGGCAAGTGGAGCGAAGAAAACCTGGAGTCTTGCATCCGTAGCACGAAATAGATATTGGCGGCGGTGTCGCAATAGTCGTTGGTTTTATTGGTGTGCTCTGGGTAGCAGCGGACGGAGCGACGTCCTTACGCGGCGCGAGTCGTGCGGGAGCACCAACATTATTGTCTTTAGCGGTCAACTTCGCGACAAGTTTACGGCATTCTGTCTTGGTATGCCCAAGATACTTACAGTACTGGCACCTTACTGACGCTTGCGCAGAATTTGGTTCCCTTTTCGCGTCAATCACACACCGATCAAAAGTTTCTTCCGCTAAACGGGATTCCGTTAAAAGTTCGGTAAAAGTGTTTACTTTCACGCGTGGTACCTTTTCACGAATACACTTATGCAACAAACCGTACACCATGTCCAATTGTACAGCTTCAGTGTGCGTACCTGGGGGTAATTTTGAAAGTATCGCACGAGCCTGACAAACGAAAACATCCGTAGGAGTATTAAAGTCTTGCTCTTTAGCGAAGAGGTCGCGATACACTTGGTACGACGGCTTTTGTGGACCAAAAGTGGTTCTCAAAAGGGTTAAAGCGTCAATCCACGTGTTAAGGGTTGATTTTACACCAAGAAACCACGAGGAAGCAAATCCATCTAACAGCATGGGCAGACCTTTGAGAGCGTTCTCATCGGTAATCTGTACACAGTCTTTGTACACAAGAATGGCGTCAATGAACGCGTTAAGGTCCGAATCTTTTGAACCATTAAATCTCGAAGCGCATTTTGAAAAATTACCGCTCACGGGAACCGGTTGAGGCTGCTGATTAGCAACGGTTAGCCTTGCAAGCAGTGCTTGAAATTGTTGTTCAGTTAATGTAACATTCGTCATGTCCGTAGATTGCGTAGCACGGTTGCGCAACCAATAGGTATGTCCTCCACGGTTTTCCGTGATTGGTTACGGAAAAGAGAAAAATAAAAGAAAATACACTCACCCACGTTCCAGTAAAAGAGCATAAATGTTACCAAAATGCAGAGTTGATGTCTTCAACAACCGCTTAAAAGTTCGTTAAACACGAAGAAACTCAGTCTCACAAAATGTTCAAAGCAAACTTAAACGATGTACAAAGTGACGTAGAGTCTCTGTTGCACAGAAAACTTTGCAAAATTTCAAGAAACACAACGGTACGATGCACACAGTGACGCGACGTCTCAAACATGCACGTTTTGAAATCCGTTATGAAAACACTGATTAGAAGTAGCCTTTAAAACCAAACGCCCACGCGCGGTGAGAAAATTCAACCGAGAAAAGTACGCGTGCACGAACGAATAAAATGTTTTTACACTGAACTTCCGCAGATTAGGTATGCAATCGCGAGAAAAAAATAATCTCTTCGGCCACTCGCTTGGGCGCCACTTGTAACAAGTTTTCTTTCTTGCTTCTGTTTTTTTTTCTTCAGGGGTGTGGGTGATCGAAGAGAAATACTCATCTACGCGAACTACACAAACTTTAATGACTTTCATAAAACAAACATAAACGTAAATATGTGAGGTTTAAACACAGATTTAAAAATATATATAGATATCTGGTTAGCATCAGAAACAGACTTGGGTATACAGGCCGCCATAATGGCCGCCATGTTGAGTTCCCTTTTGATTGGTTGCCGCCGACCAATAACACAGCTATTGCTTTCCACTTTCATTGGAGGATTAACTTCACGCGCCAACGAAATTGAATGGAATGAAGCCACGCATATTTCCAAAAAAATTATCAAGTTAAATATTATTATGTAGTATGAAATAATGCAAACAGTTAATGGTAACAATTTTATAAGTATAATAGTGAAAAAATTATCAGTATTTTTAACCATTTATCTTAGAGTATAGCAATAGCACTAAATTTATTTATGTAAATAAGATCATTTGAGATTGAGGCTACTGATGATTAGATACTGGCCAAAAACAATTTAGCTTACATATGAAAAGTTATATTTCTCCCGGTATTCTTATGAGCATTTTTGCAGCCCAATACAAAACAATGGACCATGATGAAAAAATAATGAAAATAAACTTTTGAAATGCACCCCGTCAACCACTGCTAATTATGTTTTGTAATAAAATGTATCTGCACAATGAAATTAATAAAATCTATATAATATTAAGCACCAAGTTTAATTTGTTAAAACTATAGAATTGTACACAAACGACGAACGTCAAATCAAAACTGGGTCACAAAAGACAATTGACATTATTTGACAAACAGTTACGACACAACAATATTGAGTTTCCCACTAGGCACTAGACAAAAATCACTAAAAAGGAGATCATCATGGCGGACAATATACCCAAACCATTTTATTATATCCCCACTACCGCATGTTGGATATCCAGATTCTTTTAGGAAATCCGTGGGTTTAAAAGATAATTTTACAAAACATAAGTAAGATGTAAAAAAATGACAGCGAGCCTCACTCGACGGTCGACGGCCCGTTGAGCTATATTCTACTGGACGCCTAACAACTCAGGCACCATCTCGAGCTGCGCGCGCCGTGGAAATAGGGGTGGTTGTTACACCTACAATTTTTGCATACTTACGTATGAATTGTCGATGTATTAGAGCTAGTACATAGTTTTAAATAAAATCTTTTATGAAGATAAAAAATTAAAAAAAAACATGAAACATGAAATTTCCATTGAAATAAAATATAATTGATATCAGTGGAAATTTCCAGCAGTCTGCCAATATAAATAACTATTAAATTTGCTTAAATGACGGGAGAGAACACAGGGTGTTCATGGAATCATTCTACAATGGCTAACTTTTTTATTTGAAATCGGAGAAAGTTCGTTAAATGGACAAAGTTTAATAATTTCTCGAGAAGAATTTGGTGGTGATGGCAGAAAAACAATTGAGCATCGCGTTCTTGAGATATCGCTATCAACTTCCTTTACTTAAATGGAACGACCACCTTTCGATTGCATTGTTACGCTCCATTAGCTCTCAAAACAAGGATATATAAGTACGCAAAAGAAAGGGACCCGTTTGGGGAATTGCCACAGCTTTGAGGACAAAATTAATGAAACTGTGACACACGCGACTAGAGTCGGAGAGTGGGGTGGGTAGTAACTCCAGCACTCAAAATAATCGGTAAAGGGCGCCACGTGATTTAGGCGTCTCACAGATTAATACAAAATCTACGGTATAATCACGAAAACGGTAGCGAGAATATAAACAATGGCAGTTCGAAAAATTATCAAGTAACACATAAGAACAAAGAGCAGGTTAACTGAACAAGCAAGATAAGCTGTTACTGTAAGCACTAAATAAAGCAGTTAAACAAAAAAAAAACAATACGCACAATCAAGCAAAAATAAATCCCTTTCTAAGGTACCATAGAGCGGGCGTACAGGTAAATTTCTTTTGAAGGAGGAAACTAAATATGATTGAACACAAAAATAATGCCTAGAGATTGCGGTGAAACCAGGCGCTAGCAAAGAGTACAACAATATTATATAAGTACTTCAGTCAATAAACATCAAAATACAGTTCTAAATGAACGAAAAATATGATGGCACCACACGAAAATAGATATAGTAACTGGCTTATCTGTACTGCTATCCGGTGAGCCTGGATGGGCGGCGACCTACGGATGCCCTCTGCGGCAAATTAAATCGAATTAAGGCTCCGGCAGTGTTTGCAGGTAGCAAAGTGAAGCCTAAAAATAAGGAAATCGCTACAGACCAGAACCTCAAGAAAAATAAATAATCACTATACCTTAGGTGGTGGGCGGCTTCGACTGTGAATCTTAGTATAAGTATTACGAATGGGTAACTACAATATCCCGAAAGGCGGTGAACAAATTCCGGATACACAATATTAGTACATTAGCATCTAATTTAACAAAAATAAGAATCACGGAAGGATCCTGCGACGATCCCATTCCACTATCTCGTATCTCTCAAATCACCGCTGAGATCCGTGTCGAGAGGTGGGGCACAATATTCGCGCAAAATCACAAATCAAAAAGATTGCTACAGCATCATCGCATTTAAAATCCAAAAATACACAAAAACTTATAAGTAGAGGCCGGACTTTTAGGACCTTGAAAGTTGCAAAATAGGACCCTAAAATAGGTCCTGAAACATGAAAAATAGGTCATAAAAATAGGACACATCCTAAGTCAGGACTCGAAGAAAAAAAATTTAATGAATTGGTTTATTATTATTTGCAACAAACAAAAGAGCAAATGACAAACTTTCAACAACGTTAAATTTACGCGGCTGGTAAACTAAAATAAAAAATAATCAACAAGATTACTGCAAAATAAAAAAGCAGCCTTTGACATTTTTGTAATTGCAAAGAGGAACAAACTGAAAAAATTCACATGGATAAAAAAAATTAAAGTTTGAATTTACTGCAACTATACTTAAGAATCATTTTGTCACCTTTAGTGCAGAGAATGACCTCTCCACATCACAACCTGTAATAGGCACATATATTTAAAATTGAGAAATCAATATTGGAGTTATTTACAGAATTGCCATTTGCAAATTTCTGTCATTTTCTCATAAACCGGATTTTTCAATAAAGTAGCATCCAATTTTAAGTATACTGCGTTTGCTACATCCCCAGGAACCCCAGGAGCACCTTGCAATGATTTTTTTACAATTTACCGTGATATAGCTAAGGGTGACCCAATTTCTTCAAGTTTTTTAATGCTGGATGCATAGATTAAATATTAGATGGATGGTAGTATTGAAAAATGAGCCATAATGTAGTGGGTCGTTTATGAGGTCTTTATTTTCGTTAATAATATCTTGAGCTTTTTGGATGGAAACCGATTAATCGGCTGAAAATATCGCAATCTCCTGAAATACAGTGCTACAGTATACAGTTAGTTTATAAATGAACAATGAACTCAAATCTTATTTTTTGAATATTCTCAGCATAGAAAAGTTATACAATCAGACAGCTGTAGAGTAAAGTCGCTCTCTAATGCTACCAACCAACTAAATATGTTACTGTACTGCCAGAATAGCCAACTTTAACAGACGTATGAAGAAAATTGTACATTCATTAATTTTTTTTTCAAAACTGGAGGTAAAGCGGGAAAATAAGACACTAAGTAGGAAAATATTTATGTTTAGGACACATCTAGTCAATTTTGGTCAAGGACAGTCAATTTAGGATTGTAGACCCTAAAAAAATGTGTAAAAACCTTTATTTTTACGCGAATCGTGCATATATACAACTTTTATTCATGTGCCTTTATTCTAGACCAAAAGGCATTTTACCTAGAACCCGGTCTCTACTTATAAGGTGACCCACCACCTACTGTCACCCGTTTTGGAGTTGCCGACAATTGTTCACGGAATCATTCTACAATGGCTAACTTTTTCATTTGAAATCGGAGAAAGTTCGTTAAATAGGCAAAGTTTAATCATTTCTCGAGAAGAATTTGGCGGCGATGGTAGAAAAACAATTGAGCATCGCGTCGTTGAGATATCGCTATCAACTTCCTTAACTTAAATGGAACGACCACCTTTCGATTGCATCATCGCATTTAAAATCCAAAAATACACCAAAAATTATCAGGTGACCCACCACCTACAGTCAACTGTTTTGAAGTTGCCGACAACTGTTCACGGAATCATTCTACAATGACTAACTTTTTTATTTGAAATCGGAGAAAGTTCGTTAAATGGACAAAGTTTAATAATTTCTCGAGAAGAATTTTATGGTGCTGGCAGAAAACCAATCGAGCATCGCGTCTTTGAGATATCGCCATCAACTTCCTTAACTTAAATGGAACGACCAACTTTCAATTAAAGCTCGAAAATTATAAGGTGGCCCACCTAGTCAACTGTTTTGGAGTTGCTGGCAACTGTTCACGGAATCATTCTACAATGGCTAACTTTCTTATTTTGAATCTGAATCTAAGAAAGTTCGTTAAATGGACATCATCATAAAGTCCGCAGTCCGAAGACTGGTTGGACGCGTACCTCCATCCTTTCCTATCCTGAGCTAACCTACGCATTTCCCCAAAAGTTGAACATCCTACACCCCTAACTATTTGAGAGCAATAGTCTAATCTGGGCCTACCCATACCTCTCGTTGGGTAAATTTCGCATGCGTACTTTAATAAAGCTCATATCCCACTTATATCATAAATAACTATTACAGGCTTGTTATTATCCGTTGCTATGAAAACGCAGTTCAAACTTTTACAGGCTTGTTAATACGTTGCTATGAAAACATAGTTGCTTTCAAAAATGCAATTATTAGATTTTCGCCATAAGAATTACCAAAATTTATTAGTTTATTCTGTCTTGGATGGAAATAGCTTCAGGATAACATAAAAAGTTGTACATTATTCGAATGGTCTTATAATGTAATATGCTATGAAATTTGAGAATCAAGTAAACGTAAACAAACAACATACTTGTAGCAAAGCATTGTGATCAGTTTGCCTCGAGAAGTGTTCCAACTTCAGTCTTACTGTTCATCATCACCATATTTGACGGCATACCAGTTTCATGGATCCATGTCATGAAATACATAAATGACCATCATAATCGTTTTTCCTAACTCAACAAAAATTATTTCCATATTTCACTGATTCTTTGGTCCATGTACGAGTATATTATTATTTTGTAAGTTTTGTAAATAATTTTGTCCACGACTATCTTCACTACACTACTTCTCTGTCCCTATATCCCTATGTATGCTTAAATCTTTAAAACTACGCAACGGATTTTGATGCGGTTTTTTTTAATAGATAGAGTGATTGAAGAGGAAGGTTTATATGTATAATAACATCCATTAAATAGTGGAGAAATACTTTTATTTTTGAGGTTTCTAATGTGATGTCGTAAATAATTACATTTTTTCCGCAGGCTGAACCCTACGAGATTTATCAAAATAATGTACTAAGTATTGTACACATTGAAAAGGTCTACAGAAAACTCCGCGATGGTATATGTCTATCTCTTATGGATATCCCACAATAACATTTTTTTGTCATTTACTTTTTACGACAAATAATGGCTAATTTTCGAAGCGATTTTAACCAATACAGCATTAATCCTTATCCAAATCAAAACTACTGGATCGATTTTAATCATTTTTTCAGTGAGTGACATATAGGCTATATATTTTATACCCGTGCGAAGCCGGAGCGGGCCGCTAGTATAATATACTCTATACTTGTGTTTCTTCAATCATAATTAGATACATTAATCACTGCAATGATTAATGAATATTATTCACTACACCAATAGGAACATCGCTTTGACCCTTTTTTACATTTATTTAGTAGGCCGCGATCGCGATGTGTCAGTTCAAATTGAAACGTCAAATCAGCATGGTTTGCTTTTAATTTGAAATGCATATTCTAAAAAAGAAGATATGAGTAGTGAGAGTGAAAACGAGGTTTCTGTAACAGCACCAGCAATAAAAGAAGCTGCAGAACTTGCCTCATTTGATTGATTGTCTATGTCTATCTCTTATGGATATCCCACAATAACATTTTTTTGTCATTTACTTTTTACGACAAATAATGGCTAATTTTCGAAGCGATTTTAACCAATACAGCATTAATCCTTATCCAAATCAAAACTACTGGATCGATTTTAATCATTTTTTCAGTGAGTGACATATAGGCTATATATTTTATACCCGTGCGAAGCCGGAGCGGGCCGCTAGTATAATATACTCTATACTTGTGTTTCTTCAATCATAATTAGATACATTAATCACTGCAATGATTAATGAATATTATTCACTACACCAATAGGAACATCGCTTTGACCCTTTTTTACATTTATTTAGTAGGCCGCGATCGCGATGTGTCAGTTCAAATTGAAACGTCAGATCAGCATGGTTTGCTTTTAATTTGAAATGCATATTCTAAAAAAGAAGATATGAGTAGTGAGAGTGAAAACGAGGTTTCTGTAACAGCACCAGCAATAAAAGAAGCTACAGAACTTGCCTCATTTGATTGATTGCCCAAAAAAAACAAGAAAATTATACCTGAGAGCGTATGTATGAATCTTTCTTACACTGGAGAAGGCAAATGAAGGTAAATTCTTTCTGGGAATCTGTTTTGATAGTCGTGGACAAAGTATAGTATATAACTCGTTATAATGATGCTATTATTACCTCGGATGATTACAAAACTCGCTCGTTTCACTCGCTCGTGTTGTGAACTTCATCCTCTGTAATAATACCATTCATTATAAACTCGTGTATAATATACTATTATCTTCCCCATCTCTTGTCATAAAAGTGAGTGATTTTCAGTCTATTCAAGAATCGAAATAAAAGATTCAATCAGAATTGCCTCTTCTCCCAGGAGAATCTTTTTAGAAAACATTTTAATCACAAAATGATTTTTTTTTTTATTTTAGTGACATTAGATTAAACGGTACATTCCATTTTTAACAATTTACTATATCTCCATTATATCATTTCAAAGAATTCAGTACATGGGAACCCTGCAAGAATTAGGAGCTTCAAGGAAAACTTCAGTAGCAGTTTTAATAACTTCTTTATAAATATTTGTTTTGCATTTTGTACAGGCTTACTTACTAGATAGGGAATAACAGACTGTATCTATTTAAAAAATAAATTTTCTAATTTAAACAATGTTTCATTTCATTAAATATTACCGTCTTAGCATCTGTAGCTTGGTATGAAAGTATAGTAAGAAGGTTTTTTATAACAAATGTTGATAATTATCACAAGCAATTCTTCTTGATTATTGATTTTTTCCACGTATACAAACTTTTTTATGTGACCTCAAAAATAGTAAACAAGCTGGGTTAAGTTGGAGAATCGCTCTGGATAGTAGATAAGCTATGAGACTTCTCGCTCAGAATTAACATTGATTCTCCCATAAGAGCTAAAAAACCACTTTTGTTGCAAATCCCAACCAAGTTTTGCCAATGACTTGTAGATCCCAACTAGGTTTTGCCAATTCACTTAACATACGGATCCCAACTAGGTTTCGCCAATTACTTGTGGTTTCCCATCTAGGTTTTGCCAAACTACTTTGTTTGTGGTTCCCAACTTGGTTTTGCCAATGCCTGCTATTATTCCCCCGTTTTCATTAATAATCGCGGATTAGTTCGAATCCTAACGGATCCTTTTGCTACCCGGAAGCCAGTAGTGCCGCTGGTAGGTCACACTGCCTCATGTCGGTAAGGCAGATTCCTGCAACGTCGTGGTGGAATGGTCCCAGTCCTTAAGCCTTCGCCCCGCTGGAGGGAGACCCCAAGTGGGATTCGACAGATATAAATTCAGCGCCGCCGCCCGCAATCTCAGATAACTTATCTGTGCGCGCGTGTTGGCTACAGGAGTCATCTAGCGGCCAGTTCCTGCAACTGCCAGGTTTGTACCATCAACGCCACAGCCGGCGTTCGCGTCGGCCCTTACGTCAAAGCTCTAGCTTCCACCCTGGGAAATCCGGAAAAGGTAAATAAAACACCCGCAATTTTGCATTTTATGCCTTTTTGCCCCCCAAATCGAGGTCTTACGGGAGAATCAATGTTAATAGTGGTCCCGTATCCCGGGCCTACATCCTAGTTGACGCAATTATGACGTCAGCGTCCACGCAGACGCCAGCGTTTGCACCAGCGCAACGTTAATAAAACACAAGCAATATCTTGGTCTGTCCCACTCTTTCTCGAAGGAACGATGACTAAAACACAGTTTAGTATATTATGTTGTTATACCGGCCCTAACGTTAGTGCCAAATAGGCTTTAACTCATAAGGAACGTAAGTAGCGCATGTGAGGAGAATCGGAATAAACAGTTATTTCGCCGCGATTACTATTGGTTACAGACAGCTGGCCCCTATGTATGTCAAAGCCAGCCCCCCCTCAACCCCCCTTCCGCGGTGGTTTGAGTATGGCGTAACCGAGACGGAGCAACCCTGACGTCACATGTCGGCGCTTTCGCGATACGCACCCAAACCGCCACTGCTACGTCACCCAAGATGGCCGCCACCGAGCAGCCAAGTTGGCGGCAGCGTTCAGCTTTTGTGAATGTGAGAAGGTTAAATAAAACACTGTTGCGTATTATCTTTATTGGAGCATATTACACAAAAGACCCTGTATGTCCTGACATGATGCAATTTTATTGAAAATGTTTACTGGAATATAACGCCCTGTATGTAAGTACTTGCGAAACGATTGTAACAAAGCATAATTAACCGCCTGTAGATCTAACAAACTTAGATTAGGCGTTATCTGTTTTGTTCGAGAAACATCGCGCACCAGAAAAAGTGCACAGATGAGAGAAGACGTCACGGCGTCAATGAACCGAAAATAGTTTAAAGAGTGGGTACTGGGATCGCGCGCGGGCAGTGGGAGGAGCCAAACCCCCGACCGGCCGTTCAAGAAGTTTGGTGGAAGATTTGACAAAACGAGATGTCACCGCCATTCAGTGCTGCCAGGCCTACCGTTTTTGCGGTAGATTTACCGTTTTCGTACTTCGTCTACCGCCCTACCGCAGAGCGTCAAACATCTACCGCTTTTTACATTTCCTACATTTCAAAGGTAATAAATTGCAAGTCGAGCACCCAAAGTTCGTAGGCAACTTAATTTGTGATCGAAATCGGCACTCAGCAGCATCGCGTTGCCCTCTCTGACTGAAAATAGGTACTTCTAGTAGAACCGAATCAACCCGGTCGCCTAGTAGAACAGAGCATTCGGAATTCGGTACTGCCCCGAACATTTTTCATGTGAATCACGTCACGTTCGTGTCTCGTGTGCACAGATTTAAAGCTAACTTAAAATAAACAATAAAGCGTATTGTACTGATGTTTTATCCATTTTGTAGCCTACCGTTTTTTGCTTTGAATCTACCGCTTTTTCTGGTGCACATCTACCGCTTTCAATTTTCAACGCCTGGCAGCACTGCCGGCATTCAAGAGACATTCACTCATCATCCATCCGACCGACATTCATCCTGCATTCTCATACCAGACATTCTCCGAATAACTTCCAGTATTATCTCGAGTAACTGACTAGCTGGCTTACGTCGTGTGAAGTGATTAGCTGTGCTACTATAATTAAAAGCCGTTATTTGATTATTGAAGCTGTGAGGCTATCAATAATTAAATATACGTTAGTTGGTCCGGTGTAGAGGTATAATAGGCTGATGAAGGCTAGTTCTTAAATTCTACGGGTAGCCGTGGATGTTCAAACCATAAACTCGCACAAGCCGAAAGCAGATTGAAACATGCGGTGTAAATATCATATGCTGTGAGAATAGCACGTCTGCCTTCGACCGATGCAGTGAGCGATTGAACATCCCGTCCGGTTGAATTTCGGAGCAATTATACCCCTGCTTACGTAACAATTAATGGCCATCCGATTAAGGGATCGCCGAGAGTGGCTGTTACGTATATCCCCGATTTACACATCACCTGGTTGCACACCTGTGCGGCAACGTTAACCAGATACCGAGTACACAGTATAAGTCATCCCACGGGACGACAGGCAGTTACCAGAAAACCGTCCAGGAGAGAATCGCTTGCGATACCTGGCTATCAAAACCCAGTACCGTTTGCTATTCCCTCATGTATATAATTACCGTTTAGATTTTACCGTATGGATCATATTTAATTTCATGTAAATATTTTATATACATAATTCCGTTTGACCAGTTTTAATGTACATAGCTAACTATAATAGAATCATATTTATTTGTTTCCCGTGTGTATTATTATCTCCGTAGAGCAATAGAGAACCCAGCCCTTCTTCGACTGAAGCGAAGGGTATATATCTTTCGACGAATAAGTTTTCCAACCGACCGACCGAGATGCAACAATTTGATCGTTCATAAGCGAACGACCCGAAATAATCTAGTATACAGTGTGTCCCAGGACGCACGAGGGAAAGTTCGTTGCACGATGAAATCTTATCGGACAAAGGACTATAATTAAATAACACCCCGTATGTACGCTATACAACGAGCCGACTTGCAGGGTGAATCAGTTGACGATAATTTTCAGATTAACGATGGCGGACAGCGTCCAGCCTGCAGCACATAAATATAAATTAAATAAAAAATAATAAACAGAAACCTAGTATTGAAAATGTTTACCGGAATATAATTACATAACACCCTGTATGTACTTACACAACGATGAAATTTTATCGAACAAAGTTGTATTGGACTATAATTAAATAACACCCTGTATGTACGATATACGACGAGCCGTTGCGTATTATCTTTATTGGAACATATTACACAAAAGACCCTGTATGTCCTGACATGATGCAATTTTATTGAAAATGTTTACTGGAATATAATACCCTGTATGTAAGTACTGCGAAACGATGAGATCTTATCGGACAAAGGACTATAATTAAATAACGCCCCGTATGTACGCTATACAACGGGCCAACTTGCAGGGTGAATCAGTTGACGATAATTTTCAGATTAATGATGGCGGACAGCGTCCAGCCTGCAACACATAAATATAAATTAAATAAAAAATAATAAACAGAAACCGAGACACGAACGAATATTTCGCAACGTACTAGAGTCTAAGATAGGAATAAAAAGAGGAATAGGTAGGCCCAGATTAGACTACTGCTCTCAAATAGTTGGGGATGTACGATGTTCTACTTGCAGACTAACGATAGCGTGACAAAATAAAAGCACATACCAGAATTTCGCTCCTGAAACCCTTCCAAAAACATTTGCTTCACGATGGAATAAATACGTTTCTGTTTCAAAGTTGATGAATTTACGTACCGTGCGGGGGCGGCATACTAAATTACCTGCGTGCATTTTACCTAGAAAATAACCTCTATTAGTTCGTTGCAATACATTTGTAGATATGAATCAAAAATGTCACGTCAATTTATTAGTATATGACTAGGTGGGAAACATATCAATTAACCCTGGTATTTAATAAATGTGGTTAAATAAAACACTGTTGCGTATTATCTTTATTGGACAACACAACAGACCCTGTATATCCTGACATGATGAAATTATATTGAAAATGTTTACGGGAATATAACACCCTGTATGTACCTACACAACGATGAAATTTTATCGAACACAGTTGTATTGGACTATAATTAAATAACACCCTGTATGTACGATATACGACTAGCCAACTTGCGGGGGGGGGGTGAATCTGTTGGCGATAATTTGCAGATTAACGATGGCGGACAGCGCCCAGTCTGCAATACATAAATATAAATTAAATAAAAAATAATAATAATAAAAGGGAAAAACTTTTCGATGCACGAAGGAATACTTCGCAACGTACTAGAGTCTGAGATAGAAATAAAAAGAGGGATAGGTAGGCCCAGATTAGACTACTGCTCTCAAATAGTTGGGGATGTACGATGTTCTACTTGCAGATTAACGATAGCGTGACAAAATAAAAGTACATGCCAGAATTCCGAGCCTGAAACTCTTCCAAAAACATTTGCTTCACCATGGGATAAATAAGTTTCTGTTTCAAAGTTGGTGAATTAACGTAAGTACCTGAGGATCCGTGCGGAGGCGGCATAGAAAATATCCACAATGCATTTTCCCTACAAAATAACCTCTATTAGTTAATTGCAATGCGTAGAAATGAATAAAAAAATACATCTTCAATTAGTAAGACTAGGTGAGAAACATATAAATGTAAATTATATTTTTCACCAAATTAATTCGGATATACGTCGTGTAAACATTTGACAATCCTCACTGTCCTTAGTAAGACTAGGTGAGAAACATATCAATAAACCCTGGTATTTAATAAATGTAAATTATATTTTCCACCAATTAGTTAATTGCAATATGTAGATATGAATCAAAAAATACAACTTCAATTAGTAAGACTAGGTGGGAAACATATCAGCAAACCCTGGTATTCCATAAATGTAAATTATAATTTATTATTGTCCACCAAATTCATTCGGATATACATACAACAAACATTTGACAATCCTCACTATCCGAAAATTATTATGATCGTGTATAATATTTATAAATAGGAACTTACCTGTGTCTAATTATTTCGGGGGATCACTCATGTAAAATTTTGGGCACGATATATTGCCATGTTCTACTTGTACGAGTAGATTAACGATGACGTAACAAAATAAAAGTAAATAAAAAAAACTTTCCGAGACACGAAGGAATATTTTGTCACTATAGATTGCCTCATGTAACCACTGACCACCACTAGATCGAATCTCGTGAGTTACTCTCCGAATATTCATATTAGCACATCAGTTGGTATCATTTATGAAAACTAGGTGCAGAATGTTAAAAATTTACTAATCTGGACGTTCTTTTATAACGTATTCTTGCGCAAGTTCGGCGTCTGCAAAGCCATAAATTACACATGGGAATGCTATTCTTTGATATAGGTACATGATGCAATGTGGCCAAATTAGTAGAATCGACGCGTTATTATTTTAATGAAACATAAACAATAATAAATTCATGTCCGAATTGAAAGTCTTATCAAAACAAATCATTATTTAGATTACCGAAGACACCTGTGGGTAATAAAAATGACAATTTATAATGCTGACTCAATAAATAATTTCTGTTTAGGTATTTTATGTATGTCAGATCGAAAATTAATTCTGGAACATCATGAATCAAATAATGTTAAAATACAACCAGACCGTGTACTTAAATTCGTAAGGAATGGGGTGCGAGGGGGTAAACGATTATCTATACGACAAAACCGTGTACTTAAATTCAATTAAGTTCTTCCATTGTGGGCGAATATTACACCTGCTGTATGTTGGTTACAAATAAAAGTATTGTAGCTATATATTATGTAACTGCTAGTACCTACCCTGTATAATTGCGTTTCTAAATTTAGCCCATATCATAGACTTATGTGCATACACATGTAAGAAATTGTTGGCGCACCTTGTATAAGAAATGTTCCTGGGAGTTGTTTTGCGTATTGTCACGTATATGGGAGCGATAAGGAGCTCCTAACTGGGCGACAAGAGGACGGGATTCATTCATTGAGAATCGGGCGCGGTCCAGGTTTATAATAAAATCATATCAAGTATCATAATCATTTGTTAAACTTTTGTGCCGAATATATTTTTTGGGAACTTTACGTAGTGTGGTTTTAGTACCTTCTTACACACGCCCGACGTCAACGTCCACGGGGCGTTCAGTGCAGCGACAAGTTTAGACAAGGCTTAAAGCCCGCGTGGACGTTGACGTCGGGCGCTGACGTCACGTTGCAATGGCGGCCATCTTGTTCTTGTCTTCTGATTGGTCCAGCGGTTGGGAACAAAAGTTGTGTCAATCATGTAATGCGATTCCAGAGGGGCACATAGCATGGTACATATAGGACACTTGTGTTTTATCTGCTCGTATATACAAAGCCTTTGTGTTACATCTGTTAGTACATACAGGTGTATACACCTGTATACATATACAATGTGTTACAAAAGTCCGCTTGGTAATATTGCAGATTCTAGTACACAGGGCAAGAGCCCTCTCAGCGTAATGGCAAAACCTAGTTGGGAGCCGCAAGTAATTGGCAAAACCTAGTTGGGAACAGCAAGTAAAGTGCGTTGGCAAAACCTAGGTGGGATCTGAAGGTAATTGGTAAAACCTAGCTGGGAACCGCAAGTAAAGCGCATTGGCAAAACCGCAGATCCGGTTTGGCTGGAAGTGGCATCTCAACCCATGACGTCAGTCGACCATAAGGGAATAAGAGTGGCGGAGCGGTATGATGGTGATCTACGTTTGACCGAAACAGGGCTTACGGGTGGGCGTTCATTTTGCGATGAAATAACTGTTTATTGCGATTCTCCTCGTCGAGTCCTATAATTTGATACCCCACATGACATTGTTTTACCTCCATTATGGGTTAACGCCGTGATGGTGTCCTACATTTGTCCGAAACAGGGCTTACGGGTGGGCGGCCATTTTTCGGCAAGGTAACTGTTTATTCCGATACTCCTCGTCGAGTCTTTTAATTTGATACCCCACATGACATAATTTTACTACTCTTATGGGTTAACGCCCATTTATCATGAACGTTCATCCCGACGGTGGCGTCTGCTGTTGGTGACAACTCTAATATATTATTTCGGCGCCCCTACTTTGTCTCATATGAAAACTTTTGAAAATTATTATAATGTTCTAGAATTTTCGATTTGAAATGCATAAATATATCTAAATAGGCATAAATAGGCATTATTATATGGAAGGGTGAATCCCAGACCACCTAAAGCCCAACACGTAAGTCTGTCCATGTGCTATAACTCATAAAATTGAAAACACAAGAATAGCGCTATTTAGTAATTACCGTAGCCCACGGTGGTAAATGAATGTTAATTACACTTCGTGCGTGGTCAAGCGAAATGTCCGCGAGTTCTTTAAATTACCATATATGGGCAGATGTTACAGAATAATTATATTGGTATACCTAATCATGTTTGTATTTGGCGATTTTTATCAAAACAAACATTAGTTCGCAAAGGAATAATATTATGAAACTGTATAGTTCATTGGGTCCTAATCACAAATTTTAAAACTTCCCACGCACATGCGAGCGACTTCTTTGACGGCTCCCTAGAATTTACCTGTATAAGAAGAAGAAAAGCACACTCATATTCAGTTATTAGTAAGTAGAAAAAATGCAATTTCGGTTTATAAAACTATGTACCCACCTAAAAAAAGTGTGGGGTACGTCGAACCAGTCTTTGGAATAAATAGAATAAATAGAATAAATAAAAAAGCATGGAGACTATTCAACACAATCTTTAAGTATCTCTCTGGGTTTGATACTAAGGTAAGTAGATAGAAGTACGTGAACGTAAGAATTTTTCTGTTTAGATTTTCGCATGCTTCATTAAGCAACAGAGATAAAGCGAGAATATTTAGTTGTATATACACATAAGACTATGCATTTCCAGATCGGTTTATAAACAATTAATTTTTATGAGGTTCTTTTGAGTTGACAAACTTAAGGTAGGTACCTACAGATACAAGTTCGGCGTCCTTATTATTTACTTTACTTTAGAGCATTGCGTGGGATGTGTATGTGTGTATAGTGGTTATTATACTAATCTCTTGGGGTCAATTTAAAAATGCAAAATAAAATATTATACACGGTAGGTACTTACTAGCAGTTACTTTTATTTGTTACAAACATACAGCAGGTATACATATATTTTATTTACATAAGATTATTCCTGCGGCTTCAGCAAACGGATCAAATTATGTTTTACAATAACTTCACCCGTCAGATATTTGACAATGTCTTCTAAGAAATGTTGTTACGTCATAGGGCAGTAAGGATTGTCGAATGTTTATATAGGACGTATATCCGAATGAATTTGATGAAAATAAAATACATTTATTGAATACCAGGGTTTTCTGACATGTTTCTTACCTAGTCATACTACTAAATTGAAGTTGCATTTTTGACTCATATCTACATGTATGTATTTGCAATGAACAGAGGCGTTCCTACCATAAGGACATTGCGTGCAAAACACGCAGGCGGCCGAATTTGGGGGCGGCCGGGCTGGTAGCCAACCAAAATTAAAATTAATAAAGAAACAGAAATAATAACAGGAACTAACGCCTTCAATAGTTTTTCCATATACAATATACTGGCATTGCTTTGCACAACAAAACGAAGCCACCGTGCGCCGCGATTTGACGGCACCTTTGCGGAATGCGGCAATGGCTTTATCAGGCGCACCGCCGCCGGTTTCAAAGATACGCCGCGAGGCGAACTACCCCAAACCCCAGTAAAATAAAATTTAAGTCAGTTTAGTTTATACACTTCCAAGAGACAGTTCGTGAATTCAGGCTCAGCCGTTATTCAGCTTCGCATTTTGTAGTTTGTAAAAGGTATGTTTCTGTTTGTGTGCATCGTAACATTTTTTGAAGTGAAACTTCTTTTGTCTCGGTAGAGTAAGTTCCTGTGTTGGCAAATGCGAGCGTCACGAAAAGTGAAACGAATGGAGGGGAGCAGTCTGAGGAAACGGGCAGAGGAGAAAGGGAATATCGAACGCCCCACTCTTTAGCCACGCTTTCTCTCATGCTTCGTGCTCTTTCGACAAGATCTGGAACAACGATTGACGCAGTATTTTGTAGATATTTAGATAGACTTCAATCTCGAACTTTTGTATCCTATTTTGGCTATCATAGACCTATCATTTCAGTTTTAAATTTGAGTGAAGACATGGAAGTTGATGAATAAAAATATATTTGAAACTCATAAATGCATACACTCCAATCATCTGTTTACCCTAAAAATTTTTCATTCCTCTATAATAACGTTGAAGTTTCACTTCTATCGCGTGTGGCGACCACGCACCCTGTTTTTTGTACGGGGCAATACACCACTAAAGTAGCGCGTCACAAACGTCAGATTTTCATTCCAAACAAAACAAAGCTATGTGCTACCTGACGTTTTAATCTAACCTGTGCAATAAAATTATAGTACTTTTCAAGTCCAACACACAAATTGAAAATAAGTTGTTTTCACTGCAAAACTTCTATAATTATAATGCAAAAATGAGCTCAAGACGTTGTAATTAACACGTGCTTTTGTTTAGGATGAAAATTTGACGTATGACGGAGTTACTTGTGCACTGTATTCTCTGATAACTGGAGATGACCGATAGAAAAACAAAAATATAATGAATGGGGGAGAGAAGTGGTGCGTCACAACCGTCAGATTTTCATTCCAAACAAAACAAAGCCACGTGCTTTCTGACGTTTTAACATAACCTCTGAAATATAATTATAGTTGTTTTCAAGTTTTTACGCGTAAGCCCAACACACAAATTGAAAATAAACTGTTTTCACTTCAAGACGTCTATAATTATATTGCAAAAACTAGTTTAAGACGTTGTAAATAATATCGATACACGTCAAATGGCACGTGCTTTTGTTTTGTTTGGAATGAAAATCTGACGTATGACGTAGGCACTTAGGTTCCCCATTATGTAGAAACTAATTTTTTTAAAATTTTCGATTAGGGCGGATTTCTTAAATGTTCACACAGGCGGCCAGAGGGTTAGGAACGCCCCTGGCAATGAACTAATATAGGTTCTCTAGTATGTTGCGAAATATTTATGCCTTCGTGCCTCGGGTATCAGAAGTAAAGCGGGAATATTTAATTGTGTATATGTGTGTAAGAAGGTACTAAAACCACACTACGTAAAGTTCCCAAAAAATATATTCGGCACAAAAGTTTAACAAATGATTATGATACTTGATATGATTTTATTATAAACCTGGACCGCGCCCGATTCTCAATGAATGAATCCCGTCCTCTTGTCGCCCAGTTAGGAGCTCCTTATCGCTCCCATACGTGACAATATGCAAAACAACTCCCAGGAACATTTCTTATACAAGGTGCGCCAACAATTTCTTACATGTGTATGCACATAAGTCTATGATATGGGCTAAATTTAGAAACGCAATTATACAGGGTAGGTACTAGCAGTTACATAATATATAGCTACAATACTTTTATTTGTAACCAACATACAGCAGGTGTAATATTCGCCCACAATGGAAGAACTTAATTGAATTTAAGTACACGGTTTTGTCGTATAGATAATCGTTTACCCCCTCGCACCCCATTCCTTACGAATTTAAGTACACGGTCTTGTTGTATTTTAACATTATTTGATTCATGATGTTCCAGAATTAATTTTCGATCTGACATACATAAAATACCTAAACAGAAATTATTTATTGAGTCAGCATTATAAATTGTCATTTTTATTACCCACAGGGTGTCTTCGGTAATCTAAATAATGATTTGTTTTGATAAGACTTTCAATTCGGACATGAATTTATTATTGTTTATGTTTCATTAAAATAATAACGCGTCGATTCTACTAATTTGGCCACATTGCATCATGTACCTATATCAAAGAATAGCATTCCCATGTGTAATTTATGGCTTTGCAGACGCCGAACTTGCGCAAGAATACGTTATAAAAGAACGTCCAGATTAGTAAATTTTTAACATTCTGCACCTAGTTTTCATAAATGATACCAACTGATGTGCTAATATGAATATTCGGAGAGTAACTCACGAGATTCGATCTAGTGGTGGTCAGTGGTTACATGAGGCAATCTATAGTGACAAAATATTCCTTCGTGTCTCGGAAAGTTTTTTTTATTTACTTTTATTTTGTTACGTCATCGTTAATCTACTCGTACAAGTAGAACATGGCAATATATCGTGCCCAAAATTTTACATGAGTGATCCCCCGAAATAATTAGACACAGGTAAGTTCCTATTTATAAATATTACACACGATCATAATAATTTTCGGATAGTGAGGATTGTCAAATGTTTGTTGTATGTATATCCGAATGAATTTGGTGGACAATAATAAATTATAATTTACATTTATGGAATACCAGGGTTTGCTGATATGTTTCCCACCTAGTCTTACTAATTGAAGTTGTATTTTTTGATTCATATCTACATATTGCAATTAACTAATTGGTGGAAAATATAATTTACATTTATTAAATACCAGGGTTTATTGATATGTTTCTCACCTAGTCTTACTAAGGACAGTGAGGATTGTCAAATGTTTACACGACGTATATCCGAATTAATTTGGTGAAAAATATAATTTACATTTATGTTTCTCACCTAGTCTTACTAATTGAAGATGTATTTTTTTATTCATTTCTACGCATTGCAATTAACTAATAGAGGTTATTTTGTAGGGAAAATGCATTGTGGATATTTTCTATGCCGCCTCCGCACGGATCCTCAGGTACTTACGTTAATTCACCAACTTTGAAACAGAAACTTATTTATCCCATGGTGAAGCAAATGTTTTTGGAAGAGTTTCAGGCTCGGAATTCTGGCATGTACTTTTATTTTGTCACGCTATCGTTAATCTGCAAGTAGAACATCGTACATCCCCAACTATTTGAGAGCAGTAGTCTAATCTGGGCCTACCTATCCCTCTTTTTATTTCTATCTCAGACTCTAGTACTGTAATGATCCCCACCCCCCAACCCCCAAATAATTAATAAAAGTAATATAAATTTTGCCCAAATCTGAATAATTTCCCATTAAAATGAATAAAACCAAAAAAACGCAAATGAACAATAAAAATCTCAAATTAAAAAACCCTAAGAGCCGCGTGATCGTCTTTACCTACGTTGTGTTTATATTAAATTAGAAGTTCGAATACAAAGAGTTGACACAAAGGGGTGAGAATGCCGGTGTTATAAATTAAAGAATGGAAGTTCTCAAAACTATTTTATTACAATTATTATTAAATGAAATAATGCCGCAAACGAATAACAGTAACGTGCATAAAACCGCCACCGCAATCCATTACCAGAGACAGGGTAAGTTGTGCTGAGGGGGAAGAGGGCGTTTCATCTCAAAACATACACTTTTGCATTCAAAACAGAAGAAATGTGTTAATGAAGGGGACAACCCAGGTCATCGGATACCGCTAATCAAGGGCCTGCACAATACAGTTCAGTGCCTTTCGCACTGCCACGCTGGAAAATGTTAGTATACAACATCAAGGCTCAATCACACGTACTCTCTGGTTGGATTATGGTGTAAATGCCATACACAATCACTAAATTACTCGGTCACGACAAAGTACATATTGCTCAAATGATGAATTTAAAATCGACAAACAAAGCTGGAATTATTGTTAATGAGTAACAAGTAAAAGCTGAATGAACATGAAATAAGCGTTAAGTTACATTATAAATTGATTAGCCGCAAATTTAAATGAGCGGATGAAGAATTAAAATGAACGAAAGAGTTAAAACTGCAATAAATTCAATAATTCATAAATTTGACATAAACAATAAGTAAATGTAAGAATTAAAGCATTGTTTGATACTACACCTAAAAATTACAAATAAAATAAAAGTTCCTACCTTGTGAAACACAGTTTAACCAATAAAATTAACAATAAATAAATTACTTAAATTACAATTCTCTGAACGCGTGAACAGTGTGCGATAGTTAAAACCAGAATGTCTTTAAAATACGTCCCCTTTTTAAGTATTGTGACAAAATTCTTCCACTCTGCCCTAGTATTTGTTTTTTCAATGCATTCTCAGCTGTGTTTACGTCTGGCTTCCACCCTCGAGGTCAGGCGATGGTGACCCCCTAGAGCTGGATCATTACAGAACGTTGCGAAATATTCCTTCCTGCATCGAAAAGTTTTTCCCTTTTATTATTATTATTTTTTATTTAATTTATATTTATGTATTGCAGACTGGGCGCTGTCCGCCATCGTTAATCTGCAAATTATCGCCAACAGATTCACCCCCCCCCCCCGCAAGTTGGCTAGTCGTATATCGTACATACAGGGTGTTATTTAATTATAGTCCAGTACAACTGTGTTCGATAAAATTTCATCGTTGTGTAGGTACATACAGGGTGTTATATTCCCGTAAACATTTTCAATATAATTTTATCATGTCAGGATATACACGGTCTGTTGTGTTGTCCAATAAAGATAATAAGCAACAGTGTTTTATTTAACCACATTTATTAAATACCAGGGTTAATTGATATGTTTCTCACCTAGTCATATACTAATAAATTGACGTGACATTTTTGATTCATATCTACAAATGTATTGCAACGAACTAATAGAGGTTATTTTCTATGTAAAATGCACGCAGGTAATTTAGTATGCCGCCCCCGCACGGTACGTAAATTCATCAACTTTGAAACAGAAACGTATTTATTCCATCGTGAAGCAAATGTTTTTGGAAGGGTTTCAGGAGCGACATTCTGGTATGTGCTTTTATTTTGTCACGCTATCGTTAGTCTGCAAGTAGAACATCGTACATCCCCAACTATTTGAGAGCAGTAGTCTAATCTGGGCCTACCTATTCCTCTTTTTATTCCTATCTTAGACTCTAGTACGTTGCGAAATATTCGTTCGTGTCTCGGTTTCTGTTTATTATTTTTTATTTAATTTATATTTATGTGTTGCAGGCTGGACGCTGTCCGCCATCATTAATCTGAAAATTATCGTCAACTGATTCACCCTGCAAGTTGGCCCGTTGTATAGCGTACATACGGGGCGTTATTTAATTATAGTCCTTTGTCCGATAAGATCTCATCGTTTCGCAGTACTTACATACAGGGTATTATATTCCAGTAAACATTTTCAATAAAATTGCATCATGTCAGGACATACAGGGTCTTTTGTGTAATATGTTCCAATAAAGATAATACGCAACGGCTCGTCGTATATCGTACATACAGGGTGTTATTTAATTATAGTCCAATACAACTTTGTTCGATAAAATTTCATCGTTGTGTAAGTACATACAGGGTGTTATGTAATTATATTCCGGTAAACATTTTCAATACTAGGTTTCTGTTTATTATTTTTTATTTAATTTATATTTATGTGCTGCAGGCTGGACGCTGTCCGCCATCGTTAATCTGAAAATTATCGTCAACTGATTCACCCTGCAAGTCGGCTCGTTGTATAGCGTACATACGGGGTGTTATTTAATTATAGTCCTTTGTCCGATAAGATTTCATCGTTTCGCAAGTACTTACATACAGGGCGTTATATTCCAGTAAACATTTTCAATAAAATTGCATCATGTCAGGACATACAGGGTCTTTTGTGTAATATGCTCCAATAAAGATACTACGCAACAGTGTTTTATTTAACCTTCTCACATTCACAAAAGCTGAACGCTGCCGCCAACTTGGCTGCTCGGTGGCGGCCATCTTGGGTGACGTAGCAGTGGCGGTTTGGGTGCGTATCGCGAAAGCGCCCACATGTGACGTCAGGGTTGCTCCGTCTCGGTTACGCCATACTCAAACCACCGCGGAAGGGGGGTTGAGGGGGGGCTGGCTTTGACATAGGGGCCAGCTGTCTGTAACCAATAGTAATCGCGGCGAAATAACTGTTTATTCCGATTCTCCTCACATGCGCTACTTACGTTCCTTATGAGTTAAAGCCTATTTGGCACTAACGTTAGGGCCGGTATAACAACATAATATACTAAACTGTGTTTTAGTCATCGTTCCTTCGAGAAAGAGTGGGACAGACCAAGATATTGCTTGTGTTTTATTAACGTTGCGCTGGTGCAAACGCTGGCGTCTGCGTGGACGCTGACGTCATAATTGCGTCAACTAGGATGTAGGCCCGGGATACGGGACCACTATTAACATTGATTCTCCCGTAAGAGCTCGATTTGGGGGGCAAAAAGGCATAAAATGCAAAATTGCGGGTGTTTTATTTACCTTTTCCGGATTTCCCAGGGTGGAAGCTAGAGCTTTGACGAAAGGGCCGACGCGAACGCCGGCTGTGGCGTTGATGGTACAAACCTGGCAGTTGCAGGAACTGGCCGCTAGATGACTCCTGTAGCCAACACGCGCGCACAGATAAGTTATCTGAGATTGCGGGCGGCGGCGCTGAATTTATATCTGTCGAATCCCACTTGGGGTCTCCTTCCAGCGGGGCGAAGGCTTAAGGACTGGGACCATTCCACCACGACGTTGCAGGAATCTGCCTTACCGGCATGAGACAGTGTGACCTACCAGCGGCACTACTGGCTTCCGGGTAGCAAAAGGATCCGTTAGGATTCGAACTAATCCGCGATTATTAATGAAAACGGGGGAATAATAGCAGGCATTGGCAAAACCAAGTTGGGAACCACAAACAAAATAGTTTGGCAAAACCTAGATGGGAAACCACAAGTAATTGGCGAAACCTAGTTGGGATCCGTATGTTAAGTGAATTGGCAAAACCTAGTTGGGATCTACAAGTCATTGGTAAAACTTGGTTGGGATTTGCAACAAAAGTAGTTTTTTTAGCTCTTATGGGAGAATCAATGTTAATTCTGAGCGAGAAGTCTCATAGCTTATCTACTCTGGATAAACGTGCAGTGGTGCAGTCCTCCTCGGCTGACTTAGCAGTTGGATATAATGAGTCTGATTGAGAAAATCAAGCACTCTGCCGTGGTGCTCAATCTCGTAGATAATAATAATAGCGCTACTTTTATGGCACTGGACGTGACATTGTCTGGCTAATCATGCAAGATTTGCTTAATTTAGCTTTACAGCCTATTGAAATTACACTGTGTGTATTTCAAAGGGCAATTTGGCGAGAATTACACCGTAAGCCACCTACTATTACCCTAAGTTTAATCCTGGGACTAGGTACCCAGAGGTGGAAAAACCCTCAGATGTAGTGACTAGGAGATCGATGCATGAATCTTTTTGTTGTAGATGCACAGCAACACTGCACACTTTGTAATTTTTAAGAATCGAACCTATGTTGATGCAGCTTTTTTTGTATAAAATTACCTAAGGTACATATCCCTAAAGAAAAATAAAGAAAGGGCTAGGAGCAGCGCCCGAAGAAGAGTAGGACCAAATTGATCAGGGTGACGTTAGGAAATACTTGGTATTAATCTTGTCGATTAACGTATTTTTAGAATATTATTTAATTTTTTCGTCGGATATTTTTTGTCGGATAATTTTAATTTTTACATAATTTCAAGTTTTCTGTTTCTAAATCAATAAAATTTCTCGATATTTCTGTAAACTATTCTTTCCTTGATCAAAATGTCTCCTCTTCCATCTAATACTACCCGAAAAACATTCCTTAATATTGATTTCCATAGACCTCCAACATTAATGAATAAAATGATGGAATGGATCAGGAATTGGAATAGCAGAACATTGTATACAGGGTGAATCAGGAATCCTTCTATGTATTGGTATTTTTGTTATTTGAAGAGCTACAAAGTCTATTTTGCGGCCGTCTTAAACCTACTTTCAAACTTTCAAAAATTTTCACAGCTTTCTAGATATAATTAAAAAATTAAAATTTCCGATTTTTTTCTTTTGTTGATAACTCAACTGTGGTTTGTGCAAATGACTTGAAACTTGGAATGCTTACATAAAAGAACGTTGTGCATCGTTTGGCAGTGCAGTGCGATCTGTCATTTTTGCAGAGCGACAGTCAACTTTTTTTTTTCTTTATGGCAGCCATATTCATTTCTGCCGCTGACATTAAGATAGCATTATTATGATTACAACGGTTTTTTAATTTTTTAAATCGAACCTCAATAAAGAAGTTACAGAGAGAAACATGTTAGCACATAGCACATGTAATCAAGGTAGCCATGCAACAAAAGAGCTGCGGTAAGTAAAAATCTTTATCAATAAACAATTTACTTTGAGTGGAAGCCATTCCCACCTTTTCTATTTGAAGAGATAGAGATTCGGCTAAATCAGGGAATACTTGCGCAATTACTAGCAATAAAAGAGTTTAAGAAATCGACTGTGGTCAAAATATTTATGGAAATTTTGAAAAGGGTCAATTAGTACTTGGATTAAAATAAAATCCTACATTTCTTTTATTTTTTTTATTAACTATGGAACTTTAAAGAAAAATAAAACAAATTAACTAAAACGAATAAACAATTTAACAAAATGCCATAAAACAACAATGTAGGATTTTATTTTAATCCAAGTACTAATTGACCCGTTTCAAAATTTCCATAAATATTTTGACCACAGCCTATTTTTTAAACTCTTCTGGAACCACCGTTTATTGCTAGTAATTGCGCAAGTATTCGCTGATTTAACCGAATCTCATTCTCTCCAAATAGAAAAGGTGGGAATACGTGGGCTTCCACTCAAAGTAAATTGTTTATTGATACTTACCGCAGCTCTTTTGTTGCATGGCTACCTTGATTACATGTGCTAAACATGTTTCTCTCTGTAACTTCTTTATTTGTGGTTCGATTTAAAAAATTAAAAAACCGTTGTAATCATAATAATGCTGTCTTAATGTCTGCGGCAGAAATGAATACGGCTGCCATAAAGAAAAAAAAGTTGACTCGCTCTGCAAAAATGACAGATCGCACTGCACTGCCAAACGATGCACAACGTTCTTTTATGTAAGCATTCCAAGTTTCAAGTCATTTGCACAAACCACAGTTGAGTTATCAACAAAAGAAAAAAATCGGAAATTTTAATTTTTTAATTATGTATATCTAGAAAGCTGTGAAAATTTTTGAAAGTTTGAAAGTAGGTTTAAGATGGCCCCAAAATAGTGCAACTTTTCTCTCATTTAACAGACTTTGTAGCTCTTCAAATAACAAAAATACCAATATATAGAAGGATTCCTGATTCACCCTGTATAGTAAGACTGAAGTGGCGATAGGCAGGAGCATAAAAGTTATAGAACAGGCCCATACTGGTGGTAGATCCAGAGCTAGGTGGAAAAATGACGTACATCAGAAACGTTAGCAATGAATGGTTTTCCTAGCTAAGAGACGGGGGGTGTCGTTTGGTCCAAAGATGGAATATCTGGAGTGCTGGTTATTAGGATGATGATGATTATAATAGAGTTGAAGAAGATAATTGGGCTGCTTGTAAAATTATTAGGGTTACCTTAGAAAAGAAAATATTCAATCATTTATGCTCAAAATATATTTTTTAAGGCTCAACATTTAATAAAATGTTCACATAAAGAATGATACAATGTAACAAAATAAACAATCATCGGGTGTCACTCATAAATTTATCCAACACATGTGCTTATCATTTAATATTGGCTGCTGGGTGGTATATGCTGATATGTACCGATTGCTGCTGGATGACTCACAGACGCATCAGTTGTAGAGGTTGTTGTACTTGACGTTGTAGATGATGAAGAGTCAGTTGTGACTGATGAAGTGTCTCTTCTTTGGCGAGGGGGCTGTGGATTATCAGTTGATGAAGTCACCGGGTTTCCCAATAGAAGTGGTGTGCTGCTGGAATCAATTGGTGGTTTGGGCGGTTCCTGGGTGGTATCCGAAGCTGAACGTTTCTGGAGAGCATCTCCAGATTCATCGAATTCCTTAAACAGAAATTTAAATGGTCATGAATTTATGACTTATTCAGTAAATCATATTAATATGTGGAACATAGTACCACCGTAGTTAAAATACCTAATTAGATTGTGGAAGTTTTCATGTGAAATTTTCATAGTACTGCCTTAGTTATAATAATTAGATTGTGGAAGTTTTCACGCGAAATTTTCATTTTATCAATTTGTTATTTATTTTTTACTAGCGGCCCGGCAGACGTTGTCCTGCCTAAAATTACTTTTCGTATTGAACTTTTGATTCATTAACCAAATCGTTTATTCAATGTGAAACATTTTTCTGATTACGTTTATGTTCAACCAAATATGTCGTTCCTATCGTCAGTTATGATCGGGAGCGCATACAAAAAATTATGATTTTAACAATTTGTCCGAATTTCCCGATTTACGCCTATCCATATCATACAAAAATCCAACAGAAAAAAAGCACTTTCAGTTTTTCCGAATTTTCCAATTTTCCGGGCAACTTTTCCAATGCTTCGTTGCTTAAAAACCTTATTTTTGAAAAAAATTAGCCAAATCGGTTCAACAGTTAAGCACTTTCAGTTTTTCCCGAATTTTCACATTTTCCGGTGGATTCTCCAAAAATTTTCTTTCATACAAACCTTATCCTGACAATTACGATCACAACAAAAAAAAATCAGCCAAATCGGTCCAGCCGTTAAGCACTTTTAGTTTCTCCCGAATTTTCAAATTTTCCGATGGATTTTCCAAAATTATGATTTTTACAGTTTGTCCGAATTTCCCGATTTACGCCTATACATATACAAAAATCCAATAGAAAAAAGCATTTTCAGTTGTTTCCGAATTTCCCAATTTTCCGGGCAACTTTTCCAATTTTTCGTTCCCTAAAAACGTTATTTTTGAAAAGAATTAACCAAATCGGTTCAACCGTTAAGCACTTTCAGTTTTTCCCGAATTTTCACATTTTCCGGTGGATTCTCCAAAAATTTTCTTTCATACAAACCTTATCCTGACAATTACGATCACAACAAAAAAAAATCAGCCAAGTCGGTCCAGCCGTTAAGCACTTTTAGTTTTTCCCGAATTTTCAAATTTTCCGATGGATTTTCCAAAATTATGATTTTTACAATTTGTCCGAATTTCCCGATTTACGCCTATACATATACAAAAGTCCAATAGAAAAAAGCATTTTCAGTTGTTTCCGAATTTTCCAATTTTCCGGGCAACTTTTCCAATTTTTCGTTCCCTAAAAACATTATCTTTGAAAAGAATTAGCCAAATCGGTCCAACCGTTAAGCACTTTCAGTTTTTCCCGAATTTTCACATTTTCCGGTGGATTCTCCAAAAATTTTCTTTCATACAAACCTTGTCCTGACAATTACAATCACAACAAAAAAATCAGCCAAATCGGTTCAGCCGTTAAGCACTTTTAGTTTTTCCGTTCGATTTTCCAAAATTATGATTTTTACAGTTTGTTCGAATTTCCCGACTTACGCATATCCATATCATACAAAAATCCCATAGAAAAAAGCACTTTCAGTTTTTCCCGAATTTTCCAATTTTCCGGGCAACTTTTCCAATTTCTCGTTCCCTAATGCCACGTTCGGCCGCTGTTTTGTCGACGTTCCAAATTATTTTGTGCGTAAGCTCCAACTGAGCGCGTCGAACTCGACTGTATCCGTTGTTCCGGAGTTATAATGGATCGCGCTTGAGGCTTGAGAAATTCTTATTCGACTTGGCTCCAAACGCTGTCTACGCTCTTCGCGTACGCCGACCGATATTTCGACGCCTCACTGGTGGCATTTTTTCCAAAGAACCACCAAATACATGATCACCACCGATAACACACTGACAATTCAATTTTTAGAACTGTCAAACTGAACGTCACATTTTTGTTTGTCAAACAGATTTTCATACAAACTTTTACCTTCCAAATTTTCTACTTTCCCGGTGGATATTCCAAAATTTTCTTTCATACAAACCTTGTCCTGAAAATGACGAACACAACAAAAAAGAAATCAGCCAAATCGGTCGAGCCGTTCTCAAGTGATGAGCTTACATACATGCGGCAATTGATTTTTATTTATATAGACTAGCGGCCCGGCAGACGTTGTCCTGCCTAAAATTACTTTTCGTATTGAACTTTTGATTCATTAACCAAATCGTTTATTCAATGTGAAACATTTTTCTGATTACGTTTATGTTCAACCAAATATGTCGTTCCTATCGTCAGTTATGATCGCGAGCGCATACAAAAAATTATGATTTTAACAGTTTGTCCGAATTTCCCGATTTACGCCTATCCATATCATACAAAAATCCAATAGAAAAAAGCACTTTCAGTTTTTCCGAATTTTCCAATTTTCCGGCCAACTTTTCCAATTTTTCGTTGCTTAAAAACCTTATTTTTGAAAAGAATTAGCCAAATCGGTTCAACAGTTAAGCACTTTCAGTTTTTCCCGAATTTTCACATTTTCCGGTGGATTCTCCAAAAATTTTCTTTCATACAAACCTTATCCTGACAATTACGATCACAACAAAAAAAAATCAGCCAAGTCGGTCCAGCCGTTAAGCACTTTTAGTTTTTCCCGCATTGTCCGCATTGTCCGCATTGTCCGAATCTCCCGATTTACGCCTATACATATAGAAAAGTCCAATAGAAAAAAGCATTTTCAGTTGTTTCCGAATTTTCCAATTTTCCGGGCAACTTTTCCAATTTTTCGTTCCCTAAAAACCTTATTTTTGAAAAGAATCAGCCAAATCGGTTCAGCCGTTAAGCACTTTTAGTTTTTCCCGAATTTTCAAATTTTCCGTTCGATTTTCCAAAATTATGATTTTTACAGTTTGTTCGAATTTCCCGACTTACGCATATCCATATCATACAAAAATCCCATAGAAAAAAAGCACTTTCAGATTTTCCCGAATTTTCCAATTTTCCGGGCAACTTTTCCAATTTCTCGTTCCCTAATGCCACGTTCGGCCTCTGTTTTGTCGACGTTCCAAATTATTTTGTGCGTAAGCTCCAACTGAGCGCGTCGAACTCGACTGTATCCGTTGTTCCGGAGTTATAATGGATCGCGCTTGAGGCTTGAGAATTGAGAAATTCTTATTCGACTTGGCTCCAAACGCTGTCTACGCTCTTCGCGTACGCCGACCGATATTTCGACGCCTCACTGGTGGCATTTTTTCCAAAGAACCACCAAATACATGATCACCACCGATAACACACTGACAATTCAATTTTTAGAACTGTCAAACTGAACGTCACATTTTTGTTTGTCAAACAGATTTTCATACAAACTTTTACCTTCCAAATTTTCTACTTTCCCGGTGGATTTTCCAAAATTTTCTTTCATACAAACCTTGTCCTGAAAATTCCGAACACAACAAAAAAGAAATCAGCCAAATCGGTCGAGCCGTTCTCAAGTGATGAGCTTACATACATGCGGCAATTGATTTTTATTTATATAGATTTAAACATAGCCACTTCGCTTCTTGCGCTACTTAAAGTTCTAGGTGAAGCTTATATAGATTTTAAATGGAACATGGTGGTGCCTCTCATATTTACGCATTATTCCAGTGTGGGTGCAGGATTCTTGTTACTGCTAGCAGCCGAATTTCAGAAAGCTGAAAGTAGCATTGTTAATTGTGACCCAACAATGAATGAGAGACCGAACCGTGTACTGATCTAGCTGAAAAATACGAATGCTCTTCAGGAGATTCGAACCCGGGACTTCGCAGACAGAAGCTAGCTCTCTTATCGCTGAGCTACATGGCCAAGAACTAATAAATCGCTTTTGACTACGTCAAATTTCAGATATGATGTATGGGAGGAGCAAAAATATAAAAATGCACTTTTAAAAATTAAAGTTACGTATACCTATTTGAAATCAATTTTTCTCAAAAAATATTCCAAAATTATCTATTTTTTAGTTGTAACCAGGAGGTGTAATAGGGGCGAACTTAATCACACATTTCCCAACTATTTAGGTATACCAAAACTAAAAAAATAGGTCCCATTTCCTAAGAGGAAAAGAGTTTAGTAAAAAGTTTGGCCAATGGTTCTGCAGTGCCAACCGTGAAAAGTGAAATACTGGCACTAGTTTTAGTTAGCAAACTTTTCCCAAGATGTGTACCACGTTCATAATGGGGCTGAAGTGCAGTGTGCAGACCATACATTATAGATTTAAGTACCTACAAAATTAGTATGGCACATGGCATTTTACATAATTTTAATTATGGCCTGATTGGCAACACTGCCACGTTGTACGTAGCCGCCGCGCCAAAACAAAAACTGTCGACACGTGACACGTCTTGTTTTAATAAATTTTACTATTAAGTAATAATTATAAGTACCTAATATTGTTGAAAATTGTGTGTGCGATGTGGTTAATACTTTTTGGAATCAAATAGGCATTAGGTAAGTTTGTTTAATTTCCTTTCCTGTTGTATTTAGTTTATATAACCTTAAGATATTGTTTGTTTGGCGCGAAGCACGAAAAACGAGAACAAAATAAAATCAATTTTTTTCGGGTACACTTACAGGTTACAGTAGCAAAAAGTGCAGGCACTAAATAGGGTACCTAAGTAGGTAATTTATTCATGTTATAGTATTTTACCTAGGTAATTTTCAGAATAAACCCAGGGCCCAGGGATAAACATATTAATTGGAAAGTTCTACACAGACACCAAGATCCCATGTATTCGGCATATGCATGTTCTTTATTTCCACAGGTTACGCCCCTTTTTTGGTGCCAAGTGGTAACAAACATGTTATTCTTCCTCTCTCCCTCTCCCCTAAGGTTTCATCCTTGAAAATTGTAGTGCAAGAATCGAAAAGTTCTCGATTTTCAAAAGTTCTGGCTGCTCTCCAGGAGACCTATTCTAATTCATTTCGACAAAAAGTAATCGAAACGACGTAACGTAATTTCGAGTCGAAAAGCGCATTTTGGTACTTACTTCTACAAGACGCTAGCCATACCAATTGTACTTTGCTTCCCTGACTTCCGCATGCGGAAACTTTTTAAAACAGACACGCATTTTAAACGAAGACCGTAGCTGCCCTCTCGCACCAGACACACGCATTTTTTGCAAAAAAGATAATGTAAAAACCTAACCTCAAAACTAAACTTCTACGGGAGCCGATCCATCCGGGCCGAGAATATCAAATTACCAGCTCTATGCGATAGCTCCCTACCTGCCGTCGCCGCTGAATCAGTCCTGACTAACGAAGTCCTTAAACCTAAGTATGACGTATAACTGTGACGCATGCGGAAGTCAGGGAAGCAAAGTACAATTATTGGTGCTAGCCGCTTATCTTACTTCGTAGTGGATTTCAGTTGCTGTGTTGGTAATGACAGTCCGGTTTGGTGATATTTAAATTACGGTCGTCTCTCATCTCCACAGATACGTATGTTGTAAGTTTGTTTTAATTGTAGTTAATAAAGATGGAGGCAGGGAAATTGTATGGAACAACGAAAAAAATGGGTTGTTAGCATACATACTACCCATACCCATACATAAACCGTGTTGTCTACATAAAGGTATCCCATAGATGGAAAACGTTGCATTTCGACGCGTTTATTTCGACTTGAAAGGATTTTGAGTCGAAATTATGATTTAGAATAGGCCTCCAGAACTGTTTTAGTTTAGTTGTTCTCGAATGCATAAATTCGCTCACTGACAAGAGACCAGATAAAAAAATTATTTAGAACACGAGAAATGGAATGGAATCGAAAATCGCAATGGAATATTGGGAAAGTGAAATGCGGCACACATTCGGCAGCGGTATCAATTAATAAACCCGTTCAGTGAAAATGTAAATAGAATTATGCACTAAAAGCAATTAATAAAAAAAGTAAGAATGGATGCGTGCGCAACCGATAAATTTTGGTTCGCCAGTTACAGCGTTTTCGGATGTATTTTGTGTGGTTATGAAAATGTAAAAGATAGTATTATGCACTAAAAGTAAAAAGAGAGAATATCGATGCAAGTGTAGCGGGCGGCATTTGCACAAATTAAACAGCTTATGAACATTTGGTTGCACGGTTACGACGTTTTCGGGTCTTTTTGTGTTTGTAGAAACAATAAATGAGGCATTCCAACGATTGCGTTTATTTATACCCCAACTAGGTTTTGCCAATGGGTATACATATACATATATCCAAAGTTTTAGCGTGCTGTTATTTCCTTGTTTTCCCGAATTTTCTTTAAAAAATATGTTTTCTGACGAGACAACGGACACAACACGTCGAATGCAAAATTCTGTAGGTAAATTATAACAAACTGTAGAAGAAAAAAGGATCCGATTAGATTCGAACAAAAAGTCGCTGTTCATTTTTGCACTGAGCCACGACCATCACTCGCACGACCATGAAGTTTAACCGTTTATTAAACCGTTGGAACATAGAAGTGGCCTACTTGGGAAAACCTAGTTAGGATATAAATAAACTCCCAACGATGTGTCAAACCAATTGCAATATGGCGGCGTGGGGCAAATATTGCAGAAGTCGTATGTAAACAATGTATAAAAGTGCTTTCTTTTACGGCTGGACCGATTTTGATAAAAAAATTTGTGTGTTTTTGAGTGGGTCCCTGTATGGTTTACGTTCACAGTTGGACTCGGTAGGTGGCGCTAGAAATTTTTTTACGGCTGGACCGATTTTGATGAAATTTTTTGTGTGTGTTTAAGTGGGTTCCTGGATGGTTTACATTCACATTTGGACCTGCAATCGGGCAGGACAACGTATGTCGGGCCCACTAGTACTCTAATAATTCCGACCGGCTCATGAATGACACGTTGATTTGTTCTCTTGCCCGCCAATTCATAAATGACCAGTTCGTACCTAAAATATTTAGGTCTTCCAAGGAGTAGCCATTAAAATGTTCAGCTGCCGTACCTTTTAAGAGATTTTTCTGATAAAAAATTATTAGATTTAAACAGAGACGCGACATGATATTTTATTTAGTAAGCGTCAAGATCTCAAAGCTGCCTACAAAATTTGTTGAACCTGTGCGATTATCAAATATTACAGCACAGTTTCGAGTTTAGCGCACGGGCAATGCAATTGTGAAGTTTTCAGCCTACTATGCTGTATGCTTTCCTAGGGGGTCGTGGAAAAAAGCTTTTACGCTGTTTCTGCTGCACCATTATGATTGATTTATTTGGGTATATCGCTGAACTTGCGATTATTAGAATTGATATAATAAAATTCAATAGGTACATAAAAGTCATCGAAAACATACTTTCCACGGCCAAGACACGAAAATTTAATCACACATAATGCTTATTTCAAGAAGCGTCTAGTCGCTACCGGTAACAAACTATTCCGTAGATACCCGAGCGGAAGCAGCAACCGTACATTCAGTATTAAAATCGTAAAACAAAAAATTGCGTGCTTAATTCGTTACTAGTGAACACTGCCAACGGTTCCGGTGGGTAGGCAGGTTAGCGTTTTTCTCATGTTTTTACACGATCTTTTTCTCCAAAAAATGTGTGTGTCTGGTGCCCCGTCAGCTAAGTGGTCTGTTTCAGAAATACGTTCTGTTAGGTTTCCGTCAGTCTGTTTCGTTTAATAAATTTGTTCAGGCATGTCGCAGAGTGCGCAAAGACTTCGGTTTCGTTCGGCGCTCGGGGTAGTTTGTTACCGGTAGCGACTAGACGTTTGTCTTATTTCACCACGCTAGCAACCGGATCTACAAGGGCCTTTCTATGTGCAAGTATTAGAATCAAGAATATTTACATTCTGCCCGCATCTTATTGTCTGGCGGTGCACGAGTAGGTAACAGCAGCAACTATGAAAGTTTTAATACCTTTGAGCCAGAAGTGTCTGAAGTCGCAGGGGCTGATGTTGCTGCTGAACTTTCTGATGATGAAGATGATGAAGAGTCATCTGGTGCTGGTGCACACGTTATCACGCCCAGCAGGGCGCTTACCAGAAGAAGTTTTATCATCTAAAGAAAAACACCGAATTATTTTCTTTTTTCATATAAAAATATATTCCTGTAACACAGTACTTACAACACCCATGGTTATTGCTTTTGCTTTTCACTAAATGACTGTCTGGCATAAAAAACCTGGACGTGGAGCCTTATATATAATTAATAAAGTGACGTTATGTTGTGTTAATGGTGTTAATAAGGATAAATAGATCTATGCTAATTTTTATATCTCCAGGAAAATCTTTAAATAGTTATTCGTGAAAATTTTGTTCAAACAGTTTGAGGACGGACTTAATTTCTTGATTATACATAAATATTGGTTTTATTACAAACGCTTGTAGTACTTATGGGTATATTCCTATAGTTTTCGTATTATTAGTAAGTGTCTATCCTGGAAGACTCGATTGAAATAGGTAATGTTGAAGTGATGTTCGAGATAAGAATATAGGTTGCAGAATTTCGGAGGGCAGAACATCTTGATCTGAGAATGACGCTAATTTAGCATGAAAGCAGAAAGGTATTACTGCAAGAAACATTTCTGAATGGATAGTTAAAAAAGCAGTAGATGCAAAATGAGTGCAGTGGAATACAATGGGGCCTTATAATACTGGAAAACTGATAATTTATCATCTACCCAAAAAGGTCCACTTAGACATTTTTTCTAACTTTATTAGATGTTTCTAGTCAACGCATTGGTTATTACAAAACCTGTGAACAGACGAGCCGTCGAGTGTCTTTTCTCTTGCATTATTAGCTGCAGTTACATAATTCAGAATTTCCTTACCTTTACCTCACGGTATAAGATTATTGGACGTCGAGTCTTCTGCCCAAGTTGCATCTCCGATTATTGTCTCCTCCTTCACTCTTTTTTTCAAGAATTGCTTGGCGTTTCCAATTATCAACGATGACGATTGCGACCTTGATTTTATTCGATTTACCGACGTTGCTTCGAAGTTGGAAAATATAGGCCTTTGCAAACATTAATGTTTCTCTATTTTTAGACGTTGGCTCGACGTTGTTTTGCAACTTTTACACTAATTTTTTCTAAAACAAACATGTTCAATGTTATGTCATTTTAATCCAAGTTATGATTTCAGGGGTGCTAGTTGCATTAGACTCAAAACGTCTAACTGAATAATATTTTATTCAAATCCGAGTAGTTTATTTCATTATAAAAATGCAATTCGTAATTTTGAGCCAAAGCAAACCAGTTATTTCCTATCTGTCATGCACAGAAACTTTGTTGTTTCTATGGTTCTCCGCATACAAACATGTGGCCTAGGTTGTCAAGACAACGCACCTACAACGATCCCGCTCGTAGAATTAGAGAGGGGACTTGGCTATTGACATTTACGAGTGAAGCTTCCGGGATACTCACAGTCTAAGCGTTTGTTTGTGGAAAAAGCGAAACAAAGCAGCCGACCAATTGTGTAGTAAACAGGTACCACTGCGAAAACGGAATATCGCGAAACATTCGTCTGGTTGTCTGTTATATCGTGTTGTTTGTTTTTATGCTGCATAGTGCAAAACACTGTGTTAGTTTTTTAATATTTTATACTATACAAGAACGTGTAGGTAAATGTTTTAGTAAACCTGTAAAAAGTTGTAGTCCAACATCTCATTTCATTTGAGGTTAAGTTCATAAGCGTGCATGAAGTTTTGCGCTATCTGTCTTGAAAAATAATGTAATTAAGCCTTGTAGACATATAAGGGGATGTGAAATGCCATTATTGCTCGTACCATATTGACCTTTTTAGTATATCAATGACTATCTACCTTACGTCGCTTTAGGTGAACATTTTGATACGAATTGCCCCATAAGCGCCGCCTATTATGTCTGCGCGAGCGTGATTCAACGCAAATAAGCAGACAGCTGTTTTTATGGCGTTGACCTTGTTGTTTGTTTATGAGTTCAGAAAGTTCGATTGCTGGAACCAAACTAATGCTGGAACAATTCTATTTCCCGTGCTTTCTAGGAAGAGTGTTTATTGGCAAGCAAGAGGCCGGAAGGACAGTTTTTGTAGTTTTGAGATGAGAAGAAAGCGATAGATCCGGGCGAGTGTACCTACATTGCGAGTGTTACAGTACATGCGTGTGCGTGACGGTACGTGCGTAGTTTGTTGTCGCGTTTTAAGTGTACCGGGGCGTTTTCGGTCTTGATTAACCGGTGTTTGTAGAAATGTTTTTAAAGAAGTTCGAACTGTTGATTTGTGTGGATTGTTTAGGTTAGGTTATTAGTTGCGTATTGTTTAATTGTTTGCTGGTAGTTGTTTAATTGTTATTGCTTGTTGTTGTTTGTTTGTTGCTTGTACATTTCGCTGCTTATTGTTAATTTTAAAATGTTCTCAAATCACTTTTAATTGTAAATATTTGTACATAAAGTCACTAAATAAATTGTTTAAATACGAAATACATTACAATATTCTGACCAGTATCAACCTCTAGTCATCTTTGTTGCAACTATTTTTCTAATACCGACCTTATGTTGCTTTAGGTAAACACATTCTGACCAGCTCGAACCTCTAGTCATCTTTATGTAAACAAATTACCTGATTAGTAAGCAAGTCGCTTTAGGTGTAGAAATTTGAGTACCGTTACCGTTCGTTAGTTATTCAAACTGATACGGCGCGCAATCTACTATGCTTAGAAAAATTGTTGTGACTCTGGGTATGTTACTATTACGGCGAACACCTTTAAGGTACTCTATATTAAAGAAACCAATGAAGTGGATATGGGAGCATAACGGCGTTTTGTATTGGTCTCAACATAAAATTTTTAAACTTTTTAAGTCTTAACTCCACCCTTGAAATCCTAACTTGGATTAAAAATGACACATAATACTGGACATGCTTGTGTTGGAAAAAAATTAGCGGAAAAGTTATTTCCATGCGATTATAAGTTGTTAAAAAGCGTCGAGCCAGCGTCGGAAAATATAGGAAAATAAATGTTTGCAAAGGCCTATATTTTCCAACGTCGAAACAACGTCGGTAAATCGAATAAAATTAACGTCGCAAACACCAACTTTAAACGTTGGTAATTTTAGCGATATAAATATCAACCTTCTCCCAACGCCAACGTCGGCAAATGGAATAAAATTAACGTCGGTCATGTGTAGATGTTGAGTCGTAAACACCAACCTTGTCCCAACGTCGGATCAACGTCAGTAGAATAACCTTGGTGCAATGGATATTATCAGCGTTGCATGGTCGACTTTTATTAATTTAGGACCTGACCATAAAAGTAATCTTGCGACTACAATTTATAGCGATTCTAACGTCGATATTGGTACAAATTTAGTGGGAAGTCTGAAGAAGTCAGTAATGTGTTGCTTGGGTTATGCATACGGTTGGTCAAACCGACGTCGTCGCCACGTTGAAGTGTTTCTTGGGTGACCAATGCGTACCGAAATAAGGCTAAATATTTTTAAGTGGAACGCTATACATTATTTGGCTACAATTTTGAATTTTCCATATAATACTGAATATTTTGTGTTTTCGAGATATTCCCAATTTTTGCGAAGCCAATAATTACTCTTGCTGCATTGCCTACTTTATCTAGAAAGAAATCCTTCCGAGGAAGTGTTGATGAATGTTCACTGTAAAGACCAAACGATATAAAACTTTTGCTTTTTGTACAAAAAATTCAAAAGACTTGAAATAATTCAAGGCCTAAATAGTTGTTTATTTTAAATGGGACAGCCTGTATTTTTTCGAGGAACCTAATTAAACTTTCAAAGGCCTACAATTTTCCTCAAGTATGTCCTATACTTCTGTTTAATATTTGATATTTGAATATTTGATATTTTTTAGATTCACAGCAAGTATGGTGTTTCAGATAAGGCAAGGTAGCCATAAAAAGGTATAAACTTACGTAAAATAGTACAGAGAATGTAGTTTATCTAACCTTTGTAACATTTTGCAGTTTCGTTTGCAAATATTAGATAGTCTATTACTAGTTTTTTCAGTTGCGTCTCCTGAACTCAAATGTAGGGTGTGCGGTGTGTAGGTTACAAAGGCGGCTCGTGAAGTTTTCTTTAGAGGATTTTTTGAGGTAAAAATTTTTTTGTCTCGGTATTGTAAGTTCCTGCGTTGGCAAATGCGAGCGTTACGAAAAGTGAAACGAATAGAGTGGAGCAGTCTGAGAAGACGGGCAGAGGAGAAACGGAATATCAAACGCCCCACTCTTTAGCCACGCTCTGTCTCATGCTTCGCGCTGTTTTTCTCAGGCAAGCGTCAGTAAAGCGAGGACACAGCGTTTCAGTTCTCGTTACGCCACAAAGCGCTTGGTTACAGAAGCATTAAAATTCGATTTATTCTTTCATTATTATTGTTTTGATACGGATATTTATTATCGATTTTTTGTGAATTTGAAGTGCGATTGGTAGTCTATAAATTAATGAGTATATATTCCAGTGTTAGGAAAATTAGAAGAAACGCTTAAAATAGTGTTAGTGTATTGTGTTCTTGTGTATTATATTGCATACACTCCAATCATCTCCCCTACAAATTTTTCATTCCTCTAATAACGTTCAAGTTTTACTTCTATCGCGTGTGGCGACCACGCACCCAGTTTTTTATATCCAGTTACGCATTTTCCCAGAATTTAAAATTTTTACAAAATATACCTTGCAGGGACTCCCCTTCTCGACAAAGGAAACCCGCACAGATGCTACAAATAAAGCCCAAGCCAAGTTTATCAGTTGTTCCGCTTGCTGCTTTAAAAAGAAACGCTCTTACATACCCATCCGTTCATGTTCTGCTACGAACTTAATCGGTGGGTCCGAGCCATTGATGACGTGAAAACACGCTATGATGAAAAGTCCCCCTATTTCCTGTTGACGTGGGAGATGTATCCGGGGAGTGGACTCTGTTCGATGATGGTTGCGAATGAATTGCATCTTCTTGCAGGTCTCTCGGCCCAGCTAACGAAACTTATCGATTGTCCACTTTACCACCCCGAAAGAATGGGTGAGTACTGACATCGAGCATGTTTGTGGCGGCAACCTTGTTCTCGCCCGATAGTTCAGAAGACCATATTTGTCTGTACGTGCCACGAAGAGACTCCTCGACTTTAAATACGTCCTGGATGCCCTGCGGTTCTACACCCAATATGCATATGCTTAAGAATGCGCACCTTGTGAGACATCCGCGCTCGTCCTCTTCGTAGATGGAATACCGTACACTTGCTCAGCCCGAGCTCCATGCTAGCGTCTCGCGAATAACCTTCATCCATTCTAAGACATTTCTGAGGTCGTTCTCACCGGTCACGTAGATCTTCAGGTCATCTTTGTAAAAGCGCTGCAGAGCTATATCCACGGGTTTGGCTTAGCAAAGTCGATATCGGCTTCAGAGAAATGCAGAATAGAAGACAGCTAAGGGAGTCTCTCTGAAACACTCCTCTCCTGTACGAGGAAGTATACACAACTTAATCACTAGATGTCAGGGTGAACCGGGTGCGCCACAGGGATAACAGATGTTTGATGCATACGAACGGGAAGGGTCCCGAAAGGCGTCGAAGAAAAAGGATTATTAGTTCATGCGATGGTGTGTCAAGCTACCCAGGAGTTATTGTTATTTTTATATATTTTTAGTTCCTGTTTATATTTCTCCTTGATTTATGTTTCATTACTTCTAAGTTTCGTAATCAGGAGTTATTGTTATTTTTATATATTTTTAGTTCCTGTTTATATTTCTCCTTGATTTATGTTTCATTACTTCTAAGTTTCGTAATCAAAACCAATTACATTATACCATTGGGTATAAAATGTAAACCAATATTTGCAAAATTTGCGTCACCAGCGATGGGCATATTCTTCCACTTAATTAAATTTATATTTTAACAATCACGCTTCCTTACACGATATAAATACACTATGCACAAAAATTATCGCATCAGTAGCATTATGAATTTTTCTGGTAATATAGTTCAGTTTTTGTCAAAATTACTTGTTTGGTTTCCAAGGTGGTTTCTTCTACGAGATATCTGGAACCCCCGCAAACAGCATTCTTTATTTTCTTTAGTTCATTTATGTTAAACATTGTCAAGAATCAACTTCGATTTATGTATTTTTACCATTATTTTTAGCTTCCTAGCTGAGCGCGTGCGTGCGTGCGTGCGTGTGTATGTCTGTTGGCACTTTTACGGGAAAACGGCTCGACAGATTTTGCTGAAATTTTGCATACGTATATCAGAGATGGTCCATAGGAAACTGACGGGGCGTTTTTTTTTTAACGCACTTTTGAGCCAAGATATGGCGTCATCGAACATTTTTTTCAATGAGACCGTATATATTTTTGTATTGCATCGGATAGAGGGTATTTTTCTCTACACGATGTGCGAAAATTGTAATAGGTTGTATAAGGAAAAAATTGGGAAAAAAATTACGAAAGAAGACGCGCGCCAAACGCGCCGTCCAGTTCAGTTGTGGTTGTGGCTAGGAAGCTGTTCTGTCAATGCATTGACAACTAGTTTTTGTTTGTTTGTGTTTGGTTTGTATTCGTTTGCAATAATTTAGCGATTGTTTGTTCACTATGAAAGGTCGTTAGCATATAAGACGTCATTTGACCGAAAGAAGAAGCCGTGAGAGCAGTAACTTTGATTCAAGATGGACGAAGTCAAGGGTATTGGTAGGCATTACACATAAACTGGAGAATTTTTCCGAAGGGAAGGACAGGCCACAAGCGAGTTACCACAGATATAGACGATCGGCTCTTGCGAGTTACAGCTTTAAGAACACGTCACTGTACTGCTTTAATGCTTAAAAATGATCTCTTAGCTGTTCAAAATGTCGAAATTTGTGTTCAAACAATCAGACACCGTCTCCGAGAAGACAATATACGGCCAAAGATTTCTGGCTCTGGACCATGCATCACCAGAGAACATCGAGTTGCGCGATTACAGTTTGTCAGAGAGCATGCCGACTAGGGCAACGAAGAATGGTCCAATGTGCGCTTCACAGATGAATAGCGATTTTGTTTATATGCATCAGAAAGACGTATGCCGGGCTACAAACGGCCTCGTGCTCGCTATTTTCAATGTAACATCCGACAAAAAGTACATTTTGCAGGTAGGTCGATCATGGTAGGGGGAGAAACTTCTATTTGTGGGCTCACGGAACTAGGGGGTTTGAATGGTGGGAGATTGAAAGCCGATGGATGCATAAGGGACATTCATGAACCCCATGGAGTCACCTATGATCCTTTTGTAGGTGGCAATTTCATTTTTAAGGACGATAATGTATGACCACAAGTGGCCAGGATAGTAAACGACTACCTTCGTGATGTTGATATTGTCAGAATGAATTGGCCTGGGAGCAACCCGGACCTTAATCCCACCGAGCTCGTATGGGACCATAAAGGACGAACAATTCAGCAACAAAAAATTCCATGTAGAACCCTACAAGATCTGCAAAACAAGTTGAATGTAATTTGGAACACTATGACCAACGATATGCACCTACAAAATCTTTATGATGGTATGCCAGGGCGAATACAAGCTGTAATAAGAGCACAAGGGGGAAATACTCGATGTTAAGAACCAATATTGTGATAAAAATTATTGTTCATAATTCTTTTAAATAAATTGTCACATAAAAGTTTTTATAATTTTTAACACCTTTATACTTATATTGTAATTACGTCTACCAAACTTGACTCCCAACCTTTTACTATATTGCATTATCACTACTTTAAACCTGTGAACCCATTTTATACACTTATGTATCCCTTTAATTATTTTTTTGAAGAATATTAAACAAACATTAGGTGATGCGATAATTTTTGTGCAGAGTGTATATACCTACATATGCTGACGAACTGACGCATCGTGTGTTTTTGTAGTAATAATAAATGATCAAACAAGTGTGTTTTCAGCCTTCAAATGAAGTTAAATAGTGGGCACCTCGGTGCTGTTTAAATGTTGTATTTTTAACGGTGAAGAAAAGAGCAAGATATTGTTTGAAATGTTTATTGTTAAAAGTTGCATTGGGGGCATTAAAGTTAAAGAAATTTTCAATTTTTCGAGTTCGTATGCACCTATATTTTCTCTCTTTGTTGTGAAGATTTCGTTAACTTTAATGATAAGAGCAGTAACAATTTTGAAAGCTAGCTGTATGTATAATAAGAGGAAACTTTAATTGAAATAATAATATCGTATACTGCAGCTAAGCGCAACCGTTAATATTTAAGATAATTGAATTATCGTAGTAATATGCACACAATTCATTCAGTGTAGTCAAATAATCAGTATCACAGTATCCTAATAAAATTCAACAAGTCAGATAAATATTTTTTTAAATATATTACAAAGGCTTAAAATGAGTAGATCAAAGTGTGATTAAATTCGCAGCGCAATTCACAATAATTTATAGGGTAAGTACACTTTGACAGACTCATTAAACCCGTGTTTCACGTTCAGCCTTATTTTATATAAAACAATTCGTCGAATCAGCATAATATTATAAAATATAAAATATCAGAATTATTTACATCAAATTAGTACGCAACGCTGACGTCACTATGCTTATTTGAAAAGTTGTTTGGCGTAATACCATATTCGGAAGAAGTATTCGTCCCTTCTCAGCAGCTTTCCTTTAGCGTAGGAATAGATGTCGGCATCCATGTTCGCTTCCCGCATCCAGGATGTTGTTGTTTCGGTGCTGTAAGAAGTGGCTTCTCTGTCAGTGACCTCTCTAAAGTCTTCTTGATCGCCCTCTGTAAATTCAAAAAAGCAAGTGTAATTTGTTACTTGGTAGATTAAATGAGATACACTAGAGCCTCATCAGACCTGATTTGACAAATTAATGATTAATAATGTTAAGATTACATCAAAATTGTCGGTGAAAAATGTTGAATTTATATAGGAAAATTGAAGTAAAAATATTTGAATGAAAATTAAGGAATGCATTGTTGAAGAGAAAATCTCATAATTTTGGATGGGGATTAGATTTATGAAGAAAGTGACAAATATTTTCGGATTCACCATTTGGGGCTTTAATTCTAAATTGCTCCGTTAATCTGTAGTAATGAGCCGAATGCTCGCACGGATGTTACATTGTATATTTAATAAGCACTATGTAAATAAATAAATAAATAAATATGCTGGGCTTTGTTCGTAATATTAATATTTTTTGTATGTAGGTGGAGTCATATTCTTTCGCACTGCTGAGCAATTTTGCTTCCATGTTCCATGAGTAATTTGAAGTATTGTGATTCTACCAAAAACTTGTGCCCTAGGTAAGGTCAGACTCTTATTGTACTACCATCGTAACGTATAGAAAAATCATTTTTGGCATGGCGTCCGTGCCATTGTTTTTGGTGATAATTGGATTAATAGTTCTTTTGCTGTAAACGATGAAACATGGAAGTTATGTATAGTTCTCTATACCGATTTTTTTTGAGTCGATGAACAGTTACTGACTTTTAGAGAGCCAGCTGATATAATACTTTGTTTTTTTCTTGCTTTCATGTGTTGTGTTATAGATAACAAAGACATGTAGATATTAGTATTATTTAATGGCTACTGAATATTCAAAATATTTACCTCCGGAGGGAAGAACTTTGAATGGATCTTCGGATTCAAGAGGTTCACTGAGTCCTATTTCATTTCTAGCGAATATTCTTATCAAGTATTCGTGGTCTTCTTGTAAGTCGCGAATAGTGAATTTCTGCGTCGCCTTGGAAACTCTCCCAATCTCCATCCACATGGTTTTTCTTGTATCTCTGATGGCAATGTTGTAACCCTGTAATGGAGCGCCTCCATCACTTTCTGGAATACCCCATTCTATAACAATCGCGTTTGGACCGATGGTTCTGATTTCGAGGGGTGCGGTTGGTGGAGATGGAACGGCTAGAAATAAACGATCACGTAAATTTTCGTATTTTTACCTACAGAAATATTAGAAAAGAACGAAGACTTACTGGCGTGCGTTTTGAGGTGGATGACTTCACTTGTTGCGGGTACGCTTAAACCGACGCTGTTTTCGGCAAAAACTCTGAAGACGTACTCGCTTTTTTCCTTCAAATTTTCACATGTATATTGCATCGTGAACGATTCTAAGGTGGCGATTTTCTCCCATTTGGGCATGTACTCCAGTTTCTTTTCAACGATGTATCCTGTTACTTCTGTGCCGCCGTTGCGTAACGGTGGTTCCCAGGTAAGCGTAGCGCCACGGCTTGTTATGTCTTTAACTTGGAGATTTGTAGGCTCTGATGGAGGTGCTAAATTGGAACAGAGTTGGTATTAATTTTTTTTTTCTGCGTACGAGCTTCCTGCGAAGCATTCTTGAATATTTGTTACTCTGAGAATACTTCTAAGGGTTGAGAATTAAACAGCAAAACAATCATATTAGTAGCATATGCTTAAGCAGCATTACTTACTGTTAGTTCCTATTTTAGCAGGCGGGAAAATCCCTAAAAGGCAATATAATGTTTCATCTGTCTTGGCAAAGTGATAGTGAATTCCTAAATTAAAAAGCAAATAAGCATTAGTGATGCCAGCAATAGGGTTAACAGCAAATTCAATACAATAAAAGCAATGGCAATTCTTACTTATTCTGGATCCCGCGACTATGGTTTCTTCAGGTAGGTAAGGATCGCTAATACCAATAGAGTTTCTTGCAATTATTCTGAATTTGTATCCGTGATCTTGTTCTAGATAGTTGACAGGAATGTTGGTTATATCACCTTTGGTAGCTCCAATTTTTTTGAACGTCTTCTTTGAATTGACGTCTTTCATTTCTACAATGTATTCTATTATCTGAGAGCCACCATCTGATGCCGATGGTTGCCATTGTAGTGTGAATGATGTAGCTGACATGCCAGATACTTGTAACGGTCCCTGAGGAGGGGATGGTTTGTCTGTGGAAACAGCGAAATTAATATTTTTTCACACTTCATTGAACAAGTAGTGTACGTATAGTCCACTGCAGGTTTATTGGAAAAATATAATAATTTGCATCACCCATATGGCGATGCTCTTTAGCATACCTCTTACACAGTGGAAGAGGATATAAAGCAGAAGTAAAAGGCGTATTTAAAAACCAAGAGTTAGGTTAAAGACGGCAAAGTAATTAAAATTTGTCTTAGGTTTTTATTTTTGCGACTTAAGGCAAAACACCGTTTGCTGGACAAGAGTTTCATAGAAAATTTAATATCACAATTTAACTCACCACCAACTTGTAGTGTAGATGATGTACGAATAGTCTCAGCAACGCAAGTGTACTCAAGTTGGTCTTCTAGTGTGACGTCATGAATAATAAGTTTTCTTATGGTACCTTCAGATATAATTGTGCGTCTCGAAGATTCTTTAATTTTCTTGCCTGCTTTTAACCAGTATACGTCTACGTCTGGTCTAGAAAGTTCCACGGCGAATTCAGCACTAGCTCCTAGAGAAACAACAGTAATTTCCGGCAATTTTCTAATGAATGATAGTGATGGTTCTTCGACTGTAAGTCTTGCAGTAGATTTTTGGTCGCCAACCTAAAATAATTATCGTAAGTATTTTAAATTGTCTCAAGGTACTTAGACTTACTTCACAGGAATATTCTCCGGCATCTTCTAATTGGGAATTGTAGATTTTCAGTTTTTGACGCTTACCGTCAATAGAAAGTTGAATGTGCTCTGAAAATTGTAGTTCTTCACCATCTTTGTACCAGCGTACAAGAGCATCGCCTTTGGTAAGTTCAATGTCGAACGTTGCCTTTTCTCCTTTAACTATTGTAACGTCTTGCATTTGGGTAATTATCTCAGGCGGTAATTCAATAACTGTAACTTCAGCTTTGCAGTCTTCATCTGGTAATGCACATATATATTCTCCCTCGTCGTGAATGGAGGTACTTCTAATAAGAAGTCTGCGAATACCACCTTCTCTTTCAAATACTATCTTGTCGTCCTCTTCCTTGAGTTGCCTTCCTTCTTTGAACCAGATCACTTCAGCAGCTTCTGAAGAAATTTCCACTTCAAGTATGCCCACGTCTTTTTCGGTTATTTCTAAGTCTTGTAAAGTACGGATGAACTCCGCCTTGGTTTCTTCCACATGAACGATCGTTTCGGTCTTCTGATTCCTCACTGTGCACTTATATTTACCTTTATCTTTAGAAGTTGCATTTTTGATGACGAGTTTGTGGCGGCGTCCATCTTGAACGACCACCCTATGATCCATACCACTGATCTCTTTATCTTTGTGGTACCATTTTGTCGAGACGCTATGTGAAGTCTCACATTCAAGAGTGAGGGTGTCATGTTCAGTGATAATACATTCTTTCTTTAATTTCTTGGTGAATTTTACGTCTGCATCTACGGTCACTCGCGCTCCGTGAGAAGCTTTACCTACAGAATTGCAAGCTACGCATTTGTAGTCTCCTGAATCTGTTTCCACGTCTGCGTGCTTGATAACAAGTTCTATATTTTCACCGTCATATGTAATCCTAACGTTGTCTGATGGTTTTAGAGGCTCGTTGTTTCTCAACCAGTAAATTTCTGGAACAGGATTTCCGGTGACACTAGCGAATAATTTGATGGTTTGCTTCTCTGATACTATTACTTCCTCAAAGCGCTCCACAAACAGAGGTGGTTCTGGTTTACTTGGTGGATATTCTAAAATGATGTCAATAATTTAGCGTGCATTTTGTACTCTTTATTGTTTGAGCAAAAGGCAAAAAGGTTTAAAAAAGCAGATAGCGCATAGATAATATTTAATTAAAGCAACAATATTACAGAAGCATATAAATAAGCCTCATATTTTAAAGCAACTAAGTCAAAAGCATATCTTTGAGTTTGTAAGTAAACGATGAAAACGGAAAATTAGAGATGTGAGAAGATATAGAGATGTTACGGAATGAATAAATAAATCTATAACAGATACAATGACAACAGCATCTATACATTTCTATGTTGCAGCCCAAATATATCGACTTTGCAAGCAAAATATGCGATATGCTCGAAATAAGCTGTTTACCCTCAACAATAATTTGAGCAGCAGTTTCAGCTGTTCCATGTTCATTTGTAGCCCTAACGGTATATTCTGCTGTGTCTTCTAAACGAATGCTGTCAAATTTCAAAGTGAATGTTTCTTTCGTTTGCTTGGATTTCGGTTTCGACATTGGTTTTCCATTCTTGTACCATTTAATCGTAGGTGTTGGATTACCAAATATGATGGTACTTAAAACAGCGCTTTCAGTTTCTTTAACTGTTAAACTTTGTAGTGGCTCTAAGATTTGGGGAGGTTCTTGCTCGCCCGTTTTTACTTTAAGCGTGAATTGTATCGATGTTTCGCCTTCTCTATTCTTCGCTGTTATTTGATAAGTACCCTCTTGATCCTTTCTCACCTTCTTGATGGTTAAAGTTGTAAGGTACATGTGCATATCACAGTCGAAAGAAATGTCTAGATTATCTTTACTAGTAAGGCGTCTTCCGTTGTGGTACCAAGTGATATCAGGTTCTGGAACAGCTACTAGACGGCATTCAACAGTTACATCGGTTCCAGCATCAACACATTGTGCTTTTGGTTTTCTGGCAAATGTGGGAGGTATGCCTTCCAAAATGTCCGCCAATGAAGATTCTCTAGAGAGACTTTTACGGGAGAGTCCAGTAACATCAGATCCATGTTCTGAAAGTGGCGCTTCTACGATTAATTCTGTTGTGCTTGATGCAAAACCTGCAGCGTTTTTGGCAACACATGTGAACGTTCCTGCATCTTCAGGAAATACTTCACTGATAATTAACGTTGCTACGTTATCTTCATCGTAGTACATTTGGAAGTCTTGAGATGGTTTTATGATTGCAGTTTGTCTAAACCAAGTTATCTGCGGTCTTGGAATACCTTCTACTTGACATTCAAACTGTATCGTGTAACCATCTTGTGCGTGTTGTGGTTGTAATTTTTGTATGAAACGTGGTGCCACGGACTTCTCTTGTGGTCTTGGTTCTAAATATAGGAAATTGTGTCACGAACTACTTCATTAATGAGAAAAATGCATACTTACTTTCAAATACAGGTAATTTATCAATCTTTTCGTTTAATTTCTTCTGTACATATAAAGTGTAGTTGACTTCATTCATGAGAACTTGAGCTGGCACCCAACCTTTCTCTTCTGTCAAATGCTTGCGTACAAACCACCAATCAGAGCTATGCGTTTCCAGGACATAAACCTTTTCTCCTTCCACTAAATCGATGGCTTGTTCTGCCTCTGCTTCATATGTGTATATTGAATAGAACAGATCACCTTCTTGGATTTCAATTATTTCCTCCGTTGCACCCTCATCACGAACTTCTCCTTCACGTGTTATACTTAATGATGCAGTTTCTGAAATGCATGCAATGCAAATTATTTTCGAAATTTTTGTTAAAGAATATAGCAGTGTAGCTGCTTAAAAGCTAAAGTGTGCTAGAGTAAAAGCGTTTGTTTGTAAAGGCAGATGCCTTGCAACAGCAGCAAAGATTAAGGCACTTCTATTGTTTGATTTCAACTTAAAGCTGAGGCGCATATTAAAGCGTAGTAATTATACTTGAATTTAACCTTGCTCGTAGGTGGTTTGTGGCTGCTTTTTCTTCGACTTCAATGTCAAAGATTCTTCTTCATATTCAACTTGTTTGGGCTTCCTTCTCTGTAGTGCGATTTGTACTTCCTCATCACTTTCTTCTTGAACTGAATACGAGGAGCGTCTCAATGGTCTCTTTTTCAGCGCGACGTGGAAACTTTCTTCTAAATCAGAGTCGTTATCATAAGGCAATTCTTCTGCGTAACTGCCGTCATCAATAACTTCCTCAATAATAGGGCCTTCTTCTTCTATTTCTTTCTTAATTTTGATGGTCTTTTCTCCAGTCTCTTCTGAATACGTCAGTGGCTTTGGTTTCTTCAGTTTTATTTTACCCGTCATGGATACTTCTTCTTCTGCATATGAATCCAACGAAATCTTGAATTCCTGTTCAACGTCTTCTTGCGTCTTTGTAATGCGTGGTCTAAATGTAACATTTTCAACATCTGTGTATTCGGGAATATCAGGTCTGGATGTTTTTCTGACCGGACGTAATTTTTTCAAAGTTATTTCTTCACTGTGCTCTTCAAATGATTGTGCTCGCGGGGGTGGTTTCTTCTTTATTGTGAACTCGTGAACCTCTTCCTCTTCTTCTGGTACTTCTGAGAGTTCTTCTATTTGCAATTTCTGAATTGTAATTTCATCTGCCCCTTCCTCTGGAACCCTTTCTTTAAATTCCTTAATTATTAATTTTTCCGATACATCTTGAGGTTCTTTTTTCGGCAACTTCACCTTCGCAACTTCTTCTTCTTCTTTCGGTTTTTTAGATTTTTTCTTTCTGATTTTAACTTCTTCTACTTCCTCTATTATTTCTTCAGGTTGAACAACTTCGAGTTTCTTTATTGTAATTTTGTCTTCACCTTCCTCTGGTATCTTTTCTTTAACTTCTTTAAGTACTAATTTTTCAGATACATCTTCAGGTTCTTTTTCCGGCAACTTCACCTTCGCAACTTCATCTTCTTCTTTCGGTTTTTTAGATTTCTTCTTTTTGATCTTAACCTCTTCTACTTCCTCTATTATTTCTTCAGGTTGAACAACTTCGAGTTTCTTTATTGTAATTTCGTCTTCAGCTTCTTCTGGTACCTTTTCTTTAACTTCTTTGATTACTAATTTTTCCGATACATCTTCAGGTTCTTTTTTCGGCAACTTCACCTTCGCAACTTCATCTTCTTCTTTCGGCTTTTTCGACTTTTTCTTTCTGATTTTAATTTCTTCTACTTCCTCTATTATTTCTTCAGGTTGGACAACTTCGAGTTTCTTTATTGTAATTTCGTCTTCACCTTCCTCTGGTATCTTTTCTTTAACTTCTTTGAGTACTAATTTTTCCGATACATCTTCAGGTTCTTTTTCCGGCAACTTCATCTTCGCAACTTCATCTTCTTCTTTCGGTTTTTTAGATTTCTTCTTTTTGATCTTAACCTCTTCTACTTCCTCTATTATTTCTTCAGGTTGAACAACTTCGAGTTTCTTTATTGTAATTTCGTCTTCACCTTCCTCTGGTATCTTTTCTTTAACTTCTTTGAGTACTAATTTTTCCGATACATCTTCAGGTTCTTTTTCCGGCAACTTCATCTTCGCAACTTCATCTTCTTCTTTCGGTTTTTTAGATTTCTTCTTTTTGATCTTAACTTCTTCTACTTCTTCTATTATTTCTTCAGGTTGAACAACTTCGAGTTTCTTTATTGTAATTTCGTCTTCACCTTCTTCTGGTACCTTTTCTTTAACTTCTTTGATTACTAATTTTTCCGATACATCTTCAGGTTCTTTTTTCGGGAACTTCACCTCCTCAACTTCATCTTCTTTCGGTTTTTTCGACTTTTTCTTTCTGATTTTAACTTCTTCTACTTCCTCTGTTATTTCTTCAGGTTGTACAACTTCGAGTTTCTTTATTGTAATTTCGTCTTCACCTTCCTCTGGCACCTTTTCTTTAACTTCTTTGATCATTAATTTTTCTGATACATCTTCAGGTTCTTTTTCAGGTAATTTCATCTCCGCAACTTCATCTACTTCCTTTGGTTTCTTGAGCGTTTTCTTTTTGATTTTAACCTCTTCCACTACTTCTACTATTTCTCTAGGTTCTGCTAGTTTGAGTTTCCTGATGGTACTCTCGTCTTCGCTTTCTTCTGGCACCCTTGCATGAACTTCTTTAATTAATATCTCTTCTGAGACTTCGTCAGGTTCTTTTTTCGGTAATTGCACTTCCGCAACTTCATCTTTATCCTTTGGTTTCTTCGGCTTTTTCTTTCTTATTTTAACCTCTTCTGCCTCTTCTATTATCTCTTGGGGCTTTTCCTCATAAACTGTCGGTTTGATATCGTCTTCGCTATGATCTTCAGTTGTTTCATCAGGTGTTGCTTCCTCCAAAACTTTTATAGAAAGTTCATCCACGGCTTCGTCCGTTTGAGGTTTAATCTTTTTTCTTTTAATTTTAACCTTTTCCGTAGACTCTTCCGTTTCTGCTTTTTCTTCTATGCTCAATTTCACGATTAGTTCTTCAGATTCCTCAGTTGTTTCAGGAACTTCTTTCTTTCTCTTAAGCGTAACTTGAGTTTCAGAAATATCTGTAGGAGCGACTTTAATAGTGACTTCTTCGGGGACGTCTTCTTTTGGTTTCTTCGGTTTCTTGCGCTTGATTGTAGTTTCTTCAGTTACTTCTGTAGGTTCTTCCTGTATCTCGTCCTCAGGATGAACTTCTTCAATAATTTCAACAATTTCTTCTTCCGGTTGTACTTCCTGTACTACTTTAATTTCTAGTTTAGCAGCTGCCTCTTCCTTCGTTTCTTTGATTTTCTTCTTTTTAATCTTCATTTTTTCTGTTGATTCTGTCGTTTCTGGTGTTTCCTGTATTTTTAATTTAACAATTTCTTCAACTTCGTTAGTTATTATTTCTGGCGTTTCTTTCTTTTTAATAACTACTTCTTCTGCTGTTTCAGTGTCCAGAATTTCCTTGGGTGCAATTGCTAGGGCTAATTCTTCCTTGGGAACAATTTCGTCTTTCGGTTTACTTTTTACAGCAGTCGTTTCTTCAGCTACTTCAGTAGTTGCTTTCGGGCCACTCTTTTCTGGTGCCACTTCCTCTTCAATGATAATTTCTTCAATTTGATCTTGAGGTTGTTCTTCTGCAAGTACCTTAATGTCTAATTCAGCAGCAGCTTCCTCCTTCACAACTTTCTTCTTTTTTCTCGTAATTTTTACCTTTTCTGATGACTCTGTTGCTTCGATAACCTCTGGAGTCTCTTTTACTTTCAGTTTAATAATAAGCTCTTCTGCTTCCTCGGGTGCTTCAGGCACATTTTTCTTTCTCAGTACGACTTCTTCTGTAACATCTTCGGTTTCCGTTTTTGGCACAATCTTAACCGTTATTTCTTCTTCAGGTTCCTTTACTGCCTTTGGTTTTTTAATTTTCTTTTTCACGACCGATATTTCTTCAGTTACTTCTGTTTCTTCTTTGATCTTATCTTCCAGCGGTCCTGGTTCTTTTGAAAGAGGTTTCTCTTCAGTTATTTCATCTATAGGTTTTGTCTCCCCTACAACAACTTCTTCAACCTTTTCTTCCTCTGGAATTTTGTCTTTAGGTAATTTAATTATTACTTCCGACGGAGCTTCTTTCTTGTCTTTCTTCTTTTTGATTTTCACCTTTTCTGTTAATTCTGTGATTTCTGTCTCTTCTTCTACTTTTGGAATATCTTGCTGTTTAAGGATAATTTCTTCAACAATTTCTTCAACTGCAGTGACTTTTGGCGCCTCTTGCATTACGACTTCATCAACAGGAGGTACTTCCTCTTCAGATAGCTTCTTTAATGTAATTTCTTCAGACGGTGTCTCTTTCTTTGGTTTTTTGATTTTCTTTTTCGTTACTACAACTTCTTCGACTGTTTCTATAAGTTCCTGTGGCTCCGGTTTTATTTCCGTTTTTTCACTTTCAGTAAGTTGCGGAATTTCTTCAACGAGAGTTTCTTCTACCGTAGGAGTCTCTTCTATTGTAAGTGATACGATTTCTTCCGCTTCAAACTTTTCTACTGGTTTTAGTTTTTTCTTTTTAATTACTACCTTGTCTGTTTCTTCGACGACTGTTTCTTCAGTTAGTGCTTTTTCTGGTTTTAGTTCAATAGTCACCTCTTTTGTTTCTTCAACTGCATCTTTTGGTTTTTTATGCTTAATTCGTTTCTTCAACGTAACTTCCTCAGTTTCTTCGTCAATAAGTTCCTTATCTTTGTCTTCTGGCTTGGCGGGCTTCTTTTTAATAGTAACTTCTTCCGTTGATTTCACTATTTCAGGCGTTTCTTCTACTTGTTTAGGCTTTTCAGGTTCCTGGATATCCATAGTCCCATCTAGTTTTTCTGTTGGTTGCTCTGCTGATATCAATTCCGGAATCTGAATGATTTCTTCTTTTGCAGGTTGGCGTTCAGCTACTTCGTCCTGGGTTTCTGGTATATGATCTTCTTTTTCTGATTTTTGTTTTAGCTTTTTCTTTTTGGTTTTCTCTACTGTAATATCATACGTTTTTTCAGGTTCTCCATAATCAGCCTTTTGAGTTTCTTTTTCAGTTTCAATATCAAATGCAACTTTCTGATCCACAACTTCATCTTCCGGTTTAGGTTTCTCGAATGGCTTAAGTTTTATTATTTCCGGTTCCTCTTCAGGTTTGTCTTTTTGTGGAATTCTGAATTTAATTTCTGGTGATTCTTCTTCTTCAACCGGTTTAGGTTTACCAGGTACAATGGGAATTTCTATTGTTTCAGGAGCCGGTTCAGGTTTCTTTTTCTTTTTCAGCTTTGTCGTAGTTTTTTCTGGAGTAGGTTCTTCAGAAGGTTCGCGTTCAGGCAATTCTAATTTTTCTCTGTCGTAATCATCTCTATCAATATCATACGGTTCGAACGGTGGAAGTTTCGGTGCATCTTTTTTGTCTTTTTCTTTTGAAGCTTCTTGTGTTTCGTCTTCTTTCGATTTTTTAGTTTTTGGTTCTTCCTCAGGAGCTACCTTCTTGTCAGGTATTTTCTTTAATTTAACAGTTTCTGCATCATCCTTTTCCTTTTCCGGCACTTTACCCTTTCCAATTTTTATTTCACGTGGTTCTTCCTTTTCTTCCTTTTCTAATTGTTTAGGTTTAGGTTTGTATTTATATTCATCATCAACCTTTTCCAGTTCCTTTTTCTTTAAATCCTCCATTTCTAGATCTAACTTTTCGAGATCTGGAGAATCTTTATCAATATCTTTGAACTTTTTGATCTTTCGTTTTGGTAACTTTTTAGCTTCCTCGATATTTCTGGATAGTATTCCATTATCTTTGTGAACTGGTTCGAGTTGCTTAATTAGAGGCTTCTTTTCTAATTCTGAAAGTGGTGGAAACTTAATGAAGTTAATTCTGCTCTTAAGCAGAAATTTCGGTAAAGTAACGCTCTTGACTTCCTTCTTTGTTAATTTAGTAGGTTTCTTTAATTTTATGTCAGCTAAATTTATGGGCTTTTCGTATTCCGTAATTTTTAATTTTAGAGGGGTAATAGTTTTGCGTTCAATTGGCATCAACACAGATATTGGTTTTTTCGGTTTCTTTTTCGTTTTCTGGCGCTTGTAAGCTTCGTCAACTTTTTCTAAATCTTTCTCTTTAAGTTCTTCAAATTCTTGATCTAACTTTTTAAGTTTCTTAACTTTGGGCTTGCGCCGTTTCTTAATTACTTCTTCGGCCTCCTCTATGGTCCTTGATAGTACTCCATTATCTCGAATGCTGGGTTGAAGCTCTGAAATAAAAGGCATTCTTTCTGATTCTGAAGCGGGGGGGAATTTCACAAATACAATTCTGCTTTTGAGAAGATATTTTGGCAACTTTGTAACAGCTTCCTTCTTTTTGAGCATCTTGGGTTTTTTCAATTTAATGTCTGCCAATTTAATTGGTTCTTCTGGCTTCTTTTCTTCTTCCGACTTTTCTTCTACTTGTTCCACCTGTTCTTCTGGTTTTTCTTTTGGAAGCACTGTTTCTTCTGTGGGTTGTGGTTCAGGTTTTTTAACTTTCTTTCTCACCTTCTCAACAGTTTCTTCAACAACAAGTTTTTCTGCCGGAAGGTCTTCTGTCGGCGCGATGTCCTTTTTGGCTTTCTTTTTAATTTTCTTCACAACTTTCTCGGTAACCTCAGCCACTTCTTTTATGGGTTCTAGCGGAACCTGTGTATCATGTGCCTCATCCAACTGTGTATCATCCTCACCTTCTACAGTTTCCTTCGGAATTTCATCAGTTTTTTCGGGTTGTATTTGCTCTTCTACCATTTCTTCGGGTTTGTCTTTCTTGACCTTCTTTACTTTCTTCTTCCTCTTAACCTCTCGATCTTCCACTTCAACAGTTTCTTCAAAAACTTCTTCTGTAGTTGCGCCATGAGGTTTGAGTTCAGAAACTTCTACAACAGTTTCTCCTGTATCTATTTCGGGCTCGGGTTTCTTAAACGGCCTTAATTGTATTTCTTCTGGCACATCTTCGAGTTTATCCTTTTGAGATATTTTAAATGTAACGTCTGGTTCCTCTTCAGGAGGCATCTTTTTGGGAATTCCTGGTTCGACGGGAATTTCGATTTTTTCCGGCTGAGGCTTGAATTTTTTCTGTTTTATCTTTTTCGGCTTAATAACTTCTGGTATTTCGTTGTCTTCATCTTCTTCTTTTGGAAGTTCCAACTCTTCAAAATCTGGCTTTTCCCTGTCTATGTCGTAAGGTTCATATGGAGGTACTTCAGTATCGTCGTCAACAGTTTCTTTCTTAGGTTTAAGCTTTTCTTCTTTTGGCTTTTTCGGTTTTTGTTCTGCTTCTTGTTTCTCAAGCTTTTGTTTTTCAGGTATTCCCTTTAGCTTTACTTCTTCCTTTTTTTCTTCTTCTTTCGGTATTTTGCCTTTTCCAATTTTAAGGGGTATAGTTTCTTTAATTTCAGGTGCCTCTTTATCTTTCGGTTTCTTCTGGTATTTGAATTCATCGTCAACGGTTTGAAGTTCTTGTTTTTTTAGTTCATCCATCTCCAAATCTAACTGTTCCAATTTGCTTATATCATGGTCGATATCTTTGGGTTTCCTAGTTTTTGTTTTTAAAATTTTCTTAGCTTGTTCCATATTTCTAGATAGTATTCCATTTTCTTTAGAAACAGGTTTCAGTTGAGATATTTGCGGCGTTTTTTCAGATTCGGATATTGGTGGAAATTCAATAATATTTATTCGACTTTTAAGCAGGAATTTGGGCAATTTTGTCTTTATTTCTTTCTTTTGTGGAATCTTCCTTTTCTTGAGTTTTACTTCTGTTAGACTTTCAGGTTTCTCTTCTGTAATTATACGTTCTAATTTAGGCTTAGCCAGAATTTCTTCTGATTTTTTCAGTTGTGGTTCTTCGTATGCAATATCTACTTGTTCTTCGTTTGCACTCGAGAGCACCTCTTCTGGTATAATTTCTTCAACCTTTTCAGGTTCGGCCTCTTTTGCTAGTTGTTGCTTGATCTTCTTCTTTTTGACCTTTTCTTTAGTTTCCCTTACTTCTTCCTCAGTTTCCACTTTCTGTTCTTCTTGAGGTAGCTGCTCTTCAAATTCAGGTATCTTAATTTCTTCGATTCTGGTAGGTTGTTCTTCTACAGCTTCTGAAAATACTTCTTCGTCCGAAACTGGAACTTCTGTAATTTTAGACTCATCTTCAGGTACAGTTTCTCCTTTTTGCGACTTTCCTTTCTTGACTTTCTTGATGGTTTTCTTCTTAGCCTTTGGCGTCTCTTTGTCTTCTGGAAGTTCCATCGAAATTTCTTCGTCTCCTTGTTTGCTTTTAAATGGTTTTGGTGTACCAACATCGAGTTGCTTTTCAGGTTTCTCTTCATCGGGCTTTGGTGTGGTGAATGGTTTCAGTTTAATTTCTTCAGGTTCGGATTCTGGTAAATCTTTCTGTTTATATTTTAATTTTATGTCGGATTCGTCTTCATGCTCTGGTGGTTTCGGCACTCCTGGAACTAGCGGTATTTCAACAACCTCTGGTTCTGGTTTCTGTTTTTTTACTTTAGGTTTTCTATGTTCCTTTTCTTCTGGCGGCACTTCTTTTGGTTTTTCTTTTTCTGTTAATTCCAGTTGCTCTAATTTTGATTTTTCTCTGTCTACGTCGTAAGGCTCAAATGGTTTAAGATCAGGTTGTTCCTTTTCGCCTTTCGGTTTTGTTTTCATTTTATCTTCCTTATCTTTAACCGGTTTTAATTCAGGCTCAACCTTTTCTTCTTGAGGTTTCTCTGGTATTTTCTTTAATTTTACTCTCTCATCTTCCACAATTTCTTCAGGGACTTTTCCTTTTCCCAATTTCAACGGCTTTTGTGCTTCAGGGCCTTCTTTCTGCTTTTTGGGTAGTTTTTTATGTTTATACGCATCATCCACAGTCTCTAATCCTTCTTTTTTGATTTCGTCTAATTCTAAATCTAACTGTTCCAGTTTCTGTTTATCTGGTTTAATATCTTTTAATTTTCTTCTTTTTGTTTTCAGTACTTCTTCCGCTTCTTTTGCATTTCTCGAGAGAACTCCGTTATCTTTGTAGACAGGCGCAAGTTGCGTGATAATTGGCAGTCTCTCTGCCTCCGTAGATGGAGGAAATTCTTTATAGTTTATTCGACTTTTCAGTAAGAATTTAGGAAGTTTTACCGTCTTTGGTTTTGTTTTAGGCACCGCTTTAGGCTTCTTGAGTTTTATTTCGGCTAGCTGCACTGGCGCAGCATCACTGATTTTCAACTTCGTTGGCTTAACATCTTTTGCTTCCATAATTTGAAGCTGTGATTTCTCTTTTGTTTTAGTTTCCTGTTTCTGGGACTTATCAACCTTTCCTTTAGTTGGTTTACTTTTCCCTGGCAATGTTTCTTGTTCATCTGGTTCCAAAGGTACTCTTTCTTCTTCTTCTTCTGCAGATTTTTTAGGTATCTTCTTTACTTTTTTAATCTTAACCTTGCCCTTTTCTTCTGGAACCTCTTCACTTATAATTTCTTCCGGATTTAATGATTCTTGTAAGGTTGGAATGTCTTCTTCCTCGCGAGCCTCTGTTGCAGTTTCCGTTTCAGACAATAATTTTTCTTCTTCAAGTACTTCAGGTCTCTTTTTCTTAGTTTTAAGCTTGGGCTTTACTTCTTCAGCCTTTTCGGCGTCGATTGTTTCATTAGGCATTTCGTCAGTTAGAACTTCTTCATCTTTTGCTACACCTGTAAGTTTCACAACTTTTTTAATCTTTTTAACTTTAGTTTTGTGTTCCGGTTCTAATTCTTCAGTTACTGGAGGTTGTTCTGCAGGGGCAGTTTCAATCTCTCCAGGTACCTTTTCTGTTTCAATCGTCTCTTCCGTAGGTTTCTTAGGCCTCTTAGTTTTAGTCTTATGCTTTACTTTTTCTGTAATTTCTTCGGTTTCTTCATCTGTTATTTCTTCAAGAGCTTGCTCTCCTTCTTCGGCGAATTCGTCCATTTCTTCGTCTGTTACCTTACCAGTTTTCTTACTTTTCTTTAGCTTTTTAACTATGGGTTTGCTTTTGATTTCTGTTACTTCTTCAGTGATTCCATCTTTTAAATTTAATTCCTCCAAGACCTTTTCATGCCGTTCTTCCTCTTCCACTAGTTTGTCTTCCTTGCTCTTCAGTTTTTTAACTTTATGCTTTGGTTTTACTATTTCTTCTGTAATTTCTTCACTTTTTTCTATGTCATTTGGTTTTTCTTCGGAAGGTTGCCCTTCTTCATTAACCTCATCGTCCTTAGGTAACTGTTCCGCAACTTCCTCCGGCAATTCTACTTCCACGGGTTTATCTTTCGTTTTCTTCGGTTTTTTAATTTTATGCTTTTGTGGTTTTACTTCTGTTATTTTTTCAATTCTTCCTATTTCCGTTAGTTTCTCCTCTTCGAGTGGTAGTTCTTCGAAGTCTTCATCTTTTATGGGCAATTCTTCTGCAACTTTGTCGGACAGCTCTTCTTCCATGAGTTTTTCTTCCTTTGATTTTTTAGATTTTTTAACCTTTTGCGTTTGTTTAACTACTTCTTTTGTTTCTTCCTCAGTGATTACATCTTCTACCGGTAATTGCTCTGGAACATTCTCAGGCGGTTTTTCTATTTCCAAAGGTTTTTCTTCTTTAGGTTTTCTCGTTTTCTTAATTTTGTGCTTTTGTTTAACTATCTCTGTTATTTCTTCAGTTGTTTCTGTTTCACCGGGTGCTTCCTCGGTGATTTCTTCTTCTACAGGTAATTCTTCTAATACTTTCTCAAGCAGTACTTCTTCCCCAAGTATTTCTCCCTCTGTTTTCTTCGGTTTCTTAACTTTATGCTTTTGCGTTATAACTTGCTCTGTTATTTCTTCAGTCGTTTCTATATCTTCTGGTTTTTCCTCGATAAGTCTCTCTACTGGGGTTTCCTCCGGAATTTCGGTTGCTTCAACGGGTTTATATTCATCTTTCGCTTTTGGCACCTTTTTGACCTTTTTAACTTTAGTCTTCGTTGTTACATCTTCCACTGTTTCTTCTGGAGTTGTTTTTATTTCCGCAACTTCAGTTTCATCTTTGACATCCTTAATTTCTGCTGTTACGTATTCCACGGGCGTGGGAGTCTCATCTTCTTTTGTTTTGTCAACTAACTTCTGTGTTTGAACCTCTTCAATTATGATATGCTCTTTTAAGTCAGTAATGGGATGCGCCTTCTCCTCCGTGGGCTTGTCAAAAACGTCTCCTGAAATTTGTGAATTATTTAATACAGTAATAATATTAAATTTTGGGAGAGCAGGTATTCATTTTGGAAAGAAAATATCTGTTGCTTACCTTTTGGTGTTTGAATGTCGTGTACTTCTGTGCGTGTTTTTGTGCGTCGTTTATGTGGGTGTTTTTGTGTGTACGGTGTGAGTGTAGTAATTTCTTGCTGTGTAATTAACATTTCTGATTTAATCATGTCAATTACATCTTCATCTGGAATAGTTTCACTGAACACTATGGTGGCGTAATTTATTGTATTTTCGTCAAGCACCGCGGGAGTTTGTTCGGATATAATTTTTGCCACTTCTGGTGCGTGTGTTTTTTTTGCTCGTTTTGGCCTCTTAGCAATAAGTTTTGTGTCGTCTGTTGGAGTTTCTGTTATAGTCACAAATGATTTTGGTTCTTTATTTTCTTCTTGAGTAGTGAGAATTTCAATAGTTTCTTGTTTACCATCCTTTTTCTTCTTTAAAACCTTTTTCTTCACCGTTTTCTTAACAGGTCTACCTCTAATATCGATATCTGTTATAACTTCAGTTTCTTCAGGTAATTCCACAATTTGACTGTTAAATTCCTCAATTACTTCTACAGGTGTATCCAGTTCCTCCACAGAAATTATATTTACAGGTTCCTTTTCATCTTCCAGAATTGTAAAAATTCGTGTTTTCTCTTGTTTCTGTCCCTTTTTCTTGAGGAACACTCGCTTTTTGATAATTTTCTCGTCAGACTGTCCATCAGCCGTTACCAAATAGACAATATCTTCTTTTTCAGGCAATTCGACTACGTAAGCGTCTTCAGTAACTGGAAGATCTTCGATACTAGCCTCTATTTCTGGTTGCTTATCGTCTTCTTGTATAGAAGTAATTTCTATTGTTTCCCCTTTATCCTTATTTTGCTTTATAAATATTCTGTTTTTAATTATTTTCTTTTTGCGTTTTCCTTCCGGGTTAATATTTTCAATAACTTCAATATGCTCTGGTAGTTCTTCGATTACAATGTTTTCCGAATCATCCTGGATGTATTCTATCGGATTAGGTATTTCTTCTATGGTCACTATGGTTTTATCGTCTGCTCCGTCTTCTGTGATAGTTTGAATTTTGGTAATTTCTTGCTTCCTTCCCCTTTGTTTTTTAATAACACGTTCTTTCTTGATAACCTTTTTGCATCTCCCTTCAGGCAAGAGTTCTTCTGTCACCTCGAAACGTTCTGGTAACTCCTCTACTACAACGGCGCTGTCTTCAATTGGTTGTGTATCATCTATATCAAATTCTTCAGTTGTAACAAAACTTTCAGGTATGTTATCATCCTCCTGCACAAGAAGTATTTCAGTTTTTTCTTCTTTGCCACCTTTACGTTTCTTAAGAATACGTTTTTTAATAGTTCTCTTTCTGCGTGTTCCATCTTCTAAAGTCTGCTCTATTATTTTTATTTCCTCCGGCAATTCTTTAATTGTGACATTCTCTTCAAGTTCTACAACACTCATGGGAATATCCTCCTCTTCACTTATTGTTTCAGTATCTGGTTTATTTATATCGTCTTGGATTATTATAGTTTTTTTAAGTGTTGGAAGTTTCCCTCTAGATTTTTTAATAGTTTGTTTTGTAGTAACTTTCTTTTTACGCTTGCCTTCGGGAGTAATTTCTTCAGATATGTAGACCTGTTCGGGGAGTTCTAGTGTTGTCGGTTTTTTAATGTTGTCTTTCGTTGGTGTTTCAAATTCTTCTGAAATAATGGTAGTTTCAGGATGCTTGTGATCTTCTTGTTTAGTTGTAATTTGAATTATTTCTTCTTTCCCTTTTTTCATTTTCCTTAAAACACGGGTGCGAATTACTTTCTTTTTGGACATTCCTTCTGGGGTAATTTCTTCCACGATTTGAGTGTGTTCAGGCAATTCACTAATAATAGCGGTTTCTTCTGAAGTGCATTCGAAGTTTTCGGGAATATCTACTTCTTCTATTGTAACGGAAAACTGTGGTACTTTATCATCCTCCTGTACGGTAATAATGCTTGTAATTTCTTCTTTATCCCCTTTACGCTTTTTAATCGTACGTTTCCTTGTTATTCTTTTTCTTTGATTTCCGTCAGTATCTATTTTTTCTTCTACCGTAGTTTTCTCTGGAAGCTCTTCAATCACTGGCAATTCTTCTTCAGTTTCACTTGGAATACCTTCTTCGACGTTAACTAAAGTTACAGGAGTTTCTTCATCAATTTGAACGGTTTGAATCTTAGTAGTCTCTTGTATTTCTCCCTTCGGTTTCTTCTTTAAAACTCGGGTGTGTATTTTCTTCTTTTTAGTTGTGCCTTCTGGAGTAATTTCTTCTACAATGTAAGTTTCTACGGGAAGTTCGACAACATTCGTGTCACTTTTGTCTACAGTAAATTCACTAGGAATATCAACTTCTTGGATAGTAACCGTAGTTTCAGGTATTTTATTATCTTCCTCTGTTGTAGTTAGTGTAGTTATTTCTTGATGTTTGCCCTTTCTCTTCTTTATAACACGCGTCTTTATGACACGTTTGTGGGTTTCTGTTGGTGTAATTTCTTCTATAATTTGAATATGTTCAGGCAGTTCCTCAATTCTGACGCCGCTTTCAATTGGTTCCTCCACTTCGGTTTTTTCTTTCTTGCCTCTAATCTTTCGGAATTGTTGTGCTTCTTTTTCTTGAATATCTATTAGTTCAGGTTCTTGCTCATCGTCAATAACATCTTCAGGTTCGACATATTCAGAATCAGTTTTTTTCTTTAATTTCTTAACAACTTTCTTCCTAATTTTGGGCGTATCTTTATCCTTTGGTATTTCCATCAAAATTTCTTCGTTATCAGATTCACGTTCATGAGGTATCGGTTTTCCAACGTCAATTTTCTTGCCCGTTTTTTCATCTTTTGGTTTGGGTTTAGTAAATGGTTTCAATTTAATACCTTCTAAAGTGTTTTCGGGCAAGTCTTTTTGAGGAATTCTAAATTTCACATCAGATTCTTCATCAGGTTCTGGGTGCTTAGGAGATCCTGGTATTAAGGGTATTTCAACAATTTCCGGTTCAGACTTGGGTTTTTTGACTTTTAGTTTCTTCATTGGTTTTTTGTCTGGCCTTTCTTTTTCTGGTATTTCTTTCTCAGGCAATTCTAATTCTTCAAGATCAGGTGATTCTCGGTCAATATCATAAGGTTCAAAGGGTGAGATTTCAGGTTTTTCCTTTTCATCTTTAGACTTTAGAGTATTTTTGACGTCTTTACTCTTTGTAGGTTTTAATTCTGGTTCTTCTTTTTTCTCTTTAATTTTTTCTGGAATTTTCTTTAATTTAACAGTTTCGTCATCTTCAGATCGTTCCGGTATTTTTCCCTTTCCTACAGTTAGGGGTTTTTGGGTTTCTGGAACAGCTTTTGGTTTTTTCGGCAATCTTTGGTGTTTGTAAGTATCATCGACAGACTCCAAAGAATCTTTCTTAATTTCGTCAAATTCTAAATCTAACTGCTCTAATTTTTGATTGTCAGGTTCTATGTCCTTTAATTTTCTTCTTTTTGTTGTTAGTATTTTTTCAGCTTCTTTCACGTTTCGTGATATGATCCCAGAATCCTTAAAAATAGACTGTAAAATGCTTATCAATGGTAGTTTTTGGGCCTCAGAAGATGGTGGGAATTCTCTGAAATGGATCCTACTTTTCAATAAGTATTTGGGAAGTTTAACGCTTTTAACTTGTTGCTTGGGAGTGAACTTTGGTTTCTTAAGTTTCACTTCCGCTATTTGTGCAGGCTTTTCTTCGCTAATTTTTAATTTAATGGGCTTAATCTCCTTTCTCTCTACTTCTATTAGTTCTGGCGATCCTTTAATTATTGCAGGCTTTTCTTTTATAGAGCCGGGTAGATCATCTTCTTTTTCCCCTTCGCTAGGTTTCTTCTTCAATTTCTTTTTGAGTTTTATATCCCCAGTAATTTCTGTCGGCTTTTCTTTGCTTTCCCTTTCTATTTCAGAAATACTTGGTTCTGTTCCTTCAGGAATTTCGGTCTTTTGCTTTGTTATAACTTTTTTTACTTTCACCTTGTCATGTCGTTCAACATGTTCTGATGGTTCCATTATTCCAATATTTTCAGAATCGGAAACTGATTCATCTTCTTTGGTTATGGGAATTTCTTCATTGTCAGATTTTGGTTTCTTAACTTTTCTTGTTTTTTTCTTTGTTATTTCATGTTTATCGTTATCTGCTCCGTCTATTACTTCCGGATAAATTTCCTCACCCAATTCACTTTCAAATGGTTCTGGTTTATCAACATCTAACTGTTTTTCTGGCTTATCTTCATCTTTCCTTGGTTTCTTGAATGGTTTCAACTTGATTCCTTCGGGACTTTCTTCAGGTATATTTTTTTGAAGAATCTGAAGTTTTAGATCAGGTTCTTCGTCACCTTTTGGTGGTTTTGGTACACCTGGCTCAAGGGGTATTGCAATAATCTCCGGTTCTGGTTTTGACTTCTTTGGTCTGAGTTTCCTAGGTTCCTTAATTTTCAATTTTGTATCATCAAACTTTTCTGCTTCTTCTAATTTCAACTGTTCCAATTCAGGTTGTTCTCTGTCAATGTCATAGGGCTCAAAAGAATTTAAAGCAGGTTCCTCTTTACCTTCTGCAGGTTTACGTTTCTTTCCTTCTTCTTTCTTCTTGACTGCTTTGAGCACAGGTTCTGCTTTGTCGTCTTCAGCCTTTTCCGGTATTTTCTTTAATTGTACATTTTCGTCTTCACTGATTTCTTCGGGAATCTTTCCTTTTCCCAGTTTCAATTTTCGTAGGTCTTCTGGAACATCTTTCTGTTTTCTAGGGGCCTTCTGATGTTTATAGGCATCATCTACAGTTTCTAATGCACCTTCTTTCCTGTCATCAAATTCTAAGTCCAATTTTTCCAACATTTCGTCACTGGGTTCTACATCTTTCAATTTTCTTCTTCTTGTTTTCAAGACCTTCTCGGCCTCTTTTGCGTTGCGTGAGAGTATCCCAGAATCTTTGTAAACGGGTGGAAGTTCACTGATAACTGGTGCTTTCTGTACTTCCGCTGGTGGAGGGAACGGTTTGAAATTAATTCTACTCTTCAATAAAAATTTAGGAAGTTTCACACTTTTAACTTTTGATTTCTGATGAGTTTTGGGCCTTTTAAGTTTTATGTCTGCTGGTCCAACTGATTTTGCGTCTAGTGTCTTCAATTTTATAGGACTTTCTGATTCTTCTTCCGACTGGTGTAACTCGGGCTTCTTGTGCAATTTTGTGGGCTTTTCTGTTACTTCTTCCGGCAACTCTGGGTAACTTTCGTCTTCCTTAGGGGGTCGTTTTGGTTGCTTCTTCTTCGGTTTTTTCTTAGGAAGAATTATTTCTTCAATATTCACCGATGTTTCCGGTTTTTTGTCGTCCTCGACATCTGTTTTGATTTCTATGTTTTCTATTTTATTTTTATCCCTTTTTTGTATTAATCTCGTCTTGATTAACTTTTTAGAACTACCTTGAGGAGTATTTTTTTCTACCCAAGTTGTGTATTCTGGCAATTCAATCAAGTAAAACCCTTCTGTTAAATCTGGAATTTCTTCCTCTGTAATGGTAACCGTAGTTTCAGGTTCTTTTTTATCTTCCGTCACTGTAGTTATTTCAGTGGATTCTTGTAACCAACCTTTTGGCTTTTTGAGGATACGTTTTCGCACGGTCTTCTTGATTATTCCCTCTGGCGTTGGTTCTTCTGTAATTTGCGTGTCTTCTGGTAGTTCTGTAATAATGACACCTTCATTTATATCAACTGGTTGATCATCCGGAATAACCATAACCGTTGTTTCTGGCTCTTTATTATCTTCTTCTGTTGTAATTATCTTTGTTTTTTCTTGTTTGCTTCCATCTCTTTTGACTATGACTCGCGTCTTAATAGTTTTCGTCCGCTTTCCTTTTGGTGTGTCTTCCTCTATTATTCGTATATGCTCCGGAAGCTCTATTGTAATTTGATCAGCACTTACTACTTTATTTTCTATTTCTTGTAATGTTTCATCATGAGCACTTGTTTCGTCAATACTTACAAGAAATTCTGGATTTTCATTGCCTATTTCAGATATTTGAATATTTATAGTTTCAATCTTATTATTTTTGCGTTTCTTAATAGTACGCTTAGTAATTTTTTTCTTTAAAGGCTCCTGACCAATGCTGATTTCTTCTAACTTTTGCACCTCTATGGGCAGTTCAAGTAATTCATTATCATGTAATGACTTATCTAAACTATAATCAGGTTCTTCAAATTCATTAATTATGACCTCCGGAGTGCCTTCATTTTCCTGGATCGTTATTATTTCCGTTAAATCAACTTTATTACCTTTTTTCTTTTTCAATGTACGCTTAGTTATTTTCTTTGTTTTCGGCTTTCCGTCGGGCGTTTGTTCCTCAACTATTTTAACTTCCTCAGGCATTTCTTCTATCGTGACCAAATCTTCATCGACACTGTCAACAGTCACATCTTCAGGTACCAGCTTCTCATTTGTTTCAGTGGTTATAATGGGTGCTTGATCATCTATCCCAACTGATAAAATCTCAGTTACGTATTCTTTCTTACCCTTCCGTTGCTTTATAATTCTTCGCTTTATTACTTTTTTTCTGACTACACCTTCGGGCGTTAACTCTTCTATCACCTGTATACTTACAGGAAATTCTGAAATTACTGTTGGACCTTCTTTTTCTTCAGCTGGCTTAAGTTGTTTTGTGTGTTCAATGTGAAGTGTTTCTTGTGGTGTGTGTTGTATTGTATGTTGATCAACAGTGTGTTCTTGTGTTGTGTATTCTGGTGTAACTTGTGTGATCTTACCTGTTTCAAGTGTAAGTTCTGTCAGTTGTGTTTCTTGTGGTGATATTTCTTCGGGGAGTGCTTTTGGTTTTTTGTGTGATTTCTTTTTTGGTGCTTTTGCTAGTGTTACGTCAGATTCCTCTGTTACAGCTGTAAATTCTAATAAGTCTTCGGGCGTTTCTATTGGTCGTTTAGTGGCAATTTTTAATACTTGCAGATTTATCATATCAATAACATCTTCGTCAGGCACCTCATCCCTTTCTGCAATGGTAGGAACAAATAACACTTTTTCCTCTTCAGGAATTTCGGATTCTTTAACAGTAACTATTGTTTCAGGCTCCTTATCATCTTCTTTTATTGTGATAATTTCAGTTGTCTTTTGTTTATTCCCTTTCTGTATCTTCATGGCCCGTGTTTTGATTACCTTGCGTTTACGTTTTCCTTCAGGTGTAAGTTCCTCAACAATTTGAGTTTCTTCCGGAATATCTTCTACGAGGGTCACTTTGTATTCTGCTACTTCAGGTACATCAATTTCTTCCACAGTTACAATAGTTTCTGGTTTTTTGTCGTCTTCTTGTACAGTAACAATTTCGGTCTTCTCTTGCTTTTTACCTTTTTGAATTTTCACAATGCGTTTCTTGATAATTTTGCGTTTATGTTTACCTTCCGGAGTTATTTCCTCCACAATTTGTATTTCTTCAGGAGCTTCTTCAATTAATGTCGGCTTTTCGTCTGGAAATTCTCCTGGAACTTCAGATTCTTCAATGTGAACTGTAACTACCGGTTCCTTGTCATCCTCCTGTACGGAGACTATTTCCGTCTTTTCTTGCTTTTTACCTTTTTGAATTTTCATCATACGTTTCTTAATAGTCTTACGTTTTCTTTCTCCTTCGGGAGAAATTTCATCTATAACTTGAATTTCTTCTGGCGACTCTTCTATCAGCGTAGCTTTCTCTTCTGGTAATTCTTCAGCAAAATATTCGGGTAATTCAGTTTCTTCTACAGTAACAGTTGTCTCAGGTCTCTTGTCGTCTTCTTCTACAGTAGTAATTTCCGTTTTTTCTAATTTCTTGCCTTTCTGAATTTTCATCGCACGTTTCTTAATAGTCTTGCGTTTCCTTTCTCCTTCGGGAGTTACTACTTCTACAATTTGAATTTCTTCGGGAATTTCCTCAATAAGAATGGCCCTTTCACCTGGAATCTCTTCGATAGTTTCTTCCATATGTTGTGTATCGTCTGGATAAACATCGTCTTTTGGCTTACCCTTTTTTGTCACCTTTTTCTTTCTTGGCTTTGCAGATTGCTGAGTCATTGTTTCGTTTTCATCAATCTCTTCTCTAGATTTCAACGGCCGTTTCGTTGCAAGCTTTAGTACCTCCAGACCTATCATATCTGTAATATCTTCTTCTTGATCACGACGTTTGTTAGCTAGAGTGGGTACAAACAATACATTTTCTGGGACATCTAACTCAGTCACGGTGACCGTTGTTTCTGGTGCCTTATCATCTTCTTGTACAGTAACAATTTCAGTTTTTTCATGCTTCTTTCCTTTCTGAACCTTCACCACCTTCTTCTTGATAATTTTCTTCTTGTGTTTGCCGTCGGGAGTTACTTCTTCAATAACTTGAGTTTCTTCTGGAGTTTCTTCGACCATAATACTCTTTTCTGGTGGAAATTCTTCTAGAATCTCTTCCGGCACTTCAATCACTTCAACAGTAACCGTGGTTTCCGGTTTCTGATCATTTTCTTGTACGGTTATTATCTCGGTTATTTCTTGTTTCTTTCCTCTCTGAACTTTCATGATATTTTTCTTGACTACCTTGCGTTTACGTTCACCTTCAGGGGAAATTTCTTCAAATATCTGTGTTTCCTCGGGCAGCTGTTCAACGAGAATGGATTTTTTCTGCGGATACCCTTCTGTAATCTGTTCGGGTACTTCAATCTCTTCAACAGTAACTGTCGTTTCTGGTTTCTTATCGTCTTCTTGCACAGTAACAATTTCCGTCTTTTCTTGCTTCTTTCCTTTCTGAACTTTTATAACCTTCTTTTTGATAATTTTCTTCTTAAGTCTACCTTCCGAAGTAACTTCCTCGAAAACTTGTATTTCTTCAGGCGTTTCTTCTACAAGGATGCCCTTCTCTTGTGGCAATTCTTCTGTAATCTGTTCAGGTGCTTCAATTTGCTCAACTGTAACCGTGGTTTCTGGTTTCTTATCGTCTTCCTGTACAATAACAATTTCCGTCTTTTCTTGTTTCTTTCCTTTCTGAACTTTTATTACCTTCTTCGTGACAACTTTCTTTTTTCGTCTACCTGCCGGAGTAACTTCTTCGATAACTTCCGTTTCTTCTGGTGTTTCTTCAACAAGTATGCCCTTAGATTGTGGTAGTTGTAATATCTGTTCAGGTATATCAATTTCCTCAACAGTAACCGTGGTTTCTGGTTTCTTATCGTCTTCCTGTACAGTAACAATTTCCGTCTTTTCTTGTTTCTTTCCTTTCTGAACTTTTATTACCTTCTTCGTGACAACTTTCTTTTTTCGTCTACCTTCCGGAGTAACTTCTTCGAAAACTTGTGTTTCTTCTGGTGTTTCTTCAACAAGGGTTCGATCCTCTTGTGGCAACTCTTCTAATACCTGTTCAGGTACGTCAATTTCCTCAACAGTAACTGTTGTTTCTGGTTTCTTATCGTCTTCCTGTACGGTAACAATTTCCGTCCTCTCTTGCTTCTTTCCTCTCTGAACTTTTATGACCTTCTTTTTGACAACTTTCTTCTGACGCTTACCTTCCGGAGTAACTTCTTCGAAAATTTGCGTTTCTTCTGGTGTTTCTTCAACAAGAATACCCTTCGTTTGTGGTAGTTCTAATATCTTTTCAGGTATATCAATTTCCTCAACAGTAACTGTTGTTTCGGGTTTCTTATCGTCTTCTTGTACAGTAACAATTTCTGTCTTTTCTTGCTTCTTTCCTTTCTGGACTTTTATTACTTTCTTTTTGATAACTTTCTTCTTGCGTCTACCTTCCGGAGTAACTTCCTCGAAAACTTGTGTTTCTTCTGGCGCCTCTTCAACAAGAATGCATTTTTCTAGCTGCAGCTCTTCTAAAACCTCTTCAGGTATTTCAATTTCCTCAACAGTAACTGTCGTTTCTGGTTTCTTATCGTCTTCTTGCACAGTAACAATTTCTGTGTTTTGTTGCTTTTTTCCTTTCTGAACTTTTATAACCTTCGTCTTGATAATTTTCTTCTTACGTCTTCCTTCAGGTGTAATTTCCTCGTAAACTTGCGTTTCTTCAGGCGTTTCTTCGACAAGGATGCCCCTCTCTTGTGGCAACTCTTCTGTAATCTGTTCAGGAGCTTCAATTTGCTCAACTGTAACTGTGATCTCTGGTTTTTTATCGTCCTCCTGTACAGTAACAATTTCCGTCTTTTCTTGTTTCTTTCCTTTCTGAACTTTTATGACCTTCTTCGTGACAACTTTCTTTTTTCGTCTACCTTCCGGAGTAACTTCTTCGAAAACTTGTGTTTCTTCTGGTGTTTCTTCAACAAGGGTTCGATCCTCTTGTGGCAACTCTTCTAAGACCTGTTCAGGTACGTCTATTTCCTCAACAGTAACTGTTGTTTCTGGTTTCTTATCGTCTTCCTGTACGGTAACAATTTCCGTCTTTTCCTGTTTCTTTCCTTTCTGAACTTTTATTACCTTCTTCGTGACAACTTTCTTTTTTCGTCTACCTTCCGGAGTAACTTCTTCGAAAACTTGCGTTTCTTCTGGTGTCTCTTCAACAAGAATACCCTTCGTTTGTGGTAGTTCTAATATCTTTTCAGGTATATCAATTTCCTCAACAGTAACTGTTGTTTCTGGTTTTTTATCGTCTTCTTGTACAGTAACAATTTCTGTCTTTTCTTGCTTCTTTCCTTTCTGGACTTTTATTACTTTCTTTTTGATAACTTTCTTCTTACGTCTACCTTCCGGAGTAACTTCCTCGAAAACTTGTGTTTCTTCTGGCGCCTCTTCAACAAGAATGCATTTTTCTAGTTGCAGCTCTTCTAAAACCTCTTCAGGTATTTCAATTTCCTCAACAGTAACTGTCGTTTCTGGTTTCTTATCGTCTTCTTGCACAGTAACAATTTCTGTTTTTTGTTGCTTCTTTCCTTTCTGAACTTTTATAACCTTCGTCTTGATAATTTTCTTCTTACGTCTTCCTTCAGGTGTAATTTCCTCGTAAACTTGCGTTTCTTCAGGCGTTTCTTCGACAAGGATGCCCTTCTCTTGTGGCAACTCTTCTGTAATCTGTTCAGGAGCTTCAATTTGCTCAACTGTAACTGTGATCTCTGGTTTTTTATCGTCCTCCTGTACAGTAACAATTTCCGTCTTTTCTTGTTTCTTTCCTTTCTGAACTTTTATGACCTTCTTCGTGACAACTTTCTTTTTTCGTCTACCTTCCGGAGTAACTTCTTCGAAAACTTGTGTTTCTTCTGGTGTTTCTTCAATAAGGGTTCGATCCTCTTGTGGCAACTCTTCTAAGACCTGTTCAGGTACGTCTATTTCCTCAACAGTAACTGTTGTTTCTGGTTTCTTATCGTCTTCCTGTACGGTAACAATTTCCGTCTTTTCCTGTTTCTTTCCTTTCTGAACTTTTATTACCTTCTTCGTGACAACTTTCTTTTTTCGTCTACCTTCCGGAGTAACTTCTTCGAAAACTTGCGTTTCTTCTGGTGTCTCTTCAACAAGAATACCCTTCGTTAGTTCCAATATCTTTTCAGGTATATCAATTTCCTCAATAGTAACTGTTGTTTCTGGTTTCTTATCGTCTTCTTGTACAGTAACAATTTCTGTCTTTTCTTGCTTCTTTCCTTTCTGGACTTTTATTACTTTCTTTTTGATAACTTTCTTCTTACGTATACCTTCCGGAGTAACTTCTTCGAAAACTTGTGTTTCTTCTGGCGTCTCTTCAACAAGAATGCATTTTTCTAGCTGCAGCTCTTCTAAAACCTCTTCAGGTATTTCAATTTCCTCAACAGTAACTGTCGTTTCTGGTTTCTTATCGTCTTCTTGCACAGTAACAATTTCTGTTTTTTGTTGCTTCTTTCCTTTCTGAACTTTTATAACCTTCGTCTTGATAATTTTCTTCTTACGTCTTCCTTCAGGTGTAATTTCCTCGTAAACTTGCGTTTCTTCAGGCGTTTCTTCGACAAGGATACCCTTCTCTTGTGGCAACTCTTCTGTAATCTGTTCAGGAGCTTCAATTTGCTCAACTGTAACTGTGATCTCTGGTTTTTTATCGTCCTCCTGTACAGTAACAATTTCCGTCTTTTCTTGTTTCTTTCCTTTCTGAACTTTTATGACCTTCTTCGTGACAACTTTCTTTTTTCGTCTACCTTCCGGAGTAACTTCTTCGAAAACTTGTGTTTCTTCTGGTGTTTCTTCAACAAGGGTTCGATCCTCTTGTGGCAACTCTTCTAAGACCTGTTCAGGTACGTCTATTTCCTCAACAGTAACTGTTGTTTCTGGTTTCTTATCGTCTTCCTGTACGGTAACAATTTCCGTCTTTTCCTGTTTCTTTCCTTTCTGAACTTTTATTACCTTCTTCGTGACAACTTTCTTTTTTCGTCTACCTTCCGGAGTAACTTCTTCGAAAACTTGCGTTTCTTCTGGTGTCTCTTCAACAAGAATACCCTTCGTTTGTGGTAGTTCTAATATCTTTTCAGGTATATCAATTTCCTCAATAGTAACTGTTGTTTCTGGTTTCTTATCGTCTTCTTGTACAGTAACAATTTCTGTCTTTTCTTGCTTCTTTCCTTTCTGGAATTTTATCACTTTCTTTTTGATAACTTTCTTCTTGCGTCTACCTTCCGGAGTAACTTCCTCGAAAACTTGTGTTTCTTCTGGCGTTTCTTCAACAAGAATGCATTTTTCTAGATGCAGCTCTTCTAAGACCTCTTCAGGTATTTCAATTTCCTCAACAGTAACTGTCGTTTCTGGTTTCTTATCGTCTTCTTGCACAGTAACAATTTCTGTTTTTTCTTGCTTCTTTCCTTTCTGAACTTTTATAACCTTCTTCTTGATAATTTTCTTCTTGCGTCTTCCTTCAGGAGTAACTTCCTCGAAAACTTGGGTTTCTTCAGGCGTTTCTTCTACAAGGATGCCCTTCTCTTGTGGCAACTCTTCTGTAATCTGTTCAGGAGCTTCAGTTTGCTCAACTGTAACCGTGGTTTCTGGTTTCCTATCGTCTTCCTGTACAGTAACAATTTCCGTCTTTTCTTGTTTCTTTCCTTTCTGAACTTTTATTACCTTCTTCTTGACAACTTTATTTTTTCGTATACCTTCCGGAGTAACTTCTTCAAAAACTTGTGTTTCTTCTGGCGCTTCTTCAACAAGGGTTCTCTCCTCTTGTGGAAACTCTTCTAATACCTGATCAGGTACGTCAATTTCCTCAACAGTAACTGTTGTTTCTGGTTTCTTATCGTCTTCCTGTACGGTAACAATTTCCGTCCTCTCTTGCTTCTTTCCTCTCTGAACTTTTATGACCTTCTTTTTGACAACTTTCTTCTGACGCTTACCTTCCGGAGTAACTTCTTCGAAAACTTGTGTTTCTTCTGGTGTTTCTTCAACAAGAATACCCTTCGTTTGTGGTAGTTCTAATATCTTTTCAGGTATATCAATTTCCTCAACAGTAACAGTTGTTTCTGGTTTCTTATCGTCTTCCTGTACAGTAACAATTTCCGTCTTTTCTTGTTTCTTTCCTTTCTGAATTTTTATTACCTTCTTCGTGACCACTTTCTTTTTTCGTCTACCTTCCGGAGTAACTTCTTCGAAAATTTGTGTTTCTTCTGGCGTTTCTTCAACAAGAATTCTCTTCTCTTGTGGCAACTCTTCTAATACCTGTTCAGGTACGTCAATTTCCTCAACAGTAATTGTTGTTTCTGGTTTGTTATCGTCTTCCTGTACGGTTATAATTTCCGTCGTCTCTTGCTTCCTTCCTCTCTGAACTTTTATGACCTTCTTTTTGACAACTTTCTTCTTACGTTTACCTTCCGGAGTAACTTCTTCGAAAACTTGCGTTTCTTCTGGTGTTTCTTCAACAAGGGTTCTCTCCTCTTGTGGCAACTCTTCTAATACCTGTTCAGGTACGTCAATTTCCTCAACACTAACTGTTGTTTCTGGTTTCTTATCGTCTTCCTGTACGGTTATAATTTCCGTCCTCTTCTGCTTCTTTCCTCTTTGAACTTTTATGACCTTCTTTTTGACGACTTTCTTCTTACGTTTACCTTCCGGAGTAATTTCTTCGAAAACTTGCGATTCTTCTGGCGTTTCTTCAACAAGAATGCACTTTTCTAGCGGCAGCTCTTCTAATACCTCGTCAGGTACTTCAATTTCCTCAACAGTAACTGTCGTTTCTGGTTTCTTATCGTCTTCTTGCACAGTAACAATTTCTGTCTTTTCTTGCTTCTTTCCTTTCTGAACTTTTATAATCTTCTTTTTGATAATTTTCTTCTTACGTCTTCCTTCCGGAGTAATTTCCTCGAAAACTTGTATTTCTTCAGGTGTTTCGTCGACAAGGATGCCCTTCTCTTGTGGCAAATCTTCTGTGATCTGTTCAGGTGCTTCAATTTGCTCAACTGTAACCGTGGTTTCTGGTTTCTTATCGTCTTCCTGTACAGTAACAATTTCCGACTTTTCATGTTTCTTTCCTCTCTGAACTTTTATTACCTTCTTCTTGACAACTTTATTTTTTCGTATACCTTCCGGAGTAACTTCTTCAAACACTTGTGTTTCTTCTGGCGTTTCTTCAACAAGGGTTCTCTCCTCTTGTGGCAACTCTTCTAATACCTGATCAGGTACGTCAATTTCCTCAACAGTAATTGTTGTTTCTGGTTTCTCATCGTCTTCCTGTACGGTTATAATTTCCGTCCTCTCTTGCTTCCTTCCTCTCTGAACTTTTATGACCTTCTTTTTGACAACTTTCTTCTTACGTTTACCTTCCGGAGTAACTTCTTCGAAAACTTGTGTTTCTTCTGGTGTTTCTTCAACAAGGAGTCGATCCTCTTGTGGCAACTCTTCTAAGACCTGTTCAGGTACGTCTATTTCCTCAACAGTAACTGTTGTTTCTGGTTTCTTATCGTCTTCCTGTACGGTAACAATTTCCGTCTTTTCCTGTTTCTTTCCTTTCTGAACTTTTATTACCTTCTTCGTGACAACTTTCTTTTTTCGTCTACCTTCCGGAGTAACTTCTTCGAAAACTTGCGTTTCTTCTGGTGTCTCTTCAACAAGAATACCCTTCGTTTGTGGTAGTTCTAATATCTTTTCAGGTATATCAATTTCCTCAATAGTAACTGTTGTTTCTGGTTTCTTATCGTCTTCTTGTACAGTAACAATTTCTGTCTTCTCTTGCTTCTTTCCTTTCTGGACTTTTATCACTTTCTTTTTGATAACTTTCTTCTTGCGTCTACCTTCCGGAGTAACTTCCTCGAAAACTTGTGTTTCTTCTGGCGTTTCTTCAACAAGAATGCATTTTTCTAGCTGCAGCTCTTCTAAGACCTCTTCAGGTATTTCAATTTCCTCAACAGTAACTGTCGTTTCTGGTTTCTTATCGTCTTCTTGCACAGTAACAATTTCTGTTTTTTCTTGCTTCTTTCCTTTCTGAACTTTTATAACCTTCTTCTTGATAATTTTCTTCTTGCGTCTTCCTTCAGGAGTAACTTCCTCGAAAACTTGGGTTTCTTCAGGCGTTTCTTCTACAAGGATGCCCTTCTCTTGTGGCGACTCTTCTGTAATCTGTTCAGGAGCTTCAGTTTGCTCAACTGTAACCGTGGTTTCTGGTTTCTTATCGTCTTCCTGTACAGTAACAATTTCCGTCTTTTCTTGTTTCTTTCCTTTCTGAACTTTTATTACCTTCTTCGTGACAACTTTCTTTTTTCGTCTACCTTCCGGAGTAACTTCTTCAAAAACTTGTGTTTCTTCTGGCATTTCTTCGACAAGAACACCCTTCTCTTGTGGAAACTCTTCTGTAATTTGTTCAGGTACTTCAATTTGTTCGACGGTAACTGTGGTTTCTGGTTTTTTATCCTCTTCTTGTACAGTGATAATTTCCGTTTTTTCTTCTTTCTTTCCTTTTTGAACTTTTATCACCTTCTTGATAACTTTCTTCCTACGTCTACCTTCCGGAGTGATTTCTTCAATAACTTGTGTTTCTTCTGGCGTTTCTTCGATAAGGATACCCTTCTCTTGGGAAAACTCTTCTGTAATCTGTTCAGGTACTTCAATTTCTTGTACTGTAACTGTGGTTTCTGGTTTCTTTTCGCCTTCTTGTACAGTAATTATTTCAGTAGTTTCTAGTTTTTTCCCTTTTTGTTTCCTTATAACTCGCTTTTTAACGACTGTCTTAGTTAGTTCTCCTTCTGGCGTAATTTCCTCCACAACTTGAACTGATTCTGGTAGCTCTTCAACAAAAGTTACTTCTTCAGGAAATTGGTCTTCGAATAGTTGTGGTACTTCAGTTTCTTCCACTGTTACTGTTGTCTCCGGTTTCTTGTTATCTTCTTGTACCGTAACTATTTCGGTTGTCTCAAGTTTTTCACCTTTCTGTTTCTTTATAATTCGCTTTTTGGTCATTTTTTTAATACGTCTTCCGTCTTGTGTAACTTCCTCCACAATTTGTAAGTGTTCAGGTAATTCCTCTATTAACGTGGTTTTCTCTTCAGGGACTTGTTCTTCGAATGGTTGAGCGGATTCAATTTCTTCAACCGTTACTGTGATTTGTGGTTTTTTATCATCTTCTTGTACCGTCACTATCTCGGTTTTCTCGTGCTTCTTGCCTTTCTGTTTCTTAATAATCCGCCTTTTGATTACTTTCTTAGTGCGCTTGCCTTCCGGTGTGATTGCTTCCACAATTTGTACATCTTCTGGTAATTCCTCGACTAATGTTGCTTTTTCTTCAGGAGCTTGTTCTTCAAATGGCTGAGGTGCTTCAATTTCTTCAACTGTTACTGTTGTCTCAGGTTTCTTGTCGTCTTCTTGTACTGTAATTATTTCAGTTTTTTCCTGTTTCTTATCTTTTTGCTTCGTAATAATACGTTTCTTTATTACTTTTTTGGTACGTTTCCCTTCTGGCGTAATTTCTTCTACGATCTGTATATCTTCTGGAAGTTCTTGAATAAGTATTTTCTTTTCCTCTGGAAGTTTTTCTTCGATTGCTAAAGGTGCTTCAATTTCTTCAACAGTTACTGTTGTCTCCGGTTTCTTGTCATCCTCCTGTACAGTCACTATTTCTGTTTTCTCTTGTTTCTGACCCTTTTGTTTCTTAATAATACGTTTTTTGATCACTTTCTTTGTTCGTTTTCCTTCAGGTGTAACTTCCTCCACAACTTGAATATCTTCGGGTAGTTCTTCAAGAAGCGTTACTTTTTCTTTAGGAATTTGCTCTTCGAGAAGTTGCGACACTTCAGTTTCGTCCACAGTTACTGTGGTCTCCGGTTTCTTGTTATCTTCTTGTACCGTAACTATTTCGGTTGTCTCTTGTTTATTACCTTTTCGTTTCTTTATAATTCGCTTCTTGATTACTTTCTTTGTATGCCTTCCGTCCGGTGTAACTTCCTCTACAATTTGTACATGTTCAGGTAATTCCTCTGTTAATGTTGTTTCCTCTTCAGGGAATTGTTCTTCTAATGTTTGAGGGGCTTCAATTTCTTCAACCGTTACTGTGGTTTCCGGTTCTTTATCATCTTCTTGTACCGTCACTATCTCGGTTTTCTCTTGTATCTTGCCTTTCTGCTTCTTAATAATCTGCTTTTTGATTACTTTCTTAGCCCGTTTTCCTTCCGGTGTACTTTCTTCCACAATTTGTACATCTTCTGGTAATTCCTCGACTAATGTTGCTCTTTCCTCAGGCGCTTGTTCTTCGATTGGCTGAGGTGTTTCAATTTCTTCAACTGTTACTGTTGTCTCAGGTTTCTTGTCGTCTTCTTGTACTGTAATTATTTCAGTTTTTTCCTGTTTCTTACCTTTTTGTTTCGTAATAATCCGTTTCTTTATTACTTTTTTGGTACGTTTCCCTTCTGGCGTAATTTCTTCTACGATCTGTATATCTTCTGGAAGTTCTTGAATAAGTACTTTCTTTTCCTCTGAAAGTTTTTCTTCGATTGCTAAAGGTGCTTCAATTTCTTCAACAGTTACTGTTGTCTCCGGTTTCTTGTCATCCTCCTGTACAGTCACTATTTCTGTTTTCTCTTGTTTCTGACCCTTTTGTTTCTTAATAATACGTTTTTTGATCACTTTCTTTGTTCGTTTTCCTTCAGGTGTAACTTCCTCCACAACTTGAATATCTTCGGGTAGTTCTTCAAGAAGCGTTACTTTTTCTTTAGGAATTTGCTCTTCGAGAAGTTGCGACACTTCAGTTTCGTCCACAGTTACTGTGGTCTCCGGTTTATTGTTATCTTCTTGTACCGTAACTATTTCGGTTGTCTCTTGTTTTTTACCTTTTTGTTTCTTTATAATTCGCTTTTTGATCACTTTCTTTGTATGCCTTCCGTCCGGTGTAACTTCCTCTACAATTTGTACATGTTCAGGTAATTCCTCTGTTAATGTTGTTTCCTCTTCAAGGAATTGTTCTTCTAATTTTTGAGGGGCTTCAATTTCTTCAACCGTTACTGTGGTTTCCGGTTTTTTATCATCTTCTTGTACCGTCACTATCTCTGTTTTCTCTTGTATCTTGCCTTTCTGCTTCTTAATAATCCGCTTTTTGATTATTTTCTTAGTGCGCTTTCCTTCCGGTGTGATTTCTTCCACAATTTGTACATCTTCTGGTAATTCCTCGACTAATGTTGCTCTTTCCTCAGGCGCTTGTTCTTCGAATGGTTGAGGTGTTTCAATTTCTTCAACTGTTACTGTTGTCTCAGGTTTCTTGTCGTCTTCTTGTACTGTAATTATTTCAGTTTTTTCCTGTTTCTTACCTTTTTCTTTCGTAATAATCCGTTTCTTTATTACTTTTTTGATACGTTTGCCTTCAGGCGTAATTTCTTCTACGATCTGTATATCTTCTGGAAGTTCTTCAATAAGTAATTTCTTGTCATCTGGAAGTTTTCCTTCGATTGCTAAAGGTGCTTCAATTTCTTCAACAGTTACTGTTGTCTCCGGTTTTTTGTCGTCCTCCTGTACAGTCACTAATTCAGTTTTCTCTTGTTTCTGACCCTTTTGTTTCTTAATAACACGTTTTTTGATCACTTTCTTTGTTCGCTTTCCTTCAGGTGTAACTTCCTCCACAACTTGAATGTCTTCTGGTAGTTCTTCAATAACCGTTACTTTTTCTTTAGGAATTTGCTCTTCGAGTAGTTGCGACACTTCAGTTTCTTCCACTGTTACTGTGGTCTCCGGTTTTCTGTTATCTTCTTGTACCGTAACTATTTCGGTTGTCTCTTGTTTTTTACCTTTTTGTTTTTTTATAATGCGCTTTTTGATAACTTTCTTAGTACGCCTTCCGTCCGGTGTAACTTCCTCTACAATTTGTACATATTCAGGCAGTTCCTCTATTAATGTTGTTTTCTCTTCAGGGACTTGTTTTTCTAATGTCTGCGGGGCTTCAATTTCTTCAACTGTTACTGTGGTTTCCGGTTTTTTATCATCTTCTTGTACCGTCACTATCTCTGTTTTCTCTTGTATCTTGCCTTTCTGCTTCTTAATAATCCGCTTTTTGATTATTTTCTTAGTGCGCTTTCCTTCCGGTGTGATATCTTCCACAATTTGTACATCTTCTGGTAGTTCCTCGACTAATGTTGCTTTTTCCTCTGGTGCTTGTTCTTCGAATGGCTGAGGTGTTTCAATTTCTTCAACTGTTACTGTTGTCTCAGGTTTCTTATCGTCTTCTTGTACTGTAATTATTTCGGTTTTTTCCTGATTCTTACCTTTTTGCTTCGTAATAATCCGTTTCTTTATTACTTTTTTGGTACGTTTCCCTTCAGGAGTAATTTCTTCTAAGATCTGTATATCTTCTGGAAGTTCTTCAATAAGTAATTTCTTGTCATCTGGAAGTTTTCCTTCGATTGCTAAAGGTGCTTCTATTTCTTCAACAGTTACTGTTGTCTCCGGTTTCTTGTCATCCTCCTGTACAGTCACTATTTCTGTTTTCTCTTGTTTCTGACCCTTTTGTTTCTTAATAATACGTTTCTTGATCACTTTCTTTGTTCGCTTTCCTTCAGGTGTAACTTCCTCCACAACTTGAATATCTTCGGGTAGTTCTTCGATAAGCGTTACTTTTTCTTTAGGAATTTGCTCTTCGAGTAGTTGCGACACTTCAGTTTCTTTCACTGTTACTGTGGTCTCCGGTTTCTTGTTATCTTCTTGTACCGTAACTATTTCGGTTGTCTCTTGTTTTTTACCTTTTTGTTTCTTTATAATTCGCTTTTTGATAACTTTCTTTGTACGCCTTCCGTCCGGTGTAACTTCTTCTACAATTTGTACATGTTCAGGTAATTCCTCTGTTAATGTTGTTTCCTCTTCAGGGAATTGTTCTTCTAATGTTTGAGGGGCTTCAATTTCTTCAACCGTTACTGTGGTTTCCGGTTTTTTATCATCTTCTTGTACTGTCACTATCTCGGTTTTCTCTTGTATCTTGCCTTTCTGCTTCTTAATAATCCGCTTCTTGATTATTTTCTTAGTGCGCTTTCCTTCCGGTGTGATTTCTTCCACAATTTGTACATCTTCTGGAAGTTCCTCGACTAATGTTGCTTTTTCCTCTGGTGCTTGTTCTTCGAATGGCTGAGGTGTTTCAATTTCTTCAACTGTTACTGTTGTCTCAGGTTTCTTATCGTCTTCTTGTTCTGTAATTATTTCAGTTTTTTCCTGTTTCTTACCTTTTTGTTTCGTAATAATCCTCGTTTTGATTACTTTTTTGGTAAGTTTCCCTTCTGGCGTAATTTCTTCTATGATCTGTATATTTTCTGGAAGTTCTTCAATAAGTAATTTCTTGTCATCTGGAAGTTTTCCTTCGATTGCTAAAGGTGCTTCAATTTCTTCAACAGTTACTGTTGTCTCCGGTTTCTTGTCGCCCTCCTGTACAGTCACTATTTCAGTTTTCTCTTGTTTCTGACCCTTTTGTTTCTTAATAATACGTTTCTTGATCACTTTCTTTGTTCGCTTTCCTTCAGGTGTAACTTCCTCCACAACTTGAATGTCTTCGGGTAGTTCTTCGATAAGCGTTACTTTTTCTTTAGGAATTTGCTCTTCGAGTAGTTGCGACACTTCAGTTTCTTTCACTGTTACTGTGGTCTCCGGTTTCTTGTTATCTTCTTGTACCGTAACTATTTCGGTTGTCTCTTGTTTTTTACCTTTTTGTTTCTTTATAATTCGCTTTTTGATAACTTTCTTTGTACGCCTTCCGTCCGGTGTAACTTCTTCTACAATTTGTACATGTTCAGGTAATTCCTCTGTTAATGTTGTTTCCTCTTCAGGGAATTGTTCTTCTAATGTTTGAGGGGCTTCAATTTCTTCAACCGTTACTGTGGTTTCCGGTTTTTTATCATCTTCTTGTACCGTCACTATCTCGGTTTTCTCTTGTATCTTGCCTTTCTGCTTCTTAATAATCCGCTTCTTGATTATTTTCTTAGTGCGCTTTCCTTCCGGTGTGATTTCTTCCACAATTTGTACATCTTCTGGTAATTCCTCGACTAATGTTGCTCTTTCCTCAGGCGCTTGTTCTTCGAATGGCTGGGGTGTTTCAATTTCTTCAACTGTTACTGTTGTCTCAGGTTCCTTGTCGTCTTCTTGTACTGTAATTATTTCAGTATTTTCCTGTTTCTTACCTTTTTGTTTCGTAATAATCCGTTTCTTGATTACTTTTTTGGTACGTTTGCCTTCTGGCGTAATTTCTTCTACGATCTGTATATCTTCTGGAAGTTCTTGAATAAGTATTTTCTTTTCCTCTGGAAGTTTTTCTTCGATTGCTAAAGGTGCTTCAATTTCTTCAACAGTTACTGTTGTCTCCGGTTTCTTGTCATCCTCCTGTACAGTCACTATTTCTGTTTTCTCTTGTTTCTGACCCTTTTGTTTCTTAATAATACGTTTTTTGATCACTTTCTTTGTTCGTTTTCCTTCAGGTGTAACTTCCTCCACAACTTGAATATCTTCGGGTAGTTCTTCAAGAAGCGTTACTTTTTCTTTAGGAATTTGCTCTTCGAGAAGTTGCGACACTTCAGTTTCGTCCACAGTTACTGTGGTCTCCGGTTTCTTGTTATCTTCTTGTACCGTAACTATTTCGGTTGTCTCTTGTTTATTACCTTTTCGTTTCTTTATAATTCGCTTCTTGATTACTTTCTTTGTATGCCTTCCGTCCGGTGTAACTTCCTCTACAATTTGTACATGTTCAGGTAATTCCTCTGTTAATGTTGTTTCCTCTTCAGGGAATTGTTCTTCTAATTTTTGAGGGGCTTCAATTTCTTCAACCGTTACTGTGGTTTCCGGTTTTCTATCATCTTCTTGTACCGTCACTATCTCTGTTTTCTCTTGTATCTTGCCTTTCTGCTTCTTAATAATCCGCTTTTTGATTATTTTCTTAGTGCGCTTTCCTTCCGATGTGATTTCTTCCACAATTTGTACATCTTCTGGTAATTCCTCGACTAATGTTGCTCTTTCCTCAGGCGCTTGTTCTTCGAATGGCTGAGGTGTTTCAATTTCTTCAACTGTTACTGTTGTCTCAGGTTTCTTGTCGTCTTCTTGTACTGTAATTATTTCAGTATTTTCCTGTTTCTTACCTTTTTGTTTCGTAATAATCCGTTTCTTGATTACTTTTTTGGTACGTTTCCCTTCGGGTGTAATTTCTTCTACGATCTGTATATCTTCTGGAAGTTCTTGAATAAGTATTTTCTTTTCCCCTGGAATTTTTTCATCGATTGCTAAAGGTGCTTCAATTTCTTCAACAGTTACTGTTGTCTCCGGTTTCTTGTCATCCTCCTGTACAGTCACTATTTCAGTTTTCTCTTGTTTCTGACCCTTTTGTTTCTTAATAATACGTTTCTTGATCACCTTCTTTGTTTGCTTTCCTTCAGGTGTTACTTCCTCCACAACTTGAATATCTTCGGGTAGTTCTTCGATAAGAGTTACTTTTCCTTCAGGTATTTGCTCTTCGAGTAGATGAGGCATTTCAGTTTCTTCCACTGTTACTGTGGTCTCAGGTTTCTTGTTTTCTTCTTGTACCGTAACAATTTCGGTTTTCTCTTGTTTTTTACCTTTCTGTTTCTTTATAACTCGCTTTTTGATCATTTTCTTAGTACGTCTTCCATCCGGTGTAACTTCCTCCACAATTTGTACATATTCAGGTAATTCCTCTATTAATATTGTCTTCTCTTCAGGGACTTGTTCTTCAAGTGGTTGCGGGGCTTCAATTTCTTCAACTGTCACTGTTGTCTCCGGTGTCTTGCCTTCTTCTTGTACCGTCACTATTTCGGTTTTCTCTTGTCTCTTGCCTTTCTGTTTCTTAATAACTCGCCTTTTTATTACTTTTTTGGAAATTTTTCCTTCTGGTGTAATTAATTCCACAATCTGTATATCTTCCGGAAGTTCTTCAATAAGTGTTGCCGCTTCCTCAGAGACTTGTTCTAGAAATTGTAGTGGCGCTTCAACTTCTTCAACAGTTACTGTCGTTTCCGGCTTTTTGTCATCCTCCTGTATAGTCACTATTTCGGTTTTCTCTTGTTTATGACCCTTATGTTTCTTGATAATGCGTTTCTTAATCACTTTCTTTGTTCGCTTACCTTCAGCTGTAGTTTCCTCTACAACTTGAATATCTTCTGGTAGTTCCTCGATAAGCGTTACTTTTTCTTCGGGAATTTGCTCCTCGAGTAGTTGCGGCACTTCAATTTCTTCCACTGTTACTGTGGTCTCAGGTTTCTTGTTATCTTCTTGTACCGTAACTATTTCGGTTGTCTCTTGTTTTTTACCTTTTTGTTTTTTTATAATGCGCTTTTTGATAACTTTCTTAGTACGCCTTCCGTCCGGTGTAACTTCCTCTACAATTTGTACATATTCAGGCAGTTCCTCTATTAATGTTGTTTTCTCTTCAGGGACTTGTTTTTCTAATGTCTGCGGGGCTTCAATTTCTTCAACTGTTACTGTGGTTTCCGGTTTTTTATCATCTTCTTGTACCGTTACTATCTCGGTTTTCTCTTGTTTTTTGCCCTTCTGCTTCTTAATAATCCGCTTTTTGATTACTTTCTTAGTGCGTTTTCCTTCCGGTGTGATTTCCTCCACAATTTGTACATCTTCTGGCAATTCCTCGACTAATGTTGCTTTTTCTTCAGGTACTTGTTCGTCGAATGGCTGCGGTGCTTCAATTTCTTCAACTGTTACTGTTGTCTCAGGTTTCTTGTCGTCTTCTTGTACTGTAATTATTTCTGTTTTTTCCTGTTTCTTACCCTTTTGCTTCTTAATAATCCGTTTTTTGATTACTTTTTTGATACGTTTTCCTTCTGGCGTAATTTCTTCCTCGATCTGTGTATCTTCTGGAAGTTCTTCAACAAGCATTATCTTTTCCTTTGGAGCCGCTTCTTCAAATGCTAGATGTGCTTCAATTTCTTCAACAGTTACTGTCGTCTCCGGTTTCTTGTCATCCTCCTGTACAGTCACTATTTCAGTTTTCTCTTGGTTCTGACCCTTTTGTTTTTTAATAATACGTTTCTTAATCACTTTTTTTGTTCGCTTTCCTTCTGGTGTAATTTCCTCCACAACTTGAATGTCTTCTGGTAGTTCTTCAATAAGCGTTACTTTTTCTTCAGTTACTTGCTCTTCGGGTAGTTGCGGCACTTCAATTTCTTCCACTGTTACTGTGGTCTCCGGTTTCTTATTATCTTCTTCTACCGTAACTATTTCGGTTGTCTCTTGTTTTTTACCTTTCTGTTTCTTTATAATACGCCTTTTGATTATTTTTTTAGAACGTTTACCTTCCGGTGTGATTTCCTCCACAATTTGTACATCTTCTGGTAATTCTTCAACTAATGTTGCTTTTTCATCAGGAATTTGTTCTTCGAATGGTTGCGGTACTTCAATTTCTTCAACTGTCACTGTCGTCTCCGGTTTCTTGTCATCTTCCTGTACAGTCACTATTTCAGTTTTCTCTTGTTTTCGACCCTTTTGTTTCTTAATAATGCGTTTCTTAATCACCTTCCTTGTCCGCTTTCCTTCAGGTGAAATTTCCTCCACTACTTGGACATGTTCTGGTAGTTCTTCAATAAATGTTACTTTTTCTTCAGGAACTGGTTCTTCAAATAGTTGCGGTGCGTCAGTTTCCTCCACTGTTACTGTGGTCTCCGGTTTTTGGTCACCTTCTTGTATCGTCACTATTTCGGTTTTCTCTTCTTTACTTCCTTTCTCTTTCCTAATAACTCGCTTTTTTATTACTTTTTTAGAACGTCTTCCATCTGGTAAAATTTCTTCCACAACGTGTATATCTTCTGGACGTTCGTCAATAGATGTTCTCTGTTCCTCGGGAACTTGTTCTTCAAATGGTAGAGGTGTTTCAACTTCTTCAACAGTTACTGTCGTCTCTGGTTTTTTGTCGTCTTCTTGTATGGTCACTATTTCGGTTCTCTCTTGTTTCTTGCCTTTGTGTTTTTTAATAATTCGCTTTTTGATTACTTTCTTAGTGCGTTTTCCTTCTGGCGTAATTTCCTCTACAATTTGTATGTCTTCTGGTAGTTCTTCAATAAGCGTGACTTTTTCTTCGGGTTCTTGCTCTTCAAATGGTTGCGGCACTTCGACTTCTTCCACTGTTACTCTTGTTTCCGGTTTCTTGTCCTCGTCTTGCTGCGCTGCAATATCTATTTTCTCTTGTTTTTGGCCCTTTTGTTTCTTTATAATTCGTTTTTTGACTACTTTTCTTGTTCGTCTTCCTTCTGGTGTCATTTCTTCTACAACTTCTTCTTCTGGTTCTTCTATAAGTGTTGACGGGATTTCTTCTAGAAGTTCTTCTGGCATGTCCTCGGTTAATTCTTGAATAGTGGTGGACCGTTTTTCTATTACTTCCGGCACGATTTCATCCATCAATTCATCGATGTATACATCACTGCCATCCTTACCCTTGGCTTTGATTACGGTTCGTTTTGTTATTATTTGTGTATTTTCCTCGCTGCCTGGAGTCGATTTGAATTTTGTGATTATTTCATGTGTCACTTCGTGCGTTTGTGTGAGGTCTGTGTCTTTCATAATATCAGGTAAATTTTGTACTGTGATTTCTGATCTTTCTGTTGTTGATTGTGTAATTCTGGCTCGTGTTGTGTGTGGGCTACTTTCATCCAGTATTCCTGTAATATGTATTATGTTTAGTTTTGTGTACAATATTAAATGGTAATGATTTAGGTGATGATAGTGAATGTTGTGTAACTCGTCATGTAAAGCACCTACTTACTCTTTCAATGCTTTCGTGATTATTGCTAATCCGTTTTCATATTTAAGGAGCTTCTGTTACTTACCTTCTTTGTCGTGAAGTTGTATTTCGCTAATTAGAGGGGATGTTGCAGTTTCTTCTACCGAAACTCTAACTGTTTTAGATGGCGGTTTCTCTAGTTCCGGGACAAATTCAAGATCACCCGTTGATTTCTGTTCTGTAACTATTAATCCGTGCTTTTGAACATCTTCGACGTAAGCTGCTGCCGAGGTTCTTGGAGGCGTTTCTTGTGCCAATGCACTCGTGTTCTGCAACGGCAGAATTTCTTCGTTTACTGCAACTGTTCTTTTCACTACCTCTTTTTGGGCGACACCTTCATTCGCGGTGCCTGTTATTACTTTATCACTGCTTTGTTCTTGCACTAAAACTTCCGTTATATTAATGCTGTCATGTAATAAAACAGTCATACTGGCACTCTTGTGTTCTTCTTTTTCAGTTGTGATGTAGCGTTCACTTTCATTTGTAGTTACTTCAGTCTGAACGAGGCTTTCAAATGTATCTTGTTTTGTAACGGCTTTTCTCGTTTGTTTTTCTTTGGGTTCTGGTAATTCAGATGCTGTGGATAGAGGCTGAATGTTAACGTTTTCAATGGATGTCTGGTCTGTAAACAAAATTTTGGCTGTGTCGCTTTCCAATTTTCTTTCTTCTGTAAGTTGCTCCTTGTAATCTACTATTGTTTCTGAAACAACTGCACTTTTTCCTATGACATCCAAATTTATTAACGCAGTTTCCGAATGTGGCTTAGGTTGGTCTTTCAGAGACTCTTCCTTGTCGCCTAGTGTCAGTTGCGTAACAGTAATGTTCTCGAAAGGTAACTGGTCTTGTTGAGCAAATTCTTCTTTATTTTCTGGAACTTTAATCTCTTGCGTGTCTTGATTGCTTTCTATTTGTGTTACTGCAAGTGCTTCTTGTTGTGATAGATTCTTTGTAGCAGTCGCCGTCGGTAAATCAGCAGGTGTTTCGAAAAATTTCTCTTTATCTTCTACTAATATTTCTGTGATATCTAAATGAGTTTTTGGTATTACAGTTACATCAACTCTTTTCTCATCATTTTTTTGTTCCTGAAAGTCAGTTTCTTGATCAAATGATTGATTCTGCGACACTATTAGACTAGAAAATTTACTATGAGACGTTTCGGCAACTTCTTTCTGGGGTGACTGCCTAATAAGATTTCGCGTAGAATCTTCAACGTCTATATGAGATTGCTCTATATGCTCTTTTGGTAATATTTCGGTTTCAGCAAACTGTTGCGAGGGCTTTATACTTTCAGGAAGTGTAGATTCTTTTTCGTTGCTTAATATTTCGAACACATTCGCAGTTCGAATTTCCTCAATGCCCCGTTCAGCTGATTTTGTATTGAAATCTTGAACATTTTCCAGAGTCGTTTCTTTCTCGTGTATGATGTTTACAGTTTGAGAGATGCTCTCGAAAATGCCTTGTTCTATACTGACCTGCGACAGGGGTTTTGCATCTGGAGTTAAATCAAGAAGCACTTCTTGAATGGCAGGTTGTGTTTCTAAAATCGCATTTACTGAATCAATGCTGAAAGAAGCTGTTTCGTCAGATTTTTCTTTAACAATATATTCCTCTTCTTTGGAGTCTGGATAAGTTTCTGTAATGATGACGCCGGTCATGGGAGTAAATCCTACATCGGCAGATTTTTTGTCGGGTGAGAATTTATCGGTGAATTCTCTTTCTGCTTCTTGGACTAAGTTCTCTGTTATTTGAAGAGGCAAATATGCGTCTTCACTTGTATTAGCTTTATCTGATTGCGGTGCAGGATAGTCAATTATGCCAGCATCTTCTGACACTAATACAGTGGTTTGTTGCGATATTAATAGGTTTACGTCTATTCCAATATCCACAGACTTTCCAATCGGTTGTTCTTCTGGAGTGTAGTCTGCGTTAGTATCACCCAGTGTAACTTGAGAAACTTCTACACCTTCGCTCGGTTTAACATTTATTGAGGCTGTTTGATTTTCTGGCAATGCAGATTCTTTTAGTAAATTCTCGCTTTCTGCAGTTATTAATTCTAACTGTGTAAGGCTCGTAAATGTGGTAGTGTCTATGACAGCAAATTTTTCTTCATTTGGTTCGGCGTCTATTAAAGATTCTCTGTCGATAGTAAGAACAGTCTCGACAAGTACACTTTGGTCTTCGTTGACTGCAACCGATGCAGTTTGTGGTTTAGATTTAAATTCTTCTTGGAAAGGTTCTCCTGTTTCAGTATAGAACTGTTCAGATTTAATTGCAGTTGGTAAAGCTGAAATATCTGAAGCAGCTTCAGCAGCAACAGGTTGTTCAATTAAAAGATCTGTGATGTAATCATTCGGCGTTACTTGCTCTTTTTGCGGCACTTCATTTGCATCGAGAATACTAGTGGCCTCTTGGTGGTCTGGTTTTAATATTTCTGATAGCTCCTTTTCCCTATCCCCTGCAGTAACTTCTGTTATATTCAGAGGTTGACCTTCTTCATATCCTATAACAGCTCGCTTGTCAGTGATCTCTAGTTTTCCAAATACACCTTCTTTTTCTGTTGCAATATGATCGGTCTGAATAATGGTTTCGTTAGTAAGTTGCTCGACGTGAGCTGAAGCTTCATCAGGTTGGTCTACTTTTATTTCAGAAGTGCCGTCTTCTGCTAAAGTAATTTTTGTTTCTGCAACAGGCTGCACGTCCAACGACTGACTTGCGTGCTTTACTTCAGCAGTTTCCGGGAGTGGAAGAGTTTGTTCTTTATCTTGAGTAACTACTTCTGATACTTGCGGAACGGTTACGCCTTCGAACGTAAATTCTGCAGTTTTTGTACTTGGTTTGATGGCTGTCTCAAATTGAGATTCGCTTTCTCGGATAGTTGCTTCAGATTGTACTGTACTTTGCAGTTCAAGATATTCGCTAGTTGCTAGTTGATGATCTGGACGCGGTTGTTCCATTGTGCTGAATGTTTCGTCAGCAAGAACTTCAGAAACTTGAGCTGTGCCTCGAGCCGTTATTTCGGGTTGCGTTTGAAGCATTTGCGGAGTAACTTGTTGTGGAAGTACTTCTTCCCTGTCGCCTGTTGTTACAGATGTGACTGAAATACTTTCTCCTAATTGTAAATCAGCAGAAGCCGTTTTAAAGTCAAAACTTGTCTCGGTGAATGTTGTTTCCTTTTCTTCTACTTGCAACTCACTTTGTGTTAAACTTTCTAATAGAGATTGACTGACGAGAGCCTCCTTTCTTTCAGGGTGTAATTCATCAAAAGTTTTCACCGAGTCTTTAATAAATACTTCGCTGTGAATGGCAACTCCATGTGTTTCCATATCTGATTCAATTTGTACTGCATTTGGAAGCATATCTGCCGAAAACAGGTTTTCTTTATCTTCGCTCTGTACTTGAAAAACTGTCACGCTAGTACCTTCTTCGAAATTTATATTAACTGTTTTTGTATCCGGATGTACTTCTTCGGGTTGTTCGCTTTCCTTCTCTCCGATGTCAAGCTGTACTTGTACCAAATGTTGGGAAACATCGTATTGTGGTTTTATGGTTTCCTTTTCTGGCGATTTACGTTCTAATTCTCCTGTGCCAGCGTGAACCATTGTTTCTTCTTTAGTGGCTACGCCCTGTTCTGTAACGGCTGGTTCGGCATGTTTCACATCAGGTTTAGCGTGCCCGGTAAATACATCTTCTGTGTCGTCGGTAATGATTTCTGTTACCGTGAGTTGTTGCTCTGGATTTACAAGAACGGTAGCTTTCTTCTCATACGGGAATATGTCTTTGGGAAGATCTTTTTCAAAATCAACGGCTGTAGCTTCTGTCACTATCAGCTCTTGAAGTGGCCTGGCGTATTTTTTTGCTCTACCTGTTTGAGGTTCTTCTTCGGGTATCATGTCCGCATGAATGACTGTTTCTGTTTCAGATTTTACAACTACTTCTTGGACGGCTATGTCTTGAGAAGCAAGAATTCCTGTAGGTAACTCCAGAGGTAAGAAATCTTGTTCTCTTTCGTTAGGTTGTATTTGTATTACTTTGATTTCAGTATTTTCAGTAGTTATATCCACTGTAGCTGTCTTTGCGTCTGGCACAAAATCAATTGTATAATCACTTTCTTTTTCAGCAGGTTGCTGCTGTAAAATTTGTATAGATTCAACAACAGTTTGTTCAAAATTTGCTTTCTGCGATTCCACCATTTCTTCACTGCAAATTGTGGGTAAAATGCTCGATATAACTTCTGTAGTTTCAGCTACGGACTGGACATCAATTGACTGCCCTGCTTGCTTACTTGCAACAGCTTCAGGCGAACTAAAGGTTTCTTCTTTTTCTTGAGTAATTATTTCGCCTATCGCTGGTACTGTAACACTAGTAATTGTAAAATCAACAGATTTTGTTTGTGGCATTTTGTGTTCAGAAAAGTCTCCTTCTTTTTCCGCAGCTGCTACTTGTGACTGTATGGTACTTTGCAGTTCAAGATACGAAGATTGTGCTAACTGTCTAGTTGGAGATGCTCGATGTATACCACTTACGGATTCTTCAGTGGTCACTTCTGTTGTTTGGGCTGCTCCCTGTGCTATTATTTCAGGAGTTGCTGTAAAGGCTAACGGTAGTTCTTCTTTTTCGAATGTATTTTCTTTATAACCAGGCGTGACAGTTACGACGGATACACTTTCTCCCAGTTGCAAATCAAAACTCGCAGTTTTCGATTCAGGTTTTGTATCAGTAAAAGTGGATTCCTTCTCTTGTATTTGCAGTTCGCTTTGTGTCAAACTTTCTAATAGAGACTGACTCACTGCGGCTTCCTTTTTGTCAGCTTGCAATTCTTCAAGAGATTTTATAGAATCGCCTGGAAGTACTACACTTTGCAACGCCACACCATGAGGTTCAATATCGGGTTGAACTTGCACCGAGTTCGGAATTTGTTCAGTAGCAAATGATTTCTCTTTGTCTTCGCTTTGCACTTCGGTGACGGTGATACTTTTGTCCTCTTCAAATTGTATGTTAACGATTTTTGACTCAGGCACTATATCTTCAGGTCGCTGGCTTTCAGTTTCACCAACATCTGGTTGTGTTTGTATTAAATGTTGCGAGGCGTCTTGCTTAGGTTGTACAGTTTCTTTTTCTGGAGATACTCGGACAAGTTCACCAGTTGCTGTATGAGTCATGGTTTCTTCCTTAATTGCTACTTCTTGTTCAGAAACAGCAGCAGATGCCGTTTTTTCTTCTGGCACCGTGTGAGTAGTAAATATGTCTTCTTTATCTTCTGTTACAACTTCTGTTACGGTCAGTTGTTGTTCTGGATTTATTAACACTGTAACTTGTTTTTTATCGGGGAAAACATCTTTAACAAGAGTTTTCTCCACATCTGTAACATTTGTTTCGGTGACGATTAGTTCGTCTAATGGTTTTGCGTATTTTTTAGCTCTCCCAGTTTTTGGCTGTTCTTCGGTTAGCTCATCTGCATGAACAACTGATTCTTGTTCAGATCTAACTATAACTTCTTGCGTTGTAATATTTTCGGATGCTTTATAACTTTTGGGGCCTTCACCCGGTAGATACTGTTCTTCTTTTTCATTTGACAGCACCTGCGTTACGTTTATTTCAATTTTGGCGTCTGTAATTTCAATATCTGCTATTTTAGCTTCTGGAATTACATCTTTGACGTGCTCACTTTCTTTTTCTGCAGTTTCGTGTTGTGTTATTTGAAGACTCGAAAGAACAGTTTGGTCGAATATTGCTTTCTCTTCTTTATGCTGCTCCTCCTGGAGTGTGCCGGCTAATATATTTGATATAACTTCTGTGGTACTAGCTACTTTATGTACATCTATGTCTGCTGCTGCTTGATATTGTTTCGGAAGTTCTCCTGCTACGTACTCTTTCTCTTTGTCGTCACTCACGACCTCCGTAATAGAGATACTTTCAACGGGAGTCATTGTTATGTCAGCTTGCTTGTCGTCAATTTTTTGAGTGTAATGTTTTCCGAGAGATTCATCTGGAATAGTTTCTGATACCACAGTTTCATCCAGTATTGTTTGGTTTAGATTAGCGGTAGTTGATTGCGGAGTATCATCGTGGAGTTTCGATGCTGATATTTCAGGCGTTACTTCTTCCACCACACTTGTAGGTAATGGATGAGTAGATGTTGGCTTGCCTTTATACGTTCCAGGCAGTTCGAAAACTTGTAAGGTATTTTCACGTTCCATTATTCTGTTTTCGATTATTTCCAATTCTTGGTTTGTGTCTGTATATAGGACATCCGTTTTGTAGGAAACCGGTACCGATTCCATGAATTCCTTGCCAGTTTCTCCAGCATTTGTTTCTATGATTTCTGTGGTGTCTTGTGTTTCCATGCTCGGCACAGCTTCTTCTGTTTTATATTTAGGATAGTCTGTGAATTTCTCGGAAGTATCTGATATTTGTACTTCTGATATTTCTAAGTGATCTACTACTTTGACGTTGGATTCAGCTGATGCAAAAGTTGGTTTCTTATCAGGCTGTAATGGAGCTTCAGAGTCCTGGACGGTCACGTCTGATACATTACTTGTTTGCAATGCTGTGAATGACGCGTCGGCTGATTTTGAGTCTGCTGTTTCTGGAAACTGGTATTGTTGTTCCTTCTCATTTATTAGAGTCGTTGTTGCAGTTACCGATTGTTTTTCGAAGTACTCGACCGTAGCTGTTTCTCCCTTCACTGGTTCTATAGCGATTTCTTTAGACGCTATTTGTGAATCCACCATGGATATTGCTACACCTTCAGATAAAATGAGATCTTCAGTAGCTCTTGTTGTTTCAATAGAGAATTTCTCAAATATTTTTTCTTTGTCTTCAGCTTGAGTTAGTTCAGTTTGGATGCCTTCGCCCATTGTTAAAGCTACATCTGCTTTTTGAGTTGACGGCAACCGGTCGGGACTATATGTACCTTCTGATTCAGGAGCAATAATTTCTGACGAGACTATTTGATTTTGGGGAATTATTCGTTCATTTGCGACTTCAGTCGGTACGAATGCTTCAGGAAGATGTTTTCCTGTTTTGTATTCTGCTAAAACCTCTTCTACAGTTAGCGACTCGCTTAGATTAACATCAATCTTTGAAATTGCTGAGAATACTTTATCGATTTCTAAGTCCGTTTCAGATATGTTATATTGAGTCTCTTCCACTGTAATTCCTTCTCTTGTCGTGAAAACCCCATGCGCAGTGCTGGATTTGGGCAAAGGAGCTTTTCTGAATTCGTCTTCCCTATGAGACGTTTCCGTCTCAGAGACTGTAGCCGCTTCGTGGGGTAAAATTGCTACTAATGCAATATCTTTTGGTGTTGTAGTTTTAGGAATGTCGGTTACAGACTGAGCTTCTTGTACTTCTTTAACCCCAATGCTTTCGCTTGGAACATAACTTGGCGACGCTTTCATTAGATGAGGTTTAAATTCACCTTCGAAAGTTTGTGGAACATCTTGCACATTTTCTTCGCTGACTTGATATGAATCTGAAATATCTATGGATTTTTTCGCTACGAATGATATCGATTTAGAATCTTCTCGGGTTTGTTCCTTTTCCTCTGCATGTGTCTGTTCGATGACAAGTGCAGCTAGAGGCGATATTTCAACAGTAACTTTTTCTTCGGGTTGCAGTTGTTCGAATATTTGAGTAACTTTCCCCGTAGATACAGCTTCTGCAGTTATTGTGGAGATGTCTAAAAGCAGTTGTTTTTCTGGTTTGGTTTCAAATGGTTGCATAATTTCGGTATTTTCTTCGTCGTATACTTCCTCTTTGTGCTGTGGTCTGTTGGCTTTTAACCTCCGTTTAATTACATGTTCCTCAGTCTCTTCGATCACTTCTTCGATTTCTCCCTTCTTCTTTCCTTTCGTAGTTTTCTTTGTTTTTATTTTGCCAGTTTCGTCCTGTTCTATTACAATAATTTCCTCCTCAATTTTAGAATCAATTTCTCTTTTAGTTTCTATTGGTTGCGTAATAATAGCAAAGGATTTAGTTACAGTTTCAGTTTCGTCAACGGGTAACTCTGTGATCTGTACTTCTGTCACTGATTCTCGGTGTTCTGGGAGGGTTGGTTTTTTCTGAGTGTCTTCTTGGACTTCTATGGTTTCTGTGAAAGTGTATATTGTTTGTGTCACATTAAAAAAACGTGTACAAAAATTTGTTTAGATCGAGTAAGCACTGAAGTTGTGTATTAAAATTAAAATGCACGCCTTTAAGCGTTAAAAAACGTATAGTTGTGAAAAGTATAGACAGATTGTACGTAGATGATTAATGACGTAATGATTGTAATGATAATATAAATATAAAAATTATTTACACTCACCTACCAAGCTCAGCGCAGAAGCCAAAATAGAAATCACTATGAACACTATTATCAACTTCTTGTTATTTGATTACGATATTTTGCAACTTAACATTTCAGCTTTTAGTAAGCTCTAGAGCCCGACTACAAATATTAACATGTTGAAGAGAACACGGCAATAAGTATTGTTATAAAGCATTAAATTTATTCAGAAGCGCAGCTGCACTATTTACATAAACTTTGGTACTTCTTAAGTTTGGGCTAATTGCTTATTCTGATTAAGTGATCCATAGCTCAAACCAATAATTGTACCATAATAAAAGAGACATTTTGGAAAGGAGACGATAAGATTATTTACATACATATACAAATATACTATAGATAACAAAGAACACTCCAAGCTTACCTTCGATTTCCGTTTCTTGTCTTTCCTTTTTCTTGATTTTCTTTCTTTTATCTGTATAAAATATTACAATGTCAGTAACTTAAGTTGGCAAAGAAATGCAAAATTACTGTAAATTTTTTGGTACTGCGAAATCAGATAATCCATGATAGCCTGCACTTTTGTTCTGAAAAACAACTAGGTATAATGATTTATTATACCAAATTGTTTTAATTTGATATAGTGCAGTAAAAACAGGGTTTGCACTACATAAGAATTAGTCCGTTCATAGAAATTTGATTGTAACTTCAATTCGACATGTAGTTTAATAATCCAAAGAGTCCCCACAAATTGGAGTGGTGAAAATTAGGTTTCAGGGGGGGAGGGATGGGGGAGACATTTTTGAAAATGTACTTTTTTGAAAGTGGAGGTGTGGGGAGTCGTTTTCTATGTTTTCCTGCATGCTGAATCGAATGAGACCAAAATCAAGTCGATAGGATCAACCCTTAACGAAGAAAAATGATTCTAATTGTAAAAATACGATAAAACGCAAGAGATTTTATTAAAAAGGAAAGAAAGATGTACAGTGTTAATGTAGTACATAAACATTTTTTATATGTAGTACTTGGTAATAAGTATTTTATTCATCGAACATGTTGTACTCTTCGCTAGTGACGTCATCAAAGTCTGAATCTTCATCAAAGGCCTCTGCTGTATGGGTGACACGTCTGACGAAACTGCAATTTCGGTGCAGCTGTTCATGCAGGCCCCTCCTTCACAAATTTTGCACAAAATTGGGCATTCCACACCGATTTTTACTCAAGAGCACTGAGAAGTGGAGCAATTTCCCTTGCAGGCACAGGAAATCAACTTAAGGATGGCCTCTGGAGCAGCGTCAAGGGTTATCCTGATTGGGTGCAAATCATTGCCATGACGAACCCAACCCCACTGTTGTGGATCCAGTTTACTCCTGAGCCACAACTGTACTTGATAGAAGGTGCGATATGAATGTTGTGCTGCACTTGCTGATGTAGGAGGAAGTGATTCTAGCTTTGCTACATTTTTAGTGAGTTATCTCTGGAACATGACGTACCGCAGTTCATCTAACGTATGTTTCCCATCTTTGGAGCCATAAATATACAAAAAAAAGAGCCTCTCCAGCTGTTTGTACTTCACTGTGAGTTGCTGTAGCTGTTTGGAATACGTGTATGGTGTGGCGCAAAACCAGGTTCTGTCTCAAGCAGCTTGATGATGTTCTTATTCCCTTTTCCATAAATTGCACTTGTGGTGTCACAACCACTAAAAGAGTGAGCGAGTAGGATGTACGTGTTGTGCATATGTTGGTTCTGAAGGCTTACTGATGAAAAAAGTTTCTTACGTCCGATTTTTGGTTTGAGTAAAAATGTTTCTTGATTCAAAGCAGTCAGAGGCTGGGTGACGTTCGTAACTTGGCGTGCAAAAAACATTCTTATAAGTGTTGTTAACGAGTCAGGACGTAACTTGTGATTTGTGCTTTATAATATTTTTGATTTTTGTAATTTTGCTTAAAAATAAATTAAAAGATAACATCAGAACAACAGTAGTAAATATCCTGACAAACAATGGCAGAGCCGTATTTTCCTATGGCTGTCTGGACAATTAATACGTCAGTATCTCCATTTGACTGTCTTACCTCAATGTTGCTGTCTCCAATTTTTTTTTTAGCAGCTCGATCAATTGCTTTTTATTTTCCACATTGGAAATACATTTTTCTTGGTTGGAATAGATGGGGGTGTTCTCTGATATGTGGAATTGAGGAGTACAATGTTTGTACCTGCGTAGATGTTCGGATCTCTTGATACTGTCATGATCATCATATCCAGTGGCGGCTCGTGAGGGAGGGCTCAGGGACGCCGCCCCCCTGGCATAATTTTTAAAATAAAGAATTATAGTAGAAATAGAAAACAGAATTTTAATTTATTTTGTATGCCCAAATTATAATAAATTTATGTATACTGAATATTTGGTATAATGCATAAAAATTGGGCTACATTTATATCCCAGAATATGCCAGTAAATTATCAATAATAGTCGTATATTTGGCGCTCCGCGAAACCGCTACAACGATACGAACCCTCCCCTTACACATTCGGGCGGACTCTGAGCAGTGTGTCCAGATTGGCCTAACAAATGTCGCAACAGCGTTGCCAGTTTGCCGCCCAAAGTCGCAACCTTGGTTGTGATTTGTCGCAACCACAGAACTTTGACAGCAACGAATTACATAAAAGATATTGGGATGTTACTATGAAAATCGCTAGGTGTTGCTTTGTCGCCCAAAGTAGCCTAAACTGCCATCTGCCAGGGCCAACCGCCATATTGCCAAATATATTATAGTCTATGGTATTATATCTCCGTTGTAGACGCTCGCTACTCGCTAACACTACGAGTGGGCGCACTTTTGCAGATACATTTAAACCTTTTATAACATTTTATAAGTTGTGACACAAGCTCAAAAATTAAAATCGCCCAATTTGCGACTTGTGATTTCTTCAAAAAATCTGTCGCAACTATTATTTTTAAATCGCCCAATTTGTGATAAATCGCCCAATCTGGACACACTGACTCTGAGACGAACGTCTACCGTCCTCGATCTACAGCACGCGTCCCGTAATACCGTTGCTATGACAACGACAATATCCCCCACCAGGGAATAGCATAGAAGTGGGACTCGGAAGCTTACGTCCGACACGCGACACGTAAAATCATTGTTGTTTTACGCGGATCGGAGTATTTGGTGTAACGGCGGTAAGGAGGTTACGTGTTTTTTGTATTGTTTTTATAAGAATTTTGAACGCAAGGACAGAAAAATGCAATTAAAATGAATATTTCCAAATTTAAAACTTCATTTAGTTCACTAAGAGAAAATTGACAATAAGAACCGGAGAACGTACACTACTCATTTTAAATATAATTCAAATTCAAGCCAAGTGCAAGATCAGGGCTGGATTCTGGATTTACGCGAAAATTTGACAAAAGTATCTACAATAAAACTTTGTCGGTGTGTTTGTGTGAAGAGAAAAACACGTTTTTTTGGTTTTGTTTGCCTGCTTTTCGGGGGTGATAAAAACTGGACAAAAAATGAAGTATATAATGATAATGTAATTTATTGTAAAAAAATATTATTCCTATACACAAAATAGCAATCTATTGCTATTTTGTGAAAACAAGGGAGTGAAAACAAGTTATTTCGCGTAAAATGCGCCATGCACGATTCTCGAATTGGTTAGGATTCACGCGAAAGCGTCAACTATGTTATGCCAGCCAAAAAAAATTATGGCTATGAGAAACAATTCAATAGAACTGTCTGTAATAAGCGGTACCTACGTAGATTACCAAAATTTACAACTGTCTTAAGTTTCCTTGAATTGTAAAATATTGGACCTCTTTTTAGATATTAGTTTTTGATTCTTGCGTTGCTTCATGTGAAATGAAAAGAGAAGTTTAGACTTTACTTTTAAACATTGGTTCCTTGGTTCTTATCTTGTTTTCTTGTGAAGAGCAAGTGAAAAAGGAAAACCGCAAGGAGAACACATTGTTTCAGGCTGAGTTAAGATTCTATCTGAACGCTCTTCAGGTTTCTTACCGGAGCCCTCCCTCTTTAACAAGTCACGAGCCGCCACTGATCATATCCATCGAAAACAACAATAGCGGATTCATAATGGTTTTTCATGTAATTCAGGCATCTGAATATGTTTGATTTGATTCAAAAGGTGATTTTTGGATGATTTTATGATGATAATACTTTAGTTGCCTACCTATCTTTTTCTCATTTTTCCACTATTAGAACCATTTTTATTGGTTAAGGGTTGATTCTATCGACTTGATTTTGACCTCATTCGATTCAGCATGCAAAAAACAAAGAAAATGGCTCCCCACACTTCTACTTTCAAAAAAGTACATTTTCAAAATTTTCTCCCCCCTCCCTCCCCCCAAAAACGTAATTTCCACCCCTCCAATTTTTGGGGACTGTTTGGATTCTTAAACTACATGTCGAGTAGCACTAACAATTAAAGTTTCAAGGTCGGACTAATTTTTATGTTGTTGAGGTACTTTTGGCTGCAATTTTCACTGTACTAATATATAGAATTGTTGCAGAGTTCTCATTATGCAGCGCTATTAAAATTTAAATCAGTCAAGGGTGAATAATCCGATGCGCGTCACCCTGCAGTTCCTACTTAATCATTATTAGCTCAGTTATTTGAAAAGTTAGACTAGCCGGAAACTATATGGTATTCACATCTGCCGTGAGAACAATAAGGTTCGTACGAGACCCTAAAAAACTATCTAGCGGACAAAATAGTAAATCGGCGTGGACAAATCTTTGCAAACGGATATCATAGATTATGAAGAATATAAGAAACGAAAAGTTGAAAGAATAGTAAAGGATCAGAAAGATAAATCATTATAAGAATTTGACGAAAAGGTGAATATAACGTGTGGTTTAATGAGAATCAGAAACTGTTTTTCGAATAAATACCTAATAAACGTGAGCAGAAGGAAGTGGCAGCGATGTAGTTGAAAACAGGGTAATGGAAAGAAGATGGAGAGAATGCTTCAAGGAACTGTTAGAAGGAAGGTACGTACCTGAGAGGAAAGAAATCAGAACAAGATCGGAGAGAAACAAATAAACAAGAACTGGAAGAGTATTCGAATAAAAAATAAGAGAGCAACACGACGAAATGTTTACAGGGATGTTGAAGGCGCTACAAACCGAGTAGGTACAACCATAGAAGAAATCAGACAAATAATAAATATAGATTAGTAAGGATAATACCCTGACAAATTGGTATTATAACGCTTATGTTTAAAAAGGGAGGTAGGAAAAATGCGGGAATTGCAGAGGAATCACCCTACTGCGTACATCAGCAAGAACATTGTGCGGGTTTTAGGGAAAAGATCAAGGCTGTAAATAGAAAAAGCATTAAAAGATACTCAATAGGTGGACACAAATCCTAATCTTCATCATGAAACAAATAACGGAAAGACAGCTAAAGAAGGAGGAGATGCTCACATATGTTTCATAGATCTAAAGAAAGCTTTCAGCAGAGTCAATAGACGATAGTCGCGGTAATCGGAATCCCCTGAAGGACAAAACATAAAAAAAGAAATATAGGGTTCGTAAAAGTATCTTTATCGGGAAGAAGTTATCGACTGTGCAATGAAACGTCCAAACACTATGGACTATGCTATACCTATCTATATACTGTTCTCGTTTGTATTTTAAATGTTCATTTTAATTAATAAAATGTGATATTTCTTTTCTGGGCTCCCATTTGATTTAAATAGAATTTTAAAATTGATAGATATGCAGATGAAGAATTTTGGAGCAAAATAATTTACACCCAATATTTCTTGCAATAAATGACAAGTGCGATAAAATGTTCCACCATTCCTTATTAATTATCTGGTTTCGCAGCACTGTTAATAACAACTCACAGCGTAAAAATGAAGTAAAACCAAAAATCAAAATCAAACGCAAACACAAACTTAATTAAATATTTATTAATACACTATACACAAAGAGATCAGCAACATCAATAAGCATAAACAGGTATTAAAATGCAATAAATAAAATACATAAACGCTGTATTAGTCTAATATTTACGACTAGAAAATAAAGTACCAACCAACAGAATCACAAACTATCATGCCTTATGCTTACGGCGAAACACTCGACACTTACCAGTAATAACTTCAATCTTTTCAGTGATATCCGCCTTCAGAGTAGCCCGTGATCTCACCGTCTCCTGTAATATAATGCAGAGTAAGTAACTTCATATATGAAAATATACCAATAATAAATTATGCACCTCTGTAATTTCTGTAGATTCCCACACACGCTGCATGAAGTCGTCGGGAGTGAAGTGCGTAATGACCTCTTCAACTGTAGCATGCTTCAGTTCGACCATTTTCATGAAGGCCCTAAAACCTACAGTTGCTGCAAGTTTACTTTCGTCTGTGATTGTTTCTTCAGTGAGGATTTCTGATATTAAAGGACCATAACCTTTTCTTTCTACCACATTTACTAGAGCGGATTGAGCATCCGGTGTTTTTAACGAGGGGAATTTATTTTCGTCATAAAGAACAGTAATTTCTTTCACGGTTATTCCATTTCTGACGAGATACCCGATTTCTGCAATTTCCCGCAATGGATTTTCACCCGGTCCAAAATCTTTGGCACGTACCGTTTCCAAAATTTCGGTAATCTCTTTCGCCATTTTGAGTTCTTCATGTCTTATAACTTCTTCCACACGTTCGATAATTTCTTCTAATCGTACTTCTTTGATTGTTGCTGTTTCTGTCAGTTCTGGTTTTATAGTTGGCGCCGCCTTCTTCTTTTTGGGTTTAGTTTCATCAAGTTCTTCTATAGTCTGTTCTGGAAAACTATCTTCAATGTAAAGGGGCTCTACAGGGGAAACTATTTCCTTTGCTTTTTCAACTGGTTTCTCCTCGATTTCTTTGGTTTCTTCTATCTTCTTACATGAAGCGATAGCTTCTGTCAAAAGCGGTTCTTGAACGGGTATAATTGGTTTAGCAAATTTGGTTTCTTCCGTTACTTCTTCAATTTCTTCCGTTGTTTCAATAGGTTTAATTTCGCTAATCTCCACGGTTTCTTCTAAGTCTGCCGTAGTTAATGCCCCTTTCCTTATTTTTCTTTCTTGCCTCTTTTCTATTCTTACTCTTTCTTTCTTAACCTTTTCCTCTTGTTCTTGTGCAACTTTTATCGTTACTTTCGTGTCCTTGTCTTTCGGTACTTCTTGTACATAGAGTTTTGCTTTGGTTACTGCTAATCCAGTATCACTGATAGCTTTACAAACGTAAGAACCAACGTTCTCTTTTGTCGCTTTCTTGATGGTTAAAGAAGTTTTGCTGTCTTGAATTCGTACTTTTATGTTTTCATTGTTACGTACTATCTTGTCGTTGTGATACCATATTATATCTGCAAAATAGTAATGAAGTTATTATATCAGTGTAAGTAATCAAACCTTAAAATTTTGATATGATGCATGGGATACGTTTAAACCGAAAATGTCTATTTATTCTTTGATAATAAATTAACAATTCAATTAAGAATTAAATGAAACATTTTGTCGATGATCTTTTATTTGTACTTTTATACATCTGTGAGTTCTAGGAACATTTAAAAAAATGTTCAAATATTGTGTTTGGATATACTTAGCATGTATTTAATTTTATTTGAATTTCGCGGTACTACTGACAATGATAACGTCCACCGACTTAGCGTGGTCGGATCGTCTCATCGAAAAAAAATAATACGCGGGGGCCAGTCATGGAGAGTTGCAAGTTAAAATTTGCCCAAGACACATCTCTGCGATATCAAGAAAGTAATATGGAGTTAGTTTTAATTTTGTACATTTTTGTTGATGGCTTTGACTGAACAGAACTGCAAGAGAGATTTCGTCCATTTGGGGCCATTGCAGAAATTGGCGACGTGGTAGGTAGTTCGCCTTTGTCAGAGTCGTTTTTTAATTGTTTTGTAAAATTGGGGAAAATCTTGCAAAATACAGAAACCACTGAAACGTCGAACATATTGTTTAAATCAAGTGAACATAAGAACTTCACTATGAATAAAAGGCAGACAGGTCTCAAAGTAAACTTTAATCTCGTGGAGTTCTTGAAACATAATTTGCAACTCAGTTAAAAGAGTCATCTCTTCGCACATAGCGATGTCAGGGTAGTAAATAGGACTTGGCGAACCGACAATCGATTATCCGTTTTGAATCGATTCGATGTTCCAGATTAATTCAGTGATCAGTGTATGCCAATTCGAATCGGAGATAATGAATTTGTTCCGAACTTCTTGTGCACGCTGTACAATAAATAATGTGCAAAATTTATGTGATGTCAAGGGGCTCGAACTTGATTCCGCGAGGGGGTCCTGTGATTTTGTCAGAATCAATCGTTTTAAATTAAATAAGGCGCCAAAATAATTTATTTCTTCTTTGTATTCCTACACAAAGATAATAGTTTAGCATATTAAGAATTTAGTAATTAACGGACTTGATTATTTGTTCCACTGCAAATTTCTTAATATTGCTAACCCGTTTGCTACCTATTTATGCTTATATAGTTGAATATCTTATTTATTTGCATGTAAAGAAGTGATATTTTAATAAACTTATGATTCACTGAATTTGGTGTCGTACCATTATGCCCTTCCTTGTATATTCTAATTAAACTTAAATTTACTTTAAATTTGAATAATCCCGCCATTTCGCCTACACCAGCGCCTGCAGTGGCTCCTTAGAGAACTATTAAGCATGTCTTTGACGTTTTTACAGGACTTTCCTGTGTGTGTTGTGTGTTGTGTGGTTCTATTTTCTATTATGACAAATCGTGACTTACAAATAATTGATGGTACGTAGTGTGAATTATCAAGATAGCTTTTCAAAACAGTGGATTAACAAACTGAAACATTTTAGTCTGTGTGAATAAAACGAAAATTATTAGTTTTTAGTCCGGGTAGATATCGTGATATAATTTTTGTTCATGTTGTGCTTTTAATTTCGCACTAATTTTAATTCAAGGCTGATAAATTACCTGGTTTTGGTGTTCCAGAAAACATGCACTCAAATATTACTGCCTCTTCTTCCGTGGTTCTGATATCTGTGATTTCTTGGACGAATATCGGTACGCTTTGTGCAGCTAAAACAAAGACAAAGTTCAGTATTATTTTAAAAGTGTGTCTTCCAATTATTGGCGGGTACAACAAACCTTTCGTAGCGTAGTTTCTATTGGGTGTTAGTGGAATTTCTCGTACCTACTTTAATCTAAAACAACACAACACAACACATGCCAGTTTAGAGAACAAACAACACAAAACTGTTAGATCGAGATTTACCTGGCGGTTTTAACTCTGGTCCGTTTCGTGCGAAGCTGGAAAATCAGTCTCGCCAAAAGAAAAAGCGCTAGCTAAGCCTCGCCCTGAATTATCATACATGCATTCACTCTCAAGCAGCAGAAACTCTTGCAGTTCTTCTTGGCTGTCGGCAGTGTGTAGTTGATGATATCCACAAGGATCAATTTCTCTTGGTTCTAAAGGATATCTTGCAGAGTCAAGGAAGAAGTTACTTTGCAAGTTCTCGCTACTTGAATGTAGCGTAAATTTTGATCTGGGAAATGTTTGATATTTGTGGGACATGGGTGCCGAGTCCAAAGGTTCGGATGGAAGTGGATCGCATGAACTCGATATTACTATTCGGTTCGGAATTTCCGTGTAAGTTGTTCTTCTTTTTCCAGAACTGCTACTTCCTCTGAAACTGCTACTTCTTGTGGACGGCTCACTATTTTCTTCAATCGGAGATAAAATGAAGAACTGCGATTCTCTCATTGGAATGAATTCGTCGTCACTTTCGTTGAATATTAATTCATCCTTGTTGTTTTTGTGCGTGCTTTCTTCATTGGTTGTTTCATCGTTTAGAAAGTGAAATGTGGAATTTCTGTCAAGAGGATGTATCAACTCCATTACAGAACTCAATGAATGACGATGAGAATTTAAGTAATCAGCCATGGCTGATTGGATAAAATCCAATTTTTGTTTTGGACACGGTGATGGTTCACTTTTGACAGAAGTAACTGAAGAATGCTTTGATTCATTTTCCGAATCTTTTCTTTCAGAAGCGTTCATATAAAATGGCATTTGATAACTAGCATCAAGCGTTAAATCATTGAAGGAACTTGATTGTGCGCAGCTGCTTTTACACAAACAATTCTTACCTTGTACATTTGAATTTTCTAAACTATCGATGGACATATTCATGAGCGATTCATGCTGCACACAACATGTTTTGGATTCGTTATTACCTTTTAGCGCAGCATGCAGTTCTTCCATGTGGGTTACCCACTCTGGTTTGCGGTACTCTTTCGTTCCAACAATACCTACAAAACGAAACAACATTGATCTTTGTTAATTTAAAAAAATGTGTTGAAGTGGAAGTTTTCGTTGTACATGTTTGTAAAGGTAATTTTAAGGGACAGTTATAATTAAGGAAAGGTTTAATGATAGCTGAAAAGCAAAAAACATTTTATCATTGAATAATTAATCCGAAAATTATTGTTTTTCAGATGTTTACCTTCAGCGGTTTCTACCACCAATTCTGTGCTGGTTATTGCAACGCCGAGGGGATTGTGTGCTTCGTATGTAATCTCTCCTGAATCGTCAGGGTACACTTCAGATATGGTTAGTATAGATGTGCCATCCTCAAGATTTTCGATCATGAATTCATTCGAAGACATTATTTCTTGCCCTTGTTTTACCCATTTTCCTATGGGCTTCGGTTTGCCTGTTGCTTTGACTTCAAGTCGAGTAACATGACCGTCTTTGGTAGGAATGAATTCTGGAAGTGGCTTGGTAATTTTAGGGGCAATTTCGACGTCACTATCTGACTGGTATTCCAAATCGCTGAAAGTCTGTGTAAAATAAAGTGGTTAAAAATGCCCTGACAGCCTGCAGACGTTTTACCTTATTTGCCAAAAGGTCTTCCTCAGATCCGCTTGGACCCGATGTTATTCCTTGTTCGGAATCTGGTACATATTCGTACGCTGAAATAATATTTTAATTAGGAATGTTATGCATGTAAAAAATCTGCTGATCCTCTTACGTTCAACTATAAGAACTGAGGTACAAATTGCTTCGCCCAATTTGTTTATAGCCCGACAGGAATATTCACCCGCATTTTCTGGGAAAGCCTCGGAAATAACTAAAGAACAAACACCTTCTGTGTCCTGGGTTATAGTAACATCTTTTGCTTCCTTTACAGGTAAGCCGTCATGGAACCATTCCACTTTTGGCACCGGTTTTCCAACCACAATACATTTAAACGAGACGATTTGACCATCCATAACACTAGTTGAGATAATAGGTTTGACAAACCGTGGATATTCCATTTCCGTTATTTCTTCTAATTCTGTCTCTTCGATAACATTAATAGTAGCCGTACAAGTAACTGAACCAAGAGCATTTTCAGCTCTACATGTAATTGGTCCTGCATATTCGGGTTTGACATCGTCTATCAGAAGAATTGATTTATTTTCTGATGTAACGATTCTAATTCCCGGTCTTTGTTCTAGCGGAGTTGTATCAAGGAACCATTGGAAGGATGCTTCTGGAATTGCTTCAACAGTGGCTTCCATTATTACCACATCTCCAGCTGTAACTTGTTGCGGTTTTATCGCTTCGATAAATCTAGGTGCTTTCGTTGCCGGAGTAATTTCTTTTGTTATAGTCACCGACCCGGAAGATTTTGCTTCTCCCTTTTCATTTTTAACTAGAATCTCGTACTTTCCTTGTTTCCTTTTGGCGTGTTTCGATATCTTGATAGTAGTTCTGTTTTCCTGAATTTGAATTTTGTGGTCTTTATCGTCTTTGATTTCAGTGCCATTTTTATACCACTTCACTTCGGGAGTAGGCGTACCCTCGAAATGAGCTTCTAAAATAACATCTTCATTTGTGGTAGCTGTTACTGCTTCCACTGGTTTTGTAATTCTTGGTGCGCGCATAACAATTGGCTGTATCACCGTTACTTTCTTTGATATAACAAGATTTGCACGACATTCTGCCTTGCCAAATTTATTATCGGCTTGTACTTTGTATATAGTCTCATCCTCAGGGGTTGGTCTAAGTATTTCCAGTTTTGCGATTCCTGTTTCTGGGTTGTAAGAAGGCTTTATTTCTTTAGTTGGTTTCACTTCCATTTTGCCTTTGAACCATTTTACAACCGGAGTTGGTTTACCCTCTACCGCACATTCCAAAACTGCGGGACCTGTCTCTTCGACTATTATTGGTACTAATGGTTGTGTAAAGTGTGGAGCTATTCCGCTTTCTTCTTTTTCTGAAAGCACAATGCTTTATTATTTCTCTTAAGAAGTATAAATAATATGAATATGAATAGATAAAACACAAAAAATAATAAGTTCTTGTTACACAAATCATGAACAGAGCATTAGCATGTTTAGAGAATAACAAAATTACAGCAGCGAAGCACACTCTTTTCATTTTAATCTACCTAAAATCACTAGATTCGCTGTTGATGTGGCCACACCAGCTTTGTTGGTAGCTTTGCAAGAATATATTGCAACGTCTTGGGGTTGTACGCTTGCAAATTCCAAAGTAACAGTGTTCTCGACAATGGTGACGCACACACGTTCGGATGGTTGAAGCAGAGCTTCATTTTTAAACCATGATATTTCTGGAAATGGTGTGCCTTCCACTTTGCATACAAAACGAACAGGCTTATCTTTTTCGGTGGCAACAGGCTCAACACGTTCAATGAACTTGGGAGGTTTAGGCTTTGGTTTCTTAGTTTTAATCTGCGTTACAGTTGTCTCAACCACTGACTTATGTATGGTCCTGTCTTCTGGAATATCAATATCTTCGACTATAGGCTCTTCGGGAACTTTATCAATTCCTTCGGTAATTCGTTTTTGGGAAATTATTTCTAATTCCGGCAGTGGACGATCCGTATCATCAACAAATTTAATTTTGCGTTGTTTGTCGGATTTCTTTGATGTGATTTCAACTTTCATTTCGATATTAGTTGAAACTTCCTCTTCTTCTTTCGGTTGTTCCGGTCTTTCTTTTGAAATTTTCTTTTTAATAATTGTCTTTTCGACATTTTCTAATCTCAATTCACTGACTAAATCGTCCGAAATTATCGCTTGTTTGTCCTCTTCTACATCTTCTACTTGTGTTGGAATTAATTCTGGTTTTTCTTCTAAAGGCGCAACTTCCTCTGGCACTTCATGAATTTCTTCTGATTTGGGTCTTGGCCTTCTTACTCTCTTCTTAGGCGCTTCCTCATCATAGACAGGCTTCATTGCGATTTTAGCATGTTCAATATCTTGAGAAGGTAACTCTTCGGGTTGTTGCTTGATTTCAACAGACATTTCATCTTCTGGTTGTACCGGTTTATCTTTGGATATTGGCTTGAGCTTAATGGGAATCTCCTCTTCAGGTTCTTTGGGCTTCCTTTTGCCCTTAGGCATTTCAACTTCGGTCGGTGCTTCTTCAGGCTTTTCTTTCTTTTGCCGACGCCACGGAGCAGACTTCTTTTCTTCTGGAAGTTCTGGAGATTTATCCTTCTCGGGTTTAGTTTCTTCGGTGTCTTTTAATGGCCCTGGAATTGTGTCCTCATACTTTTTAGGCATACCTATTTTGAATTCGGTCTCAGTAGGTTCCTGTTTATCATAAGCATCTGATGCCTCCTTCTTTTCTATGCCAGATTTTTCTGTTTCTTCCGGTTTCTTGTGTGGTATGGGTTTCAGTTTGACTTCCTCTTTTATTTCTTCTTCTTTCGGTATCTTCCCTTTGCCAATTTTCAGTTTCGGTTTATCTTCTGGTATTTCTTCCGGCTTCACTTGTTTTTCTCGTCGCCATGGTGTTTGCGGCTTTTCTTCTTCCGGAACTACCTTTCTTTCGAAATCTATTTTATCTGCTTCTTCCGGAATATACCTTTCACCGTCTTCAGGTAGTTCAGGCACTTCCTCCTTTTTGTGCAATTTCCTTTTTATTTTCTTTATAATTACCTCTTGTTCTTCTATTTCGTGTTTTGGAATAGGTTTTAATGATACCTCTTCAATTTTTTCTTCCTCTAATTCACGTTCAGGTTTCTTTACAGGTCTCAGTTTTATGTCTTCTAATTCGGATTCTACTTTAGCTTCTTTAAGAGGTTTCACTTTCTCGGTTGGTTTGAGCTTCACATCTTCGAAGTGTTCTACGGGTGCAGCTGTCTCTGCGGTTTCTTTTGGTTTCTCTTGTCTGCGCCAAGGTAATTGAGATGGCTGCCTTTCCTCTAGAATAATTTCTTCCGGGACTGTTTCATCTGCCTTTTCTTGCGGTTGTTCTTTCTCCTTGGCAGTTTCTTCTGGCTTTTCCGTTTCTCCAACTTTGCGCCTTGGTTTTCGTTTTTTAGCTCGTACGTCGTCGTAAATTGGTGTCATTGGAAGGGTATCATCCTGGTCAGTTTCTTGCTTGGGTAATTCAGTGAGTTCTTCTCTGAAATCAATAAGCTTCTCATCTTCTGACTTAACTAGTTTGTCTTTAGTAATTGGTTTAAGCTTAATATGGGTGTCTTCTTCAGGTTCTTTAGGCTTCCTTTTACCTCTGGGCCATTCTGTATCCTTTGAAATCTCCGCAGGCTTTTCTTTCTTCTGACGACGCCACGGGGGAGATATTTTGTCTTCAGTTACTTCAGCAGGTTCAGTTTTTTCAGGTTTACTTTCTTCTGCTTCTGTAGTTGGTTTCTCAATTATTTCCTCAATCTTTTTAGGTTTTTCGAGTTCATATTCAATATCAATAAGTTCTCTTTTCTCTGAGACGAAGGGAGTTTTCGTATTGCCAAATTCAGGTTTTTCTGTTTCTCCTGGTTTCTTTTTCGGAATAGGCTTAAGCGTAATATCCTCTTTCACTTCATCTTCTTTAGGTATCTCCCCTTTGCCTATTTTCAGTTTAGGCTTTTCTACAGGAACATCTTCAGACTTTGGTTGTTTTTCCTGTCGCCATGTCACTGATGGTTTGTCTTCTTTAGGAACTTCCTTTTTGTCAAATTCAATTTTTTCTGCTTCCTCTGGAACGTACTGTTCACCATCCTCTGGTAGTTCACGCGCAGTTTCCTTTTCAGTTCGTTTCGTCTTAGGCTTCTTTTTGTGTATTTCGTTTTCTTCAGTTTCTTGTTTAGGTATTGGTTTTAAAGATACTTCTTCAATTTTCTCATCTTCTAGTTCCTTTTCATGTTTTACGCCAGGTTTTAATTTGATTTCTTCTATTAAAGATGCCTCCTTAGCTTGCTGAGGTAGTTTTAGTTTGTCAGCTGGTTTAAGTTTTACATCTTCAAAGTGCTCCGTAGGTGCAACCTGTTCTCCTGTCTCTTTTGGCTTCTTCTGCCTAGCCCATGGTAGTTTTGGCTTTTCTTCCTTTTCCTGAATATCTTTTGGTGCGCCTTCGTCAACTTTCAGAACCACAATATCTTCAACTTCTGTGACGGTCTCTTCTAAAATTATAGTTTTAGGTTTACCCTCCTCTGCAGGTATAATTTCTTGTGGTCTCGCTCGTGTTTTCTTTTTGCTCTCTTCCTTATCTTCTAGGGCCACATCTTCTTCAATTTCCTTGGGTTTGCTAACAGGCTTCAGTTCAACATCTTCGAGAGTTTCCCTTTCAATGACAGCTTCTTGTTTTTTAGTAGGTTTAAGTTCAATTTTCTGTTTATTCCACGGAATAGTTTCTCTTTGTTCTCGCACATCTGTTACTTCTGGTTTTGTCTTTTCAATTTCTTCTTCAATCCTCTCTATTTCTTCAACTGTTCTATCTCCTTTTTCAACGCGTTTCTGTTTACGTGTAACTTTTGTTGTTTTCTCATCAACAGTTTCTTCTTCGTTTTCAGGTTTGGGAATTTCTTTCTTTTCCTTTGTAGGTCTTCGCCAATCTTTTACTCTTACCTCTTCAGTTTCCGTGATCGTTTCCTCGACTGTTTCTTGGGGCAATTGTTTGACCTCTGGCTTTTCCTCGATTTTCTTGTCAATAACTTTTTTCCCTGTAATTTCCACTTTTTCTAAAGTAATTTCTTCTTGCACGTCCGTCGTTTCTGGTTTTGTCTTGTCAATTTCTTCTTCAATTATTTCTGTTTCTTCAACTGTTCTATCACCTTTTTTGATGCGTTTCTGTTTACGTGTAACTTTTGTCGTTTGCTCTTTAACAGTTTCGTGGAGCTTCTCTTCTGGTAATAGAGGTATTGTTTCCGGAACCTCTTCTATTTCATTTATCGGTGCAGTTTCCTCGTCAAGGAGTTTCGTAGTTTCTGCTTTTATTGGCTTAAGTTCAATGTCTTCAAGAGTCTCTTTCTCAATAAGCGCTTTCTGTGTACGTGTGGGCTTAAGCTTGACTTCTTGTTTGTTCCAAGGTATTTCTTCCGTCTCAGGTTTTGGAGTTTCTTTCCTTTCCTTTTTAGGTCTGCGCCAATCTTTTACTTTCACTTCTTCAGTTTCAGTGACCGTCTCTTTGACTGTTTCCTGAGGCACTGGTTTCTCCTCGAATTTCTTCTGAATATCTTTCTTTTCTATAATTTCCACTTTTTCTATAGTGATTTCTTCTTGAACGCCCGTCGTTTCTGGTTTTGTCTTGTCGTCAATTTCTTCAATAATTTCTGTTTCGTCAACTGTTCTATCTCCTTTTTTAATGCGTTTCTGTTTACGTGTAACTTTTGTCGTTTGCTCTTCAACAGTTTCGTGAAGCTTCTCTTCTGGCAATAGAGGTATTATTTCTGGAACCTCTTCTATTTCATTTATCGGTGCAGTTTCCTCGTCAGGTAGTTTCTTGGTTTCTGCTTTTACTGGCTTAAGTTCAATGTCTTCAAGAGTCTCTTTCTCAATAACCGCTTTCTGTGTACGTGTGGGCTTAAGCTTGACTTCTTGTTTGTTCCAAGGTATTTCTTCCGTCTCAGGTTTTGGAGTTTCTTTCCTTTCCTTTTTAGGTCTGCGCCAATCTTTTACTGTGAGTTCTTCAGTTTCCGTGATCGCCTCCTTGACTGTTTCCTGAGGCACTGGTTTCTCCTCGAATTTCTTCTGAATATCTTTCTTTTCTATAATTTCCACTTTTTCTAGAGTGATTTCTTCTTGAACGCCCGTCGTTTCTGGTTTTGTCTTGTCGTCAATTTCTTCTTCAATATTTTCTGTTTCTTCAATTGTTCTATCTCCTTTTTTAATGCGTTTCTGTTTACGTGTAACTTTTGTCGTTTGCTCTTCAACAGTTTCGTGAAGCTTCTCTTCTGGCAATAGAGGTATTATTTCCGGAACCTCTTCTATTTCATTTATCGGTGCAGTTTCCTCGTCAGGGAGTTTCTTGGTTTCTGCTTTTACTGGCTTAAGTTCAATGTCTTCAAGAGTCTCTTTCTCAATAACCGCTTTCTGTGTACGTGTGGGCTTAAGCTTGACTTCTTGTTTGTTCCAAGGTATTTCTTCCGTCTCAGGTTTTGGAGTTTCTTTCCTTTCCTTTTTAGGTCTGCGCGAATCTTTTACTGTGACTTCTTCAGTTTCCGTGATCGTCTCCTTGACTGTTTCCTGAGGCAATTGTTTGACCACTGGTTTCTCCTCGAATTTCTTCTGAATATCTTTCTTTTCTATATTTTCCACTTTTTCTAGAGTGATTTCTTCTTGAACACCCGTCGTTTCTGGTTTTGTCTTGCCGTCAATTTTTTCTTCAATAATTTCTGTTTCTTCAACTGTTCTATCTCCTTTTTTGATGCGTTTCTGTTTACGTGTAACTTTTGTCGTTTGCTCCTCAATAGTTTTGTGAAGCTTCTCTTCTGGCAATAGAGGTATTATTTCCGGGACCTCTTCTATTTCATCTATCGGTGCAGTTTCCTCGTCAGAGAGTTTCTTGGTTTCTGCTTTTACTGGCTTAAGTTCAATGTCTTCAAGAGTCTCTTTCTCAATAACCGCTTTATGTGTACGTGTGGGCTTAAGCTTAACTTCTTGTTTGTTCCAAGGTATTTCTTCCGTCTCAGGTTTTGGAGTTTCTTTCCTTTCCTTTTTAGGTCTGCGCCAATCTTTTACTGTGAGTTCTTCAGTTTCCGTGCTCGTCTCCTTGACTGTTTCCTGAGGCAATTGTTTGACCACTGGTTTCTCCTCGAATTTCTGAATATCTTTCTTTTCTATAATTTCCACTTTTCCTAGAGTGATTTCTTCTTGAACACTCGTCGTTTCTGGTTTTGTCTTGTCGTCAATTTCTTCTTCAATAATTTCTGTTTCTTCAACTGCTCTATCCCCTTTTTTAATGCGTTTCTGTTTACGCGTAACTTTCGCAGTTTCGTCAACAGATTCGAGAGGCTTCTCTTCGGAGAATAGAAGTGTTGCTTCAGGAACTTCTTCTATTTTACTTATCGGTGCAGTTTTTTCATCATTAATTCCCCTGGTTTCTTTTATTACTGGTTTAAGTTCAACATCTTCGAGAGTCTCTTTCTCAATAATTGCCTTCTGCGTACGTGTAGGTTTAAGCTTTAGTTCTTGTTTGTTCCACGGTATCTCTTCTGCTTCTTGTTTGGGAATTTCTTCCTTATCTTTTCTAGGCTTGCGCCAGTCTTTTACTGCTACCCCTTCAGTTTCTTGCACAACTTTTGTTTCTTGTATCACTTCTTGAAGAGTGGTATCCTCTTGTTCTTTAATCGCCTTTGGCACTTTCTGTGCGGACTTTTCTTCAATTATTTCAGTTTCCTTACCCGAAGCAAGTCTTTTCTTAATATCGTTTTCCTTGTGATCATCTTTTGTTGTGTCTTCAACAACTTCTGTCTTAGGCTTCTCCTCTGGCACTTCCTCAATTGTTTTAGGACGTTTTTCTTGTACACTTATCGGTTTCAAATCAGTAACTTCTTCGAGAGGAAGTTCTTTGCTTTTTGTTTTTACTGGTTTAAGTTCTACATCTTCAAGGGTGTCTTTTTCAATAAGGGTCTTTTGTGTACGTGTAGGTTTAAGTTTAACTTCTTGCTTGTTCCAAGGAATCTCCTCAACTTTTTGCTCGGGAATTTCGCTTTTCTCTTTTCTAGGTTTTCGCCAGTCTTTTACTTCTATCTCTTCAGTGTCTTGTAAAACTGCTGTGTCTTGAGTCTCTTCCTGCTCGGGCTTTTTTCTCCACGGTCTTTCCTCAGGTTTTCTCTCAACGCCCACCGTTTCTGTTATTTCTACTTCTTGAAGTGTAGAACTTTTTTGTTCTTTATTTGACTCTGGTATTTTCTTTATAGACTTTTCTTCAACTATTTCAGTTTCTCTGCCTGCCATATGTGCTTTCTTAACAACTGTTTCCTTACGAGTAACTTTTGTGGTTTTTTCTTCGACAATTTCTTCCGTAGGTTTCTCCTCTGGCACTTCTGTAATTTGTTTAAGGGTTTGCTCCTTTTTGCTTATGGGTTTCAAATCAGTAGCTTCTTCGTGAGTAAGCTCTTTAGTCTCAGCTTTAATCGGTTTAAGTTCTACACCTTCAAGCGTTTTTTGTTCTGTAACTGCCTTTTGTGTACGTGTAGACTTGAGTGTTACTTCTTGTTTGTTCCAAGGAATTTCTTCTGCTTCCGGTTTTTGAATTTCCTTCTTCTCTTTCTTGGGTTTGCGCCAGTCTTTTACTGCCACATCTTCAGTTTCTTGTATGATAGTTGTATCCCTTGTTACTTCTGCTGGTTTCTGCTTGCGCCACAGTCTTTCCTCGGGTTTCTTTTCTGTGATATCAGTCTGTGTGCTAATTGTCTCTGGTACTTTCTTCACGGATTTTTCTTCAATTGTTTCAGTTTCATTACCAGTAACATATCCTCTCTTAACAACTTTTTCCTTTCGAGTAATTTTTGTTGTTTCTTCTTCAACAATTTCCGTCTTAGGTTTCTCCTCTGACACGTCTGTAATTGTTTCATGACTGTCTCCTTTTTTACTTGTAGGTTTTAAATCCGTAACTTCTTCGCGGGAAATTTCCTTGATTTCAGTTTTTACTGGTTTCAGTTCAACATCTTCTAGAGTCCCCTTTTCCGTGACTGTTTTTAGTGTCCGTGTGGGCTTGAGCTTCAGGTCCTGTTTGTTCCAAGGAATTTCTTCTACTTCTGGCTTTGGCATTTCTTTCTGCTCGTTTCGGGGTTTGCGCCAGTCCTTTACTGCTACCTCTTCAGTTTCCTGTATGATAGTGTCTTGTGTCGCGTGTGCTTGTTCGGGCCTCTGTTTTCGCCATAATTTCTCCTCAGGTTTCTTTTCGGCATCCTCCTTTTCTATCACTTCTATTTGTTGTAAAGTGCGATCTTCCTGTGTACGAATTTCCTTTGTTTCTGTCACCGATACTTCTTTCTCGAATTTTGTTTTGCGTTTACCTTTTTCTTCTGTTGGTGCAATTATTTCGTCAGAGAATTCTTTTGGCTGATCAGTTTCCTTTGGTTCCAGTTTTTCGGGGAGGAGCGATTTTAGTTGTACGTCTTCAACGATTTCTTTCTCAGTTACTGTCCTACGTTCTTTAGTAGCCCTAAGTTTTATTCCTTGTTTGTTCCAGGGAACAGGTTCTTCTGGTTTAGGTATTTCTTCGAGTTTATTTGGTTTTGGTATGTGCGTCACCACACTATCTTGCTCTGGTAACGAAGTTTCATCAATTTTGTCAGTTTCTGGCTTATACTTTCTCCAGCCTCTTTCTTCTGCTTGTTTGGGTGTAACGTCAACTTTTTCTGTTTCTTCTACTTTAAGTAAAGTTATATCTTCTTGATCACCAACTTTCACTTTTTGTTGTGCACGTATTTCTTTCCTTTCGTCTATTTCAACAGCAGTTTCTTCTTTAGTTTTTGTTATAGGTTTCAACTGAACATCTTCAATAGATTCATTTTCAATAGTTTTCACCTGTCTCTGCGTAGTCTTTAATTTAATTTCTTGTTTGTTCCAAGGAATGATTTCCTTTGGTTTCTTGGCTTCTTCTACGATTTCTTCAGTTGTTTCAATATCTTGATGTGGTTGGCGCCATCCTCTCACTTTTGGTTGTTTAAAACTGAGATCTGTTGTATCCTTTCCTTCTCTTTTAAGTAAAGTTGTGTCTTCTTGACTAGTTACTTGCACCTTTTGAGGGCCTCGCTCATCCGTTTTCACTTCTAGTTGTGTAGTAGTCTTCTCCTGAACAACCCTCCTTATAACTCCCTCTGTGGTTATTTCCGTTATAGTAGTTTCTGAAGTATCACTTGGTAGTATGGACTCTTTTTCAAGAGTAGCGGTTTGTCTGGTTGCAGGTTTCAGTTTGATTTCTTCCTTGTTCCACGGAAGTAGCTCCTTTTCTTCTGGAAGAACTTCTTGTTTAGTTTTTCTCCATCCCTTAGCTTCCGGTTGTTTAACTTCGTCTACCTGTTCCTTTACTTCTACATCTAGCAGTGCAGTATCTTCTCTCTTCACTTTAGTATCTTTCTTTGGCAAATGGTCTCTGTCTGTAGGCGCTTCATCAATAAATTCAGGAACGGAAACGTCTTTAAACACGGGTTTTAATTGAACGGGTTCAATTTCATCTTTTTGTACTGAAGGTTTATGGCGAGGTGCACTTTTTAATTTGATATCTTGTTTATTCCAGGGAATTTCTTCTGGTTCTGTCTTAATTATTTCTTGAGGGCGTTCTTTTCTTTGCTTACCCCAGTCTTTCGTTTCATCTTGTAAACTTTCAGTTTTCTTTGTTTCATCTTGTTTAGGTCTGCGCCAACTTCTTTCTTCCGGTTGGTCAACTTTAGCTGGTTGTTTTGTCCCATGTGTGCCAATCTGTTCTTCTAATTGTAGGAGTTCTATGTCTTCTTTATGTTCTATTACATCTTTTTTCGGTTTTCGCCAATCCCTATAACGTCCCTGTTGTGTTTCATCGACTCTTTCGGTACTTTGAACGTCTAGTAAAGTGGAATCTTCTTCATGTTGAAGTTTCTGAGTAGCTAAAGTCTCTTTAGGTCTGCGCCAAGTTTTTACTTGTAATTTTTCTAATTTTTCTGTGTCTTCCCGTTCGTCGATACGCAAGAGTGTAGCATCTTCAGTAACTAAATGTTTATCTATAGTAGTTTGTTCCCTCACCTTTTTAGTTTTCCTCCCTATATTGATTTCGGCTTTTTGAGTATCAGTAATGGTCCCCTTTTCTACAATTTCTTGGCCTGTGTCTTCTTCTGCAGGTATATATTTTTGTTGTAAGTCTTCTTGTTTCAATGGCTTCAGAGTAACTTGTTCTAGTTGTTCTTTGGGAATATCTTTGTCCTTCAGTTTGGTTGGTTTTAACGCAACTTCCTCAATTGTTTCCTTAACAACATCCTTTTTCTCCTTCTGGGTTCTCTTTAACGTTATTTTCTCTTGGGTCCACGGTTGAGCCTGTTGTACAGCCTGTTCGGTAATTTGGAAGTCTGTTTTTGTATGCTTTTTGATTTGTTTATTTCTCCACGGAAGTGTTTCGTCACCTACTGGTAATTCTTCTCCGTCTCTAGGTCCAACACCACCTTTTGAGCCGACCCCAAATGGACCTAAAGTTTTACCAACGCCACCCGGACCGGCAAGTGCCTGTTGGTCTTTAGAATAAGCTACTTGGTCATCTTGAACGTCCGATACAGTCGTTCGACGGTAAGTACCAGGACGTCCTGAAATATTATGTATATTCCTAATTTTGTTTCAATAATATTTATGTATGCATGAGAGATGATTTTATTAATTATATTAACCTATCATATTATAAATGCTGTCGTAATTTCTGGAAACGGTAATTTGATTGGCTGAGTCTAGGTGGACACAAACTGAAAACTGCGGGCACGCAAATTGCGAGCACGTGTTAAATATTGTGTTGAAATTTGTAACAAAGAAATTTATTAAACGAAACAAATTAACGGGAACCTGAGAGAACGTATTTTTGAAATAGACCACTTAACTGTTGGAAACCTGACACACGCATTTTTTGCGAAAAAGAGGATGTAAAAATGTAAGAAGAGGATTAGCCTGTACGGGAGTTGAGCCCACCCAGCCTAAGGGCATCAAACTACTAACTCTATGCGATACCTGCCTACTTAAACGAAAGAATAACGTATATACAATGATGACGTTTCGCTTGGCCCGCAGTTTTTAGTTTTGCTTGCATATTAATCTGCAGTTAGACACAGCAAATTTGATTTTATATATCTTAAACTAAATCTAAAATTGGATTTGTTATACGGGTGTACTCCTTAGAGCTTAGAATAATAGTTACTTATGATGTTAGTGTTAAAAATGTCATTTTATTTTGGAGAAGGGAAATTAGAACACGAGCGTAGCGAGTGATCTAACCCTGCGAACAAAATAAAAACGCTTTTAACACGTACATCTTTCTTTTCTACAAACACTGTTAAACAAGGCCCTAAAGAGATCAAATATTTTATTAAATTCAAAATTTAAACCAAAACAATTAGAAATCTAGTGATTTGTGCTCAATTCTTTGTTGTTAGTTACATAGCAACCAATGTTAAAAGTATTCACTTTTAACACTAGTGTTAAAAGTAAATTACTTTTAAAACTGGTGCCTTAAAATTACATTTTTGACACTGATAATAAACGTTAAAAATTGTATTTTTAATAGTATTTGTAGAAAAAATAATTTTATCTACTATCAATACAAAATATAAATTTTTATGACATTCACTTGAATGTTCTAATGACATATTTTAGCGCTCTTATGCACTAAAGAATGCCAAATAGACATTCTTTAGCGCACGCATTTTGTGAAGTGAATTGCACGGCAAACTAATACCAAAATAAAATCAAATGAAATTGACTTGTATATTTTAATTACAAAATTTGCGCAATTTGATATATTAACTCAACACCGGGAGATGTTGAAGGAAGACATTTCACAGCTACATTGCTGATGCTATCTGGATATCCGAGAGAAAAGTTCTCATTCGCGCAGAGATGTCAAAACAGTACTAGTAATGACGGAAGTCAAAATATATTCGTACCGGCCTGCTACTTTTTTGTTCATAATTATTATTTCTGGTTTACTAATTATTTCATAAGCAAATATGATAGTCGTTTGGTCACGCTGATAAGTAGATAAAACGTTGTAAGATACTCTTATCGTAACTTCATATTATGTATGATGCACGATGGGTCATAATTTTCCCATCTTGCACAATATGAACTGTTACGATGCTTGTATCTTAAATATCTATTATATAACTCAGTTTATGTACCTATGCATGTACAAAACTGCATCCCTACTGTGCTATACTTGGGCCGCCGAACAGACGGAGTGATCACCCTGCAAGAACGTGCTCTAGCGGGGCCAGTAGTAATTTATGACGACCGAATTGGAGTGATGCGACTTCGTTGGGTCTAAAGAAAACGCATCACTGCGGTTCGGTTGACCTAAATTGATAGTGGTCCCGCCTAGAGCACGTTCTTGCAGGGTGATCACTCCGTCTGTTCGGCGGCCCAAGTATAGAGCTCTTTGAATATGAGCCAGCTTAAATTAGGTTAACTGACGAACCTATAATTTGGTATAAACACTTGTCTATTCAAATGAGTTTGATATGGAATGATTATTTTTAGGAAACCCATGCTCAATCTTTACCAAAAGCTTGTATCTGCAGGTCGATGATTTTTTCGTAATAGAAAACGACCAATTTGTATTTGACTCTTAATAAATTGTGCTATTTTCAACCATTTTGGTTTAAAATGATACAAAATTTGTATCAATAATTTACAATATTATTTATTTACAACTGCCTTAAAAATTTAGAATTACTTTATAATAAATGTTTACGGTGATTGCCACTTTCACGGGAAAAGGCACCAATTCTGTTAATAAAATTAAAATGATTTTTTGGACGATTTTCATCATTAAAGGAGTTTGTCCATGTTGAATCCTGGCTCATAGTTTCTTTTCGGCATTAATGGACATTAATGGACTCTAGGACCATTCAACCGAATTCACCGTAATATACATAGAAAGCCTAGCACCCTAGCACATCGCCCCACTCCTCGAAACGACAGTGGTTCTCCAGGCGAATATTAGCTTGCTTTTTGTAAGTTCTTCGTTTTGTTTCATAAGAATGCGATAATAATGCAATGGCAATATATTACTTTTATTTTAACTGAACAAGTAACTAATTTTGCTTATACAATTTTAGATGCTAAAATATTGTTGCGTCACCTTGTACGGGAGCAATTATGATAGCACAAGTGAGAAAGTGCCCGTGTTTCGATTTCCCAAAGACAAAGCTGAATTGGAATTGTGGTTACGTCAGATTCTTCGCAAAGACTTCCAGCGAACGAAATTTTCAGTGCCTAGTATGTACAAAATATTTTGAAAATAGTTTTATTATTTGGAAAAGTTCTGTAGCACGCGGCGATGGGAGAATTTCAACCCTAAAACGAAAAGCCCCAAAGCTTACAAATGATTCTTTCCCACAACATTTAAATAGCAGTTAAATATGTGCTGCATTAGGCCAAAACCCCGAAAAAATACAGGCGAACGAGCAAGAAAATTTGCACAAGAAATGAAGTATCAAGAAGAAAAAAAAATGAAAATTAACGTTACACAAATACAGAAATAGGCACAATTTTTAAAGTTATCAACAGTAATTTGACGAGTACTTTTTATTTTGCCGGATAAATTTCTGTTTTGAACGAAATTTTGTTGCCAGGTAATTTGACGAATAAAACTGACAGCCAGTAAGGCGAAGCCTGGCAACAAAATTGAGTTTGCAAAACAGGAATTTATCCAGGCAAAATAAAAGGTTCCAGTCAAATTCGGCCAGATAATTTAATGAATATGATAATGCGCATATGGGAGACTCGATTTTTAAACATTTTACAATCAAAACTAGGAAATTGTTAATGTTAATTGTTAATGTCGTCATGGTAGCAAAAGGTAAATAAAAAAATTATCTTATAAAAAATGATCTCGAATGTATTTTAGGAAGATTAATACACAACTACATTATACGGACAATTTAAAACGACGTTGCAAGAAAACTCGAAAATAATATGACAGTGACAGTTGTCAAGGTAGAAATTTCAAAACTACCATTCACAGCATAGTTGATTAAAAGCAAGGCGCATATTTATCAGTTATTGGGAAAGCTAGGTAGGGTTTTATCGTTTACAATGACAGTTGATTGGTCGATTTTAAGAAATTGAAGAAATTTTATTGGCTCTTAGAATAGGCGTGTATTAACAGTAGGTACATACATAAGAGATCATTTTTTTTATCGATAAATACATGTTTAATTGTATGAAAGTTTTATTGTCATGGCAAATAATCGAGAATCAAGGTAGTGAGAAAATCGCGAGAGCTTTTTTTCTACTTCCCTTGATTCGAGATTTTTTACCGAATGGCAATAAAATTTGAATACAATTTGAAATGTATTTATCTTATAAAAAAATTATCTCCAATGTATTTTAGGGAGGTTAATACACAACTACATTATACGGACAATTTAAAACGACGTTGCAAGAAAACTCGAAAATAATATGACAGTGACAGTTGCCAAGGTAGAAATTTCAAAACTATCATTCACAGCATAGTTGATTAAAAGCAAGGCGCATATTTATCAGTTATTGGGACAGCTAGGTAGGGTTTTATCGTTTACAATGACAATTGATTGGTCGATTTTAAGAAATTGAAGAAATCTCATTGGCTCTTAGAATAGGCATGTATTAACCGAAATAATACACGCTTCTAGACCCAAATGCAATGTTCCTATTGGTCAATTTGACGATGAAAAAAATAATCTATAAAATTTTCTCTGATTTGCACTTAGTTATTGCGTATAATAATTATTATGTTTGAGTTTGTTAGGGCACAGTGCTCTATGTAATAGCTGGTTGAAATTAGGGAAAATAGTGAACCATTTCAAATATGTTTAAACTTGTGATACTAGTGGCTCAAATGAAATAAAAGTTTGTATAAAAAAAGTTGTAAAGCTGTTAAATGATATTGCAAATGACAATGAAGCGCAATGAAGTACCTACGTACTGTATAAATCGACGTTTGATAAAATTGTTTTTTAAGGGAACAATTAGGGCTGATACTAAAAAAATTAGCTATTCACCGAATATGTTAATTTGGTCATTTATACCCAACTAGAAATTAGCTTTTTATTTAATGGTTTCTTATTTGCCTTCAATATACTAGTTGTTTAATAAAACGAGGCAAAATGATCAGTAAACTCTACATTCATTTACTTTGGGAATACTATTACACATAAATAAGAACAAAGAAATTGGTGACCTACTTCTACTCTTTTATCAGACCCTTTGCAGTTTAGTCTTAAGTTTTAACTATTAATAGATTATTTTGCCCATATAAATGCATTCCCATAACGTATTGGCACTAATACAGTGCTTCTCGAAAGTAACGGATAAATTCTATAAAATCGTTGAGAAAAATATTTCAAACAAATGCTGGGACACGTCGATTTTTATTTTTAAATTATCATTTACAAATGTAATTTTCAACCCCCCACTCTTCAACCCCTAATCGCTAACAACCCCAATTTTAAAAATTCAAATAGCAAAGTACCCCTTCTGATACCTCATTTGATAGCATTTTTTATGCTGAATACAATAATTAAAAGTTTTTCAAAATTGGATGATAAATAACGGAGATATTTACCAAAATAATTTTTGAAAAATAACAAAACAGGGTAAAATTAAATTAAACCAAATGTTCAAATTGCTGTCCGTTAACGGCGAGGCAATACCCTAATCTAGAGACAAACGCTTGTTGAATATTGTGTAACATTTGCAGTTGTGTTTACTACTCATTGCTAGAGCCGTATCAACGCCTGCTCGAATAATGGCTCGAATAATGGCACTTCCAATTGAATACATTTTGATAAATATCTCCGTTATTTATCATCCGATTTTGAAAAACTTTTGTTTATTGTATTCGGCATAAAAAGTGCTATCAAATGAGGTATCATAAGGGGTACTTTGCTATTTGAATTTTTAAAGTTGGGGTTGTTAGCGATTAGGGGTTGAAGAGTGGGGGGTTGAAAATTACATTTGTAAATGACAATTTAAAAATAAAAATCGACGTGTCCGAGCATTTGTTTGAAATATTTTTCTCAACGATTTTATAGAATTTATCCGTTACTTTTTAGAAGCACTGTATAGTAACGAAACTGCAATTCATTACATAAAAATTACTATTTCCCAATGTTAGGCCAAGCCGAGAAACTCTCACCATACAGAAATCTACAACCAAGTGTGACGTCGCCAGAGCAGGGTACAGGCCTTCTTATAATATTACGGTGACTTCGATTCAACACAAAATGTCGTGAGGGTCCATCCTGCATAATGCATAAACCACATAATCTCTGCAATTTCAGCAATTCCTGCAAGCTGTTTTCGAAAAATTGCAGGTAACTAGTCCCATTCAAGAAATTATTATTATTAATTATTTTCACTCAAACATCTTGGCAGAATAACTATAGGCCCAGTAAAGAAATTATTAGTGATTAGTGCTTTTATTTTAAACAATCTTTGGAAGCCTGGTTCTTTAATCATTTCTTCAGAGAATACATAATTGTGCTAGTTTGTTAATTGTCTTCTACTGAGAAACATTCGTCGGTTAAAAAGATTCTTCTATGAAAATGGTTAATTGAAATTGCAATGAACTGTAAATCCATTCAAATTTGAACCAAACAGAAAATGCAAAATTAATTTAGCAATAGCAGAATTTATTAAGACTCATTGAATGAAAAATAAGTTCTAAGTAAAGAATGAGCACAGTTTCCTAAACAATAACCATCCTGAATACCTATTGGTATCAGATTTATACTCTAAATCACCTTCGAATGGAAAGCATTAGTACCAAATACATAAGTCAAATCAAGTCTCAATCAAGTCTCAATCAAGAGGCTCTGTCTTAGCAGAAATGTCTTTTTGTATAAGCAAAGAGTTAAATCAGACTAATTTGTCCTCAGGAATCTGTCTATTTTTGCTGAGACACTATGATCTAAAACCCCGTTATTTAAGGGTAAAGGAGCTTGCGGTGTTTGGAGCAATCAAAACTTTGCACGCGTCACTACATTGGAAGTTTAATATTCTAAATTCTAGCGCCAACGCGGCTAAGTTGAGCGTCCCTTTGCAGTTACTAACTGTCTATTTTTAACCCCGAGTTAAATATAAATTAGGCAGTAATACATGATTCATAAAATACAATGCAAACGTGGACTCATATTCGACTCCAGATGCTGAAAACCGCCGTCGTGCCCGATGTGTTACGCACCCCCTACCGCAATTTTGAGCGCGGGAGACTTGTCCACTCCCGCGGTGAAACCGGCACGGCACGGTGGTGGCGGCGTCCACACCGCGGTCTCATTCGATGAAAGTACACACCAACGAATGTGCAGTAGTGCTAGGTGCAGTGATAATGTTGTTCAGTGCAGTGATTTTTGGAAACACAGGCCGCATAAAATTAACAATTAAATTTGTTCCTCAAAAATGCTACAATTGATTAATTTTATGCGGCATTTGTTTGACCGGATAGAACTGAAAACGCGCGAACATTTTTCAAAAAAGTTCGGAGCTATTTGTAAATTCCAAGTGAAATATTTTGCAGCTTTTCGGTGTTTCTAAATTAATTTTAGTTAAACTTCGGTGGCGGAGCGTTAGTTTCAGTGCTTTGCTAATATTTTTTTAATCATAATTTGTATTTTGTATATTTTTTTATCTTGTTATAATAAAGAAATTTCAGATTTATTATTGTTTACACGAAAAGTAAGAAAATGTTACTTCATTTTATGGACCTATGACTCATACAGTAGTAACTCGTGTTTGTGAATTTGTGACATAGTTCAGGTGAAAAATTGGACGCTTTCCAAATGGTGCTTGCCAACTCCGAGTGGTTTATCATATCTGACTCATTTTCAGTTTTCTTTTAAGTTGATAATGCAAATTCTATGAATTTTAATTGCTCGGTGGGCGTGCATTTTATTGTTTATGTTCTCCTGGTAGTTTTCGTAGTGATTGAAAGTCAATTTGTCAAAAATTTTCTTCCTTAATTCCTTTTCTTTCTCTCAATTTATTAAATCGATGTTTGGAGAGGTAATAGAAACGTCTAGGTCTCCTAATTTAGATCGGTAATGCAATACACGTAAAGTTTAAAATAGTCCGGGCCGTGTGTCATGGTGCGCACGACCCCACATGCTTCCAACATTCGAGGAGGTCCTGAACCAGACCGTTTGTTTTTCTTTCCGTTTTCAAGTAGAACTGGCTAATTACCGTCGACGAGGTCTATTTTTTCTTATGTAACCAAAATAAATTTGTTTTCACCTGCTTTCATGTTTTAAATAGACGCTCGTGACTGGTGCAATAAAAGATGATACAAGAACTCGTATTTGTACTTCTTTCTTATAATATTATCGCCCGAATGTATTAGTTACTTTTTGTATAATAAATTATAGGTGCACTTCGAATGTAAATAATTTTTGAATAAAAACAAAATCGTAGGTACCTACTTCAGCAGTCGGTTCTTAAAGTTGCACTTGGGGTAAACTTCAAATACATTTTTATTTCAATTATACATATTCATTGCCAACAAATTATAAGCTGACAGATTTGACAGTCGCTAAGCCAAAGTGAGGCTGTTATTTGTCATAATGTTTATCAGTAATATATTGGCAAAGGTTTCACTTATGCCCACAAGCGCTATCAGTTCACAGTTGGTGCACCATTTCACCCACGAAATTGTTTTTTGTAAAACAAGTGTAAGAAAATGTTTTGTTTAAGTTTAGCCTTGAAGACTGAAGTATGATACAGCTTCTAATTTGCTTTAAAAACAGAAATCTTATTCCTAGAAATAAAGATTTACAGTTTGTCAGTGGAAGTGTAACTCTGTTCATGAGATAAAATAGATTCAGGTTCGAATCTGGGCGGTGGATCTAAACTTTCCACGTCCTAGTCTACCGAAATAGTTTATTAATAATTAATTCGATGGATTTGCTAACAATTAATCATTAAAATTAAAGAATATTTTCATTGCACTGTAGAAACATATAATTTCTTTCACTCTTTCAGCTCCGAGGTCTTTTAATATAGCAGCACTTGAAACTCAGTAGATAGATAACAGCAGTTTATTATAATAACATTGCATTAACGATACATTTAAATAAATATATAATAACAAGTTATTAGTACCGAAGCCGAATTCAATCCTACAAAACAAATCACTTGGAATTTGAACAAGCATGTGGACAACCACCACCAATTATTATTTCTAATTATCACCGTGCAAAAGAAATTTTCCAGTGATCTAAATGTTATAAAAAATAAAGCTAATCTTATAATATACTAAATAGAAAAAGCGGACTAGATTTTTACAAAACGAATATTTTGTCATTTTTTTAAGTTTTGATGATACAATGATATGTGGCGCAAGAAAAAAAGTATTGCAATTGATCATTTCTTACTTTTAACGATCAATTTTGCGGACTGCTCTACTTGACCGGCTGATGACGTCGCTCTACAAGTAAACGTGCCGCTGTCTTCTTCGTAGGTTGTGGAGATCAAAAGAACGGCGTTGTTTCCTTCGTGGATCATCTGAAAACAAAGAAACGGAGATTTAGATTTTAAGAAGGATTTTAAAGTAATTTTTAGTTTAGCAAATTAAAATAGAGGTTTCTATTAAGGGAGAAAAATAAGAAAAAGGTGGAAATAAAAAGTAACACAGGGACATTTTAAATTTCTTTTAAACACACATATGTCTGTTGGTTTTTGAAGAAGTATTTAGTGTAAATAATGAAGGATTTAAGGAAACTGTATTTTGTGTTAATGCCCCTAATTATTTTATTAATCAAATCTAAACGAGCGTAAGTAGATATGCATCATACTTAGGTATATTTTTGGGCTCATGACTCGCAATAAACAAATTACTAAACCAGGCATCTTAGTAATGAATAATTAGTCAATTTGGCATAGAATTCAAATTTCTTTAACTCGATTATCGTCCTGGTTAAATCTTTTGGCGCATTATTTTTGGACAGTAGCAATAAACATTCAAACCTTATGTTCAAAGTTAAATAAAGGATACCCTGTTCGTATCATGTACCACATCAAAAATTATTTTTAGAACTAAGATTTTCGTTTTGAAGATATCTTTAAAGATCTAGATAATTTCGGTTTTACTAAGAGTCGGAAAAGTCTTTGTATTTTGTTTATACTGGTTGCTAATGCCCGTTAATTTGTTCTAAGAATATTTCAATGGAAGCTGTTTAGATTGCAGGCAATGAAAATCTACTGAATCATTAAAAATTTAAAGAACCTGCTCTCACATCATTTCTAAAATAAAAGTGAAAAATAATTAGTTTGTATTTGAAAATGTAGTAGAAATATATTTATCGCCAAGCAAAATATTACGTGAAAGTATTTTTAACGACCAGTAATACTTAAATTTTATTTACTTATTATTGGCGAACATTAACTACTGACTATAGGGCAAAGTTCTATTTACATTTCTTGAAATATACAGAGCGTTTTAAATTGGACCATTATTCTGAGTTTATTGCCTTGGATATGAAAACTGAGCTGATATTGTGAACTTAACAATTCACTTCAGCTTATTGTTTTAGTTGTCGATATGCTGCATAAGTAGTAAAACATGTTTAATTCTTCTTAAAACTAAAATTAAGCAATTTAATCAAATACGTATGTTTTGAACAATTTTAAGCATTTTTCACTAACTAACTGATATACCTTCGTTCAATCATCATCATAAGGCTTTCAGTCCGGAGACTGCACCCGCAACTGTTTGCGAACTGTCTAATCTGAACCTATACTTCTTTTTGTTCTCTCGTCTTCTCTAGTAGGTCGAAAACTAATTTTTCATGTCTGGGAAGGTGACCATTTTATTCTATGTCTCTGATCTTTATCGATTGTCGTATTCTCTATTCCCTTCTTCTTCTTCTTCTTCTTTAGCCTGTCTCTCTATCCTTAAAATAGGTTCTAGGCCTTCCCTAATTCTTTTCAAATTTGTTGACCCTGAGCTGCATGTCCTATAATGTCATTATTCTAGTGTATTTGTGGTTTTCCTCTCGATCGATGTCCCATTATGGTCTCCAATTACCTAATTCGCCGTTCCATCGCTGGTCTTTTACACTACCATTATGGCTGGCCACTTCCATTTTAGTGTATCAGCAAGTTTCGTGCTTTCCTTATTTTGTGTAAATTCGTTTTTGTGTATTTGTTCCGTCGGTAATTACAGGGATGATACAAGAATTTAAAACCTTAGTTCTTAAGTGTACAAGGATTTTTGGTTGCTCGGAACGTATTCTATCCATCCCATACGAATCGCCATTCAACTTAGCTTGACAGTTTGTTTGTCATCGTCTGCTCTATTCCCTACCTTCCATATTTCATCTAAACGTGAATTGGTCTGCCACTATTATTTCTTCCAACCTTTCCTCACACACGAGTCTGGTTAAAATGTTTAACGTGTGCTTGGGAAGTTATCGCGCCTCTACTTTTTGCGTAGAGCTACTATAAAATTCCGCTCTTATTTCTGTGTAATATGGCCTGTCTGGTACATAAAACTTATTCAAATAAACCCTCTGTTATCTCTTGATCTGTACATTTGGAAATTTCGCCGTAGAATTCACCTAAATTTCTGGATAAAATTAACCCACCACTGTATTTTTTCTGAATTCCGGCATAATTTATAATAATAACCGTGGCGTCGTGCAAGTAGACTTTGGGCCTTCTTTGTCATGTAAAGCAAATTGTGTCACATTATGTTTTGTTTCAAAATTACAATTGTCAGTTGAAGTCTGCTTATTAACACAAGTTATCTTCGGTTACCGACTTTCTTTGTTGAGGCAGCATGAGCATCAACTCTGCTGGATGAGGGATATTCGATGCGTCATGTTGAAAATGTGATAGGAAGAAATCATTCCCGCATAAGTCGCATGGTAAGACGATTTAACGAGACAGGATCGCACTTTAGAAGGCAAGGGCAAGGAGAAAACGATGTACCTACCAATACAAGGGATGATCGTCTTCTTAGGTAATCCGCTCTTAGAAACTGGAGTAACGTGCTAAAAATGTTCGCAATTTTGTATCGTCTTCTCGGACAACCAGAAGACGTTTGAATGAAGCTGGATGAAGTAGCAGAAGGCCGACGAAAAACATTACTCACCAGGCTGCACAAAGTTCAAAGATTGCTTTTTGCCAGAAATCATTAAAGTTGGACTATTAATGATTGGAAGGTTTCCCTGACGAAACTAGGGTTAGCTTCACATCTCCTGATAGACGTGATCGTGTCTGGTGAAGGGCAGAAGAGATATTTGCAATATCTCTCCAAGGGTCCCGTTTTTGGTGGTAGCTCCGTAATGTTTTAGGAAGGAATCTGCTTCAACGGTCGCCCAGAGTTGGCCTCTATACGTATGAGGTCCATGAATGCGGACTATTACTTGGAAAATATCGTATTTGGACATGTAATGCCATTTTCTCCATTTGTGGGGCCTAATTCTTTATTCATCCAAGATAATGCTCGTCCCCACGTGGCTGGATAGGTTACCGACTACTTGAATACTGTTGACATTCTGTTAATGGAATGGTCAGCTAACAGTCCCAATCTAAATTCCATAGAGCACCTATGGGACGCTTTTATAAAAGCTCCGAAATCGAATACCCGCACCTGCCAACCCCAAACAGCCGGTGGATTAATTAATTGCAGAATGGGAGAATATTCGCTAGGAAATTATTGAAAATTTAATCTCCAGCATGCCAAGACGTATGGATGCGGTAATTAGGCGTATGTAGAGGAGACCATACGCGATATTACCATCTTCACTGAATCAATTTATTGTTTTTTTTTTCGTTTTCATATTTCACACTTTTTTAACAAATAGTTTTAATCAAAAATGGTTTAAAATAAGGTCATGTTTCGCTGATTTCTATCACAAATGATTACCTAAACCTAATTTGTAAGTTTTCGTGTAATTTTGATTTAAGTTTAATTTTAATATTGTTTATAATGTTTATAAAGTTAATTTTGTCGTGTTTATATCCATACATATTTTTTTTCAAACGTTTTAATGCTAGTTCAAATTTTTCCGGCATCATAGGATAGCCTAGGTCATCCCACTCAATACTAATTTCCTTTTCTAATAAGTCTCATAAGTCTTATCTCACATTTAATTTTCCAGCCATTCCTTCCACCTGTCTGACTTTTTCGTCTCCGATTAGGATGTTTCCAACCTCGGTTCTAATATTTTCCTGCTAGGTCCTACTTTTTCTGAAATTTCTCCTGATCATTTTATAACACGCTTCGTAAGTGTGTCCTGCTCCTTTGAATTTATTATCAATCCGATATTCTTGAGATTTCCTACATTTCTGAATAAGTTTCCACATTATCGCATTATTTCTTTGTTACCCTTCTTCATCTGGCATTTTTTTTATTTTCACCTCTCTTTTAGATTCACAATATCCTTTGATATCCTTTACTATGAATTCTTAATAAGTTAACCCCACACGCCAAAAGACAGCGACACAGTAATTAAACTCGACACGTGTTTCGGTGACAACGTCAGCATGCTCAGGAGTTGAATATCAATATCTAAACCTAAAAGTTACACTACTTTGCTATAAATATATCCTTCTACGACACAAATACCATGAATCTATAAACCTAAGGTTTATCAGAACTTTGGGAACACAAGAGAAATAAAATTGCGTTCTTAGAACTTGAGGGTAGAAGGAAATTATTATTATGGCTAGTCTTAAATTTTATCCTTCGCATTTCCAAAGTAGACTTTGTATATTGTTGTTAGAAGTGTGAACCACTTTGAAACCTGTTTTCCCAAAAATCGTGTCCTTACCTCTAGTTATCTGCGGTACATATGGTATTTTTATAAATTTAGTAATTTGACTATCCCCATTTATAGTGGTGGAATTTTGCAATAACATTTTGAATTTTTGTTTCCTAATTAATCTATTTACAATTTCTGGAACGAAACCGTTACATTTCGCTATATCGTTGATTGTGTTTACTTCTTTGCGGCACCTCTCTTTCAACGGTTAATGGTAAACTCAAGAGTCTATTAACTAAAAATCCAAAACTAGCCTCTTTGTGCTGACCACATTGGTTAGAATCTGCAGTTATATATCGAGCTGCACTGGTTTCTTTCGTATAGATGTCAATTTTCTTCATTTGTACACATTTGGTAATTAGGAAGTTATTAAGTTAGAATTTGACATCTATAGCAATGCCTTCGTCCGATTCCAAATTCAAACCACACTGTATAGATTTATCAGGTATAGATAGAATTTAAGACTAGCCATAAATACTTGCGTTCTACCCCCAAGTGCTAAGAAACCAATTTTATTGCTTCTATTAGTGTAAGTTTTAGATTTAGATTCATTAACTCCTGAGAATGCTGACGTTGTCAGTTTCATTACTATCTAACTTTATTTTGGCGTGTGGGGTTAACTTATTAAGAATTCATATTTAATTTACGTCAAAGTTCTCGATCCAACCACTGTGCGTTCTTTCAATTTTTTATTTATGAATCAAGGTATCTCTATTATGCTGCCATGTTATGATCACTGTCAGTATTTGCTTCTGGCTAACTGCTACAGTGCCAACTTGATTTCTAAATCTTTGCCTATCGAAAATGCAATCTTTGTCTGCTGGCATCTTTCAAGTGCATCCAAACGTAATGGTAGAGTGTTTATTGCAACATTTCATCAACCTAACGCATTTTTCCTATTACGTAATCCAAATGGTCCTATTATTCCGCCTTCTATACCTGTACTTACAACTGTATTAAAGTCTGCTGTAATTATAACTTCTCATCTAACCTAACCAAAAGTACCCTGTCACTTTGCTGCGAAAGTTTTGTGCACTCTGCGCTATTTTCTTCAGAAAGATTAATCTTCAACTCCTGAAGATGCTGACGTTGTCAGCGAAACACGTGTCTAGTTTAATAAATTACTGTTTTATTTTTTGACGCGTGGGGTTAACTCATTAAGAATTCATAGTGAATTTACGTCAAAGTTCTTGATCCAATTACTGTGTGTAATAAATGTATTATGTACTTCAATAAATAAATAATTGTTCAATCCAAGTTGTTGTCTTTTGTGTTAAAAATAAGAACTGTGTAAATCTAGTACGCTTCGCACTTCTGTTTCATTTCTTACAGCTTAGCAGTGTAACAAACGTAAGAAGTAATTGGTCATGGATAATATGAAGATAAACGTCAAATTACTATCAGGGACTATACTTGGGCCGCCCAACAGACGGAGTGATCACCCTGCAAGAACGTGCTCTAGCGGGGCCAATATTAATTTATGACGACCGAATTGGAGTGATGCGACTTCGTTGGGTCTAAAGAAAGCGCATAACTGCAGTTCTGTCGTCCTGAATTGATAGTGGTCCCGTCTAGAGCTTATGTTTGCAGCGTGATCACTCCGTCTGTTGGGCGGCCCAAGTATAGAGATATTTTTTGACAATCGATATTGGCATGAGAAACTTTCTTTTTTATAAAAAACTAACAGTTGTAGAAAAAGTTGAGTGTACAACTTTCGTGAAATTACCATTTCAGATTCATATAAATTGTGATAATAGCTTTTCGCTGCCGCCACAACTTTTTTTATTCGTCATTTCATGCGCATTGTACTTTGCATATACAGTGCATTTCATTTAAAATAAACATCTTCCTTTGAAATATTTCAAATTTTCGAGTTTTATGTGACCGCCCTGCATGAAAAACATAAGTTCTAACTGGTCACACAATATTACATTTTGTTCTAGTTGAAATGATTAAGTCTAGGACAGCTGGCCTGTGTAATTTTTTTTTAAAATTTTTGCCCCTCAAAGAATATAAATAACTGAATCGCTGATTCACTCTGCATGAGGTATATGGACAGCACTTTCAAGAAAGACTAAAATGGCGTGCCGGAGTTAAAATATGAAGCAGCCAAGGAGATGAGAATGAGTCTGAAAATAATGTTCCACTGTATAATACACTCGGACCCGGTTGTTTAAAGATGGATCAAATATTTAACTCCGTGCTAATTTGAGCATGGCTTATAGTTGCTATGATACAACCAATCAGAAAGCCGGGCTCTAAACGGCGTTCACTACAATTTTGTGGCGATTTTGAAGACTTCACCAGATTTTTAGAAAAATACTATGTATTATTTTGTGAAACTGAGTAAAGTGTCGTTTTCATTCACTTAACGCAACACAAATTAAACCTTTCCTAAAATTTGCGTAACCTAAAAAGTTTGAATGTGTTCAAAATAACGTTTTATTGCTAATCTGACAGTAGCAGATATCAAATTCCAAGCCAACCTGAATCCCTAATTAAAGGTCCGGTTTTTCAAAGAAACCAAAACCGCATTAAGTCTGACATTGGGCTTGTTGCTATGATATCGGCTTTCTGATTGGTTGTATCATAGCAACGAAGCCGGTGTCAGACTTAATCTGGTGTTGGTTTCTTTGAAAAACCGGGTGTTAATCTAATATTTTTCAACAAAAGAGGAGGAGTAGATTTAAACAATGATGACGAGGATTTATCAATATTGATGTAATAAATAAATGCATAGTACCCACCAATACGTTTTTCGGATTATATTTCTTTTTCTTTCCAATGTTAGAATTTGGCATCTGTCATCCAAGAGAGCAATATGCAGATACTACGCAATATATAAATTTCTGATTGGAGGAATTAACAGACATAAATTAAGAATCCATAATTTCAACTTTATGAAATTAATGTTAACTTAAAGTAAACTACGTAAGTTTCAATGTAGTTTAACTTTTATTAATTACGCTTTTAAATCATGTTACGTTGTGGATGAAAACGGTACTTCAGTCACAAATACTGCCATTTATTTTGATTAAATCGACCTGGTGGTTTGACGGTTTCCGTCGTCTGGTGATCGGGACCAGGAGGAAGCAAAAACAGCCGCTCCTCCAAACTATTTCCTCCCATTTCTATCCACTTAAATACATTGTGAAACTGATGCTTGAAAATAGTTTCGGTGGCTCGGTGTGAAAATGTACTCTATGGATTTTGTCACACATTTGGTTTTACAACTCGGTTCACGGGTTGTTCACTGTAATTTACAGAATTTTACGTTCGATGCGTCGCATCCGGTTTCCCGCCAGGAAAGTTATTTTTTCAACGAAAATCCGCGATTACTAATGAAAACTAGGGAATAATATTAATATTAAGCTGTCAATATTGGCGTAATGCGCATGCGCACATGAGTATGAGATAGTTTCGAGCAGGGGCTAGCGCTTTGTGGAGGAAGCACGAAAATAGTTTAAACTGACATGGCAGCTTTCATGGTCTGTCAATACGACTTTTGATTATTTCCTATAGACTGTCGTTGAAAATGCGCACTTAGATATTCTCAAATTTTTGTGGTGAAACATAATTTTTGTCTGAATTCCATCTCTTTTGTCGCTTATCGTGACCTAGGAATAGAATATTTTCAATTATTTATTGTAAATTAGTGCGTCAAACCCGGGTTCTATTCAGCTGAATAAATTTATTTAAGACATGGAAAATAGCAATCTTTAAATATATTATTTAACGTTTTTCGCTGGTAAACATGTTTTATATTTAAAATGCCAATTGGCAAGACAAGATACAGTAGAAAAGAATAAAATTTTCCTTAGAAAAATAAAGTTACATTAACACCCGGGAAAATTTATTTTAAACTAAACAACGCCCGAAAATTGAGTTACGACCATTAAGATAAAAATAGTTCTAGCCTTGATTTAGAGATATCGTCCACCACTTCAATACATAATCTTTTACATCTTCATTAAATCTTTTTTGAGCCAGGACCAATGGTTGATTTAAAGCACATGCACATTCAAATGCAACAAGTCAGCGGTTGCCAACGACAACTGACATTTTTATTTGGCAAGAGAAAATGCGAATTTAATAACATGCCATTTTTCATTTCAACGCTTTTAGGAACGAGGCATTTTCGTGAAACCCTAAGTTTAACGTCGGTGTGCAATAAGGGATGTTAAAATTAAAAGAGAAAAGGGAATGGAATATTTACCTGGAAATCGGGTGATTCCGGAATGAGGAAACCTTCTCTCAACCACTGGATGGTGGGCTTCGGCTTTCCAGAAACAGTAGTCTTGAATTGGGCCGGGCTCCCTTCTGGCACGATGGCATCTTTCATTGGTGTTAACGATGGCAAGACATCTTGGCTTTCGGGAACTAGAACTTTCAAATTAGCTTGTACCGAGACAGTCCCCGCGGGGTTGGTCGCTACGCATTTGTAAACGCCTTCATCTTCAGGGAAAGCTTCTGAGATTTTCAAAGTGCAGACTTCTCCGTCTTGGACCATTTGGAAGTATTTGGATGGTTTAATGACTTTATCTCCTTTCTTCCATTGTATTTGAGGAGCCGGCTTGCCTGATATTTTACATCTGAACGCTACAGCTTGACCTTCCCTGATGTTTCTGTCTGCAAGTTTTTCAATTATCGTTGGCGCTTTTTCAGTACCAGGGGTAGTTGGTTTTGCGGTTTTGGAAGGTGCAGAAGGTGCTTGAACGATGCACTCTGCTTCGCATCGTGCTTCACCTGCGCTGTTCTGGGCGACGCACTCGTATTTTCCGGAGTCTTCAGGTACAACTTCTATAATCAATAGAGTGAATATTTCGTCTTCTTCAAGGGTTTTATAACGAATGTCCGAAACGATTTTCTTTCCACCTTTCAACCAATACACATCAATTGGTTTGGTTCCATTAATTCTGGCATCAAAACGAACCAACTGCCCACTCGTGGCGGTCGTATTTTGAAGAGTTGTTAGGAAACTGGGTGGTACAGGACCTCCTCTACCTTGTCTTCTGCGTTCTTGAACAACTAAATTTGCACTACATTTTGCTGTACCTCCGCGATTTTCTGCTGTTACACTGAATACGCCAGAATCTTCCATGAAGACTTGTCTGAGCACCAAAATTGATTTTGTACTGAAGGTGTAAATTTTCAGGTCAGGTGAGCTTGTGATAGGGAAGTCCTCACGGAACCATTTAACAGTGGGTAGTGGATCACCATCAAATTCAACTTCAAATTTAGCTGAATCATTTTCGAATGCTCGGCATGGTTTAATTTTCTTGGTAAAGAATGGAGGATTTGATGGAAGCACTTGTCCTTGAACTAAACGTTCTTGAGTCTTAGCTTTGTGTTCTACGTCAGTTGTTTCTGTAGCCGTAATGTTCCTCGTTATTTCTAGGTCTCCTACTTTTTCCTTTTGCGTCTGCTTCTGTTTAGTAACATGTATTTCACGTCCATGGACGCCGGATTCTGTTGGGTCTGGAGGATATGCCCCTTTCTTTGAATCGATTTCTACTTCCCGTATAATGTCTTGTTTTCTGCCTTTTTCGGTTTGTCTTAATTGTACTGCGTGTGGTGATGGTTGTTCTCTGAAATAAAAATTAGTGCTTTAGAAATTAAAAGCTTTTAATAAGAAATGTGTAACTTACAAGCTATCTTGATATTTCTGGGCCATTCCTCTGGCAACGGTACTTTGAACGACTGATTCTCCAGGAATGGCAAATTGATGAGATGATTCTCTCAGTTTGATTTCTTTGGTAACTTGTTCGTTTTCTAGTTCTTGAATCTTGGTGTAGTAATCGTCGGTTTTCTTCTTCCTTAGAGATTGTTGCCATTCCGTTTCAGGTTCTGCGAATTCCTTCTGCTGAATATGTACTCCTGACACATCAAGTCCTCCTTCACGGAGAGATGTGTTACGTTCATCGAATACTCGTTCGAGTTCGGTATCTTGGCGTTCTTTTTGATATTGTGATAGTTCAATATCGTACCAAGCTAAATGCAAAGTAAATGTTAGGACAAAAGTTAAAAAGTTTTAATTTGACAGAACTAGAAGGGTAATACAATACATAAAATGCACATAACAAAATCAATTCATTAACATGGAAAATGCACAACAACATTTAACGACTTTTCATACCTGTTGTTTTTCCTTTTAGCTAGCACAATATTGCGGCAGTTGCTGACAGACTGAAGCAGCGTGATAACAAGGAAAACGGGATTTCAGGAAGTTTATATTTGCAGTGTAAAAGCTCATGTTTTTTATATAATCGTAAAGTTGTTTCGTAGGTGCATTTTGTAAAGTATTATTAAGTAAAGTAAGTATAAATTATGAATGGTATTGTTTTGATAGTAAGTTCGCTGTAATCGTATTTGGAAACTTACGTCTTGGTGAATTTTTAAGTACACCCCTATAGTCATCGTGTCTTGGTATTACTTTAAGTTCCGTTTCCGCTATGGATTCGCCAACAGAACTGCGGGCGATTACTTCAACTTTTCCAGTATCATATTGACGTGTTTTAGGAATATCCATGTGATACATTCCATCATAAGTAAGCTTATATCTTGATCCATTGACCACAGTGTGTCCGTTTACTAACCACATTACCCGTGGACGGGGATGTCCAGTGACGCGACAACAGAATCTTGCCCATTCTCCTTCTTCCACCGCGCATGGTTCTGGTCTACTTACGAACACCGGAGCGGATCGAGGTTTAGATTCTTCCACAATTTCTTCCGGCGCTCTGTTTAAAATTACAAGTTTATTAATGAAAATATTTATTAATAACATAGTGTGAGTGTAAAGTAAGGAACACCTTAAATATCCCTATTAATAATGTCTTAGAGAAAGATAATGTGACATGTATTTTTTTGATTAAAATGATATATTATAGTTCACAACATTCCTCATCTGCTATCTGCTTTTGGGCTCAGATTTAGAAAGCAAAAATTCCCTTTCCGGTCACGTAGAACTTTTTTTTTCCCCAGCGAAAGAAAAATTCAAAATCTGACGGTTTGAAATATACAGTGCTTTCCGAGGTGCTTTCCTATTCAATTGACTGGTGCACATCTGCAACTTATCGCGTTGCCTGGCAAGAATTCAGGTTACGTTGCAAGTGGAAAAAGATATTGTACATTTCAAACAGATTATTTTTGAATTTTTCTTTCCAATCTGACGCCAGATCGTAAGTTGTCATGTCTCTTTGAAAGATGAAGGGAAGATTGAAGTCAGGGGTATAAGATTTATTTTAAACAAAGCAAATCGACGTGCCCAAGCTTTTTTGTAAGGGAGTGTATTTTGTTCCTACCGATAGGCAATTAATTTCCAGAAAGAACTTTTCCTACCGGTAGGTGCTTTTGTTTTCTTTAAAAGATCACCTACCGGTAGGTGAATTCTTTATAAATAATTTTTCACCTACCATAAAAACTTAACCTAATAATTTCTGCAGCATAACAGTGTACGTCGCAGGTGTCAGAAAATTGTGTTTGTTTACTTCTGAAAAGGTAAGTGCAAGTGTAGGATTTCATTCAAACTAATATAGCTAACATCTACTTAATTTCATAGAAATATGTTGACTCTTAAAAAAGAGTATAAAACTTTTCATGAAGTAAAGTGCGCGATAGAAAATTATGCACAGGAAAATTTTACTCAAGTTTACATGCGAGATTCGTTAACTTTAGAAGCTGCGAAGAAGTCAAAACCGAACCGAGTTAACTTAGCCAACAAGAGTCTCAAATATTATCGGTTGACTTACGCCTGTAGCCATGGAGGAAGAGATTTCCAAAAAAGAGTTGGTAAAGGACAAAAGAACACACAGTAAGTACTTTTTGTATAAAAATGTATACGGTGTGTTCCTTATTTGTACGCCGATATTTCAGAATGCAATTCCCTGACCGATTTAAAGTGATAATGTTCTCATAACCGTGAAAATGTGCTAAGTCACTTCGTTTTCGATATACAGGGTGATAACATATTTTTTTTTAGTTTTTTGATACCTCATATTCGATTTACAGGGTGATACCATTAATTCTGTTTTCAGTTGTACCTACTTCATACCTACCTACATACATTGTTTGAAGTCATTGACTCTGATATATGGAACATAGCCAACGTATCATAATACAGGGTGTCTCAGATAAGCCTCGACAACTTTGCTATCTCACTTATCTTTAAAAATAGAAACACTTTTAAATGGGGGAAAAGCTTTACAATTTAGAGCTCTATAATATGCTTTCACAAAAATCGACCTTGCTCTGTTGGTTTCCAAGATTTTTGAAAAAAATAAAAAATTGGCAATTTGGTGTTTTGCTAATAACTTGGTTATTTATTAATATTTTGATGATTTTTAAAAACAGGTTAAATTTGTCAGTCAATGAGAATTCAAGTCAAAGGAAAATGTACAATTATTAAATTTTAAGTCGACATTTTAAATCACATTTTTCGTGGGGGAGGCCTCCTGTGTAGTTTTCCTAGACTGCTATGCACGATTATTACTCATTACTCATTACTTCATATATGTTTAACTACTGCAGTCGATTTAAAATTTAATAATGGTGTATTTTCCTTGGGCTTGAATTCTCATTGACTGACAATTTATCCTTCGTGGGTCATTGTCTTTACGAAACACTTAAATAAGTGTGACTACTGCAGTAGATCTAAAGTGAGGTTCATCATAAAGTTTTCAGCCCGAAGACTGTTTGGACGCGTACCTCGATTCTTTCCTATCCTGAGCTAACTTATGCATTTCCCCAAAAGTTGAACATCCTACATCCCTAACTATTTGAGAGCAGTAGTCTAATCTGGGCCTACCCCTATCTCTTTTTATTCGTTTTTATTCATATCTCTGACTTTAGTATGTCACGAACTAAGCCTTGGTGCCTCAGAAGGTTTCGCTTTTCTGCAACTCTTTCTAAGTGAGTTTGTTGTTGGTTAATTATGGAATTCGTAATTGTTATTTCCATCTTTCTTCGCTTCGATAACATACGAGACAAGCAAAGACGTACAAATACATTGTTATCCAACATTATAAATGAGAATGAGTGAAATAAAGAGTTACAATGGAAAATTTGATTATTTCATCTTACGTTAATAATTAGCTGCCATATCAACTAGTTGCGTGCGAGAGAGACATCAAACTAACATGATGCGTAGATTATTTCAATCATACGCCAACTTATATTATTCAGACTTTATATTATTTTTTTCATCGTCAAATTGACCAATAGAAACATTTTATTTGGGTCTGGAAGCGTGTATTATTTCGGTTATTTTTTGACGTTTCTATTTTCCAATAAATGAACAGTATTTTTGATCACGCGTTTAATTCTGACCAATTAAATCATTATTATAGTGAGAATTTTTTACCTAACTTGTCCCAGCGGGAATTTTTTTTAGTATTTTGTTTTTATTGATAAAACGACTTGTTTTCTGGTTTTGACATATGTCATATGTTTTAATCGCAAATTGTGACACTGAAAGAATAATATTGAAGAGTTGTTTCACATCTGAACGTCAAAAAATAACCTTTCGAATACCACACGACAGTAAGAATAACTTGGAAAATAATTCTCCACATTTTACTCAAACTTGTCGCCATTCGGCAATAGCCACTCGAGCCCTACGGGCTCTCGTGTCTATTGCCTGGCGACAAGTTTTCAAAAATCTGTCGAATTATTTTCAAGTTATTCTCACTCTCTTGTGATATTACGTACGGTAATTTTTTCGATAATTTTCCTTGTTGATAAGTTGCCATAGTTGCGAATTTGTAGGTACATTTATAATTTATAATCTAGTTACTTTAGTACCTGCCAAACGTCAAATATTCCCAACATCTTCTTTTGTATATGAATTAATTGAAGTAAAATTTCGCGTTGAACTATCTTGCTTCGATTAAAATAATAATCTTGTTAAATACAATTCGTGGTCTGGAATTTTTAGGTAATTTTACTCAAGCTGTTGCTTTTACTAACCACTCGTGTAAATTTGACAGAAGATCACTCGCGCAAGCAGCGCTCGTGATCTTTTAACTGTCAAATTTACACTCGTGGCTACCAAGCAACGCAACAGCTTTCGTAAAATTTCCGACAATTCCAGACCACTTATTGTATTACTACAGATAATAAGTCGGAGATTACTTTTATTTTGAAATATAACTCGAAATTATACCTAGTTTATTTCGAGATAATATTATAAAGTAAACTTTATTGTCAACATGTAAGAGGAAATTATAATTTACTTCAAGTTAATATACCTCAAAGTAAAATCAATTTCGACATAAAAGTCAAAATAAAAATTATTTCCAGATAATATTAGAAAGGAAACTTTAATTTCGACATAAAAGACGAAATTATAGTTTACTTCCAGATAATATCACAGAGTAAACTTAATTTCGTCCTAAAAGTCGAAAATAATAATTATTTCGAGATAATATTACGAAGTAAACTTAATTATTATTTTCGTGTTGTTATTTCGAAATCGAAGTTTGTGATATTATTTCGAAGTAAAGTATAATTTCCTCTTACTTGTTTAAATGAAAGTTTCCCCCACAAAATTATCTCGAAATAATTATTACATATTTTCGTCTTTTATGTCGAAATTAATTTTACTCTGTGATATTATGTATCTGGAAGTAAACCCCTATAACTTTGTCTTACCTACATGCCGAAATTAAAGTTTCCTTTGTAATATTATCTCGAAATAAACTACAATTTCAAGTTATATGTCGAAATAAAAGTAATTTCCGACTTACTATCTATAAAATAAATAGAATTAATGCATAAGTACAAAATGTGTCCCTTCTACGCTTTCATGGCTTTCTGTACTAGTGTGCAAATATATTTTTTAGAAAACAATCGGTTTTGTTTTTTGGATATCCAGAATACCACATTATAAACTTTATTGCTATAAGAAATCAACAGGTAGGTGAAAAATTATTTATAAAGAATTCGCCTACCGGTAGGTGATCTTTTAAAGAAAACAAAAGCACCTACCGGTAGGAAAAGTTTTTTCTGGAAATTAATTGCCTATCGGTAGGAACATAATACACTCCCTTTTTGTAAAGCAAGTATTTCTTACTTTGTACACACGCGTGTTCAGTTTTATAGTTTCGCTATTGGAATACAGTTTTTGCAGATGCCGAGTTTAATGCTTTAATGCCACGAAAAGAAATCGAATTAGGATAACTATGGGTAGAGCAGAGAAGACGCTACGATAAACAAAGACCGTGCTACAACGATTGTATTCGTTTCCAAAAAATAATTTTATTTACTTTTATATTATTTTCCGTACAGTCGGAGGTGCTGCTACACTTGAAAGATGTGGCGATATCAAATAGGACTCCAGAAGTTATCCAGGACAAAATATAGTGATTACAACAGGGTCGTTATTGAAAGCTAATCTCAAGTTCAAGATTTTGATAATGGAACCATACACGACATTTTTAGCTCAGAAATTATTGTTGAAGGCGTAGACGCAGAATTGAATTTCATAAAAAACAGCTTACATTCCTCGGCTATTTTCGATTATAAACAAAATGAAAATAGAAAACTGGGCAACAAAGAAAATTGGGAGTCTGAAAACAAAGACATAAGTAGTTAAAGTGGAAAGTTATTCGGAAATGTAAGAAAGCAGAAGAACAAGGTATTAATAATAAAAGCAAAGAAGTGGGGGTTAAGTTGGGCGTAGGAAAGACTGGGATATACGATAATTAGTAGAAATTTGAGAGAAATTGAATCTAATTAATCCCCGGACGCCAGAGTAGAGTTCAGTGTCCAATAGTAGGTCGCCGAGAAAATGCCAGAAAATGATTCCTGCGTTAACAATATGCCAGTTATTTTCTTCAAAACGGTAGGTTTAGAGAAATCGAAAGTGTTTCGAATTTTGCTTTTTCTTTAGGTTTTCGATGCCAATCACTCCCCTCAGCAAACAGTGCGAGATACGCTGAAAAAATTTTAAAGCCCATAAAATTTCTTAAAAGATAAGGGTAAAATCATTTTTATATACTATAATTTTTTCAATAAGCAGGTATAAATTTCATAAAGATTATCATGTATCTCAACTAGATTTTGCCAATGGACAGATATCCAGCTATTAGTGCTATTAGTAATCTCCGATTTTCTTTAAAAAATACCTTTCATGAAGGGAAACTGAACAGAACAGATCGATTGCAAAATTCTGTAAATTCTAGTAAACTTATTAGAAGAAAAAAGAAAAGGGATCAGCCTGGATTCGATCAAAAACTCCCTGTCATACTGAGCCACGCCGGCGGCGGTTGCTTCCAGAGCACGAGTTAACAGGCTATTCAATAGCCTGTTAACTCGTGCGTGAAAATGATATTGACCTACTTTGCAAAATCTAGTTGGGATATAAATAAACTCTGCGCACAAACAAGTTTTCCTGAACGTACCACGGATGCTAGGCAACAAAGACGCAACCGTCCATTTTCCTATCGCTTCCGTGGACTGTTGTGGCGTTTTATTTTTAACCCCCGACAAAAAAGAGGGGTGTTATAAGTTTGACATGTCTGTGTGTCTGTCTGTGGCATCGTAGCTCCTAAACGAATGGACCGATTTGATGCGGTTTTTTTGTTTGAAAGCTGACGTGATCGAGATGGTTCTTAGCTATAATTTATGAAGATATGTTCAGGCGTTGTCGGGGGTTTTTTAAAATTTTCAATTTTGTTACTTGTTATAGTTTTTGACTTCGATAGAGCGCCACTGGTGCCTCAGCTTGAGATCGTTAACCACCAAACTGAATAGCTTTTAGGAAATTTTAAGGAATTCAAAATTGTTCTCTTGGAGTTTCGACGTATCTCGCACTGTTCACGAGATACTGATCAGAAGCAAAAAAACTGGTAAAATCAATAACAAATTGATTTCTTGAAAACCTAAGTATAGTGTTTGAAGGAATAACCAAGATATTCTTGACGTGGGAATCATTTTCTATTAATTCCACCAAAGTTGTCTCGGCGGCGCTGAACTTTAGTCTAGTTGAGAGACACCTTAACTGGAAAAGAGGAAAAGGCAGGCAAGTATAGAAGGAATATTTAGAAAATTTACATATGAGATAAGAAGTGCGAGATGTATTAGAAAAGGCAAAACATGTGTTGAGGGTGCCAACCTAGGTTATCTTACGAGAGGGTAGTTTAGGAACCAACAGATTAATATTTTGAGATTCGCGGTATTAGAAACTTCACATAAGAATTAGAAATGGCTTTGAACGAAACGGAAGCAATTTTGACAGAGGGTCACTGTATGAAAGTTAATGAAAATACCACCAGAGCCTTCGTACGTAGGACTAAAACTAGCACACAAATAGGTATAAGTCACGGAACTTAGCTATGTGGTTAAGTAAATGACTCGCGCGATGGTAGGAGCGCCGAGCGGTAGGTAAAGAAGAGATTATAGGGTCGAGCCTCGTACATAATGGACATCGTGCATAGGGTCCTCCATTTATATGTAAAATTTCATTTTAATGTCTTGGATAGTATCTACAAGAGTTATGGACCGACCCCGTACCAACGGCCTCCCAGTATTTAAGAAATGCTGTTACACCTTACACACACTATAGCTCTCTCATATGCCTACATGGTTTCTGTTATTTTACCATTCTTAATTTAATTAAACTCGGCAATTGCAAGAATTATTTTCCCATAATGCACATTGAAATTCGGAAATACTTACGATTGCCACGCGGCTTCCATTGCACGGATCTTCTCAATGCTCTTCATTCCTTTTGGTAACTGTGATTCGTAAATAATTCCAGGTTTACCAGCTGTTTTGATTATAGCTCTAGTTTCATCCATTCCGTACAAGTTGGTAGCTCGGCAAAGGTATTCTCCACTATCTTCGGGATAGACCCAACCGAAATTCATAGCTACGTAACCAAAGTCGTAAATCGGCGTAAATCTATTTTCTGCGAGAAGAAATATTGTTTAATTATATGTATAGAGAGAATTCGTATATTGCAAATTAATAACTTACTGTGTGATAACGGCTTTCCATTCAAGAACCATTCAACTTTCATGTTTGGATCACCAACAGGCGCCAATTGACATTCAAATTTACTAGATTGCATCTCGACCAATTCGGTCTGACTTTGAATTTGAGTGACGAATCGAGGAGGCTGTTTCTTTTCGGAGTCGTATAAATCATCTTCAGTAAGGTACACTTCAGATGTGTACTTTTTAATCGCAGCTTCCATTTGCATTAAAGTTTCAGATTTCTTCATTCCTTTTGGTACTTGATTCTGTAGAATAATGTTGGGCAACTTCTTGCACGATACATTTGCTCTGGTGAAGTCTTCACCGTGGTTATTGACAGCGCGGCAGACGTATTCACCTGAGTCTTCTGAATATACTGACAGGATGTCTAGGGAAACGAATCCCATATCATATACGGTTCTGTAACGATGTCCAGAAGGTAATGGTTTACCGTTACGGTACCATTCAATGCGCAGTCTAGGATCTTCTTTGGGCTCTACACGGCATTCAAAACGTACAGTTTCTGATTCTTCTACCGTGACTGATTCTATCTGAGTAATAAATTTAGGAGGCGACATAGGTTTATCTTCTTCTGGTGCAACCGAAACTGGTCCACGTTCTAATTCTTTCAGCTTTTCAGCGCTCATTCCAGACGGCAATTGAGACTCGAAATCGATGTTACGTTTCGATTTGGATGTAACAGTAGCTTTTGTGGTAGCTGTTCCCCATTTGTTGGTAGCTCTACAAATATATTCTCCGGCATCACGAGCGTATGAGTAATCGATATCAAAGGCAATAAACCCGAAATCGAACAGTTGATGTACTCGAGAACCAGTAGCGAATGGACGCCCATTATGGAACCAATCTATACGCATTGAGGAATCATTAACTGGTTCAACTTTACAGTCGAAGTGAATTGGACCGCCTTCAGGAACGTCCACATTGTCTTTAATTTCAACAATGAATCTAGGTGGGTTTGGTTTTTCTTCTTCTGTTAATATCTCATCTTTCTTATAGAGATTCTCTTCCAGTTTCTGGATACTTTCAGTTCCGGATTTGAAGCTAGACGGTAACTGCGGTTCCAGTATTATGCCTTGTCTGCCATGGACCTGTAATTTACAAGACACTGTGGCTTCGCCGTGACGATTTGTGGCTTTGCAGGTATATAACCCAGAGTCGCGTTGGTAAACTCCCGCTACTTCCAGAATGACAAAACCAAAGTCATTTATAGTTTTGATTCTAGATCCGGACCAAAGTGCTTTACCATTATGGAACCATTCTACTCTCATGCTCTGATCATTAACGGGTGTTAATCTGCACTCAAAGTGGGCAAGTGAATTCTCTCCTAGTGTTAAATCAGAAGGTGACGTAATAAATTCTGGTGGTTTGCCAGCGTCATCATCAGGAGATGTTGGAGCAGGTGCTGCTCCAAGTCCCTCAAGTTCTGCAATTTTATCGATAGTTCCTTCCATACCTTTGGGCAATTGCGATTCCAGAATAATGCTCCTCTTGCCCTGTACTTTCATGGTAGATATTGTCACTGCTTCTCCGTATTCGTTCGTAGCTCTGCATGAGTATTCACCAGAGTCTTCAGGGTATACTGGTGAAATTTCCAATATGACAAAACCAAAGTCACAGAATGTACGGAATCTCGATCCAGTTCTAAGCGACTTTCCGTTCCAGAACCATTCGACTTTGAGTTTAGAGTCATCAGTTGGTATAAGGCGAGCTTCAAAGTGAGCATTTTCGCCCTCACGAAGATTGTCAATATTGGATAAGGGAACGGTGAACACTGGCGCTCTTCCTTTAACTTCAGTTGTTTCTTCATCTCGTTGACGAATCAGGGAATCCTCCAGAGTCTGTATTTTCTCTAAGCCACCTTCCATACCCTTAAAATAAAAATGCCATGTAATTTTCGAAGCAAGTAGTGCATAAATTATCAAATTAATAGAAATGCAGACGTAGAGCAAATATTTATAATTGATAGACAGCATAGAAGTGATAAAACTCAGTTATTTATAGATAGTCAATTTTTAATATAGGAATATAAACTATATTATATTATATTTAAAATGTTCCAAGTAAATATATTTGCAAAAACTAATGATTAATTAAAAAAATACCTTGAAATTTGGTTGGGGTGTAGTCTATAGCGTGAATGCTTTAAAGTTGAACCTTCAGTCCCATTATGACTTATATTTTTATTTTTTCTGTATCGCGTTTTTATCATTACTTGTTAAATCATAACACACGCTGAAAATATCATGAAACCTTATACATAGGGTGACCAGATTCCACTTTGCAAAAAAGAGGACACATGTAACAAATCGCTATTGGGGTGCGGTGTACGGGGGGCGGGCTCCGGAAGGGGGCCGGGGTTTTTCTCTCCGGAAAATTTTTAGAAGTGCTTTAGATGCCATTTTAAATCATTTTCAAACAAGAAATGTCATTACATGTATGTTCATCAACAGACACAGAAAAATAAAACTAGGTATTACATTTACAAAAATATTCAAAGTTTACGTTCAGTTTGAGACCAACCTTAATATTTTTCAAAATTAATGATACAAGCTTATTTCATTTTTTTATTTTATGTAAAGACAAAATTATTACTTTACAAACAATATAATAAAAATGCATCTGATAGAATAAATTTAAATTAAACTAATAAAAGAATAAAACAGAATAAAAAGCATTCCCACTTTAATACGCATATCAAATGAGTGGATCTCTGTCCACTGAAATAAATTAATTTATTTCAGTTTTAGTGGGTCTGTCTCGCGTGAGGGCGATCCCTTATCTGTGCTTTTGGACCTGACTGATTTTTTGTTCAAAAGAAAAATGTAAAATCATCATAACAAAAATGAACTGCGGCGGGGTACGAACCCCCGACGTTGCGATTTGGGAGGATGACACATCGACCACTGAGCCACGATCGTGTAACTGCAACAACGTTTCCGAAAATAGTATACAGGGTGGTCACTTTTACAATGTACACCATTGGAATCTTCTAAACCCGAAGAGATTCAGAGTTTGTGAAATGGTAAGAAAGTTGCACATTTTCATGCTCTTTAAGGATCTGAAAAGAAATTCTGGATAGCTCTCGTTGTTCCTGAAATATCCCGAAAAAATTGAAATATTGCGTTTTCTTATTTCTTCCATATATTATTTATTACTCAAGCGAATGTAATGCCCTTCGGCAGGTTTACATAAGTAGGTATGGGCTGTCCACTGGATGTTTCAAAATTTGTCTAAGCCTACTGCATCTTCAAGTTTTCATGGCCAACTTTTGAATTTCTTATGGGCGCCATATTGGATTTTCATAAGGTTGGATAGAGAAAAAAAATACAATTTCAACGATGTATCGCACATGGGTCATCTAACTTTCTGGAACACTAATTTCACTCCTTATCTACAAAATCTAGTTGCCATGATTATGAAAACTAAAAGATGTAGTAGGCTTAGACAAATTTTGAAACATCCAGTGGACAGCCCATACCTACTTATGTAAACCTGCCGAAGGGCATTACATTTGCTCAAGTAATAAATAATATATGGAAGAAATAAGAAAATGCAATACTTCAATTCTTTTCAGGATATTTCAGGAACAACGAGAGCTATCCAGAATTTCTTTTCAGATCCTTAAAGGGCATGGAAAATGTGCACGTTTTCTGTAATTTGACCAACTCTGAATCTCTTCTGGTTTAGAAGACTCCAATGGTGTACATTGTAAAAGTGACCACCCTGTATAAGTAGAAAACACGCCCGTTGCCCTAAGTCAGACAGTTGGGAATGCTTCTCGCAAGCTCCAAGTATCCACTAATTTTCGGCGTTGGCTCAGCATAATACAGCAGTGAAAGTTCCTGGCAGTGTCTTTGAACTATTTTAGCTGCATTTGATGACCTCCAACTGTAAGTGATTTACTACCGCGGTGTTTTATCAATTGGTTTGACACTGGTATAAACTCGGCGACAAACGAAAAAGAACACGTGCGTAGCCTGAGAAGTTGCGCGGGCTACGCTGCGTGAGCTAGAAAATTTAGGGATAGCTGTTCTGCTGTATTAATGCTGTGGCGTTGGCGTCCCGCTTCTATCTTCTAATGTGCGAGAGAGATAGACAAATATAAGCCCGCGAAACGGTAACCAATAGCTGTGCTTCTACCCATCTGCGTGCGCTCGTGCAATAATTTACTGTGATGCCGATGAAAGTTGAAGTCGCGGATCAAATAAAGATGAAGAAGAAAGATCCCGTATAATGTTAAAAAGAGGACATTTCTTACAATTTACAAAAAAGATACCGGACCCGGACAAAGTCCCTTAAAAAGAGGACTTGTCCGGGAAAAAGAGGACGTTTGGTCACCCTACTTATACATATTTGTCATTTGCTTGCAGTAATTGTTTTACTGCAATGAGTTTCAATTTCTTATAAAATTCAAGCCAGTATGATTCATCTGGAATATGAACAACTCGAATATTTTAATGTTTCTGTCGTTAAATACAACAACAAATATTTTGACCCTCACCATCATTTTATAGTAAACAGTGTATTAACTTATTAAGAATTCAAAGCTACTCTTTGATCAATTTTAAAACATTTTTCCCCTTGCTTTTTGACAAACTGTGAAAATATTTTCACTTGGACTAAATAAAAGAAGAATAATTAGAATTAGTATACTTGGGCCGCCCAACAGACGGAGTGATCACCCTGCAAGAACATGCTCTAGCGGGGCCAATATTAATTTATGACGACCGAATTGGAGTGATGCGACTTCGTTGGGCCTAAAGAAAGCGCATCACTGCGGTTCTGTCGTCCTAAATTGATAGTGGTCCCGTCTAGAGCTCATTCTTGCAGGGTGATCACTCCGTCTGTTGGGCGGCCCAAGTATAGTTAGAAGGTGGCCACAGCAGTTAAATACAAGAAATGACAGGAGGCTCCCCTAGGCAAAAATATAAACAAACGCTAACTGGGAGTCAAACACAGGTCTTCATCAGTACATACAAATCGAACTCCAAGAGATAGTCGTCAACCAATAACTGTAAAATCTGTCAAGAAGGGAAGTCTTTGATAAATACCGGGTGTCCGGTTAAGGTTGGCGACCGGCTGTATCTTAGGAACTATTCATCCTACAGCTTTCGGAAAAAAAATCTTCTTATAAAAGTGGCCATGAAAAATCCACCAAAAATATTTATAGCTTTCAATTTTACCCGCTAGGGGCACAATTTTAAAAGAAAATGGAGAATCCGCATTTTCTTCAGAAATTCAAATGGAAATGTGGGTATCCTTTAGCCTTTTCAAAATAATACCCTGTAAATTAGTTTAATAACTTTTTGATCTAACTTACGAAATAAGGGCTGTGGGGAGGGAAGAATTCCCTTACACCAAAAATGCCATATCTCCGGATTGCTTGAACCAATTTTAATAAATTTGGAAAGGGAATTTATAGCGTAATAAAAATCTGCTTTTACACTTGAATTTCATTTTACGAGGGAACCACCAGATGGCGTTGTTTCGAAACTTAACTTAATTGCCAAATTTTCTCAAAAATTTTAAATGGAATGGTATATTTTTTATAACACGGTGTCATTACACACAGAATTAAGAACAAAATTCCGCAAACCGGAAGTTGTTATCTTTTTTCAAACTGAAGTTATCATCAAGAATACGGTTTAATCAAATCTCACTGCACAGGTACCAAATTTTCTGAAAAAATTTCGAATGGAATGGTACCTACGTTTTTTTAATAACATGCTGTTATTACACATAGTATGAAGAACAGAATGCTGCAAAGCGAAAGTTCATATCTTTTTCAAATCTTTTTCAAGTTGTGATCAAAAATATCTCATTCCATAGGTAAATTTGAGAAAAATAAAATATGTACGTAAATGAATGAAATTAATATTGATTTAATTTAGTAAATGTTCAAAGTGACCGCCATTATTTTCTTGACATCTAATGATTCTCAGACATGTAGAAGATACAGCACCTTCGACTTCTGCCGTTGAAATAGAATGTACCGCATTTCTTATTCGAAGAATCATGTCTTCCCGGGTTGTTGGTCGAATTTGGTAAACAAGGTCTTTTATCCTTCCCCAAAAATAAAAGTCCAATGCAGTCAGATCTGGAGATCTGGGAGGCCATGGAAATTGACTACCTCGTCCTATTCACTTGTTGGGAAACTGAGTATCCAAATATTCTCTAACATTACGAGCGAAGTGAGCAGGGCAGCCAACGTGCTGAAACCACATACCTAAACGGATTTCTAATGACACATCTTCCAGAAGTATCGGCAAGTGGTTTCTTAAAAAGTCTAAATTTAAATTTTGATCAAATATGAAAGGACCAATTATCTTCCAGTCAATAATGCCGCACCATACATTCACACTAAACTTGTTCTGATTATCAATTTCAATCATCCAGTGCGGATTGTTTGCTGCCCAATAATGCATGTTATGAAGATTTACCTCACCTGAACTAGTAAACGTAGCTGTCTGATGAGAGATTCAAGAACGCCCCAATGTTCTTTGAAAAATTTTATTTTCTTAAAATTACCCATGCAATGAGATATGATTAAACAATATTATTGAATACTTATAACTTTCATTTGAAAAAGATAGGAATTTGTAGCATAATATTCTTCATACTATGTGAAATTACAGCATGTTATGAAAACGTACCATTCCATTCAAAATTTTTTGATTAAACCATATTCTTGATGATAACTTCAGTTTGAAAAAAGATAACAACCTCCGGTTTGCGGCATTTTGTTCTTAATTCTGTGTGTAATGACACCGTGTTATAAAAAATATACCATTCCATTTAAAATTTTCGAGAGAATTTGGCAATTAAGGTAAGTTTCGAAATAACGCCATCTGGTGGCTCCCTCGTAAAATGAAATTGAAGTGTAAATGCAGATTTATATTACGTTATAAATTCCCTTTCCAATGAGACCAAGTTTATTAAAATTTGTTCAAGCAATCCGGAGATATGGCATTTTTGGTGTAAGGGAATTCTTTCCTCCCCCCAGCCCTTATTTCGTAAGTTAGATCAAAAAGTTATTAAACTAATTTACAGGGTATTACGAGGAGATTTTGAGAAAGCTAAAGGATACCCACATTTCCGTTTGAATTAAAAAAAAAATGCGGATTGTCCATTTTCTTTTAAAATTGTGTCCCCTAGCGGGTAAAATTGAAAGCTATAAATATTTTTGGTGGATTTTTCATGGCCACTTTTAATAAGATGTTTTTCCCGACAGCTGTAGGATGAATAGTTCCTAAGATATAGCCGGTCGCCAACCTTAACCGGACACCCGGTATAACTGTCGTTGCCTATATTTGACTGCTATGCTCGGCTTCTAATTAATTGTTCTCGTATTTAGTTGAAGTAAAAGATTTATACATTACCTACTTATTTCGAAGTGAAAATATTTGGTTACTTAATTATTTTCTATTTTATTCAAAAATTTAGTTATCTCCGAAATTACGTTTTTTCAAAATGACACTCAAGAATTGATTAAGGAATAGATTATGTACATTTGCCTTCCTAAAATCTTGATTGTTGTAACACCTCGGAATAAATATAAACAAAATGAAACAAAAAACTTTTGTAAATAAGGCGGCTAGGTATGGAGTGAACTTTAATCTCCGCAAGAAATAATTTTTGAAAAAATATTTTATGAAAATGCACGTCTTCTTCAGTGCTGAAGTTGTATACGTAAAAAGTGGACTACTCGGTATACTGCATAAAAGAGGATTACACTTACCCGTGGTAATTGTGAGTCCAAAATCAAATTTGTCTTTGAAACGCACTTCAGGGTTGCTTTTGTAGAGTCTTCACCATATTTGTTGTAAGCTCTGCATTCGTAGATTCCAGAATTTTCTTCGTAACAGTACAGAATATCCAGAATAACAATTCCGAAATCATGGAAAGTTCTGTACCTGTGCCCATGAGGTAATTTTTTGCCGTTATAGTACCATTCTACAACCAAGTCAGGATCTGTAACTGGTGTCAGTCTTGCTTCAAAGTGTGCACTTTGACCTTCTACTAATTTGGTAACATCTTGAATTTGAGTAATGAATTTGGGTGGTTCTGTAACTGGTGCAGGTGCAGCCGTCGCTTGTTGCCCTTGCAGACTCTCAAGTTCCCGAATCTTAGCCAAAGATTCTGGTTGTAAGCTTTCAGAAAATACACCTGCTCTACCATAAGCAGATACGGTAGCTTTCGTAAAATCTTCGCCATATTTATTGTAAGCCCTGCATACGTATTCACCGGAATCGTGATTTTGTGTGTATGAAATGTCCATTACAACGAACCCAAAATCGGATACGGTCTTGATTCTTGAAGATTGCAAAATAGGTTGTCCATTATGGAACCATTCAACTTTAAGTTGTGGGTCATTAACAGGTACCAAGGTGCACTCAAAGTGTGCAGCTTGTCCGTCCTTAAGACCGACAATGTTTTGAATTTGAGTTGTGAATCTCGGAGCTTGACCTTTGGATTTATCAACGCATTCTAATGTAACGCTCTGTTCCGCGACGCCCCATTTGTTCTTAGCTTTGCAAGTATAAGTTCCAGAATCTTCAACTTTAGTGCCAAGAATTTCCAAAACAACCATTCCAAAAGCATGCACAGTCCTAAATCTGTGAGATGCTTCGATATTTTTACCATTATAGAACCATTCTACGGTCATCGTTTGATCTCCAATAGGTGTAAGTCCTGCTTCGAAGTGAGCAATCTGTCCTTCACCTTGGTCTAATAAATGTGTAAATTCTGAAGTAAAGACTGGAGCGTGGCCTTCATCTGATTCGGGTTTGTAAATTTCTGCCCGATTCAACGAGTCTTCCAAGTCCTGTATTTTCTCAAGGCCTTCTTGGCCCTTAGGATGTTGGGTTCGCTCAATTAGATTAGCTTTGCTTGTGCAATAAATAGTAGTTGATGTGAATGCTTCACCTTTCTTGTTGGAAGCTTTGCAGGTGTATATACCTTGATCCCTCTCATAAACGTCGGTTAGATCTAAAGTTACGAATCCAAAGTCGCTGGTAAATTTGAAACGAGTTCCGTGATCTAAAGATTTTCCGTTGAAGAACCACTCAATTTTTAAATTGGGATCATCTTTTGGTATTACAGTGCCTTCCAAATGTAGAGGTTGTCCTTCTCCTACTTGGAACTCTGGGTTGAGTGGTACAGTCCACACAGGTTTAGGATAGTCAGCATCAGCAGTCGAGATTTCGCGTTTATTCTTATCTGCGAACTGTCTTTCAATATCTTGAACAGCTTCTAATCCTTGCTTTCCTTGCGGATGTTGAGTGTCTAAGAAAATACTGCTCTTTGCTGTGCAACGAAGAGAACCAGATGTTGCTGCCGATCCTTTGCTGTTCGTAGCTTTGCAAGTATAGACTCCGGAATCTTCTTCATAACAGTGATTTATGTCTAACGATATGTATCCAAAGTCGTACGTTGATTTGAATCTTGCACCAGATGGCAAAGGTTTTCCGTTTATGAACCACTCTATTTTCATAGTTGGATCTTTAGAAGGTTCCACATTGCATTCGAAGTGGGCGCTGTCTCCTTCAATACACTCCACGTTATTCAAGTGTGAAATAAACATGGGTGTTTCGTAAGTTGGGTCAGGTAATTCAGGACGAGCTGCTGTTGGTTTTTCCAGAGCTTCCAGTTTAGGAATAGCTTCAGGGTGGAGTGTCTGGCCCAGAAGCCAGTGTTTATCTTGAATTTTCAGCGTGCAAGTTGATACTGCTTCTCCCATTAGGTTGGTAGCTTTGCAGGTGTAAATAGCGGTATCGTCTTCTCGCAAACCATTGATGGACAAAGTAACAAGTCCGAAATCGAAAGTGCTGCGCAAACGTGTACCAGTAGTAAGGGATATTCCATTCTTAAACCACTCAATACGTAAGTTAGGATCTGTTCTAGGTTCCACTTGAGCTTCAAGGTAAACGTGTTGACCTTCAACTAATTTGTCGAAGCTTTCCAAGTGTTTCGTGAAAACAGGTGCTTGTTGAGGTGTAGTATCAATAAACATTTCAGGTACCTTGTTCATTTCTGCCTCTTTCAGTTGTATCTTCTGCCATGCATCCGGTTGTAAAGTTTCACCAACAATACTAGATTTTGATTTGACTTTCATAGATATAGATGATACAGCTTCTCCAGATTTGTTGTATGCTCTGCACATGTAAATGCCAGAGTCACTAGGAACAGTTGACATAATATCAAGGGTAACGAATCCAAAATCATGCGTTACTTTGAATCTTGATCCCAACTTTAGTTCAACGCCATTGATGTACCATTCAAATCTCATGTTGGGGTCTCCCACCGGAACCACTCTAGCTTCAAAGTGAGCATGTTGTCCTTCCCATAGTTCTGTGGGTCCAGTAAGAAGTTGGGTAAATATTGGCTTTTCGAAATCACGATCTGGTCGTTCTGGACGAGGAGCAGCTGGTTGTTCTAATTGCTGTATCTTTCTTTGGGCTTCAGGATGCTGAGTCTCCAGTTGGATGCTGGCTTTGGCTACAAATAAATAATTCGTTAATTTTGAGTTAAATAGGACTTGGTGTTAGTACTTACTTCTAATTTTCATAGATGCAGTCGTAACAGCTTCTCCAAGAGGGTTCGAGGCTCTGCACATATATACACCCTCATCTTCATCTCTTACGTGAGAGATGTCTAGAGATACGAAACCAAAATCGTGTATTTTGGTAATACGAGAGCTATCTTCCAATGGTTTTTCGTTTCTGAACCATTCCACTTTCAGCGTGGGGTCACCAACCGGAATTAGCCTGCATTCGAAATGAGCTGTTTGACTTTCTAAGATAGAGTCGATATTTTGAAGTGGTTGAGTAAACACTGGGCGCTGTCTAGTCTGAGGTTCCTCATACTCTGGTCTTTTATATGGAGTATGTTCTTCAAGTCTCTTTATCTTCTCGAGACCTTCCGGACGCTGAGAGTCCAAAATAATGCTGCTCTTTGAAATTACTCTCATGCTTATTGATGAGACGCATTCTCCTAAATTGTTAATTGCTTTGACTGAATATTCTCCAGCATCTTCTGGAATGCAATGTCCAATATCTAAAGCAACATAACCAAAATCGAAAGTAATGTGGAACCTATTTGCATGTGGCAAAGGTTTTCCGTTATGATAGAATTCGATGCGTAAATTAGGGTCGTGGAGTGGTTCAATTTTAGCTTCAAAATGAGCGGTCTGTCCTTCATAAACTTCAGTTGTACCACGTAATTCAGCTGTAAACCTAGGTGGCGTTGGAATTGGTTCTTCCACTTCAAGGCGAGTAGGATGACCTTGCGCTTCCAGTTCACGGATCTTTACGAGACCTTCAGGATGTTGAGTATCGAGTAAAATGCTTTTGCGTGTACCAACTTTGATGGTGCAAGTATTAACAGCTTCACCAACAAGATTAGTGGCTTTACACATGTAGGTGCCGCTGTCTTCTGGGTATGCGTATAAAATATCAAGAGCGACGTAACCAAAGTCATGGGTGGTTCTAAATCTATGACCCGCTCGTAGTTTAACACCATTAACGAACCATTCTATTTTCAGGTTGGGATCATTAATTGGTTCAACTCTGCACTCTAAATGAGCGTGTTCTCCTTCCTTGAGATTATCGAGACTTGTTAATGGGGTTAGGAATACAGGGCGTTGAGCCTGGGGTTCAATTTCTTCCTTTTTGGGCCTTTCGTAACTTTCGAGATCACGAATTTTCTTCAATCGTTGTTCATCCAGTGTTTCAAGGTAAAGACCTGATTTGGCAACAACGTTAACTTGAGCTGTTGTTACTGCTTCACCTACGGCATTTTTAGCTCTGCACATGTAGGTTCCCGAATCTTCTGCGTATGCATATAAGATATCAAGAGCTACGAATCCAAAGTCATATATGGTCTTAAATCTATGACCTGTTTGAATGGGGCGTCCGTTACAGAACCATTCTACTCTCATTGTCGGATCATTTACTGGAGTAAGGGTTGCTTCCAGATGGGCACTGTTACCTTCGGGCAAATTTTCTATTGTTTTAAGTCCTCTACCAAATTGGGGCTTTTCAAGAATGATGGCTTCGTCAGCTGCAGTGCGTTTGTAACGAGAGTCGTCTTCGAGGTACTGTATCTTTTGGAGAGCACCTTCGTGTTGAGAGTCACGAATAATTGAAGCTTTTGCTGCAAAAAAAATCAAGTGAACTTAGACCGTGCATATTTTCAAATTTAACTAGACGAAATTGATTTTGAGTAATTTACGTACATTTAACAACGGTGTGCACGGACGAAACAGCTTGACCAATATTGTTGGTTGCTCTGCAAGTGTATTCACCAGAATCTGCTTCGTAAACTCCTAGCACATCAAGACTAGCGAAACCAAAGTCATAAGCGGTACGAAATCTGTGACCTGTCGTTAATGGTTTGCCATTGTGGAACCAATCAACTTTCAAGCCGGAATCCGGGTATGGTTCAATTCTGCATTCATAATGAGCACTCTGGCCTTCATATAGTTCAGCCGGCCCATTTAATTGAGTGGTGAATCGTGGGGCTTGTGTCACTCTTATATCCTCTTCTTCACGGCGTTGATATTTGGAGGAGTCTTCTAATTTACGTAATTTTTGTAAGGCTCCTTCATGCTGGCTTTCCAGTTGTAAGGAAGCTTTAGCTACAATATGAAACGAATATAAAAATTGAGCATAGACGGAAAGTTCAGACAACCTTACATTGTACAGCAAGCGTTGCTGATGTTACAGCTTCTCCTAGATCATTTACTGCTCTGCAAGTGTAAGTACCTGAATCTTCAGGGTTCACATATTTCATATTGAGAGCTACATAACCAAAGTCATGCATGGTAGTTAGGCGATTTGCTACAAAGGAAAATATAAATGTTTATTGGTTTAATAAGAATGAAAAATAATTTAATTACATGCTTGGATTGGTACGCCATTCCTGTACCATTCAACTTTTAATCTAGAATCGCCTACTGGAATAAGCCTGGCTTCAAAATGGGCTGCTTGATTTTCAGCTACATGGAGGTCTTTAATTGGCAAAGTAAATACAGGGGCCTGTGATACAAACTCTTCCTGAACAGCTTGGCGTTGATAACGAGAATGGTCTTCAAGTTCAACCAACTTTTCAAGGGCTCCTTCATGAACCGCGTCTAGGTAAATTGATTTTTTGGATTGCACTACACAGACAGCTGATGTTACTGCTTCTCCAACTGCGTTAGTTGCTCTGCAGGTGTAAGTTCCAGAATCTTCAGGGTAGGCATATAAAATATCGAGGGCTACAAAGCCGAAGTTGTTGGTTTCTGAAAATCTAGATCCAGATTTCACCGGTTGGTTATTGTGGAACCATTCCACTTTCATAGTTGAATCTGATACTGGAATTAGGCGGCATTCAAAATGAGCCCTTTGGCCCTCTTTTATTTCAATGTTTTTCAGAGATGTTGTAAATATCGGTGCCTGTGTAGTGATTTCTTCAACATGCTCTCTTCTTTGGTAACGAGAACGGTCTTCTAAATGGTGGATTTGTTCTAGTCCCTGTTGGTTTTGGGTGTCTGTTATAATTTGTCCTGAAGCTCTACAGCTAAGTACACAGGTGGTTTCATCGGATCCGACCAAATTCACTGCACGACAAGTATAGGTCGCAGTATCTTCTGCAATCAAATCGACAATGTCTAGCGCTACGTAACCGAAATCGTGGATCGGTCTAAACCTGTGACCGATTGTAACCGGGCGGCCGTTCTTGAACCATTCCACCTTTAGGTTTGGGTCAGTTACTGGCTCAAGTTTGCATTCAAAATGAGCATGTTGTCCCTCGCGCGTATTTTCTAGATTTTTGGGTTTAGTGATGAATCTTGGCTTAACTGTCACCTGTTCGTCTACGTATTCAGTTCTCTTGTATCTAGATGCGTCCTCTAGATATTGAATTTTTTCTAAGCCCCCTGGATGTTGCGTGTCAAGAAGTAAATCCTTTTTTGCAATAACTTTTACAGCGCAAGATGTCACTGCTTCTCCTAATTGATTTCTGGCTTGACAAGTGTAGACGCCAGAATCTATGGGGTAAACACTCAAAAGATCTAAAGCTACGTAGTCGAAGTCGTAAGCTGGTCTGAAACGATGCCCAACTTTAACGGCCCTTCCATTACAGAACCATTCTACTTTCATGGTTGGATCTCCAACTGGTTGCAAACGGCATTCCATATGTACGTTTGTACCTTCTACAGTTTCAATATTATGAAGAGGTCTAGTAAATTGAGGAGCTTGGAAAACAGTTACCTCATCTGTTTGATGTTTTTTGTAACGAGACGCATCTTCAAGCATCTGTATTTGTTCGAGTGATTGCTCATGTTGGCTATCTGTGATAATGTCAGAGCTGCCAATCACTCGAACACATGCCGAAGTGTGTGCACTGCCCAAGTGATTGGTTGCGCGTACTGTGTATTCTCCAGAGTCTATTGCAGATGTATGGATAATGTCTAAAGCGACAAATCCGAAGTCATTGTAGGTTCTGAATCTTGAACCTACTATTACAGGCTTGCCATTGCAGAACCATTCTACCCTCATAGTGGGATCACCCATTGGTTCTAGGCGACATTCTAGATGAATATTTTTACCCTCTGTCACTGGCTGTGGATCGGACAAAGGCACGACGAAAATTGGTTTTGATTTTGAAATTTCTTCAATGTCATATTGAGGTTCGATGAATTTAGTTTCTTCAAATTTTTTTGTCTTGTCGTATGCTCCACGATGCATACTTCTTGTGTCAATGCTGGCTCGTGCTGGAAATTTTGACAATTTAGTTCTCATTTTTATAAAATCTGAAAAGGTACTTACTTTCTACAACCATAGAAGCACTTAATTGGGCTTCGCCCAAAGCATTTCTTGCAACTACAGTGTATGTGCCAGCATCATCTCCCCTAACGCTAAGAATATCTAGAGCTACATATCCAAAGTCGTGGTAAGTTTGAATTCTGTTGGCACTTTGAATGGGTTTTCCATTAAAGTACCAATCGATCTTCATGGTGAGATCGCTTTGAGGTTCAACGCGCGCTTCAAAATGAGCGCGTTGACCTTCAACAATTTTGTTAGTTCCTTTAAGTGGTCCCAGAAACCGGGGTTTTTTAGTAACAACTACTTCTTCCTTATCATCACGAGTGTACCTACTAGAATCTTCTAAGTACTGAATCTTTTCCAAACCTCCGGGGTGTTGTGAATCTAAAATAATATCTTTCTTGCTTACTACGCTAAGTTGAGCTGTTGTTGCAGCTTCTCCTAGAGCATTATAAGCCCTGCACGTGTAATTGCCTACGTCATGGATTGTAACATCTTTGATGGTAAGAGCAACGTATCCGAAGTTGAAGAAGGTGGTACTTCTAGAGCTGGCTTCAACAAGCCGTCCGTCTTTGAGCCATTCTACTTTGAGAGTTGAATCTCCAACTGGTTCCAAACGAGCTTCAAAGTGAGCAAAACCACCTTCACGAATGCCGTGTTGGTCTTTAATTGGCGATTTGAACTCAGGTGGATATAAACTTTCCGGCGCTTCTTGCACATATTTCTGGTGCTGCTGTTGTTGGTAAGCTTCCAATTCGTTTACTTTCTCAATGTATCTTTGTTGCTCTGCTATACCTAAATCGCCGGTGACAGTAGAGCGAACTAGTACCTGCAAAGTACCGGTACTGATAGCTTCTCCTAAGTGGTTTACAGCCCGCACAGTGTAAGAACCTGCATCTTCGGCCCGTAGGTGCATGATGTTCAGAGAGACGTAGCCGAAGTTGAAGATGGTCGTTATCCTTGAACTGGCGGTAATTGGTCTACCATCTTTATACCACTCCACTTTCATTGTGGGATCACTAACAGGGGTGAGTTGGGCTTCAAAATGTGCGTTACGCCCTTCTTGTAGTTCCCCAAGATTTTGGAGTGGGCGAATAAAATGCGGTTTTTGAGAAGACTTTTCTTCCATGCTGTCACTTCTTTGATATTGAGAATAGTCTTCCAGTTGCCGTATATATTGTAAACTGTCTGGATGTTGACTTGTCTTTTCGATGGAAGCACGTGCAGTCACGCTTAATAATGCTCTAGATTCCACAGATCCTGTTGCGCTGGTGACACGGCATACGTATTCACCGCTATCTTTAAGCACTATGCTTAGCAAGTCCAATGCGATAAAGCCGAAACGGAATATAGCAGTAGATCGGGAACCTGTATTAATTAATTGAATTAATTCATGCGGACACGCACAAGAACATTATTATATCTTACTTGCTTCCATTGGTTTTCCGTTATGGAACCATTCAACACGCATGGTTGGATCACCAACAGGTTCGATCCTGGCCTCGAAGTGAATTTTACCACCCTCCACTTGGGAAACATCACGGAGTGGAATTATAAATTGTGGCGGAGGGTAAATTATGTCGTCTTCTCCTGGCGGAGCGTATGGCCGAGTTCTTTCTACATGGCGTAGGTAAATTACTTCAGGACCAGGTGTAGGTCTACGGAGCAAAAAATATTTTCAATCATTACGATAGACAACAAATAACTGTCACTTAAATGTGTGGGTAAACTGGAATCACGTATTAGTGTTGCATAATTGAGCCTTCACACTACTTTGCTTTGTACCGATATAATTATTATTTAACGTACAAAGTTACGTTATTGAAGAAAATTCTTCCAGGAAAATGCATTAAAGTGACTATACGTTAAATAATTCTATTGGTAGAAAGTATAGTGGTGTGAAGACTCAATTATGTACGTAGACTACCAAAAAGTAAATTGCGATTCTGTTAGCAAGTTGTTGGTGTTAGGTTAAAAGATGTTTTACTTACTCTGGTTCGATAACTTTAGTAGGTCGGGGCAGGTGAAGGCGTCTAGGCTCAGGTGTTGGTCCTTGCGGAGTTTCCACAAAGAGTCGAGCTCTAGTCGCAGTGGAGCCTGCTACATTCTGTGCGGTACATTGATACCAAGCCGCATCCGACGCCTTGGCTCGCGGAATATCTAATGTAGAGGCCCCACTGTTGTCGGTTACAATACTAATTTCGGGGTTAGGCACAATCGGTACGCCATCCTTCTGCCAAGTGATTCGTGGTGTAGGAGTTCCGACAGCTCTAGCGTGCAAGACTACGGGTTCTCCTTCTTTCACGTTCATTGTAGTGAAACGTTCTACAAACTTGGGCGCTACAACTTGTTCCTTTTCAATCACATTCAAGTTGCATTGGAAAGACGTTTCTCCAGTCTTATTGCGGGCTACACATGTCACAACTCCTGAGTCATTGCGACTTACGTTAGTAATCATGAGAGCGTGGTTGCCTGATTCGTTTACTAAGATTTTATGATTGTGATCGTCAGTGACTTGACGGTTGTTGATGAACCAAGTAACTTCTGGATAAGGACGGCCAGTGACACGGCAATCGAAGCGTGTCATTTTTCCTTCCGTGACGTCACGATCGCCACAGACACGGACAAAGTTAGGGGCTAAAGTTTTACTAGTGTCAGTTTCTTCCACTTCGGTTTGTTGAGTGCTTTTGAATGTCGATTCGTGGATGAGTCCTTCTTGGGTACTGACTGGTTCGATGGCTAGGTACGCGGAGGAAACTATGCAGCCTTGGGGATTTTCTGCTAGCAGAGTATAATGACCGGAATCTTCTGCTTGGGCTTGCTTAACTCTAAGTGTAGCTTGGTTATTCGTGAAATTGCTCTCGTACTTTTGAGTTTCAGTAATACGTTGACCATTTCTAAACCAAGTGATTCGTGGTTTGGGATTAGCTGAGAGTTTGGCTGTGAAAACAGCGTCGGACCCTTCTAACAATTTGGAATTGCGGGGTTTCTGTGCCATCTGTGGTGGCGCTGGTGGACCCAGTGACCGCTCAACAGTCGTCGATATTTGCGAATCGGTTTCTCCCACGAACCTTCTCGTAATAGATTCCCTAAATGACACTTCTCGTAACAGTCTGTATTCAAAGGTGTCTATTTTGAAGTCTTCGATTACGGTGCCGTTCGTAAAAGTCGTTTGTTCGAATCTTTGGTATGATTTTTGAACTCCCTGTGGTAGGCGAGGTTGCAGACCCTCTGGCTGAATGTAAACTGAGCATATGGCTTCACCATATTGATTTCTGGCGGTGCACACATATTCTCCTTCGTCACCAGGGCCAATTTGGTTGATCTGTAGAGTGATATCTCCAGTCCTTTCATTATAGGATAGTTTGTGTTTGCTTGAACTGACTAGGGATGCACCTTGTCGGGTCCAAGCGACTGTGGGTTGCGGTTTACCTACAACGCGTCCGTCGAAGGAGGCTGTACCACCCTGTGCGAATCGAGCGTTGCTAAACACCTTTTCGAATACAGGTGGTGCGGCATTTGGACCAAGACCGGATAACTGTTGAAATTCAGCTTGGCTTATTTGCCCCCCTTGCACTGCAATTAAAAACTCTAATTAGTACTTTCTTTGCCTTTACACACAATTGGTGATGCAAATATTAATCAAAAGGTTTCAAATTGAAAATAAGGAAGCTAGGTTAGTTTTAGTAGAGCAAGAACCCTTCATATAACCCGTTATTGAAGACATTATAGTGTTTATTAGATATGCCACGAATAGTAGTTTTCACTATCAAATAAGTAGTAACCCCCGAAGCCAAATATCCGGCCGAATAGTAACCGACATTTTATAACAGACGTTTGTTTTATTAAATGAGCTGATGCGACATATTTGAGAATTAATTGTACTCGCACGTCATACACGGTTAGTAACATCTTGATATAGTAAACCGCAAGATAAAGGCAAGTAAACGAAAACTAAAACGCAATTGTCATGAAAACCAAAAATCTCCAAATAAAACGCACGACAAAACATAAATATGTTTCATTTAAACCGCTATTGGCGATAATCTACTTCTCAGACGGCGACAGAAGGTGCCGCAGTTTAAAGAATCACAAGATAAAAGTCAGTGCATGTTTTAAGAAAACAAAGATGAATTTATTTCATTTACATTTTTCCTAGAGGTTTGAATGTTATAATATGCCGGATATTCTACCGGATAGTTCAATATTCGGCAAAACCGAATAAATGGCCGAATATCTTAATCCGGTCCGATAGACCGAATATCCGCGGCACGCGGCACCCCTAGTGTTCATGCAATGATCCATAAAATTAATGGGTGCATTTCAGTGACAGCAAATTAACATGGGAAACTGAAAATGATTAAAAATTTACTTTCTGGTAGTAAGTACATATCGATCTGAATTGTTTTACAAGAAATTCTTTATAGACTTTTGGGCAATCTCTGTACAACTTAAAGTCTTAGAATAGGAAATTTCGTTTTTCTTTTGGAGAGTTGGGCTCAACGTTTAAAAGACAGTTTTAGAAACTACTATTCAAATAGTTCAGTATTGTGCTGGACTTAGACGTGAAAAAGGATGTTTTGGGCACCCAGGCGGCGCAGGATCAAATACGACAGCTGTTATTTTAAACTTTTTTGTTTGCTGCAACAAATTTCTCATTATTTTGTTTTTTCAGGCTTATATGTAATTATCAACAATAAAAAATACATTTTAAAGACTTTAAACTTTTAAAGAAAAATTATAAATATAATACATAGGTACCAACTTAATTTGATCCTGCGTGGCTGTGGTCTATGAATTTTCGTGCTACTGTTCTCGTTGACCCAGACTTTTTTTAAAAAATAAAGCTAAACTTTCCTCAAAACTTTTCAGTTTTAGAACACTTAAAATTTTGGAATTACGCTCAAATATTTTCGTACTAGATACTGATGGATAGAAAGGATTCGTATGTCAATTTACCGTCTCTTGTGGAATGGAACGCAATGTGTGATCGTTACGATAAAGTTATAAGGCGAACCCTTTTTCCAGGAAAGATAGGAAGAAGTGACGTAAAATAATAGAGTTTAACATGCGATAAGCTCAAACGGTGTGCTATAAATACACTATACCGGGTGGCATATTCGTATCGAGCGTAGCGTATTGCATTCCCAACTGTCGACTTACAGCAACGGGCGTATTTTCTACTTATATACTATTTTTGTAAGCGGTCTTGCCATCACATCTTCGTGGCTCAGTGGTCGATGTGTATTCTCTCAAGTCGCAACGTTGAGGGTTCGCACCTCGCAGTAGTTCTTTTTTGTTATGATGATTTCTCTTTATTCTTTTGAACAAAAAATCGGTGAGGTCCAAAAGGACAGCTAGGGGATCGCGTTCACGCAAGACAGACATTCACTCATTTGACATACCTCTGCGACCACGGCCGTCCGATACGAAACTAAGTTCGGAATTTGCAATACAATACGCTACGCTCGATACGAATATGCTACCGGGTGCGCACGAAATCGTTGAACAGTTCGCCATTTCCTGACCATTTATAGGAAAGATTGATAAATGACCCGAAAAGTATACCGTTTCAACTTGAAATCTTATTCAATTTCGTACTGTAAATAGCACATTGCACATATGTCCATTCTATTTCGAATTCACTTCCTAGTGATGTATCAAAGGTGAGCCCAAGTATACTCTCGATTCGGTTTAAGTACTAATCTAAATTTCCGCTTTCAAACAAAATTTCTAGAAATATACCTAGTGTTTTTCTTGTTAGTTTAAAACAATATCTCGTTTGTTATCTTACATTCAAATACTATCTTTCTTATCTTCTGCCTGCTTCCATTCTTTACAACGCAAGTGAGTTAAATAAACCCATTGTGGGATGCCACACTGTATGGACACGGTTTTTGATACCTGGTCCAGCCACCCATTCTAGCGCAAACCGCGAAGAGTGTTGCTTAACTTTCCTGATCCAGAGATTGCTAATGTTATTTGCACAGCTACTGCATTGCTGGTTCAACAACAGACTGTTCAATGATTTCATGGTTAGCCGATAAATATTCAAGTGCATTAACAGAAAAGTGCTATAGTTGTGGTTAGTTACGTAGTAAATCGTATCCGTTTAATGTCATGTACCTAATAACTAATTGTTCTTGTGAAAATATGATAAGTATATTCTTGTTTAATTATTAAAAGTTGCTTCATAATAGGCGACAATGTCTACAATAGGTCAACAATAAATGAAAAACATTTTCTGTTCTAGCATAAACAATTATTGCGACATATCCTATAACTGGAGGCGACGATATTCTATTTATATCGAACACATTTTCGTCAAAGTCGTTCCGTCTGCCCAATTATTAAAAATACAAGTATTTGGGACGCATTTTTTTATTTTCTGGTAAATCACTATCCGGTACACTTTCATTAATGTACATTGTAAATAAAGCTTTGTTACTCTTACATAATTAGTGAGATAATAAAAGTCCATATAAATTTCAAATAATTACAAAAAGTAGAAAAGGTTCTTTGATCTTTTCTAGGGGACCAAATTTGAAATAGAAGTAGCGAAATTTTCTTTCCATTATAGCCTTCTGCAAATAAAAAATGTGCTGAAAACTTGTATATCTCGTAAAATGCAAGGTTATTAGAAATAGAAATGCGAAATTTAAAGCAATTACTTTTCTAAAAATAAGTGAATATTTTGTCGTAAAGTTTTATAGAAAGCACGTTTAATTTTCAACATACTTTTTTTACTGATAATGCTAAATCATCATTATCAGTCTGAAGAAGACACCGAGATGAGTGTCGAAACGTCTATTAGACGACGTGGCAACCAGCCCGGCACATATAATAATGTAGTTAATGTTTTCTGATCTTCCTATTTGGTAGAAATTCATATTGGTAGTAGGTACGCGTAGTAATTTTTCAATTCAACATAAATAGTATTTCTGTTTCAGACATCGGCCAAGGAAGCCTACAAACCAAAATATTATTTTGAAAGTTTCTTTTCAACAATATTTCACAGTATATATTTATGTATTCAAAATGGAATAAAATCACAAATGTGGGACGCCTTGCAGATTATTTTCAAATTTGATAGAACATTAGTAAAGTATCTATCAAATGTTGTGGAACGACCATGCACTATCGGCCTATCCTGCGTGTATAGCGTAAGATAGCTTGGTTAATGCAACAAAAATTTAAAAAAATTATTGGTGCACGTGAGCCTTATTTATGTTTAACGATGTAAGTTTCGCACTTGTTTTTAGGAATCTTGAAATCATCGATATTTTTATGAATGAACCGAGAAATTTTCGCCTAAAAGACTAATTTAGTTATAACTGGGAAAGGATATTTACACCACGGTTTTTATGTTCTGTAGGTTTGCTTTTTTACGTTTTTACGTTTTTACATTTGATCGTGGGTTGTTGTTCCTTCTCTAATTCTCTATTCTTGAAACCACATTTCTTGCTGAACTATTTCTTCCCCTGCTAATTTCATGCGATTTTTATTTTATTTTTAAATATGACTTGTACAGTTCCTGACTTTAGCTTGTATAACATAATATTGAAAATTGGGTGCCCGGAATTAATGATTGCCTTATTTTTTATTATTAGAATATGTAGTTTCAATTATAAGTTACCTAGGGAAATCGAAAAGAAATATCGAAAATTGAACAATGCTATCTATTTTATTTAAGTTTTATTTTTTAATGTAGGTATATCATCTCATAACCCAGTGTTTTTGAGAAAATTTTGACACTTTCATTGTGTGTATACTTAAAATTGCACATCTTAAGCCAGGTTTTTAAACTATAACGATAAATGTTCGACATTAACATGCATACAGGTTCTTCATGATTTAAAACTCGATTTATAACTCCAGTAACAATTTTTTCAGGCGTAAAATATGATTTTCAAAGTTGAAACGCTCATCTGTTGTTAAACATTTGAATTTACCTACAATTAAATTCTGCATTTACTAATATTTATTTATTTATTTCGTATCTTCTAATTTTATATCGTTATACAGGGTGAGTCAGGAGGAGAGGGAAATATTTTGGCAGGTGATAGTATCCACAATTCCAAAATAAAAAAGTTTGTATGAACATGGTTATTATTCTTAATAGTATCGGAGATACAGCTTTTCGAAAATAACTGATCAAGTTGCTTCTGGTCGAGCTTCTGGTGCAGTCTCAGTACATCAACGAAACCTTCCCTGGACGATGAATTGGTCGTGGGGGTCCGATTCATTGGCCCTCATGATCTCCGGACTTAACGCCCTTAGATTATTGTTTATGGGATTGTTGAAAATGGAACTTTACGAAATAAAGCCAGATACACGAGCAGAAATTGGAAGTTCCAACTCGCATAAGGGCCAGGCAAGTTGCACTTAGAAAATCAACAAGCAGTCTTAGGGCAGTGTATTGAATTTCAAGGTTTCATTTTTGAGCTTTTGCTGCGAGCGCAATAGTTCATTAATTTTTATTTAACAAAATTCAAACAGCTGTATCTCCGAAACTATTGAGAATAATAACCACCTTCATATAAACTTTTTTATTCGAAATGGTCGATACTAGCACCTGCCAAAATATTTCCCTCTCCTCCTGACTCACCCTGTATAATTATGCAGGTCAAAGATCTCGTGAGGTTTACAATTACAATTTTTACTGAATGGCCAAATAGGTGTAAACATTCAAATCCTTTCAAGTCCAAATATCCAATTTTATAAAGCGCTTCAAATTTTGAAGTAGCGACACACCTATATACATTCGATGATGTGTTAAAACTCGTTTGGATGATTGTGTAGTCCTCATATTTTTTGCAGTGCTCAGAGTTACCGTCCCCCAACGTTTTGCACAGTTGCAACCACCATCACATTTATTTCTTCTTACGGGTGACAGTGTCGTTAAATAGCCTATTTTTTCCCGAAAACAGTAACAGATAATTAGGTAAAGCCCTATTCGAACTAGTCTTGGCAAGAAATTTTACTAATGGATAGGTAATTTGCAGAAAGAGCGGTTTTGACACACTGAAATAAAAAGAAAGAAAATTGCAGCTGAATAAGAATTACAAATATTACGAGTATGTTTCAGTCCATTCAGAGAATCAAGTTTCCTTATGCAAAATTTGCCATGCCTATTTTTATTTATGCGTTTTGAATATTGAGATTCTTAATAATTCATTGGCTTTTGGTAAATAATATAAAATTTTTAATTTTCATTACTTATTCGGATTTTTTTTTAATCTACTTACTTCGAAAGAAGCTACAGTATTTAGAAAAAAATCATCATCGGAATCATAAGAAACCATAAACCTTCGGGTGATAATTGCAAGTGCACGAAACGCTGAAATATCTAAGAAATTAGACACAGCAAAGTTCAGTTTTAGAGGCATATCAAATTGTTTTTATATCCTAACAGATAAGCATTGTAATATCCCCGCGGCTTTTATGGGACAGCCCGTATAGCATTTTACTGGAACAAATTTTGTGTCAACGTGACTCGCTAGATAACATATTCAAAAGAAGCTCAAACTTCCGACACCTGCTAACATCTACTGGCTTCAAATTGTAAATTAAATTGGAGGTACCTACCTACTGGTAAGTATTATTTAACAACTTTTAATGAATTTATTACGTAGAAAACTACATCTTTATATTGTCACAATCTAATAAGATAAGGTTCTGTAATCTAAATGGGAACATTTTTTTATTCCAAAAGTTAAATGAATGTTCCTGTGGAAAAAATAAAATATTGATCTCGTTTAATTATTTTTTCAGTTGTCCAATAGACCCTTAAGCTAAAATGCATCGCGGCGGTGATTTTTAAGCAAACCTTTGTTCAAATTTTGTCGTAGGTACCTCGGTCAGTTTTTAAGAAAATATTGATTATTAAATGGTTAATAATGTCAATTTGTGCACAAAAAGTATTGTTTATCTTCATTGACTACTGAAATTTACTTTCTTCTTGAATAATTTTCTAAATAACTTCCCAAATAACGGGCATATTTTAGAGATAAATTGTTTTATTTAGATTAAAAAATATCTATCTGAATATCTTCTGACATTTTCAGTGGAACCTTGAATAGAAAGTACGTAAGGAAACCAAAAATAAAAAAAGTAGACGGTATTCAAATTTTATTAATTACTCTCGATTGCAGATAAATAAATAAAACACAGTTTTCTTGTTTCACATATGTTTCGACCTTTCGGTTATTTTCAAAGAGTTTTACAATCAAACTGAGTTTTACAATCAACTTCCTCATATTATAAAATTATTTTCGACTTTACAGGATGCCCCATTTCATCTGCAAAGCACCTAACTTTGTTTTCTTCAAGGAACACCCCCTGTATTTGATCGAATTTTGGAATTGTTTGTTGAATTTAAGGGGTACTTTGTTAACCATAGATTGGGTCTAAGTCTTGCAATCAGATACAGGGTGTTCCATTAAAGAAAACAAAGTTAGATGCTGAGCAGAAGAAATGGGACATGCTGTATAGTCGAAAATAATTTTATAATGTGAGGAAGTTGATTGGATGCAACTTTCATTGGAATCATTTTTTGATATCTGCTAGGTACTCCTGTTGAGTTATGGAGGAAATACACTAGCGTGGGACACCCTGTATAGTGAATCAAAAAGCTTTGTGTTTTATTCTTTAATACCTATTTGCAATGTTTTACCTCGCGTCAACCGCGAAATTCATCAAAAATATTTTTTAAATGTAAACGATAAAGGACCGTATCAAATTTACTCATGCAAAAATGTGTTTGATTAATAATGCATTTTCATATGTACCTATGTAAAAAAATGATGCTTGACGCCATTTGGTGAAAATATTCAGTATGATTTCGAGAGTCGCTCTTATTTGAAAAGGTACACGACGAGGTACACGATAAGTTTGTATGATTTTGTGCTCATTAATGTACCTTGGAGAAATTTGATTTATTTCAAATGGTACCTAATGCGAGTTATGCCAGAAAAATTTAAAAATTATGTGACGCTTGATCTAGTTTCGAAAATATGGGGCAATTTTTCGTGTTCATCAGTAAATCTTTACCGATATACAAAAAACATTTCGTTTAGATCAGGTGCAGTTTTCTGATGTCATATTGAATATTGTAGCCACAGTGGCCAAGGAAAGAAAATTTTAGCAAGAGTCAGGTTTACCTTGCAAGGAAACAAAATGGAAATAGTTAGAATTTGTTGTAATTTAAACTAATATTTAAAATATTGTCGGCTCTATTGAAGAAACACATTTTTCGAAGAACAACATTCCTTCGTCACAACACAGTTTTTCAAATGAGAGCGCCATTTTGCATTACGTAAAATTAGATTATGACAGTTGGTTTATTTTTTAAAGTTTATATCCTAGCCAGGCAAACCTGTTTAGAAATCAGAAAAATATGCTCTAGTGAACGACGTATACAGTGTGTTCAACGAGGAATGGGACAGGGCAATATCTCGGAAACGGGTGAAGATTTTAAAATTGTGAAAATGTTATACTAAACCTCAGTCGGGGGGACATATTTTGTGGCAAAAAAATATAGAATTCCATCCATCATTGCTAGGTGGCACTATCTGACTTTAATTTTTTAAATGGAAGGACATACTTTTGGTCGCATTTTTGGATTCTATAACATATTTGTGATAACTTTTATTAAAACTTCTACCAACCTATGTCTTTTAGTTTCCGAGAAAAAAATTATTTTCAAAATTTTAAGACGAAAACATGTTTTCAAGAAATCGCATTGACACTTGAGTGGATAGAGATAAATAAATAAATTTTATATTAAATGATAGAGAAAATACTCTCTTTTTCCACAAAAATACTGATATTCGATTTTTTATACGTGGTGCTTCCATTAGTTACTTTCACTTACGTTAAACTAACACACTTTATTTATTTTATTGCCATTAAAACAATTTAAGCAAACTTAAACAATATCAAAATTAAAATAAGCCTACAAATTAAATTAAATGTTCAAATGTTTCTCCCTCATTTTCAACACATTTTTCATACCTTTTAGTTAATGTAGCACTAGTTACGGCGTTCAACGTTTCACGTGATATGCTCGCACAATTATAAAAATTGAAACTGTACAAAAGATATTCAGAACTGAAATATCAATTGTGAGAAACTTCAATAGACCTTTGTTTTCATGGCATGCTAAATTTTTGTTAAATTTTTGACGCATAGTTCTTTCAATGACTTGACTACTTTTTCAATGTATGTACAGCGTTATTGAATTATTTCGGCGTTATCTGCATTATGTTTGTGAAAAAATCATATTTTGTCTGTCATTTCGTAAAATATTTGTTAATTTATCTCTGTCCATTAAAGTGTCAATGCGATTTCTTGAAAACATGTTTTCGTCTTAAAATTTTGAAAATAATTTTTTCTCGGGAGCTAAAAGACATAGGTTGGTAGAAGTTTTAATAAAAGTTATCACAAATATGTTATAGAATCCAAAAATGCGACCAAAAGTATGTCATTCAATTTAAAAAATTAAAGTCAGGTAGCGCCACCTAGCAATATGATGGATGGAATTCAATTTTTTTTGCCACAAAATATGTCCCCCTGACTGAGGTTCATTAAAACATTTTCACAATTTTAAAATCTTAACCCGTTTCCGAGATATTGCACTGTCCCATTCCTCGTTGAACACACTGTCATCATCATAAGGTTCTCAGTCCGAAGACTGGTTGGACGCGTACCTCCATTCTTTTCTATCCTGAGCTAACCTACGCATTTCCCTAAAAGTAGAACATCCTACATCCCTAACTATTTGAGAGCAGTAGTCTAATCTAGGCCTACCCCTACCTCTTTTTATTCCTATCTCTGACTCTAGTATGTCGCGAACTATTCCTTCGTGTCTTAGAACACACTGTATATACATAAATTCTTATATCGAATTGTTAGAAAAAAATTGTTATTAATTTTTATGCATTTTTGGAACTTTTATTAAAATATTATTAAAGTCAAGAAAAAATTTTCATGTAGGTACATATTCAAATAGTGCTCCATTTGCATCAAACAGAAGCAGTGTAATCTTCGTTAAGACTTTCCTTGTTTCTTTTTTAAATTTGAACAAAACCAATTTCCGAAAAGAAAATGGCCAAATTCTGTGAGGACATGAAAAACTTATCCCATAATTTTTTTTCTGAAAATTTTGCGAGAAATTTTGTAATTACTGGACGGTAGCATTCCTCACCAGGATTATACAGTATGAATTAAATAAACTTTTTAATCAAAGAAAATTTTCCAAGTCGAAAAACACAACAAAAACATTAATAAAATATTTCCGGGAACAGTTCGATATAAAATGGTAAGTGCTGTAGGAGTTTAAGAACAAGCAGGGTTTTTATGAAGAGTGATTTTTCTGAGAACTTAAAAATAATAAATTTTTTCTTCTTCGTAACCCCATCTGGGGACATCCCGTATATACATATTCATATCTTTTCGATAAGGGATCGAATAAGCAATTTATAATTCAAGAAATACATTAACAATTATTAATTCTGAACCATATTATAGGTTTATAAATCAAAGGCAATTTTGGTATTGCGCTTAAACTACAAAATGTTACTAAAATGCTGAAGGAATTCCCTAAAAATGAATTGCACAATTCCAAACTAATTTATCATGACACATTCTTTTGACTGTTTGCATAAATGGGGGTTGTTTAATTCGTGTGGGTAGACAGGGATTTTTTTAGATGACGGTAGGTGTGCCGAGCCAGCTGACGCTATTTTAGTTTTCAGATCGTATTTCGGACACCCATTTTAGGAGCAACTAATTTTACTCAACCAATAAGACGCCGGCGACTTCAGCGCCGCGACGGAAAACTCTCGAAACTCACGGGAATACCGGAACGCACATACATAAATATTAGTTCTATTTACGATTGTACCTAAAACTTTTGTCGGCAATAATTTTTTTTTTGAGTATACAGAAATGTGACGAACGAATGCATCTATTATTGTCATTAACATATTGTTATTGTGATTTTAAAATATATTCTTATCGAACATTTTTGAAAAGTAATTGGAACAGGTGGAAGGCAGCATCATCTGCCAATTATGAGTTACTAATTTATTTATGTTTCATTTTTGGAACATGAGAGTTCAGCTAAAAATAGAATGAAAATTATTTGCGAAGAATTTACTTGGATATTCTATTTTCTGGAGGTGGTTTTTCATACAATCTAATTTAGAAAATCATATTCTGTTTGCTCACTTATTACACTACTTATACCAAGAATTAAAAGCAGGAGTGAGTTGCGATGTACTTAAATCAGACATTAGCAAATTAATTGTTTGAATTGGATTTACAGCACGTCTAAAATTGTAATTCGATCATTAACCGTGTGATGTCCGATTTCGTATCTGACTTATACATGGGTATTTGGGTATAGGAATAGAGATAATTTTGATGCCTGCACAGCACAGCACAGAAATAGCAGTTTTCTAGTGCATTTTATAAAAACTGTAACTGGTGCGGTTTAAATATACTGCTTGTTGCTATTAATTATTAATTGACATTACGGTAGAAGAGTGAAGTCAGTGATTTAAAATGGCGTTTTAATTGCGTTACGGTACTGCACTTCGAGGAGTAATTAGAGTGGTGTTAGAAAAGTTCTTGGAGCGTTTCAGTTTTTTCCATACGAGATCTTTGCCATTAGCCTTTATCGTTAGTGGCATAACGATGAGCTAATATAATTAGTTGAAGGGTATCATCATGCAGATTTTGCGTTTTCATGGGGACAATGAATCGAATTGAGGAAGAATGGAAAAGCTCAACAGCCATGAGAAACTAGCGGCGTTTGAAGCGGGATGATGTAAAAGAGATAATGTCTAACCTGTCATTTGACCGGTGACCTGACGGGTAACGTGCTGTTCGGTCCGCCTGACCCTCTGTTCGGAAATTTGCTGAGAAGATTGGGCCTGACTTTGTTGAGTTTGACTCTGTTGAGTCGACTGTTGGCTTTTCGAAATTTGTTGCTGTTGTCGATTCATCTTGTCACCACAATATTCTCACAGATCGGAAAAATTAAAAAAGCACAAAACACAAAAATAACACAACACGAAAAAAAATTAATCGAGTTTATAAGAGAAGTAATCTAATGACTAGTCTTTCACACAATGTTTCGTTTGTTTGCCTTCCACGGCTTCAGTTAGCAGAAGTCAAGTCATCATCCCCGGATTACACCAAGACGTCGGTCGTTTGCGAATTGCGAGCGAAGAATAATAAGTTTCCTGCTGTTTGCATCTCCTGCAGAGTACGGTGCTGCAGCCGTCTAGGAGGGGCTACGATTCCGATTATCTCCGATGCTGTGGTCTATTTTAAGGTTATGGTGTACATACGATACGCGTGTGTATAATATACCAAAGTATGCTGTTTGTGTTTCGCCAATTTTCTAGTTTTGATATGTGACTCAGACAATGATTTCGTTATTAATTCTGTTTGTGATAATTGAGATTTATTGAATTACTTAATTGATTAATGTAATTACAAGCACACTGTGCCTCTGCAAACAACTTTAATTGCTCGCAGCCGCGTGGGAATTCGTTTTATTATTGGGGTACCCGGTCTACGCCTGCATCTGTAAACACGTGTTAAAAATGTAGGGCAACGTTATTTTGTTCGTGTTGAGACAGATTTTATTATTTTTAAATCAGAGAATTATAGTATTGTTCTGCCCTCACTCAAAATTGGAAATTTATATTTGTCTTTGTTAACAACGTGCACAAAATTACTTTGAGGTGTGCAGAATTAAGTAATTATGATAGTCTACTTATTGTTATTAAATACATGATATAGCGGAACGCAGGAAGCGTCTATAAAATTGCTGGTGTTGAGTGATGTCAATACTAGAGTAGGAAACAAGTTGTTTAAGTGCATCTGACACGCAGCAAGAAATGGCAAACACAGAACGGTTATTTATAGAAATAATAGAAGAACTGTAGCAGGAACGCCCATTGCTTTCCAGTTATATTTACAAAAAAATGATTCAACACTAGAAGACGCGTGTTATTTTGATGGCATAATAGCAGTATTCTAGTATGCACTTGGCATATACGTAGAAGTACTCGTGCAAAGTATTCACGGGTACCTGCATACCTGCAAAAATATGTACACGACTCCTGGCAGTTCGTTATATATACTTAGTACTCGAGTACATTCTATGAGTGCTTTCATGCTTTCCTTACCTATATCCCATGATTGAAAATTATGGCCCTGGATATTCCTCCGATAATCGGACAAAAAATGATTTGATTCCGACTATCGAACTACTAATAGTTTCGCTTATTATTCCAAAAGTTATTGCCCATGATAACCAACGAAGGGAAAAGGATAGGTAGAAGTGAAGTTATAACCTAGAAAATAAAGCTGCAAACTAGATGAAACTAAAGAGTGGCTGAAAAAATCAGAAATGGCGGCAGAAATTTCAGTAGAGAAAAATGTGGAAGATCAATAGACCACACAGTGGTTGAGTCGAAACCTTTGGTGTAAATTCACTAAGAATCTTTATAAGTTAACCCCATACGCCAAAATAGATGTCTCCAATTAATCTTATTAAAGAAATAGAAGATACGGGATTTATAACTTTATAGAAAAGGGATTAAAAATAATGACGGCTGCCAATATTTGCCCCCAGAAGTGTGAGAAAGCAAAAAATGAATTGGTTTATTATCGTCTACATAGGTATGTATTAAAAAATATAAAACGTGGAAAAAAATTATAAGCACCAGCAAAGGGCAAGAAATGCCAAGAAAGTTTGTAGAGTAACAGTGAATTAGAATTAAGCATTAACCCTGTAATACTCGTAGATAAAGAGTCCGAGAAAGATGCCATCACAGTTGAAAACACATTTCCTAAAGAAAATGTTTTTAACTTGCCGGAACAAATATCAAGTACCTATGGATCGCTTCCTGGATCAAGTAAGAACAAGAATTTGGAAAAATTTATAACAGATGACAAATTAATCTTACTCGACATTCACGTAAGGAGATTCTATACATGGAAAACGCCAGGGAGATATCAAATAGATTAAATTCTTGTTAGGCAAAGATTTAGAAATCAAGTTAGGGACTGCAGAAGCTATCCAGGAGCAGATATAGATAGTGATCACAACGTAGTGTATATGAAGGCTAATCTTAACTTTGACCCCCGACAAACTAAAAGATTGCAATTTGCGCGATAAGTTCGATGTTCAGATTTGCGGATGATGTACCTAACAGTGTTGGCATCCAGTAAAGAAGAATTAGGCATGGCTCTGGACGAAATGGAAGCAGTTTGGAGAGAGGGCTGTGGCATGAAAATCAATAAAAAGTCAACCAAAATTTTGTTATGTAGCGGGCGTGAAAAAAGAACTAAAATACAAATACGAAATTAGAAGATAGAGGGAATGGAGGATTTCTGCTATTTAGGAATTCTAACTCGTGATGGTAGGAGCAATACAGATATAAAACAAAGAATAGCGCAGGACCGAATTGCGATTAACAAGAAGAATCGACTGTTATACTCGGTACGGTTACTGTGGAAACTGGGAAGAGATTCTTAAAGAAGTATGTGTGGAGTACTGGTGAGACACGAAGGAATAGTTCACGACGTACTAGAGTCGGAGATAGGAATAAAAAGAGGTATGGGTATCCGCATATGGGAGACTCGATTTTTAAACATTTTACAACCAAAAATACGAAATTTGGAATGTCGTCATGAGCAAAAGGTAAAGAAATTATCAACAGTAATTTGACGAGTACTTTTTATTTTGCCGGATAAATTTCTGTTTTGAACGAAATTCTGTTGCTAGGCAATTTGACGAATAAAACTGATAGCCAGTCAGCTGTCAGTTTTACGAGTCGAATTGCCGTCTAGCAACAAAATTCAGTTTGCAAAATAAAAAGTTCGAGTGAAATTCGGCTAGATAATTTAATGTATATGAGATCACGCATATGGGAGACTCGATTTTTAAACATTTTGCAATCAAAAATACGAAATTTGGAACGTCGCCATGGCAGCAAAAGATAAATAAAAAAATTATCGCTGTAATAGTTAGGGCTAACTTTTCTCGCTGTCATTCTGACAAAAACATGGCGGCTTACGAGATTTTATACATATGAATTAAATTATCAGTAGTAGTATCACAAAAGAGTGAGAGTAACTTGAAAATAATTCGACAGATTTTCGAAAACTTGTCGCCAGGCAATAGACACGAGAGCCCGTAGGGCTCGAGTCTTGGTTTAGTATAGATAATGGTTCGACATCCCGAGAACCGATTTTCCTCGCCTTCTGCGCATGTGGACAAACTTGTTGAGAACCTCTGTAGTCAGGAGTGTAGATTCTTTTCGATTTGTGACACTGCCAATATGCCAATTTAGCAATCTCAGTTGGTTGTCATTAAATAAATTTCAGGATTCAATTCCCAAGTTTTTCGTTAATATAAAGTGTTTGAACACGAAAGTATTCTTGTATGAACTATTTTGTTTTTTACGTAATGCCCAAATAGGTGTCAACTGCAAAACGGCTAATTTCCAGATCAGATTTTCAGATTTCTTGAAGTTTCAATTTCAAAGTTTATGATATGGGCACACATTTTCAATTTCTATCCCAAATATTATTTAAATTGTAATTTACGCTTTCGGGTATGTTATTCTTTTAATTTTCCCATAATTTATTCTCACATTGGAGCAAAACAACATTCAAATTCAACAAAAAATTTTGATCTTCCACAAAGTTTGACAGCAAATTCCTACTATGCCGTTGCTACGAGCAAGTAATGCTCGTAGTGTCGTTGACGGCTGACGGTAACCGGCGATTTTAGAAAAAATACAGTAGTTCGCGACAAAACACCCCAGAGTTCCATATACTGACGTCAGTATGTCCCATACCAGTGGCACACAAAAGCTACGTAATGGCCAACCACCCTTTATACTAAACCAAGGGCTCGAGTGGCTGTTGCCGAATGGCGACAAGTTTGAGTAAAATTTGGTGAATTATTTTCCAAGTTATTCTTACTCTCGTGTGGTATTCGAAAGATTATTTTTTGACGTTCAAATATGAAACAACTTTTCAATATTATTCTTTTATTATAACAATTTGCAATTAAAACATATATGACATATGTCAAAACCAGAAAACAAGTCGTTTATCAACAAAAACAAAATACTAAAAAAAATTCTCGCTGGGAGAAGTTAAGTAAATTATCCTCACTATAATAATGATTTAATTGAAAAGAATTAAACTCGTGATCAAAAATACTATTAATTTTTTGGAAAATAGAAACTTCAAAAAATAATCGCTGTAATAGTTAGGGCTAACTTTTCTCGCTGTCATTCTGACACATACATCACGGTTTACGAGATTTTATACATATGAATTAAATTATCACTATAGCAAATGGCTATGCCATACATTACTCATGTTTGCGAAGACTATCCCTTATTTATTCTTTGTCAAACATCCTGGAGAGACCCTCCTTCCGTCAAGAGCACGCTTCACCGGTAAGTAAAATCTTCCATCAAATTATCTCCCCAAATAATCTCCCTATTTATTTATTTATTTATTGTTAAAATAATGGTTGTGTTTTGATTCATTCAAAATTCCACCATTGCAGAGTGTTTATGTTAGCTGCATGTTTGGGACTTTATTTGCCAGCATACATCGTCTGCATACCTACCATCAGTCTGCGAGAGTATAACTTACTTAATTCCCCTCAATAGTGCTTATTAGAACATCGTATACGACTAACTGGAAATAACAGCGGCAATAGTATGCCTCACATCAATTTTTATTTCAACCACTTCGAATAGTTTGCGCTTATCGAATATGCGACATCCGTAATTACTGTAACCTTCCTTAATCAGTCTACTCGTATAACACCCAACCTACCTAGGACGTTGTATAATATGTGTCCATTAGGCACTAGTTATGTCCCGTCTCTAAAACAATTCCTTAGATATCCACGGATATCCCCAACGAGATTATCAATATTCTATGAATGTCTTGAATAGATCATCCGCTGGATGTTTAAAATAGGATCATCCAATAAAGAATGTCCCGAATAGAATTATCATGCGATAGTCCCAAATAGGATAAACCTATAGAGAATATTCGTTGAATGTTTAGAATAGGCCCATCCAATAAAGAATATCTACTGGATGCCCCGAACCGGATTACCCTAAAGATGATATCCATTTAATGTTCAATTTAAGATCATCCAATAGAGAAATATCCAGTGGATTTTTCGAATATGAGACAATAACCACTACATTTTCAGAATAGTGTCACTCAGTAAAGAATATAGGATTATAGGATTATCCCGTATCAGATCTCCGCTTGTTATTCAGAATAGGCTCATCCAATTAAGAATATCTACTAGATGTATCGAATAAGATGCTCCATAGAAGATATGTTCAAAATGTCTAGATTATGTGTTTCCTTGAAATCGACTTCTTCGTTCTATATTCTTCTAATATATGACGGTGTGATGTAATGATGTAATGACAGCTGAGTCATAAGAAATAGAGATGGTCATAGCGTCGTTATTATCCGTCTTACACAAGAAGTTTAAAGGGAAGCTTTATTTCATTTTTCGCGATGCAGATTTATAAAATATTTTCAAGACAGGTTGTCCTATTTCGCGCATATTACAAGTAACTTGGTTATTTCCAATGGAACTTCGTACTTTTTATTGCATTTAAGAATGCCTCTGTTAATTTTATAATAGCTTTGTCACGGGTAGTGCGTGTCCAATTCTAACAATTTTTAAATACATTGCAGTTTTTGACAGCTAAAAACGAATTTTAACATTTAATTTTTCCAGACCGAAAACGTTTAAGAATTTGAAACTTTAGGGGTTGATACTGAATTGTAAACTGAATTCTGATGTTAGACTGAATCGATTTGTGTGCTTCTAAAAATATTATATAATCAGTAGAATTTATAATGAACTGTTTAGTGCTACGTTGTACCCAAATAACTAAGATGGAAACATGATAAAGTTTTTGGTTAGGTAGTTCCTAAATAGTTGCTTTATTTATTAATAAGTTATAAGAGTGGTGTTCTTTTCAATTTTTATTTATTAGTTAATCAAAAGAAAGCAAATTTTAAAATTTGCGTGTATTTACATTTACATGTTTGTTAAAATGTGATGCGAATAATGTGTCCTTAGGTAAACACATAGCTTATAAAATTGAAAAAGCATAACACATGTTGCGTATTCTAGTAATAGTTATCAGTTGTGTCCATTATGAATTGTCTGGATTCGGTAAGTAACATTTTTCGTCGACTTACCGTGGTTAGCGAGCGAAAGGGACGATGACTGGAGATCATATGTTGGTGATGAGTTTGGACTTCTGTTTCCTGTTATAAGTTGTCTGTACGTGCCATACATATGTGACGGAACACCTATAAAGATTATACATTTTATTACAGCTCAAGTTTATTGCACTGTACTTGAGAATATCAAACTAGTTAGGAAGTTTATTAGTATTCTATAAAAGTGCTTAGGTAAAACGGAAGAGAGAAAGTTAATGTGAAAAATAGTACTAATTATACTATATTATATGCCGATGAATACCAAATTTAGTTCGTATTTCTCCAAACATAAACAGGAACTTCATAAGGTATCGTAAAATTATTTTGGATTATACAGTATGTTCACATGCCGAATATCAAACCAAAGCTTTTCGTTATGAGATAACTCTTGTAGTGCAATACATTTTCATATCGAGGATCGGAAAAGAATGTTGCCTGCCGGTTCCGAAAATGTGCACTGCACGATCTCTACATCCGATCTGTTTTGTGTCTCCTTGGTGGTTCCGTTTTGAGAAAACTCCTCCAAGTTTTGGTGTGTCCCTTGTCCCAAGACCTTTAAGCGTAGGCTCCTCTAGTTTTCGGATTTCTCATGCGTTTAAAATCACGTCAAAATTTGTAGTAGAAGCTAAGAAGCTTATTGCTTATAATATAGTGAAAGGAGTGTTCTCTTCATGGATAAGTAGCAATCTTTGATACTTCTAGAGTATGGACCGGTACTGTCGTGTGACGGAAGCTCTACTTGCAAGATGTTTCGTGTTTATTGCGTCTAGGTATAAAATGCGTTTGGCAATTCAATTTAGCGTTTCAAGTTTATTAATGGCTAATAGTTCACCTTAAAAAGCGGAACGTAATATAAATTCAATGGAAGTTTTGGAAACGTAACTTTATGATTGAAGTGAAACTTTTTTTTCTCGCTAGAGTAAGTTCCTGTGTTGAAAAATGCGTGCGTCACGAAAAGTGAAATGAATGGATGGGAGAGGGGAGCAGTCTGAGAAGACGGGCAGAGGAGAAAGGGAATATCGAACGCCCCACTCTTTAGCCACGCTCTGTCTCATGCTTCGCGCTCTAATCTATGTTCGCGCTGTTTCTCTCAGGCAAGCGTCAGTAAAGCGAGGACACAGCGTTTCAGTTCTCGTGACGCCACAAAGCGCTTGGTTAGAAGCATTAAAATTCGATTTATTCTTTAATTACTATTATTTTGATACCTACAAATTTTTCATTCCTCTAATAACGTTGAAGTTTCACTTCTATCGCGCGTGGCGACCACGGACCCAGTTTTTTTATTATTGTTTCAGTCCATCAATAATACATCAATACTTTTAGAATTCAGTATGGTGCGCATCAGTCTGAATCGTTTTCAGGATGTTCCAGAAGCAAGGAAAAGTTACATCCTTTCTATTTTTAAGAATTTCTTTAAATAATATAGACTTGAGTATTATTCGATTTAGTGCAGCCTTTCTGTGATTGAATTATGTATATTGCAAACATAAAAGGTTTTGAACTCAAACTTCTTAAAATATATGCGAGCATGCTTGTAGTATAAAGCCTGAATAACATAAGAGAACGTTTAGGGTAAATAAACTAAGACGAAATACAAAGTTTTGCAAAACCTTATGGTCTCCAATATTGTATACCAACATTTTCTATCAATTTATGGAGACTTGTATAAACTTTATTTTTCAAGCAAACCAATAAAAACGGAATGGGTCGGAACAGGAAATCTAGCCGATCACCCCAAAAAAACTCCTTCTACCAATCCATCTCTCATGGAAGATGCCCAAAGAGACCCGAACTCTGATATAATGCGGCGATGCCCTCTCGCTTGCTACCTTACCGAAGGTAAATACGTAAGAGATCATTTTTTTATCGATAAATACATGTTTAATTGTATGAAAGTTTTATTATCATTGCAAATAATCGAGAATCAAGATAGTGAAAAAATCGCGAGAGCTTGCTCGAGCGATTTTTTCTACTTTCCTTGATTCGAGATTTTTTTGCCGAATGGCAATAAAATTTGAATACTTACAATTTTAAATGTATTTATCTTATAAAAAAATGATCTCGAATGTATTTTAGGGAGATTAATACACAACTACATTATACGGACAATTTAAAACGACGCTGCAAGAAAACTCGAAAATAATATGACAGTGACAGTTGCCAAGGTAGAAATTTCAAAACTACCATTCACAGCATAGTTGATTAAAAGCAAGGCGCATATTTATCAGTTATTGGGAAAGCTAGGTAGGTTTTTATCGTTTAAAATGACAGTTGATTGGTCGATTTTAAGAAAGTGAAGAAATCTCATTGGCTCTTAGAATAGGCGTGTATTAATCACTGTAATAAAACCATGTAATTTACTGAACCCTAACAGCCAATTGGCTGAGTACCCCAAAGATTTTTAGCAGGTACTTTGTCGCTTGAATACATCAGTATATTCAGAAATGCGACGAGCTTTGATTGATTTAAAACTCGAAGAGTGGAATAGTCATAAATAAACAATCTTCACGATCTACGATTTCCATGATAGTGAAAACTTCTCAATTTTAGGACAAACTCCGATAAATTTGGTATATACAGGGTGTTTACACTCTGAGTACCAAACCATAGTTATCTTTTTTTTAAACAGAACGTCCCACATATTTGGATTCCCAATAAAATTTTGTGAAAGTTGATGTAATATACGCGGTAGGGTTTAGAGTAAGCGATGTTAAGATATTGCCACTTTAGTGCGAGTGTAAACTCAACTTTGTGGAGCTAATGACGTCTGCTGATCAAAGCTATCGAAGGTTTCTTTATTGGACTAGGTTCACAGACTACTCTATTTGTAAAATACTTCGTATTGTACGGAGTGGTCAGCTTGCGCAAAATTCAGCTTTTCTTAAAAATTTTGCAGATTTGATAGCTAGTTTATTAAACTTTTGAGTGATGTAGATATTAGCAGGTCTGCGACTGATAGTTTAGACAAAAATAAAGATGGAACCTTAAAACTGAGATATTTGCCGTAATTTTATATTTTTGTGGAATTTCCTCCTTTTTGTCAACTAAAACTCAGAAAAATGCTTACTACACTCGTAGTTTCTCTTTGATAGAGAATCTGGTATAGGTGAGCTTTTCGTCATATTTTTAGTCAAAGAATTTGTCCTTGTCTACAAGCCAAAAGCTAAAAAGTTACCTGCGCAATCACCAAATCATCAATATGTAATATTGAAATACCCATTAGTCTGTTATTATAGAGTAACATTAATAATTTATAACACCTACCTATATACCAATTTACACTTTAATACCTATGTAAACCGGAGCATAGGGGTAATATTTAAAAAATACTAGATGACAGTGACTGTGTAAGTCGAGGAGAAGTCATGTTTAGAATTTTCTTCTTAAAAATAGAAAACAGTAATGTTCGTATTTGAATGTGAAACAGCTTGGATGACTTCTCTCCTCCTACGCAACGAGTGTCATTCGGCGTATAACAAATCACACCTGAAATTTAAACGACCTTATTTTTGTAACGTATTCGTTGCATTTTTTGTTGACGAGCAACGGAATACCTACTTCTAAAAATGTTTATACCTCCAGGCGGCTTGGCACAAATTTTAATTGGAGTAGTCGAGGAATTTTTAAACATCGTGCATCATATTCTTGTCAATTATTTTGAGGTTTAATGATAACTGAAATTTGAACTGGTCAGGTTACGGTTAAAAAGTTATGGGTCTGCGAAGAACACTTTTATTTAATCTTTTCATTATTTCAGTGAAACTTAGTATAGGAAGGTTTTTTTGGTAGCTAAACAATATGCACTTACTTTTGAGTAAAACATAGACGGCGCCAACTTTCACCCACCCCAGTCCTTCTTTAGTTTTTGTCGTATGTTGTTCGCCGGTACAAATTTAAACAATTACTAGTTTTATGGAAAAAGGTATACACTTGTCTCGAATCGTTAAAACGTACCGTTTTAGAGAAAAATGTATTTAATGTTAATGCTACTTTGGTATACCTATGATGCTGATAATAATACGGCCTCCGTTTTAAGCACATTAATCATGGTAGACGCCAAATATACAAAAACAAGGGACAGTCAACAATTTTCATTTGAAAAATTAAATAAAAAAATCTTCGAAGACCCATCTGAACCAATTTATCTTAGTACTCTTCTGCTTCCCTATGGGGTTTCGAAGAATTTTTTATGAGAAGAGTTGACGTACAACTGGATAACACGAAGCAGTATGCCCTTGAAAGTTGATAATCTCGTAAAATTAAATCTACTCATTCCTTCTACTTCCAGCTTCGAGCCACATAACCCCAATAAATCTGTGCAAACCGTATGCACTCCTCCGTGAGCACAGGAAAATTATGTCTCCCCACCTAGTCTGATAAATGTTTTAAAATAGAAAAAAATGGTTTGCCAAAGGAACTGCATCGAGAGATTTCTTTTCGAGTGCCAATATTTTCGGTAAAGTAAGAGTACGAGTAGGTACGTGTTTATTTTATATTTCCAAATTTTATGTTCATCATACTATAAAGTATAACTGGCTTGTCTCCGGGGAATATTTTGCAAATAAATAAAAATAGCGTGATATCCTGACTCACTCCCACTCACCTTCTCTGTCCTCTAATAGAAACAGTTTCATATTTTTGGCTGAGGAATGAAATACATGTACCATAATGTGTCATACGTTCCCGGTGTTTATGCCACAGTGAAATATACCTACTGAAATGTGCTACATTTATCATGAGATTTGGCTTTAATTTTTTTAATAACAAAGTTATCTGTGTGTTTTAGACCCATAGTGTTTGCTCAATGCATATAGAGTTTTAGTAAACTGATCAGAGTTCAATTGAGTATGAAGAACAGCGGTTTATTAATGTTGCCAAACCACATTAAGCGTTGCGTTATTTAGAAGGGTCTTTCCCAACACAATAAAATATTGGAAAAGTATCTAAATTTAGATGTGAAGCAAGATGCTGTTTATATAGACTATTATTTCTAATTGAGAAATGCAATTTTCTTCACAAAGTTGAGCGCATGATATTTACCTATGGAATAAGTTGCAGTGGCGTATTAGTGAAATAATTTTCATTCATACTTTACTGGAACCGCTTTTTTATCAAACTGCGATTTTGAAAATTAAATTCTTTGATTATACCGTTTGAAGAATTTCATAAGATATTTCAGATGCATCTTTTTCTGGCAGTCCTTTTACACCCATTTTTGGAAATAAGACCACTTATATTTTCCACATTCTTATATTTTTTGCTAGTTTCCAAAAGATTTTCTGATGTCTATTCACCTCATCTGGGGTCTTCCATTGCACGTTCGTTCAACGTGAAAAGCAACATATTAAGATATCGAACGCTTTTTCCTTTCAGTTTATCTTTTTGCCGTAAAGATGAATTTCAACTTTCCAAAAGCGACCCAAGAAACACAATAACAATAGTTAATGCCTGAACAAGGTGGTCTCTTAATAGCCCCAAATATTTTGGTCCCGTCAACAACCCATCAGTGAAAACAGGCACAAAAATCCTACCACCGACTGTTCCAGCAAAAACATTAACTTTTCTGGGATTTTGCCCGTTTACTGTTCCATTCATGAAAAAGCTGTCAGCATTGCAATGATCAAGATGAATGTATTGCACTTTGTGTACAAGGCAAATTTTGTGACATTTGCGTACGCAAAGAAAAATAGGTTCAGCTGGTAAAGTAAATAACTCTGATTGAGTAGCACTTTCGTACAGCATAAAATTTGTATTCTTAATTTAAATATTTATTTCGAGCACATGATATGTCAAACTGAGGTTAGTTAACTCCTTGGTTTAGTATAAAGGGTGGTTGGCCATTACGCAGCTTTTGTGTGCCACTGGTATGGGACATACTGACGTCAGTATATGGAACTCTGGGGTGTTTTGTCGCGAACTACTGTATTTTTCTAAAATCGCCGGTTACCGTCAGCCGTCAACGACACTACGAGCATTGTTTGCTCGTAGCAACGGCATAGTAGGAATTTGCTGTCAAACTTTGTGGAAGATCAAAATTTTTTGTTGAATTTGAATGTTGTTTTGCTCCAATGTGAGAATAAATTATGGGAAAATTAAAAGAATAACATACCTGAAATCGTAAATTACAATTTAAATAATATTTGGAATATAAATTGAAAATTTGTGACCCAGATCATGAACTTTGAAATTGAAACTTCAAGAAATCTGGAAATCTGATCTGGAAATTAGCCGTTTTGTAGTCGACACTTATTTGGGCATTAATACGTAAAAACTAAAATACACTGCCGGACAAAAAAAACCGGACACTCAGAATTACTATTTTAGTGAATAAAAAACAACGGACGGTTTGAAATGATATTTAACTATATTCTTTTCACCTTAACAATAAATAAAAAACAAGAAACAAAATGATTCGTCAACAAAAACCTAACAAAAGTATTTTTTAGAGATCAACTGTTACTTAAGAACTTGAAAAGACAAACAAAAAAAAATATTAAAAGGAAAAGCACACAAGTAGAACCAAATTAATAATGGGTGTTACCACCACGAACTCTTATTACTTCCCTTAAACGTTGTGGCATGCCCTAAATGAGGCTATCAATAGATTCTTGGGGTATTTGTTCACATTCTTCTTGAAGCGCCATTTAATTTTTCTGGTAGGGGTTGGCGACGACTAATCCTTTTCCCAAGCTGATCCCACAGACGTTCAATGGGATTCAGGTCTGGACTATTGGCTGACAGGCTGACCATGAGAGACATCCAATACCAACCTCTTCACGGTACTCGGTAACAATTCTTGCTGTGTGTGGGTGGGCGTTGTCATCCATAAACACAAAATTGTCCGCTATAAATGGCATATATGGTGTGACATGGGGTTCCAGGCCCTCAACAATGTATCGGTGTGAGGTCATTGTTCCATTCTAAATGAAAGTCAATTCTGTGTGAGCCCTCAGAGATATTCCACACCGTAATGCTACCACCATTGAAACTGACCCTGGGAGATATACAACATTGACTGTACCGCTCCCCTGGTCTTCGCCACACCTTTTCACGTCCATCTGGTGACCTGACACTAAATCTTGACTCGTCCGAGAAGAGCACGTTCCTCCATTGATGTTCGTCCCAATTTACGTATTGCCGCGCAAATGCAAGTCTGCTCTGCGATGTTCTACGGTCTACAGGGGACCGGTAGCTGGCTTTCTTGAAGTTAAAACATATTCGTTTAGCCTTTTCCGAACTGTTCTGGCTGAAACTGCCACTCCTCGAACTTCGGCTAACCGTCCAGCAAGAATAGGTGATGGCAATGCTCGATCGGGCAGCGCAGCAACATGGAGAAAACGGACATCATGATGGTTCGCAGTCCGTGGATGACTAGATCCGACCTTCTTTACAAACCCATGAGTTTCACGAAATCGCAAGAGTACATTTTGCACTGTGTTACGGGGTATATTCAGCACTTGAGCAATATACCGCACTGTTCGGCCATCGTGGCTTAAAGCAACAATTTGTGAACAAATTTCAGGGTGCATTGTATGGAAAATGTTAAAAGCTGACATTTACAAATGAAATTTCACCAAAAAACCAATAGAAAATAGAGAGCAGCCCAATAAGGTAAAAGATTTTGATGTTTCAATAAAGATGCATGAAGAGTCAAAATGCTGATTTGGCTGTTTAGGCTTACGAAAGGTGCAATATTCAGCTAAAACTTTTTTTTCCTCACTAGTAGGGCAATCGTTAATTATTAGCGTAAGTTAAGTAACATAAAAATATTGTAGGGCCTCAAAATAAAAATAAAAACATGTGTCCGTTTTTTTTTGTCCGGCAGTGTAGTTCATGCAAGAACACTTTCGTGTTCAAACACTTTATATTAACGAAAACTTAGGAATTAAATCCTGAAATTTATTTAATGGCAATTAACTGACGTTGCTAAATATGACTTTTCATTATAAAAAAATGCTGAGGCGCATGCGCGAACGCGCCATGAAAATTTCGGACGAATGTCAAAGTCTTGTATCAATATCCCTTAGAGGGGTAGGCGGTATTGCTTGTTTGAAAGTGTTTATTAATTCTTTCGTAAAATTTTACTGCAAACGTGCAAAATTAGTAATAGTTCGGAACTAAAACACTATGGAGCATCCAAGCATTGTGCTTTTGGTGACTGCCAAGGTGATAGCAGTGCGGGAAGGCCAAGTTATCGCTTGGGATTACGATCTTATCCATTTTTCTAAATCCTGCCTAATACTGGGAAAAATCGAAGTTAATAACTAGGTTGGTGACCATGTGAGGAAGTGAGGATTAGATCCACCTATATAAATGATGTTGCTTGGATAAAAATGTGTAAGAGGCAAGAGTCGAAATGGAAAAGTGTATTGAACGTTTCCAGGTTTTATGTCATTATTTCTTAGGTCTTTAAAATAAGAATTACTTGTAGTTACATACATACATTTCAGAAAAATACGCACCTGTACCTATATTAGATCCTTTTTCTCCGTTTTCTTTTAAAAAATTGATTAATTTTCAGGGCTATATTAAAAACCTACATGATTGAAGTATCTTGGTTAACATTCCCGTATTTCAAGCAAGAGCCAGGAGCTAGGCACGCCTTCGGGATTCAGCCTCACAATTTTACGAGGGATATCACTTGGAACTAACATTTGTAATAATTTTCTGACTTTCAAACACCCTCCTTATTTGGTATTCTACTATTTACTTACGAATATTCCACACGAAGTTTATAACGCCTGACAGCTGACAGTGACACTCGTCCGAAAATCTAAGAACAGCTGATTGTCAGCACATGCGCACTAACGAACACAGAACGAAATGAAAAGATCTATTGACATATTGGCTCTGTCACAAAGCGAAAAGAATCCGACACTTCTGACTACAGACGTCTTCAACAAGTTTGTCCACATGCGTAGAAGGCGATGAAAATCGGTTCTCGGAGTGTGGAACCATTATCTATACTAAACCAAGGTTCACTCCTAGATAACTCAACTAATATAGATGGCGAACTACCATGTCATATTTGGAGCCTATTTCACAACAGACATCTAGTATCATTATCTCATACTTTCCTGTCAATAAAGTAGATAACCTCGTTTGGCGGTTATCAGCACCACATATTACAGGAATTATTTCATAGTAGTGAATAATTTATTGTTATATTATAACAGTAAGTATTACACAGTTTCGTCAAATTCTCAAAATCTGTAGTCAAGAATTTAAAGAAAATGCATAATAGTTACTGGTATAGTTCATAAGAAAATAAATTGTTATGAAACACATTAAACACGATTGAAATTTATTAAAGTTATTTGAAATCGCATTTATAATAATTCCATTAACCACAATTTTGAGCAAAGGGGGCCAAAAATAAAAAAAAGAATATCTAAATTAATATATCTTCCATAAAAAATGTCTTATTATCAAAGTCATATTAGTAATACTTATAAATACGTCTGAATTATAATAAAACTTAGAACGTCTCGATAAACAGCCCAAATAATTGTAACATAAAATGTTAATTCACTGTATAAAATATATAAGAACCATTAAAATTGATGTAAAACACGCCACAAAAATCGGAATTTGTGTGACATCTTGACAATTATTCGAAATTTAACACTCAATTTTCAAATTAATGTTCGATTCTTATATTTTTAAATTTCATTTATATATCAAGGTTAACTCGCCATCCGGTGGAACTGTCTTCAACTTTTATATCTCTGTCTCTCTCGCACAGTTTGGCTTCAGAATGCCCGTTCAAGTTTACTCCCCCTGAGTTAACTTGATCCTTGCACTATTCTTCGAGCGAATAATCTTTGAAGAGAATAATATTATAAACGCCAACAATTGAGACTACTTACAACGCTCCGCTCACTTCGCTCCGCTCCGCTTGACCTTAACCTGACCTGACGAGGACCACCTAATAGAACACCTTTGGAAATATAAGTACCTAGATACCGGTATTTTTTAAATTTGATTTGTATTATGAACTCAAAATTTATGTTGTACGCAAGTGCCACTTTTTTCGAGCTACCCACTTTACCTGCTAGACTCATCTTTGCTTATGTATTCAAATGACATTTATGCAAGTGCCACGACACCGATCAAGATCACCATAATTCGGTTTGTGAAGTAAATCTGAATTTCAGAGCTTCCTATTCTTGTTTTTCTTCAACCCAATCCTCTTTTTTAATCGACAAATACTAAAGGAAGTAGTTTACTTGATACATTTTTCTATTAAAAAGTGTATTAGGCTGTATGTGTTCTGTTACACTAGCCTATTTTGAGGGTTGGTAACAGTCAAGTTTCCAGTTTTCTTAGATTGATAAAGTCCTGATAGGCAGGGTTAAATGTTTATCAAACGAATGCCCTGATAGTGACGTTTTTGTTTTGACGATTTATTAAATATGCTGCGTTCAAAATGATTACAGAAAACTGAAGACCACTGGTTTCGTCCTTGTGGGACTCATCAGTGTAGTGCCTATATGCTAATATAGGTATTTAATATAACCTATGAAACGAACCTTGTTCGTTGAAGTAATGCACGTAGAGGTATGTTACGAATGTTTCAATACCAGTGTCTGGAGTAACATTCTATGATTTCTGGTAGTAAAGTAAAATCTGGATTCATTCTATGTCTGGCGGGGTATTTGTTCGTGGAGTTGTACCATCGGTCCAGTACCATTCATTTGACGATTTAGTTTGTGCATGACTTTGGAATGTTATAAATACATACAGTGTGAGTAAAATGTCTGAAACTAATTCGATAAAAAATTCAGGAATTATTTCTAGAAAAAACGCTCAGTCACGTCAACCTAATTTCTTTGACGGGCATCTTTTTTGATAATTGTCGTTTTTCGATTTGATTTCGTACTGTGACGTCATCGTCCATTTTTTTAAATTGCTCCCCATACTTTTGAAGTCGTATTTGGATAGTGGCCGCACGCCGCAATTACGAATTCAGTGATATGCCACAGTATGGCATTGACGTTAATACTTTTCGAAATAATCAAATTTAAAACAAAAACAAAAACTCTCAACGAAAGTGAGTTAGCCATGGAATATTGACAGTTTTATTGTTTGGAAACGGCGTAAATTGGACAAAATAACATTAATTAACTAAAAATAACAGTTAAGTTGATGTTGAAATTGCCATCCATGCACTTCTTGGCAATACAGAAGTCGTAATCGAAATTCCTAGAGAATATTGCGGAGGGTGTCTGGTCTAATTGCTCTAATTTCGTTGCGGATTCTCTGCTGTAATTCATCAATATTGTATTTGACCAGTTAAAATGAATTTTGCTTTTTTCAAGATAGCTTCATAAGAAAAAATGTAGTGGGGTAAGGTCGGACAATTGTGCAGGCCACTCATAGCACCTCTCCTACCAATCCATTTGTTGGGGAAAATGTGGTCTTAATAATTCCGGACCATAAGTGTGCAGGAGCACCATTCTGTTGGTAACATAAAGTATTGTTTGGTAAGTCCGGATCTTCATGATTTGGGTAGAGAACAAACGGAAATCCACAAAACAATGCTGAACTGTTAGAATTTAATTGGAGACTTAATGGTTTTCGTTTCCAATCAATAACTGTCAATATTCCATGGCTAACTCATTTTCTTTAAGAGTTTTTGTTTTCATTTTAAACTTGATTATTTCGAAAAATATCAACGTAAATGTCATACTGTGGCATATCATTGAATTCATAATTTCAGCCACTATTCAACTACGATTTCAAAAGTTGGGGGAGCCATTTAAAAAATGGACGATGACGTCACAGTACGAAATCAAAAGACCATCGAAAAACGACAATTATTATCAAAAAAATTCACTTTAAAAAATTAGTTTGACTTGTCCGAGCGTTTTTTCCAGAATTTATTCCTGAACTTTTTATCGAATTAGTTGCAGACTTTTTACTCACACTGTATATCAAATTTATGGCTCAGCAATCTTCCATTATTTTATTTACAAATAAATGACAATTCTATTTATAAGCAGACATATTTTTCAGCTTCCGATGTGCTAAAATGTTGTTGTTGAAGTAGGTTTATAAGTTTTGGAACGTATTCAACACCGTAAATGCTATTTATTTAGACAATTTCTAGATTACTGCGCATTTGAAGTATTTTTCTGGCATTAAAGGGGAGTATATTTCGCAAATGTTCAGGTGCACTTTTCGCGAAATAAAAATTATTAGTCTGTAGTCAATGAACCTCATTCAAGTAATTTAGGGTTTTCAAGGGTCGATAGAGTTTTTAGTGCCTTCGTTTAATGCAATTTTTGTTGGCACTAAGAAAGATTATACTAATAACTACAGTTCATAATGAGTGGGTTATTTGAAGTGAGGACAAATAACAATGTGGTGACACTTTAAAGATCTGAGTGTGCAACTGACGTGTATGAGTGTGCTCAGAATATTTTTTATTTTGTTTTATTCTGAGAAATATGAAAGAAAATAAGTTTTATAACCAAAATAACTAAACTGGGATAATAGCCAAAAGTATTGGCATCGAAGTTACTTACTTTAATTGTTATTTTATAGTTGTCTAAATAAATGAAAAAAATAGTTTACTTAAAGAAAGTTCTATTTTGATACCGCCGTATTTTCTGAACATGCAAGTGTCTACGAAATAAGAACATTAGATTCTATTTTTAAAACAATGGAATGTATTAACTTTATATTTTTCGTGAACCGAATTTTCTAGAAAGTACACTGGAACGCCTGAAATTCTGAATTACTGTATGATTGCCAAATACCTATTTTTTGTGAAAATTTCATGGAAGTTTCGTAAAGGTCTTTCGGTCGTTATTAAAAGATTGTAAAGCTAACATAATGTGGAAAGATATACATAACCGAAGGTGAGCTATATTGGAACATTCCAAGTTTGTACTAATACATCTAAATTGGTGTACGTTAAAAACAGTGATCGACTACTAAAGGAATTTATCACTTTATTCTGAAACACGATCTTTCAACAACCCTTTTTAATAACAATCGTCGGGTAAATTGTTAAGATTTGGATAAGTCTGTCTCTTGAGTTGCGTGTATCTTTTAAAATTTTTAGCCAGTTACATACCTTGTGAACCTCGGGAAAATATGAATTGGGTGTGAGGGTGGTGTTATCGCCAGATTTTTACCTAGGAGGAATTAGGTTTTTGGAGATAATTCGTCTAATATCAGGGCTATTGTAATAATTGTTACTAGTCAAAGTCCTTGATTTGTAGAAGCTCAGATAAAAAGGAGGAGACCTCGGATATGACGACCGAACGGTGAACAGTTATATTAGCAATTTATGAGAGTGATGATAACGGCATATTAACGATATACTTTCATCAAGAATGCTTTGTTTTTAATTTTTCAGGTTATAGGAAATGGCAAGAGGTATGGATTTGGTTAAATGAGAAAATCGTTGCGTAGTTACAGGACTAGCAAAATGATGCCTAGAAATCATTGATATGAGTTTTCGTTATTGAGTTCTTTAGAAAAAACAGAATTTTCAGATTGTTCATTTTAATTTTTTCTGGCGTTAATATTGAAGGCAGAGCGAAACTAACAAAACTTCTCTGTAGCGACTTTTAACGATCTTAATTATTACGTTACAATTTTTTTATTCGAAGTTTCATCTTCAAACAGCCATCAGCAACTTAATTTTTTTGAATATGATCTTGATTTTCCTACGCCAAATTTTAGAAGCCCTGTTTATTCTGAATTCAGCAATATACCACACAATATGGTTTACATAATTACATTTCGGATCTTCTTTGACCATCACCAAGAAATTTGTAAGATACGGACCTGTATTTGTCATATTTTTAAAAAATAGGTTCATATACAGTAAGCTGACCATTTTTAAATGCCATTGTTATTGTTTCATAATTTAGATATTATGAAGGGCATTTCAATATTTTAATGCCATTTCAAATATCCGAACTTACTGTATAATCCTATTTTTACAAAATTATGAGAAAAACAGTCGCTCATCCTAAAAATTTATTTATGATGGTCAAAGAAGGCTAGAAACGTAATTAAACGATAACGTATTGTACATTGTTAAATTCAGGACATCAGATAATCAGGGCCGCATTAAAAAAATTGATGATAATTCATAATGTAATCTTTAACTCAAAAACGATAAATCATATCAATGATTTCTAGGCATCATTTTGTTAGTCCTTTAAGTAAGTAACCGCAAATCTGTATTTCTTGTCATGTATACCTACGCAAACTGGCCCTCCTTACCTCGGACAGGGTGTATATGTACTTTTGGAGTAAATTCAACGTATACAGGGTGATTTTTTGACCCTCTATTGGAAGTATATGGAGAAGTATATGGAGAACGATACTGATCTGAAAGTTTGGCTGTAGTACTGAAGCGATGGGATTTATTTAATTCAAGAATCAATTGTACCCCTAACCACATAAATTTTGAAATACTATATACGCATTTCGGCAGCTAAGCTGCCATCTTCAGTAGCAGGGAAAAACCTATAGTAATAAAAATAGCAATAAAAATATAAAAAAAAAAAAAAAAAAATTATATATATGACAATAATAATAACAACAATAACGATGATGTGAAACAATGATAGTGACAATAACAATAATATAGGTCAGGTATTTTCTGCTCACCACTCCGAAAGAATCGAAGTGCACTCGATCAGCTCTCAAGCTAGAATGAACTCCGCACGGAGAAAATCCCCAAATATATACTTAAAGTGACGTAGCACTGACGTTACTTGTGACATCAACATTAATCACACTAGAATAGAAAATTCAATATCCGGGCATACGCTCATTTTCATACCACTCTATTCTTATTTTCACTATCACAAATGTACAAAAAGGTTGCCATTGCCATCTTTACTGCAGTTTCAATTAAAATATCCTATCTTCAGGATAATTGACTTGAATGAAACAAAAAGAGAAAATTAATCCCATATTACCAAATAACCTCGAAGGTCCATGGCTTATATGGGCTAGCAAATAACTACAGTAAACTGCAATAAAGAAGACCTTGACCCCTGCACCCTTTCATTTTTCTACGCTCCTACACATTAACGACATCTAACAATACGGAATCAGAAATTGGACCTAAATCTGAATTAATAGGGAATTAGACGCTTATGAGAGTATGTTTATTCGCAAGTATGAAGGTAAACTTATTAATTCAGATTTAGGTCCAATTTCTGATTCCGTATTGTTAGATGTCGTTAATGTGTAGGAGCGTAGAAAAATGAAAGGGTGCAGGGGTCAAGGTCTTCTTTATTGCAGTTTACTGTAGTTATTTGCTAGCCCATATAAGCCATGGACCTTCGAGGTTATTTGGTAATATGGGATTCATCCCTTCCGAGATAATAGGGGGTGGAGGTTTGTTTCTCAAGAATTTCAAATAGGATGGGGATAATAATAATAATAATAATAATAATAATAATACTAATAATAATAATAATAATAATATCTCTACTCACTCCTACTAACCCTAAGGTTAGCCCCAGAAGCTAACTATATAGCTTGTGCAGGACGGAGGAGGCGGCATATTACTATTGCCCGCAGGTGCGTCACAGGAACGACCTACAGTTGTTAGTACTCTACCCCCCATTTAGTGCGGGAATGAGGAAAACCTGGAAAACCTCATTAGGTAAAGCTGGATAGGCGATCCAAGGCGCGCCTTAGCCACAGCGCAGAAATGAGTCACCCATCCATAGCCAAACCGCGGGCACTGTTGCTGAGCATTAACGACTACTCACTCGCGCATGCCAACAAGATCCCACGGCTCAGCCGTTTTGTTTTGTTTTCGTTCTTAATCGTTGAGGTTGATCAAAAGAAAAATTGTTTGCAACCCCCAAATTTTTTGTAAATTGGCAGCCATTTTGAAACGTTTGGATTAATTGAAAAAATGTTTAGTTAAAAAATTCCCTTTTTAATGTTAATCATTAAAAAGGGAATTGGAAAAAGAAGCATTTTTTAACTAAACATTTTTTCAATTAATCCAAACGTTTCAAAATGGCTGCCAATTTACAAAAAATTTGGGGGTTGCAAACAATTTTTCTTTTGATCAACCTCAACGATTAAGGACGAAAACAAAACTAGCTTATGATTGTACAAAATGTTATTTTGCCAACATTAGTATCATCCTCACGCCGCGCCCCTAAAATTAAGCATCATTCAGGGGCGGTTTTCTCGAAAAACTCAAATAGCAGTAGGGGTTGATTTCCATCTCATCCAAAAGACCCTTTCAAACCTGACAACTTTTGTCTGAAAGTTATCCCTCTAAAACAAGTCACTCTTGAGCGATTGCTTAATAAAAAAACTGCTAACATAGCCCAAAACGATCAAAAAAGAGTTGGCTGGTGTCATTGGGCTGTCATTTTATGTTTGGAGTTCTTTGCGCTGAATGAGAATTTCTGTTAGATTTTCTGGTTGTTGTCTTTTGTGTTGTTGCTATTCCTCATTAACCCTGTTCCGATTTGTTGAGTAGGTATTCCGTGTTGTTGCAAATTGGTTCGATTTTTGATTTTTTACGTTGTTTCTATATTTTTTAAAATGCCTTATTCTAATAAAGAAGCTATTGATATGTTTTTGTGCCTACCATTTTAAGAAAAGATGCAAACCATTTCTTTTTCAGGTCCCTACTTTTTTGACGATGTTTCTGTTAGACACTATACCGGTTTTGTTGAAAGATGGCCCTCTAGAAACTAGGCAGTTGATGTCGTTTCAACATGATGGGTGACCTGCTCACTTCTCTAGGCATGCCAGGGAAATATTGAATCAAATATGCCAAGGAAATGGATTGGCAGAGGTGGTCCGGTAGCCTGGCCAGCCAGGTCACCGGATCTCACTTGTATGGATTTTTAATTATTTGGAAAGTTGAAAGGGGAAGTATATAAAGATCGTCCAGTTGATAGGCAGGATATGATGCGGCGGATAGTGGAAGCATGCAGGATCATTTCTGAAGAACTTCGTCGCGTTCACGTTTCTTTTGAAAACAGACTACATAAGTGTTTGGAGAACAATGGACAACAATTTGAATTTCTTCTGTGACCCTTTAGTTTGCTTCGTTAGCAACGCTGTCAATACAAACATTAAATGACAGCTCAATGACACCAGCCAACTTTTTTTGATAGTTTTAGCAGTTTTTTTTTAAATTAAGCAATCCCTCAAGAGTGACTCGTTTTAGAGGGATAACTTTCAGACAAAAGTTGTCAGGTTTGAAAGGGTCTTTTGGATGAAATGGAAATCAACCCCTACTGCTATTTGAATTTTTCGAGAAAACCTCCTCTGAATGATCCTTAATTTTAGCGGTGTGGGGGATGATACTAATTTTGGCAAAATGAGATTTTGTAATACATGATACGAAAGGCAAACTCTTGTACAATCATAAGCTAGGTTTGTTTTTGTTCTTAATCGATCGGGTTGATCACAAGAAAAATTGTTTGCAATCCTCAAATTTTTTTGTAAGTTGGCAGCCATTTTGAAACGGTTGGAATGATTGAAAAAATGTTCAGCTAAAAAATATTTCTTCTTCTAATTCCTTTTTAATGATGTATCGCACGACCCCCCCATCCTATTTGAAATTCTTGAGAAACACACCCCCACCCTCTATTATCTCGGAAGGGGTGATTCCGAGAAAAATGAAAATATTTTCATTAAATTTGTCATGTGCAATTTACTCCGCAGGATTTTTCCCAAGGCCGTAGCTCCGATACTTTCCCCGTAAAAGATAGTGTACGGGTGGTCTGAATCACCCTGTATATAATTTAGTCTTTGTACCTAAATAATTTGTTCTTTATGAGGATTTACATTTCATATACGGTAACAAATTGTTATTTTATGCTTATGTTTTGTATAAGACATTCGTTGTTTACGGTTTAGGTGCTGATTCCACGATCGCATGATGCCAATTACGATTACTTTCGCAGTTCACTGATTTTACAAAAGCATTTGTTGTGAATTCAGTACGATGGACGTCTCTCAGTTCTATGCCTATGAGAACATCCAGATAGATTATAGAAACAATGGATACTACTCAACCTGTACTGGAAATGAAAAAAAAACTAGAGGAAATTTTAGCCGAATTTATTTCAGCTATATGGCGTTGCAAAATTATTGTTCTCTTTTCGTTGTAGTCTACGAAGGTATCTATTTTTACTGCGTGCGCAGCATTCCGATATTCACTTCCAGAAATAACAATCAGTTATTCTGTATCTAGTAAATTGATGGTTTGTAAATTACGTTATAATTTTTGAGTTTATGTCCAATGGCATACTTCATTTTTCTACTGAATGTTACATCAGGGAGGGTTTCATATGAGATGCAGATATTATACAGTTTTTCCTAATTATCTTCTGATTCTGCCACTTTTTAAGGGAGATATAAGGCAACAAGAAGAACACAATTTCACAGCTGGCGATTTAAATCGCGGATTCGAAATTCGAACTTTTACTGAAGACTACGGGTGAGCGACCAGTGAATTAGAACTATCGATAATCAAAATGTATAAATGTCTGGATAAAATGATGCCGACATTATCGATAAATTTTGACCGTTGTTATTATCGATGTATAGATAAATTGCCCCATCACTACTCGATACAATTGAAATATATCAATATAAATTGAAATGCGAATACGAGTAATAGTCATGATTTGCACCACGCGTGTAATAATATTATCCATAAATTTATAAATTCAAGTCGTTGTTATTAATGTATGGTCACAAGAGTTTTGAGACAATAAATACCAAACCCATATTTATTTAAGAAACAAATTTTAATAAACACGTCTATCATGTAATCAACATGTAACACATGTGATTAATAAGAAAACAAAAGCAAGTTGCAGATAGCAGCCATTATCTTCAATTTTTCAGAAATAAGAAGATTGTATTGTCTCAAAACTTTTGTCATAGTCCTACTGAAGAATATGTTTCTAATTCTTGTTTAACCCGACGCCTCCCTCGCCGATTTTCGAGAACTAGGATTCCGAGATTAATAATTAAAACCTGGAGTGCGAAGTCTGAATACTGAAATTGAATATCTGCTTTCAGCACGCCACATGTCGAGCCGTTTTAAATAGCAGAGTAGAACATCGAAAAAATCTTGTGGAAATTTAGAGCTTTGTTTTAAACCGCAATTAAAGTCTATAATTTAATTGAAAGCAGTTCCTTTACGTTTTGTAAGATACAAACAATTACAAAATTTAAAAGACTATTCCATTCATCGAATTTTAAACCGAGCCATGTTATTGTATTCTATTGAGAATATAATTCATAAGTCACTTGACGCGATTTGCACCAATAGAAATTAAAAATTTGCTTGGTTACATAGCTATCACAGCGATAGTAACAAACAAAAAATCTATCACCTTATTTTGGTCCGTTGTTAGGAATAGGATTTTATTCAAACCGTCAGAAAGTATTAAATAAATTTTATTTGTCAAATCTGACAGTTGATATGTGTCATATTTCAAATGTAAGTTAAGTTTCATTCTTTAAATGTTTCTTATTCATTATATTCTCTCGCCAAATATAACTCGTGCTATGATTAATTATCGAGGATATCACTCGTGAAACCGAAACAGGACATTCAACTCGTCCTTCGGACTCGTTGAATCTCCAGTTCGGTTTCAGCTCGTAGATATCATCGATGATAATCATAGCACTTGTTATATTACATACGAGAATATAATTCATAAGTAACTTGACGCGATTTGCACCAATAAAAATTAAAAATTTGCTTGGTTACATAGCTATCACAGCGATAGTAAAAAACAAAAAAATCTATCACCTTATTTTGGTCCGTTGTTAGGAATAGGATATTATTCAGACCATCAGAAAGTATTAAATAAGTTTTATTTGTCAAATCTGACAGTTGATAGGTATGTGTCATATTTCAAATGTAAATTAAGTTTCATTCTTTAAATGTTTATTATTCATTATGTTCTCTTGCCAAATATAACTCGTGCTATGATTAATTATCGAGGATATCACTCGTGAAACCGAAACAGGATATTCAACTCGTCCTTCGGACTCGTTGAATCTCCAGTTCGGTTTCAGCTCGTAGATATCATCGATGATAATCATAGCACTTGTTATATTACCTACGACAATAATACCTGCTCAAAATTTTATCAACAGCTCTCAGCCAATGGGCTAATGGTATTCAGCAACCCCACCTTGTATTACACCGATAAAATTTAAGAGTTGCCTGGGATACTTCAGCCTTCTGCTTAGCAACGCAATGAACACAAATGCCGTCAAAATTTAATCTTATGATAACATACGTGTGTGAAAATTTATATCAGACTAGCTGGTAAAATCGTTTGAAATTTGATAAACTGCGAATGACGTTTGCTGTCAATTGTCACTTTATAAATTATAGCGACCCGCCCAGGCTTCACATAAACGTATAAAAAAAATCTGTTGATCGCTACCAAACTTCACAGGAACACCCGCTGGGCTAATCTGAAGATTACCTGAAAATTTCATCAACATCGGTCCAGCCGTTTCAGAGTCTATAACGGACATAGGTAGGTAGGTAGGTAGGTAGGTAGGTAGGTAGGTAGGTAGAAACATTTTTTGTGTTTTATATATATAGATTTGCCTAAACAAATTTTTAAAATATGTATATCCAGATGTTTTGCTTAAAATTATTTGGCATTAAATATAGGGGCTTATTGCAGAGAAAAAGTAGTTCTGCTGACAAAATTACATCGTTGCGTTCTCTGAACAAACTCTAAAATAAATAATAAAACGTCTGGACGCAACATTCTACCTTTATGAACATCTGTTCGTAATTTACTTCATACTTCCTCCTGGTAGGTACCGATATTCATATTGTGCAGGTATAATAAAAGCGCTAAATTCGTATTATTTAGTAGTAAGTATACATATTATACAAATTGTTATGCCAAGATTCTATGTTTCTAGGTTAAGACGTGCAGGTGCTTATTATGTTAGCTTACTGTGTGGGTTATATCATAAGCAACAGAAATACACAAAGTACCATTAGTAGTACTCACCCAAGACTAACTACCAGAAAGTAGGGAGAAAGGTGCCCAAAGAAAATGTTTACGTAGTTGCAGAAAAGCTTTAATTACGAATGTAACAATCACAATAAATACAATAACTTATTAAATAACAAAAAATGTACACACAAAAATACAAACTTAAAAATCTGACCAGAATAACGGAACTTAAGTTTATAATAGAGAACTCGTTTTGATACACAGGCAAGTATTTTGACATTCATAAATCAAAGAAAATTGTAAAGTCTCACAAAAACTTCTTAAGTACTAATAAGGCACTTTCTAACAGATCAAAAGAAGAGACTAGCAAGAGATACATAACAAATGTCATGTCAAATCAAGGCAGTGTGGCATCACGTTCATACAAAATTGTATATTAATATGGCGTTTTCCCAAGCATAGAAAACAATTACCACCACCTTGTGTTACTTAATGTAAGAAGAACGACGCTCACCTGGCACCTGTAGAGTTGCCGACGTTCCTGTTGTACCAGCGTGATTACTAGCAGTACAAGTAAATGTGCCAGCATCCTCTGTAGAAATGTTTAGTAATTTTTTTTAAAACACGAACCATTAAAAATTACAAACCTGGATATGCCTGAGGTATAGTCAATCGACAAACACCATTTCTGTAATGGAGTTGATAGTCGTTTGAGTTTTCTATTATTCTTCCGTTTTTGGACCATAACACATTGACTGGAAGTTCTGACTGGACGATGCACTCAAATCTCGCCAGCTGTCCACTAACTACTGCTATGTCGCGAAGAGGCTGCAAAAAATGTTATTTAAATCAGATTACATTAAAACTTGCTTTGCGTAGGAGCTACTGACAGATTGCATAAAACTGTACCAGTAGGTAGGTATGTGAAAGTATGTAAAGGCATTATACTGATCTCCATTTTTTAACAGAGTAAGATAGGTACCTAGCTAGTGCAGTAGTTACTATACTTGGGCCGCCGAACAGATAGAGTGATCACTCTGCAAGAATGTGCTCTAGCGGAGCCAATATTAATTTATGACGACCGAATTGGAGTAATGCGACTTTGTTGGGTCTAAAGGAGGCGCATCACTGCAGTTCGGTCGTCATAAATTAATAGTGGCCCCACCTAGAGCCCGTGATTGCAGGGTGATCACTCTATCTGTTCGGTGACCCAAATATATCTTCACAGTTCTTGTTCGTTGCGACTAAAAATACTTTAAAAAACACAAAGTGATACTGGACAGTTTGAACAACTATTTTTCGGGCAAATGCTGTCCTAGGCATTGAATTATAGAACTAAATCCAGATTTTCAATGCCTGACGGGATATTTGCCTGAGAAGTAGTTGTTCGAATGGTCCAGTACCACAACTCCATATTTTGTGTACTACGAGATGGTTTTGAAACATAGGTACGTATTGTGTCTTCATATACTTTTTACGTAAAAAATCGCTGATCAGTAATTTTCCCTGTTTTTTTTATTCCTGTCTCAGCCGTGTTTATATTATACTCGTAGAGTACAGTTAGTTGCATAAATTTTTACAATAAAAAAATTGGTCAATCAGATTCACGCATCGAGTATTCCATAATGGGGTCATTGCACTAAATAGAAAATCGATATAATTTACATTTATTTGCTCACCAATAGCCCAAAATTTAAACAATAGCGATTTTAGCACGAAGCGCGCCTTCAGAGAATTAAACATGAACGCGTGCTGCCCCTGTTACGTCATTAGCTTAGAAGCGCTTGTGATTGGTCATCCGAATTGATGTTTTGATACCCAGAAAGCTAACGTTACGTGGAGTTTAAGCCGGTAAAGTATGAAGCAATAATGTTAGGAATAATCAGAATTTGGCATTTGGAAATTTATTATTTTTATTTGTATTGGGTGTACAAATAGTTCTCTGCGGTTTAGTTATGTGTTTTCAATCCTATTTATCGTGTCAACTAGTATATTTGTGTACGGAAAATAGAGCAAGGTATCGTTAAAGCCGATTCAGACAATTTGCCGGTAGTTAGTAGTGAAATGATTGACAATTATTATTTATTCAATTTGGACTATTTCAGCGCTGAAATGAAAAATATTAAAACGAAACGGTGAGTGCTTCATTTATTTGGGAACTAAACAAACTGAAAAACAACACTGGACACTATCTGTCAAACAACTAGACTACCATGACTGTTTATTAATTCAGTTTACGTCTGACAAACAACGGTTGTACTTTCCGGCTAATATCGACAATTCTCGGCATTGCCCCGGATACGTCATCATTTAAAAGGCATATAGGGCCAGCGACTTAACTTTGATGCTGGTTTAGATGCCTAAAACGTTTGCTGTGAGAAAAATAAAAAAATACGGGTCAAATATTTTACGATAATCTTTGGGAAAATATGATTTTTAAAAATTGTGTAACGACCCCATTCCCTGATAGTTTATAGCTCAATAATTTGATGCGTGTCATCTTGCGATACTATTAAACATTACGTGAAAATATGAGAATTTTAAAATTTAAATACGGCAAACTTTATGTCATATAAATTTCATCTCAGGCGAGATAAATGGGGAAGGAACAAAATATGATTGAAAAGTACAACTTTGAATAAACATTTTGTTAAAGAGAGTAATAAATGAAGAATATTATTTGGAATCTACTCATCGATACCTCTCTCTAGATATGTCGCATCTCACATACCTACCTAAGGGGTTAAAAAATGAATGATCGGTACAAAGGCAGATTATTTTTATCTTATATACAGTCTTGTAATTGGTATGCGCCTTTCCCAAATTAAAAGTGCTGTGTTTTTGAAAAGGAAACTGTCGGTATTTGATGTGTAAAATATGTGTGTAAAAATTCTTATTATGAGCAGTGAAAATACCATTTGATGAAATAATATGAGCTCAGTAATTTATTCCATTTTGATCTGTAAAATAACATAATTTTCAAAATAGGCCGAGACTGCAAATAATACGCTAACGTGCCACGAAAAAAAGATTACAGGTACTTTTAACAAGGTAACGCATCAATCGCTACTGAAGTGGCAGCCACTGTCTGCTGTTCCTTGTCCGACAGCCGTAGGGACGCTAACAAAAATTGGTTTCTGCGCAAGACGTCACAGTTTCTGCTCCGATGAAGAGAGCTCTACCAGCAATCTTTCTTTCTTGCAGTTATAGCGTCCACAAGAACACATTGTAGGCTGCAGCGCAATGTTATGGTTATAGCACAGTGTATTATCTATCATTTTTAAACCGAAAAGTAGCATTTCTTGCTTACTTTAGTGAATATTTTCCATTACAAACAAATTTACTGCATGACAAAATTTAATTCCTGTGGCCCCACTTAAATTTTTTAGATTAAAATGTATTACAAGTGCAAAACAAATTTTGCTGATTTACTATTTTATCTTAAAATATGACTATTTTTCTGGTCAATAGTATTTTACTGTTCATTTAACTGTAAAACTCTGCCTGTATTTACACAGTCAAAAAGTATTTTTACTGATCATTTAAACTGTTTGGCCATACAAATATCTGCAGGTTATACCAGTATACTATTGAAACTTTATGGCAAATTTGGCCTTTATGCAAAATACAATAGTTTAATAGTCCTTCCCATTTAGTTTCTCCACACACTCCCCCCACTCCCTCTTCGGTCTTCCTCTTCTTCATCGTTCCTGTGGTTCATTTTCTAGCATCAGCCTGGGTATTCTTCTTTCTCCCATTCTTGCGACGTGTCCCAGCCATCGTAGTCTTTGCGCTGTTATAAACTGAACTATGTCTGGTTCCCCGTAAAGTTCTTTAATTTCTCTGTTTGTCCTTCTTCTGTATTCTCCTTCTTCCCTTATACCCCCAAAAATTCTCCTTAGTATCTTACGCTCCCACACCTCTAAATTCCTCTGGTCCTCCTTCCTCAGCACCCACGTCTCGCTAGCATATATGTAACTGTTGGTCTTATAATAGTCTTATATATGGTTGTTTTAACCCTTCTGGACAGATTTCTATTTCCGAGCACTCCATGCATCGCTCCTGCACTCTTGTTTCCAGCCATGATTCTTTTCTCTGTTTCCTTCCGTTGCTCATCACTTCTTGTTACCTCCACGCCCAAAAACTTAAAATTCTTCACTCTTTCAAAATTGCATTTCTCGCCTGTTTCTGTTGCTATTGACAGACTATCCTGTTCTTCCCCCCTTGTTGTCATGTATTTCGTCTTATCTTCGTTTATCTGAAGACCATTTTCTCCTGCGGCACTCCCCAGTTTTCTTGTGATTTCTTTAAGTTCTTCTCTTGTTCTTGCCAATAGTGTAATATCATCAGCATACGCTATACATTGGTGGGGTCCTTCAAGAATTATACCATTCCTTTCAATTCCACTAGCACTTACTACTTGTTCCAGTACTATGTTGAAGAGTATTGCTGACAATGGGTCTCCCTGTTTTAAGCCATTTGTAACTGTAAATGGCTCCGATGTCATGCCATGCGCTCTTACTCTATATTCCGTGCAACTTAGTGTCATTTTAACTAGCTGCAAAATTTCCTGTGGTATTCCTAGATTCTTCATCGCTTTGTACATTTTTGCTTTCTGTCTACACTATCATATGCCCGCCTAAAGTCTATAAACAACACATGCAACTGCACCCTCCTCTCCTCACTCTTTGCTATAATCTGTTTAAATGTGAAGATTTGGTCAATAGTCGATCTGTTCTGTCTAAAGCCACCCTGGTATTTCCCCAGTATCCTCTCCATGTGGTCTCCCAGCCTACTTGTAAGAATTTTGGAGAAAATCTTGTACCTAGATATTATTACTCAACAGTGCTGTCCCCCTATAATTGTCACATTCATGCCTGTTTCCTTTTTTATATGTAGGTCTTAAAATAGCTTGCTTGCCCCCATTCTCTTGGCATTTCCCGTTTTTCCCATACATCCCTAGTCAATAAATATATTTGATATTTATATTTCACTAATTCACTAATTCACTAATTTCACTAATTCACTCTCCACTCCATAGGTTCCGGGCGCTTTGTTATTTTTCAGGGACTTGATTACTTTTTCCACCTCCTCAATTATTGTTGGTGCCTGTGTGCTCTCTGTCCTTTCATTTCCACTCTGACCTTCATCATCCTCCCCCACTCTGCTCTCCGACTCATCAAACAGTTCCATAAAATGTTCTCTCTATCTCTCCGTCATCTCCTGTTTTCCTCCTATCAGTACACCCTCTTTACTGTAGCAGTAGGTGGCATCTGTACTAACGCCCTTTTTACTTTTTCTTGCCTCTTTATAAAAGTTTCGGATCTCCTTTTGCTCATAACATTCCTGCATTCTTTTCATTTTCCCTTCCATATACTTCCTCTTCTTTTGCCTACATCATCTTTTTACTATTCTTCTCTTTCCCTCATATTCCTTTATTGCTTCTTCCGTCTTATACTCCATCATTTTCAGCCTTGCAGCAGCTCTCTCCCTTATTGCTTCCCTGCATTCCTCATCCAACCAGTCCTGCATTCGTTCCTTTGGTTTTCTTCCTAAAACTTGCTTAGCCGCTCTCTGTATTATGCCCTTCATCTGCTCCCACCTATCCTCTATCTCTCTTGCTTTTCTTTCTATTTCTACTCTTTCCATTTACTTCTCTATTGCTTCCTCAAAGCCTTTAATATACTTTTCTTCCTTTAGCGCCTCCACATTAGGTTTAATATTCTTAATTGACAATTTCGGAATTTCCTGTGCAATTATTGACTAACAAAAAGTGGTCTGAATCGGCATCTGCTCCTCTATAACTTCTAGTATCTTTAACACAATATAAATTCCTCTCTTCGACCAAAACGTGGTCAATTTGATTTGTTGTCCTTTTAATGGAGAGAGCCATGTTCCCTTATATATCTCCTTGTGCTCAAAGAAAGTCCCACATATTTTCATTCTCCTACCTCCTGCAAAGTCAATCAATCTTCTGCAGTTTTCATTGCTCGTGGCGTGCTTACTGTGTTTACCTATCACTTGCTCAAACGTTTCTTCTTTCCCTATCTTCGCGTTAAAGTCACCTAGTACAATTTTCATGTCGTATCCCGGAATCGTGTCAAACACTTCCTCCAAGCTCGTGTACAAATATTCCTTTACTTCCCTGCCCTTATCCTCCGTTGAAATATGCACATTTAGTATGGATATCTTACTATATTTTCCTCAGACTCTCATTTTATACATTCTGTCATTCACTGGCCCAAATTGCATTACTGCATGTTTCAATTTTTCATTTACCAGAAAGTCTTCTCAAAATATTTCAGGCTTGCTAATTAAGCAATGTACATATTATATGGTTTAATTGGTGCGATTACACACACAGTCGCTTGAATCATAATTATTGCTGAAGTCGAACAATGCTCTTATTAGTCAATTTACTGAAAGACATTTGCCAGCACCCTCCATAGCCGCATGGCTAATGCAGCGGTTTGATAATTATTCGCTTGAAAAACACGTGTTTATTCGGCAGAGTCTATTATTACAAGATAGGTCGCGAGATTTCTGTTAATACTAAACTTTCTAAAGTGGATGCTTTTTTGCTCCCAAACACGCAATCAGCCCTAGATCAGTCTTCAAAATCAAGTTTGAAGAAGAAGCTGTCGCTCTGCAATTTTTTTAAAGTATCGATGTATATTTACCACCGTCTATTGAAACAAAATTTCAATGCATATGTCCCATATAAATTTTTTGTCTAAATAAGCACTCTGTCGGTTCGGCACTCGTTAGCCAAAATGGCACATGACTTTGAAGTGCAGGTCCTATAATAGTTGTCCCTTTAAATTGCGTAATAAATTACCATAAATACTTATTTCAGCAAATTAAAATAAACCAGCTACAGGACTTACCGTAATAAACATAGGAGGACGTTGTGCTGATAGCGGAATACCGGGAGTACTTGGGCAACTAGGAGGTGTGTCGATATTCCTTACTCTTCCAGAGCCTGAAGTACCAAAAATCAAATTAGTTTAATCGAAAATTATAAGTACACAAGTAACACAAACAACAACAGCCACAAGGCAATAAAAATTGGAATGGTACTCTATGAACATGCTTCTACATTTTTTTAAGAGGTTAAGAAACTCCAGTGGTGTAGGCAAAAGAACGCAGTCGCCACACGAACAATACCTGGCACAAAGTTACTATTAAAAGCTGGTGAAGTGCTTGGCAGACTAGGCGACAAAGACACAGGACTACAGGAAGATTGTTCCCATCGGGAACCGTGCAAGAAACCTTTTCTTCTTGAGGAATCTCCTTCGTAATCAGACATCTCGCTTTCTGATGTAGGTTCCCACTTCACGTTTTTGCCCTGTTTATAGGAAGAATAAGGAATTAGGGTAGATGGAGTTGTGGGTTGGGGAGATTTTGTACTTTCGTGGTAAACAGGCATTTCTATGTCTGTGGTTCGTTTCGGAGGTTCGATTATCGTTTTTTTAGGGACGGGTATTTCACCCTGTTTGCTTTCACCGGGCAATATGATACCAAATTCGTAACCAAAGTCGTATTTGAAATAAATTAGACCTGTATCAGGGTCAACATGTTTTGTGCCTATGAAACCACAGAGAAAGTTAGAAAATAATTGAGTTTCATAAAAGATCTTACCATATTGTGCTGCTCGAGTTTCTTCTCTATACACTTGAGGAGAGTCTCCATCGCTTGCTGCCTTAAGTATTGGTTTTTCAACACTTTTCTTGTTAACATCGCCCATAATGTCAGTAACGAACTTTTGAGTTTTGGATTTAAAAGCTTGCGTCATACTATCCATATGGTGAGAAGCGATTTTTGTAGCTGTTGATTTCGTTATTTTTTGAGGTGCATATGACTGATACTGCTTTTGAATTACTCCGTCAGCGGTAACTGGTGGTTGCGTGTCAAATTCCATAGGTGTTTGTACTCGATCACCCTGAGGTGGTGGCACACTTGAGGAGCGTCCTGCAGCTGGGGGTCTCACTCTTCTATAGTGTGGTTCTTCTGTGTCACTTCCGCCCGGTACCCATTTAGGGCGAATTCTTGTACTTTCCACCTCACTTTCATAGTCACTCTCTCTGAATTCTCCTTTGATAAACTTTTTAGGAGTTGTTGGTGGCGGGACACTACCAAATCTTTTTATTCTTGGGGATTCTGGTTTGTACGGCAACGGTTCCAAAATTTCACTTTCCTGCTTTCTACTTTGATCTCCAAATCGGATAACTTTTCGCGTTTGTTGCATACTGACTGTCCTATGGCAATTTTCAGTAGATTCATTGAAGTGCATAATATTTGACGTCTCAGTTTGGACTGCATTGTGATATGGCGCAGTAGTTGTAGAGCGATAATACTGTTTACTGGGACTAGGCGCAAATCCAATTTCAGGTGGGGAACCAGGTTTCAGTGGTATAGCCGGTGTGGCTATGATTACTTCTGGTGGAGGTTCTTGTTTGGCAGTAACAGGTTTCGGTTTAAATACTACTTGTTTTTGGGCTGCCCTCGTAACGGTATCAGCTTTAAAAGTAGGTTTTACTTTCTCAATTGGCTCAAATTTCGGGCGAGGGGGACCAATTATCTGGGGCGGGTTATCAAATTCCGTAGGAGGAGTGGGGGTTCTTCCTGATGTTTGTGAATGCCTACCGCTCGGTGTGAGAAGAGGTCGAACCGGCCGGTATGCAGGTTCGCTATCAGAATCTGCGCGCCATACAGGAGGGATTCTGCCTTCATAATCACTCTCATAGTCACTTTCTCTGAATTCCCCCTTTATGAATTTTGAAGGGCTAGGTGGTGGTGGCGCTTTAACACGTTTTGGTCTTGATGGTTCTGGCTGGAACGGGAAAGGTTCCAATGTAGCTTCCTTTTCAGTCTTCTGAATAAAATGTTGGGTAGAAGCATTACTAACGATGGGCGTCTTCACTAGTTCCTGAAATTAAATTAGGAAAATTAATGAATGGATAATTTTTGAAGAATTAGCACACTGAAACAAAAATGGAAGTAAAGTAATAATTGCATGCTAGAAAACACACACGCTAATCTACGGAAATACAACAAGAAAACAACAAGAGCACTCGTGGCAAACCTTATTGAATGCGGCTGATGAAACATGTTTCTTATGTTGATAAGATTTGGAAGGAACATGGGGTTTTGGAGTGAAAACTTTCTCTTGCGAACTTTCAGAAACTGTCTGTGATGAATGATACGTATGCCTATATTCTGAACTTTCTTCGTGTCTGAATTCTGATTTAGTTACTTTTCTTTTTTCCACAAATGGTTCCTCTGTGTCAGCCATATACCCATCAATGACAATCTTTTGCTTCATTTTAGGAGAATCTGGCTTTTTACGTTCCGGTTGTACATAAGTAGGTGGCGAGCCAGGTTTTATATCAACAGGAGGTGGCATCTCTCTTTTAACTTCGTGAGTTTTTGTGAAATGCTTGAATTGCTTTTTAACTTGCTCTCCAGATTCTTTTTTTATTTGTCTGGCAGTGTCTACCGAAATGACGGGCCGAGGAGGACCTTGAAATTGGGGCGGTTGCTCAAATTTAGAAGGCGGCACTGGTTCCCGTTCAGCGGAACGCGACCTACTAGTAGCCTGTAATTTTGGTGCTGGCACGCGTCTATAAGAAGGACTTTCCGTATCACTAGCAGATGGTTTCCACTTAGGTGGAATTCTAGCAGATTCAAGATCGCTTTCATAATCGCTATCTGTAAATTTGCCCTTTACAAATTTAGAGGGCACGGGAGGAGGTGCCACTCTTGGTGGTCTTGGCTTCTCTGGGTCTGGTTTAAAAGGAAATGGTTCCAAGTCGGGAAATCTTTCAAAGGGTTGAGATGGCACTTCAATTACCTTTTTGGGAGGTACTGTCACTTTTACAGGTTTGGCTGGTACTGGTGGCGGCTGTTGTATCTCTTTCTTTGGTGGTAAAGGTGGTGGAGGTACAAATGTATCCTTCAAAGGTGGGAAAGTTCGTACAGCACCGGGCAACACGCGAGTTGGTTCGCGTTCTAGATTCTTTTCTAAATTTTGTTCAATTAATTCCACATATGATTGTCTTCGCTCTCTGGGCGGTTCTGCAAAACCAATTTCTGGAGGAGGACCTGGTTCTAAATAAACTTCATCTGTAATATCTTGCACAGAAACAGGACGAATAGGTAACGTTTCAATTTGAGTAAATGGTGTATATGCTGGTTTTACTTCTTCCTTGGGTAATGGCGGCCACGATTTTATAATTTCAGATTGTTTAACATTTCTGTCTTCACCTGCTTCCGTTTTTGATGAATACTGAATAGTTTCCGACTTTTGGTACATCGACTGCGCGAGTTGTTGCTCGTTTATATTAGCGGTATGACTAACTTTTGCAATGTAATGTGCCACAGGTGGTTCAGGCGTTATCACAGTAGATTCTGTGACTTTGGTTTCTGATTTAATTTCATGCGGAGTCCATTTCTTTTCTAGGGTACTATACCATGAACTTGATGGTGTGGGTGATCGTACAGGTACAGGGGTAAGAGACGGTTTTTCAATATGTGTTTGTAATGATTTTTGTTCAAAACTTTTTCTCGTTATTGATTCATCAGTGTATTGTGATTCGGATTGTTCTATATCTTGAGTCTTCAGAGGAGGTGCAGATATGGGTGCACGGGCCGGTTGATGTGTTACCCATGGTTGCTGAAACTGTGTTTGAAATGACTCTTGTTCATAACTTTTCTTTGTTACTGTTTCTCCTGCGTATTGTGACAAGGAATGAGTAACATCTGGAGTCTTAGGAACAGGTGCAGCCGCCGGTTGATGTGTAACCCACGGTTTCTCAACCGGTGTTTGGAACGACTTTTGCTCGAAACTTTTCTTTGTCACTGTTTCGCCTGTATATTGAGGTATAGCTTGAACAACATCTGGAATCTTAGGGACAGGTACAGGTACGGGTGATGGAGGCGGTTGATGTGTAACCCACGGTTTCTGAACTTGTTGATACGATTTTTGTTCAAAGCTCTTCTTCGTTACTGTTTCGCCCGTGTATTGTGGTACGGATTGATCGATATCTGGAGTCTTAGGAGAGGCCCATAGCTTTTCCATTTCTAAAGCTTCAGCTGAAGGTCGAGGAGACAAGGGCCTTGTTTCCAAAGGCGCTTGTTGTCTAAATATGGGTTGTTGTTGAGAAGAATATGAACTGTAAGACTGCTCTCTCTTTTCTGAAATTATAGTTTCTTTATGAGTTGAGGTTTCAGTTTTCTCATAACTAGAGTCACTTTTTGCAAATGAAGGTAAAATGCGAACACCACCTAGGGGAACTTCAGCAGGCGAGAGATCTTTTTGTTTCTCTTCAAGTTTTTTAACTTTGTCAGATATTTCTTCTTTCGTTTTTACCGAATCAATTTTTGGAACATAACATATTTCTGGCGGTGGTTCTGGAATCAACTTAAATTCATCAGCACCAGAATATTCTTGAGAAAATTGTTTTGTGGATTCTATAAATGTTGATTCTTTTTTTACCTCTTCTACTGGTTTAGATATTTCTACAAATTTTGTGTAAACATCTTTTTTAATGGGTTCTATTTTAATAGGTTCCTTTGGAGGAGGAACATATGATTCTTCACCTTTCATTTTCTTTACGAAATATTGTAAGGAAGATTGCTTAGTAATTGAGGAGGTTTCAATTCCAGATTCAGACGTTTCTTCAGTTTTTTGTTCTTCAACTTTAACCTCGGATTGGACAGGTATTTCTGGAGGCTTAACAATTTCATAGGTATGTTGAAAATCTTTTTTCTCAATGGTTGGAAGTTCTGGAAGAGTATGCTCTAGTTTAAATGTTTTGACTTCACGTGATACTTGTTGTTCAGTCACTGTGGATACTTCTTGTTTTGAGATTGCTGAATCTGATGTTGTTGTGTATGATTCAATTGCAGATTTTGCAACTGGTATGGGTTTGGGAATTTCTGCAGGCTTTGGTGCTGAGAAGACCGCTGAAGTTGTGTCGGCTGCTGAAGTCTGTGTGTTAACGAAGATTCGAAATTTAGATTAATTTTGAAAATGATAATAAGGTTTGAGTTATTATGCTTTGTGACTTACCAACGTTTCATGCTTTCGAACGTCTTCAAAAACGACAGTTTTAACAACTTCGACCATCGTATCTGGGGTAGGTTCGAAAACTGCCATGTCAGCTATGCTTTGAGCTTCACCACCAGAATTTGTTGCTTTGACCATGTATTTTCCACCATGTTTCAAATCCGCTATTTCCAAAGAAGAATAATGAATTGTAGTTATATTCATAATGCGATAATTACAGAATATTTATATACCTTTTTCTATAACTAACGTATGTGAATTTCCTAAACTTTTAATCTTAAATCCGTCTTTCAAGGCTTGGGTAATTGGTACATCATCTTTGTACCAACTAACAGTTGGTTCTGGGGTTCCAGTAATTTCAACTTCCATGTTAACGCGATCACCTTTTTTTATAACTTGAGCTTGGAGTCTTCGACCAAAGACAGGAGGGAAAATGATTTCTGAAAAAGATGCGTGGAATTGAAATGTGCTCATAAACGTGGAACAATACGTTCTTTAGAGTGAAATATGCAGTATCAAGTTCAGTGATGTACTCTAATACGGCACCTACTAAATCAAAGTCAGATCCATTGAGAAATATTTAGCTGTGAATTGATTTTAAAATTTACATTACTTTTAGCGATTTTCAGAAAACATGCATTTGTATCTGCTACTGAATAAGAAACACCTATAGGGAAAACCCTCAAATTTTAACCAATAGTTTACCTACTTTGAAAACAAATTTCGTGATTTTTGCTATTAATATCTGAGGCTGTACTTCGTCTAAATTGGACAGAAAATTTACAGGACATTTTTTAAGTGCAGTATTTCAATAAAGTTGATGAAGTAAGGGATAGGACGGAAAATACCTTCTGCATGTGCGAATCACAAAATACCGCAGAATAGAAGCAATAAGAAACTGATCAATACTTACTTCTCACAACTAAGTCCGTGGTACTAACAGCTTCTCCAGCTTCATTTACAGCTTTACAAGTAAATTTGCCAGTATCGTTTGAACTGACATTCTTAATTTCCAACGATGTTTTATTATGACCCCAAGTAATCTTCATATCATCACTAGACTTAATTTCAATGCCATTCTTCATCCATACAATTTCGGGTGATGGCTGTCCATCTATAATTCCTTCCAAGACTACATCAGCGCCTTGGTCTACTATTTTGCCAATCACTGGTGTAATAAATTTAGGTGGCCTTGGTCTTACAATTGGTTTATAAACCACATCTTGCAATGATTTAATCGTGGTGCTGTCAGTAGTTTCTTTTCCTATAACGCTAGTTGTTGTTGATTTTTCGTATATCGCTGGTGTATCTGCTCCAATTTTATGATATTCCTCTTTAGTGTGCGATTCTTTTATTAATGGGGGTTGTTGGTCAATCTGTTTAAAAGATTTTTCGTCTTGTGCAGAAATGCTATGTACCTCAACTTTTGGCTCTTCTGTTGTAGAAGATACTATTTTACTTGAAGTTGATGAGGCGGTTTGGACAATAACTTCTCTCTTCATAACTAAGGAATCCTCTACGTGTTGCTTAACTTCTCTATGTAAATCTGGTAATGTGATGGCAGATATTGGCTGTACGTCCAATTTTGCAGTGCACGTAGCTCTACCAACTTCATTTTCAGCGACGCAAGTAATAGTTCCTGCGTTGGACTTTTCTAGTTCTGGTATCAGTAGTACTTGGCGATCTCCAGAGGTGGAAACAAGGAAATTTTTCCCAGATACTGGAACTTCGTTGAATAACCAGCGCACTTTGGGGGTTGGTTTTCCAACAACAACACACTCAAATTTGGTCGAGTTGTTCTCAAAAGCGCTTCTGTCGCTGAAGGTTTCTTTGAACACGGGAGCTGCTTTAACTTCTTCGTATTGTTTGGTGCTTTCTTGAACCTTTTGCGATTTGACTATTAGTTGAGCAAAACATTTAGCGTCCCCACTTGTGTTAGAAGCCTTTACCGTATAGACGCCTTTATCTTCCGGTCGAACTTGTTCGATTTCAAGTTTGATATTGCCTTCAACATCATGAGCTATTTTTATATGATCACCAGCACTGATAGGTTGGTTATTCAAAAGCCACTTAATTTCTGGTCGTGGTTCCCCAGTAACGTTGCCTTCGAAAATAACTTTTTCACCTTCTGAAACAAGAACATCTGACAAGAGTTTGTTGAACTTTGGCGGGAATCCAGCAATTTTTGGCTTTTCTTCAGTTGGTTTTGTATCTGATTCAACTGTTGTCACAGGAGTAACACTTAAAACACATTTGCTAGATGCTTCTCCCGCCGAATTTAAAGCTACTACTTTGTATTCTCCTGCATCTTCTGTGAAAGCTTCGTGAATAATCAATGAGCACCTATCCCCTTGGAAGAGAAGTTGGAAATCTGACGATTCTTTTACAGGACGGTCATCGTGGTACCAAATGACTTCTGGTTCTGGTTGTCCCACAATCACACAATCGAGTCTTATTCTGTTGCCTTCTAAGACGGTGATGTCTGTTAGAGGTAATTGGATGGAAGGTTTTACAGGTTCCATGTCGCTGGCCAATTCCGAATCAGATGTTTCAGTGGGTAAACGACCTTTAACCGATACGCTACAAGCACTTGTTGCCTCGCCTGCTATATTTGACGCGTTAACCACGTAGGTGCCAGCGTCCTTCGGAAAAGCTTCGTAAACTATTAGAGTAGCTTTCTTGTCGTCTCGTTGGAACTGAAATAAAACAATTAGACATGTTTCACTAATATTTTAAAATGGCGTTCGCTACTTCGATTACAGGATTAGCTTAACGTGTATGAAATGCAAATGAATTTGAAGTAGGTATGTGTTAAATTTACTTTCTCATTATTTGGGAATGTTGCCAAATTAGAAGTCGTGACATCCTACATTCTGTGTGCAAGCATTGCCGGCATTTTAAAAATACCTCGGGACAAAATAAGTCATGTAGATTCGTGCCTGAAAAATTGCATCTTCCAATGACTAATTTAAAACTGTACTGTGTTTCTGGCAAATAATACATGCATTAGCGGAAACAATAATACCGTTCAAGTGCAATTTTCTAGTACCTATTAATGATGCACTTAACTGATTACTTTTCGGGAAACATTAGTATTCACTAGCAATAATAGGATTGAAGGAATGTTTAATTGAAGAAATATTTAAGGACTTACCTTAATTTCGCGCGTTTCCTTCACTTGTTTACCGTTGTGTGACCAAGTCAGAATTGGTGGGGGCAGGCCCGTAACTTCGCATTCCAATTTTATTTTCTGTCCAGCTCTAGCCATAACATTTGAAAGAGGGACGACGAATGTTGGACTTTCAGTGGGTTCCAGTGCTAAAATAGACAACCCATAAAGCACCTGCTATAAATTTGCAAAATATTTTAAAATTTGTGTTTGATAGACACTTTTGGGGTAATACGAGAAGAAGGAGACAAGTATCAAAAATCAGGTAGATAATTTAAGGGTTTGCTAATCTGAGGCGATAAAATTGAATCGTATGGTACAAGGAGAGTATATGGATTTGATCTAGACTTTTTATGCGGCAATAACAATAACAGGAAGTTAACAAGAGCCGATGGTGGCTCCAGCTCGTTGGAGCCGAAATAATTTTGCGTGAATAACTTCTCGGCCTAACGACATCATTTGCCTAAACTTATAACCAATTTCAAAATTCATAAAAATGTGGATTTGGTAAATAGCACAGAATCATACAAAGGCTGTTTTTACCAACATTGTAAGAGTGTTTGTTAACTCTGGCAAATTTCAAAATCTACCCGACTTGATCTTTTCTAACCTGACCTAAATTTTAACTCTGCTGTGAACTAACTTGACTTTTTACAGAAAAACTTTACTACAAAGCAAAAATGAAATCAGGTTAGGTAGGTAAGTTTTAAATATGCCCCAAATGGGCATCTCAATGCCACTAACAAAACTTATTTGTTCATGCACCGACCTTCGATATCAATAAAGTACTCACGTGTAACGGACAAACTGGCAGTACTCTGAGCCGTTCCCAATTCGTTCGCAGCTTTACAGGTATATTCTGCTTTATCTCCGAGAGTGACCTTCTCGAATTTCAAAATTGCTTCTCCATTGTTGTATGTGATAGAGTAATCGGGGGAATTGTCAATGCATTCTTGATTCTTGAACCACTGCACCGTAGGCAATGGATTTCCTTCAACTCTGCATTCAAACTGGAATTGTACACCTTCTTTAGCTGATGCAGGTTCCAACAATTTTACGAAAGATGGCGCTATAAGTTGTTCTTCTGGTTCCGTCTCTTTTACTGTTAAAATTGCTCCCGTTTCAGCTGTTCCAGCAGCATTCTTTGCCTTGCAGGTAAATTTTGCAGAGTCTTCAGAAAAGGTTTCTTCGATTGTCAACGAACACAATCCTTGATCGAAACTGGTTTGATAATCAAGATTATTTTGTATTGAAATTCCATCTTTGAACCAAGTTACAATTGGCACAGGATTACCGGTAACGCGACAAATAAATGTGAACTTTGCACCTTCCTCAATAACTGCATCACTCAGAGGGGATGTGAAAGTGGGAGGAATTAGTTTTTCTTTAATTTCTTCCACCGCTTTTTCAGAAGTGGTTGTTTCAATCTCAGTAATCTCAATCTTTTGAGATTTTTCTTCTTGAATGATCCTAGCTTCTTCAATCTTTCTCCTTTCTTCAGCTGCAATTTGTTCTCTAAGAGCTTTTTCTGCTGTTTCAGCAGCTTTCTTGGCTTCTTCAATTCTCCTCTGTTCTTCTGCCGCATACTTTTCTCTAAGCGCATTTTCAGCAGCGTCAGCAGCTCTTCTGACTTCTTCAATCCTCCTCTGTTCTTCAGCTACAAGCCTTTCTCTAAGCGCTTTCTCAGCAGCTTCAGCAGCTTTCTTCGCTTCTTCAATCCTTCTCTGTTCTTCTGCTGCAAGCTTTTCTCTAAGTAATTTCTCAGCAGCTTCAGCAGCTTTCCTGGCTTCCTCAATTCTTTTCTGTTCTTCAGCTGCGAGCTGTTCTCTAAGCGCTTTCTCAGCAGCCTCTGCGACTTTTCTAGCATCTTCTGCTGCAGCTGCTTCTTTGAGTGCTTGCTCAGCAACCCGTTTTGCTTCTCCAGCGGCTGCAGCTTCTCTTCGTGCCCGTTCAGCTTCCGCTGCTGCTCTGCGAGCCTCTTCTTCAGCTCTCTTAGCTTCTTCCGCTGCTAGAGCTTCTTTCATTGATCGTTCTGCTTGTTCAGCAGCTTTTCTTGCATTCTCTGCTTCAATTGCTGCAGCTTGTGCTGCTTCAGCTTCCGCTTTGGCAGCAGCTAATTTAGCGTTAGTTTCTTCTTGTTCGCGTCGTAACCTCTCACGTTGTTCTTCGGCAACTTTCAGATTATATGCTAGTGTGTTCAGTTCATTGCTGATTGAGTTGAAGGACTCGATCATTTCCCGATTTCCACTGACTACTGTTGGTACCTTTGATAAGTCCTGTTCGTATATTTCTCTGGCCAGTTCCGAGATTTTGTTGAGTCTTTCGTTTTGTATTGCTTCGCCTGGTTTTAGGAAAATTTCTATTTCGTTGAGTAATTCTTGAGCTTCTTCCGGTTTTTTGACTGTTGTTGATTTTCTGGCGATGTTTACTAGCAGTCGACTACCTTCTTTGAACCAGTCCTCAGCCTAAAGAAAGCGTAATTAGTATGACATTTATTTTCATTTTGTCCAATAATATTTATGCTTATGTATTTACTGAAGGCACATAATGAATCATATAGACTGGACCTTTCCTCCCAAAATTATTGCTTACATTGACTGCATTTTAATACAGTGACAGGCCACATATGGAATGCTTTTTTTTATGGTAAATTTCTCAGAAAATTGTTGGTGCATGGAAAAATAATGCATTTGACAATACCAAATTTTGGATATCACGCACGGGGAAGTGCAAAAATACAATATAACACTCTTGTAAAATGATAATTATTTCAAATCAACATGTTTAAAACAGTTAAATAAAAGACCATAAAAATAAAATTAAAAAAGCCTAATAAAGCTTTTTTATTTTATATGAGGTATACTTGCTGAGTACCTAAAGGAAGAGATAAATCGCCACCCATGCGGATCGATAATAATCGATTAGTAGCTCCCCAAAAAACTAAAGCTGAGAGAAAGCATTTTTGAAACAGACCATTTACTTGCCCTCTAGCACCAGACACACGCATTTTTGGGAAAAAAGATGATGTAAAAACAAGCAAAATATATCAAACCCCTACGGGGTCAGAACTCGTCTAGCCGTAGGAGAATAACACGGCAGTTCTGTACGATACCCGATCACCCACCGAGATCGTCGGCGATGTTTTCCAATAACGAATTACTTAAACGTCATTTTACTGATAAAGTGTAATTGGTCACGCCGCATGCGTATTGTATGCAACCGGGATCCGCATGGGTGGCGATTTATCCCCTAATAGTAGTAGAATAGATTTTTTCAATTTTTTTAATTTTCAGCTTCAATTTAGGCAAAAACTACACATCCTATCGAAAAACTTTATAACACTTCTTGCTTTGTATTTTCAAGACCTTCGATTTTCCAATTTGAAAAATGTTGATTTCAGATAATTTTGTTTTCGAGAAAGTGCTATATTTTATATCTTTTACACTCCCCGTACATCATACATGAAAGTTAGTTTTACCAAAAGTATTCTTTTTTCATGCACAAACTTTTATGAATAGTACAATTTTCTGAGAAATTTACCATAACAAATTTTCCTTATGTGGCCAACTTTCTGCCTGTCACTTCATATTATGTATAATCCTAGATTTCAATTTTAGAGAAGCATTGAAAATGAATATGTAATTCAGAATTGTAGAGACAAGCATGAACAAGATTTCACCGCCTTCAAATTTAACCCACTGTAATGTTCTGCAGGAAGTGCAGTAGGGATGCAACGTTTAAACGTTTAACCGCCCGTGTGGCCACTACCCATTTAGGGGAACGTTTAAATGAAATGCGAGTACAATTTAGATATCCTTAAATTTAAGATAAACAAAGCGGCGAACCGTGCAAAAGCGACGAGGCCACTTAAATATTGCAAAACTGTCATGTACTTTTCAAATTTGTTGTTTGCGACCCTTTGAGGACTTTCGCCGCCATCGCCGCGGCCATCATTCAACGGAATATGTATTATTTTATAATTTATAACCCAACTTTCAAACGACGTTTGATTTTTTTCTAACTATTCAAGTACAAAACAATATTGCAATATTGGTAAGTTACGCGCAGGGTGCGCGTTTAAACGCCGTTTAAACGTTTAGTATACGCGTTTAAACGTTTACGAAAAATCGCTAAACGTTGCATCCCTAAAGTGCATTTAAAAGACATCTGGAACAATCATGTCGAAGTTTAGGATGTGAACATTCTGTAGTATGCATGTGACTACGTTTCTCAGGGAACTCTAAAAATGCTCCTTCGAAGTGCATTTACATAAAAACAATTTTTGAGAACTCATCGAATTAATTAGAAACTTGTACCTAGCGCATAATAGGAATTCCAGAAACGATACTTGAGACTTAACATTTCGGAAGAAACCAAATTTATTTTTTACAGTCCCCACAAAGCAAAATATGAAATATTCGAAATTCCCGCTTTAAAAACGCACGGAAAGATGGCGAATGCCACTGAAAATAGATCACAAATCATTGGAAGAAATCAACTTGAAGAGTCTGCAGGTAAAATTGGTTGAGTGGTTAACGATGTAGTTGATGTTAGTTGGTGGGTGCAGGCTTGTTCAGAATGTGAATTGACGCCATTCACCGGTTACTGTTCCTGTCCGGTCATTTAATCTGATGATTACTTTGCCAGGTATTTGATTAAGCTAATTTGTCAAGTTTTAGATATCTCGTAAGTACTAGTTGATACATTATAAGAAGGGTAATGGATTTGATTGAAGGAACAAAGTTGGTCACTGGAAGGATTGCTCGCTTCATCTGGAAGGTTCTCCTGCATACAAATTGGGAGTCCCATGTAGTTTAACATTTCATGGTTTTTGCCCAGTCTCATGGTCAAGTTCATAATGAGTCATTTTAACAGCCACTCCACAAAAACTAAGGGTAGCTAAGAGCTGAAATAATAGACAGTGTCGGAGAAACTCGATCTAATACACGACCCAAAACCACTGTCTTTATTCAATAGTGATAATTGCTGCGTAGTAACAATCCAGAAGAGTTGAAAATTCGGTTCTCAAGAACTCCAGCCAGATTCATCGTCGTGCGACAATTTTGTGAATCATCATAAAGTTCTCATTCCGAAGATTGGTTGGACGCGTACCTCCACCTTTTCCTTTCCTATTCTGAACTAACCTACGCATTTCCCTACGAGTCTAACCTGGGCCTACCTCTACCTCTTTTTATTCCTATCTCTGACTCTAGTATGTCGCGAACTATTCTTTCGTGTTGCAGAAGGTGTCCTAGCATCCTATCCCTCCTATTCTTTGTCGTCTTCCAATTTTGCAAAAAATAACTCGACGATATACGAGAGAATAAAGTACCAGTTTCATCACTGAGCTCAACACCCTCCTAGACGTGCTCTAAGGGCCATATGAGGATGACGGGTTCTCCTACGGGATTATTAAGGCAACAGGAGAACTCCTCCAAGGTTCAAGCTTTGTACCGTCCGACCGTCCCACAATAGAAGAGTGGCGCAGTATCGTGAAGGACCTGGATATGAAACATAACTAGAGATCAGAATAGAGGGGATTAAGCAATTCTCTGAAGTGGGCCCTGAACCTGATTAGCTTCTGTATTACAAATTTGAAAATTGGCATTATTGTTGAAACCAGTCTCAGACTAATGTTAATTTCTTCACATAATAGTTTACAAGTGAATTGGAATAGATGTCATCATTCGTCGTAGGATCAAAATCGAAAAATTTATAAAATAAAATGGATTAACCGAACCCATATACCTACTATATACGTATTTCGGCAACTAAGTTGCCATCTTCAGTAGTAGGTAAAGAGAGAGGGAAAAAAAAGCTTGAGATCTGGTCGAGTGTACTTCGATTCTTTTGGAGTGGGGTGAGCTGAAAATACTCTACCTATATTATTGTTATTGTCACTATTATCATAGTTTTCATCATCATTATTAGAGTTATTGTTATTATTAATATTTATTATTATTATTATTATTATTCCCCCCCCCTTTTTCCCCCTCTCTTTACCTACTACTGAAGATGGCAACTTAGTTGCCGAAATACGTATATAGTATTTCAAATTTTATGTGGTTAGGGGTACGACTGATTCTTGAATTTATTGATTATTTAACTACAGTCTCTAACATCTTAGTCCTCGAACCCATAATTTGTGAAAGTCGCCATTGTGCGTTTCTACCTGTTGCAATGTTCCTAAAAGTTCATATTTGAATTTGGTGGTTGCCAAATCGTACCCGGTTGTAATCGGGGGTGGGGTCCAATGTGAGAGATTTGGCCATAGTAATAATTGTTAAGTATCATGCTAGGTTGCAGTCCAGGGCCAGGGTGAATTGTCGTATAACCTTGTAAGTAGTGGTAAAAAGCCCTTGAGGAGACGTTAGAATCTTACAAATTAATTAATTCAATGGAATAAGGATTTAAATATGTCGGGTGGCGTTCTGTCAGTATTAGAGCATTTGTACTACAACATGCATACACATTTTAGAACCTTTTCCAAAAGCATTATTCTTTGGAACTTTGCCAACCTTAAAATACGTAACTAATAGGTTTACAAACAATAATTGTTTTGGCCCCTGGCACTTCTAATTGACAGTATTTCCAAACACAGTAAATCTCAATATCTTCAATTCGAAATACATTAAGAGTAATTTGTCCACGAGTCTATGAATATTCTGAAGATAGTTATAAAATTTTGTGGGCCACACACTAACTGCAATGTGCGATTATGCGATATTTAGATACTCTTTTGCCAAACTGTCACTATTTTACATATATTAGCACTTTCCTTTGAGATGATTTGATAAACACATGCAGCAATTCTCATCTACTTTTAACAAAGTTATGTTGGGAAAGGCAGGTGTTGTAGACGTTCATAAGGAATGACCAAATTGTTCACTTGGGATGGCAAATTAAAGAGTGTATACTCGGGATGCTCGACCGGTGCTTAAAGTACGGTAGTGTACCCAAAATCTAGAGAGATTCAAATCATAGCCATCTCAAAATCTGGCGAAATTTTTGATGATCCAAAGAACTTCAGCCCCGTTCCCTCACTTGCTGGTTCTGTAAGTCACACAATATAATGCTTCTATATTAGTTATCTTTGGGTATCAATAAATAACTCATCCCAGAACAAGCCGGCTTCAGATCAGGTAAATCCTGTAGACTGTTTCTGAATCTTACGCAGTATAGAGGATGTATACAAAAAACGTTATATTCGTGGAGTTATCCTGTCTGCGATGGCTACTACCAAAACTTTACTTGTCCATACATAAATTCAGCCTGATTACGACTGCCCATTCCCTCTTAGAGAATCTTTTACGTTTGGCTTCAGTACAGTGGCAACAAATGGAGAATTCAGAAAACGTTTTACCGCAAGGGAGTCTTTTGTTCAAAAGTGATCAAACACCAGTTGCAGGCATAAAGAAATTTACGTAATACGAATTGCCACACAAAGCAACGAGTTTATACCAATAGAGTATACCTTGGCGAATTACCTACATAAACCATTATCCTACTAGAAAGTAAATTGCTTTCACTTCAACATTGGTCAAACCATATCTGTTTTGTTCCATCTTCTAAGTAATGAGCCGAGCGGTTAACTGGGGATCACTTGGATTTCTCGCACCGTGTCTTTCTCCCATAATTAAACAACTTATTATGGAGCCACACGTTGAAGCTGGACGTTACCAAGCCAAAAGCAAAGACGGCTACCAAATGGGCAACAAATGGGAAGTCCACGCACGTTTATTGACTGTCGAATAGGCCGCGTCTTGAGTAGCGTAGTCCCTCTATCGATCAGGCGCGTTGTTGCAATCCAGGCGGAACTCAGAAGGTTGGAAACAGATCTTTGTCACCCACATAGTGGTTCTAAGCACTCACTTCAACATTAAAATTTGGCTCGGGTTAATTCCTTCTCGGACACTGAAGAAAGTAGGTATCTTCAAACGGGTATCCTAGTTAACAGATATGAAACATGGAAACATTAAATTCAAATGCAACCGACCAAGCAGCTAATAACGATAAATGCAGAAGATGCTTTAGCACCTCCGAGACTATTCAGCACCCCACTGCAGGATTTACTGAAAATCTGCACCGTCACAACTGTGCTTACTGACAGAACCCTGCCTTCAAATCGACCAGATATCTTGGTCAACAAGATCCAGAAGAAGACCTTTCTAATCGACATCGCTGTCGAAATCTTCAACAACATCCAAGAAGCAAACCAGAATAAGTATGCTGACTTAGCTCATGATATTAGACAGCAATGGCAGAACAGAAGGATAGTGTAGTTGTCCTTCCAATAGTGATGTGTGATGTCCATTACTGGTATTGTGACAGTGTAACGATGCAAAAGAAAATGCATCAATTATTCAAACAAATGAATAATCATTTTCTCCGGTCGTATGAAGCGAGGATGCCCCCTACTAGATTTTGGGAAAATATGGTCGCGCCGCGCGCCGAAGCCTCCTTCCAAAATCTCCTGCCGCTGGCCTCTCGATATAGTCCGACCGCGCCGAGGCCTCGAGAGCACTTCTCTGCGAATGTTGGCACGCAGTAGAAATTGTTCAAGGTACACTCCGAGGACGTAAACGTTTATGAGATTAAATGTTTATTGTCGTACTGCCGATAGAACTATAAAATACTTGTTTAAGTTTCATCGTGAGTATTATTTTTGTTTTGCAATAGTTCCAGAGAACCCTGAGTTCAGGGTATATTTATCGACGATCAGAAGTCCAGCGACCGAACGACTGAAGCAACACCCTGTATGGCCACAAAAAGTGACGCAACGGGAAAGGTCGTTGTAACAGTCATCGGTCGAAGAAAGTTGAAAATAAAACTATTATAGGTTTAAAAACTTGTGGACAATGAGGCAAGCCTTAAAGGGCATTATAATATTACCTCCCTAAGAGAGATATGAGCACAATAATAATAATAATAAACTTATATGGTCCAGTCTAGCTATTTTATAATACTGTCATAACCAAGGTATCGTTTCTATAAAATAGGCAGGAATGCATTTATTTATTCAAAATGAACCTGACGAATTCTAAAATAATTTATTTTTTGAGTCTGCATTACATACCTCATTAACTAGCCGGAAGAACTGTGAGCTTAAGTCTATTAGTCTTCTAGTTTTGGCAACCTGGTTTTTAAGATCATTCCATCTATCTTTTAGTTGCTTAAGATTATGTTCAATTTGCGGCGACTGTACATGGCGGTCAGCCAAAAGTTGTTCTCCGGTGTTAATGAACGTTTGTATTCGTTGTTCCAGCAACTGGAACGAGAATTATATTTATGCATTGTATATAATTACACCATAGTAACTGTATTTTTAATTTGCTCATCCTACCAAAACTTTAATTATAAACACGAAGTTCTCACCTCGATTGTCTTTTCGAAATAAACAAATGCTTCCGACGTTGCTTTCGCTCCCGCTTGTGACTCGCCAAGTTGATTTTTAACGCCCGACAATTGACGGCCCAAATCATCAATCGTTTCATTAATATGTTGAAGATCAAAGTCGAATTGACAAAATTGACGACGTTCTTCCAAAGCGTCTCTTCTTGATCTCCAATGTTCTTCCCATGCCCTTTTTCTTAATTCTAAAATGTGTTGCAATTTGTGAATGTCATGTTCTGCTGCAGCAGGTGGTTCCTGTAAAAATGATTTTGTTATCCTATGTGCGCAATTATAAATGGTAAACGTACCTGCTTGCGTATTCTTCCAATAATTTGTTCACATTCGTTTTGAGCAAACTTAAACATTTCCAAAACTGCTTGTCTAGAAGCTTCGTGTTCCTTGATGAGGGATTCCACAATAGCCACATCGTTTGGCAGATCCTTCTTGTTTATTTGAGCATTCAAATTTTCAGTCGTTTTATCCAATTCGGCAAGATTATTGAAATAAGAAATTAATACTTGCAGCAGCACTTCATACTCAGTTGTAATATGTATCAGCTTTTGATTCAATTCAAACAGTTTATTCTTTACATTGAGTGTCTTTTCATCTGCAGTTGGTGTTTTGCTAATGAGAGTCTCAGCTGTTTTTATTCGTTGTTCCACTTCAATTTGTGCCCTCCTTATGTCAGGAAGTACTGTGTTTAATTTGTGTTCCAAGTGGCCCGATATTTCCCTGGGATTGCTGGAGTCGGTGGTTATTAATGGATACAACTGAGAGTCCAGCTTGGTGACCCAATTGATTGTCTGTAAAAAATAGTAAATAGTAGAAAGTGCCTACAATATCTGCCAAGCGTATATACGCCAGTGTTTTAGAATGATTTGCAACAAAGGGGGATGTAGAATTTTTACGATGCTGGCGACATATGCACAGCATCAAAAAGGATTAGAATAACTAAATGCATGACCAGTCCAAACAAGAAGAAATTAATGGTACGCTAAAACTAACATTGACAGCATATTACGCCAATTTGAGAGATATATTCGATATGAATGTACCCCAATCCTAGGATGGTGAACGGGAGGAAGGACCATTCAAGATGTTATCATCTGTTAAATAGCTTCAGTATAGGAGTAGGCTGGTCATTCTGCTCGACATCAAGAAAGGAGAAGTAGCATTATTGTCAAATGGAGACCGTGAAAGGAAAAGATAGGATATTAAGAAAACAGCGTCGGATGAAATTATTGGTATCAAGTCGCTCAAAATCGTTACAGTTTGAAAAATATTAAAGAGGTCTACAGAAAAATAAGAGAAGATGGCTGAAGGGGTGTAGCTTGAAAGACTATTCGTCAACAACCCGAGTTTCCTCTGACAACCCTAGGATATCAGTTTCCAGCTGTTATTGAAATATTTGAGGTATACTTTTTCACTGCGTCACCCTGTAGTTATGAGACCTTATAAGCATGAAAATAATTGCCGAAGTGACTTAAAAATAAACAAAAGCCCTGAATATATGAAAGAGGGCATCATCTCTAGTAGAACCATTTGCCATTTGCGGGTGACGTTGTTTAATTGAGAGACCATAGGCAAATTTCTAAAATTAGTTATGCACATGTTTAAATAAGTTTTGGCAGATCTTTGGTGCTCCTAAACTGAATAGTAGCTTAGCTATGAAATCTTCATCAATATTAAGTTTGCAGTTGTTACGTTATAAATATCAAAAACTAAAAACAGTTGCAACATTATGGCAGAACCTTGACCATCTGCGTGATATGTGTTCGATTTGGAAGTCTTTGGAATAACAGCAATTGGAAATCTAGAAAAATCAGCACCCCTATTCTACTCTAGTTTTCCGACTTGCGCAGGGCGCAGCTTAGCTTGCGCATCGATCTCAAGTTACGGAACGCGTTATTTTCCGTGCGCTCTAGTCTGGGATCGCGAAAAAATTACAGCCTGAGATCATCAGATGCAGCTAATGTACATCAAATGTGCCGACATAGAGTGAGAGTGCTAATCTCCTTATATGCTGAATTTGCCATTAGTTGCAATAAACCTAGAGTCAAGTCAAAGTCTTATTTCTTAGGAGCTTACTCACAGGTTGCTGAGTTGTATCGAATACTACTTGATCTTCTCCCAAAATGACATTTATAGGAGCATTTAACTATTGCCGGGGGATAGTAGTCCCTAATTTTAAGCCAGCAATCCTTGGTTCAAATCTATTTGGGGTCTAAGGAACTCGACCAACAATTCTTCGGACTACGAAATTTATGATGTAGGTAAATGCAAAGAAGTGGTAGGTAATTTTGAAGGAGGAAATACTGAGAAAGCATATAAAAAATTGGGAGAAATTGCAGAGAAATTGGATATAGCAGCAAGAACATTAGAAACGAGACAGGAGACATTCTAATCCCGAGGGAGAAAGGAAAAGACAGATAGTGTAAAGGTCACGAGGTAAGACAGCATTTATTTAAATTAGTTAGCTGTATATACCAATCAGGTGAGATTTTAGAAGATTACAAACGGAACATCATAGTCGCTTTTCCAAAAAGAAAAGGCGCGGATAGGTGTGAAAATTTTAGAACTATCAGTTTAACTTCCCACGCGCCAAAAATTTTAATTAGAATTGTGCAAAGAAGGATGGAGAAAAGGGCGGAAGAAATATTAGAAGATCAGTTGGGATTTTAACGAAGTAGAGGAACGGGAAAGGGAATTTTACGAGGAATTTTAGCTTTACGAGTAATTATAGAAAAAACAACAGACAAGGGAAAGAATGCCTATATAGGATTTGCAGATTTAGAAAAAGCCTTATTCGACAACGTAAAATGGGGGAAGATGCTTGAAGTGCTCAGAAAGGTAGGGATTAAATATAGGGACAATAGAATAATTCATAATCTCTACACAGAGCAAACGGCTGAACAGGAACGAAGAGAAGTAGATATCCGGAGGGTAGTAAGACAGGGATGTGCGTTGTCACCTCTAGTTTTCAACTTACATATCGAAGATGCGATTAATCGACAAAGAATAGACGCATGATGAAAATACTGTGGATAGATAAGGTTAGCAATAGGGAGGTATTAGAAAGAGTTGGGGGAAAGCGAAAGGTAGGGAATACAATAAGGAATATGAGAGATAGGATGGTAGGACATCTTCTGAGACACGAGGGAATAGTTCGCGGCATAATCAGATTCGGAGAAAGGAATAAAAAGAAGTAGGGGTGGGCCCATATCGGACTAATGCTCTCGAATAGTTAGGGATGTAAATTGTCTAACGCGTCCAACCAGTTTTCGGACTGAGAAGAGAGGTTTTCTTAAGTACCATTAAAATTATTTTAACATTGTCCGTGTGATCTGGCATTTCGAAAACATTATTGAAAACATAATAGTAATAATAATAACATTAATGCTATTGCAAAGAAAATAAATAATAAAACGTGAACCATAAAATTATGTATTTCTGACAAGTTTGTAAAAAAATCATTGAACGGGTGTTGAGGCGTAATAATATTTTTAAATTCAAAACTTTCCCGGTGCTCGACAAATCTCCCCATATTCTTCCAATAACTCCCCACTTCCTCGTATTATCCAATACGAGGCACAGAAGATCGAAGAGAGGGACGATCTCGCGAACGAACCGAAGAAAAGAAGGAGTCGGTCGGAGATGTATCGCAAAATAGCCGTGCAAGATGAGACATAATTAATTAATTAGTGTTAAGAACAATCGTTAAAAAATAGTTGTGCTAGCTTTTCGTGTTGTGGCAATTGACATAATTCTCAAATAGAAGAATCAACACCTTCAGGGACGGATAAACCAAAGGTTAGTTGTGCCAAGTTTTCCTCCCTTTCTTAGTACTACTTCCTAGCAATTTTCGGCCCATTTTGCATTGAAAACAAACATTTGTTTGGTCCTTCGAGCCGGATAGTTTTTTTGTTGCAGATAGATAGTTTTGTCGTATTTGATTAATTGCGTCATTTGCTTAGAAAAGAAAAATTCGTAGTTTTTTGACCATAGTCGCGGTACTTACTGTAGAATACTTTTATGTAATCGTTTTGTGTATTTTTTCATACTTACACATTCTCATTTTGTTGTAGATTATCTGCAAATCAAATAGATTTACGTTTGCATTAAAATAATGTTTGCATTCATTCATTCCCCAGTGGAAAAGTTACAGCGTTTCGGCTTTCGATTGACCGCGACAGCATTGTTTAGTCTTTCTTTAAAATTTATTAGTTTGCAAAGCGAACGCGGTATTAGTTTTCGCGTATTAATATAATCTTTGTTTAAGGACAATTTATTAAAGGTTGCTTTGTTCTAATCATGGCCCCTAAAAAAGAACTTATTGCAAAGCGTGTAATATTGATGAACCGTATTCAGGAAATATTTGATATTTCACAAAATGCAATACATGATCAGTTGCTTCGGTCTTTATTTAGAATAAAATATCGAGATTTAGAATCACTTTTTACAGAATTTTGCGATATTCATTTACAAATAGTTTGTCAAACTCCGGACACTGATTTGAATAGCCAAGAGAATGTGCGCAAAAATGTAGATAACAATTATTATATTACAATTGCGACATTTGAGGATTTATTTCCTCCAACTTTATCGCCTGGAATCCCATCGCAGTCTCCTACTGAATCGGTCGGCACCTCGAATGCCCGGCTTCCAAAATTAGATTTGCCTAAATTTGCAGGCAACTTGAAAGAATGGCAAAATTTCATAGATCTCTTTAATACAATGGTACATAGGAAATCTCTGGATCCAGTTGAGAAATTTAATTATCTTTCTTTGTCCCTCATGGGTGAAGCTTTAGCTGTTATTAAGCCAATTCCTAGGTCATCAGCTAACTATCAAGTTGCGTATGACACCTTAGTTTCTCGGTACTCGAATAAAAGATTGATGGCAACAACGCACTGGACTGCTCTAAAATCGTACCCCCCTCTACGCACTGATGGAGTTAAGGATCTTAGAACTTTGCTAAATACTTTTGCTGAAAATTTAACTATCTTGGAAAATTTAGGCTTCAATGTAATAGCTTGGGATTTCATTTTGGTTGATTTGGTGCTGGAAAAAATAGATCCAGCCACTCGTAAACGCTTCGAACTTCAGCTAAATGACACAGAATTGCCCAGTTACAAGGAACTTACGGATTTTCTATTTAAACAGTGTACGGCTTTAGAAAACATTTCTCACTCTCGTTCTATAAAAGCTTCGGAATTCGGAAGCTCTGTCAAGCAAGTTAAATCAAGTTTGGATAGCACTCACTCTCGCCCTTCAACTGTTGTTAGACACCCCCAGCATAAGGTAATGGTGGCGAGCACTGGCTCGGCTCCCACTATTCCGGCTAGTGGTTCCTCGGGTGTTAATCGTGCCTTAGTTGTAAAATGTCCTATCTGTAGTGACACGTCTCATAACATCCAGCGTTGCCAAAAATTCTTGGACATGAATCCATACGATCGTTACACATCTGTTAGAGGATGTCATTTATGCCTTAATTGTTTGCGACCCGCTCATAGTGTCTCTCGTTGCTTATCCACGTCGTCATGTTATACTTGTAATGCAAGACATCATAGTCTCTTGCATTTTGACTCGTCTCGCACATCTCGCCTCTCGTCTCAGTCCAATGACCCAGTTACCGCCTCGGTTACCGCTGTGGTTACAACTGATGAAACTCCTTCGCCTAGTGTAAGTGCTTGCACTACAACCTTTTCGCAACCTCATCATTCTACTAAGGTTCTCTTAGCAACTTGTTGTGTTGAAATAAGGGATAGCCTAGGGAATTATCGACACGCCCGAGCATTAGTCGATTGTGGTTCTCAAGCATCATTTATAACTGATAGTCTTTCTCGCAAATTGAACTTGGCTCGTTCTCGAGCCAATATTCCTGTTTATGGTCTAGGTGCTGAATCGTCGACTACCTCTCGTGGAGTTGTTTTATCGCACATTCGTCCTTTAGCTTCTGGCCAACCTGTCCTTGAACTTAACTTGATAGTTTTGCCTCGAATTTGTTCTCGATTGCCGGAAACTTTCTTGAATTCGAACTCACTTCCTTATAGTGATGACATCAAACTAGCTGATCCTTTGTGGTATAAACCAGATGAAATAGATTTGTTATTGGGAGCTGACATCTATCCTACCATTCTTAAGGAGGGTATCATTAGTGGTGAATCAGACAAACCCATCGCCATTAATACCATTTTTGGTTGGATATTAATGGGTCCTACGTCGCATTTTTCGACTCAGGCTGTTAATTCTCTCTTTGTTGCGTTTGAACCGTCAGTAGATAGCATTTTGAAGGATTTTTGGACTTTGGAAGAAGTTCCAAATAAGTTACATGTTTCTGAGGAAGATCAGCAGGCAGAGTTGATTTTTCAGAACAATAGTTTTAGAGATACCAATGGTCGTTTCGGTGTTACTCTCCCATTCAAGGTGTCGGAAGCGCCATCTTTTGAAAATTCTAGACAGATAGCAGATAGTCGATTGACATCGCTGGAGCGGCGATTAGTTCGTGACCCTGATCTTAATAAACTTTATTTGGAGTTTATGACTGATTATCTCTCGCTTGGACATATGTCATTGGTGGCTGACATCGATTCTCTAAATTCATACTACATCCCTCACCATGGAGTGTTGAAACTTGATTCGACACCTCCTAAGTTACGTGTGGTTTTCGACGCCTCGTGCAAGACTTCTAATAATTTGTCGTTGAATGATGTTTTGCACGTTGGTCCAAAGTTGCAGAATAACATTGTTTCGATCTTGTTTAGATTTCGGTTGAAACCCATTGCCTTCACATGCGATATAAAACAGATGTATCGCCAAATATTGGTACATTCCGATCATCGGAAGTATCAGTTAATTCGCTTTCGATTTGCTCTGGAAGATCCCATCTCCACATTCCAACTAAACACAGTTACTTATGGAGTGTCATCGTCGCCTTTCCAGGCCATTCGCGTTTTGCAGCAGTTAGCTGAAGAAGGCAAAGATGTCTACCCGCTGGCTTCCCAAGCCATCAAATCTGATCTTTATGTAGATGATTTCGCTTGTGTTAGTAATTCCGTTGAGGAAGCACTTGAGCTTCAGTCTCAGCTTTGCGATTTATTGAAAGCTGGATGCTTTGAACTACGAAAGTGGAGTAGTAATAGGCAAGAACTTCTTGAACACATTCCACCGGAACATCGCCAACAATCCAATTTAGAATTCGATAAATATGACACCGTTGTCAAGATTCTTGGTCTCCAATGGCAATCAGCAACTGATTCCTTTTCGTTTTCGGTTAAATATGGTAATACCTCTTGTTCTAAACGAGCTATTCTTTCGGATATTGCACGTATCTATGACCCGTTAGGTTTCTTGAGTCCAGTTACTTTATTCGCTAAACGTCTTATGCAACATTTGTGGTCTTTGGGAATTGATTGGGATGATTTGCCTCCTAGTGACGTACGCCAGCAATGGCAGCGTTTTAAGGATGAATTAGTAGAAATAAATTCTTTGAAAATACCTCGTTTGTTACCCTCGTCCGGGTCTGCATGTGAGATACATGTATTTTGCGATGCTTCAGATGTAGGATACGCATCTGTCATCTACTTTCGAGTCGCAACTTCTGATAGTTTTGATGTTCGTTTTGCTATTGCCAGATCAAAGGTCGCTCCTTTGAAAAGGATCTCGATTCCTCGTTTAGAACTTTGTGCTGCAGTATTGGCTGCAGATTTAGTCGCCTTCGTTGTTGAAACAGTTGCTACCTCTTTTAGCGTTTCTCGCATCGTCGCTTGGAGTGATTCCACCGTCGCCCTTACATGGATTAGGTCTTCTCCTCACCGATGGAAGACGTTCGTTGCAAACCGGGTGAGTCATATCCAAGACATAATAGCTCCTTCGTGTTGGCATCACATAAGCTCTCAAGATAACCCCGCGGACGTGGCTTCAAGGGGAACTTTCCCGATATGTCTTATTTCTAGCTTGTCATGGTGGGCGGGACCTGAATGGTTAGCTTCACCTCATGATTGTTGGCCTTGCGCTGATGAAAATTTACCTCCTCCGGAGGAAGATTTAGAGGAGAGAAAGGTCGTGCTTGTAGCTCATACTCCTAGCAGTATCATTAGTGATTTACTAGTTTACCACTCGTCACTCCGAAAGGTACAGCGGGTTGTTGCTTACATCTTACGTTTCGCATACAATTCATCCCACCGTGAGTCTCGTCGTCATGGTCATTTAGTATTGAAAGAACTGTTTCAGGCACTTCTCACTATTATAAAATCAATTCAATCACAAGTCTTCAGTGACATCTTCGATAAATTGCATCGCAACGAGCAACTTCCGAAGCCATTTAGGAAACTTAATTTATTCATAGATCGGCTAGGTTTCTTGAGGGTGGGCGGACGTCTGAGACATTCAGATTTATCGTTTGATCAGAAATTCCCTTTGTTGATACCAAGTAACAATCGCTTTACGACTCTCCTAATTGAATGTGTCCACCGAGAAAATCTACATGTTGGTTTGCAGACTCTTCATTATTTGTTACTTCAAAACTTTTGGATTTTGTCTGGGAAGCGTTGTATTCGCTCCGTTATTGCAAAATGTAATCGTTGTTTTCGAGTTGACCCAAAGCCTTTACAACCTCCCATGGGTGACCTACCCTCTGCTCGTGTTACACAAACAAAACCTTTTCTCTACACAGGCGTGGATTTCGCTGGGCCTCTGCCCATAATCATGAGCAGACTTCGTAAGGCTCCTATACTAAAATCGTACATTTGTCTCTTTGTTTGCTTCTGCACCAAGGCCGTTCATCTGGAATTGGTATCCGATTTAACTTCAGATGCATTTCTCGCGGCTTTGAGGCGCTTTATCGCTCGTCGGGGTCGTTGTACCCATTTATTTTCTGATTGTGGAACCAACTTCGTTGGTGCAAACAGACAACTTCGTGAATTGGCTCAGCAGGCTTCTGCTGAGGAATCTATCGAATGGAGTTTTAACCCTCCGTCCGCACCTCACTTTGGAGGGTTATGGGAAGCGGGAGTTAAATCTACAAAAACACATCTTAAACGCGTCATAGGTGACCAATTGCTAACTTTTGAAGAATTGTATACGGTCTTGGTTCAGATCGAAGCTTTGTTGAATTCGCGGCCACTGTGTCCATTAAGTTCCGATCCGTCTGATTTGATCGCACTGACACCAGGTCACTTACTGACTTTAGAACCTCTTACAAACGTACCTGACGTTGACCTTACAACGCAATCCATTAGTCGCCTAAAACGTTGGAAGTTGGTGCAACGTATTCAGCAAGATTTTTGGCGGAGATGGCACAACGAATATCTCCACACGTTGCAGCAACGACAAAAATGGACAAGACAGAGCGTACCTCTTGACGTGGGCACTCTAGTACTCATTAAAAATGAATTAGCTCCGCCCTTGCACTGGCATCTGGGTCGGGTTACTCAGTTGCATATCGGCAAAGATGGCGTATGTCGTGTAGCTACCGTCGCAACTGATAAAGGTACCATGCAGAGACCATTAATAAAACTTTGTCCGTTACCGACACAATAATAGTTTTATACAGTCCACATCCATTTGTAAAATTTGTTGTTCGTTTTGTTAACTTAGCTTTGGTTAGTTTAGTTTTAGCGTAAAAATGAAATTTAGAAAACCCGCTTCGGGAGTTTTGGTGGGCGGTATGTTGAGGCGTAATAATATTTTTAAATTCAAAACTTTCCCGGTGCTCGACAAATCTCCCCATATTCTTCCAATAACTCCCCACTTCCTCGTATTATCCAATACGAGGCACAGAAGATCGAAGAGAGGGACGATCTCGCGAACGAACCGAAGAAAAGAAGGAGTCGGTCGGAGATGTATCGCAAAATAGCCGTGCAAGATGAGACATAATTAATTAATTAGTGTTAAGAACAATCGTTAAAAAATAGTTGTGCTAGCTTTTCGTGTTGTGGCAATTGACATAATTCTCAAATAGAAGAATCAACACCTTCAGGGACGGATAAACCAAAGGTTAGTTGTGCCAAGTTTTCCTCCCTTTCTTAGTACTACTTCCTAGCAATTTTCGGCCCATTTTGCATTGAAAACAAACAACGGGTGTTCTACTTGCAATTGTAATTGTGTAAAATGGTTGATTCAGATGCTTAGTTCCGTGGGTGTGTGCTATTTTAAGAGCAATCGGTAGAAAGAGGAAATTATTCCATTCATGCAATGGTATTGCTTTAATGTAACACGACCTTTACCAGTGAGCTGAGTGCAGGACAGAATAATGGAATACGTACTTGAGGGATGTGGCAGATTTAAAAAACTAACCTAGCCGCTTTTAGTATTCCGTACACGGACTAATTTAGTCCTTTAACTTGACACCACAGACTAGCGAGTGGAGCGAAGTTCTAAAACAAAAACGTTATGAACAGCATAACTGTTTAATATTACACCCGTTTCATCCGTGGTGCCGTATAAAGTTCATAATAAAACACAATTAAAGAAGAAAAATACAAATAAGATGCGAATTTCTAAAGTACCTAATGTAGCTAACCGAATTTGAAAATTCAAATGCAAAATTATTTATAGTGCCTTTCAAAGAATGTGTCATCCAGTATATCCTTGTCAAAATTTCCTCTCAAGTGTGTATAATTCAATAATCGAAAACAAGGAAACTGACTTAGTGATGTTGGAATATTGCCATTTCTGAATTTATTATTTCTGCAAAACAATATCAATTTCGAATTCTTACAAAATACATAATAACTAAATATACTTTATATACAGGACTTTTCACCACTAAATGACGATTTTAAATATTATTTTAAGCAAGTTGAACAGTATAGTGGTGTGTTACCAAGTTTAGAGAGGGTGAGAGAAGAGCATTTTCCGTCTCCAAACTCACTCTCTTTTCAGAAAGTCCTACAATTTATTCGAAAGAAGTAAATTGACATAAATAACTCTCTTGCCAACTCTGTAGCACTTCCCTTCTCTATTTAACTAAGCATTAACACGTGCAGAGCTTCAGCTTAACCCTAACGTTATTTCTGAATAATTCTAAGAATATAACACATTACATGCAGTACCTACCTATTTCTAAGACAAAAATAAATATGAGACAATTAATAAAATTACATTTGACAACACTGCATACGGGAAATGCCTGAGAGTTTAAAGAAAATCATAAAATTCTACATCACAAGATGTAATAAAGTTTATATCTGCTAACTGCGAAATTTGTTTATAGCTACCGCCTACCACCTTTTTAACAATAATATGTTCAAAATCCTTTTGAGACGTCGGTAATTTACATAGTTTCAATAATAATAGTTATGATAGTCAAAAAAATGTTTAAGTTGCCACAACAACAAATAATACTATGAAGCAATTCTTACCTTGGTACTTTCCACCATGGTTTCCTCCAGCCGCACAGTAACTTCGCGTTTTTCCACGACTTCTTGGCGGAAAGTTTGCCAGTTACGAGTGCAAACTAGCTGCCTTCTCGCGAGTCTCTCCAAGACAGACTCGACACAGACACAAGCACGCTTGGTGTCGAGCTGAGGTTCAGATGCCTGCAAGGATAAATATAGTTTATTGCTTACAAAAATCGAAGTTATTCAAATAAAACGCTTTTTCGGCGCAATGCAGCGTTTGTGGCAACTGTGCTCTTTATTTAGTTTCGGCTTCTTGCTCTAAATCATGAATCTTCGATTGCCAACTATCGACAATAAACTTTTAATAGCGTAAATACATTTTGCTAATTTTGCACATAGTGACAATGTTTTAGGTGAAAATTCAGGAAAAATCTAAAGGCAATAGCAATTGTTAAATTATGTAGTTAATATTTTCACTTTTCACTATTTGGTAGAAATCCATGATTAAATAAAAAATTACTTCGCGTACTACCAATAAGTATAACAAAATTATTTTATTTAACCGGTTTCAAGATCTACAAACGATCCCATCATCAGAAATGTTACAATTTTTCTTAAACATTTCTGATGATGGGATCGTTTGTAGATCTTGAAACCGGTTAAATAAAATAATTTTGTTATACTTATTGGTAGTACGCGAAGTAATTTTTTATTTAATAATTGTTAAATTTCATTTACATTGATAATAAATGCAAAGAATAAGTTAGCAGTAGGAAAGAGTGTAAACAAAAAGGGGGATGATAGTGATGAAAAAATTGAATAACATATAAACAAATGGAATGTACCTAGTTTAAAAAAGTAGTTGGGGGGGGGGAGGAAGAAAAAACAGGAAGCCTGTACTAGCCGGCTTATTGACGGCTGTATTACTAAGTAAAAACCGCTGCAGGTTTGAAAAATATGATGTGTATTAGCTTACTAACCGCCCTTTCTGCTTGACTGATGAACGTCAGACCAGTATTTTTCGCAGACTGGTACAATGGTATGAGCGATTCCCATTTGTGTTCCAGCTTTTCCATATCCTCGTCTGTTATTTCACCAGCAAACTTATTAAGAGCTGCTTCCAAGTTATCCATTTCTTTATTGACTATATCAGCTTCTGTATGGAATTTAACATATATGGCAGCTAAATCTAAACGACTTTCTAAAATATTTTTGAGTGTAATCCATTTGTCATGGATTTCCTCCACTTTGCGATCAATATCAAGACGTTGGTTGTCTCGTAGATACTCCAAAAGTGGAGGGAGTGTTAGCAACAGAGTGTTGATTTCGTTTCCCTTTGTCTGAAAAAAACAATAAATTATTAGTATCCACGTTTCGGTTTAGTGAAGTTACTGGTGACTGGTGATTGTTGTCCACCATTAAGTTAGTGCTAATGACTGTCGCCTCTTTGTTACCTAGCAAACGCGGCACGTCCGGAAAAACTTTATGCTCACGCTACGTCACTGTTCGTTCTCCTGTGAAACGTATAATACGTATATAATATTTTCTATTTCTGTGCGATATACATTCATTTTATCATTCTTATATTGTTAAAAATTTGGTACGTGATTTTGTTTCATTTCCTTTTAAACCTTTTAAAAGTTCAATATTTCTTTCAGATAATAAATTTGTCACAACCTTGGCTTGCTAAGTTGAACAGTAGACTGAGGGGGCGTTAGTTTTTCAGGTTTCCGTGGTCGCCTTCCTTATAGCAGTGCAACCATAGCAATCCTTTCTCCTTTCTTCAACCTTTCTCCAATACATCTGTTGAAAGGGATTTATTGTTTCAAACAACTCTTAAACACTTATTTCGTGATTTTAACTCGTATTTGATCGTCTCCAGTTCATTTACATGAAAATCTGGTAAGCTCAGGAGACCCACTCCCAGCTCCCCTAAATTTTGATTTACGCTGTCTTCATAGTAGTTGGTTAAAACTATGTTTAATTCTTTTACGATACGCCATCGTATTTGGGGCGACTTTTCTTCATAATTTAAGTGGATTCAGATTTATTATGTAACGAAACCTACTTCTGAATCAAGTCTGAACGGCATGGCAGTCCGTAACAGAGTACCTGATGGATAACGTAACATCATTCCATCAGTTGCCAGTCTTTTGACATCGTAGGTATCAAAGAATTGGAGGGTTGCAGCTTTTCTTTATCTTTGCGCCTTTCGGCGAAACAAAAAATTGAGGTGTTTTAATTTTCGGTTCTGAACAAACAATAGCATATTTATGAATTCTAATGAAAGATTGTGGTACCGATATTTATGGTAAATTATTTGTTACCTATATTATGCTAGAGAATTTCCAGAATTTTGCAGATTTTTTGTACATATTGATAAATATCTGTTAAAATGCCAAATACATTTTATATCATCTATAGTGACAACGTGTTCCTCTGAAATGTGAGGAGGTATGTAATTCACAACTAACCTGTAAATCGTTTAACAATTTATTATGTAAATTGAGGAAGTCCTTTGCCATCGGCAGGTCGCTTCCCATATCCTGATGACCCTGAAGAAATGCTTTAGCAACATTAACTAACCAAGAATACAGTTCATTTTGCTGTTCTAAGAAATTATTCAGTGCTTGATTTATTTTAACATTTTCTTCGCGATGCGCAGTGCAAAGACCGTCTAGAGATATCTTCTTATTTTCGAGTTCTTCAACTGTCCTCTTAACCCCTTCAGTTCCTATTCTACCCCCTCCCGCAACTTCCAAGATAGAATAACCCTCAGCAAGAGGGGCAGCAGTGATTTCTTCAATCGTTTTGGAGCAGTGTGCGTGGAGTTTGGCTAAGTCTGGAGATGAGAATTTCATTTCTGTTGTTGTCAGTTGAATTTCGATTTGATCTAATTTGGACAGTGCCTGCAAAAAGAAACAAAGAGTTTTAAAGCGGTTGCTAAATGACGAATCTATTTCGGTTTTTACCGTTTGTGCGGCTCTGAAGAATGCTATTACGCGGTCCAGTAATGCATCTCTGCTTTGCAGATCTGAGAGATAGTCAGAGGTTGTCGACAAAACTGAATAAGCCTTTCCGGTGGCCTCATCTCCGGCGAAACAACCAGAAGTTACCAACTGCTCGGTCGCTTTTGTTATTTTTAGAGCTCGTTCTTGTAATTGTTTGGCTTCCGGTAACAACTTTTTGTGTTCGTGTTTCAGTAACTCCGCGCTGGATGACGAATCACCTGCAATAACGTGGAAATCAAAATTTCATGCTCTAACTTTAATAATTTAATTAATTTACCGAGATGGTCGGTGTTTGTTAACAATTCCCTTCGTGCATTGATTATTTCTTCCAATTCTTTCAGATCTGATGCTAATATAGCTAAAGCTAGACACTGTTCTAGTTGAGTTTTCCTCCGGACGAAGGTAACTTCTAAAACTTGTCTTTTCACGTGAAGTTCATCTAACCAGCTTTGCACTTGCGATATCGCTGTAACCAGTTAAAGGTTACTATGATAAATGATTGAACCAATGGTAGAAACCATCTTACCTCGATTTACAGAACTTCGTATTCGGTCGGGTCTCGAGTCGAGTGTGCCCTGGGCTCCAAGTTCTTTGAGTTTCCCAAGCAGAGAACTGCCAGCTTGTAACGCACTCATCAACGCTTCCAATACAGACCTCCTTAAGTCATGTATCTTAGTGAGGAAACTTTTCACCGCTTCTACTTCTACAGGAATTACAGTGTCTGTGCAGGACGCTTCTAAAGCATCGGTCCTATCGAAGAATGATTTTGCTCTAGTATGATATTGGACATTGAGGTCCAGTATCTGTTTCCGTAATTCCAGATGCAAGTTCACATCCTTCCAAGCTCTGCCTAAAGATTCTGCCATAGCTGCGTACACTTCAGCTCGTGGTTTTTGAGTAGCTATTAGTTGGTCGGCTTGCCGAAGGAGTTCTTCCACAGGACTCTGTTTACTCTGAAAATTCAATATTTAGTTTAGTAATTATATTAGTTACTGTTATACAATCATTTTTGATGCAATATTTTAGGTATATTTTCTATAATGAGTAGTACTGGACTGTTCAAACAACTACTCCTCGAGCAAATACCCCGCCAGGCATTGAATTATGGAACAAATCCAGATTTTATTGTACTATAAAACGAACCTTGTTCGTTGAAGTAATGTACATAGAAATATGTTATGAATGTTTCAACATCAGCTAGCTAGAGTAACATTCTGTGATATCTCGTAGTATAATAAAATCTGGATTCGTTCTATGATTCAATGCTTTTGGCGGGGTATTTGCTCGAAGAATAGTTGTTCGAACCACTCATTACATCTAAACAATTCATAAAGTAATTGGTTCGTGCTAATTTATGATCAACGTATGTTAGTATACAAGCAAGTTAGTTGCGTTTAAAATGAATGCAGAAAGCACTGCACTGAGGAGTCCCACAAGGACGAAACCAGTGGCCTGCAGTTTTCTGTAATCATTTTGAACGCAACATATTTAATATATTTTTTATTTTAGAGAAAGTAAAGTTTCCCTCTTTGTAGAGCCAACGAACAGAATATAAGCAAGGATATTTATGAACTGGGAACGATTATTACATCCGGAAAAGTGCTCCTTCCACCAATTTAAATAAGAAATCTTTGGACAATGATGAAATCTGAGATTTTAGTATGAGTAGTGGAATAGGTCCGAATTCCGAATGTTAAATATACAAAGAACTTCGTGCTATATGATGAGTTGCAGTGTGAATTTATGGAGATATGAGATTGTATCGTCCGACTTTGGTCTAGTAGGAAATAGACTATTGGAGATAGTGCGTCTAATGTCTATGTCTATGGGTCGAAGTGTCTCTGATATGGTGAAGCTCAGATAATAAATTTACAATATGATGATCGTCTGGAGAACAAGGGAGTAGATACTTGACATTTTTGAGAAAGTTATTGATGGGATAAGGTATTGAATTAGATTGGTATGAGTTGGTTTCCTGTAGACTGAATGACCAATACTATCGTCAAGATGACGACTGGCCAGAGCATCTAAGAAGGGTACCTTCCCACCAACTTCAACTTTCGAATAAATATTCAGATGGCCTAGAAATTGGATCATTTTAACCATCAATAGTTTGCTCTACATGATCTCGGTCTAGTATTTGGCAGAACAATTTTAAATGTATTTGTTAGTTACCAAACATAAATCGGCGGAGTGCACTGCACCCGACGTGCGTTTAAAGGTTGAAATTTATGGTTCAATTAATGTTGTTCATATTTATTCCGACGCAACTTGCGATGGTCGCGCCTTCTCGCATAACACCATTTTATACTGAGTTGCTAAGTGGCAAGGAAGAGGATCCATGGTTTGATATTAAACCATCCCGTGATTCCCTATAAGGCTATAAGTTACAGCTCAAGAAAATCAAGTTCGAGTAAGAAAACTTGTTTGCCCACAACAAACAGTTAGGAGTATGCGAAGAATTTTGAAGAAACTCAAACTTATAAAAAGATTCACTTATTTATCCAATAAAAGGTCTACAAGAAACCAACTAACAGAATTTCTGGTATTGGATGACGGAAAACTCCTGCTTAATACAAAAAGACCTCTTTTTTCAAAATTAAGATGAACTTTTCCGCTCCATATCAAAGAACTTTCCTTTTTTGAAGAAAATTCCAAATAGCCATTATCGACGACAGACCGATACTCTCAATTGCTAAAGCATGTCTAAGCCTCGACACGAAGGATTGTGGTTCCAACAAGAGGGGCCCACAAGCTATACGACCGTGTTACGGGAAATGTTTTCGAATCACTTAATTTCGCGGTTCAGAGATATGTTACTTTTCTGGCATAACCTGAAAAGCCGAGTGTGCTCTATAATGCGACCCCGAACGCTAAAGAACTTGAAATAAAGATTTAAAAAGAACTACTTGCAATTCATGCCAAAATGTTGGGCAAAGTGATGCTGGATCTCCTGCATCTTGTTTACGAGCGAGTGCAGGAAGACATAAAATTTTTCACAAATAAATTTCCTATTCTTTAGAAACATGTATTCCTGCCTGCCAGAATTTCTTTCCTAAAAAGTTTTGATTTCTGTCGGAAGTTCTTAAATTTGTGTCGCTTATTTGTTTAATTAGGCGCCATGAAGAGAAAATCCAAAGATATTTTTTTGTTCGAGGAATTGGGAAGTGATTCAATGCGGAAAATAACACGAACCAAATAATAATATGCAGAATTATGTTTTCTTAATATAGTATGCAGATGGCCAAAAATAATATCCGTATGCTCTATATCATTATGGATATACATAATTTAGAATTTGGGCAAAAATCTTCCTGACAAGCAGTAAAATAAACTCAAGTTCCACTGTGTTCTTTTCTTGTCTATTATTTTAACTAAACGTCATTTATGTTCTGTAGACAGTTCGTCCCAGCCTTTCGATACACCATTTATTTAGATTTAATGTGAAATGTCAAAGCACCGGGTAATGGAATCTAAAAATAACAGTTACAGTATCAAGTTACACCAGTACTCTCTGCATTTATTTAAATACTTTAGAAATTTACAAATGCAAGAGATTTATTTTACGAAGCGGTAGGTACATAAATCGCATTGAAATAGAATCTTCTCATTGTTCGTTTTATGATGAGTTTAATGCATTAGGAAGTCAAATACAGTGAAGAATTTGTGCGAATTTTTCTGCCGTTTCCCGGTTGAAGGAACAGTGCTTATTGAAATGTTTGGATTGTATCTAAAAATAAAACAAGAAGACTTGCATATGTGTTTATGTTTTTGGAATGGTGACCTGGAATGCGTGGATTTTGCGAAGAAATAAAACTAAGAGACATATCAATGCTCTGGGCAATAACTTTTTCTAGTCTTTTTACTGCCTGAAAGATTTTAGTTAATCTACATAAAATAGCAACAGGGTTTCAGCAATAAAGCGCCAGGATCATTTAAAATGTCATTCATCAGAAAATTTTCTATTTGGAATGTTTTTATACAGCTACATGCACTCTTTTTATGTTTGCTCTTCAAATACAGTTATTCAAGTAATTCTTTTTCGCAGATAGCCAGACAGGTCCTGCACCATAAATAAATAAGGCAGCAAAGGCCTCGGCATATTTCAATGAAACCAAACTGTTCAAGATATTCTCGTGGAAAGAATCGTTTGAAGCCTGTCATGAATTATACTAGTTGGAACGAAACTGAACGCTATTAAGACAAAACATGACAAATTCTGGAGGAAGTATGAATACAATCTTTGTGGGAAATAGTAAAAATGGGTGGGCCAAATCGTATTTGATGCGAAGAGACTCGGGAAAAGCAATAGGTATAGATAATGTCGGAAGCTGGCTGTAACAAAAAGGGACTGTATCCAAGAGAGTAGCAAGGGATACAATCATCAAAATGGTGAGAGACTTGGGAAACGGTTGAAGGAATCGTTGGAGTAAACAAACCAAAAGTCTAAAAAATTAAAAAGAAGAAAATGAAGAATGACAAGAATATTCAATAACCTGTTTCTTTGGACTCTCTTAATTGTCAGCATTTCTGCCTTTCATCTTTGTCATCTTTAAATAGACAGTTTCAAGACCCACCCACGTATAAGCTTGTGGATCAGAGGACTTACCAATGAGATTGCATGAGATATCACATTTAAAAATCTATTGATTAGTTTGCACTAAATAGGCGAATAAAAATGTTTTAAAATATTTTAATTAAATAAATGCCCAATAGAAACATTGAAGTATATTTTATTTACAAAAAAATTACTCTACGTAGTTTGGTTTACTGGTGCTGCGACATATACTTTTATTATAATAATATTCTTTTCGTGTGTTCCCAGAAAATTTAATTGTTTGCACTAAATAGGCAAATAAAAATGTTGTAAAATATTTTAATTAAATAAATGCCTAATAGAAACATTGAGGTATATTTTATTTACAAAAAAATTACTATACGTAGTTTGGTTTACTGGTGCTGCGACATATACTTTTATTATAATAATATTCCTTTCGTGTGTTCCCAGGAAATTTAATCGTAAAAGATATTTCCACTTTTCTGTTATTTACTTAATATATTTCAATATTTGGCGAATAAAATTTATTGCCGAAATTTATTGTATAATTTAGTACAAAGTAATCAATTTTTAGAAATGGGGTTATAATTAATAAAATCCGGTACATTTACAATTTTTACTCTTTTGGATGGAACTTAAAAATTAATGTTTTCAATTATTGATACCAAATACACGATATTTGATATTATACCGTTGTGAGGTTTTATTTTTTTTTGAATTTTAATAATAAATTTAAGTTATTTTTTTCTTAAATAAAGAACAAATATTAATTTTAAGTGGCAATACCACTGTGAGAGCGTACAAGGTGTCCCAAACTTGACGCGTTCTTATTGGAGCACCCCTTATTTGAAGAGATAGAAAAAAATTAACCAAGGTGTCCGGAGCTCAAATTTAATGAGAAAACCACTGGCGCAAACAAAACTTTGCTATCTCTTATCGTTTGGCCGCTAGAGGGCGATTCTCAAATTTCGTCGATTTCTTTTATGTCCTATAACTTGTTTATTAATAAAGATAAATAATTTTGGTAAAAACTTTCTTAAGGCACTTTTTTTCGTAAAATCCATTGCAATAGGCAGTTTTTTTACAGGGCGTTTAGATTTTTGTGCACCACCCCAAACTCATTTTTTTTACATAGACCACCCTATATATTACGAGATTTTTGAAAAGCTCGTAAAATTTCCTAAATTTTGATGTATCACTTGTCATGTTTATATAAAAAACCATTAGCAACATTACGATTTAAAAATGACATAGGATGCTAACATGTTATGATTAAAACCACAGATCTAAAGTCTCATGATAAGATTACTCATAGTTATTATATTAAATTAATAATTCTTTAAATGTTGCTAATGGTTTTTAAGATAAACATGACAAGTGATACATCAAAATTTAGGAAATTTTACGAGCTTTTCAAAAATCTCTTAATATATAGGCTGGTCTATATAAAAAAATTAGTTTGGGGTGGTGCACGAAAATCTAAACGCCCTGTAAAAAAACTGCCTATTGCAATGGATTCTACGGAAAAAAGTGCCTTAAGAAAGTTTTTACCAAAATTAATTATCTTTATTAATAAACAAGTTATAGGACATAAAAGAAATCGACGAAATTTGAGAATCGCCCTCTAGCGGCCAAACGATAAGAGAGGGTTTTCTCATTAAATTTGAGCTCCGGACACCTTGGTTAATTTTTTTTCTATCTCTTCAAATAAGGGGTGTTCCCATAAGAACGCGTCCAGTTTGGGACACCTTGTACGTTTAACCTTTGGTATTTTATTTTACGCTGAGACTGCTGTAGGCACGCTAACGTGCCTCGAAAAGAAAAATTACAGACAGGTGAACATGTCACCATTGTTCATAAGTCACAATTTCATTTAAGTACTAGCTGATTGAATTTATTGAATAAATAGCTCTTAGTGCATCGGGTTAGTAATCTACTGGGCTTACGACATGTATTTTTATCATGTTATTACATCTTATTTTTTTAAAGAAAATTCGTCATGCACTTGAGCGAGCGAAGGTCGTAAGGCCAGAGCAAGTCTCAGTCATTTGCCACATTATGTTTCTAAAAGTTTCAGTACATCAACACACTGGTATGCTCACGTGCCTTGGCAGGCTAGCGTGCCTGCAGTCTCACAGTAAAAATAAGGCTGAGGTTAGGTTTTAGTAAAAATTTGCAGTGATTTTTTTTTAATTTTTTATGTACCGGGAGCAAATACCCAACTGGGTGCACACAATATGCACCGGGTGCATTTGCCTACTCGTCTCTAAATCATTAATTATAAGATCAATTTGAAAGCATATTATGCTTAGTTGGAGCATTGCTCATGCGCAGGGGAGTCCTGAAACGGTTTTTTGAAATGCATTTTCATACACACAATTTTAATTTTTTAGGGAATTTTCTAGGTATTGTTTGTTGTTAATTATTTTTTTCAGCAGGCAGATTTCTTTTCCAAAAATAATAGAAAAAATGTTGAATTATTTTGTGAGGGAGCAGGTCTTTTATAAAATGTCTAATATGCTATGAATCGGTTTCAAACAGTGGCGTAACAAACACCCCCGCAGACCCCGCACAGCGGGAGGGCCTAGCTTGTTGGTGGGCCCACTTTGCCGCGGGACTATTTCGAAAATCTGACGTATGTATTGCGGTGTTGTTTCTAACTTTACCAGTAAGTGTTGCATTAGCAGAACGTTCATTTTCGAAACTGAAAATGGTGAAAATGTTGAAACGTTCCATAATCCAGGTTATTTATACAATAAGGATGTAAATCAAATCCGATCATCCTCGACACCCTGTATTTGAATTTTGGTAACCGGTTACGGGGTGCTTTTCTTGTTTCGGTTTTCAAGATATTGTGATTCATTTCATGGATTGGGATTTCCCTTTCAGTGAGATCATCCTCGACACTCTACATTTGAATTTTGGTAACCGGTTTCGGGGTGCTTTTCTTGTTCCGTTTTTTAAGATATTGTGATTCATTTCATGGACTGGGATTTCCCTTTCACTGAGACATTATAGATCGCTCTTTTTCCGCATTTTTCCGCTTCCTTCAGCAGTGTTTTCGCCGTTTTGTCATCTCCTTCAGAGGTGACTCAGTTCTTCTCTTTTTGATTATGGTCTTCTGAGAAGCTCCCATAATCCCCATTTCACCTTTTTTTCCCACTTCCTTCAGAAGTGTTTAAGTTGCTGTAGCACCTCCTTCAGTGGTGTTTCAATTCGAATCCCACCTTTGTTTAGGACTTCGGATAAGTCCCCATAGTGTTCACCTTTGCCCACTTTGTTGGGAAGCTTGCTGGGTATTTTTCAAATTTATCACTATCTTGGTCGGTCTGATGATGGGGTGTCAGTTGAAGACCCCGAAACCGGTTACCAAAATTCAAATACAGAGAGTCGAGGATAATCGGACCTTGATTTACATCCTCATTGTGAAAATAGTGAAAACCTATTTACGTAACACCATGGGACAACAACGTCTCTCTGATTTGTCTCTAATTAGTATTGAACACGAGCTCGTGAAGACATTAAATATCGATGACATTATCAACGATTTTGCCATAAAAAACTCTCGACGGTCTGCCCGTTCTTTTGTAAATTAGTAATCACTTATTCATAAACAAGAGTGTTATTTGTGTTCGCTGTAACTTGGGTAGTAAGAGACATTTTCAAAAGTACCTACTATTTTTGTAAGTTACCCTCATTTCTCATAATATATTTACTCGAGTAGCAATATGTTGTGTAAACTGAATTTGAAATATTTCTTAAAATTTATAATGTAGTCCCGAATGTTCGAATGTAGCCCTTCCTGGAGGTTTGACTTAGCTTAAATTGATTATCACTGGCTTTGGTTTGCAAAAATTCATAAACGTGAGGCGAATGAATTTTTGTTCAGAGTATGGGGGGCATGAAATTTTTGTTACGCCAGTGGTTTCAAAAAAGGACTGGTGTACTGGACTTTCAATACCAAGATAGGTAATGAAATAATCAGCCTTAATGCTTGACGAGACGAACGTTGAACGGTAGCATATAATTAGAAAGGCAGTTTTCCTCTGGACATAGCAAATTCAAAAGAAATGATATAGAATATGAAATGATATAGGTACTCGTACATTTTGTTATTGAGTATACCCACCTGTAACTGTCGGAGTACTTCGTCGTGTGCTTTCTGTAGTTCCAAAGCTTCGGAAAGCGTTTGACCTAAGGATGCAATCTCTGGGACCATCTCGAGTATTTTCAATTGCAGCCAGTCTCCACACTGAAAAGATACTTTAATCAGAGAGTAATTATTTTCAGTGTTTTATTATATGAATAAATCACAAACTTTAATGACTTGAGAAAAACCATAAATAGAATAAAAGCCATGAACACAATTGCCTGTGGTGTATGCAAAATGGTTATTTAAATTTTATCTCCAGACATTTCTATGGAGTAATTTATCTCCGCGGGCAGTGAAATAACTTTTGAAAAACCTGTTCGTGGAGCTTAATAACGGGTTAGTGAATTTCTTCTTGTGGACAGTTTTTGAATTGCTAGTTGGTAATTGAAACAATTGAACCAAAGTTTGATCCATATCATCGTTTTTTACTCGATAGGATGTAATGGCGAGTATAAGTAGTTAATAGAATTATGCTCCGCCGTTGATTATTTGCCATGATACGAGCAATTAAAATTCTAGGACCGTGGAGAGTAATTTGTGATTTTTTATAAAAATACCATAGGTTGCCCCAAAATAAATTATACCGACAAACTTCGGTTGGTTAGAGAAGACACCAAAGCAAGCAAGTTTTGTCAGTAAACGCGAATCAGCAACTGAGCTATTCTTGGAATTAAATTGAATCAAATTGTACCACGGTCTTCAAGTGAATTGAATTATACAGTAAATCATGACCAAAATGTACAGGGTGTTTCAAATTCAAGTATGCATGGGGAAATCTCTTATCTGAAGAGATGCAAAAAAGTTTAAATGGGGGAAAAGTTGCATATTTGCGAGTTGGATTATATGCCACCCAGAAAGTTACGACAACACTTGTATTTTTTGAGATATCAAAAAGAAAAACAAAAATACCAGGACGTCTTAGGCGTACGATGCTCGACTTAAAACATAATGGTCATGTTTGAACACAGTTGACAGGATCTCGTGAGATCACCTGTTTTCTTATATCCCGCGGCCAGAAGGCCAGAACAAGGTTTCGAAATACCCTTTTGTTTTAAGTCGAGCATCTTACGTCTAAGACGTCTAGATTTTTTGTGGTGACAGTATGTTTATAAGTTGTTAAAACGAAGCGTTTCTCTTTTTAACAAAAATGTTCGATATGTGGACTATTTATGGGAAATCTAGATGTAATGAAAAAGAACCTGCACGTTTGCAAGAATGGATATATCCTCATCGTACAATCTTTGATTCCATTAATTGACACACCAGCAACGTGAAGAGCGGTGATGGTGGTGGTTGTCCAGAAATAGCGTTTGAGGAAATTCTGGAGGCGCAGAGTAAGCAAGAACTTTCCACAACTATTCATACATTTGCACTACGTATGGAAGCTCCGAGGTCGACGGTATGGCATGTTCTCCTTGACTAACTGCTTTACCTTCACCATACCCAGAAAGTGCCAGCGATGGGTCCTGCAGCCTACCAAGCTCGGACCATTGCCTGCCGATGATTTTTGAATCGCCTCTTGGTACAGCCTGAGTTCGGCCAAAACGTGTTGTTCGCAGATGAGTCATGTTTCATTTGGAAGGGTTTTTCAAAAGCCGCAACAGTCACATATAGTACATAAAGTCTCTGCAACATAAGACGATACTTGCATGACCGTCTTGTATTACCTTGGTCTGCGCGGTCTTCTCATCTTACCACAAATGGGTTCTTTCTTTGGGGTTGTGGTGTACTTGAATAGTTTTTGCACATGTACAAGCTATTGCTTGGTTTGTGAATATCCATAACCCGACGCTGCACACTCTGTATTGAAGTGCATGGACAAAACTTTCAGCAGCTGGTGTAAATTATGTATTTGATGTACCCTAGTGTCAAAACGGCTCTTTTGGGGTTTTCGGGGACACATGTTTATTGAGGAGCATTTCTTTTTTGTGTCTTTTATAACCACCCAAAGTTTTTCTTTGTAATTTTGGGGCATATGTTTTTATGGCATAATAAAATCTACACAAGAGCTCTTCCAAAGTTAGACAATCTAATATTGCATGATATTAATAGTCAATTCTTTCTGGAAATTAAAGACATGCCTCTAGTAGTGACCTCTTGACATTAGGTGAATCACTGACTGATTTGTAAACAATGAAAATACATAATTCATATAGGTATATACTTTTGTTTTATTAAGAAATAAGAGAATACTGAGAAGTAGAATATTACGAGAGATGATGGAAATATTACGAGCAGTTAAAGCATTTATAGAAGACATTATTTTACTCCCAGCAATTAATTTTGTAATCATAATTCAATTTACTTCGTTTTAGAAGCAATGAAACTTTATTGTCGAGCAGATAAACATTAAAATAATTAAGTATTTATTCAGTTATTCCTCTGGCCGTCGTTTCAAGTATAAAAGGTTTTCAATGCAAGTATAACAAATAAATAAAAAAGTTATAGGCATATTTGCTAAGGTAATTAATTTGGTTTTTGTGTGATAATTTTAACAAATAGGTATGGCACGTTATACAATGCGCAGGGATGGTTAAAGTTCACGGATACGATCGTTTATAAACATATACAGTGCCCGTCTAAAATCCGTTCCCCCCCTACTAATTTTTGAACCATTTGAGGTACATCAATAAAATTCGGCACAAGGTAATCACAGGTCACAATGTATTTTTTGACGTAACAATCACAGCTGTCAGTCTCAAGATGGCGGTCGGGCGCCATTATGAAACAAAATTTTAAATGGGAGAGAGGGTCATGTGACACCTCGTTTTAAAGGTCTTATCGAGTGCAATATCATACTAAAACATGGCGTCGATGTCTTTTGTTCAATTTTTAAATTTTAACATTTTTCTAACGAAATTTTATTCTAATTTGTAGTGAAATCTCTTAATGAAGTCGACCAATAAGAGGAGAAAGAGTTTATTAAGGAAAAACTACCGCTAGATGGTAATTTCTTCCAGCTTCTCCAAAAATCAAATCCGCTTCAAATTTAACGTCTAAGCTACGAGTCATGGTCACACTTTTCCCAAATGAAGGAACTAAACATGTCATATTTGACAAGTAGAAAACAAGATGTTACCGCGACAACGAATTTTGTTTCTAATACAAACGTGATTGAGAGCAACATTCATGGTTATTTATAAATTTGATTAGCCACCATTTTGTAACGTTTTCAGGTATCGACGCCATATTTTAGTATGATATTGCACTCGATAAGACCTTTAAAACGAGGTGTCACATGACCGTCCTTCCCATTTAAAATATTTTTTCAAAATGGCGCCCGACCGCCATTTTGAGACTGACAGCTGGCATTAATAAATCAAAAAATATCTTGTGACCTATGACTACCTTGTACCGAATTTCATGGATGTACCTCAAATGGTTCAAAAATTAGTAGGGGGGGAACGAACTTTAGACGGGCACTGTAAATTATTTAAAATATAAAAATATTAACAACACTATAAATTAAATAAGAAGTCCTAAATTCTACATCTCTTGGCCTCAGTAACAGCGAATACATAGAGGCTCTTGGGCCTCTATATCTCCGTGGTAGGAATATCTCATTGTCAAGGGAGGTCAAGTATCTTGGGGTTATACTGGACTCAACACTTACCTGGAACCAACGAATCGATAGAATAGTCAGCAAGTCAGAAACTACTCTTGCAGTGGTTAGGCGAACATATAGCAATGGGGTCTAATGCCAGGAATGGTGCACTGGCTGTACACCAGAGTGGTCAGACCAGGAATAATGTATGCAGATTTGGCATGGTGGCCCAAAGTCAAACAGGTAACTACTAGGCTAAGGCTAAGCAAAATTCAGAGGCTTGCCTGCCTAGGGATAACAGGGGCGATGCGGACTTCGCCAACTGCAGCCTAGAGACCCTTCTGGACCTTCCCCCTCTCCACTTCCACTTTTTACCGTGTCCGTCTGGGTACAGAGCACACTAGCATTATTGAGGACATAAAGGATCCCATGCACGACATGAGGACGGATTACATGGTCCCCAAGAACACCACACAACCACTCTTTCATGTCACAATCGATGACCCTTGAGTGGAGAACCAAATTCTGAACAGCATACCTTCCGGCAGTCTAATCTGGTACACCGACGGTTCTAAGACCGACACAGGTGCTGGGTCAGGACTGTTTGGAGATAATCCAAGAGTGAAACTCAGCTCCTCTCTGGGCAAATATGCCTCTGTCTTTCAAGCAGAGATCTACGCGATACTACAATGTGCGCGGGAAAACATTTAGAGGCGCTACAAAAATCAGCGGATCCTTATCTTATCAGACAGCCAGGCAGCTTTGAAGGCTCTTTTGAGCCCAAAGATGTCTTCCAGACTGGTGTGGGAATGCTTGGATCAACTTAATATCCTAGCCATGCGGAACGCAGTGAGACTGCTTTGGATTCGAGGTCACTGTGGGCTGATAGGGAAGCCGATAAATTAGCAAAGCGGGGCTCCAACGACCCTTTCGTTGGACTGGAACCTGCCCTAGGCATAACTAAGAGTGCAGTCAGACACCAACATCACAATTACTGGAACATGATTCCAGGACACAGGCACAGCAAGTCGTGTATAAAGGGACCTTGCAGGAAAAGATGCTCAGAACTACTTTGCCTTAGTAGGATGCAAATTAGAATCGTAACAGGCTTCCTAACGGGACACACGATCGTTAAAGAACACCTGTGGAAGATTGGCAAATATTACGGAGGCCTTAACTGCCGATTGTGTAATAAGGAACGGGAGACAGCTATGCACATCTTGTGCAGATGTGAAGCTCTAGACCAGAAGAGGCAGCGAATTTTTGGGCGATGTCTGATGGAACCGGAAGAATTTTCCACGCATTCAATTTATGACTTGTACCGTTTGGTTCAAGGCACCAAAATCATGGAATGGGTGTGGGGTGAGCACAATAAGCCCATTTTGTGGCTGCATTGCATCTGAGCCTACTGGCAGGCAGGCTCTAAGGGGGGAAAAACAGCGAATACATCCACAACTTAACCTATACACACCAAGTTTAAAAACTTTATAAATTATAAGCTTTATAAATTGGCCAAAAAACTATTACTCATAGAAGTCCCTTCCTACCATTAATTTGAAAACAATTCTGGGGCATAGGTATACGTAATAATCAGTTTTTAATAATCATATATTTTCAATTTGTCTATTTCATTCTCAATCAATAATTCCTTCTATTGCGCAAACGTAGTAGGTATAGGTACGCTTCCAAACACTTCAGATTAATAAGAACATAAAAATAAAAGCAGAGTAAAAGAAAATTACTATTATAATACCTAAGCAGCAATACGAAAGTAATTCAGAAAATTGTATGTAGTTTCTAGAAAAGAAAGTAGTCTTTAAAGTTCAACGAAAACATGCAAAAAGAAAATAGGATTTCATGGTTGAAAAGATTTAAAATAATACTAAGCGATAACCTGAAACTCTTAAGTTTATGGTATTTCAAGAAATGAACATAGGGCAGTCAATTCTGTTTTTGATAGCGTTTATATTTGCTCATTTATAGTCTAAATTACCGTGCATTTGTGTGAAATAATCGACTACTATTTTATGATAATTGGATATTAAACTATCCATTCAACCTCTATCTATCCTTCTCGTGCCTGTTGCTCTTTGCCGCTGTAATATAATGCTATTAAAAGCGAATTGAATACCATTTGCTTCAGTAAAATACTAGCAAGCGTGGGATGGACGATGTTGGAATACTGCCTTCTATTATTAGCTCTGATGTGATGTTTGTACATAGACGAAAATACTTCGAGTTTTATAAAAATGTATTTGCATTACGTACAGAAAGGCGCATCTGATTTTTGGCATGTCAAACGAAATTCATTTATTGGAACCTGGCAAAAATTAGTACGTATTTTTCGAACGCTTCATTTTGCTGGTTTCATGTAAAAATATTTTTTTTAGTTTTAGTTGATCTGAATTGATTAAACGCCCGCTTAAATCTGCCAGTGACGGCGCCACCATTGCTTGTAGGGCACATTTCAAAATATAAAATACAAGGTAACCCCAGATAATATGGGCAGGAGCCATAGTACGAATACAATAAAGTATTACATACATGAAAAATGTATGGGGTTTATTTCCTCTAAAAATAAGAAACTATTTCTTTACCATTAAAATTAAACCCGAAGGCATGGTCCGCGGATGTTAGTCAATAATTTACATAAATGGCAATCCTGTAATACTTGACCAAAAGCGTTCGTAAACTTCCCGAAGCTACAGCCCATAGGTGGACTTTTGTGGTATGAAAAGGGATACGTTCCAATATTGAAGAATAAACAAAATATTCCAATTAACTCGTTTAAGCTATCGAAAAAGAAAATCGCTCATATCTCGAAAACGGTTAGTCTGCGGACCCATATTTATTTAAACTTTTTTACTTGCTTTTGATCGTATTACATGCCCTCTAAATATTGAAACCCTTTTTTAACACCCTGTATAACTGACAACATTTTTCTCATTCTGGCGTTCAAATATTTGTAGGTAGACTTTTGAATTAACATACTTATCACCTTTTCGTACCTAGTCTCGTTAGACGCTTGCTGACGATGCATCGTTAAGCAAATTTGAACTAAGTTCATTATTAATTTTAATGCCTTGGTTATGTCATACTTCATTATATTGACTTACCTTTAAATTTCAAATTCGCCACACCGTGAGATACATACAAAGTATCTTGCTGGCATAAAATGTTTACATTAAAGAGCATGTTATTAAATAATAGAATTATAAAAACTTATCCAAATATGGCACCAAGAAGGTTAACGCAATATTTGAATAACGCTGATCCGTGAAATAGAAAGTAGAAATTTTTGCTGATGGCGTATTAGTAGAACTAGACATAACCTACGTAAATTCGATGAATAATCTGAATATTGAAACCCAACTGTGGAGTACATATTTTCATAAAATCGAATGTTATCTAAAAATAATTTCTTAAGTTTTATGTAGGTCATGCGCTGCAATAATTTTGTATTTATACACAAAACACGTACCGGTACTCGGTAGTAATATTTAGAAAATATCTTTCCCAAATTGAGACAACTAAGTTTGAGTAATTCCTGGCATTCTTGGTCAAGTATACAGGGTGATTCAGAACGGGTGCGCCAAACTTCGGGGGAAAGTAGAGAAGCTCAAAATAAGAAGAAAAGTTCCTATGAACATAAGTAACCAAAAGTTACTTCTAACAGAGATGGCGGATGGTTAAATTTTCTTAAAAATTTATTTCTGTTTCAGTATCTCGAAACCATGAAAGCTAGTGAATTGAAATCTTCGGGACGAATTTCCTTTGCAGACATCTACTGAACCAAAAAGTTTTGCTTTTGTGCTTGTTTCAGCGGCATTGCTACATGGAAGGCCGTCTACTTATTTTTTGGGAAAAAATCGGCATCTTTGGATTTTTTCGTAAGCTCCTTAGTAGAGTAAAACAACTTTGTATGAAATCGCTCCATAATCTACATTTCTGGTGAAAAAAGTTCATCAATTCTCAATTGATCCAGAACTCCTTGCGATTCCATTTTCCAGTAAAAAACATTATTTTTCCAGAAACTTCAAACACTCTGAATCTTTATTAATTATAAATTTTGGTCAATTTATAACATTTTTTTTCCCTCCTCGATCTACTATTTGTGTATCTTCACTTATTATAATTTACGCTCTATTTTGTTGTTAGATTTGGTTCCTTTTGTCTGTTGATCTCCCTGTGCGTCCCGATTTGTCGGTTGTCACGTTTGAATAATTTGGTAGGTATCTGTTGCACTTATTTTCAGAATTCGTTACAGGTTTCTGTATTCCTGATTTGTAGTTCTGTTGTTTGCAGTTTTCTTCAATTCTAAAACATATTATTTTAGATCGTTTATATACATGCATATCTTATTTCTATCGTAGCCTTTATTTCCACTTTTGCAGTTGCATTGCACTTGGCTGGATTGCTTATCTGTCTTCGATTCATGCTATTCATGCTGGATATTTTGATTTGTCTGCTATTTCATATCTTAAATTTGGTTGCCTAAAATAGTTGCATCCCTTGGTACTCATATTGTATTAGCTTTATTTACTTACGTTTTGTGTCCTCTATAATATGTCTTAGTCAGGTGAAATTGTCATCAACTTACATTCTTCCGTGTAAGATGCTTCCATATGTTCATTTGTTTATTTCGTGAGGACGTTTGACCCTGGCAGCAAGGGCGCCCATAGAAAAGTTTCTAGGGGGGGGGGGGCAAAGCAAAAATATGTGACATGTATGCAAAAATTGACAATGCGCTGCAGGCGAAAATGTCGAATTTTCAAGGTCGAGATGTGATTTGCAAGTTACAAAATAAAGTATCAGACACGTAGGTTAAGAAATCCAGCAATCCAGGGGGGGGGCAAGTGCTCCTCAGCCGGCAATCTTTGAAGTTCTCTTTCATTGGCGTGGCGTGCATGTGGGGATTAGTTTATCTTCTTCGTATTCTCTTCTTTATGTCATTATCGCTTCTTTTCCTTTACTTCTACTTTGATGGCTTACCTCCGCCCTTAGTACGGTATGCCTGTCGCATTTGGCTTTATTGTAGGTCTCTTTTCTGTCGTAATGTCTTCTTGCGCATTTCTCCTTTTTGTGACGTGACGTCACTGCCTATTTTTCCCAAGATCATCTCTTGTAGCGCGGTTCGTTTCTCTTTTGGTTTATGACTGTTATAGTGCATAGTTGGTGATTGACAGAATTTTCTAATTCTATTATTGCGTGTTTGTGCATCAAGTTTCTTGGATTTAGTCTTTCATCAGCATAAAGGAGCGTTCGAATTTTGTGTTTGCTACGTTTATAGTGTATTTAGTTCGACGATTCCTCCGATTTTTCGGGATTTCAGTGCACGTGGTCAACCACAAATTTTCTGGAAACCCTCTCAAGGTGAGCCATCCTCCTGTTTTATCTATCTCTGTAGCCTTCTTCATCATTCGTGATTCTATTGTGTGTCTTTTCTTCGAATATTTTAGGGTTTTTCCACCCGGGGTATAACTAACTTAAACCTCCCCTGCTGGCGCGGCTTTCGTCCTGGTAGCTGCCATCCGACGCTATTTTAGAAGCCTGCTGCCTGTACCTGGACTTCTGTGACTCCAGGAAGTGGAAATTTTACCTAAGTTAAACATAAGGTCAGATTTTTCCATATTGTTCCGGTGGCGCCCTGCTATTGGTTCCGTGTCGCTGTAGCGGAGTGCTCAGTTGTTTTGTGTAGCCCGTCGCGGCGTATCGTGACAAACTTTCAGTTTTGTATTTATGTACAGATTTCTTCTCGTCGTTCGTTTTTCCGGTGTGTGGAGTCGCGATTGAATTATTGATTTACGCTATTAAATTTTGTTTTACATTTTTGTATCTCATTCACTACATTAGTGCCTTTTGTATTTAATCATTTAGCTCATTTAATTATTTTTCACTTGGTCTATTCGAATTTCAAATTGATTTTGTAAAATCGTCATCGCCGTGCTTGAGCCGCGTTTTGTTTATTTTCTTGTACGTGTGTACGACTTTCGGGTGAACTTGCGTCAGCGAAGCTTCGTCGCCGTACGTCATCGCGTCGTCCGCGTCTAACTTCATTTCGGGTTTTTGCCCTGTACGCAGCTTTGGATCACGGCATTGCAACCCTATTTATTTCTTGGTCATTGTATAAATTTGCATATTATTTTTGTTGCACTTGCACTTGCAATTTTCATTTTTCAGATATTAACACTTATTTTCATATTAGATTATATTAGTGAATTCGATCATAATTATATTATACGTTTAATTTTGAGTGTTTTGTTTCTTCTATTGTCTACTATTATAGGTACCTTCACGTATCTTTTCGTGATTTTGGTTTATAAGTGGAGTCGAGGTAGTGTGATTTGGGAAAATCACGTGGCGCCCTCGGTTAATATCTTTTTTTGTTGCTTGGCCCACCCCTACTCTCCGTTTAGGCTTGCCGCGCTGCCTCTATCTGTAAGGACCTATTGTAGTTTGTTATTTAGTTTTTGTAACGTCATTTTGGTACGTTATAAATTGTCCATAGGAACTGTTCTTCTTATTTTGAGCTCATCTGTAATCTCCTGAAGTTTGGCGTACCCGTTCTGAATCACCCTGTATTTTTAAGAGCTCTTGTCAAGTTTTCGGCAGAAAAGTTTCAAAGAAGATCATTCCTGGGGAAATGAGCAATTTTTGTTTTATAAAGGTTCTCAAAATATTTGCATCACCAAATTATAAAACCTTTAATAATACAACATAACCTAAGTTTTATAACACAAGTGATAGCGATATAACTTCTACTGTTATATAACTTCTTACAAACTCCTTAGAGGCGTTATGAGCCTTATAATCAAGTAACGAGAATGGTTCCGCAACTTTTATAAACATGCATATAGTTTGACTTTATTGAGTACCCTGCTAAGTGCTAACTCTTGCTCTTAGTACTATCCTCTATGTTTCTCTTTAGGTGTTGGTGGTAAATTATTTAATATAAAATATCTTTTCTCTCAACATGAAGTCTGCTTTCCTTTTCCTTTATGGAATATAATACAAAAATATACTGATGATAATGTGACTGTCAGACTGTTAGCATTGCCAAAATTTGACTGCAATTATTTCTGGTCTGTGTAATTTGCATTTGTACTTCCAAAAAAATGAAAGCGCCCTCCCAATATATATAGGTTGTCCCGCAATAGGATGTGTAAGTACATGTTCCTGACGTTATTTTAAGTCGAAAATTTCCAATAAACATGTAGTCCAAAATCAATTGTTACAAAGTTATTCCCATTTGAATTTGTTCGTCCCAACACGATAAACAAAAAGAGGGCTTTGAAAACAAATAACTGTCTTTGATAGGTTATCTTCTATCATCTAACAAAATAATGATTGGAACACTTGTATTTGAAAGTTGCTTGATTTCTGAGCATTCCCTCCGCTTCCTTGAAGATGAGCTACCAGTCTGTTAGAAGATCTAATCATCACACAGGATGTGGATGGATACAAAAATATGTAACACCTCTACATTTTGGCATGGTGGTAGCTGCACTTCTAAACGACATTTTGAAAACTCTTGTATAGGGCGCCAGGGTACCGTTACTTGTCCAGGTCACCGGATCTATAGCCCATGGATTGCTACCTCTGGGGTCTATGAAGTTGTTGGTTATTCGGTAAAGTCGAACACTAGAGATAATTTGCTGAATCAAATAATTCACGCTTCTAATATCATAAAGACGATCCTGACATTGTTAGGAGGTTATGACTTATGAGATCATTTTGAAAATTCGAGATAGAAATTGACACGTAACTTAGCTTTAACTGAAGTCCTTATTTAATAAAATAAAATTTTTACACGCTTATATAACTTATGGTATCATTCATCACTACGAGTGATGGCAATCACATAAAGTAAGAGCTGTCACCCCAAGGCTCTTTATAACTTCCAAGTTCCCGTCAACCGGAGTATTTGCAACACTCACAACCTCAAATAATTCCTCGTCGTGTTGTTGGGGCATTTTTTCTTGTACTGTTTATAATATGTATGAAAACGTCATTTAAATTGTTCAGACGAAAGAACACGGACATAAATTTCCCGTGTTAAGTGTTGTGTCAGCAGCCTGGGAAAATAACGAAACTCTCTATTGGCCAAAAGCCATATCCATTGCAGCTGTCAGTAAACTGATTCGAGATGGTTTTCCACGCCACAGTAAGGGTGGAAATATCTTCCATGAATGCAAGATTTGATACAAATTTCGCTTCACTTTTCAGGAAAAGTATCACTGAATTTCACTTATAATTCAGTTTTCCATATTCCACTAAACACTAAAAAGCACGTCTATAACTGGTTTTTGTACTACATAGTAGTTTTATAAGAGGAAACCTCTGAGGAAACTTACTAAACAACTTATTATAGATTGAAGTTTTGTAGCGGTTATTTTGAACACAAATATAGTCCGCAGATTTTATAAAGGTAACTGCTGTTGCTATGGGGACGTGTTTTATACTTGTCGCAGCAAACACCTATGTGGGAACTAAACACTAGTGGTCTTATAAATTGGTAATCGTAAACATTCTAAAAACTCAATATAACCTTTAGTAACCGTTGCCATGAGTGATTTAAATTGGTGGTAGAATTCCTAGTTAATAAATTAGCTAAAAAATCTACCAACTCCGACTTTGCATAAATCATGTTTTTATTCGGAACCTAAATTAAATGCTAAGAAAGTTTCTTTATTCTGGTACGACACAGACAGAAATGGGATATCCAAATTTTGTTGATGTTTTCTGGATTTAATTCTGTATTTCATTAACTGGCAGGGTGTTTGCCCGAGGAGTAGTTGTTCGAACTGTCCCGTTTCACTCATTATACATCTATACAACGTGTCCAAGATGAGGAGGGCCAGTATGGGGATATTGGAAATGACAAGAGATACGGATTTGGTTAAATGGGAAAAAAGTAACTAAAGGGTCAATAAAATGGCGCCTAGAAATCCTTGATATAATTTTCCGTTTTTGAGTTATTTTGAAAAAACTGAATTTATGGATTTTTAACTATATTTTTTTCTGACTTAAATATTAAAATTAGAGCGAAACTGACAAAACGTCTTCGTAGCAACTTTTGATGAAATTAAAGATTTCATTGCCAATTCTTTTATTCTACGTTTCGTCTTCGGGCAACCATCATCAACTTCATTTTTTTAAATACGGTCCTGATTTTCTGATGCCAAATTTTATGAGCCGTTCTTATTCTGAATTCAACAATGTACCACACATTATGGTTTAATTACGTTTCGACCCGTTTTTGACCATCATCAAGAAATTTTTAGGATACGGACCTGCATTTCTCTTAATTTTCTAAAAGTTATGAGAAATACAGTTAGTTGGGCTTTCTTCTGATATCAGAATCGAACAAGATTTTCCAAAACTGCAATATGCGCTATGCTTAGAGTAGGGTAGGTGCTTATCGCTAGTATCATCTAACAGATTCGTAAAACTCTTGTGGTGCACTTAAAAATTGCCAAACTTATACTGTATGTACATATTTTTTACAAAACTATGACACATACAGGTCCGTATCTGAAAAATTCTTTGATGATAGCCAAAAAGGGGTCGAAACGTAATTAAACCATAATGTGTGGTACATTGTTGAATTCAGAATAAAAAGGGCTAATAAAATTTGACATCAGAAAATCAGGACCGTATTTAAAAAAATTAAGTTGATGATGGTTACTCGACGACGAAACGTAGAATAAAAAAATTGGCAATGAAATCTTTAATTTCATCAAAAGTTGCTACGAAGAAGTTTCGTTAGTTTCGCTCTAACTTTAATATTAAAGCCAGAAAAAAATATAGTTAAAAATCCATAAATTCAGTTTTTTCAAAATAACTCGAAAACAGAAAATCTTATCAAGGATTTCTAGGCGCCATTTTGTTGGTCCTTTAATTACACAACTTTTTTCCCATTTAACCAAGTCCGTATCTCTTGTCATTTCCAATATCCCCATACTGGCCCTCCTTATCTTGGACACGTTGTACATATATTAATAAAGTAATTGGCTTTTGCTCATCTGATTCTAGATCCTACCGGGTAAGTTGTGTTTCGTAGTAAATGTGCACAGAGGACATTGCACTGACGAGTTCCACAAGGGTGAAATCACTGGTCTGCAGTTTTCTGTGTACATTAACAATAAACAAATATACATCTCGTGATTAAAAGGAAAAGAAATGCTAAGGTAAACAAATACTAATTGGTTTTCAGAAACAAATATACAGGGTGAGCCAGTTTTAATGTAAAATACCTCAGGGATATATAGAACACATCAAAATAATGCGTGTTTGTTATATCATCAATGAACCAAAATTTAATCGTTTTTGAGATACAGGTTTACCATTTCAAAATATTTTTATTTAATAACTGGTTTGAAAATGGTTTGAAAATGGAAACTTAAATACCCTGTACCTCAAAAATGATGGATTTGTTGTTAACTGATGATATAGCAAACATGCATTATTTTGATGTGTTCTATATTCCTATTCCTGGAACAGACACCCTGTATATAAAAGAAATTTTCAAAAACTCTACTAATGAGTGGTTAGGTACTCTGTAATAAATTTGAATTACAAATTAGGATATAAATTTAATTCTTGTTGGTTACCTTCATTCTCATTATGCGCCTATTTATAAGTAAATGTAATTTGACTACTATTAATTACAGGCAACTGCTTATTGGAGTCGTCAGCATGGCCGTCATCCTGATCTTTTAAGCCATAATGGTATGATGCTAGCAGCACGGTTGACCGGATTACCTACAAGTCGCGTCGCCTGAGTTTAGGATGGCGTCATATAGGTAGGTACACAATAAAATAATATTCTACTCAACCGTTTGTTATTTGCTTTGCGAAATTATCATGATTTCTCTTTCATGCGTTTATCAGTTTATCACACTTAATTGAAATACAATAAACCGACGCTAGAGAATTTCAAGCTCATTCTGAATTATTCGAAACCATAGAATTTACAACCGTGAGTTCAATTTAAGTGGAAACGTCGAGTTTTCGCTTAATTATCTAACAGCGTATCTGCAAGTAGGTAATTTACCTTATTTTTTGCTCTAGTAAATTAGGAAATGCTTTGACATTTAACTTTAATGACGATTCGTTCCGGTTTCAAACTAGTTTCTTGTCTGCAAAATTGTTCACGTGAGAATTCGAGTATGATTAAACTGACAAGTATTTATTATTTGTAATTGCAAAGTACCGACGTTAATGAACAGTTCTGAGTTGATGGAAAACCACTAAAGATCGTATCTTAGTTGAATGAGACATGGGAACTTTCAAAAGATAATAATTATGGCAGAGAAAATTGAAACGGCTATTCGAACCAAGTGAAGAAAAAGCAACGTAAGCGAGATCTTGAAGATTTGAATCCAGAGAAAAGAAAAACTGGGAGAATAAATTGATCATAAATATCATCATCCGTAATGTAAGTAGGGAACGGTAAATTTTGGGAAACACTCTTCTAGAAAGTATGTTTAATACAGATACTGGAAGTATAAAATCTAAGGGAGTTTGATGAAATGGTTGTTCAACTGCAAGTTGTATTAAAAAGAAAAGCAAACTTAGATTGAGGAAGTACTGCAGCAGTAAAATGTATTCTTTGTAGTTTTAATACATGTTAAGAGAGAGTATAGAAAGTTCTATGTTGCACAGGTTTTTTTAATAAAACATATTTTTACATTTTCTTCAATTTCTCTAGGTAACTGAGCCTTTTTTAATGCTATATCTAACGTTAGAGATTGTTAATTCGTGTAGTTCATTTTCCTCTAGCCTTCGTTTCATTAACTGTTCTTTTTCATCTGCAAATTTCTGAATCTGGTAGGTATTCTTTTTCAGCCTCAATCATTTCCAGTTGGAATTTAGCAATTTGTATTTTTATGCTGGCCATTTCTTCGTATTTCTTTGCTACAGTGATGTTAAAGATAAGTCTACAAACCATTAGCAACGGAATCAACTATGTTAAGCTGTAAATTTGCAAATTTCCATTATAACGGTAACCTTTCTGATGAACGGTTTGCGTGGGACACTCTGTATACTCAGAGCGAACGTGTAATTTAAAGTCACACTCCTCAGTAGGGTTATTATTTAATCTTCGTCATAATAAACAGGCTAAGAATAAATGTTGTAAACACTTTGCCAAATTGAATTACATCACTTAGTTATTAATGTTCATTCAACACTCAAGTAGGTACATGGTAGGACAATATGAAATTACATATATAAGCTAGTAGGGTATAGAACAGCTCATTTCACAGTTGAACTCTTGTAATTTTAATAAATCATTTATGCAAAATTTTTATGGCCGTTTTGGAAACCTTCATGGGTTAAGTTATAACTATTTTTATTCTCTCCTTTAATGGTATTATCTTTGTATATTATATTTTTCAGGGTTATGGTGACTTCATGAATCATATTTCAGTCCATATAAGAACGTCCATGTTTCAGTGAAGTCACGCGATTGTTAAATAATGGGAGCTGCCTTACATATTATATTACATAAGACGCCCCCCTAATATTAATGAGGTAGAATTTTGTTTTTTCTGGCACACTGTTTTTATACTCAACTTGGACAGCTATTTAGTGATAATAAAAAAATATTTTGTGGGACATTCTCGGTAAGCTAAGTAGAAAGAGGTGTAAATTACTACATAACGTTTACTGCTATACCTATGTATAAGAATGGTTACGTTACAATGGCCTAAACCAAAGTGGGTAAGACAAGTATATTTTATGTCCCACGCATACAGTATAGTAGAGGAAAAGGTGAGTAGTATTTGTCCAAGCTTAGCGGCAAGAAAAGGGAAGTGCGAGAGGGGAATCGGGCCGATTTTCCATATTTCGCTCCTAGGAAAAGCGGCGCACTCAAAATGTATCATGTCATAACTCCCTCAAAAATTGTCTTATCGAGTTGCATTTTTTAAATATTATTTCTTAAACTTTCAGAATGCTCACGAAATCTTTCAAATTGCAATTACATAATTACTTTTCATTCCGCTTTGCGATTTTCGAGACGTTGTCTTTTTGGTGCAGTGGAATTTTCACCTATCGAGGAACTATGCTCATTTTTAGAATTTGGACAAACTTCCGGCGACAAAGTTGTAGAGAAAAGATTAAATTTTATTTTCGGGGGGAGTCATCAGAAATGATAAGTGTAACATCTCACGAGTCGGAGCGTGGAATGTTAGAAGCATGAAACAAGTAGGAAAGTTAGAGAATTTGAAAATTGAGATGGATAGGTTAGCATTAGACGTAGTAGGTATTAGTGAAGTGCGATGGCCAGAAGCCGGAGACTTCTGGAGCGGAGATTTTAGAGTAATACACACATGATCTGTAGGAGGAAATTCGGGAGTAGGAATTGTTATGCGGAAAAAAGTAGGGCAGAGTGTAGAAAATTTCTTACAGCAAAGTGACAGGGTAGTTATGGTTAGGTTAGATTCGAAACCTGTAAAAACAGTAATAATACAGGTATATATGCCCACTTCTAACTACAGTGATGAGGTCGTAGAGGCAGTTTATAGTGATATTGAACATGTGCTAGATTTTGTGAGAGGACACGAAAATTTAATAATTATAGGAGATTTCAATGCAGTCGTAGGCACAGGGCGAGAGGGCGGAATAGTTGGTCCCTTTGGATTAGGCAATAGGAACGATAGGGGAGTGAGACTGATAGAGTTCTGCGATAAACATAACTTAACGGTCGCGAACACTCTATTTCACCATCATGTTAGGAGACGCTACACGTGGAAGATGCCAGGAGACCTAGGGAGATATCAAATAGATTACATTCTTGTTAGGCAAAGATTTAGAAATCAAGTTAGGGATTGTAGAAGTTATCCAGGAGCAGATATAGATAGTGATCACAATATAGTCGTTATGAAGGCCAATCTTAAATTTAAGATTTTGAAAAAACGAAGCGGAAGAAGGTATCTTGACCCAGAGACACTAAAAGATGATGATACGCGCGATAAGTTCGAGAAAAAGACAAACGAAGTACTAAAGGGCGCGGGCGAAAATATTGTTAGGGACATAGAGGAAGAATGGAATTGCATTAAAAATAGTTTAGTTTCCTCAGCTAGGGATATTTTGGGTCATAAACAGAATGAAAGTAGGAAACCCTGGATAACAAAACATATTGTGAGTCTAATAGAGGAAAGGCGCAAATATAAAAATAGGTTAGATGAAATAGGGAAACAAAGATATAAGGCGATCAAGTGGGAAATTATTCGGAAATGTAGGAAAGCGAAAGAGCAATGGATCGACGATAAGTGCAAAGAAGTGGAAAATAAGTTCGAAATAGGAAAGACTGATGAAGCATATAAAATAATTAGGAGAAATTTTAGAGAAATTGGATCTAGCACCAAAAGCATTAGGAATGAGGCAGGAGATATCCTAATCGAAAGCGGGGAGAAGGCAGATAGGTGGAAAGAATATTTAGGAAACTTATATGCGGGACAGGAAGTGAAAGATATATTAGAAAGTGAAAGCAGTGTAGAAGGGGATAACCTAGGGAGTCCTATAATGAGAGAAGAGTTTGAGCTAGCACTAAAAAGTTTAAGGAATAATAAAGCACCAGGTATAGATGGCTTGCAGGCAGAAATCTTAAAGTGCGCAGGTCAAGAGGTAATAGATCGTTTATTTAAATTAGTTAGTCGCATATACCTGACAGGCGAGATTCCAGAGGATTACAAACTGAACATCATGGTAGCTTTGCCAAAAAGGAAAGGCGCGGATAGATGCGAAAATTTTAGAACTATCAGTTTAACTTCCCATGCGTCAAAAATTTTAACTAGAATTGTGCAAAGAAGGATGGAGAAAAAGGCGGAAGAAATATTAGGAGAAGATCAGTTCGGATTTAGACGAAATAGAGGAACGCGCGAGGCCATTCTAGCTTTACGAGTAATTATAGAAAAAACGATAGAAAAGAGAAAGAGCGTATATATAGGATTTGTAGATTTAGAAAAAGCCTTCGACAACGTAAAATGGGGGAAGATGTTCGAAGTGCTGAGAAAGGTAGGGATGAAATACAGGGACAGAAGAATAATACATAATCTCTACAAAGAGCAAAAGGCAGTTATAGAATGTGAGCAGGAACGAAGGGAAGTAGATATCCGGAAGGGAGTGAGACAGGGATGTGCATTGTCACCTCTAGTTTTCAACTTATATATCGAAGATGCGATTAATATTGTTAAGGAAAGAACAGCCTCAGGGATCAATGTGCAGGGCCAAACTATTAACATGCGGATGATATAGCAGTGTTATCATCTAGCAAAGAAGAATTAGGAGCGGCTTTGAATGAAATGGAAGCAGTTTTGACACAGGGCTACGGCATGAAAATCAATAAAAAGAAAACTAAAATTTTGGTATGTAGATGGAGTGAAAATAGAACTAAAATTGAAATACAAATAGGAAATGAGAAGATAGAGGAGGTCGCGGATTTCTGCTACTTAGGAAGTAAAATAACCCAAGACGGTAGGAGCACTAAAGATATAAAACAAAGAATGGCGCAGGGACGAGTTGCGTTTAACAAAAAGAAACAACTGTTATGTTCGAGAACGGTTAATATAGAGACTAGGAAGAGACTCTTAAAGTCGTATGTATGGAGTACGGCATTATACGGGTGCGAAACTTGGACAATAGGAGAAGCGGATAGAAAAAGAGTAGAAGCGTTTGAACTGTGGTGTTACAGACGCATGATGAAGATACCGTGGATAGATAAGGTTAGCAATAGGGAAGTATTAGAAAGAGTTGGGGAAAGGCGAAAGGTATGGAAAACAATAAAGAGTAGGAGAGATAGGATGGTAGGACACCTTCTAAGACACGAAGGAATAGTTCGCGACATACTAGAGTCAGAGATAGGAATAAAAAGAGGTAGGGGTAGGCCTAGATTAGACTACTGCTCTCAAATAGTTAGGGATGTAGGATGTTCTACTTTTAGGGAAATGCGTAGGTTAGCTCAGGATAGAAAAGAATGGAGGTACGCGTCCAACCAGTCTTCGGACTGAGAACCTTATGATGATTACACCAAGATTCAATTCATTATCTTGCGTAGAAAAAAGTTATGGCGATTTAAACACGATAATCGTTCTGAGCGCGTAACTCTTGAATTTAGTAGCGTGCGATAACGAAACGGTTACAGCATCAATCTTTAGGAGACTGTACATGTGGGCAGACGTATTTGGTTTTATTTTATAAGTATTTGCCGTGTGATGAAAATATCAAATTAGGACGAAAATGTGTAGTGCCTAATTGTGTTTCGGGTTATGCAACGTGCAAGGAAAAGGTTGCCACTGATAGGTATACGATTTCAAGAGTTAAGTGCTCAGAACGATTATCGCGTTCAAATCGTCATAACTTTTTTTCTATGCGAGATAATGAATTGAATCATGGTGTAAAATAAAATTTAATCCTTTCTCTACAACTTTGCCGCCGGAAGTTTGTCCAAATTCTAAAAATGAGCGTAGTTCCTCGATAGGTGAAAATTCCACTGCACTAAAAAGACAACGTCCCGAAAATCACAAAGCGGAATGAAAAATAATTATGTAATTGCAATTTGAAAGATTTCGTGAGCATCATGAAAGTTTAAGAAATAATTTTTAAAAAATGCAACTCGATAAGACAATTTTTGAGGGAGTTATGACATGATACATTTTGAGCGCGCCGCTTTTCCTACGAGGGAATTATGGAAAATCGGCCCGATTCCCCTTTCGCACTTCCCTTCTCTTGCCTATAAGCTCGGAGAAATACTACTCACCTTTTAGCGGTAAGTCGGTACACTTGTCTTATCCACTTTGGCCTAAACATAGTTGCATCTTTAAGTAGGTATGTTTGTAAATACTGAAGCGAATCGGAATATATTTAATGATAAATGTTTTTTGGTTGCTCAACGGGACGATTGAGATACACCTTGTATTAAGCTCCCTGCAGCGGGGGGTGCGCGAAAGGAAGCGGAAGGAAGGAAGTACCATCCGTGCTAAACTGTACATTATATTTTACTTACTGTGTTGCTGTGTAAGAGTTATTTAAGTACCATCTACCAGGTATGATCAGAATTACATTTCGGACATTGGATACCACAACCTAACTCCAAAGAAGGAGCAAAGCATCGCACTTTGCTGGAGTTGGCAGAAGAGCCCACGGATAGTTTCCATCTTTGTTACTTTGTCTAGAAATTTCTCAATTAATTGAGAATTGTATCTAAAATGACGAGAATTAAATCGACATCTATGGTCTGTCCAAGTTTGGCGGATCTTCGTTTGGAAATTACAATCCGTACCTATTTCAGGAAGTTTTTAAAATATGAATAATTTGATCACAAATAGTAGATATAATAAATGATCTAATTTTACTTTGTAGATTGAAGATTTATTTTACTACCTAGCAGTAAGTAACACAAAGCAACAAAATACTTGGCGATAATTACACGCAACAATGAACTTTATTGCGTGTTAGCTGTCGACCAAAACGCGCAAAGTATATTATGTCAAAAATTTTAGCATCTAACGTACTAATAATATAATATGTGAATCTGGACGGTTTGGTCTGTAGAACCCAATAATTAGCTTAAAGTACTAGCTTTTGAAAGAAAGTATAATTTATTATAGTTACAGGAAAGAAATGCTTCGTAGAACAACTGTGTCGGAAAATAGTGGAGTTCGTCATCAAAACATTATACGTATATGAGTTATCGATACGTCGTAAGTTTCTATGTTGTAAAAAATAAAGATCATAGCTATAGAAAAGGGAACATTACACCATAGTTTTCTTCAAAAAACTAATGTTAAGGGATCTGCTAATGTAGGTAAGTAGGTACTTTTGGATGTTGAATATAATGCTGTCATAAACAGAATGAAAGTAGGAAACCCTGGATAACAAAACATATTGTGAGTCTAATAGAGGAAAGGCGAAAATATAAAAATAGGTTAGATGAAACAGGGAAACAAAGATATAAGGCGATCAAGTGGGAAATTATTCGGGAATGTAGGAAAGCGAAAGAGCAATGGATCGATAATAAATGCAAAGAAGTGGAAGATAAATTCGAAGTAGGAAAGACTGATGAAGCATATAAAATAATTAGGGGAAATTTTAGAGAAATTGGATCTAGTACCAAAAACATTAGAAATGAGGCAGGAGATATCCTAATCGGAAGTGGGGAGAAGGCAGATAGGTGGAAAGAATATTTAGGAAACTTATATGCGGGACAGGAAGTGCAAGATATATTAGAAAGCGAAAGCAGTGTAGAGGGGGATAACCTAGGGAGTCCTATAATGAGAGAAGAGTTTGAGATAGCACTAAAAAGTTTAAGGAATAATAAAGCACCAGGTATAGATGGCTTGCAGGCAGAAATCTTAAAGTGCGCAGGTCAAGAGGTAATAGATCATTTATTTAAACTAGTAAGTCGCATATACCTGACAGGCGAGATTCCAGAAGATTACAAACGGAACATCATAGTAGCTTTGCCAAAAAGGAAAGGCGCGGATAGATGCGAAAATTTTAGAACTATCAGTTTAACTTCCCATGCGTCAAAAATTTTAACTAGAATTGTGCAAAGAAGGATGGAGAAAAAGGCGGAAGAAATATTAGGAGAAGATCAGTTCGGATTTAGACGAAATAGAGGAACGCGCGAGGCCATTCTAGCTTTACGAGTAATTATAGAAAAAACGATAGAAAAGAGAAAGAGCGTCTATATAGGATTTGTAGATTTAGAAAAAGCCTTCGACAACGTAAAATGGGGGAAGATGTTCGAAGTGCTGAGAAAGGTAGGGATGAAATACAGGGACAGAAGAATAATACATAATCTCTACAAAGAGCAAAAGGCAGTTATAGAATGTGAGCAGGAACAAAGGGAAGTAGATATCCGGAAGGGAGTGAGACAGGGATGTGCATTGTCACCTCTAGTTTTCAACTTATATATCGAAGATGCGATTAATATTGTTAAGGAAAGAACAGCCTCAGGGATCAATGTACAGGGCCAAACTATTAACATGCTCAGATTTGCGGATGATATAGCAGTGTTGGCATCTAGCAAAGAAGAATTAGGAGCGGCTTTGAATGAAATGGAAGCAGTTTTGACACAGGGCTTCGGCATGAAAATCAATAAAAAGAAAACTAAAATTTTGGTATGTAGGGGATGTGAAAATAGAACTAAAATGGAAATACAAATTGGAAATGAGAAGATAGAGGAGGTCGCGGATTTCTGCTACTTAGGAAGTAAAATAACTCAAGACGGTAGGAGCACTAAAGATATAAAACAAAGAATGGCGCAGGGCCGAGTTGCGTTTAACAAAAAGAAACAACTGTTATGCTCGAGAACGGTTAATATAGAGACTAGGAAGAGACTCTTAACGTCGTATGTATGGAGTACGGCATTATACGGGTGCGAAACTTGGACAATAGGAGAAGCGGATAGAAAAAGAGTAGAAGCGTTTGAAATGTGGTGCTACAGACGCATGATGAAGATACCGTGGATAGATAAGGTTAGCAATAGGGAAGTATTAGAAAGAGTTGGGGAAAAGCGAAAGATATGGAAAACAATAAAGAGTAGGAGAGATAGGATGGTAGGACACCTTCTAAGACACGAAGGAATAGTTCGTGACATACTAGAGTCAGAGATAGGAATAAAAAGAGGTAGGGGTAGGCCTAGATTAGACTACTGCTCTCAAATAGTTAGGGATGTAGGATGTTCTACTTTTAGGGAAATGCGTAGGTTAGCTCAGGATAGAAAAGAATGGAGGTACGCGTCCAACCAGTCTTCGGACTGAGAACCTTATGATGAGAGATTATACCGGGGTAGAAGAGTTTACGGCAGTGTTGGGAATAGTATCTACAGGGTATGAGGTAACAATATCAGCTTTACTTCGTTGAGCGTAAGTAGTTGGTATGTAGGTTTTGGCTTGCAGCCCTACCAAAGAATCCTTTTCGAGTACAAGGTTACAAGGGTACAAGGCTTAGTGATTAAGTGATTGAGCAACAATGTGATTGAATTTCTTAAAATCCATTGTGGCTTCTATGGACTTGGGATCTTTAATGTTGGGCAACTATATGAGCTTTTGTTCGAAGCAAATGAGCACCTGTTATTTCCTGTTATTTCAACTTTTATGTAATGAACTCTACCATAACATACCATAATAATGCCCATTCGTTGTGAATTTTACACGGGTCTTGGATCTTGGATGTAGCTTCAGTATCGGATTGGAAGCAAATTCCAAACAGTTTCATGGTTGACTTCAGTAACGTGGATGTGCTGAATTATTCTGCTTATTCTTCTCGAGCGTATTTTTGGTTTTGTGCGGGATAGGTTTTCATGGATAATGTCATGGAAGGTATAGACTAGTTGATGTATTCACCATTAACGTAAGGGAGTTCAACTTTCACGGAAGTATATTATTACTTATTTGATGTGGAAGATTTGAAGGGTTATTGTTACTTGCTGCGTTAGTAATCTTGATATATGAGTTTTGAAAAGCTAGTTTTTTTCGTATGTGATGTTGTTTGTCCATGAACTCAGTTTCTTTGTGTGTAGGTTTTGTGTTGAATTTCAGCGTTTTTGTATCTTCTTGAGAAGAATAACCAACGTATTTTGGGTTTGTCTTGTCAGATTTCCTCTTCTATTTGGGTACTTTATTTCATATTTCTTCAAGTTACGATGATCGACCCAGGGTGCAACCTTGTTGGTTGGGAGTTGACAGATTTACTTCTTCAGGTTTCCTTGATTAATTTCTTCTTTGAAAGGCATGGTAGATTTCTTTTCTTCTTTTGCTCTAATGATTAATGACTTCTAGAACTTGGCGTGGTTGTACTGTTCACTTTTCTTTTTGCTTTCATAGTATACTATTTTCATGCAGTTCACAGAACACCATTAATATCCTACGTAAAACAGTAACGAATGCAAATAACTTTGGTTATAAAGAAGTGAAATACGACGGGCAACCATGGCTAGGATTTTAATTTTTTGCTAGACCCGGCAATTTCAATTGATACTGATGTTGCATTAATTTGCAATGAGCCAAACAGGCTCTCTAAACACCGCAGGAAACTAAATGTAGGTATCCTTATACACAGGGTGAGTCGGGGTTAAACGGCCATACGTAAACCATGCATAGGAAATTTGATTTTTAGAAAAAAAGTTCATATAAATGTGTACTCGAAAATGCTTTCTAAGAGCGCTACAGAGTTTAGTAGGCTTGGACAAAAATAAAAAAAAAAGATTTATAAAAAACGCTTCGATATAACAACAACTTTATTAGAAACAAATAGACAAAGAAAGAGAAGAAAATGCGTCGTCAAACAGCAGTTAATTTTCAAAAATTTATAAAAATGGCTCAAAATGGCCACCATCATTTTCAATGCAAACTTATTCGCATCTACGGACGACAGATTGTGCAGCTGCGCGGCACTCTGCTGGACCAGCAGTGCGGGTGTGATTTCTTGGGCTGCTTCAACAATCCTTTCCCGGAGAGTAGCTTCGTCGTTAACAAGGTCAGAATAAACCTTGCTCTTCATTGTACTCAGCTACTGCAGCATAGACAAACACAATATCCGCATATTATTGTAAATTTTTGGCATTATTCCGCAATCTACGCATAAACGCACCTACAATGCTCTAAAATTACTCACTTAATAAACTGACATGTCAAAAACTGTCAAACTTCGACACAAACAAATCCTCAATTTTTGTCAAAGCCTACTAATTTTGTCAAAACCTACTAAACGCTGTAGCGCTCTTAGAAAGCATTTTCGAGTACACATTTATATGAACTTTTTTTCTAAAAATAAAATTTCCTATGCATGGTTTACGTATGGCCGTTTAACCCCGACTCACCCTGTTTATTAATAGCTAAAGTGATTTTACATTGAAACTTTGTTCTCCAGATATCTCATCGAGGGCTCTGTCGATTTCAACAATTGTGGGCTCTACGCAAAGCTCTAATGCTGTAGATGTGCCTTTTCGGGGGTTTCGGGGTTTAAAAAGCTTTAAATGGTGTCTTTTTGCAGTTTAAAGTTCATTACTTCGTCGGAGTATGAGGCAGAAAATTTACAGTTTTTTTGTTTGGTGTAACTTAGCAACAAACAAATTGGTGGAGACATTTTCCATCAGTCATCAGTAAATATATAATTTAGTAAAATTGTGACAGCGTGTGATAGACGTGTGGCGTAGCCCACGGATTCCACTTGTAAGTTAAATTTCGCATTAGTGCGAGGTTTTAAAAATTACATTTACCGAAATTGTCTGAAATGTTTTAACTTAAATTAAATTATATTTTCTTAACATTACCACTAATAGTACTATTACTACAACGAGGCTTCTCCGTAACGCTGATTGTGTAAATAAGATGTAAGACTGTGGTTTTTCTATTTAAGTAGTTGTGGTATAACATACGCTAATTATTTAAGTGTAAATGAGGTTTTCATATTATACTGTTCTCTTTCTAAGAACACAGTCTAATAAATCCATAGTGTCGATATTTGTAGTATATGGACATATTTCCATTTAAATGACTAAACTGTGTCTACATTTGTATAATTAATTTAATTAAGTAATGTATGCCTGTAATACCTATAGACATTAGCCTGAAAGCACTTAATTATTTTTGCAGACATCAACACTCAACGTAAAATATTAGACAATAAAATGGGCGTGTTATTTTAGGATAGAATTACAGGAATGCAGATAACCATCTTTGGTGATGTAATTGAATTATGTAAATCAGATTTGTAGTTGGCTTTGTCAAAACTACTTTACTACTGATCATAGATACACTTGAACTAAATTCTCTTGGACGTCTTTGTTAATTTAAAGGTACCACTTCTTAAGGGACATGAATGAATCATTAATTTCGTTACTTTCATTTCAAAAAGTTATGAAGGTGGGCCGTAAAAATGGAGTTAAAACTAAGTAAGTCAATCACTTGCAAGTGGTGAAGATCCATCCTGCTCTAAGTCGACGTCACCAATATTTTACGACTCTCAACTTTTAGAAAAATTGTTCCACTTGTAAGAATAAACATTTTTGAGAAAAACAGTTTAAAAAAACGTCACCAGTTAAAATTACTGCTCGGGGCAAGAAGCATCTGTTATATGGTACATAATATTTTCAGAATTATTACATACTTCAAATCGATCAACATTAAATTTTTATTCTGACAGCTTACTTCTATTCTTGGATTATAAAAACAGTTCAATGCTCCGATGGCGAATGTAAACATTATTGGTGTGTATGTTACCACTCTTTATTTTCTTTACATTTCTTGCCTGTCTTATTTCTTGTATGAATTACAAAATTTCACGTTGAAATAATATACTTGGGAGATATTAGTTAGAAGACAATACGAGAGAAAGAAATTGCCAGATTAACATTTTATATGAAAAAAATCGAGACTACCAAAGAATTACGGAGCCTATACCCCCCACATTATTGCCGAACGTGGTCTAAGCGCCTTTGTTCTAAACATCCCTTCATTTGCATCAAGACGAACGAATTCCGGAATAACCGCAGTAACATAACATTTGAAAAAAACAGTTATGCGTTCAGCATGCTGTAATCTGTTATACAGAATACTGAAAAATAAAGAACGTAAAATTAGGGAAGGGAGATGGGCTGACCAAGAAAAAAATCAAAGAAAGATGTACTGTAACGAGACATGAAGAAATAATGAACAGATGCGAGGAGACAGAAGTTAAACTGCCAGGTAGGTACTTGGAAATATCGCCAAGACGAAGAAGAAGATGAAAAAGCGAAATCCATAAAATAATTTGTGGTTTACCTATATGGGAATACGAGTGGGAATATCAGACCTTTAGAAACCAATTCATCTAAATGTAACGAAATGTAGACTTTAACAAGAATGCCGGAGGTGATGAAAATGAAATGAAATGAATCAGACGAAGATAACTGGGTTTTGGTTCGATCGCATGTGCAGAATGAATTACGACAGACAGGTTAAACGTTAAAAGAATTAATTCGAAAAGTAAGGAAGGTACGACAATACTGCGGTTGCCATATGAAACTTTTACATATAGAAAACTCGTGTCACAGTAACTGAGAATCCAAAAACTATCAAAAATATGAACGTTCAAACAAAAAGTTACGTATGTACCGAGTGCCCAAATAAGAAAGGACATCTGCCGTGTCTAAGGAACCGTTCATAGTGAAGCTCTGGGAAAGAAAGAGTAATAATAAAAGTGGCCAAGAGAATTCACTGAAAATTATTTTCAAGTTTCTAAGTTTGCTGCTAGGGGGCGTAATAGTCATAGTCAACAAAGAAAGAGGATTTTCTCTAAAATATACCCAGGCAAGGTAGATCAAAAATACGTGTATTGCAATCTTAAATTAATTTTGGTTTATCACTTAGGTATTGCTCTAGCTCAGCTCATCAAATGGGAACCTAGGGGGAAGGGGAATACACGTTTCTGGAGATGCTTATAACTTCGGTTTGATTTGCCCGAATTTGGCAAACTTGGTCTCGTAGAGAAAAGCTCTCTTCTTTTAATCAGATCCTTTCACAAATTAAGCCCCTTGTGTTATGTAGTGATCGATAGAGGGCGCTGTTTGAAAGACCAGAAAACTTCAAATTTCCTTGAAAATCTTAAATGGAACGATACAATAATTTTAACCTAGCTAAAAAGAAGGCAAAAAGGCGAAATAAACAGTGAAAACCACATTTTGATATCTTTTGTAAATTTTAATATTTTTTAATAAGTTGGCGTTCAAACAAAAAAATATGAATAACGTCAAGTGTGTAGGGGGACGTGAAAATAGGACTAAACGAACATACCAATTGGAAACGAGAAGATAGAGGAAGTCTCAGATTTAGGAAGTCAAATAACTGGCGATGGTAAAAGCTCTAGAGATATAAAACAGAGAATAGCGCAGGGCCGAGTTGCATTTAATAAAAAGAAACAACTATTATGCTCTGGAATAATAAATGTAGAAACTCGAAAGAGGCTCTTAAAAACGTATGTACGGAGTACGGCATTGTACGGGTGCGAAACTTGGACGATACGAGACGCGGATAGGAAAAAATTAGAAGTATTTGAGACGCATGATTAAAATACCGTGGATAGATAAGGTTAGCAACAGAGAGGTATTAGATAGAGTTGGAGAAAAGCGAAATTTATGGAAGCCAGTAAGGAATAGGAGAGAAAGGATGGTAGGACACCATCTGAGGCACGAAGGTTTAGTTCTCGACATACTAGAGTCAGAGATAGGAATAAAAAGATGTAGGGGTAGACCCAGATTAGACTACTGCTCTCAAATAGTTACGGATGCAGGATGTTCAACTTTTGGGGAAATAGTAAGCTGCATAAACCATTTTATCGTATAAATTTATTTACGTCAATATCTAAATATAATACAGTTAACATTGAATTTAAATTTATTATTTGTGGTACTAGAAATAAGTACATAAATATTTTTTAACTGAAGGAAGCTTTGGCTCATCTATCGTTTGCCTTCAAAAACATAATGACCAGGGAAAGTAATATGATATTATGTAAATTTGCAAAATTTATTTGATTTATTACGTTAAAAGCCAAATCCCGTTTAAAACCAGATCAACTTTCTTGATCGATATCTTCAAAACGCATCATAATATCAGATGTGTAAAAAGTGGGCGGTTATTTTCAATTGTGAAAGTTGACAATAACAGACTACCAACCGGATTATTTTGTTGTGCCATGTACCAGAATATTTTACAAAAATGCATCGAACAGTTCCAAATGCAACTATTTATCGACCGTTTAATTGCTGTTGAGTAACATGTAGAAAGTAAATGATTTGTAGTTCTTTCGCGTTTCCTAACTATCACAATAAACACTTTTTGCTTCGATATGCTGCTAGCTATCTTCGGAAAGAAATGCGAAGCTCGGAATGTCTCTTAACCCACTTCTACATCACTCGTTGAAGTCGCCGACGGATTCGACAAGGATTTAAAAGACTTGTTATTCCAAACGGGGTCACGGAAATAACACATGTTCATGTTCTGTGAATCTGGCCAGAACATGCACGAAATTTCATGTAATAAAATTAAACCGATAGAAAACGTTCATCGTAACTTTTAGCACTACGACAAAATATTTCAAAATCAAAGTAGAGATGTAACACGCCCAGGCCTGGAGAGTTTATGGCGGCGTTGTTTCAAACATTCTAAGTAGGTACAACCTGAACCGATTGACTCACGAAATTTTTCACATTTTAATAAATTTTCATGAAAAAATAACAATCTTGTGAAATTTCAAAGTCTATAAATAATAACTAATATACTTATTATTAGTTGCTTGTTCAGATCGATTATCTGTAGTAATACAATAAGTGGTCTGGAATTGTCGGAAATTTTACGAAAGCTGTTGCGTTGCTTGGTAGCCACGAGTGTAAATTTGACAGTTAAAAGGTCACGAGCGCTTCCGCGAGTGATCTTCTGTCAAATTTACACGAGCGGTTAGTAAAAGCAACAGCTTGAGTAAAATTACCTAAAAATTCCAGACCCGAATTGTATTTAACAAGATTATTCTTTGAATCGAAGCAAGGTAGTTCAAAACGAAATTTTATTTCAATTAATTCACATACAAAGAAATGTGTTGGGAATATTTGGCGTTTGGCAGGTACTAAAGTAACTAGATTATATATTATAAATGCACCTACAAATTCGCAACTATGGCAACTCAACAAGCAAAATTATCGAAAAAATTACCGTACGTAATATCACAAGAGAGTGAGAATAACTTGAAAATAATTCGACAGATTTTCGAAAACTTGTCGCCAGGCAATAGACACGAGAGCCCGTAGGGCTCGAGTCTTGGTTTAGTATAGATAATGGTTCGACATCCCGAGAACCGATTTTCCTCGCCTTCTGCGCATGTGGACAAACTTGTTGAGAACCTCTGTAGTCAGGAGTGTAGATTCTTTTCGATTTGTGACACTGCCAATATGCCAATTTAGCAATCTCAGTTGGTTGTCATTAAATAAATTTCAGGATTCAATTCCCAAGTTTTTCGTTAATATAAAGTGTTTGAACACGAAAGTATTCTTGTACGAACTATTTTCGGCAATAGCCACTCGAGCCCTACGGGCTCTCGTGTCTATTGCCTGGCGACAAGTTTGAGTAAAATGTGGAGAATTATTTTCCAAGTTATTCTTACTGGCGTGTGGTATTCGAAAGGTTATTTTTTGACGTTCAAATGTGAAACAACTCTTCAATATTATTCTTTCAGTGTCACAATTTGCGATTAAAACATATGACATATGTCAAAACCAGAAAACAAGTCGTTTTATCAACAAAAACAAAATACTAAAAAAAATTCCCGCTGGGACAAGTTAGGTAAAAAATTCCCACTATAATAATGATTTAATTGGTCAGAATTAAACGCGTGATCAAAAATACTGTTCATTTATTGGAAAATATTAGAAACGTCAAAAAATAACCGAAATAATACACGCTTCTAGACCCAAATGAAATGTTCCTATTGGCCAATAGAGTCCATTAGTTAGGTTATGTTACTAGTTTCGCGGGCTATCCTACTTCAAAATTCTTAACATGGAGCTCTTATGGGACATAGATTTTAAACACTGATTATTTAAATTCAGTGCATTTCTTAACGGGGATTCTGCAAGTGACATATAAACTGCTCTTTCCAGCTGTTACATTTTCAAAAACAACTTAAAATACAACTTAATTTCAGAAATATTTTAAAACGGAGCACAGTACATATTAGAAAAGAACGTATGTCGCGTTCAGACCAGACCAGTGACCTTGGAGATTATTTTGACGTTTGCTGCACAGGATTTGAGGCTAAATTGTTTATTTCTGCGGGTTATTTATTGTTTAATTTTTATTTAATAGGTGGTTTAAGTTCTTATTTATATTTAAAAAGTGTAAAAAGGAAGAAAAAGTGCTAAAAATTAGTGTTGTTAACGACTTCATTTAAATAATCTACTGCGCCGGTTCTATCACCGACATTCTCGCGCCGTAAATTGCAGTAGTTTGTTGAATTTTAGTTTTAAACAAAATGACTGCATAAATAAATGCTTTTACAAGACGAACGGTGAAAAAAGGCTTCATAGTAATCGCCATATAATGATTTAATGCTAAGAAATCAGGATGAAAGGTAAAAATAGAATGTGAAGTGCAAGGTCATTTAACCTCCATTTAAATTGCATTGAAAAATTTTATCCAACTATTCTCTTAGGATAGCGTTTTAAATTTCGCGCTTTGATTTCGCCGTTACACTAATAGACTCTATTTGACGATGATAAAAATAATCTACGAAAACTTTCTGAAAATCGGAATGATGAATATCGCAATATAGTGCAGATAATTTATTTTCATGGTACCAAGAGCGTGCTTTAATCAAATTAACTAATTAACAGATCTAACGTTGAAGTTTATTAAATTCATTAACGACTGAGTCTTCAAAGCATGTACCGGTGTATAATATTTTCATTCAGAGACAGAACACCTTAATGTTATTAGATCGTTCCGCCTTGTATATTCATAAACATCAAGTCCAAGATAAAATGAGGTACACGGTGGAAAATGGGTAAAGTGGTATAATGAATACTTGGTATCTCCATTTTATTTTAGTGCATACATTGCATTTAGTCGTCCAGTTTGCCCTTAGGGGTTTGGATCTGCGTTATGCCCAACGAAGTGTCTGTAAAACCTGTAAACTTTATGTGGCCCCCATAATGAACAGGTTAAGTGCACAACTGTTAATTATAGTGAAATCCAGATTGAAATATTGTTCACGAGAAGAATGCAGCGTTAGTTTGTATGCCAGCCAAAATTACCAATGGGGAAGACCCGCTTAATCGAATTTATAACTTTTAGTACTGTAATATCAAGCATAAATAGAATATGTATCGCATACCACGTAAAAATTTTGATTATGTGCCGTGCTGAACGAAAAATTTGCAACTTAGAAAGCAGCATGATCGGAATGGCTAAAACGCGCGCTTTCTGTGGCGTAGGAGACCTATCCGTTGCGTCGCGGTGTTTACGCGTCTCCCTGGAAAAAGTGGGAGGAGTCGAGAAATAAACGAGCGCTCAGGGTGCAAACGGATCGGTTTGCGCATGCGAAAATAGCTACCTAATCTGTCGGGCCCAGTGGTCAAGTACGTCACCAGCGTCATTCAAATATTGTGTCTCGAGCGTGGCGCATGTTTCGTATTTAATTATGACGAAAATAAGACTCAAATGTAAAAATCGAAAGTTGCGGAATTTGTTTTGGGTAGTAAACTATTCAATATGATCATTTTCAAAATTTGCGGGTTTTCCCCATTCTACGTATAATTGGCTCAGAAGTCGGCAAATTTTACGCCGAGACCAATCAAAAAAATTACTCATTTGAAATGTAGCCCTGACATTTATATTTTTAAAAACTGACCGAGCTGGACAATTCAAATAGAATTTTACTCTTCAATCGAGAAAGGGTGCCTTCTATCATCTATGCGTTATTGTAAATAATATTCGAACGATTTGATGACCCTAAAATACCTGTCTTTATTTCGTAATACTGGTATGAAGCCCGGTCCACCACTGCTTAGTTACAGTGTTTTCTGGTTTTTTGCGGTCCTATAAACGATAAGGCGCCCACTCACACTGAGGGAAGAATGCGCGGGTTTGACTGCACACTTTTACGTTAAGTTAAACCTGTAGCCTGTCCTTCCCCACACACACAATGAGTAAAATCTAAAATCGTCAGTTTTGGGTACGATGGCATCACGAAAAGACCTTATGTTGATGACATGTGATGTGGCGTGCTTATAAATAAAAAAAATAAAGTGCTACAGAAACCAAAAGACCTAGATCCAAATGGGTCAAGGAATGGTGGCTGAAACGTTATCAATATTCAGAACAGATTTTATACCGGCACAAAAAATCTCATTGCAAGATTACTTCTTGAATGGACGGTTTTCTTCCATGGCACTCCTTGTTTCAATTTATACCTAGGTTTAATAAGTTACCATTTATTTAAGAATAAATATGACCATAAAGAAGCAATCTGGCGATGAAATATTTTGTCTCAATGTGAAATCAACTTCCAGAAACAAAATGGAAATCATATTTTGTGTTTTGACGTTAAAATATAGGAGAAACGAATAAACTACCGGTCAAATGACTACATTTTAAAGTTCTGTTTTCAATTTTACCGAAACCGTCAGTCGCACACCTAACAATACCTACATCAATCAAAAATTTAGTAAACCGCCTATCAAATATGGAAATAATATATGAAAATGAAATTTTCAACAAAAAATGCATTTTGCGTAAGCTGTCCACCCTGTATGATATTAAGTTTTGTGACAAAAGTACTCAAGAATTGTACAAATAGAGCAGTCTGTGAACCGTGTCCAATAAAGAAATCTTAAATAGGTAGCTTATCGACCAGTAGATGTCAGCAGCTCCTCAAAGTTGCGTCCACACTGGAACTAAAATGGTAATATCTTAAAATCGCTCACTCTAAACCCCATCGTGTAGTACACCATCTTTCATAAAATTTTATTGGGAATTCAAATATGTAAAGAAATGTGGGGCGTTCCATTTAAAAAAAAACATAACTTTGGTTTGGTACTCAGAGTGTGAACACCCTGTATACACCAAAATAATTTTATTAGATGCTTCGTGGGGTTCCCAACATACGTGTAAATTTTTATTTTGATACCTTAAATAGAACCAGAGATATGGGCCGACTACACACTATTGGCCCACACTGTATAAAAACCAGCTAATTTAAAACTGTGATGATTAAATTTACAATTTTTACTGAGTGACCAAATAAGTAGATGTCTACAATAAAATTCCAAATTTCTCTGCAAATTTCCATTTTCCTAAACTACGACAAACTTTCAATTTTCTCAATTAATATTCCATATTTATCTATTTTAATTTATAAAATAATTTAAGCATTCATGTGTGTTATTGTTTTAGTTTCATCCGTGATTTTATTAAAGTTTACGGGACAAAATTTAGTTGCGGTAATGAATGGATTTATCGAATTTTAGCAAGTCTACAGGCTCCTGGTACTATATTGATTTTGAAAATTTTAAAGCAACAATGCTATCAAAATTCAATTGTTAGAAACTGTGGGGATTCAATTTGGGGCAATTTCCAAGGAAAATACTACCTCGACTCTAGAACATAAAAATTATAGGATACGTGTAAAGCAAGTCACTTTTCTGTATTTATATTATAATTAATGTTTTAATCACTTTTAGAAATAGAGTCAGTTAATTAGTTCCGCTCGAACAACAAGCATAACCTTGAATTTTTCAGTTGTTCATTATATTTTTGATTACTTTACATATTTTCATTTCAAGAGGTTTCTTGCATGGTGCACGTGCAGTATGTGCAACTTTTTCAAAGCGGAAAGTATGAAAATTATCCCTGCAAAGAAACATTCTTTTTTTGCATTTTTCAACAGGAATCAACTTTTTATAAACTTTAATTTTACATTCAAGACTAGATTCATACCCTCTGAAGTATGCAGATTTACATCTTCAAACTCCTAAGGATGCTTTGTCATCGTTTGGGCGAGTGGGGTAAAATTATAAAAAAATCATAGTTGAATGGAACCTTGCAAACAATTTTCCTAAACCATTCAGAGCAAACATTTAAAGCAACTCAAAAACTAGATAAAATGTTAGGTACCGGCTAGGGCGGCTAGCAACAATAGTAACATGTCGAGTAACATTTTAGTGTGGAAATACTGACACAATGGGGAAAACCCGCAAATTTTGAAAATGATCATATTGAATAGTTTACTACCCAAAACAAATTCCGCAACTTTCGATTTTTACATTTGAGTCTTATTTTCGCCATAATTAAATACGAAAGATGCGTGACGCTCAAGACACAATATTTGAATGACGCTGGTGACGTACTTGACCACTGGGCCCGACAGATTAGGTAGGTATTTTCGCATGCGCAAACCGATCCGTTTGCACCCTGAGCGCTCGTTTATTTCTCGACTCCTCCCACTTTTTCCAGGGAGACGCGTAAACACCGCGACGCAACGGATAGGTCTCCTACGCCACAGAAAGCGCGCGTTTTAGCCATTCCGATCATGCTGCTTTCTAAGTTGCAAATTTTTCGTTCAGCACGGCACATAATCAAAATTTTTACGTCGTATGCGATACATATTCTATTTATGCTTGATATTACAGTACTAAAAGTTAGAAATTCGATTAAGCGGGTCTTCCCCATTCAAAAATGTGGTTGAATAGATAAAAAACTTTAGCAGTGAAAAGTTGTCGACGAAATAAGGGTAACCGCTCTTTAGTTTTTAACCTAACTAGAATTAAAAAAATATTTAAAAGTTATTTGTGAAGGTTTAAATAATTTCAAAAGTTTCTTACTTATATATCTTCGAAATATTTATATAATCTTCAAAAAGCACTTCTTTATCCACCAATTTGAAGGGTGGTATCTCAAAAATGAAACCTTTGCAGGGATATATTTCTTTATTCAGAATTATTGTTATCTGCCAAAGTATTGCTGTTTACTCTTAAATAGGCCTTTAGGTATAGCGAATATCTTTTTGATAATGTTAAAGTAGTTTTATCGATTACAATTTATATCTTTCCAGAACAGAGTAAGCATTTTGGATTCAGTTCCTCCAAAACATGGGGAAAGTTATAAGAGTACATTCTCAACATCATTTTAAAAAATATTCTCAAAAACAGATATGTACCTAATATCTCCACCTGTCGTAATAATTTTTGTCTGAACTACGTACCGGATTTAAGTATATATATTAATCGTACACGATCTCTGGCATGAAGAATTTCTTTTATTTACTTTTTACACGTATTTTTGTTTATTATCATTTTTCTCAGTAATTAGTTATTCTTTTGTACCTACATGCAAACAAAACGCAGATAAAAATAAAAATGATTCGTGTTTGTACTAAAATAATATTGTGGTTTGGACCAGATTCTCTTTCATACAACGTTTTCCTTTCATCGTAAAGTTATATTTGTTATTTTTCAAAACGAGTAACTTTTCACTCAACCAGTTCTTTACAACTGCTCCTTGTGAAATTTTACTGTTAATAAAATAATTCAAACATCCTCAGTTTGCTATAAAACTAAATTTATCGTCATCGGTGTTTTATGGCTACTGTTTGTTGCAACACCTACCTAGAAATTGGAAATTGATTGTTGGTAATATAACATACAGTGAGTTTGATATAAGGTGTGAGATAAGAGTACCAGTAAGGCAATAAATTAATGCAACGATAGCTCTTCCTTAGGTACATTATATGAAAGCTAGTCCTCATCCTAGTAAGAGTTTCATTAAAATTGATTGGCTTAAAGTCAACTTTAAAAAATGCACAGCTATGCAGCTACAAGGGGAGCCACACTTTCAGCGGCTTATTTAGACGTACTGTTGGTTACGGCATGTGGATGTGAACTTTTCCACTTTTATTGAAATGTGTTGCTAACTTTGTTATTTCATATACAGTGTGATTCACGGAGACGGTCGGTTAGACGTTTCTCAAAAAACGGCAGCGAATTAAAATCTGAAAATTTGCACACAACAGTTATCGGCTTAGACCATTCTAATTAAAATATTTTCAACGCCCGACAACTTCCGGTTATACCGGAAACGAGTACTCTCTTATTTTAAATGGAATGCCTACATTGTTATTACGGATTTAGAATTTTGGTCGAATTTTAAGGTCATCTTATGCGAAACATCATATGTGTAAAGTATACCCTCTTCGAGATATTAGACGTTAATAATCGTAATTTTTCAAATTTCATCAATCATAACTTGGAAACGGCACGAGATAAAGAAATATGATTTACATGTCCCTATCCTAGTTTTTAATTCTCTATCTAATGGGCCTGGAACATACTGCTTCCTGATTGGCAACTTTTTGTCATTTTTTGACCAATCAGGAGGCAGTATTTTCCAGATCCATTAGACAGAGAATTAAAAACTGGGATAGGGACATGTAAGTCATTTTTCTTTATCTCGTACCATTTCCAAGCTATAATTGCTGAATTTTGAAAAATGACGATTTTAACGTCTAATATCTCGAAGAGGGTGCACTTTACGCATATGATGTTTCGCATAAGGTGACCTTAAAATTCGACCAAAAATCTAAATCCGTAATAAAAATGTGGGTATTCCATTTAAAATAAGAGAGTAGGTACTCGTTTCCGGTATAACCGGAAGTTGTCGGACGTTGAAAATATTTTAATTAGAATGGTCTAAGCCGAGAACTGTTGTGTACAAATTTTCAGATTTTAATTCGCTGCCGTTTCTGAGAAACGTCTAACCGACCGTCTCCGTGAATCACCCTATAGTGAGCATCACAATATTTCCTGATTCTTCGTAGAGTTTGAAGCATGCTTAATGAATGAGTCTATCGTTTTCAAGTTATTAAAAAAATTTTAAAATTTTTGGTCATAATCCTGCTTAAAGTGAAGTTGTTTGCTAACGACTCACTAAAATTTTCGACAGACTCGAACGAGACATAGAGGCTTCTTCTTTTTCACTGATACCAAGTTATTTTGATAGGGGTGAGCCTTGAATAACTAACTATTTACAAGTACAAAAATGCATAAAGATCTTTTTTTATAGCAACACCCCAAATTTAATCTTGACAAGTAGCTGAGAGACTGCCATATTTGTCCACATTTCTTACTTTAACAGTTTTCGAATTATCAGAATGTATTTAATTTTTCGAATGTAATAGTGGAAATTTATAGCTATCTATGAAGCAGGAGATGAAAAACAACATTGCGACGTAAGTACTGCTTTTAGACTAATTTTACAGAAGAAATGAGACCCCTCAATAGATGTAGGTACTTATTTACATTTTCTAAATTTTATTACATACATATTTGAATTTCATTAATGCTGATAATAGAATAAATAAAGCAGAAACAAATGTTTGATGAAAGGTGTATTAAGGGTTTTTGGTAGCATGCAATTAACCTCCAAGATTTCCGGATCTCAAACCTTTCGACTTTTACCTTTGAAAGAAAATATTCAAAGGACAATTTGGTCGTCCGAGTGATGAAGATTTTTCGAAACTGGATCTTAATAGACTGCTACTGCAGACTCCGATAGGTCAATAATCGTAGAATATACTTGAAATTCGGCATTCTATTATGTTTTCGTTGCTTGATTTTTTAAATAAATTTTTAACTTTTATATTGCGTACTTTTACCTTGTTTCCATATATGACGCTGATAACACAAAAACTGTTGAGTTAGATGAGGACGTTCTGTAACAAAAAATGGAAAATTTTTCAACGGCTTGATGAAAAGATAAAATATGGGGAATTTAATTCCTTATAAATCTTTTGTATTGGTGGAAAGTTGGCTATTTATGGACCACCCCGTATAAAACTCATTCGTTGTCAGTAAAGCATGTCCTTGATAGCCATATTTGTAAAAAGATCCTTTATCGTAGAATTATGACAAAAAAATTTAGAACTTATTTAATGAATTGAAGATAGGCAGGAACTTATTCACATAGCTGATTTCAATTTTGACGAAGAATCGGAATATATACCAATATATAGGATGCTCTACTGGAAATAACGAAGTTTTAGTAAAGTTAGCAGCAGTACACCGTTTAATTCATTTACATAATTGTATTGAAATGTTCCCATTTAGTCCTGCTGGCGCTGTCCCGCATTTAGTACCTACCTATACGGTACCTAACCAAATTTTAACTAAAGGCATGTCTGTGTTTGGCTCTCCGTATACGTATAATAGTTCCTGAAGATTATCACTGAGGACGAATTTTCAGAAAATATTTATTTCTGTTTGAAATACCAAAGTTGTTACTCAACTATTTTCAAAATGGAGGCTCTTTCTTGGACTTCTGTACATATCTCTTACTCAGCTATTTTTGGCAGTACTTTTTTCAGATTTCTTATTGTCAAGATAAATATTTAAGATAGGCTCCACCTGTCAAACTTCAAAAATAAGTACGAGTATGACTAAGTCACCGCCGAGCCGCCAATGTCCCAAAAGCAACTGAGAGTTCAGTAACAAGCAATGGAATCCGAACAACCTGAATACCAAAAATTTAAATATTAATAAGAATTATTTCAGTATTCGGTGGAGAAAATATGTACCTATGTGCAATACTGATAAGAAAATCATTAAAAATCAAGAAATGCTAAGTTTTATTTTAAAGTAATCAAATATTATTGCGTAGGTATATAAAGTTTTATTATTGGTACAAAAACTTAATTTTCTACTGTATTCAAAATTAATTCATTATACCCCTTTTTCTTTTGTAGTTTAAATATGTAGGTATTAATTATCTGTGTTGGTAATTACTGACACTTTTTCAGTCATATTTTACTGTTCGATATTATGTTCTTAATCCTTTACCTAGAAATATTTGTTAGTAGATAACTGATTTCCCTTGGCGTTATAATATCGTGGAATTCTTTTATTTCGACTGTGCATAAGTAAAGTACAGGTAACTACTACAATCAGGTACTGAACGGATAAGAGTGATTATTGGTGTGAATTATGACATTATATAGCATAGGTGTCGCTGCAAAGTAGGCCCGAGTTCAGCGTAAGGTAATAACAAGAATTTAATTGAATCCGCAAATATTTCAGAAACCCAACCGGCTTATGTTAAAAATAGCATGCTATGATTGAAGAAAGGTGTCCCAATTACTCTATTTGCATTATACAGTGTAAATATTTACATCTAAAATAGAACTGTGAAAACATGAGACTATTTGCAATCACATACATGCAGAAGAGCTATGACTATTCTCGTGGCCCCGCTCTGCACGGCTATGGTACTTATGGTGGTTGTCTTCTTCATGGCAGTTGCCGTGTCGGGAAGCTCGGTGGAAGAAGCATTTTCAGTCCCATTTTCCACAGTCTCTACTTTGTTATCCATATTTCAGTGGCAATTTTTTATTTCGATTTAATTTAGTTAACACTTGAGCACATTTGTTTCGTTGAAAATTAGGAACTTTGGTTCACGAATTTCGTTTTCGAGGGGAGGCAGTGAAACACTAGTGCATACGCGCGAGGTTCTGGCAAAATTGCGTGCCAATACAATGTTATTTTTAGATCGGTGTCATGAATCACACTGACCGGTTGAATAGAAACCTGCTCGTCGGAGCCACGAAACACACTGAGTTGTGGATCCAAGTCGCTGATCATGGCCCGGCCTCTTCCACCGTGTTGCGATGACCACATTGTACGTCTGGATCTGGTTGGTTTAGTTTTAGCTGTATAATGACGGTGTGCATACCATGTGTATTGGTGTGTATGTTTGGATATCAGTTAACATGTGTGAAGCAGTAGGGTTCAACATAGAAAGATTATAAAAGGTTAAGGGGTTTATGGCGTGGTTTGTTTGATCTCCTGGAAACCTGAGAGCGTGATTAAGTTGTCCTATCATCTCTAGGGCGGGTGAAGTTAATGCGTGTGGCGGTAGGTCAGCTTTGTGGCTATTGTTTCTCATTTAAGCCATCATTTAAACAAACAAGGTATAAATTACGTGATCTGATTTCTCTCAGTGGCGTATCAACGAGTTGGTCTTAATATTTGAGTAAATGGTGTCTATGAAATATTTCAACAAAATCAATATCAGGCAGTTCCCTAGGTCGTTATACTTTGAGTGTATTTTCATAAATAATAGATTTCTTCTTTCGCATTAAAAGATTGTCTCACGCGAGACGAAACTCTTGGATTCTCACGAACTATGTGGGAAGCTTGTAAAATGCACAACGGAACTTGCGTAATCCTTCCCTTTAATACCACCCCCGAGTGTGAACGTCAAGTGGATGGAGGTTCGGAGATCACGTAGGCTACTTTATTGGTGCCTCAGGGTCACGACCTCTCCACCGTTTAAGAGAAGAAACTTGCGATTAAGCTATTTCGCACATCATGTGCGAAATGTGGAGGTGCATCATTAAGCATAAATCATATTCTTCAAGGAGTAGCTAAAGGTAGATCTAGTATCTCCGGAAACGCATTTTGTAAAGGAATAAAATACTGTAGGTATAGTTCATAAGACTTGGTAGCTCAACGGCTCTTACAAAGCAGTCTCCAATAATTCCAGCCAAAATGTTAATTAAAAATTTATACTGGAAATGGATACCAACTGTAGCGTGGGGATTTTCGTCCTCCCGTTCATGTAAATTGCGTAAATTTAGTGTGTTATTCTTGGTGAAGCTTGCCTCTTTGTAGCAGCAATTTTAATAATATTTTTTGCTTGAGATATCTGTCTTCTGCGAATGCCTCCAACAATGTTTATTACCGCATTTCTCAAAGCTTCCGCATTTATGAAATGCTCTTTATAAATTTTATTTTTTAATGTACCCCATAAAAAGAAATACAATGGTGTTAGATCTGGAGACCTAGCTGAACAGCCGATATCGCTATGGGTCATTGTCTCATTGTGTACTTATCTGGAAAAAGACTTTGGAGTATCGCTGTCACCACATATCCCTTAAGTACGCTAAGGCGGTGTCCTCTAAATAGTTTAATAGCACTGTATTTAAAAATTGCCGATGCCTTTCTCCATTTAATGTTTCACTGAATACATAATTATAGTCCAAAAATCTGATATCGCCACATACCCTCCCAACATGTTGAATCGGTGTTGGGGCCTTACTTGTTTATTTTGTCTGAGATTGTCTCTTGACCAATAATGCTCATTGTTTTTGTTGAATATGCCCCGATTGGCAAATCTGCATTCGTCAGTCCATATAATATTGTTTAAAAAGGTTTCCTCTTCCTGAATATTTTCGTTTAGCCAATGACAATTATCGTAAACGCCTTTCGTCATCGCCCAGAGTTAAAGCATGCTGATGTGGATTTTATATGTATACTCTAAACCTCTCTTTCTTCAGCACCCCGTGAATTTGTGTACCTACTCAGTAATTCTAAATTGTTTGATATTTTCCTAAGCGAAATTCTAGAGTTATCAATAACCGAAAATATATCCAAAAGTTAATTTTAGGTGAACACCAAAAACAATTCTTACAGCCTGGCTAATTTAGTTTCTCTGTTTTCTGCAGAACTCTACTCCCATACTTTCTTCTTGGTTTCTCGAAAGAACCATACTCGGCTAAATTTCTATTTACTCGGGAAAATAACGCTGATTAGCTCACCTGTCAATCAGATATGGCGTCTATAAGAAAATACGAAATTGACTCTTAAAAACAAAAATGAATCGACGTAGCCAAATGGTAATAATGCTATCAAATAGAAAATAAAAAGTGGCAACGTAAAAGTTTTTACGAGAGGTGAACCGCAGAGCAAAATCTTGTACACCAATTCCTCTATTTATGTGTAATTCCTCTTAATTCCCCGCAATTCACATCTAATTCCTGCAATTCCTCCAGTAATTTCCGGTATTCCCCATGTAATTCCTGCAATTCCCCATGTTATTCCCGCAATTCCCCATGTAATTCCTGCAATTCCTCATGTAATTCCTGCAATTCCCCTACTAATTCCTGGAATTCCCTTACAACTAATTCTTGTATTTCCTGTACGTCCGATACTGCAATAATTTACAGCGCATGCGCAATCGTTAGTATGAGAGGGGTACACATTTCTGTAATTCCCTTGCAATTCCTGCAATTCCTCACTGATTCCTGCAATTCCCCAAACAATTCCTGCAGTTCCCTACAAATTCATGTAATTCCTCAAGCTTGTACACAAATTCCTCTATTTATGTGTAATTCCTTTTAATTTCCCGCAATTCCTATCTAATTCATGCAATTCCTCCAGTAATTCCCCCAATTACCCATGTAATTCCTGCAATTCCCCATGTAATTCCTGTAATTTATATTTGTAAAGATGATGCAATAATTTACAGCGCATCGTTAGTAAACATTTCTGCAATTCCCTTGTAATTTCTGGAATTCCTGTGCAATTCCTCACTAATTCCTGACTAATTCCTGCAATTCCCCAACAATTCCCCAAACAATTCCTGCAATTCCCTACAAATTTATGTAATTCCGTACTAATTCCTCTGCAATTTCTCAAGCTTGTACACCAAAATTCCTTTGCGGTTTACCCCTCGAGTTTTTACAGAATGAAAATACAATGCCAAACAAAAAAGTTACAGCCAAAAAACTAAAACGCAATTTACCAGTTTTTTCAGTACTCGCGAGAACGATTCAGAATAACACGATTTTCTCTTGAAAACATTAGTTAGCATAATATTTGGCAACTTTGCCGAATTTAAACGTAAGGTCTAGTTAAGATAAGAGAGATCCCCACGTTGCATACCGAATTTCAGACAGCTTCAAAAAGCACATGCTCCCATGAAATAGTCCATTTCCCACTACTTGCAGGACAGCGGCAAAAATATAGAGTTGTATGAATCAATTTGTGTCGCATAGTACACAAACAGAAGCTATTTGTATTTTGTTTATATTATTTTCTAGCGATTCAACCTATGTGCAAGGCGCGCACGAAGATGCCATGAAAAGAACGCACCAGAGTTTGTTTATTGTGAACATGTCTTTAAGGTTAAACTAAGTTAAACTGAGATATTCAGGCACCTGCAATTTAAATTTATACTTTCATTTGGATATGTTTTGTTTGTTTTTTGTATGCTCTGACATACCTAATTTTAGTAAAGTTGTGCAATACATTAGTTACGATAGTTATGATAATTTATCGTAGGTTTTTATTCTTTTCTTTTGCCCTTTTCTATTTTGATTCTCTTGTTTTTTGCTTCGCTGAGAAACTTCTCCACACATTAGCCATTTGAAGATTTGTTTCTTGGATAACCCAAAGTTCGGCAAGGATGCAATTAAAGTTCAGTTACATTATGATAATTGATTGCAGGTTTTTATTCTTCTCTTTTGTACTTTTTTATTTTGATTTACTTGTTCTTTACTTCGCTGATAAACTTTTCCACAGGTTAACCGTTCGGAGGTTTGTTTTCTGGATAACCCAATGTTCGGCAACGAGGCAATTAAAGTACAGTTTTGAAGTGTATGTTTGGGAACTGTGCAGTACCTATAGGCCAGAAATTATTATATTATTATAACTCGCAAAACCGTTTATTTTGTTTGTAGCCTGTGTGTTTCAATTTATAATAAATAAACAACTGAAACACCAATATAACAGTTTTTAGTTAATAGCAACGTCCAAATATGAACAGATTTCAACTTGCTTAGTTATCCCAAAGAGCAGATTCCGGAGACCCTTTTTCACAATGTAATGTCCGGAGACTTTAACTCGAAAGAAAATTGGCGACCTCATGAAACACGTCCTTTTTAGAGGTGGTTTTCCACTCCCGAGAAACAATTTATAGTGAATTCAAAGGAAAAATGTAATGTATCAGTTAACCAGCGCAAGAATTTCCGAGCTGCGATTTTCAAAATTTATTTGAAACATGCAAATTCGTAAAATTCATGATCCGAGGAGTTTAAGTATTAGTATTCGGTCTCGAATGCGTCCCACACCTCTCCGTTCGGGCGATGTACAGGGTGGCCCCAAATTAACGTGCAATATTTTACCAGCGTGTTCTGTGCTCAAAATTAAGACAAGAAATTCCTATAAGCGTACACCGAAATATGCTTCCCAAGGGAGCTATAGCTTTCTAAAAGAGAAGGCCTGAAGACGTTTTCTTCTAAGTATCTTCGAAACAAGTCCAGTTAAAATTATGAAACTGTGCAAGTACCAAATGCTGAATCTTTTGGTGTAAACACAATTTTTGAAATTTAACAGGGGCGTCTCAAAGCTGGGGGTGGCGGAGGTAAGATTTACCCCAACTTTTTTCAGAGCGTGTCATTTTCAATGTTTCCATAAAAATTTGCAACTTTAGAGTTTTTGCAAAAAAATGTGCTCCTGTTTCGTTTTGATAGGAGGCACCGTTTTCGAGCACAATCGATTCAAAAATTTCCCTGCATGCCCAAAAAATTCCTACAAGAAGTGGACAACTTCGTTTGTATGTATACTTAAACAAGACAGGAGCATATTTTTTCGCAAAAAACCCCGAAGTTGCGAATTTTTACGGAAAAATTGAAAACGCCATGCTCTAAAAAAGTTGGGGTAAATCTTACATCCGCCATCCCCAGCTTTGAGACGCCCCTGTTAAATTTTAAAAAGTATGTTTACAGCAAAAGATTCAGCATTTGGTACTTACACATTCCATTAAATTTCATGATTTTAACTGGACTTGTTTCGAAGATATTTAGAAAAAAACGTCCTCAGTTTTTCTCTTTTAGAAAGCTAATATCTCCCTTGCGAAGCATATTTCGGTATACGCTTATAGGATCATTTTGTCTTATTTTTGACCACAAAACACGCTGGTAAAATATTGCAAGCTAATTTCGGGCCATACTGTAGAAAACGCCCCTAATTTGAGACGAGACTAGACTTTACGAAAATGTATATGACAACGCATGGGTACTTGAGTCCTTTAGTGTTCAAAAAGCACTTTATATCGTAACTACGCTTTTGCAACATACTTTTTATCGTGCTACTAATATTTCTACAACATGAAAACGTCTAGAGGTGAAAGAGTGTTGCACATCCCCTTGAAGCAGCTTTGTTCTAAAGATTTTTCGCTTATTTTATAAAAAGTTTCCTCAGACAGAACCATTTAGACCCGATTTAGACCCATTGACTAATTGTATTTTTCTTTTCGAGTTATACCTATATGTACTTTAATTTTGCAGGAATATATATTTGGATAACAACACTTGTGACCAGCCAACTCAATAATTTTGAATTAAAGGGACACCTGTATTTTCAAAATGCACGTGATTATGCTTTCAAGATTGTAACATTAATTTTCAAGAATTTCTGCAAATTATTAACAAAATGTTTGGCAAACTGTATGAAACTAATATTTGTCTAGTTAATGATGATTTTTTTAAATTTATTTTTTTTTAGATTAATCTGGTGCATACTGCATAATAAAACTTTGCATTCTGTATACTAATCTCTAATATATTGCCAGTAGCAGAAGTTAAATATTACACAGTGCAAAACAGATTTTTATTGTCAGGGTACTCGATTCATTTTAAAATATCTACCTATTGCTGTTCTAGCTTCTAGAGCTTCAAATTGACAGGTTCAAGGCCCTCCAAGTACTTTCTTTATTGGCTCACTTGAGATTTAGTTATTCAATTAACCAACTGATAAATAAGAACATTGACACTAAAGGTCCAAAATTATAATAATCAAAGCCAATAGCTTACTTTGAAACCTTTTAATGAGTTAATTATAATGGCTACATGCAAAAATTAAAACACAAAATAAAATATATGAAAACAATGCAAAACAATCAACGAAAAATAACAAGTGTACACAATTCAATTATGACTATATGAAAATTAGCGTAAATGAATAAGTGTTTTAAAGTAACACACCAGGTGTGTTTGAACACAATCATCACGTCAGCTACCGGTAAACTAAGAACTGAATTCATTAGCACGGCGCTTATATAATAATATTTATGTATTTATTTGGAAATCTCTGCATTTTAAGTAACGTAATTCTAATTGAATTGCATAATGTGCAGCTGTTGTACTCATAAATGCTTTCTATGCAATAAATATAGCACACTTTAGTTAGTAAAATAATGAAAAAAACAAGCTATTTTAATAATATAATAATTGCTCTTAATCAAAGCGAAATGCAGTACCCACATGTGGGACAAAGTACTATTATTTGGGTTGATGCAATTTAAGGAATAATTAATTCAAAAACTTTTAACTCAAAACATTAATCACAAAAAGCTCTTAATAGTTTGTTTAGTGGCGCTGCGGTAATTTTTCCATGCTTCTTCTTCACTCCCACCTACCTCCTTCAATCTCTTCAACAAATTTTCATCTACAACCGCCTTGTCTTGACTTTTATCGACGGCATATGCAGTCCTCTCACCCTTAATCCCAACGGCCCCTTCGCGTCCACCAATTCCATCCCTTTTGTCCCTCACCGTTTCAGAGGTTAACACGTAAGAAGATACTCCCAGATTGCAAGAGTGTTGCACTTTCAAGTGAGTTGTTTCCGTAACCTCCCGTACAATCTTTCCCGGGGGTACCTCAGGAGACGGCTTGAGCACACTTTGGGCAGGTGGCAGTTCAGGAAGGCCGACAGCGAGAACCATTTTTTCTTTGGCAAGATTTTCGTTTATATTTTTATCGAATTCCCACCAAGGTGAATATCTGTTTTCGCATTCTGAAGCTGTATTATAAGAAGACGATCTAGAGTGCTGTAATGTGCCGTCGGATGCTGTTAAGAATTCTTCATCGGATTTTAAATCCTCCGGCTTGGTCGGTTTTGTAGCATCCTGCAAAGAAATTGATTACTTAATTAAAATTAATTTCATATTTTAACATTTGAAAAATATATCAAATTAACATTTTTGGAATTAGGTACTCTACTATATTCAACAGGGACGAGGATGTTCGGCAAAATATATTTCGTTAATAGTTGCCTGATATTTCTCCACAAATTTATGGAACACTTTTAAATGCAACACTGCATAGGCAAAAAGTCGAGCAAGAAGTTCTGTGGTCATATCTGATCATATCAAATTCTACTTAAATTGATTCTACATCCTAGTTTGCAATAAGCAAAACAAGGTCTTCCATGCCCCCATCACCATTTGTCATTGGCCCCGCACACGTACGTCGGAAATTTTTGACTTAATAGAGGAATAATAAACAGATCTAAATTATTATTATTATTATTAGTAAGTGATCAACCCTGACGTCCAAATAAAACCAAGACGGAGACAATACAGTGAAAAATAACAATGTAGAAGGTGATCATGTGAATCATGATTCACTGGTGCCCGAATTTGTAGAGTTTTGATGAGTCGTTGTGGACCGTATTTCTTCATTTTCCAGTTTAAACGGTCAATTTGTGCTCCTCTAAGTTATCCATAGTAGGTCGTCGTTCAAGTCCACGCTCAATTGTGTTTAAGGCTCAGTTTCCCCGTCTGCTAACGAAAATTCGAATGTTTATTTCTTCACAAATCGGCCTTCGGACGGTGCACGTGATAGAAGAAAGTAAACTCTCTTGAGTAAGTGCCACAAGTTCGTAAAGGGGGTCTTGTTTATCTGTTTCTGTTTTCCTCAAGATATTTAGACCAAATCCTTGGAGAATGGACCCAGCGTTCTTATGCACCAGCTGATTTTGTTGTGAAGCCTACACGGTCGTAGGACAGCGGGTCGCGGGTAGCGTTGTTTGTTATTATATTCAAACAACAGACCAGGCCAATATTCCGCGATGTTCCGTTTCCGCGGCGGCTCATATACAACCTGTCCAAGATAAGGAGGGCCAGTATGGGGATATTGGAAATGACAAGAGATACGGATTTGGTTAAATGGAAAAAAGTTGTGTAATTAAAGGACCAACAAAATGGCGCCTAGAAATCCTTGATAAGATTTTCTGTTTTTGAGTTATTTTGAAAAAACTGAATTTATGGATTTTTAACTATATATTTTCTGACTTTAATATTAAAGTTAGAGCGAAACTGACAAAACTTCTTCGGAGCAGCTTTTGATGAAATTGAAGATTTCATTGCCAATTTTTTTATTCTACGTTTCGTCTTCGAGCATCAACTATCATCAACTTCATTTTTTTAAATACGGTCCTGATTTTCTGATGTCAAATTTTATGAGCCCTTTCTATTCTGAATTCAGCCATGTACCACACATTATGGTTTAATTACGTTTCGACCCGTTTTTGACCATCATCAATAAATTCTTAAGATACGGACCTGCATTTCTCTCAGTTCTCTAAAAACTGCAAGATGCGCTATGCTTAGAGTAGGGTAGGTGCTTATCGCTAGTATCATCTAACAGATTCGTAAAACTCTTGTGGTGCACTTAAAAATTGCCCAACTTCTACTGTATGGACATATTTTTTAGAAAATTATGAGAAATACAGGTCCGTATCTTAAAAATTCTTCGATGATGGCCAAAAAGGGGTCGAAACGTAATTAAACCATAATGTGTGGTACATGGTTGAATTCAGAATAAAAGGGGCTCATAAAATTTGACATCAGAAAATCAGGACCGTATTTAAAAAAATTAAGTTGATGATGGTTGCTCGAAGACGAAACGTAGAATAAAAAAATTGGCAATGAAATCTTAAATTTCATCAAAAGTTGCTACGAAGAGGTTTTGTCAGTTTCGCTCTAACTTTAATATTAAAATCAGAAAAAAATATATACATATAGTTAAAAATCCATAAATTCAGTTTTTTCGAAATAACTCAAAAACAGAAAATCTTATCAAGGATTTTTAGGCGCCATTTTATTGGTCCTTTAATTACACAACTTTTTTCCCATTTAACCAAATCCGTATCTCTTGTCATTTCCAATATCCCCATACTGGCCCTCCTTATATTGGACACGTTGTATACTACACAACTGGTCGGCTGCTTTGTTTTGTCTTTTCCACAAACAAACGCTTAGACTGTGAGTATTCCGGCTGCTTCAGCCGTAAATGTAAATAGCTTGATTTAGATAGCCTGTTAGAGTTGGGTTAAGGCAACCCGTTACTTGTGGACAGGTTTGATAAGTACCGGGTCAAGAGAGTGTCCTTGGGCTGATCGTCCTCAGTTCGGTGCGGCAAATTTGGCAGTCTGGAAATACAGAGCAAGAGGAGTGGAGTGGAACGAATATGACGCTCATCCTTAAAATAACTTGGGAGTTGCTCAATCCTACGTATGTGTTTAATAAATGTCGTTGATGGTACAGACGTGGAGTAGAGTGTTGCGCAAGCGGCCTCGGCGACCACTCATTAAACGAGGCGAGGAAGACCTTGCCGTCATGAGTACTTAAACGCGAGGGGCACTGTTTTCTCACGGCGTCTACAGACATCGAATGTGGGCACCCGTTGCCGATTATGGTAGCGATGTAGGATAGACAGTCGCAAAAGCGACCTGGAAGGTCTCTCATCAAACGGGGAAGGCTGGCCGAACTGAGTACTTTGTAAAGGAAGAAGAGTAAACGTTACACCCCACGGATATTTTCCACAAAACCACTGGCGGGCTACCCAATCCCACTTATGTGGACAGTTGTGGGGGGTAGAGTGTCACGTAAGCTACCTCGACGGTCAGTCATCAAACGAGGCGAGGAGAGGGAACCCTTGCCAATACTAGTGCTGATCGTGAGCGAACCTGAAAAATTTTGGTTGGATGGTAGAAGAGCTCAAAATAAAAGAGAAATTTCTGTGAACATATGTCTTAAAATTATTCCTAACAAAGGTACAGTATGAGGCGCCGTTTGTGCCATAAGTATTTGTAGTAAAATAATTAAAAAGATTACTAAGAAAGACGAAAAATGGACATGAAAAAAAATAAAATGTGTATTAAGGAAATATTTTTCATGAATAAAAAAAAAACGTGGAAATATTTTTTTCACTCCGACAAAAAAAGATTTCACGGAAATTTTTTTTCTCTGGGAAAATTTTTGTCACTGGAAATATTTTTCTTAAGGAAAGATTCTTGCGCGCAAGGAAAAAATATTTTGTTGGCTGTGTAGATTTTTTGAGCTGGTGAAATATTTTTTTCAGCTTTCGTTTACTCACGCATGATGGCGCTAATGTGAATCAGAGATCGCAATCCAGCAATGTTGCCACATTTGCTGTTACTTTCAATGCGATCTACTGTTATAAAATTTAAATGTTCTGTGTTGTAAATAGTTCAAGTGATTCAGATGATTCACGTACGTCTCATAACTATGTGACAAATATATCTACCAAAGTCTGTGTTGATTTTTTTCAGTTAAGGTGTATTCAGTTTAGTTAGTTAAGTACGACTTGTGCAACTTAGCTACTAATAGGGGCCATACATTAGCGCACAGCAGTGTGCGGATCTAGTCCGACGGACTTGTCCGCGCACCGAATGTGCCAATGTATGGCATTGTCCGCTATAGTCCGCGCACTGCGCATCGGACCAAAAGTCCCTGTGCGCTAGATTGAAACTGCCCGATTTTTCGGACCCAGTCCCGCGGAAATGTGCCAGTGTGTGGTGAACAACAAACGCGGACTTGATTAAACACGGATAAAACCATAAGTACCTATTATTGGTTAAGTTATTTGTATTAAAGCCCTATTACGATTGAGCCTCGGATTGAGCTATTTGTAGATTTTTGACACCGTAGTTCGCAAAATCAAATTACCTTTATAAGCTAAAAATAGAGGCCTTCTGATCTCCAAAAACTTTTATTTGATCTATGTACACTTCTACGTCTGCCTTGTTTCACATATTTAAAGCAAATAATTTATGGAAGTACACAGGTACCTACCCATTTTCTTTTGAAGTGAAACTTCTTTTGTCTCGGTAGAGTAAGTTCCTGTGTTGGCAAATTAGAGCGTCACGAAAAGTGGAACGAATGGAGGGAAGCGGTCTGAGAAGACGGGCAGAGGAGAAAAGGAATATCGAGCGCCCCACTCTTTAGCCGCGCTCTGTCTCATGCTTCGAGCCGTTTCTCTCAGGCAAGCGTCAGTAAAACGAGGACACAGCGTTTCAGTTCTCGTGACAACTCAAAGCGCTTGGTTAGAAGCATTAGAATTCGATTTATTCTTTCATTATTATTATTATTTTTCTTTCCTCTAATAACGTTGAAGTTTCACATCTATCGCGTGTGGCGACCACGCACCCAGTTTTTTGTTTTTTATTTTCAGACTCAAGAAGTTAACCGAAAATATAATTCGGAAGAATATATCCGAGGTCTGCTCGAAAATTATCTAGAACTTCCTTGTTTTTGGACGGTAAAATCAAAATGTTATGCGAACATAAATATGAATGAAGACGCGTATGAAAAGGTAGTGAAGTACACGAAAGACACAAGATGAGAATGCTCCATTATTACACACCCCACTGCCTTCCACTTCGTCTGATGACAGAAAAATGAGCGCCGTGTATGGCAAAATTTTTCCGCTCACAATGTCCGTCGGACTAGATCCGCGCACTGCTGTGCGCTAATGTATGGCCCCTATAAGTTGCTCTATTAATAATTCACCTATCGCGTTTATATCCCACCTAGGTTTTGCCAATGCACAAATTTAAAGCGTTCTGATTGGTCAGCTGCATACGTAGAATGATTAAAAAATGGAATTGAGCTGTGTTTAAAGGTTTCTAAAAATGTTAATGAGAAACTATACAAACCGTTAAAAAAGTAATACCTAATACTTTTTTTAATCATCATTCTACTTATTTTTTTAACTTTACTTTGTCCAAATTCATCACAACAAACTGTAGTGGTAAAATTGGCACTTAGTTCTTAGTACCCAATGTAAATCCTCTTAACTACTTAAGTAGGTAGGTATTATTAATTTATTTTAGCATGTTAAAAATGGGAAATTTATAGGAATAGTAGAAAGTTCGCACTATGTGGGAATATATTTTTGTTCTTTAATTTAAAAATTTATTTTATTGTGAAAATGTCCTTCAATCAAAATATCAAAATATGGTAGGTAATTTGGTAAAATTATTGTAATATTCTAGAGATTGGCAAAAACCTGCCGTCCTTTATCTCATTTTAGAAAAAAAATATACAGAAAATTTGTTACTAATTAAGAGTTATGCTAAAATTTCAATGAAAAGCACAATCTAAAAAACACAAAATAAGTAATTATTTTCTCATTAAGCAAATACAAAACATTAAAATTGTGGAGGTGTCAATTAAGCAGATATTTTAAAATGAACAAAAATGAATAGAATTAATTACTTACAATTTTTTATTTGAATTATAGTTGTTGTCAATAGAAGCTTGAAGTGAATGGGGACGTTTTCTCTTTGCCTCTCCTTTCTTCTTAAAATATGAATGATCATAGGATTTCTTGAGAGGTCGACCACTCTGCAGACATTTTCTTCCACCGCACTTTATCCTTCTTCGTAACGTAATATGATATTTTTTTGAATGAAGGACATTTTTACAATAAAATAAATTTTTAAATTAAAGAACAAAAATATATTCCCACGTGGTGTGAACTTTCTACTGTTACTATAAAATTTATATTATTATGTTTTCTCATATGTGTTTCCATATGAGTGATTTTCGAGTCAATTCCGGACGGCCCTTTTCCGAAAAAAACGACTATTTCCAAATGTTTTTTTTACTATGTTTTTACTTATGAATAATCTCTTGCGAAAAATCATTCTGTTTGAGTTGCCAAATGCTGACTGGAAAATCGCCCATAAGAAAACACATATGAGAAAACATACAATAATGAAACTAAATTTCTAAAAACAAATTGCCATAATCCTTGCATGTGTTCCTAGATTAGGGAGTAAGCGTTTTTTTTAAATCGTATTTCAGTTCTTTCGCCACGCAGCTACGTATGCAGATGCAGCTGACCAATCAGAACGCTTTAAATTTGTGCATTGGCAAAACTTAGTTGAGATACAAATAAACGCGTACCTATCGGCAATCGAACGTGTTCGGTGCTCCATTTCATGCCTTGATCTTAATTGCTTCATTGCTTATATTTTGTGTTCCCTGGTGCATTAAACACAGAACAGAGCACTGCGCAACTGCGCTTATGAACTAAACTGAATACACTATAACTACTAAACAAATCCAACGTAGACGTTGGTATTTCTGTCATACCTAGTTAATGCGATGTACGTGAATTATCTAGTACCACCTAGATTCTTTACAACACAGTAAAAATTTTGAATTTTACAGATTACAGTCCCACCCATCAGAAAATAATGGCAACATTGCTGGATGGCGATCCCTCAGTCACGTTAGCGCCATCATACGTAGGTAAACGAAAGCTGAAAAAAATATTTCACCAGCCCATGAAATCTACACAGCCAAGGAAATATTTTTTTCTTGCGCGCAAGAATCTTTCCTTAAGAAAAATATTTCCAGCGACAAAAATTTTACCTGAGAAAAAATTTATTTCCGCGAAATCTTTTTTTGTCAGAGGGTGAAAAAAATATTTCCGCGCGATTTTTTTTTATTCCTGAAAAATATTTCCTTAATACACATTTTCTTTTTTTCATGTACATTTTTATTTTTTCTTTGTCGTCCTTTTAGTTATTTTACTACAAATACTTATGGCACAAACGGCGCCTCATAGTACAGGGTGTTTTTGAAATAAAATATCCATTTTTTAATGTCTAAACTATTATGAAAGTTATTAAATTAAAATTTCTGGAAGCGATGTTTTTGCACACTGTCAGCAATGACTCCATTACAATTTTTTGCTTAAACGATGTTATAAACCAGTCTTTACCAATGGAGGTTGATATTTTTGAATCCTTCCTTCAATTTAGAAGTAAAAAGTTATGGTTGATTTTTAACGTACAACTTCCAGGTTTCACGTAAATTAGAATTTCCTAAAAACAGTCGGCAATCTCCAATTTTGATGAAAAAATTAATTAACAATTTGTTGTCCCGAAAGTGGTGATTTAATTTCAACAATAACCGAGACTACTCGGCACCTCCAAATTTATAGAAGTTCTCACCCTGTAACTTTGGAAAGTAATTTTAAGGCATAAGGCATAGAAACTTTTCTACCTATTTTCGCATCCTCTGATCACCTCTCAAACGTTTTTTGCACTGGTTGTAAATCCCCTTATGCCTAGGCATTGACTGTTGATCATTTTCGGAGATATTGAACAACACAAAATACGTAAGATTTGGAATTTGAGCAGTTTAGGATTTACCTGGTCTGAAGCCTGCTTGTTCTGGAATGAGTTGCTTGTTGCTCATTTACATCTAACATTTTCAGAATATATTCTTTCGGAGTTTGTTGTCCTTGGTGTCCAATTTCCGATTCCAAACCCCCTAATGAAAGTTCATCAACTTGTGTGGAACTAATCTAGATATTCCGTCAATATTTGATGGTTGTTTTTGGGATCCTTGTTTAATTGCCTCGTCGTATTCCATGCTTACTTGCATGAGTGTTCCATATCAATACTTCTGCCATATCTTTCCGTGATTAACATGTTAAACTTCGACAACCTCCGGGGTCATGTCTTACTTATTTCTCAAATTTATTGAACATAGTTATATGACCTCTCTTCTATGTTTACCACTCCGTTATCCAATTCGATTGTAAAAAATTCCCAGTTGGATTTCTGGAAATTGAAGCGACGTGTGGAAGCGATATTCCTCGGTACAACGCGCCTATTGAAGCATATACCTAATACTGATCTGACTCACTGGCTTTTGGGCACTGTATTCAGAACGTTCTTTGTACAGTTATCTCTTGAGTAAACATCAACAGCTACTGTTATAACGAATAGGTCAGAAGAATATCTATCGCTCATTTATAAACTAAATTAGAATTATAGTTTCTGGAAATTAAGTTGCGAGTAGGCATGACGTAATCGTTTCCGGGTTTGGTGTGGAGTATATTTACCTCTGCGGGGGACCAATTCAATCTTTAGGGCAAATCGGGCGACTGCATTAAATTTAAACGCTTACATTGTCCTAACGCATTTTGAAGAACGTTTAAATACAGAGTAGCCTGTGAATTAAAATTTGACCGATTGAAACAAATAGCGCATGGAAGAACGAAATTGTTTTTTTTTAAATTTTTAATATAAATATTTTTCTCTATATTTTTACCGTTATTCTCCGACAGGAAGACTTGTAGAACTTGAGCATTGTGATGTATTTATACATAATCACAAACCAACTAGTTGAGTTTGTATATGTTTCTCCGGTCTATTTGCTCCTATTTTTATAAGTTTGTTCCTATTAATCTTTTCCAATTACGATAAGTAAAAGTGCTTCTGTTTATTTAAATTATCGTTGTAATAATGGGATTTATTTTGCAATTGTTAATTATGCTAGTAGTTTAAATATACATATACTTTTCCGCCAATGAAATTGTTTATTATCTTACTCCTACGACAGAGTGTTCATCAAAATTGGCACACTTGGGAAACACTTCAAAAATTAAAATTCAGTGTGATTAATATGCAAATATTTGTGTTTAAATGGAGCAAGTGTCAACGTATTGGATAATTATACTTTCTTATCAATATTAATCCGACTCAAATTATTAACAAGTCCAGCAAACTAGGAAACGTTTTGCGTTTGACAGGAATGGAAATATGGCTCTTAAAATACCGCGGTAGTAGGTAAATACTTGTGACAATTATGTTTTATTAAAAAATGCATCCTTTCACGGGGGCTTAGTTTAAATAGTCTGTTCGGACTGTGCGTTATCAGTTCGACTCAAGCTTCTACAATAGTCACAAAAATGAACGCTTTAGTAGTAAGTACGCTAAAATAAGACAACTTATTCATGAGTCATTAACATCTGCTTTCAGCTGTTCTCCTGCCTAGTCCTTGCTGTTGTCGCCACAGTTACTGCTCAAGGTGGCGAACATCACCATTTAGAAGAATACCTAGACTACCAAGTATGCATCCTCAAGCAACCGAAGAAGACGTTAGTAATACTCAAATGTTTCAGGCACCCCCTCATTACCACTATGATTATTCTGTCCACGATTTGAAACATCATGATATAAAGAGCCAATGGGAAACTAGGGATCACGACAAGACCAAGGGACAGTACACCCTCCTCCAACCTGATGGCAAGAAGCGTATTGTAGAGTACGAAGCTGGTAAACATGGAGCGACCTACCATATTAAATACGAAGGTCACCACTAACAGAAGCGCCTGGCGTTAAGATTGTAAATTTCCTTTAGTAGTTGCGTCTTCTTTAAGCCCTTCTGTTACCTTCTGTTACCTTCTGTTAATATTGTTGTTATTTCCAAATAAAAAATGTTGAATGATAAACCTATTTTTATTAATCTTTAATTTCATTACTTAAACAGAATTTATTATATTTGAATTATTTGCAGCTATACCCACTGTTGCCTAAATTAGTAGTAGATATTATAATTCCATGAATAGCTCTCAGTAGACTATCCCTGTTTAGTAAATGCAGTTGAGATGAGAGGAGGCCTTAATTATTTCTTGGCACACTATAGAAACAGTAGTTTGAAGATCAAAAACATTTTAAATTTTTATTCTACTCAGCTCTAGGGGAGTATAAAACTGTAAACTTATTCCTTTGTCATTCAAGTTGTATTTGTTGTGTTTTGAAAGATAAGAAACGTGTATTATTTTATTGTAATTTTTCTGTTGAAGGTATAACATAAGGTTTCATTTTATTGTCGTAAAACCGCGATTTCCGTCCTCGGGGACCTACGTGCCCCTTTATTAAGAATCCTCCAGCTTTTTAAGTTAAAAGGCGTATATTTTATAAAAAAATAATCTCGTTTTACTGGAAATGGATTAAGGTGTCAATTTTATCCACATTTATATTCGATTTGGGTTTATTTCAGAGATTTGTTGTAATAAAATTGTTTTGTCAGTTTCATTTTTTATTTGTAACATTTGTTTCAACGCGTTGTATTTTGAACGTCTAAAGGATACCGCACATTAGGCCGGCACGTCCCGTCCCGTCGCCTGCCGTCGACGGTCCGTCAAAATACGGCAAGGATTGGTTCCATATAATTAAATAGGCGTCGGCACACTTGTCCGGCATGACACATCACCGATGGTCGCCATCATCAACTTTGAATCCTGACCGTCAAAAATCGGCCGTCGCCGAGTTGTGACGAACAAGTGTGCAATACCAAACCGTCTACGACCGGCGAAGTTTGGTCTTTACGCATGCGCAAAACAAGTTGTCTCTTATCTCTTGTGGCAAACCCGTTCTTGGCAGCAACCCAATGCGAAAGTATTGAAAAAACTTCCTTAGATCCTGCTTTAAGTCATCAAATAGGTGATGGAACTCGGCAAACGTCTCTCGTTTTTTATTAATCGGGTGAATTCACAGTCTTTCTTTTCTTTTGTTGTTGCTTTTCCTCCAAAGTGCATGCTACCGCAACAATCTCTTCTTTTGAGTCGGATGTCTCCATTTTGGCGTACACACTTGCAGAAGATGTTCACTACTAGATTGTCAAACGTCAAGTCGCTGTTGGCTGGTTTTTCCGGGACGTGACGGTTCAATGTGAGATGGACAAACCTTCGCCGGCCGTCGCCGACAGGCGTCGGGACGGGACGTGCCGGCGGTATCCTTAATTCAATACAAACACTGCGCAAGTATGGACGGTCACGTGACCCTTATTTTTTGACATATCACAATTTCTGTATTTCTTGTTTCGAGGGACACATTTTCAAACTAACACCTTCGTCAAATATTTTCAGTCTTCCTCCGACATATTAGTCACCTGCACGCATCTACTTGCAGATGACCACGGCTCTCGGAATCAGCAATTTGTTACTAAAGCAGCACATACCTGGATAAAACAGGCAGTAAGTGAAAGAAGAAGCTCATTTACATTCTAGGGAAGAGATGATTATTTGAGGGAGCCAGATTTGGTGAATAAAGGGGCTATTCAAATAATTCCAAACACCAGAGCGCGATATTTTCATTGCAATGTGCGATTTGTGCGCAGGCGCATTGGCCTGAAGCAACGTGAAAATTTTCCGCTACTCTTTTTCACAATTTCCTCTCACAAATTAGTTACCAACGTGGGATAATATGGTCCAGTAACTGTTGAACTGTTTAAAGCATCCTTATTAAGAGAGTCAATGATAATTAGGGCGCGATCTTGTCAAAAAACGAAGAGATAAATATTTTCAGCAGATTGTTGGAATATGAAGCTTGGAGAACCAGCGTGCTTCCATAGATTCATTTCTGGTCATAGAAAAGAACTCAAGTTTAACATATGGTAACAACATGGTTCGCGCTTTTGAACAAGATTTCCGTCTTGGAGAAGATTTTATACGAGTTCGTTGCGTTTTGGAGTTTTTACGATTTGAATGAAAGTAATTTGGAGCATTTGGACCAAGAGTTATTCATGAAGTTTAGGTGTAAACAGTTTCGATGGGGCCGAGACTCAATTCAGAATGACCCCGGATCAGGAAGATCGGTTGAGGCAAGAACTGAAAAAAACATTAGCCTTATTGTTGCTGTCAAATCGATGACTGAGGATCTCAGTGCTTGGAGTATCCGAAACTACAGTTTTCAAGATTGTCCACGAAGATTTAGAGATGAAAAAGATTTTCAGGATGAATCCCGAAGCACCTTACGCCAAAGCAGAAACTGCCAAGGAAAGAAACTCCTCAAGAACATTTGGCCGCTTTAGAGAACGATGAGAGTTATTTTTCGCGAATCTTCCCACGAAGCAGGAGTCGGTGCAATGGGTGCCTGAGGGCTCTCCATCTAGAAAGGAGGCGAAAACTCAGTATTCTTTTGGAATATATGGAGAGTGTCCACAATTAATGGAAAGGTTTACAGAAAGACTATCTAAAACCTAAAGCAGGCCATTTGAGAAAAATGTCCGAATTCACGGAGAACCAAAACTTAACTGTTGCACAACAACTGCAGGGTCAACAAGACTCGCACAGTTCAAGCCTTAGTTACAATATCCAGCCTATAGCCCTGATTTAGGGCCCTTCGAATTTTTTTATTCAAGCATCTGAAGAAAGACATCAGCGGCCGAAAAGTTTCCTCAGATGATGAGTTTAAAACCGAAGTTGCATCGTTTTTTGATAAGCAAACAAAACATTCTTAGGTTGGAATCAAACAACTCAAGCAACGCTGGACTAAGTGTATTAGAGTAGACGGCTGCATCTAGGGCGTTAGTGTAAAGCCTCACCCTTCTAGAGCTCTACAGTTAAATCGTCCGTGATGCGATTGCTTTCTCACAAATTCGAATCTTGCGTGAAGTAGACGGAATTACGAATTTCTTTGCAGGTTGTAATTGGGTAATTGAAAAACTTCTGCGCTTCTCGTTTCAAATTAAAAATTATTCAGTAGAATTTTAAAATACTTAATTAGATAATAAAATCCCATGCTCTTCATTATCACGCCATTACTACAAACATAAATAAAATGTGCGAGGAGACCAAAAAACTTCATGCTGAAAGTGAAAAATAAACAAAATTTTCATTCTTACCCGCTTTCTACTCGAATTACCTCGTATTTATCGTATTTTACATTCATTCTAATGTTCTGCCCATTTAAAAATTACGCCCTTTTCTGAAATGGATGACTTGGTCCTCATTACCATATGGTAAATTCAAATCATTTACTGTTGGCAATTCGATTTCCTCCATGCTGATGAAATACTGTGCGTGCTGAGCTACAGTCATGGGCAAATTAGTGTGGGGGATTAGCGGGAAGCACCCAAAGAATTTTCGAAAAAGTCAACGGTTAGATTTCGGCACGTATCCGATTGTGACTTCTATCTTATTTTCTCGTCTTCAATTACGTATTGGGCAACGCCTGGTACTTTTCTCTACTGATCTTTCCACGCCTTTTTCGACCGATTTATATTCTGTGTTCCTTTCTTATTATAATTATAGATTTCTGATTATAATTACAGAATTTTTTTGAACATTCTCTCTTGCTCTCATACCGTATTAGTTTATTCTTTCACTGAAGCTATGGTATTCAAATTAGCTCAAATGTTGCTTATATTTGGTTTTATTTTAATGTTTTCTACTTTTTAATCTTAAAAGTGTAAGTTTTGCACTGTATGGCTGTATGACAACTGAAATAGTACACCTTCAACTATTTATACACCAATTACTTGGCATAAAGATAAGTTAAAATCAATATTATTGAAATCGTTGACGGCCAGTTCTATGGCCCCGAAGAAAAAATAAATTGTTTCATATAATGACCTCTACCTATTAATTTTCTTTTCCATGTTTTATACAGGGCGAATAAGAATTAAACTGTATGAAAAGAATTCAATAAAAATTTTTTTTAGATGCTCGGCCTAAATATCCACTTCTTGATGCTCAGTCTCCGCTAACGAGAGTGTATACGATTTACAGCACCATGGTGGATGACGGGCTTTTTCATCATTTCGCTAAATATTAAACAATGCGGGAACCAAAAAACTAAGTTCCGGTAAACCGTTTTTCAGAATGCTTGGCATAAATCAACTGTTTTAGGGGACCCCACAAATAAAAGTTCGGCGGATTTAAGTCGGGGAGGGGGGGAGGGTAGCAATCTTATTGAACCACCCAATCACATTCCTTCCAATATGTGGCGGTGTACACTCTATTTCATAAGGCAGAAGCGTATTATCATCAAAAAATATTCAACTGGATTTGAATGAGGTGGAAAAATCTGAATCGACATTGGCCATTAAACCATGTGTTAATTGAAAGTTTCTTTTTAAAAGACCTTATTCTAACTGCTTGTGCGTATGGATTTTCCAAGGATGAAATTAATATGCTCACTATGAAAACTTTTGCCACCCCTCACGATGAAGATATTTTCTTCTTGGCGTTTAGTATTCACTGAGAAAAGTATTTTAATGAAGTGGAAATAATTGATCAGAATAAAGGCCCACGGACCTGTGATAATTAGAAGCACTCTAGATGATAATACTTAATAAACTCCTAATGTAGGTACGTACCTACATCATAAGGTGAATATTATTTTTTATTTTTCCTCCATAAAATAGATTTTGGGAATATGTCTGCAAGATGTCACTAGGTGATTCATCGAAATCAAAATATTTATGTTTTAAAATAAGCGCATATTATTAAAAGCTTTAGCCGTAAGACGACTGAAGCCAGCAATAAATTAAGCTTTGGGAAACTATTTGGACAATCCAGGTGGCGCACTGAATAAATATATATATCAACCGACGGTGCTGGGATGGAAAACACCTACTTGTTACTTGTTTGCGAAGTCAACATAATTTGGGCCAGGTGGTTGTGGTACGCCTTTTGTTTATATTTTGCTCGCCCATATTACAAACGGCCAGATAAATATTCCGTTTTCATTGTTTTGCGTCATTTATGATAAGCAAGTGTTCCACCACTTTATTTCATTATTCCACAAACAAGCCGCCTAGACTGTGATTACTACGGTTTTCCATACACATTCAAAACATGCAATATTTGAACAAAGACCTGTTTAAAAGTACGTACGTACTATCAGCGCCAAAATCCTGTTCCACTTTACGGTTCAATTCTGCTTAAAATGCCATAACCAATTACATTCTGAGGTAAAAGAACCTTAGCAACTGTCCGCCAATTAAAGTTTTGAAGGCGGATCTAAACGATTTTATTTGAATGACAACAAACGTGTTAGCCTTGCACTAGTAAACAAAGGGTAGCAAAATAGATAAATGATCCTGTTCTTTTATCGAAAAATCACATCGTCTATGGGGGGGCGGGGCTGACGAAAACATAGCAACGTCCGGCATAAACGATTCGCATCACAAACTGGAACACCACTTTTGGAATTTATAGTACATGGAGACAAATTGGGATTGTTTCAAAGCCACCTAAGGTGGGGTAGCAGTCTGAAACGTCTCGTAGTACAAAAAATCTGGATTTAGTTCTATAATTCAATGCCTGGCGGGGTATATGCCCGAGGAGTAGTTGTTCGAACGGTCCAGTACCACTAATTAATACTAGGGGTAGTTCAGGTGTAAATGTAAATGACTGAGTCCCCTCTTTTATGTCTTTGACTGTACCGACCCATTCAGCATTCATATAATATGTATTTGCTAAATAATATTCTTGATAGGTATTCTTGGTAAAAGAAAATTTATTGGTATTAAGCACTGAGCATTTAGATGAGCTCGAAATTTAAGGATGTGGAAAAGTATTATTGTCCTCTCACCCAGCAGGACAATAATGCCCGGGAAATTTTATTAAAAAGTTTGCAGTGCCCAAAGGAATAGTCGGCTTATCCCATTATCTTGGAAAATTAACAAATTAAAAAATTATATTCTTACGTCTTATGGTAGAAAGACTTTAAACAAATACTTAAATAAGTAACAAATTTTAACTACAGTTTTGACCGTAAAGTATACCAACATAATGAATAGTAATGATTTTGTTGTTTTTTAAATAAATTCGATTTGCGAAACACCCTGTACAGTACCTATCTAAGAAATCAATAGCTATATCAAACTAGCTTCAGATTCCAATTACGTGATCGCATCTTAGAAAAGTCTGAAAGCTAGCTATTCTTATATTATATCCATTTTTCGGGGATAAAATATGGACTAGTGCCTACTTAACGTGCCAAGAAAGAAAGAACGCAAATATCTCTGCATTACAAATTATGTCCTTTCACGGGAAGTTAGTTTAAATAGTCTGTTTCGACTGAACGTTATCAGTGCAACTCAAACTTGTCACACAACCACCAAAATGAATGCTTTAGTGGTAAGTTTTTAACAACATGAACTAAAACATTTTTTCTTTATGTGGAATTGAGCATATTATGTTTGCAGATTATCTCTTGCTTATTCCTCATCGCTACAGTGACGGCCCAAGGTGATGGCGGAAAGCACCATGTCGAGGAATATCTAGATTACCATGTATATACCACATACAATCAATGATGATCGTACTAATACACTAATGTTTTAGGCACCTCCTCACTATCACTATGATTACTCTGTCCATGATCCTAAACATCACGACTTCAAGAATCAAAAAGAAGAGCGAGATCACCATAAAACTAAGGGAGAATACAGTCTTCTGCAACCTGATGGCAAGAAACGTATCGTGGAATACGAAGTTGGTAAACATGGAGCTGTTTATCATATTAAATATGAACCCCATCACTAAGAGAATTATTAGACATTCAAATATAATCTTATTTATTATCTTATTTTTTTAAGTGCCTTGTCTTCACTCGTAAGTATCTATCTTTCTCTCAAAGATTTTGCCTTGTGTTCCTATTTTTCCATTCAACTAAATGATACATTAAACGATTAAAGTGCAAAACATAATAGAAAAAGAAACGAAAGTGTTTGCTACACTCCCATATTAGGTAATGATCGAAATTAATATTCTAAATTCATTAGTGCATTCTAATCGCATAGCATTCTTAAATGTATTAAGTATTATTTATTTTATAATAATTTATCCTTTAGACATGCGATTTCTTTTCAAATATGGAAACATAATTATTTCAATTTGACTATTCCATTTCTTTACAATACTAACCTCAGCATTTGAAGTTCCATCAATGACTTTCTTGGATAATGCAGAAGTGGTCACAATGCGAGGTATGGTTGACGTAGAAGACGTCGATACTGTCGGAAAGATGCAATCTTGCTGTGCGCTTTGAAGTGCTTGATCGAGTTCTTCAGCCAATCCAGTGACTTCTGAAAGCCTTTCGGTGATTGCTTCAATAGCTATGGCATTATCTGAAGTTGTCTGATCTGACGTCTCCATGTCTGCGGCATTGCTTCCTATTGTTGACGGGTTAGACATTCTGAAAATCGCATCGTTCTTAGAAACACATAAGATTAAAACATTTACTTAATAGGAAAACAATAAATAACTGCACTTCTTGGTGGTTTGGTGGTTAACCAACATAAGCTTGAAGATATTCGAGAACTGGTTCGTGTATTGTGTTATTATTATTGGGCTTTAAAGTCATAAAAGTGATGCAGATAGATAGATAGAACAGGATCTGTGGTTGTAAGTCAATTAAGATAAGGGGGAGAAAATAAACTTAACCACATTAATTTATTTATTGCTGCCACCTTGATACTTCATGACATTAACGGTACAGGAGCCTAGGTTCTAAATTTGTTAGTTTTATAAAATAATCAAGCATCATAAGACCTTGCTGATTATTTATATATTTAAAAAAATGTATTTTCAACTAAACCAACGATTTATCGGCATCATTACCATGCGTAAGCACTTAATGATCCTCACTGTGAGAGGCACCTTCCTTAATTGTAGCCACGTAACCTGTCAATGAATTATAAATTCCGCAAAATTGCGAACAACCTCATGACAACGTTTTGAAAGCTTTTTAGTCCTTCCTTGCAAGAAGCCTGTCGGTAGACTCATAAAGAGATAATTTTGGAGCTGGAGGTGTCAGATGGTTTAACAGAGAGCGAAAGAGTTGGTAAACCGATTGATGGAGCGTTTCTTTTCTACCGAGTGGTTTAGACAGTTCAATGTGGCTAAGTATATGAAGGTATCACCGGAACCTACCCAGTTTCACCTGAAAATCAACAACTTTATGATATATTTTACTTATTATTTTTCGAAATATTCTAAGAACACTTCTGTTATCAGCCGTTCAAAGACTTCGACTGTTCCTTCTGCAAAATGTCAAGTTTAAGTTCACGCGCCCTTTTTTGATATACCAGGGAATAAGATGAAATCATACAGGCGTAGGTCATGGTTATACGATGGAATATGGAAGATTCACTTGTTCTTGTATTAGGAATTCTATTGTCCATTATCCTGATGCGACTTGTAGGCGTTTGTTGCTCTCTCATTCCAATGCTATTGGCAATCAATAGTGCCATTCAGCATCTTTATATGCCACGGTGGTAATGGAATCTGATAGACATAAGCAGATGCCGTCATCTTTTTACCAACACTTCTGGCACGCCTGACCTTGCCCGACAGCGCAGACTACCACTAGCTGTGGGATTGTGTAACACCAGCAATTTTTTGGTAAATGTTCATGCAGAATATTTTGTGTCGCAGTTATACCAATAGTTTCATAAATGGTGAGATTGTCCTCTTCAGTCATGCGGCGAAAATCGCGGATGTTTTCGTCAGTACTTAGCTGTTGTTAAGGGAAGATCATCGCAAAATCTGTTGTTGAATGATGCACGACCAAATTCAATTCATATTTTGAATGTTTAATATTCACATAAGATATGGCATCATCATACACTTATTTAAGCTTTTTCACGCATTACTTGCGACTGATAGAAGATCAAAAAAATCATTTCGGCGAAAGTGTTCAAGACTCATTCCCATTTTGACACTAACTCATGTTATTAAATTGAACTTCAAACTATTCTTAGGTTTGGGTTTTAGGTTGCAAAACGTCGAAGTTTACTTGTAACAATTCGCCTGTTTTTTCTGGGGGTGCCTTCTATTATGGTTGTTCTTGTGGTATCGACCACCAGCTGTCACGCTATCATTAGGGGGGGTCGTCCTGGGGTCTTATGCCATGGGGTTTTCGATGCGAGCTATTTTGACTAAGTTGATGTCTAGGAAAGAGAGATATAGGCCGAACATTGTGATTAATTAACTTACGAAACTGGTTCGGGGTAAACACGACATACATCCGGATAGTTTGGATTATAGTGAAGGTCCAAATATTTGGCAAGTGGAGAAGTGGCAGGCTGGATCTTGTTGTTTGGAGTCAAAATGTGCGGCAGCCATGAATCGGGTTCTTGTACCTTTTCCATGGACTAAAGTTGACCATTAGGTAATTCATGACTGGTTTTCTCTGTGCATCTTGGTACAGAATGGATGGTTTTGACAATAATTTTATTCCCGTAATGGCTGACCCATCCAACAATAGCAAGATGAATCTGGAAGTAATGATTAATGGATTTCAAACTGTGCTTGAACTTGAAGTATCAGAAGAAATGCACCAGGAAATTTTCCACCATAATTTCTTTAACGAAGAAATGGATAACACAATATTATGTCACATGTGGATCGATATTAGGATGCTGTGCAAGACGCAAGAGATTTTGAATTTTCTTCGTTTCTTCCAGGTGAGTACTGGGAGGAGTTTTTCTTGTGATTCCACAACCACATAAATTTTTCGATTCCAGTACTTAAACTGTACAGTCAGGTGAGTTAAAGTTATGTTATCCATGTAATAAATCGCAACTTGAATTCTTAGATGTAAAAGTAGTGACATGGGAGACTGCAGGGATAACGGAATAATTGTGTAGTCTGTAGTCCAACCGGAATAATTTTGATAAAGGTGCTAGGATTTCCGAGTATCCATAAATGAGAATCAGAGGATTATCTTTTTAAGCTTGATGAAATATCGTTTGCAGTAAATAAATTTAATAATATTAAACTGAAGTGAATAACAGCATCTATTTATTAGTTCCTTTATGTTTATCCCAGGATTTTAATTGTAAATTATATCGGAGATTTATTACTCCTGTATTATTTATTAGTATCATTAATACAAAATTTTACAATTATTTTCAAGTTTACTTGACGTTCAATAAATGAAATCTTAAGTGGTTCATACGTACACCATCTTGGTTTAGTACCTACCTATCTACACGATCAATATTTATTGTGAAAACGTCTAATATTGATGGATTGACAATATTTAGCTAATCGTGCTTTGATAAATACAAATTTATTTTATTATTGTGAAATCTTTTAATAGTGTGCCGTTTACTGTGATGTCCAATAATTGACGTTTGAAATAATTTCAGCCAGCAATATTTGATTTGCATTTTTTTCTGAATACCTTGACCAGTGGCGGCTCGTGACTTTAGAACTTGGCAGTGCTCTGGAATGAAATCACCGTTCAGGGGTTGGGGGGGGGGGTCTGGCGGTTTCTCCCCGTATTTTTTTATGACGTGCTTTAGAAGCCATTTTAAAACAAGAAATTTCACTCACCGCAATATTTGACGCAAATCCCAAATCCAAAAGGTTAAACTTTCGCACACAATTTTTACCGCGACCTTTCGAAAAGTATTTGATAATTCGCTCAGACTTAGGACGTCAATTTCGTTTTATTTCAAGTTTTTCGTCTCCATTATACATATATTTAGAAACCATATTCACTTTTAACTGAATGAAGTAGGTAAGTATTACAACACAATAATAATATTGAAAAATGCTAAAATCAGGCGACCACTTTGTTAAAGTTCACTCCACAATATTTAAGTGTTCACTTGAATCTGGAACGCAAATTCTGTACTAGCTTGCAAGTGAGCTTTGGACACTTGGTGCTTTCTTATTTTTTCATGCAAATGGTTCAAGTCAGTAACGCCTATACTACTCCAATTCTTATCCATATTTGGAGTAAAAAATAACAGGCATTGAAAACAAAAAAGAGAATTCGTTACCGTACATCCACATATCCATTTGTTTCGTTTGTAAATGCGACCTTCCTTTTTCTTCGCACAAATTTGATTTAGTTTTAACTTTTAAAACCGGTGTCGGCCTACCTAACAGTTTTATTTCAATTTTTGTGCTCAAGTCCAATAATAAAAAGTTAATTTTAATAATATTGTCAATGGAATTTATGCCGCTATCACTACATAACACGCGCCACCACCACAAACTAAACCACTGGAAATTTCAATATTTAAAAATAATAAACACGATAATACAGCTAATTACTCAAGTTATAAACAAAGCCAGGAGCTATCTCAAACTTAAATATGGTAAACAAAAGAACAACGCCGCAGAAGTACCAATTTCCGTATTATATTATGCATATGCTTAGCACAACCGCAAGGTTCTACTTCCAAGTGTGTACTGAAAAGGCACACGGATACGAGCTAAACTAAAAGCATATATGCCGAATTTTCCCACGTCTTGCCGAGTTTTGCCGATCTCGCTCCCATATCGAATGTACGAGTACCACACCCCACAGTTTCAACACGCCAGACGCTACACTCCAACGCCAGACGGTTTGGATGTATTTGCACATTTGCACGTGTATTCTCTGCTAGGTATTTTGAAACTGACGACGCGGGATGCTTGGCTCGCATACTATTTATTATCTAAACGCTGGAGATTCAAAAAGTTTTAAACTTTAATTTGAACCTTATCAAAAAAAGGTTAACAGCAGTTTTTTGTAGGCAGTGCGCGCGCACGAACGCAATTATTGAGGAGCCGCCACTGACCTTGACTGCTATGCCCGATTAATACTCATTACATTTTACATTACCTTATTACAGTATTTTGTTTGACTATTCATAGGAGCATACAGGCCATGATTTGGAGTAAACATGAACAACTGAATATCATATATATTAACAATACGCAGGTATTGATCGTGTATGGCTAATTTATACCTTACCATTTACGCTCAAAATTCAACTTGAAATTTTCACAATTTGACCTTGAAGTCGTGCAAGCGAAAAGGCAAGCAAATACGCCAATTCGCTCTGAAATTGTCATGCGCAGTTGATATTTCACGCAATGCGCACAATCCAAAAAAAAGGGTTTCAAAATTTTCTTGAATTCTTGGTAGTGGCTGCAAGATTTGAGTGCATTTAAGTTTCCTTTCAATATACAGTGTGTCCACGGATGGACTTAACTATACTTGTAAAAACTTTTATTTTCAGTTTTTCGAGAAAAAGTCATTCTTTATAATTTCTTTTGCTTGTTATATAAATACGATTCACGTCGAGAAACTTTGATTTTGTTGTACAGGGTGCGCAGAAAATACAAAAATGTATATTTGTAAAATTAAAAATTTTTGAATCAAGCTTTTTGAAGTCTCAGAATGAAACAGCTTATAAGGAGAAATCGAAAAGTCAAATAAAGTTTTTCCATAGAAGTTCTACTTAGTTGCTAAGAAATACCGGGTGTCCGGTTAAGGTTGGCGACCGGCTATATCTTAGGAACTAATCATCCTACAGCTTTCAGAAAAAAATCTTCCTATAAAAGTGGATATGAAAACTTCATCAAAAATATTTTTAGCTTTCAGCTTTCTCCGCTAGGGGGCACAATTTTAAAAGAAAATAGACAATCCGCATTTTCTTCGAAAATTCAAATGGAAATTTAGGAATCCTTTAGCTTTCTCAAAATCTCCTCGTAATACCCTGCAAATTAGTTTAATAACTTTTTGATCTAGCTTATGAAATAAGGAGTGGAGGAAGAAAAAAAATCCCTTACACCAAAAATGCCATATCTCCGGATTGCTTGAACCAATTTTAATGAATATGGTATTGTTGGAAAGGGAATCTATAGCGTAATAGAAATCTGCATTTACATTTCAATTTCATTTTACGAGGGAGCCGCCAGATGGTGTTCTTTTTCCAACGAGACCAAATTCACTAAAATTGATTCAAGCAATCCGGAGACATGGCATTTTTGGTGTAAGGGAATTCTTTCCTCCTCCCAGCCCCTACTTCGTAAGTTAGATCAAAAAGTTATTAAACTAATTTGCTGGATATTACGATGAGATTTTGAGAAAGATTAAGGGTACCTACATTTCCATTTGAATTTTTGAAGAAAAGGTGGATTGTCCATTTTCTTTTAAAATTGTGCCCTCTAGCGGGGATAATTGAAAGCTAAAAACATTTTTGATGAATTTTTATGGTCACTTTTGTAAGAAGATTTTTTTCCGAAATCTGTAGGAAGAATAGTTCCTAAGATAGCCGGTCGCCAACCTTAACCGGACACCCGGTGTATCTTAGCAACTAAGTGTAACTTCTATGGGAAAACTTTATTCGACTTTTCGATTTCTCCTTATAAGCTGTTTCATTCTGAGACTTCAAAAAGCTTGATTCAAAAATTTTTAATTTTGCAAATATACATTTTTGTATTTTCTGCGCACCCTGTACAACAAAATCAAAGTTTCTCAACGTGAATCGTATTTATATAACAAGCAAAAGAAATTATAAAGAATGACTTTTTCTCAAAAAACTGAAAATAAAAGTTTTTACAAGTATAGTTAAGTCCATCCGTGGACACACTGTATTTCAATTCTATTTGTTAATACAAATTATTATCTTCCATAGAACATCTTGTAAAAAATACGAACATAACCTACAAATTTGACATAACAAACTGACAATGTAAATGCTTCTTCACTTCCATCAAAAATTTAAGCCGATGTGAAATTCAATGTAAATGAAGCTTCACACATCATATTAATTTAAGTAAATTGACAGAACTTGTTTTTGTGAAAAATGTATTAAATTTAAGTAACATTTAAATTTTTGTCTGTACTTAAAATGTGTAGCTAATAGAATATCTTTAACAAATTTTTAATCATGTTTAATGTATTTCTTAACAATTTATTTTGTTATGAACTATACCAGAAATTATTGTGCAATTTATTTAAATTATTGAAGTTCTTGACTATGGTTTCGGAAATTTAAAGAAACTGCATAATATACCTAATAAGAAATTAATTCCTGTAATAGATGGCGCTTAAAACCGCGAAGTGAAGAAACTTCCTTTTTATTGACATAAAAGTAGGCGATCGTGATACTCGATGTCTTCTGTGAACTGGGCTATAACTTAACTTTAAATTATACATTATACTCGTACAATGGCAGTTCGCCATATATATCACTAGCGATTCCTTTAAAAGACGGTCAGGTAGGTACCTAAAGTTCTATATGAATCGAGCATTTCAACGCAGTTGAAGTCCTGTCATTTTGTGGGCTTTGTAGAAGCCATACTATAATCGTTGAATGACTACAAGCAGTCAACGCTATAATAATTCTATTAGGCTTCGATTTGACACGCCACTGGATGTTTAAGAAAGTCATATTTTATTGTGAAAAATGTATATAAGCTGTTGTTGGCATACAAAACATACACATTTTACTTAAGACTGTGGATAATTTTTAAGATTTAATAAGCGAAAGTGTTTCAACCCCAAGGTAAATATATTAAATTCAACTCGCCATGCCAAGATGTTCTTAAAGCGTTACAAGTAACTTTATCTCTAAACACGAGCAAAATTTGTATCGGGTTCTATGAATACATTACTGTTTTATTTTTGGCCGAATTTTACAGTCGCATTGATAAAAAGCATCATTTGCGAGGTTAATTTTCCAAAGAAAATCGAGTGGGCGTGTTCTAAAAATATTGGCAGAGTCCACTGAAGTGAGGTCTAAGTGTTAAAAAGAATATCGAATAAGAATTTGCAAAACTTTGTTATTTTTATAATTTATATTGTCTAACATACCAAGTTGCCATGAATATAATAGATTAGTGAACGTAGGTCGACATCTACCTACAGTAATCGAGAGGTCTATTAGTCAAATTTTTGGTTATGATCCAAAGTTTGCGGTATTAGGTAATTCGTTTGGTAAATACCGACTAAAATCCGAATTTATAGTCGATTTTAAATTTGAAACAGAAGAAGCATATATTCCTCTTATTTTTAGAATATGTTTACCGTAATCGAGGAATTGGTACAGTGAAATTTGCAGACTTAAACACTATAAACATGAAATTGGGATCACCAACTCTAGGAAATGTGATCATTCCATTGATTTTGACATTTCCGTATTTCGAATATATTTTACCAGCAACAGAAACACTTAAGCATTAAGCGACAAGCATCAGCAGTTTTAAGGAAATAGGGCACCTTGTTTCTGGTATGTAGGACAATTTTAGCTGAACGGAAATTCTGAATAGTCGTTACCATTATTACAGGAAGCAACAAAAACATAGCGGTTAACACAACATATTCAGATGCATTTTTGGCTCACCAGTCAGTGATGTTGAACTTGGTGCGGGCAAGGCGTCACTGAGCGTTTTACTTCCCCCACTCGAAATCTATTCAAATACACAAAGTATATTTATGTCTACCTTTTGTATTAATTGATAATTTTCGCAATTTTTAGGAAGGTAGGTACTAAATCTAATCATATACCTACAGGAAATAAATGTTCATGTCTGATGTTAACATCTGATACACCTAAAATTCGTCATTTTTCTTCCCAAATTAGTAGGTATATATTTGATTTAGTGAATAAATGCTCATCTTTTAGTGAAGTAACCGCAAAATAGTTAAGCCAGCAATATGACAAATTGGTGGAAGAAAAAATTTGCCTTTACTCTTGACGCCTTCTCGTCTATTGTACATGGAATGATGGGTTTCGAGTTGGTTGGCAAATAGACAATAAACACTTTCCTTTGATGATGCAATTCATTAGTTCAAAGACTTTAGAAGTTCGTCTGATACTAATAGCCCAGTTAGCGAATGTTCGTTTTAAGCAAATAACGGACGAAAATCCTTATTTTAAAATAAGTAGAGATGTTTGCTAAAACTTACTACATAAAGTAAATCCACAAGAACAAGGAATGCCATACACACCTTCCGTGTGCAAAGGTAAAGGATTCTTAGCCGAAGACAGAAGATCTGAGATTCTGTTATGAGATGTGAGGACAGTCTTAATATCATGTTTACGAAGAAGTTTACCTATACGATCAGTAACATTGTGAATGTACGGGAGGTATGAGATCACTGAAGGTGTGGTCGTGTCACCGGGCCTTGACCTGGGCGAAATTAGGTTCTTGAAGATGGTCGTTCTAATGTCACGGGGGTTGTAATTGTTAATGGTCAAAGTCTCTGTGATATGTTGAAACTCATGGGAAAAAGAGGAGGCTTCGGATATGGCGACCACACGGTGAACAAGAGAGTTGTTGACTGACATATTTTGAGAGGGATTATGATGAGATGACGCACTGAGGTAACGGTCAGTGTGAGTGGGTTTCCTGTAGACCGAATGACCGAGACTGCCATCAAGATTACAATTTACCAAGACATCTAAGAACGGCAACTTTCTTTCAATTTCAATCTCCATGTTGAACCGAATATTGGGGTGATGATTATTGAGATGGCCTAGGAATTGATCTAAAGGGGCACGACCATGTGGCCAAATTACGAAAGTATCATCGACATAAATGAACCAACATTTGGGTTTAAGATCATAAGATTCAAGAGCCTGTTCTTCGAGAGATTCCATGAAGATGTTGGCGACCACAGGGCATAAAGGAGAACCCATGACGGTATCTTAAACCTGTTCATAGAATAGTCCACGGAACAGGAAATTTGTGGAAGTGAGGAATACTTCAACGACATAGTTCAAATCTGATGAAGAACCATTGGACATTAGGAGTTGTTTGATGATTGCAATAGAATTCAAAATAGGAACATTGGTAGCTAGGGATTCGACATCAAAACTGACGAGGATATTTCGAGACTCCACCGTGAAGTTTTTTTGGTAAAATGGTCGGAGTTAAGGATAAAAGAGTCTATCCTACCTGCAAACGATTTTAATATGGAAGCGAGATATCTGAAAAGTTTATAATTGAGGGAATTAATAGCACTTACAATCGGACGAAAAGGATTATCGAGTTTATGAATCTTAGGGAGACCATACAGCCTCGGCGGAACAGATAATCGCGGAATGAGTTTATTCCGAACTTCAAAAGGAAGACCCGATGATTTTACGGAAGAAATTCATGGGGTTACGTATTACGATCTTGGAGAAGTTTGGAAATTTTTGCGTCATAAGCAGTTCGATCAAAAACGACTGTGACGTAACCATTATCTGCCGGGATAATGCCTGATGTCGTAATTTGGCCACATGGTAGTGCCACTTTAGATCAATTCCTAGGCCATCTCAATAGTCATCACCCCAATATTCGGTTAACTATGGAGGTTGAAGTTGAAGGAAAGTTGCCCCTTTTAGATGTCTTGGTAAGTCATAATCTTGATGGTAATCTCGGCCATTCGGTCTACAAGCAATTCACTCACACTGATCAACTCTCTTGTTCTCCGTGCGGTCGCCATATCCGAAGTCTCCTCTTTGTCTTCTGAGCTTCAACATATCACAGAGACTTTGACCAGTAACAATTATAACCCTCGTGACATTAGGACCATCAAATCAATTTCCCGGAGACAAAAGTCCTAGCCCGATCCTCAAATTTCTGCAGTAGGAAGATTAGGGAATCGATAGAAACATCATCTCAATGTCAATCGTGACAGCGGCTTCTACCTACAAAATACATGGAAGCACATCATCAGTTACCCGAAACCGTCACATTCCACGGTATCGATTCGTCCAAATCATTCCCGGTTCACTAACCACTCTTCGGGTATAAATAAGCACTCAGGTCTTAGTCCTACCAATGCAGCCCAGCAGCCCTGAAATTTTCCCTTGTGATAATGGATGAAACGTCGGAATCCAGTCACGGTAAAATGGGGACGAACAAAAAAAATTTGTGCCGCGGATAACTATTAAACAGAAGTGGCGGAGAGGGGAAAAACAGATGTTAGATAACAATTAGAGCACTAAGTTAACTGGAAGCGAGAATGGTTCAACAGATAACTTGTAGATCGTTTTAATTTAAAAATTTATATCATCTCCACCCTCTTAAATCCCCATTTAGTCATTAATCGTAGACTAGTCATTAGAGAAGACCCAGACGTAAAAGTCGAAATGTTAAGAATAAGTTTATTGATATGAAAATTTTTTACCTATACAATAATCCAATAGAATTTGTGTATCTACAGTCACGTGTTCAAAGACAGCCAATCAGGAGAACATTTAACTGAAAAGTGCTTATGGGCTATTTTCACTTATGTCATCTGGATTACTGCAGCAACGGAAAAATGCTTATTTTGCACTGCTGTCGAATTTTTTGCACAAAATGTCATTTCCAAGATTGTTCTTTTCAATTTTAATTTCTTTTTAACAAATTGTCCTTTTTGGGCAAAAAATTTTCTTACCGAATAGCCCTCGAGTCTTGACAAATCCTCATAATTGATACATTTCCTCAAGCGGGTTTCTCTGTGGCAACATACCTCCGCCTTCGGCGTCGGGATGTTGCCGAGCAACCCGCTTTCGAAAATGTATCAAGTTATTTCGAATTATCAAGACCCTTGGGCTATTATAAGTGAAAATTATCCAGAAAACCAGCATTACAAAGTTTTTGGGGAGTTACTAGCATAGAAAGTCAACCAAATACTTACGCATCGTCTACATAAAGAGGGTCCTTTAATCTACTTTTCAGCAGTCTTCCTAGCCGGACCATTCTTCCAACTTCTACCAGCAGTTTTTCTCTTGCCCCCATATAAAATTTAACCCTTGCTCTTTTCTTGCATATTTCCATTAAGGGCATGGTTGCCACAGCTTCTCGTAGATCTCTCATCTGATTACATTGTTCCTCAACCGATCTATGGAAAACGGCAGATACCCTCAAGCGAGTCATTTGCTCTTGACTTACATCGAGCAGCCTTTGCCATGAATGGTTTAGTTTTTGTGTAAGAGCAGTGTGTTCGTCTAACGTTAATTTGCAAGACTGTCTTAAAGCTAAGGAAGCGTTCAAAAGTTGGCAACCGTAGTTGTAGGAAGCCTAAAAATGTTTAAAGAAAAAGTTAATAATTATCATTTGATAGAATTTGATATAAAACATGAAAAAATGAGAAAACCAGCCCGATTTTCGAGAATGGGTTTAAGATGTGCCCCGAGAATTACAAAGGAACAGTATCAAAAAATTAGTAGCCCATATCATTGTATCAATCCTGAATACTAGACCATATAAAAAAATTTTAGGAAAACCAAGCCCACCACTGATTCCATATTTTCAATAAGACAACTACAGGAAAATTGAAAAGTTCAATAAATCGGCGTCCTTGTGCTTCATGGACTTGAAGGTGTCACTTGAAGACGAAGATGAAGATGGAATGTGTCATGCCAAGGATAGAAAACGACAATCTGGTGATGATAATGAGATGGAAGACCGAAAACGCACATAATATCTGGTAGACCGCCAAAGCACTGGAAGGAGTAAATTAAGTGATTTCATCAAGTTGGTGGGAGCAAACCACAGTCCACAGACATGGAGGGGGTAGACGGATGATGCGGTGAACGCTGTCACACAGAAACTGCGCTCAAAACGTAGCCCTCTTACTAGTCTTTCCTGGGTAAGATTACGTATTAGAAAAAGTTTCAAAGCTCTTATGAGAGAACCACTCATAAGATGGTTGAGTTTTAGGTTCAAATTTTGTATACAGCTTCATCAGTGTATCCTATCTACGTCTGTGGAGCAAACTGAAGACTTCAAACTAGAGGAGTAAGAAGATGAGGAGAGTGCTCGGTCTTCCGTAATCGACTGAGAATATGAAGATTAAAAACTGGCTGTTCTTTTTTTATTTTGTTGCTTAATTGAAACCTTGTTATTGAGAAGAATAAAAGTTGATTACAAATACCATATACAAACTAGTATGATATTAAAAGTGGCGTGGAAGGACAAATTTTTCAAGCTGCATATTAAAATATCTTGCCAGCAATCGAATGAAGTGATTGGGGTTTGTCTAGTTGCCTATCATACGGAATGAAAGCAAGAATAATATAGACCATGCAAAGATGCTAGTTCATGGTGCCTCAGGTTAAATGGTCAAGTTATCAGAATATGATAAGTACGAGCCCTTACAATATCCATGTCAGTCATATGTGACAGCAGTATTAGTTCTTCCCCCTACCAGAAATTTAATGCTTTTCTTATTCTTAATCAATAAAAGATGAACTGGATTTTAATGTAATTTAAACGACGGCCTAGTTCACTTTCCTTCACCGGCAGTATCCAGGCGTGGTGACTGACACCACCCATAGGGCGTTGAGAACCAAAAATTAAACGACACGCATTACTTGTTTCGCTAAATGTTGCAACGTGAGGGGGCTGCAACCCTCCAAAGAGGCATCAACGACTTGCATTTTTAGTGACGAATCTAAACGACTGAACCGATATAGGCCAATAAAAAGGCACATCACTACCGCATTGTCCTGATATTTTGAGGTACACAAGCGAAACGATCCCCTTTGCAGTGTGGTGTTTCGGCCAAAAATCAATTTTGGACTTACGCATTTTTCTTACATATTGATCATACTCTATAAACTACCATGTATTATTGGATGATGGAACTAAAGTTTGCGAATAGAAAAAGTGTTGTAAATCTTGTAAACTGGACAAGATGAAGAGATTAAGAGTTCCCAAAGGACTTCCTCTTTATTTTTATAAGACAGCTACCTAGCAAAACTGCTTCTACAGTTAGAAAATAGTACCACTAATCACATCAACAACAAATCTTTTGAGAAAGTACAAAGTGGCAATTTACCTTAGCTGTTTCTTGAAACGCCTGATGTTCTTCCTTCTGAGATTGTATTTCAAACACAGAACATCCTACATGTCCATGGTCCCTCAGCATCACATGGAACAGTTCATCAAGCCATCTAACGGCTTGCTCCACATCTGTCTCGTATTCATCAGTTAGAATCACCTGTTCAAGCGTTAGTTTCTGAAGTTCTACACTATCACTAAAAATATTCTTCCTAGCCGTCGTGGCATCCAAAATATCTCTAATATTTATTATATCCTCGGTGTAATCCACTGCTATTTCCCGTCCCAGAGCGTCTTTGATAGGCATGGAAAGCATATCTGAGAGTTTTTCCCCTTCTTTCGCGAGTTCACGTTCCACAGCATCTGAAATTTCAATGACGATAGTTGGTATTACATTAATAAAATAGGTGCGACGTCGGTTATGTAGCAACAATAGGTTTATAATGAAGAATAAGTTGAATTCCAATTGTCTCTGTTGGACATGTTAATAAATATGTGTGTTACTTAATAATAGTGGCATTACTTTCAATATTATACCGTGTGACATATTTAGTTTGTTTTTAATAATTAGAATATTTGCTGCAGTGGGTGTAATGGTCAGTAAACTGTTATGAGCTGTTCTAGATTGCACGTTTAATGTCACTGGTGTTATAAAATAGCGCTGCATGGTAATGGTTCTTGGAAGTGTATAGAAATTACCATACTAAAATTCCTGAATTATTCAGGTATCCAGATCTACTCCGCAGGGGATTTAGTTATGGAGGTATATATTTTGTTTATTTATTGTAAATTTCATGAAATTAAGATCGGTGGAGACATTTTCTTAGGGTTAAGTCACAAAATTTTTAATTATTTTTTTCTCTTAAGAATATTGGCACTTTTTGGATAGTTAAATAATCGTATATTTTGGTATAAGCCGGATGCCGGTAAGCCATGTTGAAGAAGAACTTTAATGGCAGTCTCATGCAAAGACAGCAGCCGTAAGATACAGATCGACGGAGCTTTGCAAGAAATTAGTGATAAAGTTTGAAGAATGCAAGTTATCCTAAAAAAATATTGAACGAATATTGTTTGGGGGGAGTAGTTTTAATGACAAAAATTTTCACAACGCGCCAAAGCAATTTTCAAGAAACGCTTAAATTTAATATTCTTTATTTATTAATCGTTCATACATATACCTGCGCGCCCGATAGGTCCGCCGCCCCAGGTTTGTTAACAAGTCGGGCCCCCTGCGTACAATGAAAATCTAAATGTCGGAAAGTATTTGCACATTTGGAAGACCGTAGTAACAAACTTATTGAGTGGTACTCATTACGTCTAAATAATTCATAAATTGAAAAACTTCTAAGACACATACTACTACTGCTAGTTGAGCACGAAAGTAAGTACATAGAGATCCAAGGATGCTCCAATCCTAACGATATGTTTGGGGTAGCGTCTCGTATGAGAACTCGTAGTACACAAAATCTGGATTTAGTTCTATAATTCAATGTCTGGCGGGGTTTTTGCTCAAAGAGTAATTGTTCGAACGGTCCAGTACCACTCATAATTAGCTCTTGCTAACACCTGCGCCAAGCGCGTAGGTATATATACAGCAAGCAATATTACATGGTTCGAGTGTGTAGGGCAAAGCACCTTACTGATGAGTTCCAAAAGGACGTAACAATGGTCTACGGTTTTCCATGCACATTCGAAACGTGTGCAATATTGAAAAACTTCATAAAGTAATTCATGAAGTAATTGGCGCTTGCTCATATAAATATGATCGACTGGCATATAAGCAAGTTAATTGCGTATAAAATGAATGCAGAAAGCACCACACTGACGAGTCCCACAAGGACGAAACAAATGGTCTGCAGTTTTCTGCAATCATTTTGAACGCAACGTATTTAATAAACTTATTGAATTCATTGGACGTGTTGCGAAAATAACGGTTGACGAAGCATCAGCTTATTGCATTCGATAGGCGGATCAACAGCTTAACAACGTGGACAAGCAATCTAGGAGCTTGGAACTGGCCAGTAAGTTCTCCAAACCCAACTCCTGTACTTTTTGATTTTTGTGGCGTAATTAACGACAAGATGCGGTAGGTACAAGTCCTCAATCAATTGACAGTTATTATTCATAATTTACAGTAGCCAAGTGAATCCCTGGATATTATTTGCGGTAATTCTGGAAAGCTCAACAATCATTCACAGCCTTCCTACCAAGAAATAACAAAAAATATTATTTTTAACAGTTTTGGAAATATCTCAAAAACGCTCAGTTTGAAGATAGGATACGGTTCGTCAGCTAATTCCGTCCGCGAGTGTGATTAAATAGTCTTAAGTGTTAGGTACCTTGAATCAAAAGTTAAAAGTTATTGTTATTGGAGGTTACTGGAATGCCGCCTAGAGGACTATATAAAACGCAACACCCAAATCAGTCCGATTTGGTTTTTATGGGGGCCTTAAGGAAGTGTCTCGCTCGCGCTCATTGATTTCCCCTGAAAACTAGGTGTTCGTTTTGTAACGATGCAAAAGAAAATGCAACAACTATTCAAATAAATTTTCCCCGTTCGTATTAATCGAGATTCCAGCTGCAAAATTTTTGCGAAGATATGTTCGTGACGCACGTGCAGTCTCCCTTCCATATCTCCTACCAGTGGCTTCTCGATAACACCGAGCGCGCCTGGAGCTAGACAGTAGTGTTGGGAAAAACCGATTTATTTCAATAACCGACTACTGAGTATTCAAGTGATTTGAAAAACAGGTTTATCATCACTCGAGTGATCACTCGAATGAGGAATGAATTCTCGGGACTCGTAGTATACGGTTGCGCCAGAGGTTGCGACTTGCGAGTAGTCGGTGTCGCTTCGTCAAACGTTCTGTTTAGTCGATTGAAATCGTATTATTATGACTTTTTGCATTTATGAAGAAAATAGTTCATTTATTTTTTATGTTAATTATATTTCATAGGTAAATACCATTATATTGAGTATATGCAGTACGTATGCAATTATTTACTTGGAATATAAATTTATTATTTAAAAAATCTACTGCTTCAAAAAATTATTAATTGATTGGCATTCATAATTTTTGATTTTCGAAACAGCAAGCTTAAATAATAACTATGACGACAACGGCAGCAGTATATGCAGTATATGGCAACGAGTGATCACGCTTGCTTGCCGGTATCGTAGTCACTAGCACCGCTCAACAGTTACTGCTGTAAGCGAATAGCTGTAACCTAACAACAACACTGATAAGTGGAAATAAAAACCGGTTATTTATCACTCGAATGAAAAGCAAATAACCGAATGTTGTAGGTTATTCCAATAACCGGATGAAAGGTTATTTTTCACTCGAGTGATCCCAACACTACTAGACAGCACTTTCCTCGCACTGCTCAAGCATAGCACGACAACTCGGGGTGACTCCGAAGACGATCACGTTTATGAGATTAAGCGCCGATTGTCGCACCGCGGATATTATTTTAAATACTTGATATTTACCAACCGAAACCGCCGCTAGTGTGTCATCGTAATACTTAAGGTTTTACAGAAATGAGTACTAAATTGGGGGTGGACCTGCACATACGTGAGGGGACATTTTCCAATAATACGTAAAAGCAGGTAATGGATTAGAGCAGCTAGTCGAAAGGCAAGCCTAATTTATTACACTCCTAAGTTGATAGGCAGTGAAAATACCGTTGATCTTGGGGTTAATTTCCATGCAGAGGTCTGTAGCACATAAATTAATTGCCTATATACACAAATACGGAATAATTCTCTTCTCCGCCCACTCATTAGTGAAAGTTCGCGTCGGAAGGCTGCGTGAGTAACCCGCCGTTACATTACATCGAAACAACATTTACTCCCAACGAATACCCATTGCAGGTATTGCGATTTAAATCCGTCCGTAGATTTTGGTTGGTGATTTTCCGAACTTGTGCCCGATTGGTAACTTACATCGCCAAGCGCGAAATACGTTATCTGTAAGTCACATGCTCCATATATAAATCAATACCGAATTTGACCGCCAGATACCGCTGGCTGTTACTATTTTGATTTAAAATTGTATATATATTTTTAGTGTACATCCGTTTTGATTTTGCAATTTATTATTTGGATGTATGGTCTATGAAAAACGAACAACTAGTTCTCAGTGACAATCAACGTACGGAACGAGACAGTTGAAACTTAGTAAAGGTCGCTTAGGGGAAGTGCTAGGGTGCAAATTTTTGACGAATGAAAGGGGGCGGTACGTATTAAATAGAATGGTAGGTACTCTGTTGTGGACTACTGGAACATACGAAGTGAATGACTTCGACTAACATAGTAAAAGGGAAAAATGCCGATTTGCTGTAATATCGTTTTTGTCGGTTGAATGGACCCTTCTTACCTCGCTTTCCAACATCCAAAAATCTTTTTTTTTTCGCCAACTTAAATTTGTGTCGCAGGCCGAACGACCTCTTAAACGTTTTTCACAACTACATAAATAATTTCTGGTGAAGTATACTTCATTGAAAAATGTATAATAGGTAGGTATATACACACATGGAATATTTTCAGTCACAGTGAAGAACTGGACGGCGTTAATTTTATCTGCATATTTAGTCTAGTACTGGTAATAAAAAAACGAGTCCTATTTTTGCTTGGTCTTTCATTAAGAAATTAATAAGATATCTAAACCTGTTTTAACTTTAAGCATGCCAGAGTTCTCGACAATAATTAAAGCTGGCTTAAACTATAAAGATCCTGGATCCTGGCAATCACGTGATAGTAGAATAATCTGGTTATTGAAATACTTTTCGTTGGTCAATGGGTATTCCATTTAAGCTATATTGTCATATTGAAATCCGGAATAAACAGAGTTAGAAGAAGAGTGAAAGAAAATGTTTTTCCTGCCATTAATTTGCGCTAACATGATATTTTTTAGATATTCAGAAATACTAAACTTTGGTTATTTCTTTTAGAACTTGCACCTTAGACATTTCTGATGAGTAATCAAATCTTCTCATGGTGTAGCAATGTTTACTTCAATACAAAATAATTCCTTGAATTATGATTTGTTATAAACACTACCATAAAAGTGCTATACCTAATGCAATATTGGTATTTATTTGCAAAATTGAAAGTTATAAAAGACCAAAAAAATACAAATGTAAACAAAAATCTGACCGCACAAATAACGTCAAATATGTATTTATTCAGAACGATGAAGTAGTCAGTAATGCCATACAAAAGGACATATCATATAAGCCCCCGATGAGGAGTCAATTTAGAAACACTATCAGAGATTCATTTTAGGTATACGTTTGTGGACTTAAACGATAAGTTGCATCACGGCCCTTAGTAAACTGGGTATAACAGTCCAATGCAAAATGTGTTGTAATATTTAATGGCTATTATTTAAAGGGGCGGTACTATATTACAGTTTTGGTCAGTGTGAAAATACAAATTGTATGTTCAATAACAGATTGAGTGGTAAAATATGAGCAGTAAAAAAAGTGGAAACGAGGAGTAACATATCTTCAAATGAGTAGCTCAATAAATATTTGAATGCATGAAAATTCAGTTGGGCAGTAAAATGAATAAAGAGGCAGTAACGCGTGTGCAGTCATGAAATCAGAATGGGTCTGTTAGAAATCGTGGGACAAGCAGTTCTATAAATACTTATGCAGTATAAAATATGATCGGCCTGTTAAGTGATACATACATATAATGTTTATTTAAGTTAGGCAGCGAAATAAAAGATAACAATGAAAATAATATAGATATTAAGAAAAAAATAAATTTATTGCACCATTAAAATTATTCAATGCTAACGACTGAGACTTACAACGCTCCGCTTGACCTTAACCTGAGAGATTGTTAAACAAAAAGTGTCAGTTGTAAGCGGTTATAATGTTATTCTCTTCAAAGGTGCGCATTTTCATGTGAATAATATTTGAAAAGTTTAATATAAACGCTAACGACTGACACTTTTTAATATAAAAGTCTGTCAGGTTAAGGTCAAGCGGAGCGAAGCGAGCGGAGCGTTGTAAGTCTGAGTCGTTAGCATCCAAATGATGCATTATTCGATGCAGCATTACAAAAATGCTTTGTGGTGTAATGCGGTGCAATAGAAGACGCAAAGGGATGAAGCAAAATTCATATTTTTATTTACCTGTGAAAGGCTGAATTCAGTATTTTAAACATTTCTATGGAAAAACAGGGAGGGGTGCGGTGAATAAATTTAATGGTGCAATGCTAGTGTAATAGATCCAAGCACTCGCAACTCAGTGATAAGGTAATGAGCGAAACGACCTAATATTTATAGGCAAATCTCTTTCAATTGGCCGCTTACGGTGCACTGTCGCGTAAGCTGCGCCCCTTTTAACAGAAGTGTGCCGCTCTTTTCAATGAAAATGACGTTCGATTTTGCCAAACGTCGAGAACTGGCGAACAATTTATCTAACTGCCCATTAATACATTATACTGCCCATTGAATCATTTTACAGCTCAAATAATAATTTCACTGGACATTTATTTAATCTGCCGCTCGAGTAAGTTTTGAACTGCCGTTGTAGGATTAAATAATCGACCAAATTCTTTTATATTGCTGGCCACGTTCTACTGCCACATTGAGTTAATTACAGCCAAAAAAGTTTAATACCGCCCGCGTGAATTTTTAACTGCCCGATGAAACTGCCTGGATGTTAAAACAACCGCCCAAATAATTACTTCCCATATTTAATTTCTGAATGGCACATCTCAATTTGCTTTCAGTATGATTATGAATTGTATTTTTGAAGTGAAACTTTTTTTGTCTCGGTAGAGTAAGCTCCTGTGTTGGCAATTGCGAGCGTCACGAAAAGTGAAACGAATGGAGGGGAGCAGTCTGAGAAGACGGGCAGAGGAGAAAGGGAATATCGAACGCCCCACTCTTTAGCCACGCTCTCTCTCATGCTTCGCGCTGTTTCTCTCAGGCAAGTGTCAGTTCATTCCTTTAATCACGTTGAAGTTTCACTTCTACCGCGTGTGGCGATCACGTGGAAAATGGTAGCAAGGTGACCTAAATGAGTGACTAGGGACATAAATAATGGACAAACAGAAACGAAAATGCTATAAAATGAGTAATTCCACAAATTGTTATGTTAATTCAGAAATATTATAAACGTAATTATTTATACCCCGTAGTAAGTACTTGAAGTATACCACAATAACAATATCCCACGGAATCGGTTGTTGAATACAAAAATTTTTGTCTTGTATTGTATGGTTACATCAGTTTAGTTAACCATTGTTAACTTCTTATTGTTTCTTTGTACCTTCATCAAACATCGTAAATGTCATGACGCGTACCCTAGGAACCTACATGACGGACAAACACTTCACAAAAAATTCACATTAAGATAAAATTACCAAAGAAACTATCATTATTTATGAGTCAATAAAAATAAGTACACGGTTACTTGGGAATGGAAAATGATAAAACTAACAATACAGTCACATAAATTGTATACCTACCTAGATTAGACTGGCTCTCTTGCAATTCTCTCAGCTGCTGTCTGGCCTTTGCAAAGTTGCCCACTTTATTTCCCATCACCAATGAATCAAACACTTCGCCTGTCCTATCGAAATACTCGGAAACCAACCGGAAGAACCGCAGAGAAGTAATCAGAATATTCCGTCTTCGCTCTAGGCGTGTAGCAAAACTCCGACAAACGAAATCCATGAAATCTTTTTGGAATAGTAGATCTTTGTGTTGCACGGAAGTGATTTCATTCTTAGAAAAGTTATCTATTTTGTGCAATAACTCGGCGTATGCGCCATAAGTATCACGACAAAGCAGTTCTATTTCTTCGTGTTCTCTTCTTAGTTGTTCCGCAGATGTCACGTCATAGCCTACTTTTTGTTTAGAGTTGAGCAAATGTTCCGCAGGTCCCAATATCCAATTAGTAACTTTAACAACACCGTCCTCTAATAAACTTAAGTCTTTAGCGTCTTCGAAGCTTTTCTCCATGGCCGTCCAAGCTGCTTCTATTTCAAACTGTTTCTTTCGAATTTCACTAATGAAGTTTTCTATCTTTTGGAGTGTGTCTAGAACGTCTTGGGGCGTGGACATCGAGTCAGATTCGGAAGCGAATTTGCGCGTTCGATTTTCGTATTCGATTTTTTGCATCAGTTCTCGACCTAGTTGGTCAACAAAATATATTAGTAACGGTACATGGATGCGAATGTTTGTATTTCAGATGTTAAATGACCTACATTTAGTTGCAAAAACGTCTGGAGAAAGAAGACTACCAATCCTTTACTATATTATAAAGGAAATTAACGGTAACGATGAAGCAGGTTTTATCTGTACTTTCGTTTATTGTTTGTTTCAAATAATTTAGCACTTATAATTAAGAAATACAATACTCAAAAACTATAATTTCTTGAATAATAAAAAAGTCCCACTTTTGCGGTTTTATATAAAAATGTTAACTATCGACCTATATTTTAGGATTATAATTGTTTATATACTGGGTCCGGTAATAAGATTGAACTTCCATGTATTTTGTAGGCAGAAGTCGTTGTCATGGTTGACATTTAGGGGATGTTTCATGTTTCTAATCTTTCTAATGTAGAAATTTGAGGTTCGAGCTAGAACTTTTGTCTCCCAGAAATTGATTTCATGACCAGCTTTTAATTTTTATAGGCCTCTGTGAAGAACGAAGAATATATTGGGACGAATTGTTACTATAAGTAAAAATACGATACTTTTTGTTTTGCAAAAATCACATCCCTGATAACCAACCACCGTCTTCTTCCATGCATTCCTGCAATTTGTTCCTGAAGCTCAGCATAACGTTTCTGAGTAAATCTTCGTTTATCAAATTTATCTCTTCGCGGATCCTCTTCTTGAGTTCAAGAAGCGTTTGGGGACGGGAAGAGTACATTTCAGACCTTAGAAATCCCCACACAAAAAAAACGGGACCGTTAGGTCCAGAGATCTCGCAGGCCTTGCAATGTCGCCAAACCTTGAAATTAGGCGATTCTGGAACATGCGCTGATGTAAATCAGGAATGGTCCGTCTAGCTGTATGCGCTATGGCGTCATCCTGTTGAAACCAGACCACAATTTGATCCATTTCTTGAAGTTCCACAGTCACAAATGTTTCCAGCATCTTAACATACCGAACTGGATCGACTGTAACTGTGTGGCCGTTTTCTTTAAAAAAGTAAGGCTCGATCACATTAAATGTGGACACTCCGCAACTAACACACCCTTGTGTGCGAACTGAATGGGTACGACCGACAAATTTTAAGCTTGCACTGCCTCTTTCGTTGAAATCTCAGACCCATCTCAAAATTGAATTTCTTGTTGGGACTGGCAAATTAAATTCATGACGAAAATACCTCCGAGTTTGGACGATGGGCTGGGTCAGAATAAACGATTTTACAAGAATTATTGAACCCACTTACGCCAAGCCGAACCCCCCGCTCACACTGTTGAGTCACCCCGAACTACATACTGCTAAATCTTATACTTAATGCTTTTTTTGCTTTTAATTTCTACTTGTTTTCTTTATAGTATTATCTTGTTTATTTATACTTAAAGACAAATTATAAATAATAATTAGCAGACAGTTTACTATACATTTGTTGTCATTACCTTCTTCCAGTGCGTTATGGACTAGCATTTTTGTTGAGTCAGACATATCCAAACTGGTATTATGGGCATGGCTTATTTCACTAGCTCTCAATTTTTGGTTGCTTATCAGGTATTCGTGTAGATTTTGTAATTCATTTAGGGTCACTTCGGCGTCGTTGAAAAATTCTTCAGCTTGCTGCAATGAGACAATTATTAATATTAGGCGAGTCACAACATGAACGATATAACAATAACTGTAAATTTATGTGGTGGTGCCTCGGACTGCATTGCCTTATTGCAAGTAATATTCTTCTTAGAATGTTCACGTTTTGAATCATATTATTTTGTAATAAATTGAGCGCAACGAACTGAACTGGAATTTAGTGTCATGCTCGATTGAAATCTTATTTCCTATGATACGTAGGATTATCTTCTGTTTCAAATGTCAAATTAATCAATGCATTAAATTTACTCTAAGGTTGAATTTCTGTATTTTGCAATAGAAAAGATTAGGATGAGAAAGGTAACAGACAGAAGGGGTGGCAAAATGCAGCGAGAATAACTAGCCTAGTAAGAAAACTACATCAAAACTATTGGACACCTTTGGGACAAACCCACAGCTTAGCCCAAATAAGTCTTGAGCGACCTTCCCAAACCAATTTACTTGTCCATGTAGCACGACATCGACTCTCCCTGGATGGTTCGAAGTGGGGAAATATACGGTTTATTACACAATAAGGGTGTAATTGAAAGTCCGGTGATCCTCGATACTCTAGATTTAAATTGGTTATCGGTTTCGGGGTCCTTATCTAACGCCCCATCATCAGATCGACCAAGAGAGTGATAAAAATGAAGCATAACCCAAAAAGTGATGACTACATGAGCTGCTTAACTAAGAGCGAAATGAAACACTACACAGGGTGATTTTTTTATGTGGTGTTAACATGGCTATCTTTTTAATCTTAATAGATACAGGTTCGGTTAACTGGGAGAAAAGTTGCGTCTATTCAAGCATAAAGAAGTACCATTTGCAGAAATTGATTATCTCTTTTCGCTTTTGAGATAAACGAAAAAAATGAAAATTTTGACTTTTACATTTTGTGTTCATATTTTCCTAATTTGGCATTCAATATTCAATCTGCAAAAACTTTCTTGGGACGACTTTTCATACTCTTTCCATTTGTGGTAGCAGAAAGTACCTACCACGTTTCGTTTCTTCAGAAACATCATCAGGTTCATTTTTTATGGCGCCATCTTAGATTTTTTCACTATGAAATAGCCCATTTTTTTCTGAATAAAATGATATAACATATTTGTATGTATAAATCGCATTTAGGCCCAGAATTTTAATAACACATGACAAAAATGGTTTTTCCATTTAAACACAATAAATTGCCGTGAAAACAAAAGTTTATCTACTTTGCTAACTCAAACGCCAAGAAACTTTTTTTTGAACTCACCGCTCTCAAAATGACATTTCGCGAACCCGACAGACAAACTCAAACATAGTGTTCGCGCACTAGTGCGCGAAACCTAGCAAAAAGCACTGGCCCTTTCAGGCTTTCTAGAAATAATTTGACTTGGTAGTAATAAAGTTTTGTTAACAAAACGCCATTTCTCCAATTTGGATGTTGAAAATAATGTAAGAATAAAGATAAATCGCTATTAATTCGATTGACACTTTGACAACTCATTTCAATAAATTAAACCAAATGTCATTTTCTACTATTGTCAAATGGAAATCTGTCAATGTAACCACTTGATTTTTTGAAATTTTAAATTGGAAACGTATTAGATAATAATTAAAAAATTATAATGTTCGTTTCAAAAAATATTGTATACGAACTTCGATGTGCGAAGGCACACTTCTTTATGCTTGAATAGACGCAACTTTTCTCCCATTTAACCGAACCTGTATCTATTAAGATTAAAAAGATAGCCATGTTAGCACCACATAAAAAAATCATCCTGTATATAAGGACTTATGCGAAGTCCAAAGCAAAAATAGTGGATAAAAAACTGAGACCGCTCTGAAGGAGGTTCCACAGCAACTTAAGCACTCCTGAAGGAAGTGAGATGTAAAGTGAGAACAAATAGCTCCTAGAAACTGTATAAGCAAATCCAGCACTCCACAAAAGCATAGCAGGAAAAGCGCATCATGGGGCTTCCATTACCGGGTTCACAATCAATTCTTTTTTTGAAAATTTTGGCTCTGACAAGTTTTGCACAAAACAAAGTAATGGATGAATACCAATTGTCATTATAATAAAATATAAAGGTGTATAAACAAAAAGGACGCGAGCACAAGATATAATTTTTGATGTCGAAAAAAATTTTTTTACTAATTTTTTTAATGATTTATGTCTGTGGATTACAAATAAAATGTCTCAAAAGTGCAACCAGTTTCAATTTAGAAAATGGCAGGGTAGGTACTGCTACTGCTGCATCTCCACAAACTTAGACGTCAAGTATTGAAGCTAGTGACATAATGGTCCTTTTTCTGTTGCAACGTTTTGAATAAGTTTGCATTTCAGAACGAAGCTTTATTATGGGAGTGCGAAGGTCTCCTATAAAAAGGTGCGCGTTTAAGACAGAAGGTACCTACTTCTAATATGTTAAATGTTTGAGCAAATGTATAGTGGTATTTGGTAAAGAGAGCAATAAGATTTTTCCCGCCAATATATTTTTCTGCCTTTCTCACTTTTTTCTAAACACTGAATAATCAGAATACCTTTCAATCTCAGAAATACTAGTAAGAAGTTTGAGGTACGCCCTAAAGTTGGGACATCCTGCATCTTCGATAACATATTGGATAATTCAATTTCGTTTCCAGTGAAGCTATCCATTAAAAAATTCTAGGTTTGTCACCATCTGAATTAAAGGTTCCTGAATGCACATGGTACCAATACGGTGAACCTGCCGATTCGATCAACTTTCTCATTTCCTTAAATGCTGATATTTATCTTATTAACTATTTAACACAGTAAACTTTATCCTGTCCGTTAACAGAAAACTTTCTAAGGAAAATTTCTTTCTCTGATTAATGCGAACTAATTATTCCTGTGTATATGAAAAGAAAACACCGAAAGGAACCTCTATCTCATGTGTTTGCAAGTACTGCTTATTGTGTCAATTCCCATACTGTAAGTTACCTTGCGTGTGGCATTTAGAGACACTTACCGATGTCATCTATAATAAATAGGCTAAGCTCCGACACGGTCTTTGGTTAATAGTAAATCTTGGGTGACATTTTTAGTGTAATTAGCATACAAAATATCCACGACCTCTTTTACTGTGCTACTTACACGTTTTATTCCGTTTTATGATAGTGTGGTATACATATTATGAGGTATTTTTATGAAATGAGTATTTAAAGTAAGCAGATATAATATTTCTTGGACATATTTTTGTTTCTTGTATATCCTTGTATTAATTAAGTAACTTAAGGAATTATTTAGTTTTACAAAATAATGCTGCATTATTTTAAACAAATTTGTTATATGTATAAGATTAACATTTTCCACTAATTCTGCTAATTTGCTGACATAACTGATTCAATTAGCAAGTTCTTTTGTGTGTTCAGAAGCTATACTTGAGAGTAATAACAATGACTTGTGTCATAATATTCAAAAATATGATTTGCTTTCAAGGTTTGTATAATATTACAAAGCTCGAAGAAACTGCGATTTAGTGAAAGCTGTTTTCAGGGGGCTACGGGCGAGTGATAACAGTGTAACACAGTTGTATAAGGCATACCATATTGTTTAAAATGTTCACTATCTTAATGGTCAATGTTAAGATTATAAAATTATCCCGAATGCTAAAATACCGTTCTCTGGCAACCATAACTGTATTGGTCTTTCTGACTTTCCTTAAAAGTATAGTTTCACAACGAAATGGGTAGACGACAGACATCCATCCACGCGCGATTCTCAAACCAGTCTTTGCCGAATGAAAGTATTTCGAGAATGTTTTGAATAATAAGCCTTCTGATCAAAATATACTGGGTCTAGATATTTATTTTTATAATTTTAAGATTGATTATCATTATTGTGTATGTGTGCGAGGTACGGTGGCAAGTGGCGATGATCAGAACTGAAGCAAGGCTAGCACTTGAGTTTAGCAATATGTAATTTATTTTAATTGCAAATTAAAACATTATTTTATAAGCCGGAAATTACAAACGCCACGTTGAGTCGATCAAGATCAAGAAACGCAAATTTGAACCGTCCCTGGTTCATTTGTTTAATAAGCTTAAACTGACATTCATATTGTATCTTGCTGTATCTCAAACATCGCAAAATATATTCAAGAACAATGTCGTCCGACCCAAAATAGGCGTGCCTCACATCCGTCTCGTCTTACTGAAGTGATCAAGACGAGATCCCACACCGATTGTTGACTTCATTCATGTGTAGGTAACCCACATTAACTTTCATACAAGCTCGTTCGCACCGCAATAAGTAGGAACCAAAAGAAATAAGAGATGGAACTAACAGTGATGTGAGGAGATATTGCATTAAAAAGAGAAGGTCATACCCGCCTGTTTTCAAGCCATAGTTCGTGATTGTAGATGAACCAACCTCCAAGTTCAGTAGGAAGCTGCGACTGGTCCACAAACTTGTTTAAGCGGTTTCTCGGTATAATTGTTACCTGTAAATATATTCATTAGGTCAATTTGTACTGGCCGATTAGAACAAATATTTATTATGGGTACAATACACCCAAGTTCAATGCCGATTGTGTCACTGCGAGTGTAAAATATTGCTTCCCGAATACTTGGTAACATTTAATAGCAAATGACGACAATTTAGTGTTAAGCTCTCACCTGGCCCTCATTTTGTCCACTGGTGCAATTTTCGACTCGTTGTTTGTCCCAGAAAACATCCGGACGTAAAACGATTAAGTAGGCCAGTTCTTGTGCTGAAAACGTGGATGTTGTCTGTCGAATGCAAGCTTTTGCAACTTTCCATGGGCCTTTGTGAGCGTCTATGATTACCGTTATGCCCTTTAGCCTACTCGTTTCGCTGGAATTAAAGAAATTGAAAAATTTATTGAACGGGTACGGGTTCAAGGTCGTGACCACCTGAATATTGAAATTGAGTACTGAAGTGCAGGTGCTATGTCGAGATGAGGACATTCTGGTGGTATGTTGACTAGTAAAATTGAATGTCCTTCTTTGTCCTGTCCTCCAGGTAAAGTTACTGTGCGTCCCTGTAGACTGTTGATATGTGGTCTTAATTCCATATCCTGCAAAATGAAGTTGAATAAATTATAATTTGCAATATAATATCTATCAACAAACATTAAAATTAATGTAATACAATGCACGGTGGGGTTTCCTTATCCATGAAATATAAGTATGTATGCACATTACAACTGAGGAATGCATAATAATTAAAAGAAGTTAGTTGTTCTTACCATATGGCATATTAAATTTATTGAAATTTTACAATCTCATCTAGTTAGTTTATTGATTACATTGTTCAATGTTCATTACTGACATGGTTTTCATTTCTGTTTATTATTGACACAATGCTAGTTTTTGAGATTTTAACTGCTTTTTGCATGATTATTTTTTTCATCGTCAAATTGACCAATAGGAACATTTCATTTGAGTCTAGAAGCGTGTATTATTTCGGTTATTTTTTGACGTTTCTATTTTCCAATAAATGAACAGTATTTTTGATCACGCGTTTAATTCTGACCAATTAAATCATTATTATAGTGAGAATTTTTTACCCAACTTGTCTCAGCGGGAATTTTTTTAGTATTTTGTTTTTGTTGATAAAACGACTTGCTTTCTGGTTTTGACATATGTCATATGTTTTAATCGCAAATTGTGACACTGAAAGAATAATATTGAAGAGTTGTTTCACATTTGAACGTCAAAAAATAACCTTTCGAATACCACACGACAGTAAGAATAACTTGGAGAATAATTCTCCACATTTTACTCAAACTTGTCGCCATTCGGCAAGACAAGTTTTCGAAAATCTGTCGAATTATTTTCAAGTTATTCTCACTCTCTTGTGATATTACGTACGGTAATTTTTTTCGATAATTTTGCTTGTTGATAAGTTGCCATAGTTGCGAATTTATAGGTGCATTTATAATGTATAATCTAGTTACTTTAGTACCTGCCAAACGTCAAATATTCCCAACACATTTCTTTGTATGTGAATTAATTGAAATAAAATTTCGTTTTGAACTACCTACCTTGCTTCGATTCAAAAAATAATCTTATTAAATACAATTCGTGGTCTGGAATTTTTAGGTAATGTTACTCAAGCTGTTGCTTTTACTAACCACTCGTGTAAATTTGACAGAAGATCACTCGCGCAAGCGCTCGTGATCTTTTAACTGTCAAATTTACACTCGTGGCTACCAAGCAACGCAACAGCTTTCGTAAAATTTCCGACAATTCCAGACCACTTATTGTATTACTACAGAGAATAAATTAATTTAAGCAGAAAAAGAAAGGGTATTAATTTTCTTATTTCAAGTCAGTCTCACATCTCACCTAAGTTAACTTCGCTGCAATTTGAAAAATAGGTTAAAAATGAATTCAAGCAAATGGACAAGCCGTTCTGGTATGATTCATAACATATTGTCACAAATTGAACTAAATACACGGCATCCAAGATAATTTCTCAGTTGTGTGCGCATCTGTTTATAAGCCAATCCACTGTTCGACCTCCACTTATGGGGGGTGTATATGCCTCAAAACACCACTCTGGCGTAATGCGTGTAGCGTGTTGGGGAGGGGCATATTAAATGTGTTTACGGTTTCAAATACCGGCCATCTATCCAAACGTAGACCGCGATGAACGCTGCTTAGCTTTCACGAAGGAAAGGCTACCAATGTACTGGCCTAGCAATGCTGTGCTACTCCTAATAGGGGCTATCTCCCTCATATCTTTATTATGATTCGAAGTAAAAAACTTGCATAGTCGTATTGCCTTTTACTGAGCTTCTGGCTTTCACGAAGGAAAGGCTACCAATGTACTGGCCTAGCTGTGCTACTCCTAATAGGGGTTATCTCCCTCATATCTTTATTATGCTTCGAAGTAAAAAACCTGCATAGACGTATCGCCTTTTACTGAGCTTCTAGCTTTCAGGAAGGAAAGGCTACCAATGTACTGGACTAGCTGTACTACACCTAATAGGGGTTATCTCCCTCATATCTTTATTATGCTTCGAAGTAAAAAACCTGCATAGTCGTAGTCGTATTGCCTTCTACTGAGCTTCTAGTATTAAAAATGAAATAAACAACTTCACACTTAATCTTTTCGAATGGAACCATATGATTTTTAGATTTCTAACTCAGAGTTGCTTGCCATTTTTATTTTACAACAACCTTACCAGCTTTACCAATGTCACTTTATTCTAAATTTGGTGTGACAAACGAGACAGTCAGGCATCGAAATCTTTTCTTTAGGGTGCCGTTTTTATGCTTCTTAAGGACGGAACCCTAAAAATAATTAGAATATGATGAGTGGTACTGACCCGTTCGAACAACTACTCATCGGGCATGTGCTCCTCACTAGGCACTGAATTATAGATTTAAATCCAAATTTTGTGTGCACCACGAGACAACAGAATGCTACTTCAAATATATAGTTGCGCTTGGACCCATGTACCTCTACGTACAGCGTGTTTTCCTAGCAGCAGAGGCAGTATTTAGTTCTATAATTCAATGCCTGGCGGCGTACTTTCACGAGGAGTAGTTGTTCGAACACTCCAGTACCACTCATCTCTTCCGAGATTAGTTCTTGCTGATACCTGACGTACGACCGTCAAAGTATATACACATAATATGCAGCAAGTAATATTACATGATTAAATAAAAAATTACTTCGCGTACTACCAATAAGTATAACAAAATTGTTTTATTTAACCGGTTTCAAGATCTACAAACGATCTCATCATCAGAAATGTTTAAGAAAAATTGTAAACAAATTATTATGACAGTTGACAAGGAAACTAAAATTGACAAATTATAATGATATCCATGAAATAAGATAACTAGATAACTGAATTTCAGTATTTACCTACGGGGTATAAGAAAAACAAAGGAAAATCGAATACCACAGTCTCTACATCTTAATCCTTGAGTCTTTTTTTTTTTTTTTTTTTTTTTTTTTTTTTTTTTTTTTTTTTTTTGCTATTATTGACTTATTTCTCTCTTTTTTAGTTTATTACAATATGTACTAGCAGTTGGCAGTTGTCGAGACAGAACACATAGACTTGACCACAATTTATTACAAGATTAGCAGTTGGCAGTTGTCAAGATTCCATGGATATTTTATTTATTTAGTTTTTTTTTTTTTTCTGTTCTGATATTTCACTTGAAGGTTTTTTCAATTGAATTTATTGTTTTCTTCCTATATGGTTTTCTTTAAATTCATTGTTTTTTCCCTTCAAGCTACGAGGTATTCGATTTTCCTTTGTGTTTTTCTTATACCCCGTAGGTAAATACTGAAATTCAGTTATCTAGTTATCTTATTTCATGGATATCATTATAATTTGTCAATTTTAGTTTCCTTGTCAACTGTCATAATAATTTGTTTACAATTTTTCTTAAACATTTCTGATGATGAGATCGTTTGTAGATCTTGAAACCGGTTAAATAAAACAATTTTGTTATACTTATTGGTAGTACGCGAAGTAATTTTTTATTTAATCATGGATTTCTACCAAATAGTGAAAAGTGAAAATATTAACTACATAATATTACATGGTTCGAGTTTGCTGTGAAGTGAAAAGCACCGCATTGATGAGTCCTACAAGGACAAAACCAGTAATCTACGGTTTCCGTGCACATTCGGAAAATACAATCTTGAAACTTCCAACAAGTATAATTATGGAATTGCCTTGAAATTCATAGCTCATGCAGGTCTGGTATTCGGTTTTAAAATTAAGTATGGAGTTCGCTGTATGTAGGAAAATGTGGCTGGCAGATGATGCGTCGGATCGGGTTGTTGGTCTTTAGTGGGTTCGATTACAATATAGGCAGGGAGAGTCTGTTCTATTTACATTTGGTATAACGTTCATTTAGTGAATATTAATGTTGGTTTACGTGGCTCTCAATAAAAAGTATAGTTTGAGCCTAAGAGAAAATTATCATCTAAATTTTTCAGAGTGAAGACTGGTTGGACGCGGACCCCAATCCTTTGCTACTCTGAGCTAACCTACGCATTTCCCTCAGTAGAACATGCTACATTCCCAACTATAATTATGAGAGCAGTAGTCTGATCTGGGCCCATCCCTACTCCTTTTTATTCCTACTTCAGACTCTAGTATGTCGCGAACTAATCCTTCCTATTCTTTATTGTTTTCCATACCTTTCGGATAGATATTGCTATTGCTATAACAATATCTATCCACGGAAACTTCATCATGCACCACATTTCAAGCTTTTCGATCCGCTTCTCTTATTGTCCAAGTTTCGCACCATTAACCGTTCCCGAGTATAGCAATTGTTTCTTTTTGTTAAGCGCAACTCGGCCCTGCGCCTTTATCAGAGTTTACTCCTTAAGAATCGATTTTCAGTTATAGCCCGCGGTAGGGAAATTTTTTGAGGAGTAAAATCAAGAGTTAACTAAAAGTGAGGCGTTACGTTCCTCTGCGCAACGCACCGCACGCACCTTTCACATTGAAATTATGTATGTATCTATGGATACGTATATTTCTGTACAACAAACAAAATTATCAAGTGATTGAAGTTAAAATGATCGTTCATAAGGAGTAAACTCCAGTCGTGCGTCGGAGCTGACACACACAAGTTTTTTTTATTTTATATCTGTAGTGCTACTACCATCGCGAGTTATTTGACTTCCTAAATAGCAGAAAGATGCGACTTCCTCTATCTTTTCATTTCCTATTTGCGTTTTAGTCCCATCTTCACGCCCCCTACATACCAAAATTTTGGTTTCCTTTTTACTGATCTTCATGCCGTAGCCCTCCGTCAAAACTGCTTTCATTTCGTTCAGAGCCATTCCTAATTCTTCTTTGGTAACACTGCTATATTATCCGCGAACCTGAGCATGCTAACAGCTTAACCCTGTATGCTAATCCTTGAGGCTGTTTTATCCGTAACATAATAGTAATTGCATCTTCGACATATAAATTGAAAACTAGAGGTGACAACGCACCTGCCTGTCTCACTCCCTTCTGGATATATTCTTATCTTCGCTTCTCTTCTCTGCCGTTTGCTCTTTGTGGAGATTATGTACTATTTTTCTATTCCTCTGTTTCATCCCCACCTTTTTGAGCACTCCATTTTACATTGTCGAAGGTTTTTTCGAAATGTACAAGTCCTGTGTAGCTCTTTCCATTTTCTATAATTATACTCGTAAAGTAAGAATGGTCTCGCGCGTTCCTGTAAATCCGAACTGATCTAATATTTTTTCAGCCCTTTTCTCCATCCTTCTTTGCACAATTCTAGTTAAAATTTTCACACCTATCCGCGTATTTCCTTTTTGGCAAAACGTCTATGATATTCCGTTTGAAATCTCACCTGTCTGGTATATAAAGCTCTAACTAATTTAAATACACGCTCTCTTACCTCTTGATCTGGACATTTAAAGATTTCTGCCTGCAATCCGTGTAAACCTGGCGCTTTATTGTTTTTTAAACTTTCTAATACTAGCTCAAACTCTTCCTTCATTATAGGACTGCCTAAGTTATCCCCCTCTTCACCGATTTCCTTTTTTCAAATATATCTCCTATCTCTTGTCCCGCATATAAAATTCCCAAATATTCCTACCAGAGAAAATTTAAAATAACTAAATTCTGCAATTTCATTTCCTGAATAAGCATAATGCGTTGCCTACTTACTTTCTTCTGTCAAGTACGAAATTGCCAAAAAGTAATCAAGAAAGTTCATACTGTAACTATCATTTTTTAAATTTTAAAATATGCAATCCATGACATGAATTGCATTTATTTAAAGCATAAAAGGTACCACAACATAATTGACTTGTTATTTAACTGATTCGTGATTGGTTGTGCCTGGAACGATCAACTTCTGTATCTCTAATACTTCCCGAATTAATGTCAATCTGTACCAAGTGTATTTTATTACCTTGGTTTCAAGTTTAGAATTAAATTAACTTAACTTTTAACACTGAAAAATCACATCATACATGTCAGTTTTCAGTTTCAACGAATTATATTTAGCATTATTATCCTCGAAACTCTAGCCCCAAGAAGAAGAGAACCATAAGTTAAAAGAATATGTATGTTGAGAACAATATCTGAAGCATCTGCCAGAAATTTTCTTAATTGCTGCTTTATTGAATTAATTTTGAGAATATCAAAACTATTCCATCGTACCGAACTGATTCAGAAATGATTACTGCAAAAAAACAGTTTCGAGATAAGGACGGAGAACTAGGTACTTTTTGCCACAGGTACAAAATTCTGTAACTGATAAACAAGATTAAAAAATAATAGTTTGAATGATCTACAGAGCAAAAGATATGATCTTTAATCAATGTATTTTTTGTTCTTATCTACAGGTACTTGAACTTATAAAATTGAACGATAACGTAATATGCAGTTTGCACATTGTAATTAAAACATTTCTGTTTCATTCAGGTGACAAAGGAACAAGAGTAATGTACAAATTCCAAGAGGTACTAATTCCAATCGACTTGTTTATTTTACATTTGTGGGTCACATATTGTATCAAACACATTTCTGTTTGGTCCTTCGAAACTTTCATCTGAAAGTTACAATAATTCATTATATCAGCAGAGGTCAATCGCTGTTTTGAGAGTAAGGCTAGGCGCTTTTAACGTATTTAAATACTAACACCGATACCATAGCGAGTTTTATTTTTTGTATACCCACTTTGGGTTAAGGTTGTTCAAGACACTCCCTTCGAATAATGCAAATTTTTATGAGATTAACTTTTATCATTCGTGTGAGTTTGACAAATGATTCAAACATTTACGTTTCATAACATGTTAATCAAGAATACTGGAAGCAGGTATTTTGGCAGAAATAGTACAAGTTGATACTCGCAGTCAATGTTGATTATTAAAAAAATGTTCGTAATTTTAACATACCAAACATCTTGTGCATTCAGCTATAATAATTTAATATGGTTAATTTCGATACCATTGCAACGAATCATATAAGGCTGCAGTTCTCACTAGAAATTATTTAAATTGTGTCTTCTTCAATTCTCTGTTATCCATTCATGGATATATGGCTTTCCCCTTAAACGACACCGGCCCTTTACGGGTGGGTTTACTCGTGTTCTCTTCGTCGACCAAGGTCCCCATTATTGTAGGATGGTGTTTTCCATGTGTCCATCTTGCAACGTAGCCCACGTAGCTTCACTTCAATTGTGTTATCTGTTACGCTACGTCACTTTAGTTTTCTCTTACTCATCTGTTTGCATTTCCTCTTTTAGGTTTATGTTCAACAATGTTTTCTTCTATTGCTCAAGGTCCTAATTATTTTGTCCATGTGTTGGTTTGTAAGAGTACATGTTTGTAAACCACGGGAACACTGCTGGCCCAATTTAGCACTTATCTGGAACGGCTTGACCAAGAAGCAACCTCAGCGCAATCCTATCATGTGTGCATATTTGTAAATACTATATTGTAACCTCCGACGTAATATATAAAATAACGAGATAGCATAAATAAACAACAGACAACATTCAGGATTAGACCAGTATGTAACTATTCATTTTGTAATTCAAGATAATAAAATTATATCCGACGCTACACATGGTTTTAAGCCAAGTTTAAGTTTAATCCCTAAACATGAAATTGCCATTAAAAAATTCTTACATTATACCTCGTTGCATCAATATGTGGACACACTATATATAGATAAGTTATATTACATTATTCATTGTAATAGAGGCACTGCACAGTGTGTCCTTTTTTCGTTGTAATTTGGGGGTTTCTCATAGAAGCAGCAGAAATAGAGTCTTGGGATTTTCGATTAGTATATGTACTTAGATAGATATTTGTATGGTTTCCATTTAAAAAAATGCAATTTTATGTCATAATTCAAAAAATACGCACCTTAGGAAAATACTGATACGCTACTGAATTTCTTGGAAAAATTTTACTTATAGGAATCAATCTTAAAATTTTTAGTCTGCTTAGTACAAAAAGAATTCTAGAGTTTTTGATAACTGAAAAAAATCAAAATTATTTTTTTTCTCGAAAACTAAAAACGATATCCAAAATCTGGTTCGGCATTCTATTATACTCAAGAAAGTAGCTCAGGTTCGCGAGAACCTCAAGGCTCTATCTCTGCTGCTTCTATGAGAAACCCCCAAATCACAATGACATGGTACATATTTGGAACGTGCAACATTTAGTTTGACATAATCTGCTAATGAGCAAGTGAAGTACGTTACACGTTATGAATGTTTCAATGCCAGCTTATCTGAGGGTAGCATTCTAAGACATCTCATAGTACGTAAAATTTTAATTTAGTTTTATAATTCAATGTCCGAGGGGTACTTTCTAGGGGAGTAGTTGTTCGAACTGTCCAGTATAACTTATTTCTATGCAGTTTAATATTAGAAAGTATCTTACACGACTCGAGAATAAAATCAAGTGTTTCATTTAGAACAACATTAAGTGCTGAGCAAAAGAACTGAAAAACTGAAAATATGGAGGGATATCCCTTATAACATTACGCCTCAAAATAAATATTAAAACTGCACATTATGTAGAAAAGTATGTTGATATCGCCATGCAGAGTAACAGGGATTGGTAACTTTGTGATATGCACAAATTAGTAGATACTTAACAATGATATGGTAATTTTTAACACTGTATTATTAGACATTGTAAATATTTTATATTTCTGTCACAAATTTCACATACAGAGTGGCCCGAAATTAGCGTGCAATATTTTACCAGCGTGTTCTGTGGTCAAAATTAAGACAAGAAAGTCCTATAAGCGTATACCGAAATATAATTCCCAAAGGAGCTATATCTTTCTAAAAGAGAAGGCCTGAAGACCTTTTCCTCTAAGTATCTTTGAAACAAGTCCAGTTAAAATTATGAAATTTAATGGAATGTGTAAGTACCAGATGCTGAATCTTTTGCTTTAAACATAATTTTTAAAATTTAAAAGGTGCGTCTCAAATCTGGGGGTGGCGGAGGTAAGATTTACCCCAACTTTTTTTAGAACATGTCATTTTGAATTTTTCCATAAAAATTTGCAACTTCAGAGTTTTTTGCAGAAAAAATGTGGTCCTGTCCCGTTTTGATAGGAGGCACCGTTATCTAGTACAATCGATTCAAAAATTTCGCCGCATGCCCAAAAAATTCCTACAAGAAGTGGAGAACTTCGTTTGTATACTTAAACGAGACATGACTGGACTTGTTTCAAAGATATTTAGAAGAAAACGTCTTCAGGCCTTCTCTTTTAGTGGTCCTGTCCCGTTTTGATAGGAGGCACCGTACAATCGATTCAAAAATTTCGCCGCATGCTCAAAAAATTCCTACAAGAAGTGGAGAACTTCATTTGTATACTTAAACGAGACATGACTGGACTTGTTTCAAAGATATTTAGAAGAAAACGTCTTCAGGCCTTCTATTTTAGAAAGCTATAGATCCCTTGCAAAGCATATTTCGGTATACGCTTATACGATCTTTTTGTCTTATTTTTGACCACAGAACACGTTGGTAAAATATTGCACGCTAACTTTGGGCCACCATGTATAATCGACACGAGCAACTTTGGTTAGATAAGATTTCCCGGAGAGCAAATTTTAAGTATTTTAGAACTTTTGTATGTAAAGTCGAAAACTGCAGAAATCTTATACCTATATTATCTCTTAAACCATCAGCATTAATATAAAATGTGACCCAAAAAGAGAGCACAACAAATAGGGATTCTTGTGTGGTCACAAGAACAATTATTTCAATATTCAATGTTTAGTACTTTTATTTTCCTTAAAGTAACAATAACTGCTACAAATGCAAGTAAACATGTAATTTACCGTATACAATTAATATAATTATGTATTCATGAGAACTAAACAAGTTTGAATTAACTCGTTAACCACCTTCTTGAACATGCCGCATAAAAAGTCAATTTCCTCAATAACTAATTCCTTTCCATAAATTTCCCGGTAAATCATTTTTATTTTTTATATGCCACATACATTTACCTAAATGTTTCTTAATCACAACTTATTATCAGTATGTAAAACTCACATGGGAAGGAACGTTGATCTTGTATATCTTATATAAACAACACGAGCACCTGCCACGCACTGGATAAACATCACCTTGCCTCACGTGGTACCTTCATGGTACTAACGCAACTGGCAGAAGTTGTTCGCTGGCTGGCGATGTCCACCAGCTAGAAGGCTGGGTTTCGGTCTCTAGTGGGCCACGATTGTCATGTACTCGCACCATCGGTTCTTCGGCAGACGCAATATGTAGGTCTACCTGAATGCTGCCTGGGAGTTCTACTTACAGACTGATGATTTAGCAATTGCGGCAGTCGCGGTTCATGTATCATAATTATCAGTTTCTTAAAGTCTTATGAATTATTGCGGTAGTGTAAGTACATGTACTTATTGAAAATTTGTACCTAATGTTTATGTTCAGTAAATATTTTCAACGCACCTATTTTAATAAGCACTTAAGGTACATTAATTTGTTTTCCTGCATTAGACGACGTCCTCAAAGCAGCGTCTACCTCTCTAGGTACGACTCGGATGAAATTTATGGACTACTTGATGTCGCGGGTGGTATGAACAAAAAATGGTCCGAACTGGATTTTGTGAAAATTACAGCAGGGAATTCTTTTGAGTGGTTTTAATAAAAAGGAGTTGTAAAGAAGTAAACGCTAATCAACTACGTGAAGTCCCAAATTCTGGAATGAAGAGAATAAATATATAATCGGCGACTAAACAGCTGGACACATCCAAATTGAAGATCAAATTCTGGGGCAGCTTTGTAAGGCTATTTATTATTATAGTACACCCGCAATTTAACTTTTTACAACATCGGTCAATATACCAATGCCATTTTCAATTTTTATTTAGAAATTAAAAAAAGGATCCCAGCAAGTACTAAGCAATCCTTTTTGCAAATAACAAATTCCTAATCTTGTTTTTTTTATTTCGCCGGTTAGAAATTAATATTATACATACAGGGTTATTCAACGTTGTGGCTTTGTTTCAAGAGTTAGGTATCAGTTGTTTTATACAAAAGTTACTTGGATTCAAGTTCTGCATTTCCCAAAATTATTTTCAAATCTACAGGGTGAGTACTTTTCGTGGGACAGTGTGATATTTTGTTTTCTTAAATGAAACACATTTTTGAATTCTGCTTGAAATCGTACAGCAACTTTATTATACAGGGTGGTCCAGGTCTTAATACATTAATTTTGGGAGGTGATAGAGAATCAAAAATAAAGGGACTTTTCTTAATAAACATATACCCGGAAATGCATAATAACGGAGATATAACTCAAGGCATTAATACTAAGACATCTTGATATGCTGAGCGCACAAATTGAAATTATAAAGTAGGCTTCAATTATTTTAGAAGTTTTGACATTTGTGCATCACCGGGGAGTAAATGTTGCACCGGTTGCAAATGATATGGGTTCCGATGGTCCCTATGAAGAGTGCGCAATACTGTTGATTTTGACGTTCTTAATTATAGGGCCGCTCTTCCAGAACTTAGCCGAGGATTGTTGTCGAATGTTCCCAGTATTGCATGTTCTACATTATTTCCTCTCCTAGGCTCTTCGTCGGCCCGCTTCTAACCAAACTCCCGAAAAAGGCGATGGATACCTATTCACAAAAACACGGGTATTTGGATGCCTCCGATTTGAATATTTTCTTCGATATTATCTAATGGCTGCTACAGCGTTACCGTTGCAGTATCCGCAAATAAAATATGTATGTCTGCACAATCAGCATTATTGAATAAATTTGGCATGGTTTCGCCTCACAAATTAAAATTCAGTAGGTAGGAAAACAACTTACCTAATGAAATGACTATGCTGCACAAATGTCAAAACTTCTAAAATTATTGAAGCCTACTTGATAATTTCAATTTGTGCGCTCAGCATCAAGATGTCTTAGTATTAATGACTTGGGCTATATCTCCGTTATTATGCATTTCTGGGTATACTTATGTTTATTAAGAAAAGTCCCTTATTTTTGATTCTCTGTCACCTCTCAAAACTAATGTATTAAGACCTGAACCACCCTGTATATTATTATTATATTATATTTTAGAGAAATTTCGGTTTCTAACAAAATTTTGGCAGATGCAAGATAATTTTGAAAAATCAGTACTTCTGACCACATAAAAGCACTTTCAATGATATTTTAACACTGACGCAACGAAGGTATGTTGCAACTAAATCAATGCAAAAATCTTTTATAATGTTATACAGGAAAGTAGACATATAGAGCCGGTTATAGGCCATCACATGTAATTCCTTATGGACAAATTGTTTGCAGCGCTTTTTCATGTGATGGCCCAGAATCGGCTGCCGATTCTGGGCCATCACATGAAAAAGCGGTTCTGGGCCAATGGCCGGTTCTAGGCCATCGGGCCATTGGCCCAGAACCGGCAATCGGCCCAGAATCGGCAATGGGCCCAGAACCCGCTGCTGGTTCTGGGCCTTCACATGAAAAAGCGCTGCAAACAATTTGTCCATAAGAATTTACACGTGATGGCCTAGAACCGGCTCTAAATGTTTTTGGCCATCTGTGATGGGCCAGAACCGGCTACCGGTTCTGAGTCAGTTGCCGGTTCTGGGCCGACAACACCAGATGTAAAAAATGTTGCAACAGGTGTTCTGAGATAATTATCGGTTATAGGCCATTGTTCAAAGTCAGATCCAGAACTGGCATATTGTTTTACTGGTGTTTAATTTCACCGAGCATTTCCGAACTCCACCGATCGGCATGCATGCAGTGGTTTGTTTCCAGTGGTGGGAGAAACGTCCTATAAAATAATATTCCGAGAGCTTAATTTACCATTTTCAGTTATAGAAGATGAGTAATATTATAATTACTGTTCTAGTTCTAGCAACTGTAACCCCAGAAAAACATCTTGTTGTTCAAAGGCCTGATGGTGTAGTTCAAGCGTTCGCAAGCATCAAGTTTTCAGAAAGTTGTCATACAAATCAACGTAATATACCGAAATGGCCCAAACGGTGGAGATTGTCATATGAAGATATCTTAAACAATTCTGCAGTGTTTGTCAATTAATTGGGAGCAGAAACGTCTGACAATACGTATTTGCATGTGAAAATACGATATGTATACCAAAATGGAAGTTTAGCCGAATCAGAATGGAAATGTCTTATATGGAATCATACAAGAATTCCTATTTATTTTTATTCTACACTAGTGTTTCTTATCTCTATAGCTTCGTTACTATCATGTATTATAGTATACTATTCTGTCGTTAAATACAAAAGTCGAATAAAAAACACACACAATTATTTTTTGTTTTATTTATGTAGGTACTATCAGTGCCAAAACTGGTCTTCCAATTTACGGTTCAATTCCGCTTAAAATGCCATATCCAATTACGTTCTGAGTTAAAAAACCTTAGCAACTGTCCGCTAATTAAAGTTTTGAAGGCGGATCTAAACGATTTTATTTGAATGAAACAAAATATGTTAGCCTTGCAACAGTAAACAAAGGGCAGCAAAAAATAGATAAATAATCATATTCTTTTAACATAGTTGGCGAATTTTTGACTTTTAGGAAGAACTTCAAATACATTAGAACGTTATTATTTATTATTTTTCTCTGACTGTTAACTTTGCTCAATGTTTGTAGTTTTAAATGTTAAGGACTTATTACAATAATTTTTTATTCTTATCATTGTTAATTATTTTAAGTGCATCACAAATTCAAAGTATCGAGATCAGATAACGGAAAATCACATCATCTATGGGGGGGGCGGGACTGAAAACAGCAACGTCCGGCACAAACGATTCCATTTACAAAGTGGAACACCACTTTTGGATTTTATAGTACATAATATTGTACAATATTAAATATGATTATTCTTATCTATCCAACTGTTATGAGTTTTATCAAAACCCAACCACTTCACAAATACTCTATTCCCTTTTCTTTTCAACACTTTCTCCACCAAATAAACATCAGGATGTTTAACTTTCTGCAGCTCCAGTTCATAAAATCCTCCACGTATATCTTCACCTTTTTCATCTTTTAATAAGTACCTAAGTTGTAGGAAAAGTACGTACAATATTTTTTATCGTAAATATTTCATTGGACCAATTTGGTGTATAACCTTTCTCGAAAGCTTCCCTATATTTACTTATTCTCACACGATCACCCACACGAAATTTTATTTTTTTTTCAACCTAGAACCGGCTCTATATGTCTACTCAGGAAGTTTTTGTGTCAACTTTTGATAGCTTCAAACGACAAAAACTTAATGTTTTTAAATGGAATGCCGAAATTTTAACTGTTTTGAATTCCCCAATAAAAATGGACCCACTCGTGTAATAACTACAATCTAAAATGGTTGTATAAATTAGACTAGACATAAAATGTAGTGAATAAAAATGTAATATCCAAGTAAATAATTTTGTTTTGAAAATACCGAAGACATACGTATCAAAACCGTAGAAAATTAAACAAAGAGACAAAATAAGGCACCACAACCATAACAATGCAAACAATATAAAAGCTGCCCTTAAGCTAATTTAAAATAAAATACAAATAATACGATTTTGAGATATTGGCATGACTTTGTTGCGGTTAAGAATAACATTTGTACAAGTTGCTATACGTGTGCAAAATGTTTACTATCTCAAGCGATACCCAAATCGAAGATGGCCTGATGCAAGAAGTTTAGCGATTATTCAGGAATGTCCGAAACTATATTTTGCGTTAAATGCCAAGAAGAAAATATACAAATATTAAATTTTAAACCGACTGCAGTGTTGAATATAAAGTAATGAGGAATAATAATCGGGCATAGCAGTCCAGGAAAACTACACAGGAACTCGCCTACCGGGATTCGAGCCCAGATCTTTCGCTTTCCGGACGACTGTTCTAACCAATTGGTTGTTATTACTTGGTTTGGGCTATTTTTATTAAATCATTTAAAAATGTAATAAAAATTGAGATATTTCATTTAAAAAAAATATGCACCCTGTATGTTTTCACATCGAATAAATCCTCAAGAAATGTTAATTCTACCGGCGAAATAAATTACTCAGGAAACAGTTTCCGTGAATCACCCTGTATATAAAATATTTATAAAAATGTCTGAATACAGTTTTCGTAAAGAAGCAGGTAGACCCGTACAAAAATAAAAATCGAGATGTTCACTTCATTTCCAAAAAGTGATTATTTTTCATTTCGCATTCGATATTTCAGACATTACTTACAGGGCTTTCCGTTGATTGGCCCCATTTAAAATTAAAATTCTGACGTCTAAATATAGTTTTCCTTCATACACATACGAGCAATTTTATCTAATGTATGTACGAATATTATTTATGGTACGCAATGTATATCATATAAAAATTAACATGTACTGTAGTAACTAACAATTAACCTACCTCTTGTCGGTACATTTCTGTTGAGTAATCGCGTTAGAAGCAACGCTTCTTGCTTAACATATTTTTATGCTGTATATCCACAGAGATTGCCGTAAGCTGTAAAACGGTACTTCGGCACCTATTACTGAAAACTGGCTCTTGTAGTATGCCATGTTGGGAATTAATTTGCACCACGGGCGGATGACAATCAATTATCGCCGAAAGTAGTACGGGAAGGTACAACGTTTGATGGTGTTTAGTTATGTAAATTATGCAACATTTTATTTTTGATAATTGCGGAAATTGCAGTTACTTGAATGAAACTATATTAGTTTTAACGGATGGGAAAGGTAAAATATGTGCTGCGTAATAAGGATGCCTCTTTGACGCCACTCCATCGCACATTATCAGTGGTACGAAAATGAGAAAGTTTCAACAGATATTTTCTTACGATTCATTTTTCTATAGGAAGCTGGATATTATCAAGGGTAATACCACAAGAGATGATAATTTTTCGAGATTACTTTGACGCTTCATTGGAAATTATTCGCCTAAATTCCATGAACAAAAACCGGATATTATACTATTTCAATTGCAATCCCAGATGGGAGACAACAAAATTTATTGATAATAATGCCATAAGAGGAGGCCGATCATCCAACAAGGGATTGGTTAAGGCTTATAAAAAGATATGAAAAATAAATAATTTTCTGAAAATGTAAACAATTGCCGAATACTTTTTTTGTTTTAAAATCAAATATTTTAGCAATAATTCAAATAATATATATAATATGTATAATGTATAAAACCCTCAAAATATATAACTTTGACAAGCACTGTACATTTAAATCGTTTTATTTGACATTTCTGGACAGGGAAAGCTCCAATTGACATAATAATACATTATTCTAGGAGTAATAGTATTTTGTGCTACTCAGATGAATTAAAACACCCATCTACAGCTCGCGGTTTAATAACTTTAAACTTTAAATTCGAAAGTGGAATACAGACTGAACTTTATTTGTAAAAACTCATAGGATGTTGCATTTTTAAGACTACATACCTCTTAGTATAATATAATTTGTTGAAAACGGTAAAAATAAATACAGAATATTTTGGGTATTTACTAAGTTTTTCAAGCTATATAAGATGCTCTGGTTCATTCTTGATTATTAGACGAAAGCAGAGGTGTTACCCCTAAGTATTTTTTTCATTATAGGATAAATGTTTATATGTGTAAACGTTTTACCTTAAAAGTTTTGCGTAAGAACGAAAAGGGCTATAGATGAAGTATGTGGATTCTTGAAGGGCACAAAGTTATACATTTTTTGTATTTAAATTCAAGAAATTGTTTATTAGGAAAGTTTTGTTACAACTTTTTTAATTAATTAAATTAATAATTATCACAAGAATATCAGCATATTTTTAAATATTCAAGAAACAATCACACGTTCTTATTAATATTATATCCAGCCCAATAGATGATAAATTGTGTTTCTTATGCCATCCACGTCAAACCCCATTAGAGTGAGACGACCTTCCAATCTCTGGACCTCGTCCATGGCACGAACTTTTTCTGCTAGTTCATAAGCTTCGTGACTTTTAATCTTCTCTATGAGTTCTGCAAAAGCGGGATCCTTTTGTTTCTCTTCTTGATACAAAGAGACAAACGCGTCAGCATCTAGTACTGCTTCGATTTCTTCTACGACATCTTTCAATCCTCTGGTCATTGAACTTGCCGAATTTCCTCCAACATGAGCTCCAGTTATCAGATCGTGAATGAACTGAATAATTCTATCCACGTCTAAACCTGCATTGATTAGGTATTTTTTGAATTCTTTAACTTCATCTAAATTTCGGACATCATCGACTAAGTGGGCCCATTCTTCACTCTGCAAGTACGATACGACTGTTTGAAATTGAACGTCGTTTTTCAGATGTGCATCCATCACAATTGCTTTTATGTCGTCCACTGGAACTAGCGCAAGGAAATCATCTAGGACACTGGTTAAATCCCTTTTTATTGGTGTAGCAAAGGTTAAACCCAAGATGGCGAAGAAAATCAAAGTGGATTTCATCTGAAAATATTATTGAGTTTCTCTTTTTAATTCTTTATTATTAAGAATTTATTTTTCACTATTGCTGTGCAATGACTTACCTTTGTTGAATGAATAGAGATGTGGTATTTGGGAAACTATATATTTTTTGCGAGTTACCAATATAATATACTTACAATAATTTATCTCGTAAAAGAACTGTTTTGGTTGGAGCGTTCGTAGTCGAAAGTTCAAATGAATTAAATTTAAAACCACTTCACTGCTGCATTTCCACAGACAAAAGTTGCGATAAATCTAATACTACAAGTCTAAATTCTCAAAATTTCTAAGTCTGTAATATTAATTTCTAAATGGATTTATTTATTTATTTTAAAACACGGATTAGGTGATGTCCTTTCTTTGGAAGCACGGCAGCATCGTTTGGACTTATGTAGTTCTTTATTTTTGAACACGGTTAAAGTTGCTGCAGAACGAGGAGATGAAGTTTGGACGCAAGCCAGCGAGCGATCTTCTTCTTGAATTTGAACTTACTTAGTTTCTATTTATATTAAAAAGTTCTAGATAACAATCACCTCTAATTTTCCCATTCTCCTAGAAACCTGACAGAAGATGTTTTGGATCTTGAATCGTCTCACAGAGTTGTTATCATCAATGCAACTCTGTCTTAAAACTCGACACACCAGTTCTTCAGCTATTAGGATACTTCCTGTTGAACTGACGTAGCTGGAGTTCTGCCACAAGCTATTCTTTCAGCTGCAACAAGGAATTCGATGTATTGGTTCCTCCATTTCGCTCGTCTTGATTGATATCAAGTTACTCTGTTTTTAGAGGTACTCCTCATATTATACTTTATACCTACTTGCGTCTGTTATATGTTGCAGAGGTGTCAATTGTGTCATTCAATCTGGTTTATATTTTCGCCGCATGGTGTTCAAATAATTACGACCGTCGAAAGTAACAAGATGCTAATCAGCTTGTTACTTTGGCTTACAAAGCCAACTGCCATCAACGTAAATAAACAATTTCACAAATGATGCATTAATTAGTTTTTCAAAAGAAATCTCTCGAGGGCGCTAGAAGGTTTCTTTTTCTTTCTGCAGTGTTTATCTTAAAAAGTGAAATTAATATTTCAAATTTGTTTCATTTACGTGACCTTCGCTTGGAGGAATTTCAACACAGGTCCAGACCATTTTAGAGATTAGACAACCTTCCCAAACTTGGGTCTGTCGCAGAGAAATTGTCATTTCCTCCACAATTTTGCAGTCATCCGTAATCGTTTTCTCGTCGAAGAGAATCTGTGCAGTAGAATTATCTGTTAGTAGCTTTCAGGGATATATCTCAGACCCTCTTTTTTCTGAAATCATCATAATTCATGAAATCCAACATCATCAGATCCGAAATAAAGATTATGAAATCTAATTCTGACTTAGTCGTTCTTCCATCTGAGAAGAGTAACGTCACGATCGTTCTTAATCGGATTTTCTCAGGCAATTTTGTGAATCATCTTCATATTACTGTTACCTACTTTTTCAATAAAACCATTGCGTTCTACGTCTGTTGTCTCGTCAGTATAGTGTCGTTCTTCGCCTATTAATGTTGTTTGTGTGGAAGACTCTGTTATCCTTGACTCCGAACATCTTGTCCAAAAACTGCCCGATTTAAAGAGATATTATAGTCAGTTTCGATATCATGTCCCTATTGACCATGTTCCTGCTTTATAGATTGCGATTGTCAAACCACTCCTAACGTATAACGATTCTTTATCAAATTGGGACTTTTTAGTTAACTTGTGTGTCGGTTCCGCATGGACAGGGCAATAACCGAGTTTCAAGAACCGTCATAGGGAAAGAAAATGTAGCAACACGCCACCTGCTGGGCGTAGTTTGTACTACTACGAAAAGTATGGTAGCCATGATACTAGTTCTTTTGACAGTATTTATTTAAATAGTTTAAATAGTTGCAATGGTCATATCCGAAGCATCCCCTTATCATCTGAGCTTCAATATGTCACCGAGGCATCGACCAATAATAACTGCAACTTTTGTTATTTAGTTAAATTTTCTTTCTTCACTATTATCACTATTATTATTTGTATTGTTTTGTCAATTTTAGTTTCCTTGTCAACTGTCATAATAATTTGTTTACAATTTTACTTAAACATTTCTGATGATGAGATCGTTGTAAATCTTGAAACCGGTCAATAAAGTAATTTGTTATACGTATTGGTAGTACGCAATAGGGCATCCAGTCCCGGGATCCCGGGACCGGGATTTCCCGGGACTACATGTGACTTTAGAGGTCCCGGGACCACAGCTTTAGTCCCTGAACCTACCGTGGTCCCGAAAAATTGTGGGAGATTGCGCTCGCGTCACAGAATACAGAGCACGTTTTCAATCAAATGACGTAAGGGCATTTCATTTTGTTTCATTTATATGTAAAACTTTCGTGTATGTTTTTTATATTTATTTCCTCTTATTTATGTACCCTATGTACTATCAGTGCCAAAACTGGGCTTCCACTTTACGGTTCAATTCCGCTTAAAATGCCATATCCAATTACGTTATGAGGTAAAAAACCTTAGCAACTGTCCGCCAATTTTTCTTTTGTGTTTTTATGTTACATATTTATTTTGTTGTTATGCAGAAATAAAAGTTGCAACGTTTTTTTCATGTTAGACAGTTGTTTTATTCAACATTCGTGGTAGTCACATCTTAAATAAGATGAAAATTTGCCGATTTAATATATTCGGGACTGCGGGACTAGGCCCGGGACTTTTTGGTCAGGTCCCGAAGTCCCGATAGGCCCCTTGGTCCTGGGACTTGGATGCCCTAGTACGCAAAGTAATTTTCTATTTCATCACCTTTGTTATTATTCCGCATAGCAAAATCTTAGATAGGTATTCCATTATCTTCGAAGGATTCTTCACCCTCGTACCGCACTTTTTGTCCTTGTTTTCATGTATAATATTGGTGAGATTAGACAATAAATCGGTACCTACTCGTGTGACTGAACGTGAACGATGCTCAATTTCTTGAACAAGTAACTTAGGAAAACGTTCAAAACCATCAAAGAGCCCTTCAATATTAACATCCTTTACCTTCAAAATATACGAAAACATGTAATCACGGTAGCTAAGCATCCAAAGCGTTCCTTTGTTAACTGACTATTCTTCGAATGTAAATACGCCCTCCAAACATATATCAGTCCAGTGCGAGGCCAGCAGCGCTGAAAATGTCCAGTTGAATGGATGTATCCGCAAGGTTAAGGCACGGTGGGGAATGGAATATGTATCTAAGTAAGAAGATAGACCAAGCATAAATGACAAATAATTTCTAAAAAACAAATTCTTGTTCTTTAATGTTACTGTTGGTTACCAAGATTTGGGTATTTAAGGTCCTATTCAGTTTGAAGAAGAAAACACCCACATAAAATCAAGATAACCGCTACTATTTTTATCGTCACTTTTATCTCTCTAGACGCAAAAGTCAAGTAGTTTCAAATGATCTAAATCGCTTCACTTGTACTCTAGACTACGAAATTCCCTTGTGACCTACGAACTCCAAATGCAAAATATTTTGCTTTCTATAGATAAAATTTTGGTATATAAGTCGGTAAATTTACAATACTTTTTCATAGTTTCGTAAATACGACATCGCTAAACATTCAACAAAGGTAAGACGCTTTCCATTGTAAAAATAAATAAAATTTAAAAAATTTTGAATACATTTATAAAACTCAATAATATTTTTAGATGAAATTCACTTTGATCTTTTTCGCCATCTTGGGTTTAATCCTTGCTACCCCAGTAAAAAGAGATTTAACCAGCGTTCTAGATGATTTTCTTGCGCTAGTTCCAGTGGACGACATAAAAGCAATTGTGGATGAACATCTGAAAAACGACATCCAATTTCAAACGGCCGTATCGTACTTGCAGAGTGAAGAATGGGCCCACTTAGTCGATGATGTCCGAAACGTAGATGAAGTTAAAGAATTCAAACAATACCTTATCAATGCAGGTTTAGACGTGGATAAAATTATTCAGTTCATTCACGATCTGATAACTGGAGCTCATGTTGGAGGAAATTCGGCAAGTTCAATGACCAGAGGATTGAAAGATGTCGTAGAAGAAATCGAAGCAGTACTAGATGTTGACGCGTTTGTCTCTTTGTATCAAGAAGAGAAACAAAAGGATCCCGCTTTTGCAGAACTCATAGAGAAGATTAAAAGTCACGAAGCTTATGAACTAGCAGAAAAAGTTCGTGCAATGGACGAGGTCCAGCGATTGGAAGGTCTTCTTACTCTAATGGGATTTGATATAGATGGCATCAGAAATGCAATCTATCACTTATTGGGTTGGAATTAGTTTTAATACAATCATAATGAAGTTTAATTACTTAGTGAATGCAATGGAAAGTCGCGTCGATAATTGTTTTAGCGTTATATTTTTATATCGCTTTTAAATATTGTTTTAATAAATTTGGCAAAACAAGTGTCAAGTGTCTTCTTCTTAACTTCCGTAAACGAAAGGCTACTCTTGTAGCTTTGCAGTTACGCTATAGTCCATTATACTCTATAGTAAAGATTTGAGTCTCCATTTACTTATCTAATGGGTAATGGTTTATTTGCTGCATTATTGGTCCAGTCTTCCAGGATTCTCTTTAACAGTTCTTTCCAGTGGCTAACAGATTTAGTTGTAATTTCTAAGATGCGCAAAGAAAGAAAAGTAGTTTTAATTAATGAAACAATATACTCAGTTTACTTAGGTATAGTTTAAGTTACTCAGCCCTCACTTTTACCAATGTGGAATTTTTCATTTGCATACAAATATGTAAATTGATCAATGCTGATTCTTAGCAGCTTATTTAGCAACAAGAGATTTAAATTTAAAAGGTATCTACTGTTATTTACATAAACGTCTTTAGCAAAATATTTAGCAGAACATGTGGCGAGTTTTTAGAAGAGTAAATATGGCCATGAAACACTAAAAATGATATGGAGCAGAGGAGTAGAACCACAATTTCATTCGAACACATTAGTAGATTTCCTTAATCAGAAACTATTTCTATTGCTCTGAATGTTCCCCTTAGAACTCGTGTAAGCAGACCCCCTCTGTTATCAAATAGGATATGCTCGTATGCAGGTGGCCCAGCAAATGTTGTCCACCCGATTATTTTGAAGATCGCCAAAGCATCTGCTTTATTTTCAAAGTTCAGGCAGGAATACCATAAATTCATCCCTCCTACTTTACCCGCCAAGTAAGAATATTAACCCCTTGAAGAATCTAAGTTGTTTTTTATTACTTTAGATTTAAAAAATGGTACAAATGGGCCTTTACGTTAGACCAACATCAGTGACACTGAAATTCTCGAGAACATTTTTTCTTTCTGTTCCATTCGATCTTGTGTGTAATAGAGATTATACTTTATTATATTTAAACCATAATAAATCTTAAACTTATTAGTCATCAATTCAAGGAAGTCTATTATTCTCAGATTTTAAACCACACTGGAGGCAGATTACAGGATAAGATTTTTGTGTTTCATAAATGATTCAGATATTAGAAGTCTTATCTAGAGATGAAATTGGGTATAGGTACTATACTTGGGCCGCCGAACAGACGGAGTGATCACCCTGCAAACACGACAGAACCGCAGTGATGCGCTTTCTTTAAACCCAACGAAGTCTCATCACTCCAATTCGGTCGTCATAAATTAATATTGGCCCCGCTAGAGCACGTTCTTGCAGGGTGATCACTCCGTCTGTTGGGCGGCCCAAGTATAGGTACTTTTAGATAAAATGAAAACTGTAAAGGTGCCCATAGACGACCAATGTCAATAAATGATGATATATGTTGCCAATATTCATCTCAATATGGGTTCATTGATTTTTACACAATTATGTAACTGAAAAGCGTTGTTTTGGAAGGTTTGGATATTAAAATCACATATTGTATTGACAATATGCAGGGTGATTCAAATTTGAAGGCCACTATTGGGATCTCGCTTATTTGAAAAGGTAGAGGTTAGGTTTAAATTTGACACTTTTGCATAACTTGGTGCTCATTAATATGCTGTTGAGAAATCTGATCTATCTCAGACGGTATATATTATGAGTTAGGTATGACCGCAAAACAAAAAACTTCTATTTTCGTTTTTGCAGCATAGCTCGACTACTTGACCTCATATCGGAACGATATGAATACTTTTTCATACTCTATCGGTACATTCCCACGGATTTACTGGAAAACGTTTCGTTTAGGTCAGACCATCATCAACTTTATTTTTTCTTACAGGCGCCATTTTTGTTTAACTGAAACAAGCATATTTTTTGATTTCATTGGTATACAACTTGTCAATATTATATCGAATATTGTAGCCATTGCTGCAAGAAAACAAAAAGAAAAATACGTCAAACTAATATTCTTGGTACTATTGCTTAGACGCATTCTTTCGAAGAATAATGGGTTCCTGTCACATAATTTTTCAAATGAAAATGCTATTTTGCATTATGTAACATTCAATTATTTTGAATTGTTTTTAGTTCACGTCCTTTACAGTAAAGCCTGATTAAACGATTTCTCAAGATTTTTTTTTCTTATTGCAGCTACTGCACTGTTCAACAAAATTCGATATAATATTGACAAGTCATATATCAATGAAATCAGAAAAATATGTAAGACAAAAATGGCGCCCTCCTTAAGGAAAAATACAGTTTATGATGGCTTGACCTAAACGAAACGTTCTCTAGTAAATCCTTGAGAATAGGCCGATAGAGAACGAAAAAGTGCCCTAAAAATGTATGCATGTCGTTCCGATACGAGGTCACATGGTTGAGTTACACAGCAAAAACGAAGAGCATTTTTTTTGTTTTTCGGCCGTAACTCGAGATTTCTCAACAGCATGTTAATGAGCACCAAATTCTGCAAAAGTGCCAAATTAAACCTACCCTCTATCATTTCAAATAAGTAAGATCTCGATAGTGGTCCTCGAATTTGAATCACCCTGTATGTTGATTAGATCCGGATCTGATCCGGATTTATCAGACTGCGAAATCCGTATTCGGATCGATCCGGATTTAGGTTAGTGATATCCGGATCCCGGATCCGGATCTTGGATACGTACAGCACTAGTTTGTATGCAGTGCGGTATCCTATCCGGCGACCACCAGAGGTTTTCTAGATTAGAGGACCGAATTATGTTCAATGGGAGTGTTGCAGTGCAACTACGGAAAAACGCTGGTCGTCCTCGTCTTCATGATGTTGCAGTTTTACATTTAATAAGAAATGATCCTTCAAGATGTACTAGGTGCGTTTCCAGAGAACTGGAAATAAGCTCTAGTCGCGTGTTACGTGCTTTAAAACGTTACCATTTGTAGTATCCATATCACTATACAAGGGTGCAGCATTTAGAGGATGGTGACGGTCTACTTCGACGCCGATTTTGACCAGTAAGGACAAGACCCAAAGCGAAAATTCCATTCTTTGGACAGATATGAATGTTTGTTCACACGGGATGACACTTTTAACGTTATTTGGGATAATGAAAATCCGCGTGCAACAAAGTGTAGAAATTACCAACATCGCTTGGGTTTAAATGGTATGGGGTGGATTGGTAGGCGTGCGACTTGTCAGTTACTTTAGCAAATTTCTTCTTCATTTATTTTATTGATTGTATTCCGGTGCGTAAATAAACAAAAGTTATTCGAACTTTCTGAATCAAGATCTCCCAGATGATGTAGCTCTAAACTTACGCCAAAATATGATCTTTATGCACGATGGAGCTGCCCCGTCGTAACTACCTTGACCAAACTTTCTCAAACCGATGAATTGGCAAAGGTGGCTCAATTGCTTGGCCGCCTCGCTCGCCAGATCTAACCCTTTGCGACTATTTTTTATGGGGCTTCCTAAAGGCATTGGTCTACAGAACACCAGTGGCTAATCTGGACGAGTTGCAGAATCGCGTGTTCCAGTCAGCACAAGAAAATGCACCAGATATGGTACGTAATTCTGTCCAAGCACGACGACGACGACGAGCTGAGGCATGTTTAGTAACAAACGGATGAAATTTTAAGCAAATATAAAAAGTAATATCCAGAAAACGCAGTTTGAACATTCTTTTGTTATGATATGCCTATTAATTTTTAGTATTGGATTAAACATTTTTTTTTTAACTTTTTCTGCCGTTTTAGATTTTTTAAAACTCAGGTAGCTTAAAAAGTACCTATGTGTTTGTTCGAAAATCCATAAAAGGGTCTTTTGTTGAGTTTGTGCTGAATAACACCGTCCCGCAGTCTGTGTGTGCGAATTTAGGAACACCTGCGTATTGTCAGTATAAATAATATTAGTTAATTCTTGAAAATTTTTATTTTAAATACTCGGAACTGCAATCAGTGATTCAATAATTAGTCTTAGTCGGTATACCTACCTATTTTGTTGGTACTAAAGCAAAGACATTATTTGTTAATACTTCACTTCACTATGTAGCTACATATTCAAGAAGTAGCATTTAAAAGTTTATATTGCATATTATTTTATAGTATGTAACTTGTATGTTTCTGATAATGCAGATCTAAAGGGCGGTAACTATTTTTTAAAGTAGGTTGTGGAGAAAAAAATACTTACACATATTTTTCTTTTCTACAAACACTATTAAAAATACAATTTTTAACGTTTATTGTCAGTGTGACCTGACCTAACACTTAGTGTTAAAAATGGTTACTTTTAACATTGGTTGCTATGTAACTATCAACAAAGAATCGAGCACAAATCACTAGATTTCGAATTATTTTGGTTTAAATTTTGAATTTAATAAAATACTATTTGATCTCTTTATTGCCTTATTTAATAGTGTTTGTAGAAAAAAAAATGTATGATGTAGGTATGTGTTAAAAGTGTTTTTATTTTGTTCAAAGGGTTAGATCACTCGCTACGCTCATAATCTAATTTCCCTTCTCACAAAATAAAATAACTATAACCGTACGACAAGCATTTTATAGAGATGGTACAGAAAAATTATTATTATTACTGGTAAATAAACAACATCGCCATGTCGAACGATTTCTAGAATACCCTATAAAATTATTTTTTAACTTACGTGCACAAATTAGATAAAATAATAAAAAACAGAAGCAACAAAAATTTGGCCCATGGGGGGATCGAACCCGCGACCTTCGCGTTATTAGCACGACGCTCTAACCAACTGAGCTAATGGGCCGGAATAATATGTCGTGTTATGTACACGTACTAAAATATAGCTTAGGCTTAGGCACAGGTGAAATGTGATCAATATGTTACAATACAGACCTACAGAGTGACAAACTTTCATGTGTACTTACATGGGGAAATAACATGTATAGTTACAATAGTGGTAAATGAAGCAATTGGTAGATTATTTTTTCTGCGTATGAGGATATCAAAAACTTTACAACTTTCCAATTTATTAAAACATTAAAAGCATAAATTACATTAATAATTTTCAAACTATGTAAAACAGAAATTTATCAGAATATCCATGACAACTTAATTTATTCTAATCAAAGACGTCTTTGATTCTTATGGATTTTCTAATAATTCGTCTGAACTACCAACATTTATGGACAATTTAAAATTTGGATTTCAAAATGAAGAAAAATATTTATTCAGTTGAAGAAAAGGTTTTCATTGTGAAACCCAAATTTTAAATTGTCGATAAATGTTAGCGGTCCAGACGAATAGAAAACCCAAAGGAATGAAACACGTCTTTGATTAGAATAAATTAAGTTGTCAAGGCTAATCTGATAAATTTATGTGTTAATTTGAAAATTATTAATGCAATTTTTGTTTTTAATATTTAATATTGGAAAGTTGTAGAGTTTTTGATATCCTCGCATACGCAGAAAAAATAATCTTTCGATTGCTACCTTTACCCCCAACTATACATGGGGAGCAGGAATCCCCAAAAACGTAATTACCCATGTTATTTCCCCATGTACCGGGTGCATTTAAACATTATGACCCTGGATCTAGCCAAGAGACTTAAACTGCCGTTAAGCGGTCGGCTTATATACTAGTTTCGTAGACATTCTTGCCACCACACGTTGGTGGGTTCACTGGTTGTGATCTCATTGTACCATACCGTCACGTCGAGGGTTCTCACCTCACCAGATTTTTTTTGTTATGATAATTTTTTCTTTTGCACAAAAAAGGGTTCTGGTCCAAAAGGACAAATAATAAGGGTCGCCATTACGCCAGACAGACATTCACTCATTTGAGTTTTATTGTTATCTTTTGCAAAGTATCGATTAACGGCAATTTAGTAGGCGAGTAATTGGCTAGATCCAGGGTCATAATGTTTTAATGCGTACCGGGTGTCCCATTAAGAGAGGTCGTCGGCTATATCTCACAAATCGTTAATCATACAGCTTTGGGAAAAAATATTTTCAGTAAATATGGTCCTGAAAAATCGCTGGAAATTAGTTTCGAGTTCCTAAAACGACCGCTAGGGGGCGTAACATATACCTACGGCCAATTACAAAAATGGCGTTTTCTTAGATATTAAATGCGTTCCTAAATAAGTATTAAATATTTTGGAAGAATTAATAAATATACTTAAACTGGTTTTTATCTTTTGCATTTATGTAAAACCTTAAATTTATCTATAGATTTAGGTTTGCATTCGGAATAAAAGCAACAAAAGTATCAATTAAGTAAGCCTTTTAAGTGAAAAAAAAATTATTCGCACGTGCGGGCTGGTACCTAGTATTTCAATTTCATTAAAATGGAAAATGAGTCTTGCTGTCCAGCAAGAACAATACACAGAAGCGTCGTTTTTCGATTTGCGAAAAACATTGAAAGGACCAGAATAATGTCCCAGGGTTACACAATTTATTTACTAAAAACAATGGGAATTCCCTAGCTGCCGCTTCTGTTACTTATTATTCTGAGATTTAGATACAGTTAAAAATGCAAATCTAAAATTTGCAGATACACCTACAGGTAGGTAGGCATGCAGTTAAGTACTTGGTACCTCACTCCGGTGGTAAGAATAAAGAGAATTTTGCCTGCCTTCTTGCTGACTTTCTGGACTTGCAGATCTTCATGTTACATTGGCAGCATACAGGTATTTTTAAGAGTATTTTTATCCCATTTTTGAGTTTTATTTATTAAAAGTTTTTGTAAGAAAAAGTATCCTAGGTTGTTCTTTGGGAATGGATGGGAGTTGTTGAGATAAATAACTAGTTATATGTATACCTACAGGGATTCATCAGAATGAATGTGGAAATAAAACTCCCTTTATTCTCAAGCTTTCGAAATATAAATAAATATAGCTCCGTCGCAGTGGTGGAGAGACCAAAGACTCGGAGAGAGGACTTAGCTATTTACATTTACGACTAGCAGCCGGGAGACCTACTTACAGTCTAAGCGTTTGTTTGTGGAAAAGGCAAAACAAAGCAGCCGACCAGTTGTGTAGTAAACACGTGCCGCCGCGGAAACGGGATATTGCGGAACATTCGCCTGGACGCGATTCCCTGGCCACCGACCGTGTAAGCTTCACAACAAAATCAGCTGTTGCATAAGAAGGCTGAGGTCCATTCTCCAAGTCTTTAGGAGAGACCGATCGTTCCAGTTTCTTATATCTCCTGGTTCCTGCTGTTCCACTTTGTCCGCCACATATTATCAGAGACAACGATGGAAGTTCTCACCACACACCCCAAGTAACACCAAAGTCCATCACATTAAGACAACGAACAACTGATAACTCTCATCACTGCTAGTTATGAGTCTAATCATTATTGTTTCCTTTTTTGACTACTGCAATTTTTGTATTTGTCATTCCTGGAGAAGGATTTAAATATATCTAATAGCTTAAATAAGTATTAAAGGGAGTTTTGTGTAGGTACCCATTCCTTTGACTTGCATTCCTGTGTACTGTAGTTATTTAATAATTAAAAGCACTAGGTTGGACTGTCTTAACAAGAATGGTAATCCACAGACCTATTGTCTATAACAATAATATCTTAATTATAATTTTGTAATTGGCTTCTTAATAATTATTGTTTAGAGTGAATTATTGTCTAGAGTGAATAAATCATTTGAAGACAGATATCCTGAAAAACGAAAGTCCACAGAATAGTTACATTATTACCTGAAATAAGCCTTAACGGAAGTTTACTTTAAAAGACACTAAATACTCCAAAAATGCCTTATAGCTTGTTGAAGTTCCCGCCACGCATTTCATTATTTTCACTTCTCTGTGTTGGTATGTGCTAATTTTGGATCGGGCCGGGACAGTGTTTTTAGTAAGTAGACTTAACGACTGACGTGATGCTTGTGCTATGGGGAACACTCATGTTAAACCACGTCCAAGAACCAGAAACAAAAAGCAAGTTCATTGGAAAGCTGCAGGTAAATACGTTCAAAATTTTTTATTAATTTTGATTATGCATGTAATTTTTAAACAGCTGATGATTACGTTATTTCTGTGCGACTGTCCAAGTGTCGTTGAGTTTGAGCGTATTTTTATCATATGCTGAGAAAATTTATTATACTACTATAATTATAACCAATATTTAATTTTGTTGAATTGAGACTGTAATTTATTCCAATTAGAATTCAGTGAAGACATTACCAGCTAATTAATTTATGGTTTATCTGGAGGGGAAAAGGCATGGCACACATTTTTCATCTGTGTACAATCGTTAGACAATATGTGCATTTTTATATCTATTAGAACAATGTATTTATAACACAATGCAATACCAGATGATATTCTTCAACAATGACGATTAAGGTTTGGCGTTTAATTATAACTGAATTTCCTATACACTGTGTAGAATCTTGAATACTTACACATAACTAAAACGATTTTGTGGAAAAGGCTCAGACACGTCATCTCTGAATTTTTTTGTGTTTAGTTTTCTTCAGATGCAAAACAAAAGTAAAGTATGATTTCTATTTTGATAACCGTCAGTGTTTCTGGTTGCTTAATTACTTAATTACTTAATTAAGTGGTTGAGTTACACGCACGTTAATGTGCACAGTGCACCGAATATAAAATGTTGGGCACGCACTAAAACATTTTCACTAGCTTATGTCATCCTGTGAAAAGACCTTACCTGACCTGAGCACGTCGGACAAAAATTAATTCTTTGTTTAACAGGAAGCAGTGCAATAGAAAGAGAGTGGGGTTCACCAATCTAGGTGTACTAAGCCAAATTAAGAAACGTATATCCCAGATCTGCTATTGTACAGATCCAAACACTCCCACAGTGATTTCTATTGGTTAAGCGAGTAGTTAGAAAATGAGAATACTGGGCCAGGCCATCGAGTTCTCCAGGTGCCATCCACTTCTTCGGCAGTGACCTTGAAAGAGACCAGAGGCTGCTGAAGGAGTCCTTGAAGAAGAAGTGGAAGTCATGTCTTCAGCAACGACATCTTCAGCAGCCTCTGGTGTCTTTCAAGGTCATTGCCGAAGAAGTGGGCATGTCTTCAGCAGCCTCTGGTGTCTTTCAAGGTCATTGCCGAAGAAGTTGTCTTCAGCAGCAGCAGCAGCCTCTGGTGTCTCTCAGAAGAAGAGCCTCTGGTGTCTTGCCATTGCGCACCCAAGCCGCCATTTTGTGGTCTTTGGCTGTGGGTCAGGCGCCTGCGCCGGGGCTGTCGCGTACAAAGCGCGTGTTGCTCATTGTTCAGGCCAGTCCATCCAGGTGCCATTCACTTCTTGGGCAATGACCAGAGGCTGCTGAAGGAGTCATGTCTGCAGCAACGGTGTCTTTGGGGCCTTTGGCCGTGGCTCAGGCGCATGCGCCGGGCTCTGGCTATGAGAGTGGGCGGGGCAACAGCCAATGAGAGTGGTTGTGGGCAGCATCCAATCAGAACTGGTCTTGTTGTTAGGTGCTGTTGGGCCTTTGGATGTGGCCCAGGCGCCTGCGCCGGGGTTTTCGCAAAAATAAAAACGTTGAATATATTTTTACATCAATATAATTAAAACTATAATCTGTATACAGAGTAGGCATGCGTGTATTTTCTGGGCAAATCGAAGCCCTGCAGCTTCTCATACCACTCTTCTGACCGATTCATTACCCGGTGTATACTCAACGATGCGGTCATGCAGGATGAGACAGTATGCGGTTGTGTTGGGCGGAAAATTCTCGCTCGACTCAAATTCTAGACGCATATCTATGGGTCCAGGCTTGATGCTTTCCGACTGCTTTGATGCGTCAATCACCACGATGGGCGCTAGATCCTTGAACTGTTCCTTGCCGTATAACGGCTCGCCAACTTTTCCATAGTATGAACTCTGGAAGTTCTGGTACATTTCGTATAGCAGGGCGTATTTCCCCGTGGAGAAATCCAAGTTTAAATTCTCGTAGGGGAAGCACTCAGAATTCAGGTACAGTTTGACGTTTGTCAGATTGCAGTGGTCAAATTTGCTTGAATCCGTGTCCAAATTCGCTTTGCGATTCGTCTGGAAGGCGACAATAACGTAGCGGGGTTTCTCCAACCGTGTTGCAGCTTGCGGCAACACCGGATACTCGTACAGCTCCCAGCTGCGAAAACATATCTGCAACGTTCTCTCTTCCTCGACAATATTGAGAAGTTTTAGGTATTCAGCATCCGATGGATAGACGTACGGCACCCTCCAATGAACCTTGCTCAACTCAATTCTGGTGTCCTCTTTACCCACGAAAGCGTTCCTATCGTTTTTCGATCGAGTCAAAATGAGCTCGTGACACACATTTAACAGAATTTTGGGGTAATCTTCCAAGAATCCCAGCAGGATTCTTCCCGGGATGCACACGTTAAAGTTCCCGTTCGCGTCGATAAGGTGGCTCGGTGAGTCTCCCGTATTCGTCCAGCCGGCATTCTCCAGGGCACCTACCTCACCCTCATTCAGAGAAACTACACCCTTCAGTGTGCTCGTGATGCCCACGTTTTTTGTTCGATCCACCTCCACCCCGTTTATTTCATAGCGGACGTCGTCAAAGAGGAAACTGAGGGCGTTATTTGTTAAAGCCGCATTTCCGCCTCCTGCACCCTTGATGAACCTGCCCTCTATGTAGATGCTGCTTAGATGCGGCAGTACGTAAACGTCTTGTTGGTGGATTGGTATGCGAATTTCGTCATTGGCGTTGAATGTTGTTGTTGTCACGAACGGCTGATGTACGTGCACCTCGACACGGCGTGCTGACTCATCCAAAACAGCACCGTCCAGAACACGAAACGTGTCTACGTTTATGTGTGTCATTATTCAAATGCGGTTCCTTTGTTCAAGCACAAGTACTAACTGACAGCACCGTTAATTTTCTTGCTTAAATACTCTCCATACAACCGTGCGCATGCGCAGTCTTATTCTTGCTCGTGTCATCAGCCATGGTGTTTGCGAATACAGCTGTCTGTGTCAACAGACAGCTGTATTCGCAAACAGACAGACAGACAGACGGAGAGACGGAGAGACAGACAGACAGACAGACAGACAGACGGACCGACAGACATACAGACAGACAACTACTGATAAGAATTCGGAAGTAGGAGAATAACTATAGATTCCTTTTTGTCTCATCGAGCTGATTAATTTGATACCCTACATGATCTAGGTGGGCGGGGCAAGGAGCGTGGCCGGGGGCGCGGTCAGTGAGTGGCCACCCTTAAAAACCACCCCTAAAAACCACCCCCAAAAATCACCCTCCAAAACCACCCCAAGAACCGCCCCTAAAAACCACCCCTAAAAGCTACCCCTAAAACCACCCCTAAAACCACCCCCTAAAAACCACCCCTAAAAACCACCCCTAAAATCCACCCCAATATTCCGATACCTCTAGTCGAGTCCTTTAATTTGACACCCCACATGACATAGTTTTTACGTAGGGGTTAGCCTAAATTTAGACTACTGTTCTCAAATAATTAGCGATGTAGAATGTTCTACTACCGAGAACTAAGATGTTTGCATATATCAATCAGATGGTTCCCACACGTGTCCGAAACGCATTAAGATAACAAGTAATTTCAAATAAACAAACTGGAGAATGTTCTAGAATGTTTTTTCCCACACGTGTCCGAAACGCATTAAGATAACAAGTAATTTCAGATAAACAATCAGAAGAATATTCTAGAATGTTATTTTATTGTAATAATACAAACAAACAAACGGGTCACCTTGTAGTGTCTACAACGTATTAAATGCACATGCAGAGCGTGGGATCAAACCTAAACAAACGTATCCTATCGGCAAGATGAAAGGTTATTTCCCATAATAAAAACAATTATAACATCTCTTATCGGCGGCGAACGTGCTTTTTTCTTAAACTTTAATATCAATATTTATTTAGTATAAACAATTGTAAATTTCCGAGAAAATAAATATTAATTCTGTAACTTCTGTTTACAATCATAAGTATATACGGATGATTTGAAAGACGGGCTTGTGGGCCGCCGATTAGCTCAGTTGGTTGGAGCGAGGGCTCCGGTGCGTGGGGACCCGGGTTCGAATCCCGGTCGGCGTCATTTCCAGAACGTTTGCGAAAACCCCGGCGCATGCGCCTGAGCCACGGCCAAAGGCCCCAAAGACACCGTTGCTGAAGACATGACTCCTTCAGCAGCCTCTGGTCATTGATGGCACCTGGATGGACTGGCCTGAACAATGAGCAACACGTGTACTTTCAGAGCCCCGGCGCAGGCGCCTGAGCCACAACCAAAAGCCCCAAAGACACCGTTGCTGAAGACATGACTCCTTCAGCAGCCTCTGGTCATTGCCCAAGCAGTGAATGGCACCTGGATGGACTGGCCTGAACAATGAGCAACACGCGCTTTGTACGCGACAGCCCCGGCGCAGGCGCCTGACCCACAGCCAAAGACCACAAAATGGTGGCTTGGGTGCGCAATGGCAAGACACCAGAGGCTCTTCTTCTGAGAGACACCAGAGGCTGCTGCTGCTGCTGCTGCTGCTGAAGACAACTTCTTCGGCAATGACCTTGAAAGACACCAGAGGCTGCTGAAGACATGCCCACTTCTTCGGCAATGACCTTGAAAGACACCAGAGGCTGCTGAAGATGTCGTTGCTGAAGACATGACTTCCACTTCTTCTTCAAGGACTCCTTCAGCAGCCTCTGGTCTCTTTCAAGGTCACTGCCGAAGAAGTGGATGGCACCTGGAGAACTCGATGGCCTGGCCCAGTATTCTCATTTTCTAACTACTTAAGCGTCTCGTATACTTTACTCCACGGCCAATTTGTCGGCTTGATGGTCGGATGGTCCATAGATCAAATCCTGCCTATCGCATTATTTTTCTGTACTAATTTTGTTTTACAATTTTTTATACAAAAATATGCCCGGTTTTTGCTAAGCGGAGTGAAGCGAGCGGAGCGTTATCAGTGTCAGTCGTTGGCATTGTTCGATCGTACATATAATTTTGCACGTACATGCCCCGGTCACAACTAGCTTCTACGGCCGGCGGCGTGTTGGATCCCTCAGCGCTTTGCGGTTCCGGTTCCAACCACACCGTGTGCCGCAAAAGCTTCTTTACGACCCTTACTCGAATAATTAATACATAAAAGGAAACACCGAAAAAATAACGATAACAAGAACTATGAAACAATCCAACTGCTCACAAGAACTAGTATGGTTTTAAGGTTGCGATTTTTGTGTTTGCAGGATTACAAATATAAACTGGTTGTATGGAATAATTCAGTACATTAACTTTTTTATTATTTTACCCAATAGAAAATAGATTCAAATTATTATCATTTTTTTGAGTCAGTTGCAGCAGTTAAATGGAGAAAACAAGCAAATTTTAAAAATGGTTTTAATTAATAATTCATTCTTTCCGTTATACAATGTTTCACTTAACATGAAGACACCTTAATTTCATTTTATTTTAAAAGCTATCAATATGAATCGTTGGCCAGTTAGGAAGACCTGTAGACTGCAGGTTTCTGTAGGAATATAATTTTTGTGAAAGTCAAAACTAGAACTATGATCAAAATAGAAAGTAAAGTTTCAAAGGAAGTCCTAGTAGCGATTAAGATTAAGCAAAAATGTGTTAAGAAAAGTTATCAAACGTCACAAAAAACAGAATACGAAGTTTCACTAAAAATTGTAATGCAGTCGGTAATAATTTACTCTCTTAACAACAAGAGGAATAAGAAATAACAAAACAATGTAAAAATAGTTCAAAAGCGGGATTTGTCAGTTTTTATATTTTTTTAAACATTAATTGAAATCAAAATGAAATAAATTTAACTTTAATTCTGTAACTATTTTGAAATTGTTTAAAATAAAATGTTTTCCGCGAATGTATTTGCAATAACTTTTTTAATAGCTTCTATGACTTGAAATGCTACTTTTTATTTTAATGGCAGGAACTTATTTAGGTGCCTCCATGTAAAGTTAAACATACTGACCAAATTAAATACTCAAGTATTTTGCAGTGGCATTTGAAACCTTATATTTTAATATTGTTGTGACGTACGATTCTGATGAAGATACGATTTGACTGTACCGGCACGCTGGTCGGCTGATTCGGGACGTTTTTATTGAGAGATCACAATAAAAGTGTCCCGAATCAGCTGTCCAATCAGAATCTATATCTGAGGATGGGAATGCTACGTCACACCGAGTCACACCATAGGCATAGGCTACATTTTATTGGGTTTCGAATTGCAGATATTTGGTATTTTCAGCTATAGCCACAGGGCCGTAGCCAGAGGGGGGCCAGGGGGGGCGCAGCCCCCCCTAACATACCTGTGCGCCCCCCCTGTACTTACACGTATAAACAGACCTCAAAGGCTGACCAATTTAACATTCTTGGCATGTGGAAAAGCGAACAAGAAACGTTTATATGGAAAAGGTGCTCTGAAAATTTAATGACGGTCGAAATATGGAACTGCAATTGTGCTAGTTTTTCTGTATAGTTGTATTTTGTTTTATTGTAAGAAATTAAGATTTTAATTTATTGTGAAGTTTTACTGAATTGTTTTTTACAAGAATATTTATTAGTCGTCTTGTTTATTGCATCCATATTCTGAAACTGTACAGGGTATCCCACGACGACCTTACACGATCTGTATATAGAAAAGTATATACAAGGTGTTTCTAAATTGAGTACCATAAATTTAGGAGTTTGTAGAGAAAGTTAAAATAACACTAAAACCTTTATATAGTTTTGTACAAAAACGCTTCCCTTCCAAAATACAGAGTGTTATAATGTCAACTGGCGTATCAGTTATTTAGCTATATCTGTAACTAAAGCAGCCTGAGAAATCTAAATTTTTGTGGGCAAGTGCTACTCAAAACTACAGATAATCCAGCAATATTTTAAGTGTAATACGACAATTCAGTGGCGTAGGAAAAGGGGTCGTGTAATACCTTTTTGTTAATAAAAAGTTTGAGGTTAGGTTTTTTGGAAATATCGTTTTATTTTTAGATTCTCTAATCAAAATACTACAAAAAAGATTATCTTTTTAAATATCTCTAAAGTCGTTTGTTTTTGAAATATTTGTGGTTTTACGTAGCAGTGCTCATGAGAACGGGAGTATTACCTATTTATGGTTGATTTGCGAAAAAAAAAATCGCATATGATTGCTACATGTTTTTGTAGGTACCTTCGTAATTTATACCTGCAAGCACTTCTAGATGATTTTGTTATCAAGTTTTACATAACTAATGATAATACAGCCCCGAATACAGCAAAACAAAGACAATATTTTAATAGCACTGCCACATAAAATCGTGCATATCTCGAAAACGAAAGACTAGAGATATTTAAAAAGAGTATCTTTTTTGCAGTATTTTGATTAGAGAATCTAAAAATAAAACGATATCTTCAAAAAACCTAACCTCAAACTTTTTATTAACAAAAAGGTATTACACGACCCCTTTTCCTACGCCACTGAATTATCGTATTACACTTAAAATATTGCTGGATTATCTGTAGTTTTGAGTAGCACTTGCCCACAAAAATTTAGATTCCTCAGGCTGCTCTAGTTACATATATAGATAAATAACTATACGCCAGTCGGCATTATAACACCCTGTATTTTGGAAGGGAAGCGTTTTTGTACAAAACTATATAAAGGTTTTAGTGTTATTTTAACTTTCTCTACAAACTCCTAAATTTATGGTACTCAATTTAGAAACACCTTGTATAGTAGAATTACACAAATTTGCACAAACAGGTAATCGAGGATGCTCAATTCGACTAAAATATTTTTGACTTTCTGCGACTTCCGGTTATACCGGAAATAGACACCAACTTCCTTATTTTAAATGGAATGCCCACATTTTTATTATGGATTTAGATTTTTGGTTGAATTTTAAGGTCACTTTATGCAAAACATCATATGCGTAAAGTGCACCCTCTTGGAGATATTAGACGTTAAAAATAGTCATTTTTCAAATTTCATCAATTATAACTTGGAAACGGTACGAGATAAACAAAAATGATTTACATGTTCCTATCCTAGTTTTTAATTCTCTATCTAATGGGTCTGGTAAATACTGCTTCCCGATTGGCAACTTTTTGTCATTTTTTGACCAATCAGGAGACAGTATTTTCCACACTCAATAGATAGAGATACAAAATACGACAAAAGCAAAAGAAGGCGTGGCGTGAAAGTTGGCGCCCTCTATGTTGTACTCAAAAGTAATTGCATATTATTGTTCAGCTACCCAAAAAACCTCCCTATACCAAATTTCACTGAAATAACTTCAAAGGTGCACGAGAAATAATAAAAAAATTAAATAAATAATTGTTCTTCGAAAGCCCATAACTTTTTGAGGAAGCAGAATTGTACTAAGATAAATTGGTTCAGATCGGTTTCTCTTAACCCAAGGAAGCTAGATTTGAAGTATGGCCCATTCTTTACAGGACACCCTGTATAGTAATAAAAGTTATATATTCTGTTAGATGGGTCTTCTGCATTAGAAATGTGTAAATGTCAGTTTGTTTTCATGTTTGTGCAGTTCCAAACTGTTTCCAATACTTCTAAATATTTTTAATAAAGACACGACTTCGACAAGAAGTAACTGTGTAATGTTTATGTATGTTTACTTAATTTTGTCCTTTTTGTTAGTAAGTTAGTTAGTAGTTAATATTATGGTTTCCACATCTACATCATATTTTGTATTACACTCTGTATTTTTTTTGTAAATATGAAAATCGGCGTTTTAATTCAATAAGTCTGAGTTCCCTGTCGCTATCGCATATTTTAGTAATTTAGCCATTACAATGCAAACATGAAACTGGCATTGCAGGCTACTTCAGTTTTAAGCTGTTTACACTGTTTTCGTAGAAGTTTATTTCAAATCAGCTTCACTCTTTACTTGCAATAACATAACACAAAGTTTAATGTAGGTACACACTTATTTCATCGTTTGCAATAAACACATGGACGCTGAAAAAAGTTTCTTTCTGAGACTATTTGTTATTAACAAATGACTTGTAAAAAGAGGAACAAACTACAAAGAACAAAAGGAAGCTTAAAAAACCGTTAATTTCCTATCTCTACGGAGTCTACTCTTTAGGAGGCAATTAAGGACAAAATAACCTAGACCTAGAATATACCGAATTAATTTAAAAGTTTAAACTTTAAAAAATTCATTTAAAGCCATCAGTTCAAGTTAATCCATATATGTATATTGTTTTGAACATTTCATATTTTTATTATTGTCTTATATTACAACTTTCTTCTGTTCATAAAATAAATTTTGTATTTTCTACTCCTCGTTTTTTGTTTTTTAATAAAAAGCCGTTGGCGTCGGTACTACCTATATTAAATTTTATTAGACACTAGCTGGTAACCGGCGCGTTGCTGCCTTGTCGAATTGCAAATATGATTTTTCAAATACATTTCTCGGTACGGCACGCGCGTCACCTACTGTAAGTTAATTGTACTATGTCTATAACCTTCGCGTAAGTGCGAGCCATAAGTTGACAAAGTTTTATCGTAATGGGATGAACAGTATGGCAGCGCATAAAGCACGAAGAAACAAATATTGATTTTTATATATTAGATAGCGACCCGCCCCGGGGTAAAACCAATAAAAAAAATCTGTTGATCCGATCGCTACCAAACTTCACAGGATCACCGGCTGGGCTAATCTGAAGACTGCCTGAAAATTTCAGCAACATCGGTCCAGCCGTTTTGGAGTCCAGGGAACATACATACATACATACATACATATTATGTACCGGGTGTACAAATAAGAAAGGTCGGCGGCCGTATATCTGTAACCGTTTGCCCTAGAACTTTCGGGAAAAAATATTTAAGATAAAATTGGCCACGAGAAATTGCTGGAAGTTCGTAGATTGGCCGCTAGGGGGCGTAAGAGCTACACCAAAGGAGAAAAATAATTTTTTCCCTGAAAAATCACCAATCAAAAATCAAAAATAATTTTGTTGAATTCTACTGAAAATTCTGAATAACTTCGTTTAGGATTTTTTGCTCTAGCTCGTCAAATTAATAGAGATGGCATGGGCGGACAAACATTGAGATGAAAGAATGCTTCTAACTCCGGTTTGGCTCAACGGAATTGGACAAACTTCAGGTTCTTGAGAAGAGCTTTCCTTGTTCTATCAAACGAAAGTTAAATAAAGTCATTTCGAATTTCGTGGCCACCGGTAGAGGGCGCGATTTTACATTCAAAGCTATTTTCGCGTTTATCGTGAAAAATTCAAATGGAATAATATAGTTTTTTAATACTGCTAAAAAGAGGTGAAAATTATAAGAAAAATGGCGCAAGCCGCATGGTGATATCTTTTTTAGAACCGAAGATATAAATGAAGGAATATTGAGAATGCCTGCTCCATTAACTTGAACAGAAATTTTGAGTGCAAAAATAAGTAGGCTTCGGTATGGCCCATTTTCATTTCGAACAATACAAAACTATGAGAAAAATATTGCTTTGTTATTAAAAATAATAAAGAAAAATATTAAAATGTTTCTTTATTATAATACACAAGTTGAAAAAATAATTAGTAGGCTTGCGCCATTTTTCTTATAATTTTCACCTCTTTTTAGCAGTATTAAAAAACCAATTCAAGAATCAATTGTACCCCTAACCACATAAATTTTGAAATACTATATACGCATTTCGGCAGCTAAGCTGCCATCTTCAGTAGCAGGGAAAAACCTATAGTAATAAAAATAAAAATGGCAATAACATTAATGCAAGAAAAAAGAAAAAAAAAACAATTATATATATGACAATAATAATAACAACAATAATGATGATGTGAAACAATGATAGTGACAATAACAATAATATAGGTCAGGTATTTTCTGCTCACCACTCCGAAAAAATCGAAGTGCACTCGATCAGCTCTCAAGCTAGAATGATTCTAGCTTGACAATAATAATAACAACAATAATGATGATGTGAAACAATGATAGTGACAATAACAATAATATAGGTCAGGTATTTTCAGCTCACCACTCCGAAAAAATCGAAGTGCACTCGATCAGCTCTCAAGCTAGAATCACATTAATGCAAGAAAAAAGAAAAAAAAAAAACAATTATATATATGACAATAATAATAACAACAATAATGATGATGTGAAACAATGATAGTGACAATAACAATAATATAGGTCAGGTATTTTCTGCTCACCACTCCGTAAAAATCGAAGTGCACTCGATCAGCTCTCAAGCTATCACTATCATTGTTTCACATCATCATTATTGTTGTTATTATTATTGTCATATATATAATTGTTTTTTTTTTTTTCTTTTTTCTTGCATTAATGTGATTGCCTTTTTTATTTTTATTACTATAGGTTTTTCCCTGCTACTGAAGATGGCAGCTTAGCTGCCGAAATGCGTATATAGTATTTCAAAATTTATGTGGTTAGGGGTACAATTGATTCTTGAATTGATTATTTAACCACAGTCTCTTACATCTTAATCCTTGAGTATTAAAAAAACTATATTATTCCATTTGAATTTTTCACGATAAACGCGAAAATAGCTTTGAATGTAAAATCGCGCCCTCTACCGGTGGCCACGAAATTCGAAATGACTTTATTTAACTTTCGTTTGATAGAACAAGGAAAGCTCTTCTCAAGAACCTGAAGTTTTTCCAATTCCGTTGAGCCAAACCGGAGTTAGAAGCATTCTTTCATCTCAATGTTTGTCCGCCCATGCCATCTCTATTTGACGAGCTAGAGCAAGTGATGCTAAACGAAAGTTATTCAGAATTTTCAATAAAATTCAACGAAATTATTTTTGATAACCCTTTATTTGTGATTTTTCAGGGAAAAAATTATTTTTCTCCTTTGGTGTAGCCCTTACGCCCACTAGCGGCCAATCTACGAACTTAAAAATAATTTCCAGCAATTTCTCGTGGCCAATTTTATCTTAAATATTTTTTTCCGAAAGTTCTAGGGCAAACGGTTACGGATATACGGCCGCCGACCTTTCTTATTTGTACACCCGTACACACATCAATTTTTATATATATAGATATAGATTTTCCTTATACCAGTATAAAGGGAAACATATAATAAAATTTCCAGAGAGACCCCCAAAATAAATGACACATTTATAAATATAAAGTTGCATTATAACTTTTTGTCGAAGTTTTACCTAACTTCATTTCTTTCACGGTTTGTGTGATAAAAACAATATCTACCACCCTACCTGTTCGTATTTCTCAGAACATAGGTTCAGTGAATTAAAAGTGAAATCACAGTAAAGTAAAGAGAATTTTGTCATGGAAAGTCAAATATCCAGTGTTCTGCAAGAAATAATTTTTTGGCTAATTTTTATGTACATAATGTACATAATGAATCTGCTTGAAAGTCGCAAAATGTAACAAGGTTTTGTCATAATGATTTATTTCAGCCTCTGTTTTCACATTTTACAAAATTAGAAATTTATGTTTATTCGTAGACATTGCTTGAAATAACAGAAATGATCGATTTTTACATTAGTTAATTATTTCTTTCAGACCGTCCATCTCCACCTGGAAAACCACAACTCATTCCCTGCAACGAAAAAATTCCAGACCTCGTAACAATTCAATGGTCCAAGCCAAAAAGTGATGGAGGCTCTCCAATTACAGGATACTTGGTGGAGCATCGACGAACCGGTTCACCACACTGGGTTCGGGCCACTCCAGTTCTCGTCCTGATAAACGAACTTACCCTAAGCGGACTCGAACCAGGCTGGCGCTACCAGTTCAGAGTAAGCGCTGAAAATGTCGTTGGAATTTCTGATCCTGGAGAAGCATCAGAGCCATTTACGGTCACCCTGCAAAGATCAGCGATAACAGCCCCGCTTTTTACTGAGGAACTTCAAGATACTGTGGCCTTGGAAAACGAGAAAACTGAATTCGTGGTACACTTCTTAGGACAGCCTCCTCCAAGTGTATGTTGGTTTAAAGACGGTTTCGAAATATTTAGCAGTCGAACTACGAGAATAATTACCGAATTCGATCGAAGTACTCTGACCATCCACCAAACAGCTTTGGGGGATGAAGGTGAAATAAAATGCACAGCGACGAATAGAGCTGGTCATGCTTCAACGAAAGCTAGGCTTACAATTGAAGCTCCGCCGAATATACGACTTCCTAGGCAATATGAAGAAGGCTTGCTTTTTGAAATGGGAGAAGACATTCGACTGAAGATATCTGTCGCCGGAAGGCCTACTCCGTTGGTCATTTGGACACACAATGGAGAATCGATACAAAACAGCGATAGGTATGAAATAGAAAACTTTGATAGATCATCTGTTCTAAAAATAACGGATGCTCGGAGGTCAGATCGAGGGGAATATCAAATAAAAGCCATAAATAAATTAGGAGAAGACCGCACTTCGTTCTTAGTAACAGTAACAGACAAACCTTCTGCTCCTGGCAAAGCACGAGTTGTGATGACTCTGGGAAGATCTGTAACTTTATCTTGGAGCACCCCGGAAGATGACGGTGGTTGTAAAATTGGCAATTACATAGTCGAATATTACCGATTGGGCTGGAACGTATGGCTCAAAGCTGCTACAAGTAGGCAGCTTACAACAATGCTGGGTGACTTAATTGAGGGCAGCGAGTACAAATTCAGAGTAAAAGCAGAGAGTCCATATGGAGTGAGTGATCCTAGTGAAGAATCTGAGGTCGTTTTTATTCCAGATGCGAGAAGGGGCATCACAAGTCCTTCTATAAGAAGTAGAAGCCAACCACGTGATATTTTCGAAGAGATGGACAGGTTCAAGAGGAATACGCCTCAACCTGCTGCGAGAAAGAAACCAGAACCAAGATCTCAATCGTCAACAAGAGCTGAAATATCCTCTACTGGTTTTTACATAGAAAACAGTGGGATACCGGTTAGGCCAGAAAGAACAAAAATTAAAAGTCCGCCAAAAACTCCAGAAATGTCTCCTTTTCCCAGAAGAAAAGCTATGAATTCACCAACTATAAACAAAGAAATTTTCGACAGAACTTCACTTGTCCGGGATATGGCGTATGGAAGCCCGGAATTAAAAGCGAAGAAAGCCGCTGAAAACGTAACACAAGCAGCTGTTACTTACAAGCCAACTATAGAATTTTCAGATTCAAAGGATGAAATTAAACCCATAAGAAGTAGGTCTCCAAGCCCATTCCTCCAACGCAGACGGTCACCAACACCAAATAAATCAAGGCAGTCGCCAAATAGGTCATCACCGCGACGTGACAAATCTCCTAGCCCAATAAGACCACAAAGCGTCACAAAAGTTGTAGAGAAAAAAGAAGTTATAGTTTCTACGGAGGTCAGGTCGGCGCCTGGTTCATCGAGTCCGACATCTCATCCGTCGACTCCGTCACCTCGTCCGTTGAGTCCGCCACCTCGTCTGTCGAGTGCGTCACCTAGCCGAACGAGGTCCCCAAGGAGTAATAATCATGATAACTTTACAGGAAGCTCTGAATTCATGCTTGTTTTATATCCAGACGAAAATGAAAAAGGTAATTATTTATTGTTGCCTACCACGTACAAATTTAAAAAGCTTACTTTGATGTACATTGAAATAGTAAATTTTGTCTTGAAATTGTCTGTTAACGAGGATGAAAGTTGAAAGCACCATTCGCAGGCGAGTGTTTTAATTCATCCTAGTTAATAGCCACATATTAGGAAGTTGCACTTTTAAGGCTAGATGAAACCTCTTAGTCTAAATAAATAGATGTACTATGTACACAGGAAATAGTCCTTGGAAATAACGTTGCTATAGAAACATTCAGTACATACACGACTTCTTGGGAACTAAATATAAATTTGACGTTTTCCCCGATGTGCTACAACAACCCTTTTTTGATTGGCTACAGCGTTTTGAATAATGCGTTCGGAAATGCACCAGTACCTACCTAATGAACATATAATTTTTGATTTTTGCAGATAGAATTACCTTAAAATTCCAGGTCACGTATTTGTATTTGGCAAAATTATTTTATGAGTCTGTTCATTTTGGAACCTTTAATAATCTTTTTCGCTTCGTATACCTGAAAATGAATCATAGCAACCCTAAAAAAATAAATGAAAGCTAGATTTTCTGTCCTTTGACTGTCATTTGTGCACTTTTTTGACGTTTCACTTAATTTTTTATTAAACGTCAGTTTAAGTCAAAACAGCCAACAAGACAAGTTTTCAACAATTTCAGTTATTTATCTAATTTGGTTTAATGCGAAGCGAAAAACAGTTGTGTGTCACACAGGCAGAAATGCATTTGCTGGCCCTTAGCCCAGCCGCGGGCCAGCAAATGCCTACTTTCTGCCCTTATGACACAATATACTATTTATCTACAACCGTCAAATTATGCGTTCATTACATGTGCATTTTCTAATAGGGAATGAGGTTCATTCTTCAATTGGCCGTGGCCAATTAAAAAATTCCTATTTTAGCATATCGATGTTGAGGTTCCTCTGAAACGGAAAACGTACAATTTATATGTATGACATATCCAGAAAACTGGAAGGCATCATCACACCTGATATGGCTGTTAGGTTATTTGAAAACATGAAAAAACGTGTGTTGTAACGTATAGAAATTAATGGAGAACAGTGTCCCAACATCTTATCTTTCGTAGTCATGTTTGTCAATACTGTATAGTTCTTCCAATTTTATTAAACATTTATTATTCTGTCTTTTGGTCGACAAGTTCAATCAAAGACGTGTGCGGAAAAAATTCATAGGTTGCTGAAATTACATTATTTTTTGATCTCGCTGTATTTTTTATAAATAGCTAGATTTTACCGACGACAAAGTCTTACCAACTTGAATGTTACCTTGGCGAAAATACCCCAGGTTATGGGCAAAGCTATTATATAATATGGAAGTTGTCTTGATTCATATAAATATGGTATCGTCCGTGGATCTAACCACTTGTTAAGACAGTGTTTATAAAATTAGTATTTTTGGTATATTTCACATTGGTTCCCATACTAGTCAGTAAGAAACATAGATATGAAATATAACAAAAATACTAATTTTAAACACTGTCTTAACCAGTGGTAAGAGACACGAAATATACCGCATACGTTCTTAGTGAGAAAAAAATGGTGCGTAGAAAGCTACGCGGAGAAGTGAAACTTAGCGCTATACCTAAAAGTTCTTGAATCTTATTGGTATTCCTTCGAGTTTGATTTTCATGACTTAGAACTTAGTAATTGAGGATTGGAATGTGGGTAAGATTTTGGTTGATCATAGAAATTGATACAAGTGTGTAATGAAAATATCTTTACTCTGTCTCCATTTCTTCATTTTCAACAACTGAAATAATGGGTTTATGATAAGAGAAATATGAAATGAAAAGTCGCATGTCTTGCCTTATTATCAAATATCAAAATGTTTCTTCTAATTATTGAGCACTATGTAACACATTAATTATAATTTCTGGTTAGGAAACCGGGACTACTTTGTCAAATGTAGTGGAAACCATGGAAACAGCTTCATTCTTAACCTTATGTTTAAAAGTTAAAGTAGGCCAATTGTGTCGGATTTTCCTTTCACGTCCCCCACTCCCAAATACGTTACATACGTTCAAGTGTTTAATGTAATTATTGATCTATTAATGAACAAAATTAAAATGGTAAAGTTACTAAATTTGCTTCTCGTTCACATGAATATTCAGCAAACTTGTTCTAATATAAGTAGTTAGAAAATGAGAGCCTCAGGCCAGGCCATCGAGTTCTCCAGGTGCCATCGAGTTCTTCGGCAGTGACCTTGAAAGAGACCAGAGGCTGCTGAAGGAGTCGTTGCGTCATCCGAAGAAGTGTCTTCAGCAGCGGCATCTGCAGCAGCCTCTGGTGTCTTTCAAGGTCATTGCTGAAGAAGTGTGCATGTCTTCAGCAGCGTCTGGTGTCTTTCAAGGTCATTGCCGAAGAAGTGGGCATGTCTTCAGCAGCGTCTGGTGTCTTTCAAGGTCATTGCCGAAGAAGTGGTCTTCAGCAGCGGCCAGGCGCATGCGCCGGGGCTATTCCTCAGGTCAGTCCACCCAGTTCTTCGGCAATGACCAGAGGCTGCTGAAGAAGGGCCTCTGGTGTCTTTGGGGCCTTTGGTTGTGGCTCAGGCGCCTGCGCCGTGGCTTAAAAAGTGCGCGTGTTGCTCATTGTTGCGCAATGGAAGAATGTTCTGGAAATGCTGATGCAATAGTACGCAGATGTTGCAGAATTAATGTTTTTTCTCGGAAATTCCAACGTTTGTAATTGTTTACACTAAATAAATATTGTTATCAAAGTTTGAGAAAGAAACAATAGATTCGAAGTCGATAAGAGATGTTATGATTTATTGTTTTTATTATGATGAAATATTAATAGCTAAGAACGTTCTAGAAAAACCTTTCAACTTTGCCGACAGGAAATGTATATTTGTTTGGTTTGACTCCCACATTCTGCATGCTAATAAGTACATGTGCACTTAATATGTCGCAAACTCTACAAGATGATCGAGATTATTTTATACCCTGTTGTTTGTATTATTATAATAAAATCATTCTAGAACATAAAAAGTTTGAAGGCCACCGCCAGAAACATAAACACTCGATTGATTGTTGTTTTTGATAACTTCTGCATGTTACCAAAATTTTGCAAGCTCGGCAAAAGCTGGGAGATAAATAGAACGAATATAATTGCGAGAATTATTATTAAGTAATCACTTCAATAGTTCAGTTGGTTCCCACGGAATAGGTGCGGTAAAAGTTAGTTTCCCAATATGGATGTTGTAATTGGCCAAGATGATGTTGGAGATATTTTATTGTACCATTTTATCCTCCAAAATTTACCGGAAAATTTAAAAGTAAGTCCATTTGCAGTAATCATTTCTTTTATTGTTCAAGCATTCTGTTACTAAAACTCATTCATAATAATTTCATTATATGTAGTTAAAAAGCTCACGTATCTGTTCCATAATTGTAAACTATTTTATATCTTTAGAACCAACCCAAAATGATTATGTGCGGAAATGTATCGCACATGGCAACGGAAACCGAAAATGTTTTATTTTCTGGACTATTCATGGAGAAAGAAACCAAGATAATTTTGTTGGAATCGTGCAGTGAACTTGTGGTCATTTGGGTCAATATTGTAAATCGTAAGTAAAGTATTTAGATTTTTTAATATGCAGTGATAGTAGATAAAAAGTGTGGATTTTGGACTTCCCAATTTTAGTAGTGGAAAATTGCCGATTTTGTGATTCACAATTTTAGTAGTGGAAAATTAATTGTTTTTATAATGAATGAACTTATTTCTTTGTTTGTCCGCCCGTTTGTTTGTTTGTTTGTTTGTTTGTTTGATTGTTTGTTTGTCTGTCCGTTTGTTTGTCCGTTTGTTTGTTTGTTTGTTTGTTTGTTTGTTTGTTTGCTTGTTTGTTTGTTTATAATGAATGAAGTTATTTCTTTGTTTGTCCCTCCGTTTGTTTATTCGTTTGTTTGTCCGTTTGTTTGTTTGTTTGTTTGTTTGTTTGTTTGTTTGTTTGTTTGTTTGTTTGTTTGTTTGTTTGTTTGTTTGTTTGTTTGTTTGTTTGTTTGTTTGTTTGTTTCCTAGTATAATTTCGTAACTATGATTTTTCTCTTGTTGCAGCCAACGATGTATAAGCAGCGTCACGAGTTTGATTACACTATTTTATTATTTTAATGAATAAAATGTATTTTAAATATAATATTATCAAATCATATTATGAACAGTATTATATTATTTTAATTGACAAAATGTATTTTAATCGTCACGAGTTTGATTACACTGTTATATTATTTTAATGAATAAAATGTATTTTAATATAATAATATCATATTATGAACAGTATTATATTATTTTAATTGACAAAATGTATTTTAATATAATAAATTATATTATATAATTTACCGTATTCCATGGGAACTAACTAAACTAATGAATTGATTACTGAATAATACTCCCCATTATGTTAGAAATATTTGTTGTGTGCTTTCCAATAAATGTATGCTAGAAGCGTGATTTTTTTTGACAAGCTGTCTGTTGACACCAGACAGCTGTTGACCCAGACAGCTGTTGACCCAGACAGCTGTTGACACAGCTGTCTGTTGACACAGACAGCTCTATTCGCAAACACCATGGCTGATGACACAAGCAAGAATAGAAAGAGGAAAAACCCCTCTATGTAGATGCAGCTTAGATGCGGCAGTACGTAAACGTCTTGTTGGTGGATTGGTATGCGAATTTCGTCATTGGCATTGAATGTTGTTGTTGACACGAACGGCTGATGTAACAGACAGACAGATAGACAGACAGGCAGGCAGGCAGGCAGACAGACAGACAGACACAGACAGACACGGACAGACAGACAGACACAGACAGACAGACACAGACAGACAGACACAGACAGACAGATAGACAGACAGACAGACAGACATCTGATGAGAATTCTGAAGTAGGGATTTTATTATAATAATACAAACAACAGGGTATAAAATAATCTCGATCATCTTGTAGAGTTTGCGACATATTAAGTGCACATGTACTTATTAGCATGCAGAATGTGGGAGTCAAACCAAACAAATATACATTTCCTGTCGGTAAAGTTGAAAGGTTTTTCTAGAACGTTCTTAGCTATTAAAATTTCATCATAATAAAAACAATAAATCATAACATCTCTTATCGACTTCGAATCTATTGTTTCTTTCTCAAACTTTGATAACAATATTTATTTAGTGTAAACAATTACAAACGTTGGAATTTCCGAGAAAAAACATTAATTCTGCAACATCTGCGTACTATTGCATCAGCATTTCCAGAACATTCTTCCATTGCGCAACAATGAGCAACACGCGCACTTTTTAAGCCACGGCGCAGGCGCCTGAGCCACAACCAAAGGCCCCAAAGACACCAGAGGCCCTTCTTCAGCAGCCTCTGGTCATTGCCGAAGAACTGGGTGGACTGACCTGAGGAATAGCCCCGGCGCATGCGCCTGGCCGCTGCTGAAGACCACTTCTTCGGCAATGACCTTGAAAGACACCAGACGCTGCTGAAGACATGCCCACTTCTTCGGCAATGACCTTGAAAGACACCAGACGCTGCTGAAGACATGCACACTTCTTCAGCAATGACCTTGAAAGACACCAGAGGCTGCTGCAGATGCCGCTGCTGAAGACACTTCTTCGGATGACGCAACGACTCCTTCAGCAGCCTCTGGTCTCTTTCAAGGTCACTGCCGAAGAACTCGATGGCACCTGGAGAACTCGATGGCCTGGCCTGAGGCTCTCATTTTCTAACTACTAATATAAAAACCGCGTCTTGCATTGCATGATGTTGATGAATAGGTATCGAATAAGATACTTTTGTTAGGAATTTATTGTTTTCTGCTGTTTAATAAAATTACAACAGCTTCAAAACTTAACTTACTTTTAATCTTTTAAAACGATTTACTTTACTACCTAATAATTCCTTAATATAGGTAAATGTATTACCTCTATATATTGTAGATATTTCTTTTCATTTTGTTATGTCTCTAGTTTTAATTGCGACTTACCTGTTTCTTGCGTTGAATTTCTTGCTTAATTATTTGGCTCGTAATATATAATTAAGACTTGCCAGGCTAATAAAAACTTGTATTTCCCGTAGGTTTGGACAGCGCTTACAACAGATTCAATTTCGATGAAGATGCAGTTCCTCCTCCACTATCTTTGTCCGCTCCAGAATTAGGTGCAATAATGCCCGAATGGGAAAATTTGAAATCATTTGCAAGTTCATCCGAACTACTGCACGAAAGAGCCATGCAGAGATTTTACGAATCATCGCTTCTTGAAGAGGCAGAATCAGAAAAACGAAAACAGAAAGGAAATGAGGAACGAAAAATAGGTCACGACATACCAAAAATACAAATTAATTCTAGAGACGACGAAGACATTGTAGGACTGGATCGTAAACATTCCTTAAATCGAAGACTATCTGCAGGTGTTGTGAAACAAAAACAATTGATAATGGCTCAGCGTAGGCACAGTTTAAAAACCTTTCCCGATGTAAGCGAAGTTGTAGAAAATAAACTACAGAGATGTCCATTTACTATAAGCGATAAGAGGAGCTTGTTAATGGAACGTCAAAGGTCATTGTCTGAAGAAAAAGAAGAAGAGGAATTTAAAAAAGTGCGGGCTAGAATGGCTCTAGAAAATCAGAGTAGCTTAGAAAAAAGACAATTGGCTGTGGTAGACGAAGATAAATGGAAACCGGAAGTAAATGAAGAGGAATATGAAGAAAGTATTTCAGAAGAAAGTACGACTTCTTCTGAAGAAGAGTTAAGTGAAAATAACGGTATTTCACACAGGTCTGAAGAAGAGGAAGAAACATATCATCCTGGAATAATGATTCGCAGTACAACACTGCAACAATTCGAAGAACCATTTGAAATACTCACAAAACCTCACACTCCTATTCCGGATCCTAATTTTGTGCCCAAACCTATATTAAAAAGAAAGAACTACAATAGTGCACAACTTAAATCGGAAACTAAATCGCGTAACAGGTCTCTATCTTTAACTGCGCCAGAGGAACTACCTGTAAGACAACCTGAAAAAGAGAAATCACCTTCAGCACGGCAGCGGTCTCTATCTCTAACACCTCGAGCGCAGCAAGCATCTTTGCCGGTACATTCGTTGGAGGATAGAGGGAGCTTGCCGTCTGTTCCGTCGAAAGCAATAAGTACGGCAGCTCAAATAACAAACGTTACAGCGGCCGGTGTTGTAATACCGCAACCGCTTCTTAATAAACGGAAAGCAGATGAGGAAGCTAAAGTGGTGGCCGATCATTACGGAGATATAGTTAAAAATTATGGCCAGAGAAATAAAAGTCCTATACGTATTTATACAGATAGGGATTCTTTAAAGAGAGCTGCAGAAATGCAGGAAGAAAATCTGCGTAATAGGGAAAATAAGCGCGACGAGGTTTCAAGTGTGATCAAGAGACCATTGGAGAGGCCAATGGTTCGTGAAAAGGAAGAATTGAAAACAGATGATAAGAAGACACATTTAGAAGGGCATCCATCGGTAGAATACAAGAAGGAAAGATTAGTAAAGCAACCATCACCGGAGCTGCAAATTAAAAAAGCAAATGACGATACTAGACCAAAATTTTCAAGTCCTATAAAACAAGGGTCGACAGAATATAGGCGACAAACCACTCAAGGATCCAGAGAAAGTACAAGGTCTAAATCTCCAGTCCGTTTCAGCAAGCTAAAAATGAATTCACGAACTCCTTCTAGATCTCCAGTGCGTATGGATAACTGGAGTAACTACAACAAGAGGAACCGTAAATACAGCAGAGATTCGCCTACGTCTTCCAGTGGTTCTAATTTGGCTCTCGGCAAATCTACTTCACCTCACCGATCACGATCACCAATCCCAATTACTAACCGTAAACCAAAGATGAAAGAAATCACAACTCAAACGTCAGTAGGCTTGCTGGAGTCTTTTTCGAGTGACTCCTTCTCTCGGTCGCCCACTCCACGCGACTGGCAAATAAGACATGATGAGTTGGTAGCACAAACAGAGGTGAAGGTGAGAAGAGCGATTGATTATATTACAGATTTGGGAATGTTTTTTGTTGCATGTTGGCTGTATTTGTTTAAAAATGAACTTTTGGCTATCCCAGTGTTGCTGGTGATGGTCTATCGGCAACTTAGTGAAGCAGTGAGAGAAAGGTTGCCTAAACTGCCGAAGTGGATGGTGTTTAGGAGGAAAGGGAAAGACAATAACTAAACAGTCCAGGATGCAATATGAATTATTGCATCCTGCTATAGTTTCCCATTTCTGTCAACGGTCAATTCATTTCATATTTAATAATTTATTTTATTTTATTGTTCACACATACAGAATATTTTACAAAATACGTTCTACTTTTAGGAGAGTTTTAGTCTCAAAGTTTATATTGCAGTTCAAAATATTAAAATAAAAGTGAATTCTGTTTCTTCTATAAAAATTCCTTGTACACCCTTAGCCTTATTTCGATTCTTATAATTCTTTTTCAAATGTTGTTATGTTTGTTACACGGAATGAACATGTGTATGTTATATAAATTGTAAATATTTTGAAAAATATCTGTATCTATTTCGAGTTTGTAATAAAATTTCTAAACGATGTTTGAATAATTTCATATTGTACTGGTTTTCTGTGATAGAAAATGGATGATTACAATGAACCTGATGAATCACCTTTTATAATAAAGATCTTTATTTAGAAAACTGACTAAAGGTACACATATATAATTGAGCAAATTCGTCTACGCAGATAATGAGCGGCAGGTTTAATATTTATCCAAGGAAACTAACCAAAGTAGTAAGTAGGTGGTATGTAATAAGTTTTTACCCGGATATTTAGAATTACTAATTATTAATTAACAATTCGGGGATTCGGAGGTATTATGTTCAACACATTAAATATCCAGTCATCCAATCTGGCTAAAACTTAAAATTGCAAAACTTACAAGAGTTTCAGATTTTTCCTTGACCGCCCCTAAAATGTGAACCTTTCACCTTTCTTTCTAAATACTACCATGTTGAACATCGCTGTTTAGATTAACGCTAGCATCTGCCGAATAAACTGAATGCTCTCGAACTATCTACTTAAATATTAAGGATCCGAATTTAGGGATAAATTTGTTAGATGCTATACTTGTCGTGAGTGAGCATACTTAATTATAAGCACGAAAAATGTGACAGCACGCAAATGGGACTCGAACCCAGGTTTCTCTCTTTCCAGGTGGGGGTCTGACCATTTAACTACTGCAAGCTGCATCTCATTTCCCGTACAGCAATCCCCGTGCCGAAAATTTATAAGAACCAGTGCCGCCTGCAGTTGAGATACGAAACCTGAGAGACTGTCACTGAGTTGACATGAAATATTATAATTTTCAATGCAAAAAATGTGGCACGCAACTGGGACTCGAACCCACGCTTCCTCTTCAGAAAGTCTGCAGGCCTTTATACTTTTCGTCAAGCTTCTGATAGATTACTTAGATGTGGGTTCTCATTTGTAATAATTTAGCGTAAGCATATAATATGTATACAGGGTGATTCTTTTAAAGCTCACATTAGAAAATTATCGACTTCTACATATGCTAGAGCTATGAAACTTGGAAACTAGCCATAATCGACGATTCCGTGACGAAATTAAATATTTACAGGATGACGTCACTCTTAAAAATGGCGGAAGTAGACGCCATCTTTGTTTTTTTAAATGACAATCGATCATTTTGATTTTATATTTGAATTCGGCATTTAGTTCCGAGCACAACTTAACCAAATTGTCACTACTTATCTGTCATAAATAATACCTACCAATTTACTCAAAAACTGCAAATAGCTCCAAAACGATTGGAGTTAGGTATAGCACATGCTAACATAACTCCCCTTACAATTATATTTTACATCCAACGGTGACATAAAATTTGACACGTGCCATTTGAAAAAATTGAGTTTTTAACATCTTGCGATACCCGTATTCAAAAAATTGTAGCAACCGCTGGCAAACTCGTTATGAATTCGGTTATCAATCAAAACATTCCTTGGGGCTTAGGGAATCGAAGTAAAAAATCATCGACTTATCTTTAGCGGTTCAAGAGATATCAATTTTTTAATGAACCCTTGCATTTGCAAATTTGAAGAGAAAATGTGGCATATGTCAAAAAGTATGACAGATAAGTAGTGACAATTTGGTTAGTTGTAGTCGGAATTAAATGTCGAATTCAAATATGAAATCAAAATGGCCGATTGTCATTTAAAAACAAAGATGGCGTCTACTTTCGCCATTTTTAAGAGTGACGTCATCCTGTAAATATTTAATTTCGTCTCGGAGTCGTCGATTATGGCTAGGTTCCAAGTTTCATAGCTCTAGCATGATAGGTAGAAGTCGGAAATTTTCTAATGTGCGCTTTAAAAGAATCATCCTGTATACCTATAAAAAAACAAGTACTTCAACATTAGTTTTTATTGCATGTTAAATGAAATATAATTGGATACTTATATAAACCCGTGCCGCTGTCGGCATTCGAATAACGTGTAATTATGACAGTAATTCAAGATTCAAAACGGACGATGCCCAACAAAGCCGTTCCCTAATTATTGATTTCTCGACGATTTAAAATCGAAATTCTCGTCTAGTCGACTATGTATTTGTATATTGAAAATCACGATTCTCATTTAGCCAACTATAACAAATTCAGGATATTAGCGTTGCACGCGAGGGGGGGGGATGGGGGGTAAGCCGCTGGAGAAAATCATGTACACCTACTTCCACTTTTGAAAAAACTTCCACATACTTCCACCAAACTTCCACATACTTCCATCGAACTTCCATATACTTCCACCAAACTTCCACCTGATTGCCGGTAAATTATTTTTAACTATTTCCGAGATTACGTGTTTTGGGGATAAGGATAGGCATCAAAATAAATCAAATGCTTCACCTTTATGATTAAATTATTATTAAGAATCAAATCCAAATCAAATCAAATCAAAATACAAAACTGAAAAATAAAAATTCTGGTTTAAATACAATTTAAAAGAATAACAAACTTTCTTTCCAGTTTTCTTTTTAAACTGATAGAAAAACATCATAAAATACAAACCTCTGACCTGTCAAAATTTAAAAAAATAAAACATTCTTTGCTTTCTCTTTATAAATTCGAACATTTCATTAGTATAAATCTAATCGATAGAAAAATAACAATAAATACACAAAGAAAAAATAAAAATTCTGTTTTAAATAAAATTTTAAAAAATTCTGGTTTAACTAAAATTAAAAAGAATAAACAAACTTTCTTTGCAGTTTTCTTTCTAATCTGATAGAAAAATACAAAACCTCTGACCTGCCAAAATTAAAAAGAAAAATAAAACATTCTTTGCTTTCTCTTTATAAATTCGAACATTCTTTACCTATTATAATCGATAGAAAACTAACAACAAATACACAAAGAAAAAATAAAAATTCTGTTTTAAATAAAATTTAAAAAGATAATAAACATTCTTTACCTACTCATTTCTTACAAATTCAAATGTTAAGGTTACTTTACATTGATTGTTTCTGATAAATTACTCAAACTTTTGTTATGCAGAAATGCTCGGAGTTTTCAGTTTTTCTGCTATTTCCGAAAAAAGTGTCTCACTTGGCATTTACAATTAAAAGAAAATGGTCAAGATTGTACCATCTGTTACCTGAAATTGCAAAAAACTGAGAACGCAGGGCACATCTGCTTATCAAAATCGAAATTTCATGTAAAAATTTAATTCAATTTAATTTAAATTTAATTCTATGAAAACGAACACATAATATTTAGGTGAAAATAATGTGCGCCAGTGAGATGGTTGAAACTTTGTCAATGCACCTTACGGTTTATATTCCACTAATTTTTATCGTAATTTTTATCGTAATAATAATTATTATTTTATTTTTAGACAATATTATTTCAAATTAATGAAATAACAAAGTAACGTTCAATTCAAACAATTAGTAGAATTTTTACTTCTCTCAGCTAAGCACACAGTTTGTTGTAGACGTGAGTACGAGATAATAAACTGAAACCCTTCTGGAGGTGCTACAGCAACTCCTAAAGGAAGTGGGAGAAAATGTAAAATGAGAACAATCTCTCATCGAAACTGGATGAGCAATTCAAAAAAGTCACAACAAAAAAGTGCTCCATGGGGATTCCGCGTCAAGTTTTTAACAAAACAAACAAATGGACGAATACGAATTGTCCTTATAATAAAATATAAAGGAGAGTATAAACAAAAAGTACGGGAGTACAAAATGAAGGAAAAACATTTTCTCAACAAATTTAATTTTTTGTACCTATCAATATGTCTATCTTTATATTATTATCTCACCTCAGGGCAAGTAGCGGTGTGCCTGTGTAGCTAAGAAAAATGAATTGTTACCGTCTTCAGGAGAGCCTTCAACATATCATGTCCCCGGGTCTAAATTTTGAAGCTACGCCACTGTTGTATAGGTACTTTGTGAGACGGTTAAAAAATTCAAAGAACGCTGGAAAATCTGACTGATAAACTGCTCCGGACGCATATTTTGAAACACAGGACTCTCTAAGAGCAAGGCGTTTATTTATATCCCAATGCAGAGATATCCAACGTTTTAGCGTGTTTTCATTAGTAATCGCGGATTTTCTAAAAAAATACCTTTCCTGACGAGACACCGGATATAACGCATCGAATGCAAAATTCTATAAATTACAATAAACGTCAGAAGAAAAAAAAGAAGCAAATTTTTGGCACTGAGGCACGCCAGTTGAAAATGGAAGTAGACCAGTCAGCTTAGTATTTAGCTCCTTCATGCTCCTAGCGTCCTGTGTTTCAATATTATGCGCTCCGGACGTAACATCAGATTTAAAATTAATTTTAGTTGAAAAAAACATCTACTCTATGCCTAAGTATGCTTCCAAATAATGAGGTTTAATTATAAAACACGCTTATACAATATGTACAACAAAGAATGTAGTGTCCATCATTGATACTTCTTACGTGGTTCGAATTTTCTGCGTAATTCTAGTCCATTCATTAGTATGACCAAAAGGTAAATAACGGTAGCGATGCATTCGTTCCAGGGCTGTACAAAATAGACTTCCTTAAATTATTTTTAACTATTTCCAAAAAAATCATAAAATACTTGACTTTTTTGGAAATTACGTAAGTGTATTTTCCATTCTGTTTCAGTTTACGTATCGCAGAAAAATATAAATCGTTTCAGAATAGATTTGATATACCTATAAAGACGCCAGAACGTCTATTTATACCCGTGAGTTGTACATCCTTGAAAACTAAAACAATTTATGTTGAAAAACTGTGCCATACCTAACCCTAAAATTTAGTTGAACACACATTATCACAAAGGTGCATGCATTAATGCTTCCCTGGAATTGTTTTGCTTGTTTTCCATCAATTTTTTGTCTGTACTTGGCGTTGCATAATAGTATTCACATACTCGTACGGGTCGTGGCTATCTAAAAACAGGTGCTAGTGTTTTGGTTGAAGTGACAATAATAGCAGTTTGTTTAAACATGTTTTGTGCAACTTGTTCGGAAGAAATAATAGAAAAGTTGGATTTGGTGTCGAAAGTGCGATCGGTTTATAAATATTCCTATGAGGTAAGTGTAGGTAGTGTAAGAATGAATTGATTAATCTGCTACCAAAATAGTACCTACATCACGATTTGTAAACCTTTCCAGTTTAATTTTCAATTCATATGCGTTTAGCTAATTCTAAATTGGTGTTATACAACGAAGTGTTGTGTGCATTAATACTATTATTGGATATGTATTAAAATTTTCTATTCGTAACTGTTCTTTAGTGTTATCTAACGTAGGATTAAAGTATGTGTTCCGTTAATCTTATTACAAAAATTTCGTAATCTTCAGTTGATGGTGTAGGTAAATTTTGCAGCAACGTTTTTGTTAATCACAACTATTATACGGTACCTACCTATTCAAGACTGTAGGGCGCTGACTAAAGTAGGTAACATACCTACGTATTTTTCTTTTCTCCTTCTTTACATTCGCATTAAAGTTCAGAAGAGAACTGAGATTAGATCATACGCAATTGCGTCGACGGAATTCCGTTTACTGTATTTTAAGTCTGTCACTGTTTGAACGGCAGAAAATTTTTAGTTTTTTGTTTGGTGTAACGCGAGGTGTAACGTGTAACTTAGCAACAAACAAATATGCAGGTTTGATTTCAGCGAAGTCCGTCAGCGCAGTGCGTCGACGGAGTCCGTCGGCGCAATTGCGTCCGCCGAAAGTTCTTAAAAACCAGGGCTTTAGACTGCTTTGAATCGCGGCACGCTTGGATATTCGTAAAAGGGACATAATACCCTTTCCATTGAACTTTATTTCAACTCGTTAACACATGACGGGAATTTGTCCGAGTTACGGGCCGCAAAAATGTCGCCTTGCCGGGGATTTGTACTAGGGTAAAAGATGGCACGGGTACTGATTTCAATTCAATTAATCGCAGGCTACAAGATGGCACAACTTCCAACCCTTTTAACAAATCGCGCAATTTTCCGCAAATGTCCATATACCGGAGGTGCCGTTGTTTTAACCTTTTTGCACCAAATGGTGACCGGCACGAGTACCGTTTCGTTGAGTACGATGTTTTTGCATGCTTTTGCCGCACATTCCATTTCGTTAACAGATGGGTGCATAATTTTGCAGCGGGCTCTCGGACTATAATATTCTTGGAATGGTTTCAAATTCGTGACATATTTATAACAGTTTTTCCAAGTCAAAAGTGAAGGTAAATTTTTAACCGATTTCGTCTGCAAACATGACCTATGACACCGTTCTATTTAACAAATAATTGGAAATAAATCGAAGCTAATGGTCAGACATAAAGATCAGAAAACGTACGATTAACCTGAAGCCCCAGATTCAGATTCTTGATGTCATAAGTATCAAGATCGTGGCCTGTATACAAAGGTGAATACAAATTGCAAGTTGCGCACGACCGTTTAATATTTTGCATCGAATCTTGAATGTGTTGCCTATGCTGTAATTGAACCACAGAATACTATTACCGTTAGTGCTTGTTTGAAAAACCCATTCAGATTTCCATGTCGATTGTCCTCGACAAATTTCAGTCGTGAGAATCGGGTGGGCCGTGAGCTAGGTGTTACATACTTTAATTGTATTTGCACAGATACAGCTTGTCCACAATCCACATGATCGTTGCTTTATTCGCACTGTTCCGTTCACCGGGAATATTTGACGTCTATCTTGACGTTTCATTCATATGCACTCTTTTGTTTTATTTTTAAGATAGTTTTTGACATAATTTTTGACTCCTCAGGTTTATTTTTGAGTGTAGGGAGATGCAGATCGAGTAGGCAGGACTGTTTATATTATTGAAGTACCGGATGTTGCGAACATCACATAAATTTGGGGTTGGGTACCATTAAATTAAATCACAAATTTTACTGAAATTCTCTTCATATTTATAAGTACATTACTTACAGAACTTAGTGCTAGTATAAATTTATTTGTAAAGGTCTTAAAAGAAAAAGATGAGAACGTACTAAACATCTATGCCAGATGATTTGAATGATTTGAGAACATTAAAATTTAGAATTAACAATAAGCAGCGAAATGTACAAACAACAACAAGCAATAACAATTAAACAACTACTAGCAAAGAATTAAACAATACGCAAACAATTAACTAACCTAAACAATCCACAATACACAAATCAACAGTTCGAACGTCTTTAAAAGCACTCTTCTACAAACAACGGTTAATCACGACCCAAAACGCCCTGGTATACACCAAAACGCGGAAACAAATTATGCTCGTATCCTCACCAAGATGCCAAATACAACAACAACTTAACACGCATACGCGCTCGAATTTATCGCCCCGGAATCTACCGCCAGGGACGTAGCAACAGGGTGTGCGAGTGGTGCCGTGCACGAGGGCCCGGCCCCAGCGGGCCCCTCGCCCCTCGGCCAAATTGTTTTTTTTTGTTAGTTTCAGCTGAGCAAATTGAACTTATTCTTTTTGAATAATACGAGTATAAGCATTTGGTCCTACCGATTTTTTTGTGAAAGGATAAAGGGGGGCCTGTTGTGGTCTTGCACCAGGGCCCGGTTTCGATATGCTACGTCCCTGTCTACCGCCTCTTCCTCTTGTCGCATCGCCAAAATTAAAACTTCAAAAACTGTTATCCCGGCCTCCTGCTTGCCCTTAAATACTCTCAAAGAAACGTTCGAGTAATGGAAGATGTAAGAATTAGATTGGTCCTCGAAGGTACTAGACATCGGCTTTTTCAGACTCATAAAAAACAATGTCAAATCTATAATCAACAGAGGCGGCTTGTTGACAGAACAGCGTGACTCGCGCAGATACACATGAGAGTCGCTTGTGGGGCAATTCGTATCAATATGTATATTTTCTTAATAAGTAACATCAGATAGTTCGAAAAATTATTCCTCGAGCAAATACCCCTCCTGGTATGGAATTTTAGAAATAAATCCAGATTTTCTTGTACTGCAAAATGTCACAGAAAGCTATTCCAGCTAACAAACTGGTATTGAAACATTCATTACGTATATTACTGGGGTAGCGTTCTGTGCAATCTCATAACACATAAGTGTATTGAGTTCTATAATATAATACCTACAATTAATAAAGAAATTTGCGCTTCCTCATATCTGAGAATAGCAGGATATTCAGGATGTCCTAGATCAGGCGTGCGCTATCTTTCACGGGAAGCCGCTTGTATTACGCCTTCGGAAATTTGTCTTCACTTTTCTCATTCTCAGAATTACCCGCGCCGAGATAAGGGACGGTGGGAATGTGTTTCTTCGAAATTTCAAATAGAAATGGGGGTCGTGTTAACTATCATTGTAAAGGTATTGCAAAAATAAGCAACTTTCGTATAAGAAAATTTTCCAACGCTTCAACCGTTTTAAAATTGCAGCTAATAAAGAAAAAAACGTGGGTTGATGTTAAAACTCACAATTCCCTTAAGCAACGTTGGGAAAAGAAGTTATTTAGGACGTGAGTTGCAAATGAAAGGATTCTTGAAATTATGTGTTTAACTAAAGCGTCCACAGAAATTCCTGGAACAATTTTATTGTCTTATATTCAATTATTCAGAAATATTGAATAAAATTCGGCTTAAGATTGACATAGCTAAGAAAAACACCACGCGACTTACACTGCACTGCGGAATAGCGCGAATTGGCATCCTCTCTTCATTTCCTCTAGTTATCCGTAGTTATAACCAGGACCAGGTTCTAACACAAACACGTCAGGAAGTACTCGTACTTGTATTTGTGACAATTTCACCATGTTCATTAACTTGGACACTATTTTCTATGCCAAAGATGTCATTGATTACAAGCAAAATCCTATAATAATTTTGCGTTAAGGCTGCGATATATCAGCTGCTAGTCTATAAAGTGCTGCCAACTATCGCTCAAAAGTGTGATTAGGATTATGCAGAATTTAGTCGCAATCTATTATGATTGGTTTCTATCACAACTGCAAACTCTTCAGACGGAACCTTTACATCTTGGAATTTTCAAGGTTTTTTGCTTGAGCGGCAACCGAATAAATCTGGGAGGATTAGTCAGCGGTCCTATCTTTAAATTATTATTTTCTATTTAGAAATATGAGAATAAACTGAAGCGCCAACGCCATTTGCATTGCAGTGGCCACACTACTACTACTGTCAAACGTCCAGTTTACTGAGCATCTCGGCCATAGGTATATGCACAAAATGGAGAGATTGCAATAAAATTTTCATTCCAACACTCCGGTTGAACGAAACAACGTATCAAGACGTTCTTAGTCGAAAATGAATAAGGAATAATTAAATTAGTCAACCCCACTTTCTAATTACGATAAATATGTGTACAAATAGTAAAAAAGATGTCGAGTTTATGACGGTTTTATGACGGATTTTTCAATAATTTCAGGGAGATTTATTTAAGGCGAACCCTGAGGCGAACGAAAAATATTATTATAAAAGTAGTGCGAGTCTCTAAGTTGATCCTTTATTAATAAATATTTTTTTATTTAACGCCCTATCTACTTTAATTTCAGAATGGTGTTCGAATAAAAATGTGTCTGCATGTCCCGTTTTCAGTGCTCAAATTCCGCATCCTTAAAAAGAATCTACAGTCAGAAGAAAATGAAAGACATGCAGAAATTAAATGTGACTTAACACTATCTCAAGCAAAATTTAAAATGGCCTTGAATTAACTGTTTTGATAAATTAGTAGGTACTGATCAAATATTGCATGTAACGGCATGCATGCAAGCACTGCTAATAAAAGCAAAATTAGTCGTTCAATTATTGGAAGTTACTTTGCGGCAGTTTTCTTATCTAATTTTTTATTGCCTTCTTATATAGCTTATATTAATTGCATGTATGACTTTTATGTTATATCTAGTCTACGTCGCGACATTATTTGCGGTACGTAGGCGACGTCAAAGTACAAAGTAAAAACAGCTGTTGTCGTCCTTACATGGTTTTAGTTTCGTGAGTTACCGACGTTTACACCGCTAGAGGTTAAAGGTAGTTGGGTTTGTCTATAACGCCATGCCCTGTCTGAAAGAGCAATTACTTCTAACGGATTTACCGTGTTATAAAGTATTTCAGATTTTATGCTGGGAGATGTGTCGTGATGCATTTGTTAGTTGTCCAGGGGATTAGGAATTAAATAAATTGAATTTGACATTGGCACTGTAATAAACTGAACGTGACCAACATGAAACCATATTATTATCAAAGCTTTGATCATTTCATTAGTTGCATTATTTAGTTACACTCATTCGCCAGGACGTGAATCAGCTGGTTACAAAGTTCATGGCTATAACGACACCTTTCAATTAATAAAAATTTAACATTTCGGGCTAAAAACAGAGGAACTGTAAGATGGACCGATAAAGACCTACCTAGTCGGGGAGCAAGATGCTCCAATTCGACACCTTCTATACAACTCAAATACGCACAAGAAAATGAAGCTGATTCTTATGTAAAATGATCTGCCGGATTCGAATATTGAGGTCGCGAAAAGATCGGGAATTGCGAAAATGCCGAAAAATCGATTTTTCCTAAATCAATTTCCTAAATCAATTTTCGATCATTTTTAAAACTTTTCTCGTTGTATTTCAGCAACGAAAAGAGTTAGAGAGCTGTAAGCCTCGAACCGCCTAAATTATTATCCCAAGTTTTACCCAAAGACATTGAAAAGGGGGACTCAGAGTGAGAATAAATTGAAAATAATTCAATAGTTTTTCGAAAATTCTTTGTCAGGCAATAGTCACGACAGCCCGGAGGGCTAGAGGGGGTGTTGCCGAATGGCGACGAGATTGAACGATCTATTAAGAATTACAACTACATTATTGCAGTGAAACTATTCAAATGGGCATAGAGTGTGTCACCTTAGGATAATGTAACAAGTTAGATACCTAGTAAAAAGAAAGTAAATCCACACAAAACAAGATTCGTGGGGACACCTTAAAAATTTATGCGAAAACTTCTCCGCAATTAATAACAACACGGTATTCATAATGCAAATTAATTGCACTACATTTTCGCCCTTGCCCCATGACATTAGAAAACCACTCAAGGTAGCAATTGTTATTGTATTTCCTCGTACTTCTTGATAATAAATTGCTGAAGTGACATGATCTGCGAATTTTAATTGTTACTGAGAAGTTAACTTTCGCTTTCCCCTTTGTATTTGTATGTTTGGATTTCAAGTTGCTTAGCTATTATTATTTCCAGTAATCTAAAAGTTTGTTCCCATATTTGCAGAAATAATGTTGGTATTGTGTTTTTATGTTTTTATGCCTGAATAATGCATATATCGTTTAAAAAATCAAGTAGCAATAATTGTAATAGACATGAAATTTGCAGTCTTCTGCATTCATTATTCATGGTCTAAGATGGTTGGGCATTTCTACATTTACATACATGTTTTTCCTTCAGTAACATAGACTTTACAGTATCTGTCACATACCGTTCTTGGTACCATGGTGCAATTTGCTATTCAAACAAGCTAGCTATGCTCGACTACAACTGTTCCATGTTAGTGTCGCCAAGAACGGAAAGTGGCACATCGTTGAAAACTTCCACCGCAGGAAGTGATGCAAATGTAAAGAATGCAGACACACGTACTATTCTCGAATATACGTTCACATCTAACTCTTTAGTTACTGTTTGTAATCTTACACTTCTGTTTGTACGCCCACAAATCGGTTCTTATATGGAATTGCATGTTTCAGTCAACTCTTTTATATGCACATTCTTCAGTTTACTTATTTACTTTCAAAAATGTATTGTTCTTAATGAAAACAAACAGTAATCGCATATCGTTGAGTAGATCAAGGCATTTATTATTCTGATGGCAACCGGAACCTTACGATACTCCATTGTCCCGACAAAGCAATCTTTGTAGAAAGACACATAAAATGAAATTTGTGTTAGTGAGGTTAAATATATTAAGGGTTTGTCGTGACTTTAGGTTAGTAACATCTGACATTAATTAATGAAGATATATAATAGGGGAAGCATGCTGGGACTTATTCATGACGATATTAGTTTTTAGTACTTTATTAGCATTATCCAGATTTCACGCTGAACCTTTGTACTAAACTTCTGTAAGTACTCATATGAGTCAAAAATCATTTGTAGAACTTACCTTCAAAGAAACTGTTTTCTTTAACGATCAAATCCACTTTATTTTCATAATGGTTTTCTAGCTGATTGACCATTTTTACAAAGGGCGCCCCGCGACTCTATTATCCATTGCTTTTAATGTCATGGTGGGGAAGTCGAAATTGCTTCTGCTACATCTATCTAAACTTCAGTTTTTTGATTATTTCTATGACCAATCTATTTGTCTGTTCCCTGTTATTCTACTATTGCAACCTATTGTTCTCTTAGATCGTAACTTTAATAAATTGTACTGCTGCCCTCCGGTAACAACAAGAGGGAGTAACTTGAGGCGGCCGAAACCGACTCGTCTATTTGCGCCCGTGCTGCGAAAGGCATCCCATTCTCTTGGTGTTCGTCGATGAAGAGTGCCTAGAGAATCCGCAATCTGGTACAACTTCGGTTTGTCCTCAAAACATGTTCCAATTATCCAAGCACTCTCTTGCTTGAGAACATTTTGAACCATTACGTGAAGTGTTCAATAAGAAGTGGATAATAATTAATTCAGTAGAATAATGATGGTGTTAGATAGCTTAATTAAACGAATAGAAATGTACGGAGACGAAATATAGGGGTGGAGATAACAGTCAAAATTGGAGAGTGCACGGGAGAAATATCTTAGATGGGTACTAGAACTGGAGAAACAGACCGCATGGTGATAGAAAAGGAAACAGATGAGAACAGAAGCAGGGAAAAGAGCAATTAAATATTTGCAAGGAGTGGGAAACAAATTACTAACAGAGTGTTAAGGGGAAATAAGAATAAATGGTGGCTCAAAGTGGGAGTTGAAGTATTGCAAAAGTACCTAATGCGTAAGCCTCAGAGAAGATTGAGAGAAGAAGAAACAATCCAGGCCCCATGGAAGTGAATATGGTGGGCAGGGAAAAAGACTTGTTATTACAGGAACATAGAGGAAAGTTGAAAAATGCAAGGTATAATCCTAAATATAAAGAAATTCTAACACAGGAGTTGCTAGAGTACCTGAGGGAAGATGGAGAAAATGGTAGACCGAATATGAAAGCGAGGTTTGGATGCGGGAACCAGGAAAATTCAAGAAAATATTGTAAGAGGGAGGAAGAAATAAAGTGCAGAATGTGCGGAGGGAAAGAGGAAACCCTCGAACGCATATAAAGACAATGCATCTACACAAAGCGAGAAAGAAGAGGACGAGCGGTCTGGTTATACGAGGATGGGAGAGAGGTGAAACGGATGAGACGAGCAAGAGAAGAAAGGAAAATGAATTGTAGCTGCGTTATACATATATCTCCTATGGTTGTTGATAAATTATTGTAGGCAATTTTACATATTATATTTTTATAAATACAATAAGAAAGAAAGTAATCTATGAATACGAAAAACCGCACATATCCAAACACAATTATGGCACAACAAAATTAGAGAAGAAGAGGACCAAGCGGATATCCAAGGAATTAAAATAAGTGCTAGAAAAAGTCTAATTATTAGGTAAGCACAAAGGATGGGTCGGTAGGGAATGCGAGAAAGCGACAGTAAGCAGGAAAATGATACGAAAACAATATACTTACAAGAAGTCCCACAGCACTAAGCAAAAAGTATGATGGAGAAGGAAGTGAAGTAAAGAATATTTGCAGGAAGAAAAACGTAATTATAAGAAGATGAAAATGTAAAGCATGGAAGAGAGTGAGTAAGAAGTAATGGTTTGATAGAAGTAATGGTAGTTCCAAATTTAATTATTGTTCGCAAATAGTCGGGAATGAAGAATATTGTACTTTTAGGAGGAACGCGTAGGTTGCCTCAGAGCAAAAACTCTATGAAGATGAAATTTTTAAAATAACCTCAGGAAGTTTGATTAAAAGCATTTGAATTGGAAGAAGCGTCCTTTTCTTCCATTACCTATATAAAAACAAATTAACTATTTCATCTGGTGCCTACTTCAGAAAGTGATCCTCAATTCCCATCCTAACTATTATGAAATGTTAATAATCTTGCGAGAGATGATAGTTTATGTGATATAATACTTTAATAACTGTTGATTCAACAAATGCAAATAAAACTTTAATAACTTACGTTCCGCAAGAGCTAATTATTTATGCATTCGTTTTATTGTGATTCACTATTGTATTCCTGTTTTGGCTTATTATGCGATTTTCTGGGTGGCGATGATGAAGTTTTATACTACCATGTCCAACCTTGGATAATTTTAGGAGCGGTGTATTTTTAATTGTTTCTGTTTAATTTATTTACACAATCATTTATTAATATTGTTTGGATATGTATTTGTAACTTGACTACTCTGGTTTTATTTGTATTGTACTATTATATTAATAATCATCATTTAAGTGGATTTCACCGAAAGTTCAGCAGGATTGTACATAGAATTATATTTTCTTACATAGATATATCCTAGTATGTCTGCTGGACATCTGTCGAAATTCATATTCTGCTGCATGAACAATTTAAAAATGAATGTTTTGTATCAGGTGTCAGACTGAATCCGCATTTTGAACGCAACCGACTGATTCGCTAAAAACATAATAATTAGGTGCGTACTTCCTATATATATTTTCAGCCTGACCCTCGTATATGACATCGTTATCTCGAATTAAGCCGCCTGCTATACAATTGAACTATTTTTCAACACCACTTCAAATCGGCTTTGTATTTGTTTAAGTTAATGATGGCAGAAATGCAGTTGACGGACGAGATCATAGACAGTAAACAGAGACACACCCATTTTCAAACATCTGTGTATGCATTTCATACTGCACGTTGTACCTAATATATTTTGAAGGAAATAATGATTTGTTTCAGGAGTTCTGAGATAGAGTTCTTTTTCCATGCAGATAACTATCTTGGTTTCTCTGATGTCTTACCTGTATTGTAGGTTGTGAATTCTATGACAGACGATTTGTTATTCTTTTTTATGGGTATAGGTCTTAGCTATTATTATTGCTTTTCTGCTATTATTATTTATGCAGGCAAAGAAAATATAGACAGTAGTATATAAGTTGACAGAATTATACTGCAAAATTTTGTTGGGGTTTTAGAACCGAAAGAGAAACTTCTCGTATTTTTATGTTTCATTGATATACTCGTAGGTTTCACCATTTATAGGATCTCACCTAAACAAAAACATAAACATAAACACAAACACAAACATAAACATAAACATAAACACAAACTTGGTTCCTTACTTTATGTGAAGCAACCAACGCACAAAACGACTCAAGTTAGCCGATTAACCGGCTACACGAACTTTTAAATCGCGGTCTGAACCGGTTCGGTTGGCCGGTTAACCGGACCATATTTACAACAGTAGTCTGAACTTTTTAATTGCTGACCTTGGAAGCAGGTGAAAACTTGAAAGGAGCTTACTTGGACTAATTGTCTAATTTAAAGCAGATTCGTTTCACGTATGCCCCGCAACACTTCCAGTTCATTTTGTTTTTCACCGAAATGTTACTTCAAAATTCTGAATCATATTCTGTTACATTAATAATTTAAACCAGTAAGATACAGTAAGATCTACGGGGTTGATATTTTTTTCCAAAACATGTTGATAATTTAATTATAAAGTAAATCTAATGTAAACTACGATAAAAACACGCTTAACGTGCAAAATAAAATGGATTTCGTGGTCGAAAAAACTTAATGCGTTTCTTTGTTCGACTGACACTATTGTTTAGACTGCTTCAGCCAAATATTTCAAAAATAGACTAAATGAATAGAACACTAATTGGTTCACGTTTTCTATTTTCTTGGTAGATACAAATTCTGGAGAAACCGATAGATATAGACAACGGTCGCATTGTCTGTAGTATGTTCACCGCCAATTATATTTCGCAAAAGATATATAAATTCAGTCATATATAGTATGTACATACTCGCGTTATATACTTACCAAATAAAATTTCAAATTCCCACATGTCATAACGTTCAAAAAGAGATGATGATTTCATAATTCTATTTCTTTTGCGGTTTTAGTAAGACGTGCCTCCTATAACCGCGCTTAAAATAATGCTTGGGGTTAAGAAAGTTCAAAAGGCTCGCTTAGAACGTCCGTTCAGAAATTTATTATGTAGTGACGTTAGCTTCAGGTGACAATAAGCTATTTTCATAATAAGAATAAGAAGACTAAAGAGGCTCCTTACAATCGATTACATTGCAGAGCCTTTGTCAATACCCGTCAAGTTCACGAAGGTCAATAATTTTAAAGAGATCCATTATAAGAAAATCCCAACGTATACCATCCTACGAATTACTTATTAAAAGAATGGTATGAACATGTGCGGAGTGACCGTGGTTATTATCTTAGAATCTGCTAGCCAATAATGGCCCAGATTAGTCGTTATGATAGTGCAATGAAAGACGGTGGTTGCATGACCACGTACTAGAGACATTTGCATACAGTGTCAGAGGTTACGTTTAAACTTGCACACAAATGGAAATAACATTTATAGTTATACAATATCGGATGTAGAGCAACGGTTTTTCTTGGTAATTTACGTTGGGAATGGACGCGGAAAATAAAACTGTCGCTGACAGGTTGCATTTGGCATTTAAATGTCGCAATTATGTAGCGAGATATGGCTCGGATGGAAACTCAGTATATACTACCTTGACGCAAGTAGCGTTTATTATATTCGACAAAATTTTCTAGTCCGTAATGGTGTTTCGTTAGTGCCTCATCAACAACTTGCTAGGCACTACCGGCACTGCTCTCAATAGAACGACAAAGAAAATTTTTCTCTGGAACACAAGAGATATTTTTGACGTGTTGTGTTTCATGGTTTACACTTGATCGCCTTATATTTTTGTTTCCCTCTTTCACCTAACCTATTTTTATATTTTCGCCTTTCCTCTACTAGACTCACAATATGTTTCGTTATCCAGGGTTTTCTACTTTCATTCTGTTTATGACCCAAAATATCTCTAGCTGCGGAATCTAAATTATTCTTAATGCAATTCCATTCTGCCTCTATGTCCCTAACTATATTTTCACCCGCGCCCTTCGGTACTTCGTTTGTCTTTTTCTTGAATTTATCGCGCGTATTATCATCTTGTAGTTTCTCTATGTCATGATACCTTCTTCCGCTTCGATTTTTCAAAAACCCAGTGACATAGACTGTATTAAACTTGATTGATTCGATAACATGTTTTCTCGCTTTCCGACATTCAAAACTTGTAATTCAATATGTATTCGTGGGTATAGTTTCGCAGATGCTTATAATTTAAAATTTTAACCGCATCAGTTTCACTCCTCCAAGAAGAAAGTGTACTTTTAGGTAATGCCATTCTCAAGTTTCTTGGTAGCAATAGACACACCAAGACGCCAAGAGAGAAGTTCTATTGATATACAAATTTATTATTTAGTGTACAATTATAATTACCTAGCAGTTACTACATAATATACTAATTAGTGGTACTGGACCGTTCGAACAACTACTCCTCGGGCAAATACCCCTCCAGGCATTGAATTATAGAACTAAATCCAGATTTTTTGTACTACGAGACGTTTCAGACTGCTACCCCATCTAAGATGGCTTTGAAACAATCCTAATTTGTCTCCATGTACGTACGTGCTTTTAAGCAGGTCTTTGTTCAAATATTGCATGTCTTGAATGTGTATGGAAAACCGCAGACCAACTGGTTTCGTCCTTCTGGGACTCATCAGTACGGTGCGTTCCCCCACACACCCAAACCATGCAATTTAATCTTGCTATATATGCTGCCGCGCTCTGGACAGATATCAGCAAGTGACAACTACTTTGAGTAATTATCTGGTATTAATTAGTGGTACTGGACCGTTCGAACAACTACTCCTCGGGCAAATACCCCTCCAGGCATTGAATTATAGAACTAAATCCAGATTTTTTGTACTACGAGACGTTTCAGACTGCTACCCCATCTAAGATGGCTTTGAAACAATCCTAATTTGTCTCCATGTACGTACGTGTTTAAGCAGGTCTTTGTTCAAATATTGCATGTCTTGAATGTGTATGGAAAACCGCAGACCAACTGGTTTCGTCCTTCTGGGACTCATCAGTACGGTGCCTTCCCCCACACACCCAAACCATGCAATTTAATCTTGCTATATATGCTGCCGCGCTCTGGACAGATATCAGCAAGTGACAACTACTTTGAGTAATTATCTGGTATTAATTAGTGGTACTGGACCGTTCGAACAACTACTCCTCGGGCAAATACCCCTCCAGGCATTGAATTATAGAACTAAATCCAGATTTTTTGTACTACGAGACGTTTCAGACTGCTACCCCATCTAAGATATATACTGTTAATATACTGTTACAAAATAATTGTGTCATATTTAATGATGCGTACACCCACTCGCGTACATAGTATAGCAGGTATCGGCAGATGATATTGCAAGCAATCAAGACTAACTGTCATTTGCGCTTTTCGAGCTGAATGGATTGTTTCGTTTTATATATTTATACTAGGTACATTAAAATTTAATTATTTGAAAATGTTTTTAGGGTATTGTTGCAATTTTTTCTTCAGTAGTGTCGTTAGTGGTCATCATACGGGCGAGTATAAATTAAGAAATATCTGTAATAAAAAAATACCTGTGCTTAAGCGAGAAAAACGTGAATTTTGAATTTTTCATCGCATATTTTGTCATGGGTGTACACCATGTTTATGGGATCTTCCCCGTATGTACGTTATTTTGAATCTGAACACTTTTGGAAACAATAGTCCTGACGAGAGTGACTTCTCTCTAGTTCCCTGGAGCATTTGGAAGGTGAAGAATGGAAGGTCACATAATAAGAAGGATGGGTGAAAATTTCCCTTGCTTAAGTTATCTTTCATGACATTTTTGCAACTTGCTGTTAAGGGGGCTTTACGAAGTTTCCCTGAAAACTGGGTGTCCGTTTTTCAAAGATTATACAAACAACTTTCGGAGTTTACTAAAAATTTTGCACACTTGAATTTCTTGTTGTGCAGATATGCACTATGATCTCAGTTTTTGTAATCTTAGAATGAAATATTTACTTAAAAATTGACATTTTCTTCCTATTTTAAATTGGAAATAAGGCCTTTCTGATATTACAAGAAAAATACAAAATTTCATGTAGAAACTCCGAAAATTGTTTGCGCAATCTTTGAAAAACGAACACCTAGTTCCCAGGAACAAACCAATGAGCGTGAGTGAGAGAGACGAGACATCGACAAGCCCCCTTAAAACCTTATCACAGCAAAAATTATAGGAACTGTGGCGTGTAAAGTTCAAAAGTTCATTGCTTTCGGTTAGTTTCATAGTTGTGCTACTTACGAAAACTGTGGAATAATAATCTGTACGAAAACTCAAATTTATCAGAATGAGTTGCAGATTCCTTCCCAATTATATTCTTTGATTTCTATGTCGGTTAGTTTTCCAACGGGCCTCTAACAAAATAAGAAACAATGTACCTCATTGTTTATATTGGTTTATACTTTATCGAAACTTCTTTATTGTCACAAAAAATTAAAGGAAATATGTAAATGCGTGTTTGTTCCGAAACGTGCCCAGAAATCAGGACAAGATCTGCTTTCGTTTGATGTTTTCTTAAAACAATAAATCAACAACTTTAAGTTGCCAAGCGCTAAATGTATCACTCTCTTTGAGAAAATCAATATCATTCGAAAATGAAACCATGAATAACAAAACAACTTTCGTCTGAAGTGCACTTTGCAATTATTTAATCTTCTCTTGTACTTTTATTTAACCTTGTAAACTGCACTTCCATTAAATATGCACTTTTGGTAGAATGCTTTTGTACTTTTTGATGAATAATTTATGTATATTATAGAACAAATTTACTCAGCCGGATATAATTGGAGAAAATTTAATACGCACTTAACGAATGGCTTAGTAGTTTAATTGTTATAACATTTTTGTTGTACGATTTCATTTAATGTTTTGTGCGAAACTAGAGCACCATCTTAAGTAAATAATTATTATGTGTAAGTGGATACTCTTTTGTTGTTTTTATGGATTTCGTTTATTTTCAAATTTCACTTCCTAATTCTATAGTGTTTTCGAATTAACATTTGATAAAGTCGATTTATATCAAGTTTTTAAGGTTGTTCAAAGTTAAGCACTGGAAGAATTCATTGAAATATTAGAACCTTTTGAAATTCTAAATTTCCACACATATTAATATAAAGAGGAAGGCATTTCTGGCAGAAGAGGTTTTCATAAACATCAAAATGAACACAGAATATTTTCTTCTTTTTTGTTATAGAGTTTGATGATTGTTTCCATAGCTCGCTATCTTCCCAATCGCCATTGTTCACTCATTTGTAAGTCATATAGTGCCACTCCCTACTAAGACCAGACCTTCTTCATTTGCATCTTCTCCCTCTGTCTGTCAGTTTCCTCGGATCTATATAGTCTGATATCTGTCGGACATGTCCAATTCACTAAAGTTGGTGGCTAGGAAATTATATTTCATAATCGATTATTGAAAACTTACTAATTTGATTAACCTGCTTCATTAATCGAGCCGAGGCAGTAAAGATCTTTTCACAAGTGCTCGTCCCAGAGAACGCGACATCTCTATTTGGGACACCCGAAAGGAGGAAGAAGAGAAATCTCCAAAACGTTAATTTTTTTCCGGTGAAGTGGCAACTCTGGGAGCGCCAAAGATTCATTTACCAAAATAATCAAATAACCGATTATTGAAATAAACGATTAATCAAATAATCGATTGATCGGATATTCAATTAATCGATTAATCAAATAATCGATTATTTCGCACAGGCCTACTGTTGTCGTAACAGTGACCCAGTTCCAAACTCGATTCTGTATAAGTAGTGACATGTAATGTCGGAAGTAGATGCAGCAGACAAGACTTAATTAATAAACACAGTGATGAAGTCATACATGGAAATTTACACTCTGAAGTGTAACAAATTTGACAGTTCGTTCAGCGGTGCACTTTGAAAAGTTGAAAATAAACTAATTTAGGCTTAGAAAATGATGAAATTAAAAGAAGGGAAGAAAAAAACTTGTGTGTGTCAGCTCCGACGCACGACTGGAGTTTAGTCCTTACGAACGATTATTTTAACTTCAATCACTTGATAATAGGGTACACGCGAATGTCAGTTTTATACCCAAATGTGTATTTATCAGATGGTTTATGTTCGAAAATGCCCAACTACATCAAAATATAAATTGTTTATAAATTCAGTAATTAAGTGACAATCTGCTAAACGTCGATCCCACTGGCAATGAAATAAATACTTTTCCCGGTGTTCGAATAGGTGATTCACTTTTCGGTACTAAGCAATATTTGGAGTATTTAATATTAGGTTTTTCCATATTAAATCAAAAGATTCAACAAATTTAGGAACGAACAAATACTGCAAATGCTGACTACAACGCCAACTGTCATATCTACTCTATGCCATTCTATTTTCACTATTTCTATGCTCTACGCAGTCAGACATAAACAGCTATATCTATCCATAGATACGTACATAATTTCAACGTGAAAGGTAACGTAACGTAACGCCTCACTTTTAGTTAACGCTTGATTTTACTCCTCATAAAATTTTCGTACCGCGGGCTATAACTGAAAATCAATTCTTAAGGAGTAAACTCCAAAAATTAGAAAACTGTTGAACAAATAATTTATAAAATTCTGCGTATTTCGTGAATCTCTCACCATGCGATATCCAGTGTTTTGTGTTTTGTAGATTTTCTGTCCTGCTAGCTGCTATTGTTCTTAGTCTTTTGAGTACTTTCTGTAAATTTAAGAGCTGTATCGATGCTGTAGTTTTATTTCAGTAATTTAGTAGGCAATGTTCTTCAATAATTCATATGGAATTTAAATAATGCTCATATAATGAATGATATTAATCCAAACACTGTACTGTTTAATTCTTTAATTTGCAATACAAAATGTGCAATTGGAATGCAGGCGAGTACGTATTCATGCAGGTATGTTATTTCCAGAAATTGCTACTGATATTCAACAGAAGTGTATTTACATGTAAACTCGAGACTTTGCTTAAAGATATTTTCTATTCCTATGACAACTTCATAAATTACCTTGAATATACCAATAAATAATGTATAATTTTTTTATTAATATGAATGTCGTGTTTTTCTTTGCTGATTACCGATAAATGCAGTTTATTACTTGTTTGTGGCAATTTTAACATAATTACTGCTAATTTGTATCACCAATATGCTGCTATTTTTATTGGATAGCCATATTTGTTGCATTTTCTGCAATAGTTTTAATTAAGGGCCAACATTTGTAGCATCCCTTGAATTTCCAAGAGTCCGGACGTTTCTCTTCTTCTTCATTACTTGCAGAGTATTGCAGTATTATGGAAAATCAGTTCAGTATGGGCTCTGAGGATAACTACCAAACACATTTAAAGAGACTAGACCCAGGGTACGTACGAACATCTGATTGTTTGTGAAGCCGATATATTTTGGGCCAGGGGATTACGGGAAGCATTTGTTTATGTTTTACTCCAACATATTACAAACGACCAGAGGAATATTCCATTTTCATCGCTTTACGGTATTTATAGCACGCAGGTGTTCCATCACTTTGTTTTCAATATTCAGCAAACTAGCCGCTTGGACTCTGATTTCTTCGCCATCAGATAGTCAATACAAAACCAAATAAAATAATGTTTTCCTACGACTTCATAAGAAAGTGACACTTAAGTAGGCAAGAAAGTTAAAAATTCCGTCCACCAGTGAAGACTATGCATTATAATAAGGCACGGGTAGCACGATAGAAGCCAATCGGGTGCATGCATCATCATATTTGGAAAGGGGGAGAGCGGAGATGTACACAATACACAAATCTGGCGCTGTAATTTAATGGAATTCTCGTGCGCGCCGCGCACGTGGGGGCAATCGCTAGAAAATGTAAACAAAACGCTATGTGAGACAACTTTATGTTTTTGCCTTTGTCCTACAAGTAGTGGGAAAAGGACTGTTTTAAGTTGATAACAGGATTTGTAATGTTTGTGTAGGTACATTTAGCAAACCATGGAAGAGTTAATGAATTTGAAAGTTGGTGTAACTTTAATTCTGATTTTTTTTTAGCGATTTCGTATCTTTTTCTGTTTCTGACATCACTCATTATGTAACGAGAACTGCGACGAACTTTTTGACTTACGTATTGGCCGTGCAGTCTATATTTTTATCTTTTTCTACAATTTAAACACATAATTACTTTCGATATTGAACTTTGCAGTAATTGCAACAGCGATAACTACCTAGTTACCACATTTCCTTAACTAGACTATAAATTACCAGCCGTCTGCCTGGCAGGTAGGAAGCTTAAAAATTGATCAGTTCAACCCCTGTCGGCCGCACCTCCAGACAAACCATATTACCTTACTGATGAATTAAAACGTCCTCCGGTTTTACTGCGGCTGGCGGCCACTACACAGACTAAACTATATTCCGCATTTTATATCGTTCTCAAGCTAGAAAATGCATTAAGCCTCGCGCTCGACCATACGCTCGTTCGCAACCGGTGAGTTCCGAAAAAGCACGTGTGCCCTCGCAGTACACGATTTCGCGCGTACATCGCAGGTCGGATGCATTTTACCTGTTAATTTTGATGTTAAGTGACTCCTTTTGTTATCAGTACTATTGTCTGACGCGACGGATTATATCCGTTTACTGTTTTCTTGATGTGTGTGCGTTTTTGTGATTTTGGTCGGCGCTCTGTTTTCGGAACGTGCATTTGAAAGATTTGTTTTTGTGGCTCTACAAGCGTTAACTTAAAGTAAAATGCTCATCTGGATTTTAAGTATCAAGTGCATATAATTTTAATTTGTACTTCTTAACTTGTACACTTGCTATTTCTTTAATTGGAAACTGTTGGAAGTGCACATTTGTTTGTTCTTTATTATTATTAAATTTTGTTTCACTAGCTACTTTTGTATATTTAATGGTTCACATTAAAACTAAAACTTTTGTTTATTATTTAGAAGATTACGGCACAGCTGTATTAATATTTGCACTCTGTGTACATGACGTATTCTGTATGTTAAATCCTTATACGCCATGTTTATGTTTCAAGTAACTACCGATTAGAACTTCACGAGTTTCATTAAGTTAGCAAATATACATTTTAATTTGTCAGTGGCCTTGATGTTTCGTAATATTTGGTTTATATTAATTTCAAGTGCTAGCAGATTTTGAACGATGTGAAATTGCATTACATCGGATTTCATCTTTCCTGGTGTTGTATTCCGTGTATTGATGACAAAAGTGTGGGTGGTGTTAAGGATGTAATATAGGAATATTTATAAGTGAAATGGCGTATATTATTTGGAAAGTTTTTATGAAAAAGTATTCCAGGGTGAGATTGGGACTACATGGATCGCCGGTGAGTACTTTTTTCAAAATAGTTATATCCTTTAGTGCTTTGAAAATGAAACAACTGCAAATGGAAAAAACTGCTAATACCGCTACAAACGACGCAAAGTTATTATAAGGACGCTAATTATTAATTATAAATGCTTAATTATAAAATGTGGCCAGCCACAGCTTCAAAAATCACGTCGCAGCAAAACATTGATTTTTAAAATGTTTCTCACAAATTTACCGAAAGTAATATCCCTAGTGCTTGAATTATTTTTATGTCGTAAAAATTTAGTTTTAATAATTCAAGCACGAGGGGGATTCCGTAAGGAAATTTCACACCTAAATAAAATTAAAAACTAATGACATTCGTCTGACATTTTAACACCCAAATAAAATTAAAAACTAATGACATTAGTCTGACATTTTTGTCATCGAAAACACAATATAGAACTAAAATTGTAAAGAAGCCTGCGTATGTCAATGAAAAGTGCTGTCAGTTGACGTGCAATCGTCTATTATAGAGCGTTTTTAGCAGTAAAGAATACCTACCCTAAATAATTTAGGGGTTAGTTTGTGGTTTTTACCATGTCTCGTTTTGGAAAGTATCAAAGAAGAAGTTCAGCATTAAAAATGAAACTTCAGTTTTTAAATCCCGCGTCATTATTTGACAGAAAATTTTCCGCTGTAATCACTACCTCCTGCCTGAAGGAGGAGAGATAGTTTCCGCAAATTTTCCCTGTTGCTATGGTAACCAAACAAATACAAATCTTTTGATTGGCTGATAAAAAATGTGAGTGTGAACTTTCCTGACAAAAACCAAATTTATAATTACTCGACGTAAAAAGTCATCCACACTTTTACTGTTCAAATCAATTACTACTCTTTCAACACGGCCTTCCGCATTTAGTTTGAATATGAATCGTTGCTTTAATTTCTTTTCCAAAGTTGTGAGTTTCTTTAATAGTCTCCATTTTTATAAGTCTCTTTCCCTTAGAGACTCGTCCAATTTATATAGATTTTATAAATTTTGACAAGTTAGTAATTAGTAATCAGCGAGACATTTTTCAAAATAGACCAATAGTGAAGTACCTGCCTTGGATTGTGAAGGGGTAAGAAGAAACTGTAGGAAGGAATTGTTTCAAATTAAAAACATTTTTATAACAAAAGCTGCGTGTATCTATTTGTGTTATTAATCAGTTTCATTTTTGTGCTGGAATATCTGAATAAATTTGCAACAAGTCCATTGATACATAGAGTTGTTTGGATCAGGAACTTGGCGTAAATTCACTATGAATCAACTGATCAATAATTGAAGATGCTGACGTTGTAAGCGAAATACGTGTTGACTTTAATTATATCGCACTATTTTGGTTGACGTGTGGGTAAACTTATAAAGTGAAGTTGATTGATATCTAAATAATTAACTTTCAATATTATATTGTAATATACATATATTGAGGTTGTTGCGATGTAACTTTCTACCACAAAAATAAGAACTAACCCTCGAATTGACCACAGACGACTAATTTTAGAAAAATCAATAAAACAAGAAAAACATTAAAGTTTGAGTTAAGTATCATCTGTAATTTTATACACATTTACTCGTAATTGAATTTAATTTGAAACAGCTTTCATTTTCACAGGACTAAAATACTTTTGTCCACGACTATCTTATAATATACTCTTTATACTTGTGTTTCTTCAATCATAATTAGATACATTAATCACTGCAGTGATTAATGAATATTATTCACTACACCAATAGGAACATCGCTTTGACCCTTTTTTACATTTATTTAGTAGGCCGCGATCGCGATGTGTCAGTTCAAATTGAAACGTCAAATCAGCATGGTTTGCTTTTAATTTGAAATGCATATTCTAAAAAAGAAGATATAATGAGTAGTGAGAGTGAAAACGAGGTTTCTTTAACAACACCAGCAATAAAAGAAGCTGCAGAACTTGCCTCATTAGATTCATTGCCCAAAAAACCAAGAAAATTATACCTGAGAGCGTATGTATGAATCTTTTTTACACTGGACAAGGGAAATGAAGGTAAATTCTTTCTGGGAATCTGTTTTGATAGTCGTGGACAAAGTATAGTATACAACTCGTTATAATGATGCTATTATTACCTCGGATGATTACATCCTCGGTAATAATAGCATTCATTATAAACTCGTGTATAATATACTATACTTACTCCTCGCTTTACTCTTACCATGTTTTCAAAAAAACTGCTATTGACAAGCTTACTACCAATTCTGACTAATTTCTGTTGTTCATTGTATGCAGAGGAAAGCTGCTTCATATTCTACATACCTACATAATACTTTCCGTATGAAACTGGATGAGTACCATGACCTTTTTCTTGGACTTTAGCCCATGATGATCTGTTTACAAATTGCACAAAATGCGCCTTAGTGGGACCCCCCCTGCTTAAGTATTGCAGGTACAATATTGTTTCAAGAGAAACTTCTGATTTACATCTACAAGTCAAAGGCCATCTCCTAAAACCATCTGTTGACGATGTTTAGCATAAAAATGGGCCGATGACGAATTCTTACTCAATATCACTGTGACAAATATCATCAATAATTACCATTATTTTCTCTACAGTCCGGCCTCTTAATTTAAAAACATCGTTTCGCAATTTGTTTTACGCTTGTTTCCTCCTTTTTCATGTATCCAAAGACTCACCTGTCTTATTCGCTTTCAAGTTTAGTGGGTACTAAAGTTACTTACATAATTATCCTTAGGTATGTACTGAATCAGCTGAAGAACTTAAATACTTCAGCATAATGAAAGTACATACTTCTGCAGTTAGGTGGAGTTTTACCTGCATCGAGAAATAGCCCCAGATAATTAATTATTGTAATAATATTCTATTTTGTTCATAATTTGTAATTTTCATAAATAGGGGATCCACGCTAGCGTATTTTCAAAGATTGCAGACATCCCGTTTAGCGGAAATAGATTCTAACTTCGTTATTTTAAATGGAATACCATGTATGTTAATGCATTTTTAAATTTCTTATTGAATTTTAGGGTCACTTTGTTAATGCCTCTTTGGACCTAAAACGTACCGTTTGGTCGTAGTTTGAAATTTTTTCCAGAAATATAACGTTTGCAGTGCTTTAAAAATTAATGATATTTCGGAAACTAAATTAGATAGAAAGCTGCGATTTTGACTGTTGTATTAAACACAAAAGAATCTATCTGCTATGTTGCAAACTTTATTTTAGGGAATTGGGAAAGTTCATGACATAATGGACCATTAAAATTTAGATTTTTCAAACATTGATATCTCGAATTTTTTAAATGAAACGGTATATTCATTTTTACACCATAAGACGCAGATTTTTAGCTTCTTTCAATTTTATTGAAACCACTTTGGTCTCTGCTAGTTTTTGAAGTATTTCGGATTTTCTGATTTTCTTAATGCGCTTTCAAAATAATTGAAATATGATGAAAATCTGCGCCTAATAGTGTAAAAATTAATATACCATTCCATTTAAAAAAAATCGAGATATCGATGTTTGAAAAATCTCAAATTCAATGGTTCATATCATAAACTTTTCCAATTCTCTAAAATAAAGTTTGCAACGCAGCAGATAGCTTCTTTTATGTTTAACACAACAGTCAAAACCGCAACTCTATCTAATTTAGTACCCGAGATCATTAATTTTTTAAACAGAGTCCATTAGTGAAAGGGCGAAATCAGAGCGCGAAATTTAAAACGCTATCCTACGGGAATAGTTGCATAAAATTTTTCAATGCATTTTAAATGGAGCTTCGATGTCCTTGGACGTCACTTTCTATTTTTACCTTTCATCCTGATTTCTTAACATTAAATCAATATATGGCGATTACTATGAAGCTTTTTCTCGGTGTTTGCCTTATAAAAACAGTTATTTATGCAGTCATTTTGTTTAAAACTAAAATTCAACAAACTACTACAATTTACGGGTGTCTGTGCTAGAACCGGCACAGTATGATTTGAAACGTCCATAAACAAGTCGTTAACAACACTAATTTTTAACATTTTCACTACTTAAATATAAATAAATTCTTAAACCACCTATTAAATAAAGATTAAACCATAAGTAAGCCCAAGAAATAAACAACTTAACCTCAAACCCGTGCAGCAAACGTCAAAATAATCTCCAATGGTCTAAACAAGACATACGTTCTTTTCTAATAGGTACTGGGCTCCGTTTTAAAATATTTCTGAAATTAAGTTGTATTTTAAGTTGTTTTTGAAAATGTAACAACTGGAAAGAACAGTCTTTATGTCACTTGCAGAATCCCTGTTAAGAAATGCACTGAATTTAAATAATCAGTGTTTAAAATCTATGCCCCATAAGAGCTCTATGATAAGAATTTTGAAGTAGGATAGAGGGCGAAACTAGTAACATGACCTAACTAATGGACTTTATTACTGCAAACGTCAGATTTCTCGAAAAAATGTTAAATTACGACCAAACGGTACGTCTTAGGTCCAAAGAGTTTTTAACAACTTGACCCTAAAATTCAATAAGAAATTTAAAAATGCAATAATATGCAGGATGTTCCATTTAAATTAACGAAGTTAGAGTTTATTTTCGATATAACCGGAAGTCCGCCATCTTTGAAAATAATTTTAAAACATGCAGCTTACAAATTATAACAGTTTTTCGTGTTTCTAATGTAGTGGAGTTATGGAGGAAATACGGTAGCGTGAGGCACCCTGTATATCTGAATTTTTGTGATTTTTGAAATTTTTAACTTATCGGTTTAATTTTTTTACAACAAATATTTTTTGCTTTTTAAAATTCATTTTGTCATGTTTCAGTTAGTTGAATTTTTTCGTGTACTTTCAACAAAATCTAATTTATTGTCTTTTAAAGTGGTTTTGGGAATATGAAATTGAGGAAATTTGATTTCACTTCGTCAGTGTTTGTATTTTCTCTGAGAAGTGAGAAAGGTGATTCCCTCAAATTTTCTCCAAGAATCCCGTCTTTTAATAAACTATCAGTTTTCCTATAAATAAATTTATAGAAAGAACTCCTTCGTCAGATAACCGGTATAATCATAATTTCTGATGTTCTCTTTTCTATTATCATCAACTTTTGCCACAAAAGAGCTTAAATTTTAACCCGTGTCACTGTTCCAACTTTATTAAGTTATTAGACATGTATGAATATAACTAGGTATCACGAAACAATTATTTAGCAATTAGATTTTTGTATTTTGGAAGAAAAAATATTGGAAATTCGTCAAAAGTAAAAGTAAAAGTAAAATAATAACAAAATTCTAGACTTTAAAAGCTCAATCATAAATATCTGCAGTAACTATAAGTAGCGGAACTGACACTATCTACATCAACAAAAGGCTTAGTAAACTATCTATCAAATGTGCAAATAATGCAAATGGTGTTCCTTTTGACTTTTTGGAGAAAAATCCCATTTTGCATAAGTTAATCACCCTGTACTTAACATCTTAACATTCCTTAGTAAAACCCCCTTATGCATATATCAATTTCCATGAAATATTATGGGGATTTCAAATTGTGCAAAGGTACTCGTACGCAGGGTTCCTTTTAAAAAATAGCAAATGAACATCCTGTACGATCCTGTACATACCAAAACTATTTCTCGAAATGGCCCATGAGATTGGTCACATATAAGTGTATAAAATTTCATTTTGATATCTTGAATAGTAGGTACCAGATATAGAATCGATTACACACTAATTCCCCACCCTATAATGGGAATATACATATGTTCAGCCTCTAACTCCGGAAGATGGGAGTGTAGCCGGGTACTGTAAATTTTGGTAGGTACTTATTTTATATGGTTTTGGTTACAGTTGTCTTCGTCTTAGTTTTCAAAATAGCATCCGCCAGTTTGCCATTTTGCTTTTTATTTTTGCAAGTTTCATATTTGTGAGTAAGTAGGCATCTACGCATTATTGAAACCGTCGCAAGATCATATAGTAATTCTATGAAAAACTTTTTAAAGTATATATCTAAGTAAAGCAGAGGCGTTTTTCTGTTTACAAAATTATTGTAATATGCTACAAATATCTCATGTATGACTAGACGTAGACTAGATATCTTCCATATTTCTTTGTTCAATTTGCCACCTACTAGTTGAAGCTATTGAATCTTCCTTGTTGCAGCCTACACCTTCATTTGAGAATATAAGGACAAATCATGTAAGATCCAGTTTCTTTTTCAAGGGTGGATTTCTGAAATATGTTATGGAGGTTGGTGTAGATTAAAAAATAAATTTAATAATGTATAAATTATGGCTTGCTCTGAGGAGCAAATTCTTAGATTCCGATTTGTTTGTACGAAGCAAGCGCGCATGTTTTCCTGGCGGTGTTACCTAGAACTTAGTCAAGGATAATGCTAATAATTATCTATAACCATGATCAAGATGCGAGCAACTTCCGTTCAGCCTTGACAATCGGCGTTATATTAAGCGAGATGATTTCACTTTCTTTGCATGCACAAAAAAGTTCATCATTCTGGTTTATAAAATCTACATTCTAACCACAGATTTTTCTCCTTCATTAATACAGAAGTGATACGACACCTTCATACGAAAGTAAAAGCAAAGTATCAATTGTCAGTTACGGTTTGTGACTTCAAAATTGCTACCGACCTTAATTTCTTCTTGTCATCATAATCTTGTTTATGGTCGATTAACAATAGACAGGTAGTCTTCCTGTTATTACCTATGCGTCATTGTAGTGTGATGTAAAACCGCATATTGTAACAGTAGATGACTTTCTAACGTTGCAAAATTCAATTATTGACTATGAAGATCTTGGCAAACCCTTTTGCTCTAATAAATTGGTACCCAATTACGCGATGATATTTATTGCTGTAATGGTCAACATGTTCCATTCATTTCGCTCTAGTTGAGTTGTTTTCTGCGTTATTGTGAAATAATTAGCGTTTGTAATAAATGCTGCACTCCATGTATTGTTAGGGATAAATGTTGGAACAGTAATCATAGTCCAATAATATTATGTTCAACTAAACTATGCAACCGATGCTGCTATGTATTTTTTGCTATTATATCAACGTTTTGATCAGAGAAGAAATCTATTCAATAACAAGCATATTAGAAATTTGATTAGTTTAGTTACCTATGGGTTATAAGGTTATAACTTATAATTCATTAGAAAGATTAATTTGAAATCAAACAAGTTGCTTCAGATCACGGTAAAGAACAGAGGTAATACAGCATGCGCGCATGTCAATGTTTTTTGAGTCTGAGAGGTCACAAGAAGAGATTGGCGCGCTACTAACTCGCTCGTTCACTTTTTTCGTGAGAAGGTCCATTGCTATTGCGTTGCTTGACTTCTTGCCCGCTTGCCCATTTACTTCTGATTATTCTAATTATGTCTCAGTCGTATTGGATTATAGCTGATAATGCTTTACTGACTGGGGCTCTATTGCGAAAAGTCAAAATTGCCTCTATGATTTGACCATCAAGAAGGTCGACCTTCTCCCAGTTGAGCACTTGTGGGATATTATAACAGGGCAATTAAGAATAAGACAATATGTAACTCTCCAAACACATTAAATGATCTTCCTATGCTTGGGAACAAGCTGACCAAAACCAAATGAGCATTAGAAATCATTGTCCAAATTGTGACTTTTTTAACACCGAATTATGCTTCATCTCTTTCTTTGAAAACTATATAAGACATTCCTAAATAGAAAGCAATAACTGAAAATTGAATGTTGGAATTCCTACAGAGTTCGAGATTGGATTCCATCTAATTCAGTATTAAACATAAAATTGAAACTTTGTCCGCCCACAGGTACATTAAATTAATGTCTCATAGACAATAGAATATCAAATGTCCCTCCTGATATCGTGTGGTGTGCGAGACGGAAGTAATTATTTTTTATTAAGCTAGGTGGAGCTTTTTGCATTAAAGTCGAGTACAGTTTGCACGATCCAATTTATTACGGGCGGGGTTGTTTCCGCGTTTACGACACCATGCTTCACGAATATGTATACGTAAAAAGGTAATATTCGAGAGGCAGAATGCCCATTATTAAAGTTCAAGTTTTCGTAATTTCACTTAAAGTTAGGTAAGCCCCATAAATCACTGACTAAACTACCAAATGTCTTCTTAATCAGGCCTGAAAGACTTTCCAAATTAAGAGTTTCTATATATTTTTTTAATTTATTCCGAATTCATAGTTCTTTGATTTTTTTTCCTTAAAATCTTTCAGTCGAGGTTTCCTTGATGTGGATGGGTGGTGTAAAATATATTATATTCAAAGGTACTTAAAATAATAAAATACATAATTCTTCAAATGAATTCATGCCGTATGAATAAGTATGTCCTGTTACAAAACACGCTTGATTATTTCGAATACTAATTCGTAAACGCCCACTGTTTAAAATGTTGACTAATAACTCGTAAATAAAATGCGATATTAAAAAACTAAAAAAAGTAAAAAAATTTCCCGCTAAAGGTACGTTTTCTTAGGAGCGACTATAGCTCTCATCGCAATGCGTTAGTCGCTTAGAGAACACAGCAATTGTCTTGAATGCGGTCGGATTGATATTTTCCCATTTCCTACACGTTATGATGGCAAGGGGCCATTTTAACTTCGAATTGAAAAACAGGACATACACCATTTACCTCTAGATTTACCTAATTAAGAAATTATAAACAAGTTTTGCCAAAATAGATTCGATCACCTTATGGACAAAAAGGAGACAATAATTGTTTAGTAAGTAAAGAAGTTACCATAATTGTCTTTGCTTAAGGAAAATACCATACTAAATAATAATCGGGTTCTAAAAAAACTCAGAGTCAACAAATTGGTTATAAAGTCAGTCCAAATTAAGCTAAAAACCATAACAATCAAGCAAGGAAAGTAATTAACCATAAAGTGGAAAAATAATCAAGCAGCTGCAAAGAAATCACCATAACAATAACCATAACAATCAAGCAAGGAAAGTAATCTACCGTAAAGTGGAAAAAACAATCAAGTAGCTGCAAAGAAATCACCTCTTAGAACCAAAAAAATAATTGTTAATTGACGTTACATACCTGAGATGGAAGGGAAAAATCAATACGAGATAATTAAGTATAAAAACAAAAGTTAGTATTTTTCGAACCTAACATTGAGGGGAAACACACTTGGTATACGGGACGGGAATTGTATCAAAGTCAAAATTACACAAAGGGTCATCAAAGTAAACAGAATTAGTGGAACAGCGGTAACGGAGTAATTACGAAAAGTGGAAATAATATAGAGTAACTGAATTTCATTAGAGTATGCATAGGTATATAAATTACCTCTACCCCAAAAATGAAAGATACAACTAAGATAAGTGGTGGCCGTTTTGATGACAGCGCACCAAGAACCCATTGAGGCAAGTTAAGATCTCAGTTGTGCACAGACAAAATCCATCTGAGTGGTACCATCCCGACGTTTTAATTGAATTATTTATTTAACTTTCACATTCTAAATTAGGGTCTTGTCAATGATCCCTAAGAATAGCTACCGCTGATCGCCTAACCACTAGAGTGGCCTGCTCTGAGAGCTGTCAAAACTCAGTTGGTGACTTCTTTTTGAGTTTCTGTTGCGTGTATGTGATCGAGTTACGATACGTCCGATGTGGGTTCTACAATTGCCAAAAAATTTCACTTTTCTAGCGATGAAAAATTAATTCAAAATATGAGTGGACACCCTTTTCTCTTCAATCTGCAGCTTACAATTTATATCATAACACGCGAGTCAGAGAACATTTGGAAATAAGTCGAAGTGCAAGTTTCTCGTGAGGACTCATCGGGTAAAGTTGTATATTGTATGCTTCCTTCTTGTAACGAAATTTTCATCATTTCCACTAAAATGATTGTTAATCAATCTGAGAAAGCTAACCTCTTAATTTCTAGTTGCATATATATGACTCTCTTTCCGATCTGTTTGCAGTATAGTGTTGTCAGACTCAGACTCATCAGGAAGGCAAATGAACTCACTACTATTACACAATCAATACCGACGAATGAAATTATCCATCATCAATATAAATTGAAAGGCAGGACGCTTGTAGGCTCGCAATCAATGTCCCGCGATTGTCGCTTAGCGTTCATCGCAATGATTTGTCTGTATGTATTAGATGTATGTATTGTATGTATGTATGTATTAGATTTGCAAATCCTCATTTCCTTGCACCTGATGATGGCTACAGTCGCTGGCGTCAATCGCCAAGTCGCTAGAATCTTCTGCTTTAGGAGTTAAAATGCGTATCTTACAGTTTCTATTTTGTGTGTGTAGTCGAGTCACAACACGTTCAATACCTCTACTCCAACCAAACTGAGAACGAAACCAAACTGTGAAAGATTTAATCGAAAATAATCTTTTAAATGATTCATGTTCAATCTGAGACAAAACCCTATTCATTTCTCTTTTCATAAAAATTGTAAGTGCTCTGTGGGTAATAAAACCATTGGATTGGAATGTTCACCATCGTTCTATTCCTCGTACAAAAAATAAGTAAGAAATAGTTTACTTCTTTCATCCATACTCATCAGAAAGGCACTTAACGAAAGTCACTAATGTTATACAATCAACTCCGATGAATATTATAGTCGCTTTGAAAATTGAAGCGCGAGGAAGCACCTCAATGTCTGACGTCAGCAACGATAGCTGAATGAAGACCGCTATAGGTGATCACTCAATCTTAGTGACGCTTGTAGGAGGGAGCATTTTAAGAAACAAAATATACCTAGTTACCAATGGGGTAACATAAATGAATTAAAAGGGAGAAAGGGAAGAAATGGAAAAAAGAAAATTTAATCTCTGTTGGATGTGTTGAAGAATAACAGCTTGTAACTACTGGGAATGCAGTCTCACACCCAGTTCTCTGAAGAAAAAACTTGGAAATAGTGATTTGAGTCGAATGACTGAATTATTAATTGCTACGGCAGCTTCCCGTCTTTGGTATTAAACTGGAAAGTCCCCAAGTCCACTTCGCCCAATCGGAGTTCTTGTCCAAGTCAATTTCTCCCAATCGGAGTTCCTGAATGTGTCGTCAGGATATATTTTTTGATCCATTGTTAGCACTCGCTACAGATGAGGCGGCTGCACCTGGCGAATCATGTCCGCTCTCTATTTATTTGAAGAGGAAAGCGTCGCCCTTCCAGTGGGAATACAGTTACGCGCAGCTTGACGGTAAACGCGACACTGTCCTTCAGATGAAGTACAGTGCCTCGCTCACATTGTTATTTTTACGTTCTCAAATTAAGCACAATTTATTGTTCACAACAATCCCTAAAAATATCATCGTACACCATTTTTTGTAAAACTAACACCCCATTTTAAGTCTTCCTACAAAAGATACGTGAAAGCCAAATTTTAACGTTAGTATCTGAAAAATTTTAAATATAAGTATATACATTTTTAACACCATGTACCTGGAAAGCGAAAATAGTGAAGACATGTTTACACTCGACATAAAATCGCTTGAAAAATTATCCCTTGAATGGGTTAATTTAACTTGGAAACACCCTGTATTTTATACTATTTAATACTTTTGTACAGCGTTATTATTATTTATATAATTTTTGGCAACCACGGAAATCATAAACAAATACTATAGCACACTATATTTAATCTATTATTTACTTTAAAATTTCTTACGGTAAACTATCAGTGACGGCTGTTTTTCTATTTTAAACTACTTTAGCAATTCGTTCTATTACTTTTTTGATCCTATTGTGCGTGTTTACGTAATTCCACTTAGAAGTTACGTATATCCACTCAACACATCAAAAACTTAATTAGGTGGCTTTCCCTGCCCGTTGTAACGGATCATATTTCACAAAAATTGTCTGTTTATCTTGTCTTGACTTCAGCTTGCAATATGTCAATATCGTTCCTGCTTTTGTATTTATACACCATTATTGTGTAAAAGTACGAGAGGGTGATATGTTGATTCAGGTATTTATTTTCACCTATATCAACTACCGTTCTACGTGTGAAAGTTGGGGCAGATGCGGTAGGTACTACGTTCTTGTTTTGTGATGTACTCGCACAATATTCGTATACGAGAAAGCCGATACAAATATTTTCTAATAAGTAACAACAATTCCTTCAAATATTTTCGAAGTGTTCCTGTGTTGGCAAATGCGAGCGTCGCGAAAAGTGAAACAGATGGAGGGGAGCAGTCTGAGAAGACGGGCAGAGGAGAAAGGGAATATCAACGCTCATCTCTTTAGCCACGCGCTCTCTCTCATGCTTCGTGCTCTTTCTCTAAGGCAAGCGTCAGTAAAGCGAGACCACAGCGTTTCATTTCTCGTGAAGCCGCCCCAGTCTTTAGCGACGCTCTGTCTCATGCTTCACGCTGTTTCTCTCAGGCAAGCGTCAGTAAAGCGAGGACACAGCGTTTCAGTTCTCGTGACGCCACAAAGCACGTGGTTAGAAGCATTAAAATTCGATTTATTCTTTCATTATTATTATTTTGATACAGACAATACAAATTTTTCATTCCTCTAATAACGTTGAAGTTTCACTTCTATCGCGTGTGGCGACCACGCACCCAGTATTTTTCTTGTTATAGGCTGTATTGCACAAAATTCAGAGTTCATTTTAGTTATCATTAGTTTGTCGTTACTATGCACTACCAACTTGAAAACCGTTTAAAATCAACTTAGAATTGAAAATCAAATAAGGGTAGAAAATTATAAAGAAAACGCAGGAAAAAAGAGAGTGACCAGGTAACACTGCATCAATTTAGCCACCATGTGACCATGTTATCGATTATTATAATTATTACGCATTCGCAAATATTTATATCAAATACTTGGCAAATGTCTGTCATATACCTTTGTGGCGTTAAAAGTCCTCTATCAACCAGAGCCAACTTGCCCTACCCCACAACATAACTCACTGGCCACCATAGCACACTGTTCCCAGTCTATCCTAACCGTCTTATGTTGTCCGGCGCTCCTGAAAACCGCCTCAACCCTCAATACTCTGGCAATCGCCGATTAGTTACCAGTTAACCGATTTAGAAGCTGAGTGTGCGTAGCCTTCTTTGTGAAGAGTATTTGAAATAAATTTGCATTCTCTTGCTGCTGGTGTAATATTTTGCAAGAAAAAGGATGGAGAACACTCAAAACAACTCGAATATTGTCGCAAATAGCGCTCAAATTGAATTGAACTACTGAAAGAAGCAACCCAAACTACGTCAAAAGTCAATACTATCTGTTGTAAACGTTATTTTTGGAATCGTCTGTTTATGTTGAAACATAGTTTGTTAATATATGGTGAAAAATTTGAAGCTGGCCACAGGAATTGAGCCTAATATTAAATTAAAATGCGCAATGCAGCTAGAAACTCGGACCATCTTACGTGCCACGGATTTATAGGAACTACTATTCACCAGTTTTTGGGTAAATGGTCAATAATTATTTTTGTAATCTATCATGTTTTGAGTACTATCTTGTTATCGGTGATGTAGTAGAAATGCATATTTTAAATCAAAATGAAATGAGGATAATGAACACTATAGATAAAAGATATAAGCACATAATTCTGAGTAAAAATTAAAAGTTGGGCACTTTGGTATAAACTCCCTAACAATCAGTTTTATTAAACTCTAGCCCTCTTATGCCCCATTACTGAATATGAACAAATTTTTGTTCTTATGCTGCTTTCTTATAACGTACTGCTTGCATTATAGCGCGTATTATTTTGAAAGGTCCTGTCCATCTTATTTGGTGGCCTTCTTTTGCCCAAGTATTTCTTTCACTACTTAAATTTGAATCGCTTCATAGATCCAGTTAGTCGAAACATTTCCTATCCAATTTCTTTTTTATCCATCCGAATCAATAGAAAATTCGATTGTGTGGATAATAAGTAAACATGAACAAAACAAAACAAAATCAAATACTGTAATAAATAAATATAGTAACTTTTCAACATTATAAATAGACAAATATGTTTCCAGACTGTCTTTAACGAAACTCCCAATTATTGATGGAGTTCAACTTCTTCATTGGAACTTGAACTTTAGAACGGGTACAAATGAATTACCGGTATAGAGTGAAGACGTTTAAACATAATACTTTGGAATTTGGAAGGATGTTTCGCAAATCTTAGGCGACGGAAATTAGATAATTCCACACAAGTACACTGAGAAAAAATTCGCAACCTTCGCAAAGATGCAACCGGGGGAGACATTGAAAATGACGAAGCAGACTGTAACCGAAGCCGAACGATAGTACAAGCCAGAATGTAGCGCGTGGAGCACTGCTGTGACGTCACAGCCGTGGACGGATCGCTTAGTCGGGAAGCAAGTTGCTCTAATTCGTTACCCTCTGCACAACTCGAACACACACAAAAATATGAAGCCGATTCTTATGTAAAATGACCTCCAAGATTCGAATTTTTAGGTCACGAGAAGATCGGGAATTGCGAAAATGCCGAAAATCGATTTTTCCTGAACTTTCCTAAATCAATTTTCAACTACTTTTAATACTTTTCTTGTTGTATTTCAGCAACGAAAAGAGTTAGAGATCTGTTTTTTTTATGGAATATACATTGAAGTGTGTTGATCATCACTGTGTACTCACGTTGCCTCTAAAACTTTCCAATTTTATGAAAAAAAATGTTTAATTGCTAGACCACAAATTTGTGTAATGTATTTTTCATGTACTGGGTAAGTAATCTTATTTTTCGGAATTCACATATACATATGCGAGACCAAATACGAACAAAGGCTCGAAATTATTTTTGGTGGAGAAACGAAACATTAATATTGTTTCTGAAAAAAGTTACGGCGAGTTGAATAAACATAAATAATTTGTGCGCGCTAGCCGCACTGATACGTTGATAGGTAGCGACATAAGTGTTCGCGTCCTTTTATGCATGATAAAAACGTTTTGTTGTATTATTAGTAATTTATTAGTAATTGCAATCAGTAATTAATACGTAATACGTTGTACATTAAGTTGTGGCAGTGCAGTCTCTATGATGAAGAGATCTGAATGTCGTAAGTGATGTCATTCAATATTGAAGAGTTTACATTCTGAATCCGGTAGTTTTCTGATATCAGCAATAGGTACTTGAGAGATTTTCTTGAATCAGTTGCAGAGTAGGTACAAATACGAAAGAATATATAAAAACTGTTGGGTCTTGTTTTAGAAGGGCTTTTACTAACAGACTTGAGTAAAAGTTAAGCAAAAATTTATTGTGATACTGAAAATCGTTGGCAATCATATCAACGCAATTATCAAAGAAAAAACCTCGGATTTTATGTAACATTGCATCGTCATTAAGTTCCTTCGCTTTCTTAAAAATTTCATTTTGTCTCTCGAAAGTACCAACAAGTAAAAGTTTATGATTATTACCCTTAGGATCACGTGTTTCCGACAATGTTTTCTACTATATTTTTTAGTTTTGTTCTTGATGCGGAGTGCGGCTCATTTAATATTATTATATAATGTTTACATACATAATGGAGTTTAAATTCTGTGGGTTTTTAATGTTAAGCGTTTGTTCAAAATAGGAAAATATGGTATTATACCTTTCAGGTATATTCTCTTAATAAAAATTTCAAAAGTCCAATAGTTGTTATTGAATATATTGGTAGATTATAGCATTATTTCCACGCCGCGAACGCCAATCGTCTGTACCGAATTGGCCACGATTACTACGTCACGGCAGCTACATTCTGGCTTGATTTATCGTTAGGTTTCGCTGTAACCCTTCTGCGTTTGGGATATTTCCGCATACGCGATAGCGTGTTGAACGAGGTGTTAAATAATTATTCATAAAAAACCTGCGAAGATGTATAATAAGTGCATTCCTGTTGTGGCATTCTCTCACATTTGCGACGGTAGACGGTCGCACTCTGAATGAAGGCTTCATTTAGACTGAGCGGTCTAGGTCTAGCAGTCTTCCGTCTAGCGCGCCGCCAGACGCTCGACTTTAACCGCTAGCGCTCGGCTCTCACCGCAGATGCAAATGCAACAGAATATTTTCGGTGAATATGATCCCCATATAGGATACTCAAAACATTTTCAATGTTAAAAGTCTCAAATACAATGTCTATTTAACTTATGATTATTAACAATGGAGCATTTCTATTTTATCACAAATAAAAATATGGATCCTGATAGAAATCCCACAATTTGTGACGAATAATAACGAAATTTAAAGTTGCTTTATTGCTTATGAATAATGTTGACAGTTAATTACTATAATTTCTGTAATTACCAGCAATATTTTCATTATCGTGCCTTTTTTATGTGCCCCTAATAATGTTTATATTATATGATAGTGATTGAACGCTTTCGTTCTAAGCATTGTGTGACAATGGAAACCTATCAAGAAATTCTAAAAAACTGGGGACTGAAAGTTAATATCGTCATTTTTCTTCCACTGACTTTCAACAAGAATAAAGTGATATGATACGCCTCTTTGGTTACACCCTGAATCAATATTTTGGACCCAACAATTAGATTTCCTAGTCGCGCGTTGAAATAAAAGAAGTGCGAACTAGTATTTTTTTCATAGAAATTTTTGATGTTGTGAAATTGTGAAATTGTGTGTCACAGAAAAGTCGCCGCACTCAAAGTTTAAAGAGCAAATTAAAAACCTAATTCTGCATATTAGATATTAGGATGGTCAGGTCAGTAGCGAGATTAAAGGGTTACAAAATCAGAGTGAACGTTTTCAAGTGTGGCGTAAGAATATGGCAGTTGAATTTAGATTCTTGGAGAAATAAGTCTGAGGATTTGATAGTGTGGGCGCGGTAAAACCAACAAGGTCTGACTTAGTTAATTTATTAAACTAGTGAACCATTAACTCAATTTTTCGTCGATTATAAATCTAGAAGTGGGCCAGAAGATTGGTAACTGCATATCGAACCTATTATCCATGTTGTATTTGGAGCTGTTTATCGTACATACATTGTTATCGTATTTTGAAACTTGATGAACTGTATAGTAGGGCGGGCCGAAAAATTTTTTTTCGGAAAATTAGTTTGGTATAGTCATTAAAAGTTGAAGTGCATGAAGAAATGTTCACAATTTTTTTTTTAATTTTCGCTTTGTTTTTAGCCGCGCCCCATGGGCCTTAAAAGGGCCAAATTTTCAAGGTCATGTATCGTTTTTGTTATAGCGTCAAAAAGTTAGGAATCAGTGTATATAGTAACCAAAAAAAAAGATAAAAGAAATAAAATAATTTTTATCCGCGCCCCAGGGCACGTAAAATAAATAAAAGCAGCTCTTCGCTTGAGAAATTGAGGGGTTGCCTAATATTATTGTAATGATTGTCTTTATTTAATATAATATAATACATGTTTTATCAAATACTCAACCCAGAACTCACCACGAGGAGGTGGCTGCTTACCGAGTTCCACCCACCCCTTCCTCCCTTTTTAGACTCTTATTCTAATCGTAGGTCTAACTTACTTACTCAGTTTTGCTTTTTTCGGATCTGTGGTATTGATTTTTGTTTTCAAATGATGGCAGATCAGCCCTCGCATCAAATTTTACGCGAATGTACCCGTTTCTTGAGTCATGACCACAAACTTTGCTTGGCGCTTCAGAGACGATTTTTACACATCACTGTCATTAAATTGTCGATAGAAATATTCATTGTAAGAGGCGGTTCGGTTACAGTATATTTGTTCCAGTCAAATAAGTCGATATAGTCGTTAGCATCCAAGTTGAGGGCAGGTATTTTAAATACTCTTTTATATTTTGGATCTCTAGAATTTCTAGCCTTCAAAATGCGACGAAGCCCAAGTTACATGGCTCCGAGAATCTGTGATCATGGCCAACAAAATGTTTTCGGGGTGTCCAAAATAAGCGTTTGTGCTAATAACATTGTCAATAATCTTCTTTATTTCATTTGGAAATTCTCTGGATAGACTTATCAATTTCCATAAATGCTGAACTCCATACTGGCTTAATGGTTTTATTTTCATGTTAAACCACATTGGCGAGTAGACTTTCATTATAAAATTTGTCAGTACAACCAAGGTTTCAGAAGGCTCACTTGTTGAAATATATAGACGCAATAATCTATTAGCCATTGTCAACCAACGCGCATGACTTAAGTTTTCCCGGATTCTTTTTGCTCAGCTGATCAGGACAAATTCCGTTTCTTATAGCACAGGTTATTTGGTATAAGTACTGTTGATCGGTACTTAGATCTTTTTCATCATCTTCTGGTAAGTCAGTTTCAATTGGTTGAAATTGCTTTTACAGATCTTGACTCGCATGTTGCCAAAAGGGATCCAATGGGCCCTGAAAATAAATGTGGCCCCTTAGTTTTTCCGTCTAACTCTTGCATGAGATGTCGAAGAGGTAACTCGTTGGCATGAAGCAAACATATCAGCCACTGAACGGGTTTTCCTATCTGCACTTTCATTAATCGAATCACACCACCTTTCCAGCCCGTATTAACATTTGTTCCATCACAGCCGATTGCCTTAATAGATTTTGGGTTTACTGACTTAGCCTTTAAGCAAGATAATATGTTTTTGACTATATTAGCAGCTGTCCCAGGTCCCTCAATAGTTAAGTGATCAAAATACTTGCTTTCCGGCTCTTCTATAAGGGATATAATATGCTCTTCTTGTCTAATAATTCGCCGTCCTTCACTTAGAACCATAGTTTGATCTTTTCTTCCGTCAAAATAAAGTCCTATTTCCTTTTTTGTGTCACAAGTTGTTTGTAAGATTTTCCATTTTTTCTGTACTTCCCTTCTAATCTTATTTTTGTCAACCACATTAACTGGATTGTCTGAAGGAATTAAGCCAAAATCTTCAAGGTTAGCAGTGGCAATTTTTGCTACAGTTCTATGTGAGGAACCAGTCATCCACCAATCATGTTTTTAGGTTGGGGCGCGGCTAAATATTAAGATAAAATTGTGAGATTTGATTGGTGATTTAGACCTATTATTTAAAAAGTATTTATGACTATAACAGATTCAAAAAAATTATATTGCAAAAATTTAATTTTAAGGCCACCGGGGCGCGGCTAAATTTCATTTTAAATTTTTCATAAAAATACAGGATATTTTTACAGTCATTTTACAACTTTTTTTTGCTATACCAAATTAAATTTCCAAAAAAATTTTTTTTCAGTCGTTTTCGGCCCGCCCTACTGTTATAGGCATATTTGGGGCCACAGAGACATATTTTTGTTGCAAATAAAAATAACATTAATACCTAATGTTGTTCCTCAGTTTTTTCTCAATTGAGATGAAAACTAACACTTCTATCAATTTATTGTAAGTATTGCCAATAAGTGCTTTAACTAGGTACCTATTTTGGATACAAACTAATACAGTGTCGCAAATATTATTGCTCATTTTACACAAACAAGAATAAATTAGTGATAAGAATTGCAAAAGTTAATGACAATTAGAAAATTTAGTAACTTTTTTCTCAGTATACAGATGTTCAAGTACCTATTCCTGGCTATTAGGAAGAAAATATGACGCCGTTGATTAAAGGGGGGGGGTCGCTCCTTCTGGATATTGTAGTCCACAAGTATATTTCTGAAGATATATTTTCATCAACTTCTATTTGGGAAATTCACCTAGTCTATCCACACCTGACCTTTAGTAGCTGATGTAACGATATTGTTATGATAGAGGAATGCTCTCTCCTGGAATTTATATATTAGTGATTCAGGTAGCTTACTTAAGTGTCAAGACAATCACAGGGGCGTACATATGTATTCTATTTATTTGCATATACTGACCTTAATAACAATTCATAATTTTGTTTGATGGATTCTTGTTTTGTGTGGTTACTCCCATTGGCGGTATATTTAGCGCATACCTTTTACACAGAACATGAAATGTAGTCACGCAATCTATTTTTCCTGGAAGAGGGCATGTAACGTTCAAGGGTGAAAATTTTTATATTTAGAAACATTTTAGTGAGATTGTCCACCACAGAAAATGTTTCAGTATTTCATCGGTTTTTCAGCTTCCACTGAATTAATGGAAGAAGTGGAAAAAATTTACTAAAATTAATGAAATGAACACAATAATTTTTAGTTATATTTTTAGCAGTTTATTTATAAGTGTGGAAATGAAGTGGTATTCAAAAGGACTATACCTTCTTTACAGGTTCCAGTATTTGTGTTCTAAGGTTGTGACTATATTCTACCGTGACAAGTATTGGTATTTTACAGAAATATAAAAGAACATTTTATGAATGTAGTTTTAGTTTCGCCCAGGACGGTTTTTATGGCCGGTTTTTCCAACCTGGGCAATATGAAATAATTTCACAGGACAGTTTTAAAATGTATCTACTGTTTATCACTTCTTAAAAATTAGGTTTGCAGTACTTTTGCTTTAATCGTATTACTTGTTCAATACGTTTAAACTATGTTGTAGTAATTTCACGTTTGTCAATAAAATTTGCATATTTTGTGGGTATCATAATCCTTAAAAGGTGACTTAAACTGCGGTTTCTCAAGTTGCTATACGCTATCTTTAGCGGTGATGCAATTAACATATAACATGTTCATTCCTATGCGAAGAAAGCATATTATAAGGTTTTTTTTTGGTATAAATTGGCATTGTGACGAAGAAAGCTGCTCAACAATAAGACGCTTTTACAAATGCTGGGTATCTGTCTCTTTCACACGAGCCTATAAGTTGAATAGCTGTGCAACTGACCTGTAGCGGTATAATTGAACTCTATTGTTGAATAAACACTGAAGGTTTTATAAATAACTATAATTAATTTACAGATTATGTTATTAATATTGTTCAGGATAGAGCTGTGGGTATTGCAGATTTTCTATGCTTCTTAATTGCATAATGCTAACAAGCTAATATTCGTAATTTCAAAATGAGATTATGCAGAAAACAGTTGTAGAGATTTATTTATAGGTAGCATTTATCTGCATATGCTATTAAATGATATCCTTAGGATGCTACTGCATTCCTTCATCGTTTTGAAATTGATGCACTTATTGCTTGTGAATATAAATATGTATTGCCGGTTCAATATCAGTTTCCTTCCTGGAGCAGAGACGTTTTGAGTTTCTACATATATTGTTTCATAATGATGTGAAGTTGGACAAGAAAAAAGCAGCAACTTCTACGTAAGACATGTGGTCATGTAGGTAGCTAATATACACTGAAAGAAATAGACGTGTAAAATTTACCAATTTTGCTATACGACAAATCGTAGTAGTATCCAAAATATGACATTTTCAACATAAAGTTATGGTATCCACTGTGTTGCAGACTGTACCGCGTACAATTCGATCACTGCTAAACGCACAAAACAGCCTTTTGCAGAATTTAAGAATAAAGTTTTCAGCTCCTAACTAAAAATAAATTACTAGTGTATTATGTAATGACTGCAATTAGTCGGTAACATTAACGGATAAGCATGTTATGTTGTCACTGACGGATTTAATACTTTCTTATGAATATAGCAAACTTTAAACTGTAAGAACAACATTTTTTCTGCTGTTATCCTAGTTCAGTAAGCACACCAAGAAAGTATTACCGGTGGTCGCAGTTAATCAGTAACTACATTAACTACAACTGTTAACTTCTGCTCAAGCAGCAAGAACAGTCCAGGCAACATTCGTGTATAGTATATACAGCTCAATTTGTTATAATATCATTCCAAGGATTAAGATGTTAGAGACTGTGGTTAAATAATTAATTCAATTAATTAGACCCCTAACCACACAAAATTTGAAACACTATATACGTATTTCGGCAACTAAGTTGCCATCCTCAGTAGTAGCAAAAAATATTCCCAACCCACCCCACTCCGAAAATATCGAAGTTCACTCGGCCAGATCTGAAACAAGAATGAGCTTCGTCCGACAAACCCAAAGTGACGTGTAATTGACGTCACACAGTGACGTCAATGCCACGTCACTTTGGGTTTGAAACTTGTTAGAATCGAAAGGACTGAAATACGCATTCAACTGAATTATTTTTGTTTTATTAGTGTTAATTGCCATGTTTGTTTTCTAGTTGTTTGGTAGAATTTTGATTCGATGTTTTTTTCATTTTTAAGGTTCCATGCCTCAACTTGAGGTAAAACCTAAATTTTGGTCATAGCCTTATATCTCCTAAACTACAAGTGCTCAAATAATATAACGAAACTGGCATTAGTTGCTGATCCAAACCCAGAGAAATACTAATTCTTGTTTTTGGACTGATGTTTAGAACGGCTTCGGTACATTGAAAGTGTGCATCTTTCTAAATTCTCATGAGAGGGCCTATGTAGGGGTTCATCGAGTACAGTGTAAAACACTTTTTTTACTCTGTTTTAGTTCGATTCGGTGACATTGGGCAACCCGTAAGCTGGTCTGTTTTCGTACAATTTGGAAACTATTTGACCTGGAATCATGAAATTAGGTATACCTAAATATGGTCGATTGTCCATAAGAACTAGATGCTCGTTTTTCATAGATTACATATCCAAACTTCCAAGTTTTTACATGAAATTTTGTAGACATAAGCTTCTTGTTATGTAGAAATGCGATATGGTCTCTGTTTTAGAAAAATAACATCTTTTAGCTTATTAAAAAAATTTACATTTTTCTCTAATTTTAAACGCGAAATGAGGATATTTTTCTCAAATTACAAAAAATGAAACCTGAAAAGTACGTGCCTTTTATCAACTTTGTTACCAGTTAAATCGAGTTAAATGCACCACCGCTGAAGCCCCTTATAGTACCATTTTTAGTTTACGTTTTACAGTTTGAAAACTATTAAACTATACATATTAAGTTTAGGTACCTTTTTTGGAGCGCTTTAATCCACTTGCTTTTTCCCTCTATTTCCAAATTGTTATTAGGAAATCGGCAGATACAATAAGTCTACTTCTGCTCACCATCGTTGAGGAAAATTATAATAACCGTTATGCAGTATAATTTTACGTGGAAAATTTTATATGCACGTTTCACAAACTACTTTCGTTCACATTCTACTAATTAAAACTGAAAATATAATTTTCACTTGTACTTTGATTACTATCACCATATATGCTGTATTTTTCTGTTTTTCCAATGCACACATTTATCAAAACAAACAATGAGAATTAATATGCAATGATAAATCTTTTTCGTATCTGGACAAATATCTAACAGACATGTGAAATGCATAATTACAATGCAAGGTTTGCACCTTTTATTAGGTACAGATACGTAAAAAGGAGCAATACTCGTTAAGCTGAGTGAGAACATTTTAAATAACAGTGCTTCACAGATACAAATGTCTGGGATAATTGTTTAATTCGGTCTAACGTAACAATTAACACTGACATAGATTGTCTAGAGAGGTTCGAGATTCGCAAAGAAAGTCTTGTTAACTCGTGGTAATTGCCCATTATGAGGATATCATTATTTTGTTACACAATAGGATATTTTCGCATTTTAATTTAGAAATCATTATAAAACCTGATTAATTCAAACAGAAGCAGCTGCTGTTAAATTTCTCTTTATAGAAGTAAAATTGTAGTTGCGTTTAGCATATTGTCGTCACTGGAACAATAACTGATGAAAGTTAAAAAAGTATGCCTAACACGCTATTTTTGGTCTTATAGGAAAGTGAATAAATCTTAAATCGTCTAAAACTCAAGAATTTTAGACCCTTGTTGATATCATTTGTACCTCGATTTGTACAATGTATGATGTGTGTAACTAAAGAAATAAGTAGTACTGAACCGTTCGAACAACTACTCCTTGGGCATATACCCCGCCAGGCATTGAATTATGGAACTAAATTAAGATTTTGTGTACTACGAGATCTTGTACGGGATGATACCCCAAACATGTCTATGGGGTTTGAAACATATTTGGATCTCTACGTACTTTCGTGCCCATACTAGCAGAGGAGTATGAATTTGCCCGAGAAGTATGTCCAAAAATGGCAACTAAATGAGATACCGGGTGTTGAAATTTCTTAAAGAAATGTAATATCTGCCTTGTCGTTACTTACTAGTTTGAACTGTTTTGTACTCTTCTTGAGAGTTTACATGCCACTTTGTTAGGCGCCGCAAAACTTGCCGCCGCCGACCGGGAGTCGAACCCGGGTCCCCGCGTTCCAAAGCCCTCGCGCTCTCCTACTGAGCTATCGGCGACCCACACGCATTCTTTTTACTCCTCCATATATACTTATGATTGTAACACTTCGGCCCGTCTTGACAAGCTAGCCGTCTTCGGCTACCCCAGCCACTGGCTATTTTCAGCGCCCACGACGCGAACCTGCTACGCACAACGCACCTTTTGTGCGCTCCACCCGCCGTGCTCTCCTCTAGCACGCGGGTTGCCTATCCCACTTCTGACATGTTAGGCACCGCAAAACTAGCCGCCGCCGACTGGGAGTTAAACCCGGGTCCCCGCGTTCCAAAGTCCTCGCGCTCCCCCACTGAGCTATCGGCGACCCACACGCCTTATTTTTACTCCTCTATTTATACTTATGATTGTAACAAATTCGATATTAACAACGCTTTACTGTTACAAAGGATGACAGATAATTTAATTTTTAAAAACGCGGATTACGCACCATGTTGCACTAAATTTCTCTCTGAAACTACGCTTTGTACGGAAAAAATCAAAGGTAAAGTTTTTCTTGTAAATAGAACAAATATTCAGATATTTTGCAACATATTTGTGTAAGCCAGTAGCGTAACATAGTTTCGGTAAAACATGTCGTCTCCCCACCTCGTATAGTGACGCCAATGGTGAGAGAGTACGAAATTCAAAATTTATAAGTTAGTAAAAAACTCCAGTAAATTATTATACCCCAAATTTCAAATGAATAGCTCTGGTAGTTTTCCAAATATTAAAATAAAACAAATTTTTGTACGAAATTTCAACAACCTGTATCACGCTTAGTCGGCATTTTTGGACATAGGTTGATTAGGGATTTTCGCATTATTTTTGAGTATTCTATTTCCTCTCGAAGTTTTCTAGACTCGTTATAGATCACCTTGTATATACAGCAAGCAATATTGCATGGTTCGAGTGTGTAGGGCAAAGTACCATACTGATGAGTTACAAAAGGACGAAACCAGTGGTCTACGATTTTCCAAGCACATTCGAAACGTGCAATATTGAAAAACTTCTAACAACTAAAGAAATAGTTTTAAAACATTAATAAATTTAAACAGAAGGGGGGTGATCGTGACAGCATACAATGTCAGCCCCCTTAACAATTTGTAACGGGTAAATGTAATATTGCAAGGTCATTGGAAATTTGTAATGTAAATGTCAAGAGTCATGCGCAGCCTACTTAAGTCAAGTAGTAGGTACCTATATGTAGATAGCGAACTACCATGTCATATTCTGAAACCCAGTTCACGACATACATCTAGTATCACTGTCTCCCACTTTTATTTCAATATGGTAGAAAACTTCGCTTGGTGACTTTCAACGGCATCTATTGCAGGAATTATTTAATAGTAGGTAAAAATACCTTGCTATGTCATATCATTTTTCTTTATTAATTTTTTTAAATTCTAGTTACAAAATGTCTAGCGACGCGACGGCGATGACGAAATGTGCACGCCTCCTGATATAATTGAAAAGGCCAAAATTGCCTGAAAAAAACTTGTTACCAACAAAACCTCGTGTAAGATACGAGAAAATTTATGGACTGGAGACTCGAGAACAACATTAAATCATTTTCCCAAAATATACGCATATTTTCAAGGGCTATCAAATGAAATGAAACCGCCTTCACTTTGGGCCATATACCTACTCATTTATTCGAAATCAGGAGGAAGTGTTTTAAATGTAATTTTACTCTAAATGAACTGCTCTGTTAATATAAGTAAAAATTATATGCACTGTCCAAGTTTATAATTAAGACTTTTAGATACCCATCTTTATAGTGCTTCTAATAATGCATAAAGCTTGCAACGAAATTGCACATCCAAGCGCAAATCCTCATAAATTTTATATAACATAATGACTCACTAACACGAGTAATTAGCATGCAATAAACGTCGTGTTGCAATGTTCTCCTTTATGTAATGTGACTGACATTTATAGTAGCGACGAAAGAACCTCCAATTTATGTATGTTTAGACTTTACATGTTTTCCCAGTTTCAGCGAATTTTTGGAAAGTCCAAATATTTTTAACTGATTCAGATTTAAAACAGGATGTTTCAGAATACGGTAAATATTTTTGGAAATACCTCTGCAGTAATTATGTGCGAAAATTAAATTTAAGTTGCATTAACAAGGAATGTATATCATTCCACCTTCAACGAAAGCATAAAAACTGAAAATTTACATTATTTGCATAATAAATGAAAGCAATGAACCATTAATGATTGGCGCAAAATTTCAAAAAATGTTATTAGGCATTTCACAGTTCGAAATTAGTGCAGTTCGCCGTGCTTATACTAATTCGTAAGTGAACCCTGGTTCGTCAAAATACACTGCCACAAAATTTCTTCAGTCAACTTACTTCCGAACCAAACCTACACACTTTTCACAAACTATTATGAATACATGAATTACGAATATGGATGATTCCGAACGGCGAATTGCAGTGATGCCCACGAGAGTCTCGTTTTCGAGAGTCTCGCATGGTCTAGTCTCGTTTTCGAGAAGAGACGAGACTCGAAAATTTTCTCGTAAGGCGAGACGAGCCTTTCTCGTGGTCTCGTCTCGAATCTTGCACGAGATTCTCGCAGTCTCGTGGATTCGCATCAAATGTCAACTTATCACTGCAAAGATAATTTTAAATCACGCCAACAAATATTTTAGAAATCTGCTTTGATAAAGAAGCAAATAAAAAGGAATGATCTCTTACAAAGTAGTGTAAAAAGAGTGGAAAGCTTAAATATAGGTATTTTCTATTCTATTGTGAGTTATGCTGACGCACAGTGGTTGGATCGAGAACTTTGACGTAAATTCACTATGAATTCTTAACAAGTTAACCCCACACGCCAAAAGACAGTGACACGGTAATTTAACTCGACACGTGTTTCGCTGACAACGTCAGCATCCTCAGGAGTTGAAGATTAACCTTTAACATGACTATGAATTCTTAATACTAAGTTGATCCCACACGCCAAAAGACAGAGATACAGTAATTAAACTCGACACGTGTTTCGCTGACAACGTCAGCATCCTCAGGAGTTGAAGGTTAATCGTCAACTCCTGAGGATACTGACGTTGTCAGCGAAACACGTGTGGAGTTCAATTACTGTGTCACTATCTTTTGGCGTGTGGAGTTAACTTATTAAGAATTCATAGTCATGTTGACGTCAATGTGACGTCACTTTGGGTATATGTATAAACTGAGATTGTCTCAGGCAGAGCTCATTCTTGTTTGAGATCTGGAAGAGTGAACTTCGATATTTTCGGAGTAGAGTAGGAGAAATATTTGAGTACTACTGAGGATGGCAACTTCGTTGCCGAAATACCAATTTAATGTTTCGAATTTTGTGTGCTATTAGGGGTCTAATGGATTTTTGAATTAATATTACTTTGTGTTATGTTTTTAGCACAATATATTACTTTGCATTAGACAAGATCTTTAATCTCTTGTGCGTTTAATAGCGAGTTGGCGAGACTGCGAGACTCTCGCACGAGACCCGAGACGAGACGAGACTCGCGACTGTGAGACAAGACTCGAGACGAGACTTTATGTTTCGACTGCGAGACGAGACTTTTGTAAAGTCTCGTCTCGTTGGTCTCGTGGGCATCACTAGCGAATTGCTAAGTTTGATGCCAGCTTTAGTTCCAAGGTGTCTGAGCACACGGACGTTGCGCTGCAATGTTATCCTATAATTATTATCGAATGTGCATAATTTTGCCTTTTTTAGAAGAAAAATGCTAGGAACAGGTCTTACTGAACCGCTGTTAATCCTACATTTAGTGAAATTATGGTCAAACTATGCCCTGATAAGAGCAGGTTTGACTTCGTTTTGGACGCCACACATCAGCGAATTTATAACAATAAATAATAATAGTTCCGCTTTTATGCCGTCTGGCAACATATAAGTGCATCGAAGTACTCTTACGTGCATTTTAGTAGGTAATGTGGCAAGCACTACACCTCAAGCTGCCTATTATTTACCTTAGGTTTTATCAGCATAATCATTTCCTTGTCGACCCAGAGGCGAGGAAACCGTCAGATATGTACCTGCGGACGTTGGGGATTGAACCCGTGCCACTGCATTTGCCGTGTAATGCTCGAGCCATCAAACTGCCATGCCTTAATGAATTGCGTTAGTAATCTACCTATTTATTACAAATAAAACTGTCTTTACGCCAACCCTAATGACAAGATCACATTGATGTCATTAGCTGGCTGGATGCCAACCGGATATGGTGAGGCATGGTGAGACTGGGACTTGCCAACGGATCGTACCTCTCCATATTATGCGGGTGCCAACAGATCATCGACCACATGCTCAACTGCCCTGTTCTGACACACCAAAACCTAATGAGTGATTTTGCAACTGGTACTCCAACAGTGCCAGTCTGTAGTATAGAAATTGGAGACAAGAAGTGTAATTGTCCGATTTTTATGATGTCTTGCTGTGTGGTTTCTTTTCTTTGTGTGTATGGATTAGACACGAAGTATTTAATAGTAGCAATTGCAACAAAAATTGCAATAAGCACTAATTCCGTGAAGTCTATTGTAGCTTGTCTGCGTGTCTGTCTGCTCGCATCATTAAAATTTCGCTACAAGAGGCGTTTGTTTTCACTGCAGAACAAGTACCGTCAATTGCGACAAGCAGCATATTAGTCTGACGTCAAAAGAACGCGTCTGTTCCCGCCCTAAAATTGTATCACATTCTTATTGATGCGACCGTCAATTGAATTTAGACACACGGGCGTCCCGTGTTTTTAAGAATCGCTTGCTGGGCCCTTACGAAGTTTCAGCTGTCTCGTTTGCGCACGTTCATTGACCTTGAGAACTAGGTGTTCGTTTTTATATATTACAGGGTCCAAATTTAGCAGCGTTTACCTACCTGAGATTTTGCAGAAATGGGCTATGAACTCAGTTTATTTGCATTTCGCAATTATTAAAATTAGTGAAAATTGTCAATATTTAGGTAAGCAAAAGAACAGAGATAATAGCCCATTTCTGCATAATAAGAAGTTTGAATGTGAGACACTTCGGATAGAAATTCCGAAAATTATACGTGTAATCTGTGAAAAATAAACACCTAGTGCGTGTACGTGAGCGAGGCTGTTGAAATTTCGTAAAACCCCAGTAATAAAAGAGTAAGATAAGGGGCTCAATCTTTCAGCAAAACTTTTATCATGGAATTTACCTGACCTGTTCTCGTATTCAGGTCCCTAATTGTCCTTTACTGTCTCCTAGAACAGCTTAATCGGCAGTTACAAGTAAATATGTAATAGTGTACCTACCTTATCTTAGATTTTTTTCATATCCATGGTCAATCAAACTTTACTACTCAATATACATATACATGTCCAGTTCTAACGAATTGCTTGTTTGTTGCGATTTGTGAGTTTTGATCTCGTTTCTTGTTTTATTAAGCCAAGGTAGTTCATTGTTTTATCGTGTAAAGACGAATTTTCTTAAAGATGGGTGATGGCGGAAAGAAAAATACCAAGAAAGTTTAGGGTGTCGTAGAAAATGATTAAACGGGCGGAATGATTGTTGGGGGTAGGATGAGTTCTGACCAATGAAGATTATTGGCATACTTTTATACATGTCAGTGACTCGGCTGATTTTCTTGTGAACATGGGGATTTACATTTATATTTTAAGCTATGGAAATGTTTGAAAATGCCCGTCAAAATCGGAGAACGCAATTATCGTTTATCTGTAGTCACAATATAGACTATTTTTAATTATTGTTGACAAATGTTATTTGCCGAAATAGGTATACGCTGTTTGTTCAACAGATGCAGTAAATGACACTCGTGGGAGTGGCTTGATTGCAAAAGCCAGCTTCACACGCTACAAATTAGAAGACGTTGGGAAATTCAAAAATACTTCGTTTAAAACTGTTGAAGAACTCTAACAATCAATGTTGGGAAAATTTCAAAAATGTGAAATAAAAAACTTATAATAACCAAATAACACATCTGTCAAAAATTTATTTTTATTAGTACATAGGTACATTACCTGCCGCTTTCGCAGTAAATGCGACATTTTCTGTCTTGGTGTCAGAATTTTGTTCAGCAGAAACTTTATATAATACAATATTTAAAATCACTCCTTGCCTTCAACAGAAAAACACCTATGGCTGGTAACTTTTTGACGAAGAAAGTAATTCTTGCTTATCCATAATCAGTTAATACTTACAGCTATTCGTATTTCTTAATGTCTTCACAAAATCCAATGAACTAATCAATGCAAGTATTTAAAAATACTCTACATGTCTACATATTATAAACTGAATGGAAATAACAGTAAATTCAGTGAACGTCAAAATGACAGATCAGTTTTGTGCAGTCAAGTTATTTATCTAGGAGTAAAGCTGTGTAAAATAGGTCTACCAATAGTAATTTTCTATTCAAATTTAGCGCTCATTTGTGGGAGGAGTTTTTACTGCATCTGTTGGATAAACAGAATATAGGTACATATTTTTTCAGTTTTCATGTGTTTTACTGGTTCAGTTGATTTTAGAATTCATTTGGTACTTATACTTAGTCTAATGCAATTTACCATTTACTTGACAATGATTTGAAATGGGTTTTTTGATCGTCATTTCAAGATTTAATACCTACACTTACGGTTACTTAGCAGAAATCTGCGACAATAGCTAGAACTCTCCTTGATAATATTGATCTCATAAGGAGTTATCATACATCATTCGAAATTTACTACCGAGTATAAAATTTCTCAATTTCAAACAAATTAATTTGAGTACCGACTTTACGGCCGCTCCTTTATTTAGTTATTAAAAGCGCCGCTTCCATAGGTGGGCGTCGGAATCGTTCCCAGAATCTTAGCGAGGCACTCCTGTCCAGAGTAATGTGTTTATTACTTTTATAGCGACATGATTTGTGAAAACGTATTTTTTCGTGTTACGGTAGTTTCTTCGTACGGGCAAAAATCTATTTTTAGAAAATTTATAAAGCCGCCTTTTTGCTGGTTTACATTGCGTGACATGCTGGGGGTGAATAATAGACCGTTTCGGCGCCTAAAATGTTAATTTATTAGATCAGCTTTGCAGACATGGAATCCAACTACTGAAACTGTTGTAGTTTTTATGAAACAAAATTAACATTTCATTCGGTTTGAAGGACGTTCTATGTGCTGCTTTTCAGGATGTCAGTTTGAATTTGCAAAACAATTGCGTCTGTACAGTTTTGTTTATAAGTCACGTTTAGTGGAATGTTTATATTTTACTCGCCGAATGAAAAGGTTAACACCCTTATAGCCACTATAATAATTGACAGGAAATAAATTATTATACGTGATATCGTCTTTGTATACGGTCAGAATATCAGAATCATATCCGAAAGTACTATAATACATACTTTCAGTATTATTTACTGTAAGTTTTATGGATGAATCGATTTTTCTGGCCATACAATCATGTCTTTTTCGTTGTAGTTTCGGTATAACACTAAGTATAAATTATTATTCACCACAAACGAACGTGTTCCGTAGTTTATGAAAATCAATTTTCACAAAACTGGAAGCAACATGAATGCAATAGTTATGTTTTCTTGGTTTAATCCCTACTGTAAATATAATGGTTTCATGAGCTAGGTAGAGCCATAGAGCTATTAGAAGAATGTGGTAGAGCTCAGCTATGTCAGATACTCTTCATTACTCTTTACTAAAGGCACATGACTGTAAGGTCGTGCAAGCCATATAAGTAAAGGCTGAATTTACCCAAAATGTTTAATGTTCAAATTCATCTTAAAAATAATCGACTCATTTCCTTTAATGTCGATCACACGGATAGATAACACATAACAAGAAATTGTGTGATAGTATATTATCTACCGAGCTAGTTATGATGCCTATTATTAATATATTTATCCTTGTTAGATACTGCACTTTACCTACAACAACTTATAGATAGTTGCCCTTTTAAGGCTAGATGAAACCCCTTATTCTACATAAGTGTGCACAGATAGTAGTCCTTGAACGAACGTTGCCATGTAATACATACACGATTTTTTGGATTTTTATAGAAAATTTGACATTTTCCGCCTCAGGGCAACCTGTAATAGAAAGTTTTTGATTGACTAAGCCCGTTGAATAATGGATTATTGTTCAGAGACCATTCAATAATGAACCTCATTATGCATTAGGGAATGGGTGTATAATTTGACAACAGCAGATAAAATATGCATTATTTCTGATAATGATATCTGAGAATGAATTCCTTGGCATTTGCAAAAGGCAACACTGTCCATAATAGTTTCATAAGTTTTTTTAGATGAACAATTTTTAACTAAAGTACTAAGATATAAGAGTACAGTGTGCATATGCAAAAACTGAAATTATGAAACTGCATTAACTAATAACAGAAACAACAAAAAAAATAAAAGAAAGCTGTAAATTAATAGGTACCTACCCAAAATGTGTATTGCTACACTACTCTACACCGTACTGCCTATTTGTCGGCTCTGAAATGTCCCTAGGTAAATTAATACTTGTACCCACTTCGCCCATCCCAGTTCGTTCTAAAGTTAATATTATTTGTTACGGTGTAGCTTTCTGACCCCTAGCACTGAAGCTTAAGCTAAAGCTTGTGCTCCCATACGCGTTGATCTCTTAAGTTCTGTCCCTTCAAACAATTGGAGGACAAGGGTAATAAACGTATATGCTAATACTCTACCATAGCTCCAATGCTTGTACGTCTAGGTGCTCCAAGAACCAGACATTCACATAGTATGTGATGGGGAGTTTCCTCCTCTTCTCCACACATCCTGCAATCAAGATTTTCCTTCACTCCAATAGTAATGAGATATCTCATAATTGAACATTGTCCCGTAAATAGTCCTGCCCACCTCGGCTGGTTCATATTAATTCTCCAGCTCTCTTGCTGATTTGTGTGCTAATGAACATCCGCGATTGCCTCAGTCCAGAAATGCCCATCCAGGAAGAGGTCCTTTAAAATCCCTTTGACCGTCAGATATGCCAGAACAACACCTATCAGAGATCAGCTTTCTCGTTCCCTTCACTTCCTTGATGGCCTTTCACCTATCAAAGGATAACTCTGTTATATACTGCTAGCCGAACCAGCTAGTTCACACCGTCTTTAACTATTCTAAATTGTGTCTCTACAGCTTCCGGAGCTTTCAATGCTGCTCGACTGTCAGTGAGAATCTGGATCTTCCTAATCATCCTCCTAATCATCTTCTGGGCATTTACAGAAATTACAATAATTTCTGCCTGGAGTATGGTCGCAAGGCTTCCCATGTTTATGGTAATTTCATTCCTCGAGTCTTTGCCATCTATGCCCACCCAACTGCTTTGTGCAGTTTTGAACCCATCTGCATACCAAATGGTTCTATACTGTTCTCTCGACTTCTGTCCATTGCGCTCCACTCCCTCTATCGGTAGGTTACACGATATGGCTTGTGAAAGTTTAGTACTGAGACGGTTACACCCGACTGCATGCTAGGCATATTTTGTCGGCTCTTACAAACCATTTATCCTTAAACTCTATGCTGCTGCTGGAACCTCCTCCACCACGATGTGCAGCAATGGGGGCTCCATGACTGCAATGGGTGTTGTTTGCATCGCACCTGTGATCCCTAGTCATGTCTTGTTGCGACATCATGTTTTAGTTGTATTCTTTAGCATGGCGAAAGCTAAGAATTAGAAGCATCACATTTTGAAGATCCTCGAGGAATGGGGATTTAATAAGGATTATGCGGCTCATTTTGTGTAGAATTAACTAACCCACACAGTTTTCCATATTTGAGCTAGTGGGACTTTCTCGTAAATCGAATCGTTAATAGTCTCCAGTAACCTCTCTTGTATTTGCGTGGATAATTTGGAAACATTTGCGGAGCAGCAAATATGATTAATGCTGAGCGAGTGCTGCAGTTGTCACTGACTCGTCTTGAGGATTGAGCTCTTGAACGAAGGTTCATTTTTTTTACTTTTCGTGGACTGCATGACTTACATGACTTACATGACTCTGCATTTTATACACACACAGCTGCACTTTTTTCAAGAACTCCAAATCCTAGATTACAATTTCCAGAATGTAGGAATCGAAAACTTCTCGAAGGCTTCTCATTCTGTTTTCCATTCATAACTTACCGTGAACAAGTTGAAGGTATGGTACATAATGACGACCGTTTCTGTCCTATCCTTGCTACATCTACCTATCTATAATAGTCGAGCCTCAGAGCCGCATTAGCACTCATTAATTAGTATTATGAAGAGTTGAAAGGAAAACTGAGCTCGTATCTTTATTGGAGTACTCACATTGTGTTGATGTGTCGCCTTCTGACCTACTTTGACATCCAGATCTCGCCAAATGCGTATGACCAAATTCGAAACTTCTATATTTTTATCAGTCGTCAGAAAGAGCTAGAAGCATTTTGTTGTATTATTTTGGTATCATGAATGAAGACAAATTAATCGATTGATGATACATGAAGAAGATGATAAATCATCATCTTCTTCATCAAGTTTATCTAAAAGTTGAACAAAATATATTTTTCAAAGTTGCTTTCCAAAATGGAAAATACATAATTACGAAACAGCAGAGTGCAACCCCACAAATCAAAATATAGTAGCCTATAGCAATCTGACTACTGGCACAACGTAGTAACGTGAGCAGTGCAGGCTGTTATGTGTCTTTTATGTACGTTGTGCTAAGATTTAGAACAACAAAATATTTCACCTCAATTTTGCTTCTCATGGTTTTTTGAAGGTGCTCGATACTTATTATGTGACTAAATTTTGTGTCTTTTTCTAGTTCTTGCGTTCTTCTTAAAATTAAAATACTCTTCCGATGAAATACGTCTGCGGTCTGTCTGTTCTAACATTGTTATTATAGAATGGAGTCTATAGCTATTCAACAAATAACATTTGCATTACTTTACTAGCTATGTGTTTTGTGAACTTAATAAGAATCTGCCTCCTCATCACACGATTGTATTCAAGCGGGTTTAGATCAATTATTTTTTAAATAAAACCCGTAAGATTAGTTCCTGACCTGATGTTCATTTCTGTATGCAATGTTCCAAATTCCCATTATAGCATCTGTTAACCTTGACATAATGACACTAGGATTCGTTAATGGCCTAAAAATAGATTAGTTTTAGGTTAATTTATCACTATGCAAAACGTATCTAATTAACTATTGTTAGTTAACCTGGTGTTTAAAGCATGAATTTCAGCCCAAGGTTACTAGGGCACCCCATGAAAAATCAATGTTTGTTTTCGGTCCCGCAATAAAATTCCTAACACGCTAGATGCGAGAAAATCGATAAGGTACGGTCAATTTAAATCTTCTGCACGATGAAAATTGGTTGATAGGTAGGTAGAAATGTATGCGTTGACGTCATTCTATATAGACGTATAGGTAGTGTAAAGTTAAGTAGTTCATGGCGCATTTATGGATTTACAGAACCATAGAAATATTTATTTTGTTTTTATTTTTAGGTATTTTATTACGTTGACTGATGAGGGGAAACACTGGGTAGGTACCTCACGTTGAAATTTCTAATTTGAGTTTTCTGTAATTTTTTGATTTATTTCAACCTATTTATTATTAATTATCTGTATTATTAATAATGTAATACAAATTATAGAAAATTCTTGACTTCAATATGATATATGAAGTTTGATGGCTTGCCATTGGCAACTGTGATGAACGCGATTATCCCAGATCACAGAGGGGCTAGTTTTGGATTCTTAGGCTGTTGTAATTTACCATTATCTCTAGCAACAATTTACAAAATCTTCTTGGGAAAGCCAAGGATAAAACTGATCTCATTCATAAAGCGGGAATTTACGAAATAGTATGCGGAAATTGCGCCAAAAATATTTCGGGACCTTAATTCGATCTGTTGCACTGGTTTTAAGGAGTATATTGCAAATTAGGCCGTTGGATACGGGTCATAAATTTAATGCCAATAATTTGAAACTTTTAAAGTCAACCAATAACAAAATTGACTTTAACTCTGTCTAAAGTATAGCAATCGAGATAGCATTACTTAAATAAATAAATGATAATAATAAAAGTGAATGTCAACGGTAATTTGACCCTATTCCAAATTCAACCCTATATAGGTTTATTGGGTGTCAGGTGTCAGTTTTAGTTTATATTTATACTCTTGAAGATGTTGAAGTTATCAGCGAAACACGTGTCGTGTTTAATTACTGTGTCGCTGTTTTGACGTGTGGGGTATACTTATAAAAAATTCTTGAAGAATTTCTTATATCTAATGCTACGTACTACAAAAACACAGGAAATCAAATATGTATTTAACTGTTGGTTCAAGTGGAATGTACTCTATATCTTCGCATATCTGCTTAGCCATGCAACCCCTTTAAACTAAGGCAGTTAATGATTCCTCGATGTTCTAGTTTGTATTTTTCTTAATATTGGGCTTCTACAATTTTTATCTCACAAGAATGCTCTAACTTTTTGAAGTGCAATTTCAGTGGGATTTCAAATTAATTGCATATTATTGATTGCTCTAATAACTGAACTTTTTTGTGCATGGAAAACTAACTGTGTATATAGGTATAAATATCCCCTCGTAAAAGCCACAGTTATAATTTATTGTACTTCAAATAGAACAGATATTTATTTTAAAGAATTTCTTATAATAATTTTATTCAAATTAGTCTGCCAAAATTAGAATTATTGGAGTAAAATAATTATGAGCTCCTTGTAGCTCTAAATGCTTTTTTGTATATTTGCTAATAAAAGTGTTTGCAACGTGGTTGCTGTAGCTGACATGTTTTTCATTATATTTGTGATAATCTGATAATATTCATCTGCAGCAGACTTACTAAATGCATCTAAACTCCATAGTTTTTCAGATAAACAACTTCAAATATCTATTATCCAGAACTCGTATACAAGAAATTAATATCTTCACATTGTTGAATCACATTTTCTAATTAGCATCAAAATAGATATGTAATATTCATTTTCGAATGATCAAAATGCATTTTAAAATTAATAAAAGTAATTTTAACTCGAATTTTAATTTCTTAACAGAGAAGACCAAGGTACACTGCACTGTATCAAGTACAAACGTTTTCTTTATTAATTAGAGATAGTTTCGGTTTTTAAGGGTAGTTTTTGCTGGAAAAAGGGTACATATTTCATCTGTAACAACATTTGAAACATTTTGAAGAAAAATTCTTCACGATATGAAAATATTAATTTTTTGTTTGCGTATTAGCAACAGTCAGATATTTGAAAGTGATCATTTCAAAAGGTACTAATTTTAGGGCTAGGAAAGTTTATACAAACCTAATCGATTGCATGTTCGTTGTTCGACAAGGAAAACAACTAGATATAAGAATAATTATTCTATTTGAAACAATGAAGTTGTCGCAATTGCTAATTCCCCGTATAATATTTTCGGTTTTTTAATGCAGCGGCAGTATTGTTTTCTTTTCACAAAAATATTGCTACAACTTTCTTCAATCCGAAGATATTTAATTTTCAAAATCCCTCTACATTTGCCAAAATCTTCAACAAAATAGTTAAGTATAACGCTAGAAATATGAATTTAAGGCAAAAACTGCCTTATACAACCTCATAGTAAAATCCTTTAAGGAATCCAAAAATGCTATTAAATACAGGTTGTTTCATCTAAAAAATAAAATTAGGTATTGTGCAGAAGAAATGGGACGGCATGTATAGTGAAAATAATTTTATATAACAAAGAATCAAAAATCAAGGTGGGTCTCTCATATTACATTTTTCTCCAAAATGCACAATAAAAATGCAACAGAAGAAATACGCTTAGGTGGCGCACCCTGTATATCTTAAATTTTGAAATCAAGAAACTAAAAGATGATGCGCGCCGTAAGTTCGAGAGAAATACAAAATAATTTCTAAAGGACGCGGGTGTAATTCGGGACGCAGGCACAGAAAGAAATTTATTGCATTCATCAGAACAGTTTAGAATGATGTATCACAATACGAAACAAGACAACACAAAATGTTTAAAATATGTCACGCAGGTAGGTATATTTCCTAGGTTTTGACACACTTAATGTGGTAAATTTCGCCAGCAATGAAAATGAACGACTGATAATTTGCATAATTTGAGCGACTATGTTGTTGCATCATTTTGGAAAAGTTTTCAATTTATTTTTTTTTATTAGGTACCTACAGAAAGAATAATATTTATATTTCGGACGACTATTTAAGAAAATTATTGTTAAAAATTCCGAGTAAGTAGGTTGCTAATTTCCAAACTGCTGCATGATTTGCAATTTCAGTAAGGAGAGAATACCACAAGCAGCAGTGAAATTAAAATTCTGCTTCTCTGTTTAGCCTATTTTATTATCTTTGAAGAAACGCATCAGTAAACTGTCTAATTATTCAAGCATCAAGAGGAATGAAAATCGTGGTTCTTGTCGATGAAGAAGACATTAAGGAGCAGTTAAAGAGGCCGTAACAAATTTACATGCACTAATCAACAAATATTTATACAGCTACTTTTTATTAGCCTTGTACACGCATTTTAGATACTTAATACTGAATTGTTAATTAGGTGCAAAAATTTTTACGACTTTTGGCCGAAAGCAAGTCCGTAAAAGGAGACTTTTTACACTTCAAATGTGACATTACATACCTACTTTATAAAATTGCGCCAGTTCTCAATAATCCATTATCAAATACGGCTTGTAAATTAACATAACACAGACCTGAAACTTTAAATTTTTAGTTAACGATGAGAGTGCTAACGAGAGAGACTGAGATGAAAGATACGGCTTTTTGTATAAACAAATCGAAGTTACAAACCTTCAGAGTAGCTTCGGAAGCAGCTTTCTCTAACATTTGTTTGTCTTTACGCTAGGTAACATCCAATTCTATTTATAAAGTGAACTCGAACTGTAAATTTTACGATCATGTCATAGATGGCGCAGCTCTTACTGTTATGCTCTTAATTCTGGTTTTACTGTTTTAGCAATTTTCAAGTGATTATAATATAAAACTCCATTGTCATACGAAGAATGACGGAAAAGCAACGCACACTTGTTAATTTTAAAAGTCACGTTCTAGGATTATTTCAAGAACCATAGATACCTTTGACTCAAAAAGATTATTTTATTTTTCAATAAGAATTATTTTTTAATAATCGACTAATTTTATTATTATGGCTTTAATGAAAACTCGAGAAAATCAAATAGTTTTGTCAGCAGTCTATTAAAGCTTCTGACGATCGGACCTGATCTTCTGTGGGAAGTTGCACCGAATTAACTTAATTCCTTTTATTTCAAATGGTCGTACTGGATAAACCGATGAAAGAATCATGAGTGCCATGGAATTCAACAACCTCTGCTGGTTTTCAAAATTCCTGTAGTTATTTTTGGGATAATTCGTCCTAATGATTGAGGAGATACTAAAACTGAAGACTTCTCAAACCTGGCTTTAAACTTTAAAGAATGGTTTGTCCCAGTGATTTGAAATATAGAATACTTACAAGAGAAGGTGCCGCATAGGCCCGTGACTTTGCTACAGAAGTGTGTTTTAATTTTTGCGGAGCGTCGGGTAGGTATTTTTTGTTTATGGCAGCCATGTTAATATTACACCTGGTACTTAGGTATCGCTGCTCTGATTCCAACTGCTTTTTAGTTTTTAAAATCGATCAACAAATAAAGAAGTTACAGACAAAAACATAATATTTCAGCACTTCCAATCAAAGTACTTAGTCATGAAAACTCACTTCATTGACAATGTCACTTCTTTTATGTAGGTAAGTAGGTATTCCAAATTTCAAAATTTGAACAAACCCTAACTGGGTTATTTACAAAAGAAAGAAAATAACAGATTTAGTTATTTTATTAGACTTACCTAGAAAGCCGTGCATTTTTTTAAAAGTTTAATATCAGGTGTGAGAATATCACAATATAGCGCAATTTTTGTCCCACTAGCCAACACTAGATCCATAACTGTTTCTACAATTCCATTAGTGAGCTTAGTTAAATGGGACATCCTGTATATGCAACTAATAATATATGCGCATTCAAAATTGCTGAAGTCTAGGTCTGAATCTTGAGAGACACGGAATTCTTTACTCAAAGAGACATGTTATAATACAAATTCGTTGAAAGAACTTTATGACAGAATGAAGAGTTTTTAAAAGGTAATAATAATTCATTACGTACTCGATAATCTTCAGAAATTTCCAGTGCGCCCGCCGAGGTACCTATGTTTTACAAATTTATTGCAACACTTATTCTATTGTACATTTTGTACGAATTTTCTCCCTACGTTTTGCATACTTAATTGGAAAGTTCAAGCAATAATAATAATTACAACCAGAAGTTGAGGAGTTTGCCATAAATATGTTGACCGTGAACTATTTCAAACAACCCTCGCGGAAGTTTCTCGCAACACTTACGAAATTAGAATGTCCTTGTAGTAGGTTTACTATTAAAAAAATTTCGTGCCTTCCAATAACTGCAAATTAAACTACATTATAAGCACCTATACAGGATGGGCCAATAGTGAGTAGTCGATCCATATCTCTGATTCTATTCAAGATATCAACATGAAATTTTACGTGTGTGTGGAGAACCCACCGAAGCTTCTGCTAAAATTATTTTGATGTATATAGGATGTTCAGTGTTCACGTGCTACGTACAACCAAAGTTATGTTTTTTTAAATGGAACGCCCCACATTAATTTGTTTACAAATTTAGATTCCCCATAAAATTCCATGAAAGTTGATATGCTACAAGGTGGGGTTTAGAGTAAGCGATGCTAAGATATGGACAGTTTAGTACCAGTGTGAACCCAAATTTGTGGTGCTACTGACATCTGCTGGTCAAAGCTAACTATTGGACTATTGGACTAGATTCAGAGGGCACTCTATTTGTAAAATCCATTAATACTTTTTTCAAAATAGTTCATATTGTACAGAGTGGCCAACTTGCGCAAAATGGAGCTTTTATCAAAAATGTTAAATGGAACACCTCGAATATCATTTGTAGGTTTGATAGCCAGTTTATTAAGGTTTTTACTGATGCAGATATTGGCAGGTCTGCGACTGATAATTTAGACATAAATAAAGATTGAACTTTAAGAACTGAGATTTTTGCCGTAATCTTGTACCATTTTTGGGGAATTTCCGCCATTTTGTCACCCAAAACTCAGAAAAATGCCTACACTTTGTTTTTACAGAAAATTTAGCGAACAGAGTTTACACCGGCACAAGAAATCTCATTGCAAGATTATTTCTTGAAAGGACGGTTTTCTTCCATGGCAGTCAATGTTTTAATTTATACCTAGGTTTAAAAAGTACCCTTTATTTAAGAATATGGCCATGGAGAAGCAATCTGGCAATGAAATTTTTTGTCTCAATGTGAAATCAACTTCCAGAAACAAAATGGAAATCATATTTTGTGTTTTGGGCGCTTAAATATGTGAGAAACGAATAAACTACGGTAAAATTACTACATTTTAAAGTTCAATTTTCAATTCCACCGAAACCGTCAGTCGCAGACCTAACAATATCTACATCAATCAAAATCTTAGTAAACTGTGTATCAAATGTAGAAATAACATTTGAAATTTTTAAGAAAAAATGCATATTGCGTAAGCTGTCCACCCTGTATGATAGTTACATACCTATCTGGTAAGGCGGGTACAGATCTGAGCACGTACGCGTATGAGGCAAGCCGAGGACGCATGAGCATTCAGATGTGGACGTGCTCCCGAGGCGCGGCAAACTGCCTCGTTCTGTGCGTCGTGCGGCCTCGCCCCGATCCGTTTGTTGGCGGTACATCAAAGGCCGTGCGTGCTCAGTCTGGCCGCGGGATATTGTACGTAGCCGCACCGAACTACTTTAAACGTACGCTCGCGAATTCATTGGATCAGTGGCGAACAGTGCCTCGTGCGTCCACCATTCGGGTATTCAAATTACGCCGCGCGAGGCATTCGGTTCGGCCTCGGCTTGCCTCATACGCGAACGTGCTCAGATCTGTACCCGCCTTTATAAAGGAGCCCACTCACACAGAGGTATAACTGAAGACTTGAATGCACACGCCACGGGGTACAGTTAAAACTCACTGTGAATGGGGAAGCGTGTGGCGTGCACAGTCAAGTCGCTGGGAATCAAGCGCTGCTTGATTTTTGGAGTGTGCAGTTATAACTGCACGGGGAAGAGTCACCGTGTATGGTGAACAAGTCCGTGCACGCCTAGGATCGGGCTAGTGCACGTCAGGCCCTGGCCAGTGGCGTTTGTTTAGCAGAATTGCAGCCGCGATTTGACGCATCAACATGTCGGATTTAAACAATTTTTCACGCGAATTTTTATCGGAGTTTATTGAATTGTTCATGTGAAAATATTCATGATGTTTCAGCAACTACCTATTCCTTCACCCATTTGGATCTAGGTCTTTTGGTTTTGTAGCAATTAGTTTTTTTATTATTAAGCACGCCACTGTCATCAACATAAGGTCTTTTCGTGATGCCATCGTTCCCAAAACTGATGATTTTACTCATTGTGTGTGTGGGGAAGGACAGGCTACAGGTTTAACTTAACGTAAAAGTGTGCAGTCAAACCCGCGCATTCTTCCCTCTGTGTGAGTGGGCGCCTTAACAGGAAGCGTGACTGACATTGCCTAGCAACGAAACAATTATGACAGTAGACTTTTTGGGAAATGTCATTGTCTATTATTTAATTTTAGATTTTTCAGTATTCTATATCTTATAAGTTATTTTGCAGTCGAAGGAAAAATTTTGAATGTATCGCGAGCGAAAAATGTATTAATACTTCATTTTTTGCTCTTGATATATAAATAATTATTTTCTACAACTGCCTTCGAAAACCACAAACAACGCACAGTAACAATAACTGGCAACTGTCTTTTTTCACACGATATGTGCAAAATTCCAAAAAAACACAGTCCTCTGTCATGATTTTCGCACAGTATTGTCAGAAACAGAACTGACATCTGTTGTTTGTATTTTTGAGGTAGGCTAGCCTTTGCAAACAACATGAGTAGTTAGAAAATGACAGCCTCAGGCCAGGCCATCGAGTTCTCCAGGTGCCATCGACTTCTTCGGCAGTGACCTTGAAAGAGACCAGAGGCTGCTGAAGGAGTCGTTGAGGCATCCGAAGAAGTGTCTTCAGCAGCGGCATCTGCAGCAGCCTCTGGTGTCTTTCAAGGTCATTGCCGAAGAAGTGGGCATGTCTTCAGCAGCGTCTGGTGTCTTTCAAGGTCATTGCTGAAGAAGTGGTCTTCAGCAGCGGCCAGGCGCATGCGCCGGGGCTATTCCTCAGATCAGTCCATCGAGTTCTCCATCCACTTCAAGTGGGCGTGTCTGCAGCAGCCTCTGGTCATTGCTGAAGAAGGGCCTCTGGTGTCTTGCCATTGCGCACCCAAGCCGCCATTTTGGGGCCTTTGGTTATGGCTCAGGCGCCTGCGCCGGGGCTCCGCCTTCAGCAGCTTCTGGTAATTGCTGAAGAAGTGGTCTTCAGCGGCCCCCCCCCTGGTGTCTCTCATTCTGTTGGGCCTTTGGATGTGGCTCAGGCGCCTGCGCCGGGGCTGTCGCGTACAAAGCACGTGTTGCTCACTGTTCAGGCCAGTCCATCCTGGCCCCATCCACTTCTTCGGCAATGACCAGAGGCTGCTGAAGGAGTCATGTCTTCAGCAACGGTGTCTTTGGGGCCTTTGGCTGTGGCTCAGGCGCATGCGCCGGGGTTTTCGCAAACGTTCTGGAAATGACGCCGACCGGGATTCGAACCCGGGTCCCCACGCACCGGAGCCCTCGCTCCAACCAACTGAGCTAATCGGCGGCCCACAAGCCCGTCTTTCAAATCATCCGTATATACTTATGATTGTAAACAGAAGTTACAGAATTAATATTTATTTTCTCGGAAATTTACAATTGTTTATACTAAATAAATATTGATATTAAAGTTTAAGAAAAAAGCACGTTCGCCGCCGATAAGAGATGTTATAATTGTTTTTATTATGGGAAATAACCTTTCATCTTGCCGATAGGATATGTTTGTTTAGGTTTGATCCCACGCTCTGCATGTGCATTTAATACGTTGTAGACACTACAAGGTGACCCGTTTGTTTGTTTGTATTATTACAATAAAATAACATTCTAGAATATTCTTCTGATTGTTTATTTGAAATTACTTGTTATTTTAATGCGTTTCGGACACGTGTGGGAAAAAAACATTCTAGAACATTCTCCAGTTTGTTTATTTGAAATTACTTGTTATCTTAATGCGTTTCGGACACGTGTGGGAACCATCTGATTGATATATGCAAACATCTTAGTTCTCGGTAGTAGAACATTCTACATCGCTAATTATTTGAGAACAGTAGTCTAAATTTAGGCTAACCCCTACGTAAAAACTATGTCATGTGGGGTGTAAATTAAAGGACTCGACTAGAGGTATCGGAATATTGGGGTCGATTTTAGGGGTGGTTTTTGGGGGTTGTTTTTGGGGGTGTTTTTTAGGGGTGGTTTTTAGGGGTGGTTTTAGGGGTAGCTTTTAGGGGCGGTTCTTGGGGTGGTTTTGGAGGGTGATTTTTGGGGGTGGTTTTTAGGGGTGGTTTTTAGGGGTGGCCACTCACTGACCGCGCCCCCGGCCACGCTCCTTGCCCCGCCCACCTAGATAATGTAGGGTATCAAATTAATCAGCTCGATGAGACAAAAAGGAATCTATAGTTATTCTCCTACTTCCGAATTCTTATCAGTAGTTGTCTGTCTGTATGTCTGTCGGTTCGTCTGTCTGTCTATCTGTCTGTCTGTCTGTCTGTCTGTCTGTCTGTCTGTCTGTCTGTCTGTCTGTCTGTCTGTCTGTCTCTCCGTCTGTCTGTCTGTCTGTCTGTTTGCGAATACAGCCGTCTGTTGAGTGTTGACACAGACAGCTGTATTCGCAAACACCATGGCTGATGACACGAGCAAGAATAAGACTGCGCATGCGCACGGTTGTATGGAGAGTATTTAAGCAAGAAAATTAACGGTGCTGTCAGTTAGTACTTGTGCTTCAACAAGGGAACCGCATTTGAATAATGACACACATAAACGTAGACACGTTTCGTGTTCTGGACGGTGCTGTTTTGGATGAGTCAGCACGCCGTGTCGAGGTGCACGTACATCAGCCGTTCGTGACAACAACAACATTCAACGCCAATGACGAAATTCGCATACCAATCCACCAACAAGACGTTTACGTACTGCCGCATCTAAGCAGCATCTACATAGAGGGCAGGTTCATCAAGGGTGCAGGAGGCGGAAATGCGGCTTTAACAAATAACGCCCTCAGTTTCCTCTTTGACGACGTCCGCTATGAAATAAACGGGGTGGAGGTGGATCGAACAAAAAACGTGGGCATCACGAGCACACTGAAGGGTGTAGTTTCTCTGAATGAGGGTGAGGTAGGTGCCCTGGAGAATGCCGGCTGGACGAATACGGGAGACTCACCGAGCCACCTTATCGACGCGAACGGGAACTTTAACGTGTGCATCCCGGGAAGAATCCTGCTGGGATTCTTGGAAGATTACCCCAAAATTCTGTTAAATGTGTGTCACGAGCTCATTTTGACTCGATCGAAAAACGATAGGAACGCTTTCGTGGGTAAAGAGGACACCAGAATTGAGTTGAGCAAGGTTCATTGGAGGGTGCCGTACGTCTATCCATCGGATGCTGAATACCTAAAACTTCTCAATATTGTCGAGGAAGAGAGAACGTTGCAGATATGTTTTCGCAGCTGGGAGCTGTACGAGTATCCGGTGTTGCCGCAAGCTGCAACACGGTTGGAGAAACCCCGCTACGTTATTGTCGCCTTCCAGACGAATCGCAAAGCGAATTTGGACACGGATTCAAGCAAATTTGACCACTGCAATCTGACAAACGTCAAACTGTACCTGAATTCTGAGTGCTTCCCCTACGAGAATTTAAACTTAGATTTCTCCACGGGGAAATACGCCCTGCTATACGAAATGTACCAGAACTTCCAGAGTTCATACTATGGAAAAGTTGGCGAGCCGTTATACGGCAAGGAACAGTTCAAGGATCTAGCGCCCATCGTGGTGATTGACGCATCAAAGCAGTCGGAAAGCATCAAGCCTGGACCCATAGATATGCGTCTAGAATTTGAGTCGAGCGAGAATTTTCCGCCCAACACAACCGCATACTGTCTCATCCTGCATGACCGCATCGTTGAGTATACACCGGGTAATGAATCGGTCAGAAGAGTGGTATGAGAAGCTGCAGGGCTTCGATTTGCCCAGAAAATACACGCATGCCTACTCTGTATACAGATTATAGTTTTAATTATATTGATGTAAAAATATATTCAACGTTTTTATTTTTGCGAAAACCCCGGCGCAGGCGCCTGGGCCACATCCAAAGGCCCAACAGCACCTAACAACAAGATCAGTTCTGATTGGATGCTGCCCACAACCACTCTCATTGGCTGTTGCCCCGCCCACTCTCATAGCCAGAGCCCGGCGCATGCGCCTGAGCCACGGCCAAAGGCCCCAAAGACACCGTTGCTGAAGACATGACTCCTTCAGCAGCCTCTGGTCATTGCCGAAGAAGTGGATGGGGCCAGGATGGACTGGCCTGAACAGTGAGCAACACGTGCTTTGTACGCGACAGCCCCGGCGCAGGCGCCTGAGCCACATCCAAAGGCCCAACAGAATGAGAGACACTAGGGGGGGCCGCTGAAGACCACTTCTTCAGCAATGACCAGAAGCTGCTGAAGGCGGAGCCCCGGCGCAGGCGCCTGAGCCACAACCAAAGGCCACAAAATGGCGGCTTGGGTGCGCAATGGCAAGACACCAGAGGCCCTTCTTCAGCAATGACCAGAGGCTGCTGCAGACACGCCCACTTGAAGTGGATGGAGAACTCGATGGACTGATCTGAGGAATAGCCCCGGCGCATGCGCCTGGCCGCTGCTGAAGACCACTTCTTCAGCAATGACCTTGAAAGACACCAGACGCTGCTGAAGACATGCCCACTTCTTCGGCAATGACCTTGAAAGACACCAGAGGCTGCTGCAGATGCCGCTGCTGAAGACTCTTCTTCGGATGCCTCAACGACTCCTTCAGCAGCCTCTGGTCTCTTTCAAGGTCACTGCCGAAGAAGTCGATGGCACCTGGAGAACTCGATGGCCTGGGCTGAGGCTGTCATTTTCTAACTACTAACATGTTTAAAGTTTTTTTAAGTTTATTAAAAATCATTGATTCTGCCGAAATTTCTAAAAAGGGACCCAAATTATGTTCCTGGAGTAAGTGTCGAACTGCTCCAATTTTACACTGAATTTTAATTTTTGATGTAATTTGTTTTGTTAAATAAATAATCTGTTTATAAAATTGTTTGTTTTCTTTGCAGTTTGAAAACATTTTTCACACTCATTCGACTATCTCATTCGTGTGAAAAGATTCGTTTTCAAAACTTGTTGTTTGAAGTACTATTGATTAGCTGCATAACTATTTACATTTAATAATTTCGAATGTTATTCACAGTATACATAAGTGTTTGTTTACGAAATGAGCAAATTACAATAACTGACAAACTATGAAGAAAATATGCTGCTGCCCTGCCAAAACGGAATTATTCGGTTGGTCGACCGTGGTGGTTGAAAGAAAACAATAACAAATAACAGTATCGCAATTCGCAACCCTCTCTATTACGAACGTTTTCACTTTACAGGCAACTAGTTACTTGCAATAGAAACGTAGTGTCCGTCTTTTAAACATCCTTTTGGCTGTCGTTAATGAAAATTGTGGTCTAGGCAATCCACTCGCTAATAGAGTTTTAAATATTTTTACTTATTAATGGTTAATTATGGATAAAGGAAGAACTTTTAATAACATCAATAACACAATAAAGGAGTCATAGAGATTAGCAAATTACTGCATTGTTTCTATCAGTACCATAAAAGCGTTTACGTCTTGAACTAGATATAATATAGTGCTTGTTGCAGTGTTTGTCAAAAGCGTATTTATCTTAAGAGATGTGAAGGTGGGACAGGGCTACTACACCCACATGTTGCGAAATAGACGTGCACTTACAAGATATTAACATTGGAATTGCTTTATTCCCATAGATTGTCCAATATTGTCGTCGACGGTTGCAAGAAGGCATTCAATAATTTATTATGCAATGTCGTAATAAACACGATTCATAAATTCGTGCAGGGTTCGCGTGATTGGAATAATATTAAAACTATGCTATTAAAAATGCTATATGGGTATGACACAAAATAAATACGTTTTAGGTTTATTGATCAAACACAGTCAAATAAAATGTTTTAAATGCATAGTGAGCGACACTGGAACGTTCAAACAACTACTCCTCGAGTAAATACCCCATCATGTATTGAATTATAGAACAACGTCAGATCTTTTGTGCTACGAGATATCAGAACGCCAGATAACTGGTATTAAAACATTCAAACAACAAGATTCGTTTTTGAAAGCAGCATATTTGGTATTGCCTACAAAACGAACCTTGCTCGTTAAAGTAATGTTATGAATGTTTCAGTACCAGCTAGCTGAAGTAGCATTCTGTGATATATCGTAGTACAAAACGTCTGGATCCAGAAACCACACGTTACACCTAAACAATTAGCAAAATAATTTGCGCAGGTCAGTATACATATAAAAAATGGCTAAGTAGAAGAAAATGAAGGCAATTCTGTTAATTAAACTTCATTTAGCTGTAAGCAATTGCAACTGGAAGCGAACATTGTTCGTTGAACCAAAAGAAACCATCAGCTGACCGAATTCTATCTCATTGATAAATTCCCGTTACGCTCCATAAGCGCCAGCGCAGTGATCCTCCACGTTTCTGGGAAAACGACGCTTGCTCAAAGCTGTCGGGCGCCTAACGTCGTCTTGGAATCTCCCCCAGTGCGTAGGGGTTCGTTTCTCTTAGTTTCATTGCGTGCACAGTTGTGCATATCGTGGCTAAAAGCAATGTGAGTGTGTAATGTGTAACTGCATTCTTGCGTCGAGGTGGATGCACACGCGGCGCCAGTTTAGACCCACCGGACGATTGATGATAGTGGGCGTGTGTCTTTTAGTTTGAATCACCGGAATTGGCTCGTAATTGTTAAATAATGGGTTGCGTAGTGTTTTTGTGTATTGCGTACAAGGAACGGCCTCTAAATATAATCGCGTTTAGTATGCATTCAATTTGGGGTACGGTTCTATTTGATTTCCCAATTGGGAAATCTCTGACCGTAGCTGATGTGACAGAAGATATGTTCTAACCTCACGCGAATGTTTTATTACATGTGTGCTTAATTCGAATTTAGTATAAATGAATGTCGTAATAATTATTATAGTCTGCAATTTTCAACCTTTTTGGGGTTATTTACCTAGTACAGCTGCGCGAATAAAATGGAATTTATGGGACGTAAGCAAGGGGCATCAAATATTTATTGAATAGCATAGAAACTGGCATAAAAGTCATGGCCAGTTCTTTTATTATTAGTAGGCGCCAAGTATTTTTTTTTATTTTAGTATTGCTGTTTTGATGGTTATTTCAGTAGCGAATTGATAAATGGAGAAGATAATCCACATTAATCCATATACCTAATTCACTCTTTTTTTAAAATTCTTATTCGATTTGTGTCAGTATAAATTTTAATATTTTAAATTTTGTGAATTTCTGGCATAAATAAAATTATTGTATAGGATAATCGACGTTTCGCCCCCGTTCGGGGGCTTTGTCAAGATTTATCTGTTGGTAAAAAGTATAAAATATAAAATTGACACAAATATTTGACAAGAACAATTTTTTTCTTGTTCTTGTCAAATGTTTATTTAGGTCGTCTTTCCATCTAGTCTGCTGAGGTCTCCCTCTTGGTCTTCTTCCCAGCCAGGGTCTCCATTACTGCATCTTTTTATTCCACCTGTCATCCAGTTTTCTCATTGTGTGTCTCGCCCATACCCATTTCGGGCTTGCCACGTGTTCCTCGACATATATTATCTTGATTAAATAGTTAGGGGAAGCTTCTGTTGCAATATGACTAACAGGAGGTTAGATTTTTATTAATTTTCTTGTAAATTGCTCAATAAGAAAATTATAGTGAGTGACTCGGTAGTAGATGAGTTGAATTTTTAATGGTCATATCTAAAGTAGGGAGCTTTCTATTGGAATTATCGATGTAATAAACGGTACATATTTACCTACCCATAAAATAATTCAGTATTTGGCGAGGACAAGGATCAATTAAACAAATTGTCGAATATAAAAATGTCTTCGTGATTTATCTATCATAACCGTTTCCCCGTGTCGCTATTACCGTCCTGCTTATGTGGAACAGAATCCTTACTAGTACTCTTTTGTCCTTAAACAACACGTGATTTCTAGCATTGTAGAAATTAATTAATGCAATAAAGCAGCATTTCTGAGACCAACTCCGTAACGAAATGGCTTCTTCAGAACGTATGCTTTCCTCAATTACAACCGGTAAAGTCATTTCTAATTAAATGACTCGAAAATTGCTCTGCGATCTCTCACGTGTACGGCACGTAAAAGGGCTGATTATTGTACCTAATTGTAGGAAAGTTATTTTTTTATCGAGCGACCTACCTTTGTAGAGAGTGAGTAATGCGGTCATGTAAGTTTGATCGATATTTTACTATGCGGCTGTTTTACGTACCTACCTATAATTGTATTCGTTCAGTACATTTTATTTCTAGTTTTTCATCATTCACTCTAGATCCATAAATCTTTCATTTGGAAGTTTACGTCCATTCGTAGAACTGCAAGATGAATGCCTGCATCACTAAAATGAGGTGGAAGCGTTTATATTCAATTAATTTAAAAACAATCGTATTAATGCTCTCAGTGAAGGCCTCCTCGTAGCGGCAACTTTAAGAAAACACGGTGATAAAGTTAATCATGTAGTTAATTATCTGGCACCTTTTTTAACTGGCCGATGTAATGTCAATATCAGTTGCAAAAAAATCAAATGTGCCTGTCGTAGTTTTGTTACAATGACCTAGCTAAGCAACTTCCGTTTTTTGAAAAAATCCGTCCGACAGAAAAATGTCCGTTAATTTCAACTGTTTGAAACTTCAGATATTTTTTTATAAACGTGGCATTAAAATACCTTTTGCTCGTAATTTATTTACTTATTTCCTTCTGCTGCATTAAACCCCGTATTTGTTAGAAGTATTTTCCAGTGGCCTAGATGATTATGCATTTAGAGTGAAGAAAATTTTAAATTTCAAGTGATAGGTACCTACTTATTTTAAGGAAATTATTAAATATTTGGAAGCTCTAACTCATTATTTATAACAATCTGTCAAATTTTCAGAAAATTATATTACTTAAAACATCAGCTTTTCAAATTCAAGCGTGTGTTAAAGCCAATTAGATACTGAGGTGAAATAATTATACAGTGAATTACAAGAATGTGAAGACAGTGAAACATTGAAGAAATACATTTACCTTTTTGTGGTTCGTGCCAATTAGACTGGTATTATGCTCATACGTAGTTAAGACAAGTAAACAACCGGAAGTACTTAACCAGCTCGCTATGTAAACAGACGAGGGAGCGCTACCGTTCATGACGTAAATGACTGCCAATCTAATGGACCGAAACTAACTAGAGTGGAACTAAAAGGCTGCTACTGCTGCTGTTTGTTCTATGCTACTGTTATCTTGTATGCGTACCTACTATGTTGGGAAGCTTGGATGGGCTGACGTGTTTGATAACCTCATAACGTAACATGCTCAGACGGAACAGAAAGGTAAATTGCATGTATATCATATGACATTTAGGTTAGGTGAACAATGGTGTGATAACAGTGTATAAGTTTTAGATACATTGTTGTTTGCTCTATGTAGGTCAAACAAAGATGACGTAGTGTTAAGTGGTGTATTTTTCCTATGTTTCCCGTATCGTTTTAAGGGAGTGATTATTGCACACCATTTTTTCCGAACGTCTAGCGACATGCCTTCACATATTTTAAGTGTAACAAAAAAAAAAAATAAGCGAAACAGATTGGTGGAAAGCTGATAGAATAGTGCCTGGTGTTTGTAAAAAATCTTCCTGTTTACTGTTCTTTTTTTTCAACCAACTCCAAAACATTCCTCTCATCTTTCTCTGGTTTTGTCGATAACGACTCCTTGGATTTTCTCAATAGTCAGTTGCTAAAACTATCTCGGTTGGGTAGTAGCATAGCTGCGCCAGTACTTCGTTTACGAAAGTTAAGCTGCGCGCACCGCGGCCTACGTTTGGATGGATGAGCTGAATTCCCATTGCCAACACGCTTTAAGCCAGCCTGGCGTTGTATGGTTTATATACCCCCATAAAGAGTTATTGAGCATCCAGAAGTGGATGGGGTAAAGACTTATAAAGAACGGTATGTCCAAGGGGGTCGAATAGAACATGTATAACATAACATAAATTACATATTTGAGTTTGAAATTTTTATGTGTGCTACAGCTAACGTGTACAATTCAATTATTCCATAAAATAACTAGTTATTTCATGAAATACGTGTAACTATGTAGGTATTCTGTAAATTAACGATCATAAAAGCCTTTCTTTCTCAATTGTGGTCTAAATTCTACACTTCAGCGATTACACCACCGTTATTTTATAGAATAACTATAAGTAAAATATTAAAGATCGCTTTATTCCACACTTTAACGGCTACTTTATTTCATAAAATAACTAGTTATTACATAGAATAACGGATTTCATACTTTAACTGTAACATGTATACTAGTTAGTTTAAAATACTGATTGTGTTTTAACTTTTTATGAACGAATTTTAGACTTTATCTCCTAATTTCCTTTATTATTCAACTATTTTTGATATTCAAATTCGATTTATTTCTTCAACATTTTTATACCGATGTAATTTCTTACATACATTTACAAATGGCAATTTACCTACTATGAAATATAGGTGGCATTGCACAATCTATTTGTAACTTCACTAATAAACCGTTTATAGATTAGAGAAAATCTAAAATCTATAGCATCTTGATTTATTAAAAGAAGTACAAAACAGGGAAATGCTATCATCAATCACCATCCCCTAGAAGGCACAATGACTGGCGAAAACCTTAGGCCCCTTGATAATTTGATATCGTAAGTTACCGCGTGTATAAAAGTATTCCGTTCACATCTACCTATGAATTTTCAAATAATTCTGTTTTACATTATGTTTCCGCACTACTTGTTGAATGCTAAAAACAAATAATAAATTATTTTGAAATATTCATTTGATGTTATAGGAAATATTTTTCAACAGCAACATGTCAAACTTAACGAGCTGTATAAACTTAATAATCATAAGTACATGATGCACATAGTAAATGCTGAGGAGTTTCACCAGTATTTCATGGCGCGCAATTATCAAGCATTCAATTCGCTTAGTTTTATAGGAAAATTGTTGTATAATGGACGTGGAAATTTATTTCTAACATGTTGTATCTTAAGATGTTTATGTTGAAATTATCTCTTAAATACTTTACGTCCCTGAATTGTAAATCATGCTCATATGCGAGTACTTCCTAAAGATGAAGTAACGAGAGGAAATATTATGCCTTAGACTTTGTTTTTGACCACTTTCTCAAAAAAGAGTTACCCACAGGAATTGCAATTTATCAACCTTCGTGAACTCCTGATTGCACGTCGTCAATGGTAGTCTGCCAACAAGTGACGCGCGGCGATGACCTCATTCCCACGAAATTCCCCATTTTGAGTTCATCTGAAATTTGTTAAAAATATACTTCAACTTCACACCCCTGTAATGTCACCTCCATGCATCACAGACCCAAAAAACCAACCCATACGATGCGCCTTGGTTCATCATTTTCCAGACTAGCCCAAAATCAAATTTGGATGGTACAAAAAACGGGCAATGTGATGACACCCAACGTTTCCGTGTCCAAAATATCGTTTTAACCCCGGTATTTTGGCCTGCTCAAATCTTAAATTTTCCACCCATTTCCCCTCTTCAAAATGACCCCAAAACATTGATCCGAAACACGTAAAATTTGCAAAAATTCTCAAACACTGTACAATTTACAATTTACAACCGTTTGGTTCAAGGTACCGTTTGGTACAAGCCATACACTGAATTCGTGGAAAAATCTTCCGGTTCCATCAGACATTGCCCGAGAATTCGCTGCCTCTTTTGGCCTAGCGCTTTACATCTGCACAAAATGTTCATAGCTGTCTCTCGTTCCCCATTATACAAGCGGCAGTTAAGGTCTTCGTAATATTTGCCAATCTTCCACAGGTGTTCTTTAACGGTCGTGTGTCCCGTTCAGAGACCTGTAACGATTCTAATTTGCATCCTACTTAGGCAAAAGTAGTTCTGAACATCTCTTCCTGCAAGGTCCATTTATACAGGATGATTCGTTAACCTCTTTACAAACTTTGGCAAAGGAGAGAAGATGTTATTTCATGAGAAAAATATCCTATTAACATAGGTCCGATTTCCTTTTGTTCCGAAGTTGTAGCGTTTTCAAATTTTTAAAGACACAAATTTAGTAGGTAGCTTCAACTTAAAAATAAAAAAATATTTATTTAAATGATAGAGAGCGCAAATTACAAAATTATAATAAATGTTCAAAAGCAAGTCCCTCTGCCTGAACTCGCAACGACGAACCAAACTTTCTTGCACTCATAGTAAATTCATATTATTTCTAATATGAGTTGCAGCATCTTGAATCCTCTGTATTAAACGAACACGATTATTATTTCTACTTGATAGACAAGTTGCTTCAAATGGCCCCATACAAATCACAAGGAGTTAGATCGGGAGCTCTGGGTGGCCATGGTATCAGCCCTCCATTACCAATCCACTTGATTGGGAAATAAGTATTTAGCCATTGGATTACTTGCCTTCCTCGGCGAGACGGAGCCCCATCCTGCTGGCACCACATAATGTGTTGTCTAACTGAAGTGCGATATCTTTCAGAAAATCTAAAATTTTGTTGTCAAAAAATTTATGGTATATTCCTGCAATAAGGTTTCCTTTACATTCATTTAAGGGCAGTAATACGTTATTAACTGAACCACCTCAAACATTTACACTAAGTCGCTGCCGAAAATTCCGTAATCTGACGACATGTAGATTGTCCAAGGACCAAACATGGTCATTACGAAAATGATTAATCCCGTCTCTAGAAAAAGTGCACACACCTGACCATAAAACTCTAGAAATAAAATTATTATCTTGGGCGTGTTGTTGCAAAATCCAATGACAAAACTGCTGAGCATCTCCAGGCTGCAATGCTTGACTGATGATAAGGAGATAAACTTTGTGAGAGCCTTAAATTACTTGCCACACGTCAGATGCTAATTGCAGGATTGTCGATTACAGCATCGATAACGTTTTCCTCATCTTGGACGTTAATTTCATGCAGATGAATAGATCTTTGAGGAGCCGCATTGCCAGTCATGCGCAATCTTCTAAATGATGTGCTGAACACGGAATGTGCCGGTTGGCATCTATTTATTAGGAAATCTAATTAGGTAATCTCTCACTGTTTGACGTGCGTTTCCTTGCACAGTTAGAGAATGGATTCATTGCAATTTCTTAGTTTTTTTTTGCGGAATGCAAATTTAAAGTGATAAAACGACAAACTGATGTGACAAACGTAACTGGCAAAGCACAATGAAACGAATAAAAAACTTTAGTTTTTGATTGATATTATTAAATCTTAAATCATGCGTACTAAGTTTATAGTCTTTAAAAGCTTTAAAACTTTATAATTTCTGAACAAAAGGAAATCGGACCTATGTTAAAGGGACATTTTTTTTACGAAATTGCATCTACTTCCCTTTGCCAAAGTTTGTAAAGAGGCTAACGAATCACCATGTATATGACTTGCTGTACGTATGTCCTGGAATCCTGTTCCAGTGATTGTGAAGTTGAGCACGAATCCATACATTTACTTGGTGTCTGACGGCACTCTTAGTTATGCCTAGGGCAGGTTCCGGTCCAACAAAAGGTTCGTTGGAGCCCCGCTTTGATAGTTTATCGGCTTTCTCGTTTCCTAGCAGCCCACAGTGGCCTGAGTGGCACAGTGGCACTGAGTTCCGCATGGCTAGGATATTAAGTTGCTCTAGACACTCCCACACCAGTCTGAAAGACATTTTTGGGCTCAGAAGAGCCTTCAAAGCTGCCTGGCTGCCAAATAAAATAAAGATCCGCTTATTTCTGTAGCCCCTCTTAATATTTTCCCGCGCACATTGTAGTATAGCGTAGTATGCTTGAAAGACAGGGGCATATTTGCCCAGAAAGGAGCTAAGTTTCATTCACTCTTGGTTTGTCTCCAGCACCTGTGTCAGCCTTAGAACCGTCGGTGTACCAGGTTAGACTGCCGGAAGGTATGCTGTTAGTTGCGTTAGTTTTATGTTAACACGTTCCTGTTGATTGTCACTCCCAAGTAAGTTGCGGTTGTCAGGAGAAAGGCAGTCTGATTTCAGGTTTGAAGTTCTCCTATTTTCTTCAAAAATGAAGGCAGCTTTCCTATTAGTAGATAAGTCAACATCGCATTAGACAATACCCCCTTGTCATAAACCGTTTTTCTGAATTCTCCATCTGCTGGCGCTATCTCTAAGTGATTTAAATACAAATTGACGATTATGGTAATCCGGTCGAAGGCACCAGTGAACGAATGGAGTTCTGCAAAACGAAGTGAATGGTTGACGGAGTTGAAGGTTGAAGACAAATTCACAAAGGCAGCAACAATAATGTTCCGTTTTTAGATCCTCTATAAGTTCTTATATACTGCTTGTCCCGATGTCCCGAATTCTACCGTTTCTGGAATGAATTTTTCACCGATATCTGGCGACAAGTTTTCTACTCTTCCTGCATTCATCAGATCATACGGGCATGTTATTTTGGTTTGTATGCAAAATTGAATAATTTGAACCACTATCTTGATTGGGGTCGGTCCTGCAATTTAATTTTAATAACCGGGCGGCTTTGGCATTTTAGTTTCGAAATATCCAATCATTCCCGAATAATTAATTTGGGTTATGATAAATTCAGGTATCCTAATAAGGTGTCTGAATGCCGTTTATTACAGGCTTACACAAGAAGTTTTAATTTCAGTTTTGATTAAGTACGTATTGTTTTTAACCCGATGGTATGGAGAAATGTTTTATATTGATCGACTTCTTACACAAGAAGATAAAAAAAAACAAAAGCTGAATTACTGTTATTATAGTGTTTCGCGCGTTATCGCTGAACTACTTGATTACATGAGGTGTCTAAATATCCGATGAGAAAACGCGTCTGTTATCTGGAGTAGGTAGCAAGTGCAAATTATAGGAAAAGTAATTATTTTAGGCAATGTAATCTATTTATAATAACATCGTCTCCATTGAAACGCATCATATGATTTACGGCCTGTCTGAGAAATGATACTGTTCCTCTGCATTTTGACAAGTGCCGTAAACCACAAAAAGCGGAAGCATTGTAAACGAAAGTAGTACTTATTCCTAACTTTCCACGGCTCGAGGAAAAGGTTAATTTCTTATACAAATTTGTGAAAAATAAAAAAGTTTCGGCAATTATTTTTGTCCCAACAGAATATATTGCAAATCACTAACTGCGAAGTTCATTATTAATTGCAGGATGTTAGAGAATCTAAAATAATTAAGAATATCAGTCAATTTATCGCAAACGGGCATGAATATACAAACGTGATTTGGTATTCCTTTTTTCTTCAAGACAACTTCAAATATTGGATGTCCGCATGTCCGGTATAAGTATTAAGTATCGAAATTGGATATTCGACGATTTTGGTTGGTACCTATATGATGAATGGAGCCGTCGAACTAAATAGAAAATCGATATAATTTTGATAGAAATAAGTAACTAGGTGTTTAATGAACATGTGGTCATTAAACACCAATAGATTAAAATTTAAACAATCGCGGTTTTAGCACGAAGCGCGCCTTCGGAGAATTAAACAGAAATACTTGCTGTCCCCGTTACGTCATTACCTTAGAAGCGCTTGTGATTGGTCATCTGAATTGATGTTTTGATACCCAGAAAAGCTAACGTTACGTGGAGTTTGAGTCGGTAAAGTAGGGAGCGATGACGTAAAACCTGGAAACATCCTACACACTTTTCCATTTCGAATCTTGCCTATTACACATTTTCATTCACGCAACACAATTTACATAGGTGGAACAAGTCCTCACTTGGTCACCGACCCAGTTATTAACTTCGATTTACCCCAGTGATAGGCAGGGTTTGGGAAATGGATAAAATCGTAACCCCAAGCGATAGTTTGGCCTACCCACTCTGCCTCGGATAATTTAAAAGGCTTAAAGGGCCAGCGTCTTACCTTTAATGCTGATTTAGATGCCTCAAACGTTCGTTGCGATAAAAATAAAAAATACGGGTCAAATTAATATTTTACGAGAATCTTCGGGAAAATATGATTTTTAAAAATTGTGTAAATTAGAGAAATTAAAAGTTTCAGCATCATAAACGAAACTAAATATCATATAAGTTGAAAGTTTGGCAATGTTAGTAAGCCTTGATTCGATAACAATAACTACACATACATGTTGATGCATGGAGACTTCAACGGGCAATCAAGACACAATTCGCGTGATGCGTGAAAAATTTGTAGGTACAATAATCTATACACACATAGGTACATAATAATTATTATGTGTGCATAATTTATTAACGTACTCACTCTCGAGAGTTAATGATTTTCCATCAAGCAGTCATGTAATATTATGTTCGTTTGCGTTAATTTACCTGTTATAAAGCTTTGATAATATTATGTGTATACATATAGAAAAGCACCAATACAGTTACAAAGCTTGCTTTTCAGGAAGTTGAAAATGAGTTCTCCTCCCTCGATATTATGCTTTTAGTCGAGGGGTTCGTCACTGCCCAATATTAGGGACAATTTATCTCCTTTTCTCCAAAATCTCCTTGGATCTCTCTGGATCTCCTTGAATCTCCAAGAATCTCCTCGGATCTCCAAGAATCGCCTCGAATCTCCAAGAATCGCCTCGAATCTCCCCAGAATATCTTCGGATTTCCCCAAATCCCCTCGGATTTCCATACATCTTCTGGAAGCTCATTGTGTATCGGTATATCTTCAGCTGTTCTCTCACGATATTATCAAACATGAATTTCATTTTCGATTTATTTTTGTAGGGGTTACCGGGTGCAAATTAGAATATTTTAATATGGCACAAACCCGCATACCCACCCTATTTTCCTACTTTCTTTGAAAATCTTTATTTTCTATTCACAAGAAATGCAGGACACTAAACCGTACATTTCGTCACTTCTGTCCAATTTGCATTCAACTTGTAAGTACTGCATTTTTTGAGCATAGTTGCTTCCCTGGGCTCATTTAAATCATTGATCATTTGCATAAGTTTTTATAATATCCTTCTTTAATTGCTTAGTTTCTTCATGTAAATCTAAGGGATCATGCAGTAAATTGGCGGATGAAGACGATGCAGATTTATTCGAAATGGATTGGTCATTAGATGGAATATTTTGAGTCTTTCTAGAAGTTTTCGAGTTTTGTGAAAGTTCTGCAGTTTTCAGTTTTTCACAAAATGCAAGTAATATTTTCTTATGCCCGGGTAACAGATAAAAATTTTGAGGAACTTTTTTATATATGGGTACCATAATAGTCTTCATATTCGGAGTGATCAATCAAATTTATTAGATCCTCTCGTGCTAATTTTTCTATTGATTCGATCTCTGCATCATTTAGAGCTGTTAAAGCTGCCGAGTGGGTGAAGCCAGTAATGGTTAGTAATTTTTTACTCCTTTTGGAAGTGCGTTAAATCCGATGACGTTTATTTCTTCCATACTAACGCATCTGTGAAATATTATACTTATTCGTTACAAAAGTGAAAAAGAAACACAGGCGAGTATAAATACTTTATTAAATGATTATATGTATCTAGACTTACGTATGTTTTATACAAGTTATGCATCTATACGACCGCATTTTACTCTCGATTTTACTTCTATTTCCTAAACCTGAATATGAATATGAACGAAAAGGAGTTTAGTGCTTGGTTTAGCACGTATTTCAAAAGAAACAGTTAAAGCAAGAAGGAATAATGAAGCCTTAGCACATAAGATATGAATATTTAATTTTAGTAATATTTTAAAATTTTAATTTTGTTTCTGACAATTTCACAACTCTTGTATAAGTAAGTCAGTTTCAAAAAAATTGAAAAATGAAAACTGCAATAAAAACCGAATCGAAAACAGTAACTTCTCAACAAAACCTACTCAACAAAATCATACGCGATCTTCTGTAGAGTGTTAAAAATGAACGAAAGACAGATCACTTATTAGTGTAGGTACTTACCACAGCAAGTAGATCACAAACACAAACACTAGATATACCATGTGTCCCGGGAATTCTGAAGCATCCTGTTTAATATGGGAAATTTGAAAATTGCGATTTCTTATGTCCCCAAAGTGTTATAAGGATATTCCGAGTATCAGCACACATACAATGTGCACCAGAGAACATTTTTGTGCAATAATTTTCAAAGTTTAACAAAAAATTTAAAAAAGATTTCCAAGAATATATCGCGTGGGAATCAACTAAGTTTTAATACGAGTGTAAAAAGTACGGCAGCCCCGTCAAAATGGTTTAGTGAGTTTAATCACATTGCATCCGGGATACGGAGGTTCGAATCCAACGGCGGTTAATCCCTTTTTTTACTTGTACTGTTATTTTGATTGAGTGGCGATTGATTTCTATCAGTAAAGCTGCATAATTAAACGCTTTATAATTTTTTATTAAACTGAAAATGGATTTATTAGAAAATAATTCCATTATTAAAGGCTGTAACGTTGTCAGGACCACCATAAATATTAATTTATTCGAGGGTTGATTTCATGCACGATGATTACCTAGTAGCTGTTATCAATGTCGACAACTAAATGCACTTAATGTTGCAAATTAAAATGAACAAACAAAGTTTTAAAACCTTTAAGTAAATAAATAACTAATTTTCTAGTTCCAATGTTACAGCCTTTAATAATGTGAATAATTTTCTAATAAATCCATTTCCAGTTTAATTAAAAATTATAAAGCGTTTAATTATGCATCTTTACTAATAGAAGTCAATCACCGTTCATTCAAATTAACAATACAAGTAAAAAACAATTTAACCGACGGTTGGATTCGAACGTCCGTATGCCGGATGCAACGTCGGCGGTGCAGCCACTAAACTCACTAAACCATTTCGACACGGCTATCGTGCCTTTTACACTTGCATTTAAACCTAGTTGATTCCCACGCGATATATTTTTGGAAAACATTTTTTACATTTTTTGTCAAACTTTGAAAATTATTGTACAAAAACGTTCTCTGGTGCACATTGTGTCCTGATACTCGACATATCCTTAAAACACTTTGGGGACGTAGAAATCACAATTTTCAAATTTCCCATGTTAAACAGGATGCTTCAGAATTCCCGGGACACACGATATAGGTACCACGCAGTAGATTTTACGCTAACTGACAAAATCTAGACTCGTAATAAAAATAATGCGCAATAAGTAACGGACGCAAACGATGTTTGCCGAAGATTTAAAAAATCTCCTCGGATCTCCTCGGATCTCCTCGGATTTCCTCGGATCTCCACGTATTTCCTCATATCTCCTTAGAATCTCCACAGATCTCCTTTCGATGGAACACATAATCTCCTCTGTGACGAACCCCCCGCTTTTAGTAATGCATTAAACAGTGATCAATAAGCTATCAACCTCGACAACCAACCCCCAAATATCAAATTCACTGCCGAATTCGGAATAAATACTTCCCTCCCTTTCCTGGATATTTTACTCGGCAGGAAACTGGGTGATGACCCTGTTTAACGAAAACCCACCTGGCTACCTGTACTGCACACCAGCATTATTGTAAACTCTCCAAAATGCGGTTTAGTCTTCGGTAATACATAAGTGATATTCGGGTTGAACATTAATCTTGCATTTGAAGTAAACTAATTTGGCCATATTTTTTATCAATAACAGAATAAACAACCTAAAAACAATCAAATAAAATTGTGTAAGATATAAATTTTGAACTGTACTTTTACGGAATAAGTTACCGGAATTTTTCATCGTCTCCAGCGATTTCACCCTAAGTAATCTACTCTGTAAGTTATTATTCACTTTTGCAGTACTTTTTGTCTTTAAAAGAGCGCTGCTGTGTCCTGTAACCTATGTGTACCTTTATCTAATGGATCGCGTAACATAAAGTTCTTCAGATGTGCGCTTGCAATAAATGTCAATATTACCACTGATTGAATTGTGCGCCTCTGATATCCGGAACGTAGCAAAATCCCACGTCCCACTAATAGAAACGTTAGAAATCGCTTCTTGAATTAACCTAAAACTAAACAATAGTGGATCATACTTTAACCTGTCAAACATCACCGAGTAAGGAACGTTCCCTCTGTGTCAACCCGCAACTTGTTACTTTTCTACTACGTACATTTACCATCATTTTAACCATTTTCAGCAACGTGATAGAAAAGGATAAGCATAACGGCGTTTATTTCGGATATATTGTTCGCGTAAACAATGTCGTGATAAAGCGGCAGAACACTCCATGATAAATTTAACGATTGAGATGTCTAATTTAACTAATAACTGGCACTGCTCACAATGCCCAAGCACCACCCAACTTCAACACGATTTCCATTCAGGCGTGTAGATGATCGTATGCGAATTTTAAGAGTTTCTTTTCAGTCTCTCTCTATAGAGTTTGCCGTTTGGAGAAGGTTATTATCGTGAAAGATGCCCTCCTCCTTGTCGAATCTATTATTTGGTCGCGTATGCTATTTAACCGGTAACCTAGTTCACTTATTGAATGGAACGCTATTGAATCCTTTATAATATCATGTAACATTGATAATCTAAATTTATTTACTTATTACAGAAATTCACTTTGAAAATATAAAGTATAAACGGCAAGTGTGCTAAGTAATAGGAAAGATTAGAAAAACATTGTCCTTATACAGGGTCTTCCCGCGAAACTAATACGCAAGTTTCAATCGGAAATGGGGAGGTTTACGAAAATATATCACAAAAAAGTTGCTATGTTGTATCTACTCTATAATAGGAAAATATTTTTACTTATACAGCTTGTCTCCTTTATAAGGTTGCGGGCCAAAAAGATATAGTTTTTAAATGGAATATACCCTGGTTTTTATTTGTTTTCGCATTTTGCACAATGCCCGAAAATGTTGACGTTTTTGAGTTACTCCAGTTTTTTCGAAATTATTGAAGTTTGCAGACGTTTAGTTAGCGATCAGCCTATCCAAAACAGAAACCTGTATCGAACTGATTTTGGGAAGCACTAGATAATGGGCCGTATAAGCATCAGCTCCTATACTAGAAAACTTAGTTTACTGTACAGGATGTTCAAAATAATCAACTTCTTTTATTCAACCTTAGTTAAGTATTACTTACGATTTTTGAATGGGATATTATTTGCCTTCTGCTGGAATCGTATTCTTTAGAATATTTACTAGCATTTTTCTGAGGAGTATCCTATACATGATATTTTCATACTTATTATAATTCGATCGATCGAATAAAACTTTGAAGGATATGAAAAGTTCTTCCCAGTAAAGCTCTGTAGAAGTCGATTGCTTTTAGCAACTTATTTCTTACAAGGAGAAAAGAACTCTTCATTGCGAATCTTAATGCCACAATGGCGATTTTTCTTTTTCTTCTAAGATGATGTTGCCGGCAAACCTTTCTATTTGTCGGTGTATTTCTTTAATGGCCGTAGATTCAAGGGTGGAATGAATCAGAATATTTAAATCAAGCTTATAGAAGGAATTACCAAGCAGATGGTCTTATTGCACAATGTCACCTTTCAAAGAAAATGTCGCAGTGTGCTATGAAATAATTTTAAAGAGAAAATCTGAAAATTTTCATATTAAAACCGATATCAACTAAATATAACAGGTCGACTAAATAACAGATCCAGAAACACAATAAATTATTAATGATTCCTTCTAATAAACGATAAAATAGGTGTTGGATCTGTGAATTTAAAGCTACAAACTTTATGAATTTATTTTACGGAAAAACAACATTAAATCATCAGCGTGGTGCGGTTCTTCTGATGACAATATGGTGGTTTGTGACTAATCTTTATCCGAAAATCTATTTTTTTTTGTAAAATGCATTCATGTGTTGATAGAGTTGAAAGTGGACAATTCGAGCACTTATTTTAACATTAGCAGCGATGCTTTTAATACTTTATTGCAAATTCAATATTTTAGTTTAATTGTGTTTATTTCACCGTTAATATTTTTACCAGAAATCATAAAAAATAAAGTTGTTTAGTTGACATGGGTTTTAAAATTTATATTTTCAAATTTTCCATCCAAAAATATTTTTTAGTACGCTGCGTAATTTTCATTGAAAAGTGGCATTACGCAATATTAGCTTCCCATGACCGCCTAAGAAACGACACGTTACATACAACTAAGTAGGCACGGAAGTTGACAATTGCGTCCACCCGTGCGCTGTACTCCTAGCTGTTCGCTTTAAATAAAAATCGCAAGGGTATATTCAAATATTGTAGGCAGCTTTGAAATTTTTACATTTACTCATTAAATATCGCGTTTCATTTCAAAAGCAAATAATAATTACTTGATAAAAAGATTTGATACTCTCCTTCAAAATGGAAGTAGAGGTGTGCAGCGATACTTCTATCGAGTGTACTCCACCAGCAGTTGTCATCGCGGCCCAGAAGACATTAAGTACTCGATTTCTTTACCAGAAAAATGTCTTAACAGGTTCGGCAGTTAAACATTTTAATGGTTTCTCGATGGAAGACCTGAATACGAACTGGCATTTATGAATTAGCGGGCAAGAGACCATTTCAAAGTGTTAATCATGAGCCGGTCGATATTATTCGAATATGTTCGTAGTTATTAGGCTGCTTAGAAATTTTGGCATTTACTAGCATTGATACCAAATCATTAAAATAGTACCTATACAGGGTGTCCTGGTAAAGGTGGGAAATCTCTCGGGTGCGTATAGATTACCCGAAAATAAGACCCCTAGTTCATATAAAGTTTTCTCCTAGGACCTTCCCCTGCCGAGATTTTCTCCGTTAAAATGGAGAAATAAGAATAGATTTTTTTTTACATAAAATGTATATTTTTAATTGTATTTCGATAATTTTCTTGGTGACGTACGTAGTGATTGAATGTTGATAAAATAATGCGGCCCGTTTTTTGATAATGCATCAGGGAAGCAAGGGGTGAACTACCCCTTACCTTCTTAACTTCATATTCTTTAAGGGGCTGGATATTTTTAATTTTCAACGGCATTTTTTGTTTCCCCAAACATTCTGCTTATAAAAAGTTACTCTTGTTAGGCTTCGATAAAATGAAGCGTTTTCGAGAAAATGAAACTGAACGAGCAATAGGTACAGTATTTCTACGATTTTCGTCTTTATTTTCTCTGGCATTATTTTCAAAGATATTAAGAAATCGAAAGCTCTTTCAATAAATTATTTCTTGGGAATTTTTTAAATATGATTTGACCCTACATTAACTATTTCTTTCGAAATTTATCAAAAATTGTCCAGGTCCGTACCAAGAAAAATTAAAAATTGACGATGTAGACAACAGACGAAACGTCGTACAAAAATAACCTTAACAGTTTGCCAAAGGTAGTGAAAATTTACATTAAAAAATTGCTTTCGGTTTTTCGAATGCTAGAAAAAATGAAAACGAAAATCGTAGAAACACGGTACCTCTTGCTCGTTGAGTTTTATTTTCTCGAAAACGCTTCATTTTTTCGAAACCTAACAAGAGTAACTTTTTATAAGCAAAATGTCCGGGGAAACAAAAAATGCTGTTAAAAATTAAAAATATCCAGCCCCTTAAGAAATATAAAGTTAAGAAGGTAAGGGGTAGTTCACCCCTTGCATTATCAAAAACTGGTCGCATTATTTTATCGACATTCAATCACTAGGTGCGTCACCAAGAAAATTATCGAAATACAATTTAAAATAAAAGTTTTATGTAAAAAAAATCGATTTTTATTTCTCCATTTTAAGGGAGAATATCTCGGCAGGGGAAGGCCGCAGGAGAAAACTTTATATGAACTTTGGGTGTTATTTTCGTGTAATCTATACGCACCCGAGAGATTTCCCACCTTCACCGGGACACCCTGTATATACATCAAGGTTAAGAAGTGTACTATTATTGCCCGAGTACCAATATAAGGTGGAGGGCACTAATAGCACTTCTCAACCGTGGTGTATATACTATTTTTTTCACTACCAGCACCTTAATTCCATCATTTAACAAGCAATATTTCGATGCTTGACATATTTCAAAGAATACCGACTCCAGTGAACCCCTTTAAAATGAACCCGAAAACTGACTTCGTAGTGCTATGCTCATTTCTAAACGGTGAAAATTGAAGTGTTGAATTTTTGACAGTTTATAAACGAAACTTTATTTTATGTTTCCATTGAAAGAAAATTTAAAAATTTAATCTTAGAAAGTGTCAGTTCACTCATGAAATTGACCAACTTCACGCGTGCATAGTGCCAAGAGATTTACAGTTTTCGAAAAATTGTTTCAATGGCGACATAAAGTATACCTTCTTCTACCATAATCAGGCTTTCGTGTTACTAAATTTACTAGGATGAAAGTGTAATCATGGTAGAGCGAGAGCGCTGCAAACGCAAAATATGGCTTGGTATGTGCTGCCGCCTCGTAGCGACTGAGCGTAAACTCAGAGCGCCGTTGTCTCATTTACTAAGTACCGAACGCGCGGGCTTTGAATGTGCGTTGTTCCTGTGTCCATAAATGTGTTTAGCGCGACGGTGTTGCAACACAGCTGATAGTTTGCTCCGATTTCTAACGGATTCCTCACCGACCCGATGCCCCGCAGGTGTAACTTTTGATCTGCTTTGCCGGACTCTTAATAATAATGATTCATAATTCAATATTATTGACTTAGGTCAATAATAATTCTATATTATTGACCTAGGTCAATAATGACCCAATCACAGACCATTATAAGTAAGAGGCGGAGAAAAACAATTTCTCGGCATAAATATGGGTCAATGTTTTAAGGCTAGTACCTAGTGAAAAAATAAAGTTACTGGTTTGTGAATAAATTTGACTTTCTTAAGGGGTCGTGGGAAAAATAGTGTACATAACTCGATTGAAAGTGCATTTCATATTATACACTCGTGTGATTTCTGCACTCGATTGCTCCTCGAGCATAAAATTTCACGCTCGTATGAAATTTACCACTTTTCATACTCGTTACGTAGTATACTATTTCAAGTTGCAATAAGTACCAAAATAATAGCTTCAGATATGGGGAACCCTTTAAAGAAGTGTAAGTAAATATCCTAATGAATACAGTTTCAGCAAAAATCATACCCCTTCCATTTAAAATACGCTACTTCTGCGTGATTGAAGTTAAATAGTATGAGTTCATTATTTTGAACATCCAGCTTAGTAAATTAAGTTTTCTAGTACAAGCACTGATATATACTTCTGTTTTGGCTATGCTGAATTATAACTGAAGGTTTGCAAACTTCAAAAATTTGGAAAAAACGGAACTTCAAAATTTTTGAACATGGTCTTCCTTCAAATTCCTATTTATACGTGCAGAAATCTGAAAATAAATAATGAGAATGTGTTGCGGAAAACGATGCGGCTTTATCATACTATGTGGTTCATCTGTCATGAATAAGAGTTCTTCAATTCAGCAATCGAAATATAATTAATCGAAAATAATTCTATCAGCGAATAAAATCGGAGAGGACTTTTATGAAATAAAACCTGTTGGCAATACCACTTGAGAGAAGCGTGCCAAGTGCTCCCCTTCATGAGTGGTATAGAAAGAACCTCAAATTATGAAATGTGCAACTGTTTGGGAAAAGTAGCACCAAGTTTGGTTGTTTTCGAAAAAATGAGAATGTTTCATCCACCGGACAAAGGAGAACATTCCTTGCCCTATTGGGATTTGCAAGAAAAATGAATGATAAATTCACGTGAGCTATTATACTTTTATTGCGCTAATTCGTTTTCTGATAAAATTGCTCAACAACCATACAAACTATACAAATTACTACGGAATTCTTCCTAGTTTCTTATTATGACGGGCCACTTTCGTTATTATAAATCATGTATTTTCATATTTTAAACAAACAAAATAAAAATAAGGTTCATATAAAATGTTAGAGACCAATTGGTAATTAAATTTATCGCTAGTGGCGCCACTGGCAATTTATGTTCTGTCGTATTACGCCCATTGTTTATAATTTTTTATAACCGCATAAATAATACCGGCGCTAAAGCTCTACATACAAAAAATTCGCGTAGAATATTTTTGCATATTTGTGTCTAATAATAAATAATATGTTAAGTGAGTTTTTTTAATTGCAGTAGGAGTTTCCATACAGTTCTCAAAATCTATTGCAATATTCGCGTGCAATTTGCTAGTGCTATGCTTGACTTAATGTGGGTAATTTGTAGTACTCAGGAATTCATTTATGTACTTTCTAGATTAAGATTCTCTTGTGCTAGCTGCGAGGCGAGGTATTAATTGTAGGTGTATTGCTCTATTCTTAAAAACATTTTGGGAAACACGCGAACAAATTAGCGTGAGAATGTGCAAGTTAAGTCTGATCAGAGTTAGCATTTAAGCTGTTCATTGTCACGTTTTAAGTTCATTTGCTATGTCTGACCAGTAGGTGTGTGTGTGCTAGATGCATTTCTTAGAAATGACCACATCTCGAAACTGCAAATAAATGCTAAGTTAATGACAAACATTGCAAGAATGCCAGGCTTTTACAAATAACCGGAAAGAACATTGTATTGTGTGATGTATTCACTCAATAAGCAAGACATAATGGTGGTGCTGTAAACATAACCGTGATACTCATAATTTTGCGCTTACAAACTGGCGAGACGATTCAATAGAAAAACATTCATAAGCATAATAATTTGACAAAATAATGTAACATATTGCTTTCATTGTTCAGAAAACAAATAACGAATATGCAATTCAAAAATTAAATTTTGTCTTCTCTCCGTTTGCCGTCGAGGCTGATAAAGGAAATTGTAGGCCTATTTTAAAGTGACGAAACTTCGGAATAGGAGAATAAGAATAGTTTTACAGTCTAGTCGCAAAATTTAGGAACCGCAGATTTATTTTCACAATTTTAAAAATATGTTTCGCAAAAGAATGTTCTTGAATGAACAAAATGCGAAGTAACTATAAATCAGCAAGATAACTGACTTTTAGATATTTGAAATTTGTGGCATTGGGTATTGGGTATTGAACACCCTACACAAAATTTTGATTCATTCAAAAGAATAAGGACCTTGTTATCACCGATGTAGGTATACTTTCTTAATCTCCATCTTAATCAGAGGTATGTATTTTTAAAAGAAAAAAGATACGAAAATTTGCTTTTTCGAAAAATTTTAAATTTCTTAAAAATCACGAGAGTTAGATTTAGGGACTAAATGGAGTGAAGAATTCAAAAATGCAGAGGAAGTTCTGGCATTCTGTTTAAAATAAGAAAATTGAACTCAACTTCCGGTATAATCGGAAGTGCAGTGTTACTGAAAATATTTTGAATGGAGGTCACTATGAAAAAAACACAAATGGAAATTTTAAGAATTCAAACATAAGTAGTTTTCCATAAACGCCCAATTAATAGGCCACTGAGTTTGAATCACCGTGTACATGTTTACCTGGTTAGTTTATAAACAAGCTGGACAATATATAAGTCACTCAAACACTTGATTATTTGATTAGAAAACATCGTTATTATTTTATTGTAAAATAGGGTTAAATTCAAAAAGGTTGGCTAATTTATTTTACCCAATTAAAGTATAAGTGGCCCATAATCTTGGTTAGTATACAGGGTGAGTCATAATGAGGTGTAAAAAATTTAGCCAAAGCTTCTTTAGGTCAAAACAAAACAATTAACCGAATATACCTTAGTACCAAAACGCTTTCTTCTCGAGAAAAATTTCTTCAAAAATTAAAATGTGAATTAAAAGTGTAGCAGTAAAAATTTGAATTTTTATAATCAAATGGCCATGATTTGACGGTGCACCTCCTCATAATGGCAAATTCCTTACAGAATAGTTAAATAACCATTTCAATGGTAGATGTGTATTTATCAGATGGTTTATGTTCGAAAATGTCCAACTATGTACTTCAAAATATAAATTGTTTATAAATTCAGTAATTAAGTGACAATCTGCTAAACGTCGATCCCACTGGCAATGAAATAAATACTTTTCCTGGTGTTCGAATAGGCGTTGATTCACATTTCGGCACTAAGCAATATTTGGAGTATTTGATATTAGGTTTTTCCATATTAAATCGAATGATTCAACAAATTTACGAACGAACAAACACTGCGAATGCTGACTTTACAACGCCAACTGTCATATCTACTCTATGCCACTCTATTTTCACTATTTCCATGCTCTATGCAGTCAGACATAAACAGCCGTAATCATAGATACGTACATAATTTGAATTTGACAGGTAACGTAACGCTCACTTGCTTGATTTTACTCCTCTTAAAATTTCCGTACCGCGGGCTATAACTGAAAATCGATTCTTAAAGGAGTAAACGCCAATATTGTTTTCTTTAACTACGTGTAAAGTACAATTTCTGTCAAACCCAAGATTATCAGCTATTTGTATACTTTATTCGAGTAACGTAAATTGGTCAACTTTTTGGATAGTTTTTAAACTAACTAGCTACTTTACAACCTAAGCAAAGTCGCTGTGGACTGAATGTTTCTGTTCATCTGTTCTATGATTATAACAAAGGTTCACTAAACAATTCCTTTTCAGTCTTCTTCCGAGATTCATTTAACAAGTACCCATTAAAGCATTCGCTTATTATAAAATCGAAACATGTTCTTTGGGCTTCCCACTCACATATTAGTATTAATGAGAAGTGGAATTGTATATCAACCCATCTGAAAGCCGTTATTCTTTTATGCTGAATGTTACCGCATTGTCAAAAATGAAGTATGATTGCCTTTACTACGGTCTTAATTATGCTGGTAGCACCCTTGTATTTAACAACAGCTATTGATAAACCTGTTCGCCTAAAAGTTAAGCATCATGATGTGGGTAGGGGTTAAAGTCCCCGTGATGGATTTTATTGGGTCACCACTAGGTATTTAACGGAGATATTCCGATAATACGGAAAGTGAGATGATGACTGGATAAGCGCGACTAATTAGCACTAAAGTTCTCTCGGTTTCGTGAGTAATTCTAGGTAACAAATTTGTCGTAAATTCGTTGCATTCCACTTAAGATGACATGCCTACTAGATAAGCTTTTAAGTTAACGTTGGAGGTCTCAAGTTTTATGTGCAAGTCTGGAAAGAGTGCTTCGAATATGGGTGCATCTGAGGGCCCGCTTCCATTAAAAAGGTTTCTGGTTTATGTTGTTCTAATGCGGCACGTAATATACTTTTCTGTGACAAATAAAATATCGTTTAACCATGAGAAGTTTCTGTTAGGTGTAAGTATATAAAATTTTGATTAGAATGTGTAAAATTCGGTGTAAATAAAGAGAAACGCTGAGCTGTGCTTAATAAAAATTTTAATGTTTGGAATTATTACCTTCTCTTCATCTTCTTGGGGAAAATAAAAAGAAAAAGAATTCAGGAAATCATACTTAATAATAGCTGCTTTATATTTCCCTTCTTTTATGTTGGAAACAACGTTTTTCTCTAATCCTGCATCCACATTAAATGTAAATTTAATGTAGATTTTAAAGCCTCCCGTTTCAAAAAACAAAAATGTATTTTGTCCACGACTATCTTATAATATACTCTTTATACTTGTGTTTCTTCAATCATAATTAGATACATTAATCACTGCAGTGATTAATGAATATTATTCACTACACCAATAGGAACATCGCTTTGTCCCTTTTTTACATTTATTTAGTAGGCCGCGATCGCGATGTGTCAGTTCAAATTGAAACGTCAAATCAGCATGGTTTGCTTTTAATTTGAAATGCATATTCTAAAAAAGAAGATATAATGAGTAGTGAGAGTGAAAACGAGGTTTCTTTAACAGCACCAGCAATAAAAGAAGCTGCAGAACTTGCCTCATTAGATTCATTGCCCACAAAAACAAGAAAATTATACCTGAGAGCGTATGTATGAATCTTTCTTACACTGGAGAAGGGAAATGAAGGTAAATTCTTTCTGGGAATCTTTTTTGATAGTCGTGGACATAGTATAGTATACAACTCGTTATAATAATGCTATTATTACCGAGGATGAAGTTTACAACACGAGCGAGTGAAACGAGCGAGTTTTGTAAACTTCATCCTCGGTAATAATAGCATTCATTATAAACTCGTGTATAATATACTATTATGCACCTCCGGTCCCAATAGGCCACTTTAAATGTTTTGTTTTAGAGCTTAAAGTGACAGCTAATTTGCGAGCTGTAAAGTACTTTTTGTGCAATCATACGCGAAATTAGTGTTTCGCGTACGCACCTTAGTCCGTGAAATGCACTTCCGCGGCCGCAGCACATTATACAGGGTGAGTCAGTAGTGTGGGATTCTTCCATGGCACCTCTATTGTACATTCCAGAGAATTTTTTTTACAATAGACCCCCTTTAATTTGTGATTCTCTATCTTACTTCGGTTTTTTAAATGGAACATCCTGCATTTCACTTAATTTTCGAATTCCTTGATTGATTTGACTATCAGGTATTATAAAGTCTTTTTTGTCTAAACTTAATATTTCTTAAATTGCGGGCATTTTTGCGAATATTGACAGATGTAGAGCAATTTTTGAATTTCATAATTTGGACATTGAATGAAAGTGTAGCAGTAATGTTTTAGTGGAGTGAAAGCAATATGTAGAAATAACTTCTGCTGTAAGAAAAAATTGAAACTGTTATACAGGGTATTAACAATTACATAACCAAATTAGAGAACTTAAGAACACCATACCTTTGAAATTTCAAATAGAACCCTATTGTTTTTAGGTCATTGTTAGATTCCCCATAATATTGCGTTTCATTTTGCTATACGCTTCCCTATACCCAAAATCAACCGTTTTTTGCCAAATTTGCATTTCCTTGAAAAAGTGCCGAATCAGAGAACTAAATAAAAACAAACCATAGCACTATTTAATTAAACAGTAACAATTACATAAAAGGTCTACAATTAGCGAATAAACAAAATAATATAAAGCATAGAACAAAAACAATAGAAAGTTAAATAGAAATTATTAAGAATTTAAGAAAAATAATAATATAGTCCAAGAGCTAGCAACGGATTTCGTTACACCATAGAGAATAAGGCTAGAACTTCAACTACGAGTCCCTTGCAACGTAGTAACAAGAGAATGAGAAGTCTGGCAACCGTCCGAGGGTGGCTTTCGCGCCTCTAGCATTTTTAAGGGTGAGAAAAAAAAATTAAAATTACACTATTATAATCATAATGGCACTTCGCAATATTAAAGTTAATACTATTTTAAATCAATTAAAAAAATGCCAGACGAGTGGGTGGGTGGAAAGTGCGCGCCAGAGGGGGTTAAAGGGGCGAATCAAATTGCACTCAAACACAACTTACTGTGCATCTCCAAAATCGCAAACAAACTGTCATCACATAATATAACGTTTCCATGGTGACCCATGACCAAGGAATGATAATGTGGTCGACTAGATTCCGTACGCTGGGCCCTTGCATAGAACCTCTCACTTTTATCCCCCTCTGGCACCCACTTTCCACCCACTCATTCGTCTGGCATTTTTTTTATTGATTTAAAATAGTATTAACTTTAATATTGCGAAGTGCCATAATGATTATAATAGTGTAATTTTAAATTTTTTTCTCGCCCTTAAAAATGCTAGAGGCGCGAAAGCCACCCTCGGACGGCTGCCAGACTTCTGATTCCCTTGTTACTACGTTGCAAGGGATTCGTCGTTGAAGTTCTAGTCTGATTAAAAATAACGTAACGAAAGCGTTGCTGGCTCTTGGACTAATAGGTACCTAGGTATTCAGATACTTATAAGATGTCCTCAACATGCTGACCGTTTCATTGTATGCACAGCTGAATTCTCTGCTGAAATGAATTTTCAACTCTTCTCAAGACTTCAGGATTAACCCTCAGAAATGCATCACATATTCTTTCCATCATGTCAGCTCTTGTAGGGGGTCGAACTTGGTACACCTGGTCTTTAACAAAACCGCACAAATAAAAATTAGCTTCGTCAAGTCAGGGGACCTAACTGGCCTAGGGGCACTATAACCTTCGTGTTACGCCTAATGGCAACTGGTCCAACATATTTTCCAAATCATGTTGCAGAAAGTGGAAGTAGCAGTTTCCATCCACATTACCAAAAAAATAAGAACCAACAACACGTGTCCCAACAATACCACCCCAAACGTTGATGAACCATCTGTGCTGGTGGTCCATATATCGTACAAAATGGGGATTTTCAGTCGCATAATGATGCAAATTATGTTTGTTCACATTTCCGTTTCTATGGAATGTCGCTTCGTCACAAAATATTTTTGTGCATATATTCTGGCAGCTGACAAGCAATTTCTGTCACTTTCGCCCAAAGTGTAGACCATGCCTATTAATTATTGTTTTGCAAAAGTCATTTCCCCTGGGATACGCAACGGTAGGACAGGAGATCGGTAGTACATGTGTAAGACAGAAATAGACATAGCTTTAGCAACCGCTTGGTACAGTCAGTCCAGCAGAAAATTGAAATAACGAAATTAGGCAAATATAGTCTTAAAATAAAGCTAAAAGATCGGTGAGTATGCTCATATATTTTATTTGGCTGTTAACTAAAATCCGAATGTACAATTTGTGTGTGAATAATGCTAAGATTTCCGTTAAAATTTGCCAGTTTTCAACTTCGTTTATTTTAACAACAGTGTAAATATGGCAAATAAAATAGTTATAAGCGTATTCTACCACCCCTCGTATTTCTTTTAAACCATAATTCATGTCTATAAGTAATACCGTTTTTGAGCTGGACTGTCTGTAGTAACACCGTCTCAGAAGCGAGGAGAACGCTTCTTGGGTATTCGAATATCCCAGCCTTTTAAGGAAACTGAATTCTCAAATCAACTTAAAGAAAGCGATATTACCTGCGAAACAAAATGTATAAGTAACTTTTTTTATAGCCAACCGAGTATTATCAAATCATATTTGCTAGATTTGTCTGGAAAATACTAATATTTCAAAAACGGTTAATTTTGGGATAGGGAAGTGTATTGCAATAAGAAAGTTAATTTTATGAGGAATCGAATCAGGGTTGTGAATTTGTCCACTTTTTTTGATTTTGCGCAGGACGTGGACATTATTGGACAAAATCAGATAATATTGGACAAAATCAAGTTTCATTTTTATTTTATTTATACTGTAAGTTTGCTAACCTATCTAGTCAAGCACCAAAATGGGTTTTCATTTTCATTTGTTTTATTTTTAGTATAATATATAAAAAGTAAAAGTTTTTTTGAATTTTTGCCGCGTTTTATTGATTTCGTTCAATTTTGTCCAATTTGTCCATCACTATTGATTTTGTCCGAACGGACATTGTAACAATGCATAATTGGAATGCTGGTTACATCCAACAAACTTGGATTAGCATTCATAATTGTTTTCTCTATTGCAACCGCGTCACGGAGCGAGAGCCGTGGCATATCCAGATGAAGAGAGAAATGCAAGCCGCTACGTCACGATTGTAAATAAACAAGAGCACGAGAAAAGTGGGAGTGGCACGTCACGCGTTTCGATGGTAGGAGAGCGAGCCTGACCGCCGACCGCCGAACCTATTCGGGTGGCTATAAAGGAAGCCACACAGCAGAGGTCCAGGAAGAATCTTCTTCACCGGTTTGCGAAGAAGAATTCTCTCCACCCGCGTCCGATAAATATTAACCGACAGTCTGCTTGAATGAGTTTAATTCACGGCGTGTGATTTTCTGTTCATTCCCGTATCCGATTTATTCTCGAAGAATAAATACTCAAGTCTTCACCGCTAGTACTTAATTATCGAAGCCGAAGGGCTACCAATAATTAAGTTAACAAGACCGGAGTTACTTGACTTGTAGCGGAAGCGTAGCTGACTTAATTAGGTAGGTCCATTTACCAGTACAGGTGCAGGAAAGTAAGAACCGACATGCTTGCATTCATTGCGGCGGATTACACAGCCTTGTCGTTGTGCAGCGGATGGTTCTTACAATAATCTGCATATGGCCTGGGGTGGTCCCGTCAGTTACAAAGCTTGTGCACGTCAAATAATAAACCTGTCTCGCACGGGATTACACCCTTGGTGTTCTAACGTACATCCCCGACTTGAAACTCCGACCGGTCGCGCTATAGGTGCTACTACGAAACCGCAAGTATCCGGAACAGTTAATCATACGACGAGACTACCCGTATTCAAGTGATAGCTGATCCCGAAGGAATAGTCCACGAGCTAGGCCTCTAGCCCAGATCTCGTGCGCTACTCACTCGAGAAACCGGTTACAGTACCGTCCTGATTTCAATACTAGAATTTCTCATTTATTTTTCATGTATATATTTTCCTGTAAATATCCGTTTCATATTCCGTTTAAAATGTAAATAGTTATATTAATAGAAACCATTTTAATTTGTTTATGTTTTATAATTCACCGTTTAGTAAGCAATAACGAACCCTCCCTTCTTCGACTATTGAGCAAAGGGTATTATCGACGATCCCGACCTGACCAGATGCAACCCCGTTATATCGTTACAAAGGTAACGAACCGATTAGTCTAGATATACAGAGCGTACCAGATACCGATACCGAAACCGAAAGAGCGCGCTGTATATCTGGCTCCAGAGCGTCACTAGGAAGTGTCGTTGTATACTTTCACCGAAATCGATCCGATATCGTTGCATAATTGACGTCCGACCAGAAAGTATCGTTGCAACATATATTGGACAAAATCGACCAATTATGTCCACTTGGAAAAATTCAATCAACCCTGAATCGAATAATGGTATAAAAACAATAGGGTTCTATTTGAAATTAGAAAGTTATATGGTGTTTTGAAATTTTCTAATTTGGTCCTGTAATTGCTGTAGTTGCTTACAGCAACAGTTATTCATAAATGGTGCTTTCATTCCAAAAAATATTACTGCTACAGCTTTATTCAATTCCGAAATATTAAAATTTCAAAATTGCTCTGCATCTATGCCCATAACTCAAAAAATGTGAAGTTTAGAAAAAAATTATTTCATACAACTTCATAGTAAAGTCGATCAAGGAATTCGAAAATGAAGTCAAATACAAGGTGTTCCGTATTTGAAATAACGAAGTTGACCTACATACAGCAAATATGGGACAAGCAGCATAGCTCAGGGTGATCAAGTCAACTTTTGTTTTCCTTATGGGCGCCATATTGGTTTTTATTCATATTAAATAGACAGAAAAAATCTGAATACAATGATACCAAACACATTATAAGAACTTTGAAGAAAAAATGCATATTAATAGACGCATATTAATAGATGTGATGCTAATAAAAATGTCTCCTCCTCCTCCTCCTCCTCCTCCTCCTCCTCCTCCTCCTCCTCCTCCTCCTCCTCCTCCTCCTCCTCCTCCTCCTCCTCCTCCTCCTCCTCCTCCTCCTCCTCCTCCTCCTCCTCCTCCTCCTCCTCCTCCTCCTCCTCCTCCTCCTCCTCCTCCTCCTCCTCCTCCTCCTCCTCCCTCCTCCCTCCTCCTCCTCCTCCTCCTCCTCCTCCCTCCTCCTCCTCCTCCTCCTCCTCCTCCTCCCTCCTCCTCCTCCTCCTCCTCCTCCTCCTCCTCCTCCTCCTCCTCCTCCTCCTCCTCCTCCTCCTCCTCCTCCTCCTCCTCCTCCTCCTCCTCCTCCTCCTCCTCCTCCTCCTCCTCCTCCTCCTCCTCCTCCTCCTCCCTCCTCCTCCTCCTCCTCCTCCTCCTCCTCCTCCTCTCCTCCTCCTCCTCCTCCTCCTCCTCCTCCTCCTCCTCCTCCTCCTCCTCCTCCTCCTCCTCCTCCTCCTCCTCCTCCTCCTCTCCTCCTCCTCCTCCTCCTCCTCCTCCTCCTCTCTCCTCCCTCCTCCTCCTCCTCCTCCTCCTCCTCCTCCTCCTCCTTCCTCCTCCTCCTCCTCCTCCTCCTCCTCCTCCTCCTCCTCCTCCTCCTCCTCCTCCTCCTCCTCCTCCTCCTCCTCCTCCTCCTCCTCCTCCTCCTCCTCCTCCTCCTCCTCCTCCTCCTCCTCCTCCTCCTCCTCCTCCTCCTCCTCCTCCTCCTCCTCCTCCTCCTCCTCCTCCTCCTCCTCCTCCTCCTCCTCCTCCTCCTCCTCCTCCTCCTCCTCCTCCTCCTCCTCCTCCTCCTCCTCCTCCTCCTCCTCCTCCTCCTCCTCCTCCTCCTCCTCCTCCTCCTCCTCCTCCTCCTCCTCCTCCTCCTCCTCCTCCTCCTCCTCCTCCTCCTCCTCCTCCTCCTCCTCCTCCTCCTCCTCCTCCTCCTCCTCCTCCTCCTCCTCCTCCTCCTCCTCTCCACTACTAGTGAAGAAAGGGGATGTAGGGTATTCTGCTTTGAGCCACTCACCTTAGGCTCGTGGGCTCAAACATCATCTTCGTGAATAATGGTTGTCATAATCGCTCATATAATAATATACTATTATTTTCACGTTAAATAATATTAACGACATGAACACCTTGTGATAGTCGTGTGAGCTAATAATTTCACCAAGAGGGTGGTATTTATTTTACCTATGATATTTGCTATGCATATTATGTTTCTCGTCGCCCGGAAAGTATCTTGGCAATCTTTCCGTGTAGCAGCATAAACCTATCAAAGTCTGCAAGTGAGATATTTAAACTAGTTTGAGAATGCACATGTAAATTACGGCTGTAAAACTGAAGCAAAAGTGTAAAATGAAATTTATTAAGGCATTTGAGCGGCTTCCGCCACCTGACTAGTGCGTAAGATAACTTGTTAAAATGCTTGTAATTGACAAGCGGCTTACGTACATTTTCTCCTATTAATTCACAGGCAGAAACGAACGCACCTGAGGGAAAACAATCGTGTAATTTAAATATGACAAAGGTGAGGATAAGGAAATGTTGTATTGCGTCACTCGCACATTACATATTCATTGAATTTTTCGTTAATAATTTTAATACAACGCGAATTTAATTCATTCCGCCTACTCTTCAAAATTTACAGCGTTATTGAAAATGATTTTGCAGTATTTCACTTTCATATTATCTTTGTGCTTGTGCAAGAAAAATCAATTCGGTAAACAATAATAATACCATATACAATTTTTAATTGAAGAGGACTTTGGATGTTTACCAGTGACAAGTTCACATGAGTGTTACCATGATACTAAGTTGGCGTAACTAGCGTTTTTGTCTCTTGTAGAATATGTGAAATGAAATCGTAATAATTAATTTTCTTTTGCTGGAAGTTTCGCACAATATAGAAAGGTCTAGAAAGTTCGACCTGATCTTCTTTACGACAAAATATGTTTTCTAAACCTATGAGATATCACAGAATGCTACTGCAGCTAAGCCGATTTTATCCTTGTAGGACTCGTTAAGGCAGTTCTCTCTGTATACTGCTCTAGGGTCAGGGAAAATGATCTTTTTATACAATGGAACGAGCAGCTGGTGGTGACCTAGTGTAACATTTTATAAAATATAGCAGTGAAGATTAATAAAATATGCAAATGGTGAAGAACACTTATAATAAACGATAATATAATCGATTTGTTAACACAATCACTATGAATTCTTAAGAAGTTAACCCCAAAATCTCGTCGCGTAGGCACCGAAAATGTAATAGCTTATTGTATCCTCCATTCAGTACTTAAATGAATCCAAAAAAAGTATGATTACGGGAACGGTTGTACACAAAATATCCGAAAATATTATTAAATATCATGGTTCTCTTCCCCGTCACACAAACCACTCTAAAACTATCAAAGGACTGAGAGAGAAAGATTGTTTTTATCTTAAAGCAGATAGGGGTAATAAGGTTCTTATTTTGGATAAATGTGACTATTACGAAAGTAAATAATTGAATAGAAAACTGTCCATACGTGAAAATTAACACAGATCCGTTGCCTAAAATTATTTGAGATACTCAGAAAACATTTAAACTATGAAATAACCTCATTACCGCGGATATCAAACGTAAGCTACATGATGTGTCTATCCCAAAAGTACCACTCATGTATTGTTTACCGAAGATTCATAAAGTAGGGAAAGCCGTAAGGCTCATAGTGTCAACTATAGATTCTCCTACTTACAAACTGTCCAAATGGTTAGTCAATGAATTTAATAACCTCGAGATCAAGCAGTCAAGTTTATCAGTAAAGAACTCGTGCATGATAACGAATTATTAATTTCATTCGACGTCAACTCACTATGTACCTGTATCAAATGCTTTGGAGTACTTGTATGAACTCCTTAATAAAAATAACATTGATGAACAAACTGTCAAAGAATATACTAATTTAACCAATCTGTGTATGCAGCAGAATTATTTCAAAGTCAGTGGATCATTTTTTCAACAAAGTGAAGGTACAGTCATGGGAAATTGCCTCTCTCCTTTCATAGCAGAAATTTTCATGGGCAAATTTGAAACCCAACTGAAAGATGAGCTCCCATATTTCCCAAACGTGTGGGTGAGATATGTAGACGATATATTTGCCATTTTTGACACTAGTAAATTTAACATGAAGATTTTTTGAGCGACTTAAATATTAGATTCAATTCAATCAAATTTACCCATGAAATATGTAGAAAGAGAAGAGCAGTTTCCATTTTCCTACATTTTGGTAATTAGGAAATACAGTACAGTACATCTACAGGAAAGAAACCAGTACCAGCTCGGTACATAACTGCAGATTCGAACCACTCCAGTAAGCACAAAGAGGCTAGTTTTGGTTTTTTAGTTAATAGACTGTTGAGTCCGTTGAGAGATACCGCAAGGAGGTAAATACAATCAAAGATATAGCGAGATGTAACGGTTTCGATCCAGAAATTGTCAATAGGTTAATTAGGAAACGAAATTTTAAAATACTATTGCGAAATTCCACCACTTTAAATGGGGATAATAAAATTACTAAGTTTATAAAAATACCATAGGAGTACGGAGTACCGCAGATAACTAGAGGTATGAATACTATTTTCGGGAAAACAGACTTCAATGTGGTTCACACTTCGAGCAACAATTTACAAAATCTACTTGGAAATGCGAAAGACAAAACGGAACCCATTCATAAAGTGGAAATTTACGAAATAGCATGCCGAAATTGTGACAAAAATGGATGGGGCAGTCAACTCGGTCTATTAATCTCCAACTCCTGAGGAAGCTGACATTGTCAGCGAAACACGCGTCGAGTTTAGTTACTGTGTCACTTTCTTTTGGCGTGTGGGGTTAACTTAAAGAATTCATAGTAAATTTACGTCAAAGTTCTTGATCCAACTACTGTGTGAACTCGATCACTATTTACTCTTTGGTAAGTACTCTTCCCATCTTGGTTAATGTTTCATAAAAGAATGGAAGATTCTTGCTGAATCCTCTTTAGGAGAGACAAATCTGCGATATTTTCAGTTATTAAATATATTCTATATTTTCATCGTAGAGTAATCAAAATTCATAAAAGTGTTGCCGTGGCTAAATTTTTAGTAACTGCAAATGTCTGGGTACCTGATGCTGTTCCTAGCGCATGATCTGGCACTTTATTCTGGGGTTCCGCATTTGCTTAAAAAGTTAGAGATTTCGGCAGGATAAAAGGAACAAAGTGAGTATACGTAACTTTCTAGAGACAATAAGGTTCGTGTATTGTGCAACGCGGTTCATCTGTATCAGCAAGACGAACGCACATCTTAAGCGTGAAAATAAAGAGAAACGGCTGTCCCGGGAAAAAGTTCTCAAATTCCTCATTCAATTACATAGAAATGCCCGCGCAAGTGAGTGACGTTTATCCTATTACTGTCAATGAGTTAGGACTTTGTGAAAAAGTCCTGCAGTTTACTTTCATTCGCTGCTATCGAAAGAAAGAGCTTAAGCAAGATGTGAGCTATCAGCGGCTTAGATCTAATGTAGCATTTCATGAAATACGCGGCTCATGTTTTCATTACTTAAATTCTCGCATTCAAACGTTTGTTATGGCGGGTTTATTATGTTATTATTATCTAATAATCTGATTTCGTTATTTTTATATAAAACAGTCCATTATTTGTTTTGCGCTTGTAATTGCGCCATGAAAATAACATCAATTGCATCAGGAACTTCGACGGAATACCTAAAGGGGGCACAAAGCAGGAAAAGTTCACGTTGATTTTATCTTGCACTAATTTGATACACTTTCTTTTAAAATTCTTTTATTGCCTAATCGCTTATTAAGGCCGGCTGTTGTAGGTACCTAATAAACCTACTAACATAATTAAATAAATCACAGTAAGAAACTTTGTCTTAAATAACCGAAGAAGATATCTTAATTATGACAGATAAAATATGAACCGTGCAATATAACATCGCGCCTACATATGTTAAGAAAACGTGTCGTGCAATAAACTTCACTCGTTAAAGCAGCTTTTAAAAACATTAGCGCACATTGTGGCATCTATGAAATGCAAGAAAAATTTCTTACCTTGAAGAAATTCTTTAATTAGCTAAGCAATCACAATTATTAGCGCCTTAAAAATTAGAAATGCTAGAGTTTGAGGTTATTGCTTAGTTACCATCATATTTCAACCCCTTATATCAGCTTTTAAAGGTAAGTTAACTTGACCCCCCAACCTTAATTTGTTTTGTAAAATGTTTGTTGCACGACTGACATTCAACGCTCCGCTTGTCCTTAATAACCTGATAGATTTTTGTGTAAAAAAGTGTAAACTGGGATCAGTAGAAAAAAGGCCGAAACCGTACGGTTATAATACGAGCTGCTGACCAATGCTTGGTAATGTCGGTACGTCTTTTGTTCAATTTCAAATTAGATAAAGATGGTACAAAATGCAAGTTTTGGCACAAATTTCGTTTCACATTTCGGTGAAAATATCCCTCAATTTTACTTTCTTCCAACTTAGTTTTTCTATATTATGCTACAGCCAAACACTAAAAAGCATGTCTATAACTGGATAGTGATGGCAATAGACTGAATACAATTTGATATCGGGGTGTTTCTGAACGTTATCAACAGTTTTATAAGAGGAGCGATGATGGTTACAAACTTACTATAGATTGACGTTTTATAGCGGTGATTTTGAGCACAAATAGTCCTATATGTATATGGGAACACTAGTGGTTTTATAAATTGATAACCGTAAGCATTATAAAAAGTCAATATATCACCTTTAGGCCCGGTTTTTCAAATGAAAGTTAACTTGTAGGTTAGCAAACCGTAACTTCAAAGTTAACCTTAGGTTGTGTTTTTCATGTTAATTATAATTTCTGGTTAGGAAACCGGGATTACTGTCAAAAATGTGGTGAAAACCATGGAAACAGCTTAATTTTTAACCTTATGTATGAAAGTCAAAGTAGGCCAATTCAGCTGAACATTAATTTTTGAAGTTTGTTGTTTGTTTAGATTTAAATACAAAAAATGTGTTCTAGGAAGTAGAAGCCGTATTTGATGTTATAAGGTCTGCGCCATAGTGTTTTCGGTCCTTTTATTACCCCCTCATCATTACTTTGTACGTTAATTTCCAAGTTGTTCATATTTTTTATTTGTTGGATCAAATAATGGTGTTGTCAGTGTCATTTATTCAGGTTATGATGTGCAAGTTACTGGTTAACCCATACCCCAAGTGTAGGTTAAAGTTATCTAACAGTTAGGAGGTAACACTGATTTGAAAAACATCTAATTGAAAATAACTGAAGGTTTAGTCATAACTGTCAGTTAACTCGAACTTGAAAAACCGGGCCTTAGTAACCGTTACCTTAAGTGATTTAAATCTGTAATGGAAAGGTTTCTGTTACCATGATGAATTATGAATTAAAAAATTACTTCCCGTACCTGTAGTTCTTGGACCTTTTACTAATCTTAAATATTTGCTATAAATCTTGGCAACTAGGTAGTATAACCTTATAAACATCCAATATAAACTTGCAACTTAAAACCCTTATAAAAACTAGCAATTACTTGAAGATATGGAAGTTGTTCATTGAAATTGAGAACCATCGCCAAATGCTTTGTTAATAGATATATTAACGACAAAATGGAACGGGCGGGATTCCAGAATACAGAATCGACAATTCAATAACTATCATAGAGCTCTGGTATGCGCTTGCAACATTTTGCTTTTGTCCATTTTCATAAAGCGGACAATATTCAGCGCTACGATTGATGCTAGGATAGGGTTCAAACACCTATTTATACAATAGTAATAAAGACGTGTGCAAGTACGTCACTAAAAAACTGAAATATGTGAAAATCGCACGATAGATAAAACTCAAGTTAAAAGAGGAAGGAATACAACCATTCCTGTATTTCTATAGTTAATTGCGAAAGAGAAAATGTACGAAAAATGTGATGGCACGCACCTGAAACTCGAACCCACTTTCTCGGCGAGTGGTCCAACCACTAAACTAATGGGTTGTATTTCATTGCTAGCGCAGCAGCCATTTTTAGATCTGGAAATTGGAACCTGTAATTGCGTGTCGTCAAAGCAGTTCCAATTAATTATGGAAACTGTAGTAGAATATCTACATAATAGAACTGGACAAACAAAATCAAATTACCGAAATATCTCTCAGGACTTAGAGGGGTGGACTACGTTTAGCAGATTACGAAATATGTGGAGAAATCCTAATGCGTTTAAAGCAAAAGTTGCACATTTCCAGTTACGAAATATGGAGTGGAAAGTACAACTATAGTAGGAAAGAGCGTGGGATGGTTGAGGACAGCACATGGGAAGTTTATGATGAGAAGAAATTTGAGATAAGAAATTCTGAAATTCTGGGTAGAACGAAAATGGTGGCCATAGTAAACAGAGTGGCATAACTAAAAGCAAATGTGCGTAACTACAATGAATGGACCAGTGGACTGGCGTTAGAGATCTTCCAGACGCAACATCGGTAGACCGCAAAAGTGTTGGATGGAGAACATTCGCTAGATTTGTAGAAAATGGTGCCCAACTGCACAGGACGTATTTGTCCAGCAATGGACAGACAGAAGCGGAAAAAGAAAACGAAGAAGTTACCGCGGATATACATACAGATTTTACTTGCTAAACTAGGTTGTTTCCACTTTATTTCGATTTCACTTTTGCAAAAGTATAATCGAAATAGAGTGGAAACATGTAAATTAAATTCATTTTTGCCTTTTCTTCTGTGTAATAAATCACTTTTACCATGTGTATTCCAAGTTGTGACAGCTACACAGATTTTACTTAAGTGGTTAAATAAATACCCTAATGGGGTCGTTGCACTAAATAGAAAATCGACATAATTTTGATAGAAATAAGTAACTAGGCGTTTAATGATCCTCTGGGTTACATTTATTTACTCACCAGTAGCCCAAAATTTAAACAATGGCGATTTTGGCACGAAGCGCGCCTTCGGAGAATTAAACAGAAACATATGTTGCCTCCGTTACGTCATTAGCTTAGAAGCGCTTGTGATTGGTCATCTGAATTGATGTTTTGATACCCAGAAAGCTAAAGTTACGTGGAGTTTCAGTCGGTATCGGTAAAGTAGGGAGCAATAGTGTTGCGAATAATCAGATTTTGACATTTGGAGGTTATTTTTATTTGTATTGGGCGTATAAATAGTTTTCTGTCGTTTATTTATGTGTTTTTATTCCTACTTATTGTGTCAGTTAGTATATTTGTGTACGGAAAATAGAGCAAGGTTTCGTTAAAGCCGATTCAGACAATTTACCCATAGTCCAATTTGGACTACTTCAGTGCTCAAATGAAAAATATTAAAACAAAATGGTGAGTACTTCATTTATTTGGGAACTAGACAAACTGAAAAACAACACTGGACACTGTCAAACGACTAGACTGCCACGATTGTTTATTAATTCAGTTTACGTTCGACGCGTTTGACTTGACACAAGATGACGTTTGCGCTAGCAAGCATAAACAAACAACGGTAGTACTTTCCGGCTAATATCGACACTCCTCGGCATTGCCGCGGATACGTCATCATTTAAAAGGCTTAAAGGGCCAGGGTCTTAACTTTGATGGTGGTTTGGATGCCTAAAACGTTCGCTGTGAGAAAAATAAAAAAATACGGGTCAAATATTTTACGAGGATCTTCGGGAAAATATGATTTTTAAAAATTGTGTAACGATCCCATTGAATTTAATCCATAGGTACTATTTTTCGGCAGACTTCATTAAAATTATTTTTTATGCTAAAACTTAAATTAAGGGTTAACGTATAAATTTATAGTCTGACCAAAAACTAATTTATGTATTTTTTTTCTTTCAGGTTACGCCTTCTGGACGACACGTGCTTACCTACGACGAAGAATCGTGGAAACCATCACCAGAAGAGCAGCCAAATTCAAAAGACTGCATTGACGAAAACGCTCGCTCCTTAGAAACCCGGCAAAGTAAAACGAAGCGCGTTAAAAGTTACCTCAAAAAATGTAAAAACGTCTTAGCTAGCAAGTCCAGCAGTGCCGACCAAAGTTCGTGTACCGATTCTTCGAGTGCGTCGTGGTACGTTGACAAAAAAGTAGAAGACTCTTTGAACGAAAGTGAAATACTTGAGATCGAAGACGTTTTCGAGAACGTACAAGTTCTAGCGAATTTAGATTGTAATTTAAGCGGGATTTGTGAGGTCGCTAATATCGTGGAAGTTAAGGGTAGACGTGACGCGAACGCCGAAAATCGTAACGCGGATATTACTGAAACAGGAAAAGATGACGGTAATCACGTAAAAGAGAGTTCCTCGTCTGTCTTGACAGAAGTGCAAGATGAGATTGTAGGAACAAATGAGGATCGCGCGTGTGGAAAGGACAATCCTGTTCAAGAGGAAAATGAAATCTCGCCTCAAGAGGAACCCGCAGCAAACGTAAGTAACCAAAAACTTTATATATTTTACTTTTAACGTGAATGCTCTTCATTTAAGTTTATCAGCATAATTTTATTTTTACGGTATGAAAAGCAACCGTAAAAAACTTTTATCTGATCCTGCCAAACATCTAAGTTGAAAATTCTTTAGTTTATTTTGTCACAAACGAACTTAATTTATTTTTAACTATTGTTGCCTCGTCAAGAATTTAGTTTTAACATTGAAAATGTTATTAGTATCCTAGTGTAGGGATCAAATTCACGAAAATCGTGAATGCTGCATTTTCCACACCACGTGACGCGTTGAGACCCGAGCGCCAGCGCAGCGGTTTAAAGCCAAGCGGCTTGCAGCGCGGACCGCCCATACGCTAGTGTGAGAAATTGCAATCCGCGCAAGTTATTTAATACGCTATAACGCATGCGGAAATATCCCAAACGCACGAAGGTTACAGTCTGCTTCGTCATTTTCAATGTCTCCCCCGGTTGCATCTTTGCGAAGGCTGTGAATTTTATTTTCAAATAAACTGAACATTTTTCGTAAAAATGTGTTTCGCGCTGGACAATTCATACAACTATTCCTCAGGCAGATAAATAAAAAGAAACTATGAGATATATTTATTTTTATCGTTTCACTTATTATTTTTATACCTATGGATTATACGGATATGCCGTACTCCCTTAGTATAATAAATTATTGTGCATTTTACTAAATGGATATCCGTTTCGTGAAGTGGACTGTCTTGAATAATTTTTTCATGACACGAACCGGAAGTGGATGTCCAGTTCATGAAATGTAAAATTACAGTGAGTACGTCATACATATATATACAGGTTAACCCACATAGGAGGGTCACTATTGGTATCTTGAAAACGGTGACAGGTAGAAGGTCGGTTATATGAGACAAAAGTTGGGTAGATTGGTGCCCAAGTAGTTGGTGAAAACGAATTGATATCTCCATTGGTTCCTGAAAAATCCGAAACGCTGAAAATCCATATTTTTTAAAAACATCATTAAATCCGTTATTATTCCATCTAATTGACTGAAAATTGGTATTCTGGCATTATTTGACATACATAGTCTTGTGGATCGGCTGGTTCTAAGTTTCAAGTTGGCTATGGCCATAAAAATACAGAAAACAGTGATAAAAACGTCAAATTCAATTGCGAAGTTTGGTCTGATTCCACGCATTGGTTGTTAAGTACCGTTTACATCCACGCAACTTAAATTAACGTACGAAAAAATATACGTAACGTACAAAAAATTCAATCCACCCATTTACATCAACTTAATTTTGTTAATTGGGGCTTGCGCAGTTGATGAAATCCACGTTACAGTTTTCTGAATTTCTGCATCACTTCAGTTTTCAATCTCAGTTGTCACTCCGAGAAAACGAGGTTATATCTTACTTTTGTTTTTATTTAGTTTCGTATCTTAAATGTGTGGGATTGATTGAAAAGAATATACTGATTTCAACTTTCAAGTAACATTTCTAGGGATTCAATCAAAACAAAACGTATCATTTTGGCAGTACTGATCTAGGGTATATTTTTTAAGGTTTTGATTGGTGGAATTAACGCACGAATTCTGTTAAGTTGAAGTTGGTTCAACTTTTCCGTACGTTACGTTAATTTTTGTTGTTACTAAGTGGATGTAAGCGAGTAGGTACATTTGATTCCTTGTTGTTGAACTTTTCTTAATTTGTAAAGTTCCGTACGTTACTTTAAGTTAAGTGGATGTAAACGGTACTTTAGTCTCCAAGTGATCACATCACCTACAGCCATGGCTAACGTGATAACACCGAAAACAAATTTTTGTCGATTTCGTGGATGCACTTTGAAAAATTGTGTGTCACAGTAAACGTAATTGAAGGAGGTAATAGACTTTTTCATTTCGTTCTGTGTTCGTTAGTGCGCATGTGCTGACAATCAGCTGTTCTTAGATTTTCGGACGAGTGTCACTGTCAGCTGTCAGGCGTTATAAACTTCGTGTGGAATATTCGTAAGTAAATAGTAGAATACCAAATAAGGAGGGTGTTTGAAAGACGGAGAGTTATTACAAATGTTAGTTCCAAGTGATATCCCTCGTAAAATTGTGAGGCTGAATCCCGAAGGCGTGCCTGGCTCCTGGCTCTTGTAGGTTTTTAATATAGCCCTGAAAATGAATCAATTTTTTAAAAGAAAACGGAGTAAAAGGATCTAATATAGGCACAGGTGCGTACTTTTCTTAAATGTATGTATGTAACTACAAGTAATTCTTATTTTAAAGTCGTAACAAATAATGACATAAAACCTGGAAACGTTCAATAAACTTTTCCATTTCGAATCTTGCCTCTTACACATTTTTATCCAAGCAACATCATTTATATAGGTGGAACTAATCCTCACTTCCTCACATCGTCACCAACCTAGTTATTAACTTCGATTTTTCCCAGTATTAGGCAGGGTTTAGGAAATTGATAAAATCGTAATCCCAAGCGATAACTTGGCGTTCCCGCACTGCTATCACCTTGGCAGTCACAAAAAGCACAATGCTTGGATGCTCCATAGTGTTTTAGTTCCGAACTGTTACTAATTTTGCACGTTTGCAGTAAAATTTTACCAAAGAATTAATAAACACTTTCAAACAAGCAATACCGCCTACCCCTCTAGGGGATATTGATACAAGACTTTGACATTCGTCCGAAATTGTCATGGCGCGTTTACGCATGCGCCTCAGCATTTTATTATAATGAAAAGTCCTATTGACAATGCAATAATCCAATATGGCCGCCATACTAAAAAAATGTTGATTATTGCATCTCAGCACTGGAGCAAGCGATATGAATTCTAATGGCATATTTGAAATCTGTAAGTCAAATAATGCCATAATACAATTTTTCAACTAACTAGTGGAAATAATAACAGGCTTATCGACGGGTTTAAAAAAAACTTGTGTGTCAGCTCCGACGCACGACTGGAGTTTACTCCTTACGTACGATTATTTTAACTTCAAACACTTGATAATAGGGTACACCCGAATGCAGTTTTATACCCAAATGTGTATTTATCAGATGGTTTATGTTCGAAAATGTCCAACTACATCAAAATATAAATTGTTTATAAATTCAGTAATTAAGTGACAATCTGCTAAACGTCGATCCCACTGGCAATGAAATAAATACTTTTCCTGGTGTTTGAATAGGCGTTGATTCACATTTCGGCACTAAGCAATATTTGGAGTATTTAATATTAGGTTTTTCCATATTAAATCAAAAGATTCAACAAATTTAGGAACGAACAAACACTGCACATGCTGACTTTACAACGCCAACTGTCATATCTACTCGATGCCACTCTATTTTCACTATTTCCATGCTCTATGCAGTCATAATTTCAATGTACGTAACGCATTACTTTTAGTTACCGCGAAATGTAACGCTTGATTTTACTACTCATAAAATTTCCGTACCGCGGGCTATAACTGAAAATCGATTCTTAAGGAGTAAACTCCAAAAATACGACTTTTCAATATTTTACGGATATGTATTTCAGAAACCAACAGAGATATCAACAATTCATTTTTATCAACTACTTGTGCGCCAGTTTTTGCAACATTTGTGTCATTTAACCGACCCTCTACCTACCACCGTTTTCAAATCACCAACAGTGGCCCTTCTATGTGGGTCAACCTGTATATATAAAACTAAAACGCGTTATTTAGGTTAAGTAAACAAGAACAAACATTCGGGGTGCAAGTGACAGTATCAAAACAGAAAGTGTATTCAGTAGACCGAAACTATATAATGCCTTAGTGACCTAGCTGAAGTCGTGGCCAGACCTGATCTTGCTACGCTGTTATTACTTGCTGGTAAAGTGCACCTTACCATGCATTTAAGGTTTATGACCGCCCGTTGCATATTTTCATTCCCACAATGCCATTATATCGGTTTCGCTAAACACAAATCAGTGGCATATCTGAACTTTATGTTTAGTTAGTTTCCTATTAATACTTGTACGGCTATTAGTACAATATTGCTTAATGAATTATCTCCGGAAACAAAGAAGTTTGATTTATGGATAGGTAGATTGACCTTTGTGGTGCTAGTATGGACAATTTTCTGCAAAAAACTTGCAGTTATTTATGATCCATCATAAACTTTGTGAAAGTGTAAAATTAGAAACAAATATATATATATAAAATTTCTACGCATATTATATTAATTAATTAATGTTACAATATTATTTTATAGCCTGCCAAGCATCATACTCATATTATTGATATTTAATTCATTCTTTATATTTAATATATATTATAGTGAAAAGTATGTTCCTTCTTAAATGCGAATCATGCAGGAGAACATTTATTTATTCCTAATATAGGTAGGTTTTTTCAGCATTTGGGAACTTCATTCGAAATGTTGCATTTATTTGTTTCTAAAACTTGATTTTCTTTCATTGATGAGTATACGAAAACACGAATTAGACTGAAACCTAGGCCTCCTGCTTGCTAGACGGCTGTCAAATAAGAGACCTGTTTAAGTTGTATTTAGATGATAAATTAATCCAAAAAGAAAGACGCGTGTGTTAGCGTTGATGAAAACGCACATGCTTCCTCAAGAATTAGAAAGATAGTTAAGTGAGTGGAATTAATCTTACTTACAATAATGTAATTAATTAACAGGTACCTGGACGGACAGAGTGGGTTTTTGAAAACGGTTTGATGTACAATTATCTCTTTAATGTTTCGCACTCATGTTCTTTTGTCTTGAAAGAGACAGTTTATGAATCTAAAGTAAAATTAAGTGTTAGTAAAACGCTTTTATTGTCCATTGCGATTCTTATCGTGGAGAAAGCATTACATATTAGGGATTTATAGTCTATTATTGGTTAGACATTGATTAGAAGTGCGATTGCTTTGCGGTCAGGATGAGATATATTGTTAGAAAATGCATCCGTATATGGCCAAGAATTTTTTTAGAATACCCTTAACACAACATAAATTACATTCGCGTAGTTTCGACGCGGCTTGGAGATATTTGGCACAGTATTCAATAAATCGTATATTTATAATCCCAGTCAACATGTAAGTAAGTAATTCATTTGTTCATAGTTTATTAAATTCTACCAGGAAATTTGTTTAAAAACATTATAGTCGCAAAAATTTCATGACATTGCCGCATACTTACAAAGTTTTCATTTGATACCCATATTGAGGGGATTGAAAATAAGTAATCCACCATTTTGTGGTGGCGGCCATCTTGGATTTTGCATTTTTCATGGTGTACTGTATAGTAGTAGTTAAGCCCTTTCATTTGATACCCATATTGAAGGGATTGAAAAAAGTAATCCGCCATTTTATGGTGGCAGCCATCTTGGATTTTGAATTTTTCATGGTGTACTGCATTCTACTAGTTAAGCCCTTCCATTTGATACCCATATTGAGGGAGTTGAAAAAATATCTAATCCGCCATTTACCTCTTTTATGGGTTTTGGTTTTATAATATGACCAGTGTTGCCAACTCAGAAATTTTATCCCTAAATCTAACGATATTCTTCCTCATTTACTGATTACTTCTGCAGATGTGCTAAAATCTAAAGATTTTTCCAATTTGTTACATTAGGTAATTGAATAATGAACACGTTGCAATGCAATGAATGAAATTCAACTAAATTTTGAATATTGTATATTCAAAATGACATAGGTACAAGTTTCACATCAATTTTGTTTTTCTATGATTCAAAGTCGACTCGACACTTCGTTCTATGTGATGCTTTGCGTCTGAGTGTTCTGTGATCTGTTCTGTCATTTGTCAACATTCAAGATTCAACAAAGTCATCTGTGCATCTGTCATCTCATGCCATGGATTCTGATTAAGAAATCGAGTTTATTGAGTACAATAATTATTACTGAGCAATGCAGCAATCGTTATATTATATATTCTATAAGAACTGTAGTTAAAAGTAATTTTTTAATAAATTCAATATTTTTTTTATTCCAGCTTTGTATCTTATTTTGTTGTGGGAAAGCTGGTGACTTTTTATGAAACTTAATATGGGGAAATATAGGGATTTTTTACAAAGGCTTTAGGGATAAATTATCTCTATGAGTTGGTGACACTGAATATGACAGATTGCCCAAGAATTGGTTGAACGGTTGAAGCATTGTTTATCGACAGGCGAGTTTGTTTATTGTTTCATTTCACGGATTATTGTGATTTTTGGCATGGAAACTGTAAGTATTGAATTATGCATACAATGTGTACAAGCTTTTAAATGATTTGCCCAAAACCAATTCATTCAATCACTTTTAGAACGACGATAGAGAACCAAGCCAGCTAATATCGCCAGTGGAATCAACCCAACCAGTTAGGAAGAGAAAAATTGTTAGAAGGCGAAAGAGAACATGTATTGAACGAGATAATGAGGAAAAAGTCACTATGAATTTTTACGATTCGACAATTTATACGATAAGTTTTAAGGAAATGGATTTGAATAATAATAATAGAAGAAAAAATGGAACAGTGCCTAACCTAAGTTTCAGTAATACGAATTTTAACAATAATGGAAGAAAGGAGCAGGACGTTGTTTTGAATTTTTTCGATACTGTAATGGAAAACTTAAATATCGAGAAGGGTAAAAACTTAAAACGGAAGAAGTTTAATAATAATGAAAATAAGAAGGTTGTTTTGAATTTTTACAACTCTGAGATACATAACATCACTGTGAACTAACAAAAATTAACATAAATTCTAATAGTGTTTCTGTTTTTGATAATGTTTTAGAAAGAAGTTGGGTATGTTTAATGTTTTCTGTAATACGTAAATAAATAAATGATACCTATTTGTTTTTGGCGTACTAAAACTTATACGTGGTGGCGAGGTTTCTATCAGTACTAAACTCTCTTATGGAAATAATGCTATTGGTCTCTTATTAATGATCGCGCTGAATTCAAAATCTGCAGCATTCATCTTCTGTGCAAATACGTGGGTAACTTTCTTAGTAGTAGGAGATAGAAAAAAGGTTAAATGGGTAAAATGGGACATTTTATTGGCACATTAGTCCTATTAATTGGGGTTTTGTACAAAATCTGAAAAGAGGGTCGATTTCAACCCCATATATTCCGTGAATCTAATAAGGTTCATATTTTTTCACATTAGTAATGTGAACAAGATCTTAAAGTAATACAAGTTTTGGTTTGGCATTTAAGATTTTAAATTAAGAGGGGTGGATTTATCCTTATATCGCCTGAATCTGCAGTTCTAATTTTTCTCATATTACTAATGTAATTTTGTACAAAATTTCAAAGTGATACAAGATTGGAATTTTTTTTGTAATTTGGAGGGTTGAATTCAACCCTCTAGATTCGTACTTTTCAGCATTAGTCTTATTAATTGAGATTTTTGTAAGTTTCTGTTTTGCATTTAATATTTTTTTCTGAATGAAAGGGATTGTATTTAACCTCCCATCCCCTGAATTCCCAGTGCAATTTTATCCACACTAATATAATGTTCCTTGAGATTTTTGCACATCTCAAAGGGTTACAAGAAACTTTCCTGAATTAAGCGTTTTGTACGTAATATTTGTTCATCCTCTTGTCTTAGCTGCTAGTTAGAGGAATGTTTGTACAAACTTTAAATTGCGCACATTTTATTACTAATATTTTTAATATTTCCTTTCACTACCTAGGCACCTAGGGACTTCTTTGGTGCACTCTAAAATTAAGAATCTCGTCGGTTCAGAAAGTTACACTATGGCCCGGTTTTTCAAAGAATCCAACACCGGATTAAGTCTGACACCGGCTTCGTTGCTATGATACCGGCTTTCTGATTGGTTGTAGCATAGCAACAAAGCCGGTGTCAGACTTAATCCGGTGTTGGATTCTTTGAAAAACCGGGCCTATGTGATCTAAAAATTATATGTATAAAGGCAGTGACTACTGCTCCGGCCGACGGTCCCCTGAAATTGTGTTCGAACACGGTCGGGCATGCGTATTACATAATGTCAACACAATTTGCATTTTGGAGGTGTAAAAAAACTAAAGCTGAGAGAACGCATTTTTGAAACAAACCATTTAGTTGTCCTCGCTCCAGACACACGAATTTTTTGGAAAAAAAACAAGCAAAATATATCAAACCTCTACGGGATCAGAACTCGTCTAGCCGTAGGAGAATAAGATGGCAGTTCTGTACGATACCCCCACACCCACCAAGACCGTTGGAAGTACTAGCCGATAACGATATAGGTACTTAAAAGTCATTTTACCGACATTGCCGTAGACTATGGTAATGCGCACGTCCGACCGTATTGGAACAAAATTTCAGGGGACCGTCGCGTCGGCCTTAAATAAATATAAGTTTGTCAGATGGCGCTATAATAGTTTCTTGCTGTTCACTTGACAAGGCAATAGAAAAATAAAAGAGCCTCTGTACCTTCGTAGATTTAGGAATCGCTTTTCGCTTTGTTTGATGCGGAGAAGAAATTAGTGAAACACGTAGGTATAGAAATAGTTCGAACCTACCTACTTTTCTCCTCATGATTATATTATTTCAATTATAATGTAGTTTTCCTAAATCATTCCTATTTGATAGCCTTAGCATGTACCAAGACATTTCCAAGATGTACATTAAGAAGATAGGGTTATGTTTCAAGATAGCTACCCCATTAGATTTTTATGCCAAGAAAGTTAACTAACACGAACTTAGTAATTAGCGGCTCGTTGAGCACGACATTCTAGAAGAGAAAACTGCGATAATGTCGATGGATCGCCAACTTGAGCTCAAAATAAGGCACAATGTACTAAAATCTATATTTAAAGAACACACATGTGGCAGGTGTGGGAGAATTCGAAGGAGTAAGTAATTTATGACGATATGGTCTTGACATTCTGATGGGAATATACTTAATAGTATGCAATCGTGGGATTTTGTCTTTCATATGTAGGCATCTTACATTATTTACAAATATCTTCGCATAATTTCCGAAAAATCTGCATTTGTGAAAGACTTTCATTTTTATAGTTTCTATTTCGTTTAATGTAGGCTACAAAAAGGGCCACCCGTTGTAGTTGTGATAATAAATTTAGAAAAATTGCTTTTACGTGGTCGTCTTACTGACCGACTTATAATCTAACTAGTAATTAAAAAGAATTATGGTTCTTTGGCACACCTATTATTATAATAGTGTGCTCCCAAAAAAAGTGAAAATTTGTGTCATCTTGTTAATGATGCCCGTATTTATATTTTTTATTGTCCCGATGGAGGTAAAAGTAGTAAAAGTATATGGAGGAGGATTTTTTGCGGAATATGCATTTTTATGGCACTGCCATAAATAATAACAAATTCTGTAATTTTATTTGACCTGCCTTATCGTATGTTGAGGAGATGGGTATGTTGCAAAATCCAACAAAGTGTCCGAAAGGCTAAATATTTCACAGAACAAAATAAATTTTAAGTACCCTCCCATAAAGCAACGAAATAAAGAGTTTTCTACTGTTGGTTTGAAATACTTTCTTTCTTGGGGAACTGGAAATTTTTATTTTGCCAGTCAGTGCCATACCCACCCAAACTCTATGTCAGTGACCTTGCTGTTTCTGTCGTATTGATCCTGAGATAAAGGGACGCAGAGGATAACACTAGATAGGCTATTAAATCCAGTATCCATTAATTATAGGCTTACCTACATTAAAGCTGCCCTTTTAACTAATTGATAATTATGGCACAAATAAATTTAGAAGATAATATAATATACAGTAAATAAATGATTTTCTCTTTAAATTTTTCATTTAAATAATAAACACTTGCAAATCAGCAAGATAAATATTGACGTTTTAGGATAACTGTATTAATAAATTTTGAAGAAAAGTTGTTATAAGAAAGAGTAAGTATACCTATCTGAAAATTGGGAATAATAGATGAAATATTTTGAAGGTAGACGAATCAGACATTTCCAGTTACAGCGCTGATTGCGCCGATTCGCAGATAGAGCTGTTTGAACTTAAACGAATTATGGATGTGTAAATCCAAGAGTGACTACTTCTTTATCGTGAACTCTTATTGATCTGTTGCTAGCTATGTCCTGTGCGGTGCAATGTCATTACTGGATGTGTTATTCGTGTCTCCAATATCTCAAATCATGGGACAAATTATGCGAGTTTCAGCTGTGATCATCATGACGCTCCTGAACCTAGTTTCTGTGTTTCGAAGTTTCAGAACCTTCAATTTCATTGTGTCTGTGTCTAAGCGATTTAAGCATGTTTCCATTTCAGAAGTTTATTAAAATTGATAGTACATAATATTATATTAGCACATTATATTAGGTTATCCTTGGATCTCATTAATGATAATAAGTATTATATTTCCATTCGTGGTAATCCCGTCGTTAGTACCCAAACCAAGTATAATAATAATATTACCAGTCTCCACTCCGAAAATAAAATCTCTTATCAGGGGAATTCTATATGTATAAGATCCACAACTTCGTTGTTTTATGGTCTTCCTAAAATCCATAAACCTACTCTGTCCTTAACACCCATTATTTCCTCGACGAATTCACATATTAGTAAGTTGGCCCACTTTTTCCCTGACATCTTTACCAACAGTTATAATTTTAATAATAGATTCTACCTTAGAAATTCATTTTCTTTCTGGGAGTTCATTAATAATTTCAAGATTTCTGAGAACCATATTCTGGTTAGTTTTGAAGTCGTTTCCGTTTTTAACAATATCTTTTTCGACCTGGTTACTCTATCCTTGACAAGACGTTGGCGGGTCATTGGGAGGAATTGAAACCTTTCGCTGTATGAACTGCTTGATATAGTGAAGATTATCTTTGATAATACATAATGTTTTCTCCTTCCACGACAAAATATAAAGAAATTTTGGGTTCTCTCAAGAGTGCAAAGGTCTCATGTATTTTAACTCAAGTATATCATGGACGACCTCCTGTACTTCTGGATTTTGAGTTACCTATACTCAAAAAATATGCGGATAATCTTATATTATCCCTTCCTGCGGATAAAATTTACCACACTTCATTGTTGAGAGGGAAGTTAATTCTTATTCACAGGGACTCTTTAATGCCTTGCTTTTTGGTGCTCCTCAGGATGCCGCTTTCGACCTAGCTGGCGAATTGTTTGGCTATGATGGTGGTGTTGTCCCTCGTATTAACCACCATGGGCACACCTGCGAAAGTCTATTACACTAACTTCCTCCCCTTACATTTCAGATTTGACTCGTCGTGTTTATCAATTGTTTGGTGGTGAACGTCATATCATAATAGCCAATTCAATGCTCTTAACAGTTAATCAATTTTTCAACAAACTGAAATATAAAGTTCCTTTACTGCGTCAGTCGAATGTCATTTACAAAATTCCGTGTAAGTAATGATTATGATTTTTGCTACGTAGGTAGGTCAAACTTGCCAACATCTTTGTGTTCGTCTTCGTAGTCATAAGAGTGATTGTGGAGAAGTTTCAGGTTGGTACACTGTGCCCTAGTACAGCATTGCATTAAGAATAAGCATAATATGTCATTTGATGGCATAAAATATAAATCTTAGAGGTTGAAGAGAACAATTATAATAGATTGTTTTTGAAATGTTACATATCACTTTTAATAATACCTGTATTATCAGATGGGTACTAATGAACTTAGTACTTTTTGCACTTATATGTTGAGATTAATTATTAATCTTTAGACTATTTCTTTTGATTTGCATTTTGTTTCTGATGTGCTGTTTACGTTTTGCATAAGAAAAAATATTGTAATTTGAATCTTCCCGCCTTTCCTGGTGACTTTCTACTACGTTGTTATTTGACATGCTTGATGGAAGCCATCTTCTTTTTTCTGTCAGAGGGGTTCTCAATTATCATTTGTCAGTTGTCTTTTATGTCATGCATGATGCATTATTATCTTGTTCCGATTTGTGTCCTACTTTTTGGAAGTTCTTTTACAATAATTGTTTAATTCATGTTCAACATTGATATAGTGATTGTTTTTCCAAATTTTTACATATTTCTCGATAGCAGTTTACTTTTTGCTGTATGCCAAGCTTATTTTCTAATCTCACCTACTTTTAGGTAAGTATTAGAATTCCTGTTATCTATATTTTAGTGACACTGCTGTTGTTTCGTAGCCCCTGATAAAGTTTTAGTATAAAACTGAAGCTAGAGAGAGTAACAATAGTATTTCTTTTATTCAGCCCTCTACTGCATTCCTCGATAAATGATTTGTTGTGCATACATTTAAATGCATAAAAATTACCTACACACCTAAGGGCAAAACGATATTGAAATAAAATAGTTGGTAAAATATCGAAGACATGATCTAAAGAGTGGAAAAAGATTTTCGATGAGACACGTGAGGGAAAAAATGAATACCCCAGGAATTATGAGAAATCAATATATGTACCTACGCCATTAAATAATAACAATTTTGTAGATATTTCTTGTAAATATCGTCATAAATTTATTACTTTCGGGAAATTATTGGCAAAATAAAATACTGTATATAAATTATCGAAAGTAATAAATTTAAATAAGAAATGGCACAAATAAATAAAAAAATTCATAAATTTAAAAAAATTCTAAACATGGTTCGTAATTGCTCTAGACGAGCTGGCCAGAAGTTTTTCAGAACTCATCTGCAGACTAAAATTCCTTTAAAAACATACCAGCTGCTTTCAGAAACTTGCTCAACAATTAAGTATTTCGTCACTTGATGTGTGTGACTTGTGAGGTAGCAGTAAGTAAAAGTGCAACAGTGAGTTACAGCAAATGCAAACAATGTCTTCGAGTGCGACAATGCCAGACTAGTAGTTTAATTGCCGATTTGTTAGATAAGTACGCCTTGCCCCGAAGCTGATTGGATCTTAATTAACATACAAAGCTGTTATATACTTAATTACAGTACACCCAGTAGTAGTTAAGCGACATTTACTAGGAGCCCAGATAGTGTATTATAAAATGCAGTCATATCTATCATCATTGATTGCAGTAGAATCTCAACCATTTTCATTACGGGAGTTGGAAAAGTTTCTTAACAGTACTTATCTGAAGAATGTTGTATTTAGATACCGTTGATGTTGGTAGTTGTCATTAATAGATTGGTTGAACCAGTGGGTAATTATTTTATAGCATAGAACCGGATGAATGAATGATCGCGATGCATCATAATTCAGTTCATGGGAATGATACTTATGGTAAAACTACATGTGTAATTGATAAAGCAGAAGTCCACACATTAATTAATGGTATATGATCTATGATGTACTCCAAATATATTAATGCCCATAACCATCATTCAGATATGAAGAACTTTTAATTCGCTTTGCTTACAGTGAGAATTATAATTTTCCTGTAAGTTTCTTACAGCACATTATGACCAAAGAACTTGCAAGTACGCTGTAACGTCTGCTGGAATCAAATTATTGATACCGGTAACGAGAAATGAATAATGATTTTATCGGGATTACTAGTCGCGAAAGTGTTTAAAAATCAATAATAACACATTTGTAATCCAGAGAGACTGCACCAAAGAAATTATGCGTGACTTTGACATTAGTATTGACACTGACATTATGGGAAACCAAAAAAACAATCAGTCGGGCAACTTCAACGTATGTTTTTGAAGCCCCGTAAAGTGGGGCCCCTAGGTAGCAAATCTTTAAAGCTCTAAGGACCGCCTTGTTCAGGGGGTGGTGGGGCTCGGGGGATGTTGCGATCAAAATTCCAGAAAGAATGATTTTTCCCAGCTAAAATAATAATAAAGTTCTCTTGCTGGTTCTCCGCTTTTCCGATCTCGGAGTCAACTGTCAGAATTTTAGGTTAGAATGAATTGAAAACTAAAATATTGAAAATAAAAAATAATTCACATACAGATGTGACTAAAGAATTAAGACTAATTACCAGTTAAAACAAAATTTAAATAAATTGAAGTTTATTAACAATTCATAGCGTGGAAAATAGATATTTTTATTGTTGATGCGACAACAATCTTTTATAGGATCCAGAAGTGTACCTCCACAAAAATTAATAAAAGGACAAATTGCGCGAGTGACTTCCAAATGTGAAAACCACTTTGCGTATTATTTTTTCATTAGCTGCAAATTATTATCAAGAAATCAACACTTTTGCCTTGTTTGAGCCGGTATTGATATCTCGTAATCTCATGCAGTTTTCAATAAATTTCACTTCACACAGAGCTTCTGTTTAAGCCCTTTCTCCTCTATATATTATATACGTATATAGGCCAAGTTATTAATAAAATCGCCGGAAACGTTATTGAATGTGAAAATTAGTAGTTTATGTATCAAAGACCCCCACCTACCTATTGTAGTGGAGGCGGAGGCTCTTGCAGCAGCATACAGGCTAAGAATAAACGGTTATGGGCTAACTCTCGCAAGAGCGGGATACCATACCGAAATATTTCAACAAATAGACAAGAACTACATGCTTAGCATGCAGTCGGATAGAACCGTCCCAATCTTAAACTTTCACAAACCTTATCGGATTACCATACCGATAGAGGGATTGGAGGGCAATTCACAAAAGGCGAGAGAACAGGATGGAAACATTTGGTATACAGATGGGTCTAAAACTGTACATAGTACTGGGGTGGGTATTGCTGGAAAAAGCCTAGGGAATGAAATTAGCATAAACCTGGGCAGCCTTGCAACCGTTTTCCAGGCAGAAATTACTGCAATTTCCGTATGCGCGCAGGAGATGATCAGGAGGTCCATTCAAAACAGGAGGATCCAGATTCTCACTGAGAGCCAGGCAGCACTGAAAGTTCTGGAAGCTACAAAGATACAATCCAAAACAGTTAAAGTCTGTGTGGAGTCGCTGGCTCGTCTAGCAGTACATAACAAGGTTATTCTACGATGGGTGAAAGGCTATCAAGGAAGTGAAGGGAACGAAAAAGCAGACCTTTTAGCGAAGAAGGGAGCCAAAGTCCCGCTGATAGGGCCGGAACCTACGTGTCGTTTGGCATATCAGATAGCCAAAGAGGTGATAAAGGACCTATTAAGACAAAAACATACCTCTTACTGGATGGGGACTCCTGGATTGAGGCAATCGCGGATGTTCATTAGCGGACCATCCAGCAAGAGAGCTGCAGAATTAAAACGACTGGGTAAGAACCAGCTGAGATGGACAGTAGGACTATTTACGGGACACTGTTCACTTATGAGACATCTTACCACTATTGGAGTGAAGGACAATCCTGATTGCAGGATGTGTGGAGAAGAGGAGGAAACTTCTCATCACATACTATGCGAATGTCCGGCTCTTGGCGCAGCTAGACACACAAGCTTTGGAGCTATGTTTGTAGAACCAAAAGTAATAACAGATGCACCCATAAGTCTTGTCCTAAAATTTTTTGAGGGGACCGAACTTATGAGATAATCATGTAAGGGGGCACAATAAGCTTGAGCTTCAGTGCTAGGGGCCAGAAACCTACCCCGTAAGAAATAATAATAATCAAAGAATCACTTATGAATCACATCAATATAAAGATATAAGTATTATAAAATCGTAATTCTGAAGGCGAATACTTACCTCCTAAATAGCACGAACTAATCGAAGTAGGTACATAATACTATTTCGGAATGTTGAGTCGAAGACATTCAAACAAAACAGTTGCAGTTCTTTGTAGTACTTAGGCCAAATTCTCCGACAACTTCCCATGACCTTCAAAAACCGCAAAATGTGTTATAAATGTCAATTATCATTGTTTATCAACAATATTATTTCATTCAAGCCATAACAAAATAAGCGATAAAGATCGTCCGTCAGGCGGCTGTTCTCTTCTCCGCTCCCTGGGGATCTCGTCCAGAACGAAAAAATATGTTAAGCTTTTTTTCCAAAATTAATACATAGATAAGGATACTACTATTGAATTTTTGCCCGAGTGCAGGCGAGATTGATAAAGTGCTCTCAGTAGACGCTTCTTATCTGCACGTGCGCCCATTTCGCACCGCCGCTGTTGTTCAGAGTTGCTCGATAAAAGTGGCGGTTCTTTTTGAAATCTGTAGCACATAATTTTAAAAAATATTTAGATGCGCTGAGTGATAATGAATAAGCTATCTGAAAAATTAAAAAATTTCCGTTTATACATATTATCAAACATGAATAAAATATTTATCTAAAAAATTTCACAGGAACATAACAAGAAAATTTGGTTACCGCATCTTGCCTGGTTAAGAATTTATGGTAGAAAAGCCCTTTCCAACCATCCATCTTTAAAAAGTGCAAATCATTTCCAAGGCGAAATTGAGCATAACGTGTTTTATAATAAAATTATTTGGTCTAGTTTTGGGACATCTTGCAGAACTAGAACGATCTTAAACGGTCTTAATTAACAAGTGCAACCCGCATGAGGGTGAGAATAGAAAATTTAACTACGTACTTGTTACACCAACCCTTTTCAGTAAGTAATTAATTATCTTTATGTCTCTATAACTACTCAAGTGAAATTGTCTGTTCGTTTTTAAGTGAACGCAACACATATCCTATTATTTTACTTGCAGCAAGAGAGCAACGTAACTGCTTCACGATTTTCCGACTGCTTTTGTCATTTGTGTAGAAATCGCAGGAACGTGCCAATTTAGTACAATTTCTTTATTAATAGACTATATAAGGCATTGTGATTATAAGACATCAATAGCCGGGGTCGGTGAGTAACCCAGTAAGCGCGAGGTTAAAGGTTAAAGTGAGCCCGGAAGCCACGGCCTAGTATGGCGGATAGTGAAGTCCTCTGGCGGCGGGAGCAGCACGAGCGTTCTGCACTTTCACCTCCCGGAGCCAGACCGCATCCACTGTGGACTCGTAAACATTTCTTTGTCGGGAAATAGCCAATATTTCACTTGCCATTTTTAAACTTTTGTTCCAGCAGTATTCAATAACTCTGAAGAAAAGAAAGATTTTTATCAAGTTCACTTACAAAAACTCACATCTGCTTACTGCTTTCCCTCTTATATAAATAATAGTTGACTTTAGGTTCATCTTGGTAGGGTATTAGATTTCTAAATGCGAATTGTTTTACTTTATATTGTCTAACTAGAATCAGAAAAATTTCACTGTGAATTATGGACTGCACCGTTATGCACGAAATTTTGGCTTTTATATGCTTTGGTTGAACCCTTAGAACAGTCTTTCACAGTGCCTTCAATCCTAAATCACCTGATCAACTCCTGTTTGAACTTCTATTAGCCCAGTTTCTTTCCTTAATCTTTCTGCTGACTTGTCGAACGTTTTAAGATCCTTGGTATTGTTCTTATTAAATAATACCTCTAAGTTTTTACAGTTAACATCTATATACCTAAAGATTTTTGCCCCTTCTACAAAATCTTTAATTTTGCCATTTATATCCAAGTGAACGAAGGAAACGAATCTTATGAGCAAATCCCTAGTGTGATAAAGAACGAATAGATATTGATCATAGTGTCTGAACGTTTGGAAAATTGCAAATCGAAAACTTTCATTGCGAATGCTAGACCAATATTTTATTTATTTTTGCACGTTCACTGTGCTAAGAGAATTGAAAGTATGTTTGCATGTATGATTTGTATGCATGTAATTACAATGTGTTTTATGTGTATCTCTGATGATATTTATAAAAGATACAAGTATGCAATTAATTATAATAGCACAACCACCAATCAGAGAATTTTATCTTGTGAGAGAGTTCTGCGCCAGGAGGCGGTATTTAGCCGGAATCCTTCAAATACGGAAGACATTACATGTTATACTAATTAACCGTACTTGGATGAAGGTCACTTAGAACTGTGAGGATTCCTAAAAGATCGAAAATAAATTATCAAAATGTCAAACTTCTTGCGTGTGTTTTTTACTAGTGTTTCTTCTTGAATAACTTCCTCGTGGTTCGCTAATTCTGTTCTTTATAAATTGTAAATTCACAAGTAGAAAGCAATAGTGTTAGGAAAAATGACACATATTTAAGGATGTTCATCAATAAGAACGTGCAACTTTTTATGAGGAACTAATCTTTAAATCTTTAAAACCAAAACCGAACATTTTGGTGTAAGCTCGTCATAGTCGGGGAGCAAGGTGCTCTAATTCGACACCCTCTATACAACTCGAACACACAAAAAATGAAGCCGATTCTTAAGTAAAATGATCTGCCGCATTTGAATTTTGAGGTCGCGAAAAGATCGGGAATTGCGAAAATGTTGGAAAATCGATTTTTCCTAAATTTTCCTAAATACATTTTCGACCATTTTTAAAACTTTTCTCGTTGTATTTCATCAGCAACAAAAAGAGTTAGAGATCTGTTTTTTTCGTGGAATATACGCTGAAGTGTGCTGATCATCATAGTGTACTCACGTTGCCTCTACAGTTTTCCAATTTTATGAAACAAAATGGTTTCTTGCTAGACCGCAAATTTGTGTAATGTATTTTTCATGCACCGGGTAAGTAATCTTATTTTTCGGAATTAACATATACATATGCGAGACCAAACACTGACAAAGGCTCGAAATTATTTTTGGTGAAGAAACGAAACATTTATGTTGTTGCTGAAAAAAGTTACAGGAAGTTAAAACATAAATAATCGTGCGCGCTAGCCGCGCTGAGCCGTGTAGTAGTGGTTTATGTGCGGGCGCACGAACGCTGCATTAATATCGAGAACATTCGTATTTTTTATTCCGACAAATTGCATTTCCATTCACATAAACATGATATTATACATTGCACATTAGATTTCATGCATGCACATCGAAAAGAACAGGTAAAATTTTTACATTTACAGAACTGTGTTATAGTAACACAATCCAGTTTAGAGCTATTTGTGAATGTTATTGGCATAATAACGTCATTTTCCATGTACCATCCATATTCTAGGATGTTTGAATATTTGGGCTGATTTGCCAAGCCGTTTTATATACATCACACTGTAAAAAAGCTCTTTTAACACGAAAATTAAATGCGTTTTCCGTAGGAGGCAGATCTCTGAAAGCAAAACATCATTTTTCTGATGAGACAAAAATTGGGTTAGTGAGTGATTATCGACGTGAAAGAGTCTCTAGGGGACCGGGACGACAAGAAAGACTTACTTTTGTCAGATAAGTTGTTCCTTATCAAGCCGGAACAGCAATGTTTTGAAGGGGGTATAATGTATGGTCGTCGCACTCCGCTTATTCACGTGCCGCAAACCATGACTGGAAATATTTACGTCCAAAGCATTATCCAACCAATCATCCTTCCATTGGAGAATATTTCGTTTTTATGGACGATATCGCCACGCCCCACCGCACAAGAAGGGTTGCCAATTTGCTACAGGAAGGGAATATTCCAAGAATGAATTGGCCAACAAACTCACCTGACTTGAATCCTTGTGAGAACGTGTGGGATTTGCTAAAAAGGGCCAGTTTAAATAGAGATAACCCCCCTTTCATCCTTCAGGAACTAATTGTTGCTGCTCAAGAAGAATGGAATAGCATACCGCAGGAAGCCATTAATAACCTTTTTATTGGAATGTACAGACGTGTTAATGTTTTGCTCGAGACTCGGCTCGAGAACAGAGGAGGACATACTGGTTATTGACATCTTTGTTTCTCACATTTTGCGAAGATTTCGGTCTTTTCAAAAAAATTAATTCAGACATTTTCTTAAATTTAATTCCTGGCCGTGTACTCCTTCCATGAAAATAACCTTACATGTGATAAAGCATTTCAATAAAATGTAGAATTGAATCCACATATTTGTTAGAATTATTTTTGTTTACGTTTCAAATTAATTCAGGTGGCCAAGGGTTTCGGCTATGTGTGTATTATCAAGGATAAAAGCGCCCGAACCCATGTCGCTACCTATCAACCCATCAGCGCGGCTAGCGCGCACGAATTATTTATGTTTTAACTCGCTGTAACTTTTTTCCGCGACAACATTAATGTTTGGTCTCGCATATGTAGGTATATGTTAATTCCGAAAAAAAGATTACTTACCCGGTGCGTGAAAAATACATTACACAAATTTGTGGTCTAGCAAGAAACCTTTTTTTCATAAAATTGGAAAATTGTAGAGGCAACGTATTTCGTTGCTGAAATACAACGAGAAAAGTTTTAAAAATGGTCGAAAATTGATTTAGGAAAATTTTACGAAAAACCGATTTTCCGGCATTTCGCAATTCCCGATCTTTTCTCGACCTCAAAATTCGAATCCGGCAGATCATTTTACATAAGAATCAGCTTCATTTTCTTGTGTGTATTCGAGTTTTATAGTGTTTAAAACGCATCTTTCAGGCGGTCTGCTCCCCGACTATCAAGGATTCGCATTTTGTCAAAAAACATGCCTTCGCTAAAATGCATCTCTTTTAGGTTCCTTTTTTATAATTCGCGTGCTTTGAATTTCAAAAATTCTCATGATGACGATATTCTTCAATTAGTCAAATAATAATTTCGCCCTCTGACCACCGCATGTTTGCAGCGATGAAAATAAACTAACAAACGAAACGTCACACGTTGGCAAGGGCACTAAGCTCGCCAAGTGTTCATAAACAAACTCTCTGATGTACCGACTCAACACCGAACCCGTTATGAACTGCCGAGGTGTTCTAGAACTATTCGCGAATCCGAGTATACACCAAGCTTTCGAAGTATTCAAGAACTGTTCGAGAACAGGACGCGAACCTGGTCTGTACCAGGTAGCTATATACAGACTACACTCGAGAACATCGTCGCGAACTGTTTGAGTGCAGTTTTCGAACTGTGAACTGTTAGCGAACAGCTCGCGATCAGGTCCTGACCAGCAGTTTTGGTTTGTAAGCACCTTCGAAACGTGGCATGTTCTCCAGCCCAACCATTCGGTCCATTACAGGATTGGCTGCAAATAAGCATTAATTCGTTTATACTTAGGTACTTCCTACGGTTTTCTAATATACCAACTATCGATAGATCGGGTTTGCAATTCCTCTAACTGTTCGGGGAACAACCCGAGGCTATTGGTGTCGCATTCGGAACACCGGCCTCGGTTCGCCTCATTCTCGTTCGACCTGTCGCGTCAGATAAAACATCGCGACGACACCTGATATATCAAACAAAAACATAAATGAAACGACGGCATATGCGACAATGGACTGAAGAGAAAGGAGAGATGGCATAGCGCTGCGCCTTACAGTTTCCGAGTTGATTGATGGGAAGAATTCGAGTAACAACCGGTTGACCCTGAAGAGTACTGGGGGAAAAGGCATAAAATAGCATGTCGCGTCGGTGGAGAGAATCTTCACCAGATACGATCAGAATAACTAGACTTTCTGAACTATTGAAAGTACCTGAGCAACTGTTTCTCGTTGCGTAGTGTGACTGACTGTTGTGCATCGATACCGACTACCAGACTACCATTCCATGCAGTGAGAGTTCGCTCGAAAATTCGCACGTCTCCATTGATCTATTGCGGTGAGCGATTGAATGACAACTAGCACGGTTGGGTTGAAGAGCGGTTATACAACTATGTACGTATTGATTGATGACCATCCCAGATCTACATCCTGACTGGGTTGCACATTTGTGTTGCGGCGACAAATCCTGACACCGCGTACATAATTTAAACGCAGGACATATCGACGAATAAGTTTTTTCGTGTTCTCATGGCTTTCCATAATTTGCTCTTTTCACATGCATTTGTGCGTCTTCCCCCATCTTTCTTTTTGTTTGAAGACGCATACTTTAAAACTTTTCTTTGGCCAACATCCCTCCAATATTCTCATGATGTGGCCATACAGTCTTTTTCCAGAACTTATATGCTTACTGACGGTAATATTTACCCCTTTTGAAAGTTCCCTCTTGCGAAAAGTATTGGCATATATGGTAGACTTTAAGCCAATGTGCGATTCACCTACAGTGAGGTGTTCGCTCTATCCCCAATAAATTTTTAAGCTCTGTTTGGAGTATTTCTCGTTCAACTTCCTCACCACATATTCACTTTCGTCGTCATCATTTACCATATTAATCTTTTCTTCCGCGAGTAAATGAGTGGAAAGGCAGCCATCACAAATTCTCATTTTGGGGCACTTTGTAAATAAACAATGCATTCTAAATATTAATTTTTAAAGTGGCCGCAACTTTATTTTTATCTATAACTTGAAAAGGTTATGCGCAATTAAATGTTTTATAAATATTGAAAATTAATCTTGTATATATGTATATACTTGGGCCGCCCAACAGACGGAGTGATCACCCTGCTAGCATGAGCTCTAGACGGGACCACTATCAATTTAGGACGACAGAACTGCAGTGATGCGCTTTCTTTAGAACCAACGAAGTCGCATCACTCCAATTCGGTCGTCATAAATTAATATTGGCCCCGCTAGAGCACGTTCTTGCAGGGTGATCACTCCGTCTGTTGGGCGGCCCAAGTATAGTATGCAGTTTTTGTCAATACTTCAAAAAGCTTGAACGATGCTGTAGACTTCCGCCGCCATTATCGTAATGGTTACCTTGGCTTGTTATCCTGGACGAAATGTCGGCATCCAGGCAATCTATGACACGAACTTCGCCCAAAAAGCTTGTTCAAAAACAAGGTGGTTGGTTCTGGTTAGGTTAGTATGGCTGTGCTTATCTCTATTATCTTATTGAGACTAAACATACAAGTATTATATAAATAGAAACTGCCAATACGAACGCCACTCTGTTCTTCTATCTAGCCCATTCAGTTTTCAAATCTTTTCTTTAGCACTATCTGCAGCCTTCCTATGGATCTGATAACAATTATATGCCCACATATTTTTTTGCTTCTGTTGACCTCCATTGCTTCCGTTTCTTTTATTGTTGAAAATGCAACGTCTGCAGTTTTAAATCTTCAAATTTTCCCTTTTCTTGCGCTCTTTGCTTTATTTAATTTGGAAACTAATAGGGAGTTTCTTCCGCCTTTTCTTTATCGGTCACCTGCTCGAACTTATTGTAAATCATTTATACTTCCTTCTTCAGGGCTATCTAATATCTCATAGGCCATGCCTGCAATTTCTTGAACGGCATTTTTTTGTTGTTTAGGGCCTTTAATTTTAATTATTTATTTATATTAAAATTCCATCTGAATCGGCACCAAGGTAATTTACAATTCCATGTTTCCAATGCAGCAGTTTATCTCCCATAACCATCCTACAGATCGTTATATAGAAAGCTTAATGTTCTTACACAAATAATGGTGTCGATTCCAGAGCCTCTACATGGCAATTTTTCTTTCAAGTCAGCTCCGAAGGAACACGAATTACAGTAATTTACGTAATGTTTACGCATGGTTAAAACACATACGGCCATAGTACGCCCCATCGAAGCCGTCTCTTCCGCTTCGTGCAGTATCATGAAAAACGTTCCCCTGGGGTTGAATTACAAATTACATTTCAGCCTCATTCTGAAAATCCTTCACGATTCTAAAGCTCCTATCTCTTTCTGCCTTGCCGGTAGGTCTCTTACATCCATATAAAAGCTACCAATGTTATCCCCCGCTTCAATATTCTTAACTAGATAAATGTACCATAACGGATATCCTCTACGTGATGCACCCGAAATTATGACAGCAGACAGCGGGCGTTTCCGGCTAGACGAAATCATTATTCATTGTGAGTTTGAAGCTGTACCGGCAAACTTATCCGACAGACATGCGCTAGGGTAATTAGGTTATTGAAAGCGAGCACAATGTATCTTTTTGATATATGTAAAATATATTGATTTTATCAGCAGCTAGAAGAGGGTGTGTTATTGATATTTATCTGCATTTTTTCTGCATCCCCCTTCTATAAGTATATGTTATTGATGATGAATAATAAGTTTATGTTCTTTTATCAAGTAATCTTTGTGTTGCAATCGTATATTTTAGCATAGTTTATGAGAGTATGAAAACATAAAACTGTATGATCGTCTGAAGAAAAATTGTTTTATATTGAGTTGGGAAACTTATATGCGGGACAAGAAGTAGGAGATATATTAGAACGGGAAAGTATTGTAGAGGGGTTAACCTAGACTGTCCTATAATGAGAGAAGAGTTTGAGCTAGCATTAAAAAGTTTAAGAAACAATAAAGCACCAGGCATAGATGGCTTGTAGGCAGAAATCTTAAAGTGCGCAAGTCAAGAGGTAATAGATCGATTATTTAAACTAGTTAGCTGCATATACCAGACAGTCTATATTCCAGAAGATTACAAACGGAACATCATAGTAGCTTTGCCAAAAAGGAAAGGTGCGGATAGGTGTGGAAATTTTAGAATGATCAGTTTAACTTCCCACGCGTAAAAAAAATTAACTAGAATTGTGCAAAGAAGGATGGAGAAAAGGGCGGAAGAAATATAAGAGAAGATCAGTTCGGATTTAGAATAAATAGGGGAACACGCGAGGCCATTCTAACTTTACGACTAATAATAGAAAATACAATAGAAATGGGATTTGTAGATTTGGAAAAAGCTTTCGAAATGATCAGAAATGTAGGGATAGAAGAATAATTCATAATCTAACAAAGAGCAAATGGCAGTTATAGAATTTGAGCAGGAACATAGAGAAGTAGATATCCGAAAGTGAGTGAGGCAGGAATGTGCGTTGTTGCTTCTAGTTTTCAATTTATCTACCGAAGATGCGATTAATATTATTAAAAACAGAATAGTCGCTGGAATTAACATACAGGGTCAAACTATTAATATGCTCAGATTCACGGTTGATATAGCTATACTAGCACCCAGCAAAGAAGAATTAGGAAGGGCTCTGAACGAAATGGAAGCAGTTTTGACGGAGGGATATGGTGTAAGGGCAATAAAAAGAGGACTCTGCATTTCGTTCGACCTGAATGAATTGGTTTACACAGTAACAAAAATAATGCTGTACCGCAGACTGTTAAAAACAACTTCCAACTGGGAAGTTCGTCAATAATATATCGCAGGCATTTTAAATTTTAACTTAGAGAACATTTTTGTATACCTATCTGAAAATTGGCACAGTTGCTCCATTTGGTCTGTTTTTACCAATATATACCCAGTCCCCTAACCTCCCGTATCGACTTATAGAACACTGGAATTTATATTACGAGCGAAAGGTGGGCTCTTGACTCACAAAAAATAATGCTCAAATGAAAGAGGATGCTGCAAACTATCTTTTAGAGTAGTTTGAGTCCAAAATGACACCTCATGTTTTAGTAAGTGTATTATTTGTGTACGTAACGTACGAACAGAAATTTGCATTTTGATAACAAAATCTTCACGCAATCGTTAAAGGCTAAACCTTCCTTGTTCAAATGCCCAGCTGTCAAAATTTCAGCGACGTTTCACATTTTCTTACGCTCAGGGTGTACTACAGAGACCGCCCCGACCCCGTTCTTCGCCGTCGGCCTGAGTGTCCACCCCACGACGAGGTAAAATGTCGGAGGTGCTTTCGAAATTTTAAGGAAATTTAAATTCTTGAATGCGTAGATGGGCCCTTTACGTTCGTTTTCAGATTGAACGTTTACATTTGCCAAAAAGGGTTCCTCAGTGGTTGCAAGATGCTTCTAAAACGCACGTGCTTTACGAGGTCGTCCATTTTCTTAAGACCGTCTTCCTTTCAAACCGGAGGCTCCGCGTGTTTAGTGTAAGAATAAGTTTTTCCGAAACCGTGGCGGTACATTTTTTGACCAGTGGAGATCAAAATAGGGACTTTATAGTATTTTTCAGGCTTTCCCAATTTTTCCCTTTGAATTTTTCTAAAATAAATCATATGGCCGCCAGTAACTGAAGACTGCATTTCCCGGTATTTGTTAACTTACTGCGGTACCGAATGCCATAAACTACTGCATAATGATGGACTGTGGCGCCATCTTTCATTTGAGCACTATTAGAGGCTCGACAGTACAACCATTTGCCCTTAATGTAAATTCCAGTGGTGTCTTGCACCTATCCGGTGTTCCATATGATCAAGCACCTGGAATCCCAAGAAAGCGATACTTATGGAAAGTTGGGAGACTTTGAAGGTGTTCAGCACACCAAATAGAACAACTGTTCCAATTTTCTGCTGTACTTAAATTTGATCAGTTATGGCTGTTTTAGATCTAAAATTCCGAGGCTTGAAGAGTTATTTTCAAATAAATTCATTTCAATTCATTTAAATTCATTTACTTTACCTTTTTAACTGATTCTCTGTATACGCAGCTTTACTCTAACGCGGGAAAGAGCGAAAGGTGTTGAAGTTGTAACGAAAATCTCGAATCTTTTTATTTGCATTTTATATAATGCCTGCCCCCTTCCGCCTGATCGCTGGGCTAAGAGTTTGAAATTTTCGTAAAATTTTTTCGTGTTTTCATCATATTTTCTTGTAACAATTCTTGTACTAAGCAACAGCAAATCTGCCATTAAACTAGCCTAGTACTTTTAATAATTACTTATGGATACATCACGCTACATTGTTTTGCATTTATTCCTTTTTATAAAGATACGCCCTTTTTATTTCAGTGATTTATTGTTTCATTAGAGACGTATGTATTTAAACAAATGTAAATAGTGAGGGTTCTCTGATTTAGATATTTGGGTCAGCATCCAGAAATAAAAGTAAATGATGTTTATGGGGTAGGTACGTACGAAATGCATCGCTACAAGATTAACTTATAGATGATGTTTATCAGTTTGAGTTGTAGCAGATAGCTTATTTATTTTTTGTATTGTATACCTACCTTTCACCCGTTTAAAATGGTCAAACTCTAATACATTTAAATTTCTTTAAAAAAAACAGCTTGTTTCATTGCCACCTTGTATAGAGACTCGTCGTATGTTCCAACGGTTCTGTATAGGAACAGTTGCTGAATTTTGACGTAAAATTAAAAATCCTGGACAAAAATTCATTTTTTAAAAGCTTGAATTGAAAGTCAAACACGAATCGATGAATGCGTGTTTGATTTTACTCTAATTAGGTAGTCAATACCAGTAGACAGATCATTAGTGTACGAGTATTAAAAATAGAACGAGAAGCAGTTCACCCACTTATTTACATGGTGAATGAAAGCCTCTTTTGAACTGAAACTTACATTAATAGATAATAAGCCAAAGATAAAGCTTCAATTTATTTTATAAAAAAACATTTAATGAATGTAATGTCACATACTTTCGCGTAGGTGTACGTATCGACACAGAATTGACCTGAACGGTGTACCTTAGATCCGAATAAAAATTAGGTTTATCACTATATTACCACAATGCACCAGCATCCTCTTACAGATGTAACTCTTATCGGTCTCGTGTCGTCAGCTACTGTATATTTATTAATTTCTATGGGAAAATATTGCTGTCGGTGGTTGATAAAACATTTAACATTGCGCAGAATATTTTAAAGTGAAATCTACAAAATTCGTGTTGCTGGATAGGACTTACAGATTCACGTTTTAATGTGACGTTACAAAATAATGCAAGGTGCCTTTCTCGTGTAGCCGTTTCCCATCTACTGTAAAATGTGAAAATAGAGTTAGTATAAACTGTACTGTATTTGCACATTACAGGAAAAGGTGATTTTGAAAGATATCTACATGTTTGCCTACTAAGTACATTTCTTTCCCATATAGCCTCAATTTTAGGAAAAACTGTGGGATACTAAAATTGCCATTCATATTGCTAAACCATAAAGCGAGTGTTAAATGTGGCCCAGGAAATTTTAAATCTCGTAAGAGGTGACATTTTACTGCTTACGGTTTAGAAAGGTATTTAATGAGAAACACATCAGGTATTAAAAAATACATACTGGGGTAGTGGCATCGTCAGATAAGAGCTTCAAAGCATATAATATACACACTACCTAGGTAAGATTTCCGATTGTTTACTCTTCAAGTTAAAATCTACGACTTCAATTTAAAGCAGGCGTTCCTTTGAAAACAAAGCACAGCACACAAAAGCAAACAATTACCCGCAGAATACCCGCTCCAACTCCCTTTCGCATACGTACTTCTAAAAGATTATGAACGGAACATACAACCATAATTTTCTTTGAATTTACCCCAGGAAACAGTGAGCTATTAACACCATATGCCCAAATAAAACGTGCCGTTCATTTAAAGATAGCTATCATAATTCACGGCAATAGCGAGGTACGAATCTACCCCACGATCTCTGTGTACCTTTATAATGGAATTACTTAACTGAATTATAGCTCAGACATGTGTTGATGTGCACAAACACTATAATTAAATATATACTTCTAGCAAATGCCGGGCTTGATTTTCGTGAAATTACTTATCAGATTGTGAATTATAGGAATCGCACGTGTTGAAGGGTAGTTGCCATTCATTCGAAATTCTAACCACAAGCGTAGAATACGCCACAAGGATATGGGCAGCGCCGTAGACTGAATAACTAAAGACGCCCGCGCCCCCCCAAACGTGACAAATTTCTGAGATGTCATTAGAGGCAAATATGTATAGGTAGTTCTGAAGCTTTCATATCTTTTGCATATCTTTTGCACTCTATCGTATTAAACGTCGTAAGTTAAACAGAAATAAATCTCCTCCTCCTCCTCCTCCTGCTCCTCCTCCTCCTCCTCCTCCTGAAGCTTTCATATCTTTTGCATATCTTTTGCACTCTATCGTATTAAACGTCGTAAGTTAAACAGAAATAAATCTCCTCCTCCTCCCCCTCCTCCCCCCCCTCCTCCCCCTCCTCATCCTCCTCATCCTCCTACCCCTCCTCCCCCCTCTCCTCATCCTCCTCATCCTCCCCCCCCCTCCTCCCCTCACCCTCCTCCTCCTCCTCCGTTTGAGAAAGTAGATACATTTTGGTAAAATTCAACAATAACGGAAGTGGAATAGAGACTGGGCTAGCTATATGAAATAAATCAGTGGAGGCGATGTGTCGTCCTCTTATAAGACTCTAAAGAGCAGTGTTTATACATGCATCAGGAGCAACGCAGACTAGAAATTTGGGAAAGAGAGCTTTTGAGGAAAATTTAAGAGGAAAAGAGGCAGGTGCTAATTTATGTGGTAAAAATTTACACATTCAGAAAGTAGTGAGATAGTAAGACAGCAGTTGGGATGATTTTGGCATGTACTAGAAAAAATAAAGATCAAGAAGTTGTTAAGAAAGAGGGTGCACTTTATTTTCAACTTGTTCCTAACGCTATTGAGTCAACAGAAAGTTCGTTCTTTTTCAGTAGGAAACTTAGTAGAAACACTGCCTAACACGGCCTGATAATCAGCTAATCCCTAGATCGTTCTCCGCTCCCTACGTTTTTTAATGCATTTGTTGAAGTGTTTCCAGAAATAATCCACCTTAGTTATTTACTACTTGTTCCGTTATTTCTGTCCTGTGCGAGGTCAGACAGTGGTATTAGAAAATGATTGTAACTAATACATGTTAATTCGGCTTTTGACATAATCATCTGGGGGCAACGACTAGACTTTAGTAAGCCGACTTTAGAGGAAATCGAGCCCCTTGCCAGAGAAAGCAAGCCGCCAATGAGCAATCCGTGCGCGTGTTGTTAAATGTTATTAAAAATATTTCCATGAACAAGACTTTCTGGGCAACCTGATGGTTAAGGAAAAATTTCACGCACGTTTGAGCGTTTTTGAAAAGTTGCAGAATTAGATGGCAAAGAAATGCGATTCTAATTCCGCACTTTTGAATAATTTATGGTAGTTTGAAAAGGTTATAGTTGCAGGATATTACATATAATTGTCCGATAATAAGACTGGGACACCAGCAACGAACAACACGTGAGGTACAATGCACGATGTCCGTGGGTACTCTTTGCATAGTTTGCGATTACATCTCGCGTTTTCTCTTATTATTATTATAGAATAATCTCGCGCCATCAGATTTTGCTGAATGTGTCGGTTCTTAGTGTTATTACGTTTAAAAAATACGCTTCCACTTATTTGTTCAAAGGAGTCATGATTCTGTAACTTCCCCAAGCTGTCTAAGCCGTAGTACAAATTAAAACATTATGAGAAAGTGCTCACTCTATTTCGTGAAGTCACGAGAGTTCAATTTTCTTCTGAATCCTTGCTTCGGCAAGACATTTTGCCGATACTATGTATTTATAAATGACTTCTAACATTTCCCGTTGGCAGACTTTGTATTTCTTCCGGTAAATCTTATTTGCTAATTTCAAGAAGCCTTCCTCATTTTGCTCGTGTTTCAAGAATTTGTGTACGCCGAAATCGATAGGAGTTTTGTGCGTTGAAAATTGTGAATCAACTGTCACAGGTTAACAAAATTCATAAAATTAGTCCTGCAAATTTTATAGAAAGAAAATTGAACCATATACTTATTTGCAAATTGCAAATCTCCCCTGAAGTTATAGACATGGAATTGTATAGCCCAATTTTGTCGCTTTATGTGCAGTTGTCCGAAGCAAGACATCAAAGCAGTAATTCCATCCCAAGCATAGAAGGGGAGGTTAATCTTTTAACGTTGCAAAAGTAAACACATAGAATAATCAGAATTGATTAGTGTTTACTTTGGACGTTCTGTCGTCACGACGTGATCGAGAAGGTAATTCCTCATCTGTGTTCCCAGACACAGGTGGGAAAAGCAGGCGCGCGCCGTGCGAGACAGCAGCCAAGCGAGATGGAAGGAATCGCGAATGGTAGTTGCGCACTTTACCAATGTGACGTCATGTATTTTGCATCCGACACTACTGTTCCCTGCTAGGCGCTAGAAATTTCGAAATCAACCGCCGCCAAAACACCCCTCCCAGCTTATAAAAGTGGATGCTCCAGAAGGCAGAAGGCAGTACTTGGTCGTCCGGCCATCAGCTGGGACCAGTGCTCCCGGCATCCAAGATGATGCTGGCTGCCGACATTCGAACTATTAGTACCTGATGGACCGTTCCTACTCCGCCGTGTGATCAACTGACAGTAACCGTCCTGTAAATATTGAGTAAGAAATTTTGAATAAAGGCCTGATTAATTACTGTTATTGCTGAAATATCATCAATTAAACATTATCCAGTCACAACCTGGCTGGCCTATCTTGTTCGTAACCAATAAGTAGTAATGTGTTCAAACCCGGGAATCGGGAGCTGCGGTTGGTGAAGGTTAGATCGATTTGGCACTCTCGTGTGGTACTTGTGCCTGTAACTGAGACGACATACCGGCAGAAACCGATCACACCTTTTGTAACCGGCTGCTCCTGGTGAAATCCCGAGGGCGAACTAATTATTTATTGGCGACGTATAAGCTAGCGACGTTCTCCCCAACGAGATTGCATCCTGTTGCTGCGACGAGAATCCCTCATCGAAGCCCGTCTAGGAGTCCGCGCATCTCGGTGCTACCACGTAGACTCCGAGACAGTAGAAATAATTAAGTTTTGATCACGCGACGACGGGCCTACCGCACTATCAGGATGTACTGCGAAAACAGGTTTTTATTTCTGTTTATTTCACTGTAAATATTTTGTGTTTTTTCGTATTAAATCTCATATTGCTGAAGTAATAGAATTTATTTATATTTTGTTTATGCCGTATTTTTTGATCAATTTGGTCAACATTTAGCTATAAATAGTAAGTGAACCCATCCTTCTGCGACTGAAAGCTTAAGGCTTAACAACGAATAAATCTTCCACCGACCAGACCGTACATACAACGCAGCAAACGTTCTTAAGCGAACGTCCAGATCCTCATAAATATACAGCGTGTCCCAATAAGTGAGACCGAGGAATACAGGTGTATATTTAGAGCCCGAATTCAGAACGCCAGGCTACAACTGGTGTCCGATAAATCAGGAAGAGTAAAGTCGTTGTAATCTAAAGTAAAGGTGATTTTACGCAAATCTGGTCTTTCTCAGAATCTATACCTACAGTAACATATTAAGTGCTCGTTTCTTTTCATAGTGGATTTAACTTTTTGCGATAGTGTTCCAAGCGCAGAAGCTTTAACTTGTCTACGTATAGTGGTTAAATATAATTTGACATTCTTATGTTTTCTATGGTACACGTTTGAGATACTTATGAATAAAAAATTATATTTCAATGACTTATTTCATTTGTTAACGATGTTCCACCTTCGACATCAACTAACTGAGCAGTTTGCATAACTACTCCTCGGGCAAGTACTCCTGGTAAGCATTGTATTATAGAGCTTAGTTCCAGATTTTTGTACTGGGAGACGTGGTTTTGGAACGCTTATAACTTGTCTGCGTATTTATGGACAGGTTATCAAATTAAATATTGCTTGTCTCGAACGTGCACGTGCTTAATAGCAGGTAATCAAAGTAAATATTGCATGTCTAAAATGTGCACGTTCAAATTGGTGACCCCGACGTAATACTTTGAAGGCGATTTATATTAAATTGCATTAAGAGGTATCAAAAAATGATATCACGGGGCTGTGCATTTTTTTCCCGTAACAGGCTTTCGTGTACATTGTTGTCGCATCTTACCTGATCACCTGATGGTTCAGAAAGTTATTGTAGAAAAACCTTGTGCATCTCTCGATATTTAAAAGACTGTGTAAATTCGGAATTTGGTATTTATGTCTTATAAAGGCTTTTCTTCATATTTTCAATAAAGAGATCTTCCGTTAAAATCCTTGTGTGTTGGAATTCTAGTATATCTGACATACACCAAGCAATATATCGTTTTGCCTTATTGCTACGCACTAACATTCATAGATTAAGTGAAACTATTTAAAGCTCCTAAACAATTTTCCACCGAAAGATTAAGAAACTGTCAGCTTATTTTCTTCGGAAATTGTTTAACTATAAATTGAAATCGTTGTGAATTCTGAAACCGGTCAATTTATAATAATAAATCGTTATATTGGTAGTACGCGTAGTAATTTTTCAATTCGTCATGAATTTCTACCAAATAGTAAAGTCAGAAAATATTAACTACATGTTTAACTATAGTCAGATGAAACCATGTTGACGCGCCTAGTGGCTAGGGCCCAGTTTTATTAAAATTTTGAATCGGAAACTCAAACTATATAGTACCGACGGGATGAAGGTCATAACTGAAATATGTATATGAACACTTCATTCAAAAAATCTATTAGCCAGTCAGGAATTAGGATTAGACAATGTAAGCTCTGAAAGACCAAGCGGGCTAAATTGGAGAAACTCAATAGCAGACGGCCTATCTAGAAAACTACTAAGAAGGTGACGTGAATATTGACTTAAACATCCCAGAGCAGAGAAACGAACACTGTCGTACCGCACAAGAGGAGAACGAAGAATAAGCAGCCCTGTTAAAATAAAAAATGTCGATAACAAATTCTTTAAAATCGATCCCTCATTGCGTTAATTCAGAGTATTAAATCATAGTACAAAGTTAATTGTTTACTTTTAACGAAAATGCCACGGATATTCTCGTTTATGGAAAACATTGCACGTTCCACAGATTGCCGTCCGTCTATCTGGCTGCAGAGAAGAAGGTCCATATCAAGGTCTCGTGGAGCTTTTAACATTGAAAATGTTTAACGAATTGGAAGTGTGACGGTATACGGGGGTTCAAGTAGCGATTTCTGGGACGCCTGGAAATTGCAATTGCTGTAATTTTTTTCTCATGAATATAAATAGACATTTGGTTACCATTGGCTTTGTAGCCAATGTACTACTAATCATCGCTGAATTTCTCAGTTCTTATTACCAGTATTAGTAGACACTAGACATTAGCAGGTTGAATTATATTATTATCTACAAATAAATTAGATACTCCACTCCTTATACCGCGACGAGAAAACTACCGGAAAATTCGTATAACAATAACAAAGCACGCCTGCATAAAAACTGTTTCCCCTAGTAATTATATACACCCCTTACAACCGACAATAAACCCTCATTGCTTATTTAGTTTCCCCCATGCCCTTGCCACACACAATTCATTTAAGTTCGCATATAACTTACATTCTATAATACCGCAATGCAGAGTGCAGAGTGCAATAGATTTTCAAGCATGTAAATAAATAAATCATAACAAACCCGTCCCTGGAGCATTTAAACAATGAACTGTATTAAACTCGCAAGTTTAAATGATTATTTATTGCTTTTCTTATTTGATCTGATACTATAAATTTTCGAGAGGCTTCTAAATTAATAGGGTTATGCACGTACATGTGTATGTGTGACTTAAATGTAATACGCGTGACGGAGATCATAAGACAATAGTTCTTTGGTAAACTATACTGACCATAGGGAGAACGAATATGCATCTCACATAGGCACATAATTACTAACTTTTGGTTTGTAGCTCCAAGTTTTTAACCATATTACTTGGAAAAATATAAATATTTTTAGAACTTTAACTTTCTCCAGTGTTAACTACTGTTACGTTTTTTAATATGTTCTGGGATCATTATGAAAGGTGTTTTGAAATAAAAATAAATCTTTGAAGAGTCTGAAAGGTTTCTTTGGAATTATAAGCAGTTCGATCAACCTTCCCTATTGAGGAAATCCTAAAAATAGGTATTAAATGTTGTGCATGACAACTATACATATAATTTCATAGCTTTAATTATGAAAAATTTCCGAATGACTTGAAAACCAAGGAGGGGTTCCAATTTCTTTTTCTTCTTTCTTTGTGCCATGGTTTTATTAACAGCCATACCACTCCACACAACTACCTTGTTATTCAACCAGGGCGCTCGTCTTCCTCGTCTCCCACTTTATTACATATCATGATTACTCATAGTATGACCTAGGTATTCCGGCTCCTTATTTTTTATGTGTATCTTCGTAGCACATCGACGTTAGTAACTCTGTCATTTAAGGGTTCCTCAGTAACACAACGACTCTATGGATCTTCATCACGAAGTTCTTATGCTGGGAGACCGTGCAGACTTTAGCAATCCTGTATCTGACGTGCTCATTGGTCCCACCATTGTAAGCACACGTTCCAGCACTGCGTGATTGACAGATCACGGTCAGTCCGAGACCCAGCGAATTCATATTTTTGTTAATGATGATGTATACTTGTTCTTTACCACGTTGCGTTCGGAACCTCATATAAGTACTTCCACAGTCTGCAGTTCTTCAGAAATGCTCTGTCGGCAGATACGGATTGTCAGAGAACAAAATGTTGATAATTATTACTATGCTGTTCATAATGATTCCGTTGTGCAGCTCATACGGATCATGTTTAAAGTGGTTCTACCAATACAAGCTGAAGAATAGAGGGGAGAAAGGCGATAAGATACAATCCTTGTCGAAAACCCCAAATTATCTCCACTTCCTCGCGCGCACAATGGTTTATAAATTGCAAAAAATATAAACTAATTTGCAGAGAGCAGATCAGTATACATATATACAGTGACAGCCATAAAGTCTGCACCATATGGAAAACTTTTTTATTTAGATATAGGATTATTGGAAAACGGTTTTCGGCATTAGTTTCAGCATGATTAATAATATCAGAAAATTGACAAAAATATTTGTCATGTCACAACTGTGACACCGCTAAAATGTCATTTGAAACTTTAAAATGGCCAGAAATTCCCTTATTTATCAAAATATGGAAAAGTGCGATAAGGAAAAGTTATTTGTAATTACATTAAGGTTCTAAATACAGAATTTGGTGAGAAAATTTCATTGTTTTAATTTTTTCTATTTTTTTGAAAACATCAAATAATATTTAAGATACCTAAACATATTTTCAAACACTATGCTCTTAAATTAAATATTACATTTCTGTGTGTCTTCCTTCTCTTTCCATACATGTTATTGTCCTGTTGAAAAATTATTTGGTTACGTTTCTGAAAAATCGTTAGTATAAATAAATCTGCATTATTCACTATTAATGCTTTAAATAAATTTTAATCAGAATTTTCAGTTTTATTTGTATGATCTAAATGTAATTTAAATGAACAATAGTTTCTTTAATATTTACGCCCATTATCCTGCAAAATTCCACTGTAAGGGTTTAAAATTGCTGAAAATAGTCCAAAATTGTACTGTTATTTTTCGTAAAAAAGGTTATTTTGCAAGAAATTAATTAATTTAAAAAATAAATGTAACATTACTGTATTTTTGCATTGAAATATTTCAAATTAACTCAACTGTAAACAAATAACACGCACACAAAAGTAAATGTTAAATATTTTTGGAAAAAAAGGAAAAAACTAAGACATTGAAATTGCCTCATCAAATGTCGTATTTAGAATCTCAATGTAATTACAAATAAGTTTTCCTTGTCGCATTTTTCCATATTTTGATAAATAAGGGCATTTCGGGCCATTTTAAAATTTCAAATGACATTTTGGCAGTGTCATAGTTGTGACATGGCAAATATTTTTGTCAATTTTCTAGTTGTTAATCATGCTTAAACTAATGCCGAAAACCGATTTCCAACAATCCTACAAACAAAAAAGTTTTCCATATGGTGCAGACTTTATGGCTGTCACTGTATAACATGTTCCATTAGCAGTGGGACACGTTTAATAATTCGCTACTTTCTTCTTCCAATCTTTTGAAATTTGTGTCTACCATTCTACCCTAATGGTCATTCTGATCATGTTGCAAACGATATATTAAAGGATTAAACTAGGACTTTTGAATAATATAACATTTGTAGGAATAATATATGTTAACAGATATACATGTCCCATAAAAATGGTATATTGTTTAATTAAGTTTATAGGTGTGGTTACATAACAATAATACTTTTTCGTGATATTGCAATTGTAAAATATCATTCTGCAAACTTGCGGATCAATTGAATCGTGACGAATATAAAAAAGAGTACATGTTAATGTTTATGTATAAGTAATGACAAATATACAACTGTTTCACGCCTTGAGGTCAATTTGTTATTCATTATGTCTTAGATAAAATATAATTGGCAATCTGTGGTATAAGATCTCGATTGAATTTTGCTAACAAGGTGTCTTGTTCTATTGTTATGGTACCTGACATTGTGTCATGTCCTGTGGTTAAAACAAAAATGTGTCTTTAGACACATGGGTTCTTTCGGCAGCAATATACATTCAAATATAAATGAATTCAGACAAGACGGCGAGGGGGGGGGTAACTTTATGGACCTTGCGAAAGTGCTCAAAGAATGTTTCTCTTTTATAGCTCAATTCCAACGTGTAGGATTGTGAGATATTTCAACCATATTCTACAGGTTGCAGAAAACAAGAGCTGCTAGTTGCAGTTTAAAGTAAACTGCTATAGCTATAGCTATAGCTATAACTAATTGTTATGTATATAATTGTTTCCGCTTTTCACAAGCTGGTATGGGTAATAATAATTCATATGGGTGCATAATTTTTTAAGTCTGCTAGTTTGATATGTTAGATTTTCTTCAACAAAAGTGGATCATTTACGCGTTCGGTTTTCGTATCGTACCAATGCCTTCGTGAGAAGGCATTGATCGTACGAACGATTTTCGACTGATTGGAATTAAGGGCTTTGTGAATATCTTGCGAGCACCGTTGTTTGCTTGACAACCGTCAATCTAATAGGTTATTTATCACTTAATATAAATCAATATTGAAACGATACGTAAAAATTTATTTACCCTGTATTTCTTGATGGCTTTACAAGTGGCTTTTTCGAAGTGCCACATTCGCATTAACGTCTGCTTCACACTCCTGGTAATAAAGTCTTCAGTAGCAGAAATGCAGTGCACGTAACCATATATCAAGTAACTTTATGATTACTCCAAATGTGGAGGACATTTTAAGATGGGCAGGAAGCGCCATAAACATCAAGAAAAGAGACAGAAGTAGTTGGGAAAGGAAACCGTACTGAAACGACCGGAATGGTTTAAACAAGACAAAACCTACTTTTGATTTCATCTCGGAAAAAGTGTTAATCAGCCAAAAGTAACTCATAAATTTCGATTAATTAGCATTTTATTAAGTGAAGGGATATGTAATGAAACTAATAGTTTTATTGTCCGTTTTATGCTACTGAGATTTCACAATATTGAGAATAAAACAGACAAGATGACCCGCCAAGACTGTGACCCTAATATCCTTATACGATGCTGAACCCATAATTTCTACAAACTGGCACGTTTTGAGAATGAAGTATCATGTGAAGTGGTTTCTGCATCAGTAGAATGAAAATGTAAAATGCATAGTTTAAATTACCTACTAGTTAATACTTATATTTTTAGTTTTGCCAGACTGTCGACGTGCCGTCAAAGTTAATGACCAACACTAATTAAAACTGTGGACATGTTTGAAGATTTTAAATATTTAGATAACTAATCTAAAGTGAAACTGTTTTAATGCCTTTAAGTAGTGTTTGAGGAAAAGTGTGTTACTTGTAACGAAAATATTTAAGAATGTTTGCTTTGCAAATTTCAGTGAAAAGAAGATGTGACACCAAACAAGCTTCACTTCAAGAGTTAATGAAAAATTACACCCAGATGATTCACGCCAATTGATTTTTTCTTCTGGGAAAACATTGTTTAATAACCAGTAGTTATCAGTACTTCTGGAAACCTTCCGTAGCACATCAGACCTAGGTCGATCATTTAACACTCCCCAATTTCATTTAGCAACAAAATATACAGGGTGAGCCAATAGTGGGGGTCTCTTTCTTGCACCTATTATAAATTTTATCTTTAACGCTCTATCTTATAAAGTTTTTTTCACTTATAACGCCACCTAATTTTCTTTTCCTAAATGAAACATCTTGCACTGTATTACATTTTTGAATTCTTTATTTTATTTTACTGTGAAGTTGTATAAAATTATTTTACCAAAGAAAAATGTTTTTAGTGTAAGCAGCGTCATGCAATCATCTGGATTAAGTACAGTTTCTCGAAATGTGTGAGAAAAAATGTGGCGGATTATTAACAGCTAAATTAAAAGTTTTACCTTTCAACTCAAAAAACAACAATCAAATAAGTTCGATTTGGATACGTTCAGAATTAAAAAATTTATAATTTTTTAAAATGCAACCCATATTTTACAAACCTTAATTGAATTTTACTGTTGTTTTTTACAGTGAGAAAATATGTAGAAAATGTGACAACCGTTTTGACTTTAGCAGTGATATTTTGATTGGATGAGTACGATTTCTAGCAGAAAAACTGTCTAAATAATAGAAAGCCGAAAATGCCATACATGACCAAATTTAAAAAATCCAAGCCCACCAACTCAATTTTTTATATGTATAATGAAGGTGTAATTGAAATACGATTATCATCGACACTCTTTATTTGAAATGGTGACCGATTTCGGGGTCTTTACCTAACACCCCATCTTCAGACCGACCAAGAGAGTGATAAAATAAACCAAATAAGGAAAACCCACATGCGCCTCCCAACGAAGAGCAAATGAAACACTTTATATAGGGGCTTATACGAAGTCCCAAGCAAAATAGTGGGTAAAAAACTAAGGTCCCTCTGAAGGAGGTTCCAGAGCAACAAAAACACTCCTGAAGGAAGTGGGAAAAATGTAAAGTGCGAAATCTTCAAAAAGACTGAATAAAGCATATCCAGTATTAATCCAAAAGTACAAATCCAAAATTGCAACATGGGGCTTCCATCATCGGACTCATATTTGAAATCATTCACAAAAAATTCTAGCTTCTATTGTCAATAATTGAACAAAAAACAAACAGACTAATACAAAATATCATTATAATGAAACAATTAAGTGTATAAATAAAAGGACGCGTGCACAAACGTAGGAAAAACTTTTTTCTAATTTTTTAAATGGAACCACATTTTTTTCTCTCAGGGCCTGCCTAGATGCACTACAGCCACAAAATGGGCTTATTGTGCTCACCCTAATTCTAAGTCATACCCATTCCATGATGTTGGTGCCTTGAACCAAACAGTACAAGTCATACACTGAATGCATGGAAAAGTCTTTCGCTCTTTTGGCTTAGCGCTTCACATCTGCACAAGATGTGCATAGCTGTCTCCCGTTCCTTATTACACAAGCGGCAGTTAAGGTCTCCATAATATTTGCCAATCCATAATGTTCTTTAATGGTCGTGTGTCCCGTTAAGAGGCCTGTAACAATTCTAATTTGCATCCTACTTAGGCAAAGTAGTTCTGAACATCTATTCCTGCAAGGTCCATTTATATATGAGTTGCTGTACCTGTGTCCTGGAATCCTGTTCCAGTAATTGTGATGTTGAGCGCGAGTCCATCAATTTACTTGGTCTCTGACGGCACTTTTAGTTATGCCTAGGGCAGGTTTCTATCCAACTAAAGGTTCGTTGGAGCCCTGCTTTATCGGCTTTCTCTTTCCCTATCAGCCCACAGTGGCCTCGAATCCAAAGCAGTGTCACTGAGTTCAGCATGGCTAGGATATTAAGTTGTTCTAAGCACCAGTTTGGAAGACATTTTTAAGCTCATAAGAGCCTTCCAAACTGCCTGGCTGTCTGATAAAATAAAGATCCGCTGAGTTCTGTAGCCCCTATTAACGTTTTCCCGCGCACATTCTAGTATAGCGTAAACCTCTGGTTGAAATACAGAGGCATATTTGCCCAGAGAGGAGCTGAGTTTCACTCTTGGTTTAGCTCCAAAAGTCTTGATCCAACACCTGTGTCAGTCTTAGAACCGTCGGTATACCATGTTAGACTGCCGGAAGTTATGCTGTTCAAAATTTTGTTCTCCATTCTAGAGTCATCGATTATGACCTGAAAAAGTGGTTCGATTGTGTTCTTTGGGACCATATAATCCGTCCTCATTTCAAGCATGGGATCCTTTTTATGTTCTCAGTAATACTACTGTACTCTGTACCCAGACGGACACGGCAAAAAGAATTTTGCAGTCTGTAAAGTGCCACTCTCGCCTCCTCCTGTATCACGAAGTGGAGAGGGGGAAGGTCCAGAAGAGTCTCTATGGCAGCAGTTGGTGAATTCCGCATTACCCCTGTTATCCCTAGGCAGGCAAGCCTCTGAATTTTGCTTAACCTGAGCCTAGTAGTTACCTGCTTGACTTTGGGCCACCATACCAAAGCTGCATACATTATTCCTGGTCTGACCACTCTGGTGTACAGCCAGTGCACCATTCCTGGTCTTAGACCCCATTTTTTGTTATATGTTCGTCTAACTACTGCAAGGGGAGTTTCCGACTTTTTAACTATCCTATCAATGTGTTGATTCCAGGTACGTGTTGAGTCCAGTATAACCCCAAGATACTTAACCTCCCTTGATAATGAGATCTTCCTCCCACGGAGATATAGAGGTCCGAGAGCCTTTATATTTCTCTTTCGCGTAAATGGAAATATTGTTTTTTCTGGACTAATGGTCAAGCCTTCCTTTTCAGTCCAAACTGCTACAATACGCATAACTATTTGCATCCGATCCCTAATCGTACTGCTAAATCTTCCCTCGACTAAATCATCTGCATATCCTACGGGAGAATATCCTTCATCGCTGAGTTTTCTAAGCAGTCCATCCATGACTAGGCTCCACACAAGATGAGATAGAACTCCACCCTGAGGACAACCCCTACCACCCTGACAACAAGCAGTGTCGCAAATACCGCCCTATCCCTCAGTATGCAGTCTATCCACCTGCAGCACAAAGCCTCTAGTCCTGTTTCGCCTACGACTTTGGAAATACTATTGAACGATGTGTTATCGAAAGCTCCTTCTATGCCCAGGAAGACGACTAGGACGATTTCTTTATTCTCCAGCACTTTCCCCGCTCTCCCTGTAAGGTGGTGTAGAGCAGTTTCTGTAGACATTCCTGCTCTGTATGCGAACTGGTTTTGATGTAGAGGCCTGTTTACCAATACATTATCCCTTATATTCTTCCTTTTCAGTCCAAACTGCTACAATACGCATAACTATTTGCATCCGATCCCTAATCGTACTGCTAAATCTTCCCTCGACTAAATCATCTGCATATCCTACGGGAGAATATCCTTCATCGCTGAGTTTTCTAAGCAGTCCATCCATGACTAGGCTCCACACAAGATGAGATAGAACTCCACCCTGAGGACAACCCCTACCACCCTGACAACAAGCAGTGTCGCAAATACCGCCCTATCCCTCAGTATGCAGTCTATCCACCTGCAGCACAAAGCCTCTAGTCCTGTTTCGCCTACGACTTTGGAAATACTATTGAACGATGTGTTATCGAAAGCTCCTTCTATGCCCAGGAAGACGACTAGGACGATTTCTTTATTCTCCAGCACTTTCCCCGCTCTCCCTGTAAGGTGGTGTAGAGCAGTTTCTGTAGACATTCCTGCTCTGTATGCGAACTGGTTTTGATGTAGAGGCCTGTTTACCAATACATTATCCCTTATATTCTTGTCGAGCAGCTTTTCCATTGTCTTAAACAGGAATAACATAAGACTAATGGGTCTGTATGATTTTGCCCGAGAGTAGTCTGTCCGATCAGTTTTTGGAACGAATACTACTCTTGTAAGTCTCCATATTTTTGGTAGGTGACCTAGAGCTAGGCTGGTGGCTGGCCCGAAATGGCATACATACTTTTAACAGCATGATTGGAAGAATCCCGTCTGATCCCGGTGACTTGTATGCCTTAAATGAGTTCACTGCCGGTAGGGCCTTACCGGCATTGTCATATCTTCCGTCAAACCGGGCGGCGAACTGATCGCACCAGTCTTGCATTCTGGAGGTACTCTAGGCGCACCAGTAAGCGCATCGCTCCACTCATTCCAGCGTTAGGGCTCCGTTGATCTGCAGGCTGAATAATCGATTAGGGATGTGCGCTATGAATATCATAGGCGTAAGACAGATCAAAATGCCAATGTTTTAGCGTGCTATTATTTCCTTGTTTTCATTAGTAATTGCGGATTTTCTTTAAAAAAATATTTTACTGACGGAACACCGGACACAACACATCGAATGCAAAATTCTGTAAATTACGATAAACTTTAGAAGAAAAAAAAGAAAAAGGATCCTAGCATCCTTTGTTTCAAATTATGCGTATCTTTAGAAGCAGAACGTTCCTCGCTTGTTGCAAGTAGTTTGAAAAAAAAACGAGGAAAAAATTTTATTTTCTTGAATTTTGTTAGATACATATCGTATTCAAGATTTGTCTGAACATAGATTTGTTACTCCTAGAGCCTCCATTGTATGTCAATCAACTTACGTAAGTTCATAATGCATGTCATAGGCTGCGAGTATGTTCCGCCATTTTATAGTACCTCATTAATATCTCCCTTGATTTTGATTGCCTGTCGCTTACCCCAGGGTTTCATTCGTCACGATGGTAATCTTTACAGGCACTCTTGTTACCACCTGCCCATTGTTTCGCACACACTTCAAAGCTGACATTATCAAAAGTTTTCGTTTCTCACATTTGAGCATATTTCCTTGGCTGTTGTGGGCCCCCCATACGCCCCATGGCTCTCCGAATTTGCACATATCCATAAGTATAATGAAAACCGCCCACAAATTTACGCATACAATACAATCGGTAATGATATATCTTATAACAGAATTGTCAGTGTAATGTAGACTCCCACGACATGGTATAAGATATATAAGTGACCACATGCGGATGTTCCAAAACTGGTTCCCAAAAGTCCAAATTGCAATGGTAACACATATGCGGTTGTCTTGAGCTATCTGAGAGTTGTAGGCGATTTTGTTATTAACATTCTTGTCCTTCTGGCACCGTAGGGCGTTATTTTGACTTTGATTTGTTACGCAAGAAGCCTTATTTAATGCACTATTATCATATAAAATTGCTTCGTTTCATAAACATTGAACGTCTGCAGCGAACACAATCTGTTAAGTTATATCTGTCTTGATATAATTATGTTATCTAACAGTATCTGTAGTAATCAATATGTATTCGTAGAGATTTATATGATGTAGCAGTGCCATATACAGAAATACTTTTCACGATTTCATGTACAGGTATTTTTTCTATTTTTGCAACATATTGAAGCTTTTAGATTAGGTCTTTCAATTTGTCAGCGAGTAAAAATATTATATTAACTCGATTATTTTCTGAGCAATTCCCCTTCGGCAAGTAAATAAAATTACACACTCGACTTTTTTCTTAGTCGCTTCCAAGATATAACAAAAATAAAAACACTGTCTCATTTTTAACCCACGACTTGAGCAAATTTAAAATGAGCAGTAGTGGTTAAATATTTATAGAAGTTGCAATTTAGAAACATTGAAAATGAACTTCAAGTATAATCGGTATAAATCAAGGTAACGATTTGTAAACAATGAGAATGATAAAATTTTCTCTAAATCGAAACAATGACAGACGTCCACACCCTGCAACAAACAAAACATCGGGGAAACGTGAAAAGTAAGTGACTGCACGTCGCCAATGACCGTCTGCCAATAAGTGCCGCTCGGCGATGACAATCCCACGAAATATTACTCAATGTCTGTTAGATAATTTTCTAATATGGTGAATTGCTGGCATGTATAAAATATAATGAAAATTTAGTAAATTCAACGTTTCGGCCCCGTTAGGGGCTTTTGTAAAGATCTCTTTAGAAATTATTTATATGGAACTGGCACAAGTTGGATAATAATTCTGTCTGTTAGGATCATTTATGTTGGAGTAGATGTTTAACTTTCCCAATTTTAAGCAGAATTGAAATTTCACCCCGAGCATCGCAGTGCTCAAAAATCAACCCATACGATGTGCACTGGTTCATCCTCTTTTCAACTAGTCCAAAATCAAATTGAGATGGATTCGTGGAAGGCCAGGCTCTGCGATTATTGTACTATTCGCAGAACCTGAATGCTTGCCTTTTGACACCAGTATTCTCCACTTTCTATTAATGAAGATTTTATTAATTTTTTAATTTGCACTGATTTTAACGAATTGATTCTTATTATTAATGTTAATGATATTATTACTATTATTATTACTTTTATTAATAGTAATAATACTAATGAGGTACTATTATTATGTTGTTTTTATCATACGGAGATTATACATTAATTTATCTATCCCAACGCGAAATTAGAACGGAAGAACTACTGTGCTTCGTGCAGAAAAGACCGGACTACATGAATATTATAAATGTTTTGAGAATGATCGATTTCTGAATTTACTGGTCTATGGATGGGTTTAACTGAAGTTGTTTGAGATGCTGCATAACCGTGTTTAGTGCGATTATATTTACTGAATAAATATCGCTTGGCGTCTCTTCCCAAATCCGATAATTTGATCCTCTCCTGTAGAATAGAAGTAGAGGACTGCAGCGATACTTCCATTATGAAGCGTACTCCACCAGCAGTTGTCAACGCACCGGTCCAGAAGACATTTCTTAATTTGTTACCAAAAAAGTCTCTTAAAAGGTACGGCAGTTTTCACAGTTTAACGACTTCTTGATCAAAGACCTCAATATTTTAGGTACGAACTAGATAGGCATTTATAGATTGGTGAGCAAGAGAACAAATCAAAGTGTCAGTCGGTCGGAATTATTCGAACATACTTGTAGTTAGTAACGTAGGCTATCTACTTTGAAATTTTGCCATTTACTAATTATGAATAACAAATCATTAACTAAAGTTACTGTTTTATAAATATTTTACTTTCTTAAGGGGCCATGGGAAAAATAGTGTACATAACTCGTCGGAAAGTGTATTTCATACACTCGTGTGATTCCTTTTATTTATAATTATTATTGATGTAATTAATGTTAATATTATTATTTAAAAGAGTATGCGATGTAACAACATCAAACTCTTAAAATTTGCTAAAACGTAGCTCAACCTTCATCCTTTTTCCAACTAGCCCAAAATCATAGTTGGATGTTTCACAAAGTATGCGATGTAATAGCACCCAACCCTTCCGTGTCCAAAAAACGTTTTAAGCCCCGTATTTTCGCCCCCTCGAATCTTACATTTTCTACTCCTCCCCAATTTGTATTTGACGATACCAAACACATTGACCTGACATACAAGTGCCTTGTTTTTACCCAAAATTTTTGCTGCCTCCTCTTTACACCACTTGACACTTGCAAGTGTAATGTTTCAATAGGTACTAATTTTTTGTATACTGATAGCAATTTGAAGACAATTATTTTAAAGTCCAGAATTTTAGAAATAATGAAGCTTAAGTATTCTTACTTTAATAGAAATTTGATAAGAAAAATAATGTGGCATAAGAATTATAATGCTTCCGTTTGAAAAGATAAAGTTGAGATTTTGAGATCATAAATATAACTAGATGAACCCGTGGGCTACGCTCCACGACTTTTACGTAGTGGTGAATCGGTGTAGTAATTATTATACTTAAAACGTAGGTGCATCCCAGCTGCACCACAAAATATTCCCATAGAATATTCTTAAATAATTAATTGCCTTTAATTTAATACGGTAAAAAACCATTTCACCTACGGGTGCGACCGAGTGCACGACCTCTGCCATACGATCTCAGCCAGTTGAAAAGAGACCGAGCGACCGATAGCCCCACCCGTATTTCAAGCGTTGTGCCAGTTCGCTTTTAATATTATGATGATTTTAATTTTTTATTGCCCCGACAGTTCTCCTAGACTTCATAATATCAACTTATATAGCAAATAAGATCAGAAGAGCTTCTCGTGTAGGATTAACCATAAACATTTTATATTTTCGAGTCTCCTGAATACATATAAGTAATTTCAGCAATTTTCATGTTACTACGTCTTCTTTCTTAACGAGGTATCTCAGTGCATTTGCAATTTGTAGCGCGGTACTCTTTCTTAAATTCACTGAAGAGCTTGGGGATAGCATTCATTAAGTCAGTAGTATGTAGGTATGTTTTATAGTTTGACCTCGGCAGAAAATACGATATTTAATTGCGCGTAATAAACTATGACAAATTATAAATTTTTCGGCCAGGGCCCAAACTCGCGCCTACAACTTGAATAAAGCAATACAATGCAGATTGTATGCTTTAGACAGATGTTTATTGGTACGCCCACTTTCTGCCAAATATATAGGCGGTACTGTGATTTCAAGACGAATATATTAAAGGAGCTGGCTTGACCAGTATCCAGTTATTTTATGATTGAGAGGATGCTATACCCAATTATTATTAATTACGCCCACGAGGAAAATTAAAAGTGCATGGGGTTTTCTTATTTCAGTGCGCATCCATCAGCTGTCAATACGGGAACTGCTACAGTAATAATGGCAAGAAAATATTTATCCGGGGAAGTGGCACAAATGGCAACTGAATTGGTTCGATGACAGTAATAAAATTAGAGACTGTAACCCAATTTATGTTCAGTGTAACGATCTCTTAACTGAATTGTACGATGATTCATGTAAGATAAACCATGGTTTGTATGGATAAAGTGTTGATAGAATCAACAGAAGTGCAAGTTTTGTTTCTTCTTAATAACTCGAAGTATACAAAGAAAAGTAACAAATAGCTCTGAAATAGCATTAAAGATTCTTCTTCGGAAAATATTGATGCTCCACTATCAAAAGCATCGTACAAAATTTGTATATACAGTTACGTTAAAAAATATCAGTGTCGAGAATACTGAGACGAAATGAAAATACGTTGAACTGCGGACTAGTAAAGGATGTTTTTTTAAAGGTTTGTTTCTCGAACTGGTAACACTGTTTGTAGTGACAGTCAATTTGATAGCTGACAGCTGATTTGTGCTCAGTATGTGTTGCCATTTTACATTGTCGAAGGCCTTTTCTAAATTTACAAATCCTATATAGACGCTCTTTCCCTTTTCTATTGTTTTTTCTATAATTACTCGTAAAGCTAAAATGGCCTCACGCGTTCCTCTATTTCGACTAAACCCGAACTGATCTCCTAATATTTTTTCCGCCCTTTTCTCCATCCTTCTTTGCACAATTCTAAATAAATGGCGTTTCAATTTTTTCGTAAAAAAGTCATTCTTTCTTAGTTTTTTGGTATGGAAAAATTGTCATATACTTGGGCCGCCGAACAGACGGAGTGATCACCCTGCAATCACGAGCTCTAGACGGGATCACTATCTATTTAGGACGACAGAACCGCAGTGATACGCTTTCTTTAGACCCAACGAAGTCGCATCACTCCAATTCAGTCGTCAAAAATTAATATTGGCCCCGCTAGAGCACGTTCTCCGTCTGTTGGGCGGCCCAAGTATAGTAGGCCTTGGTCTGAGGAATAAAAAATGTCTTGCCAGAAAATACAGTTTCAAGGGGAAAAATGGATCAGTCAAATAAAATATAAATTTTACTTTCGCTTTCCTGTTCATAATGCGTCCATTCATCATATTTCAGGTACGATAGGCTAATGAATTATGAATTCTTCCACAAATTTAGTCGTTTTCCTAATAGAATAGATTTATAATCAATTCCTCTTAAAACCACACGCCATAATGCGTTGTACGAAGAACTTGGGTCGATAAATTTAGCCCCCTAACTTATCTTTTCGTAATTTTTGTTGAAACATTGGCATTTCACTCCTATTGTCCCGAATTGCACCACAAATATTTTTTATTGCACAAAAACCCTCTAGCTGCAATTGCAAAATTAAAATGTGAGTGGCCGAATTAAGAATAGACCCACACTCTTATAAAATACAAAAAATTACGAATCTATTGCACTAACATTGCATCTCATTGCACCATTAAAATTATTCAATGCACCCCTCCCAGTTTTACCATAGAAATATTTAAAATACTCTTCACAGGTAAAAAAATATTAATTTTGCTTCACCCTTTTGCGTCTTCTATTGCACCGCATTACAGCACAAAGCATTTTTATAATACTGCATGGAATAGTGCATTATTTGGATACCAACATGTGTTGTTCACTATTTCTACGTTAATTCGAAGATGCCAGGCAACTCCCTCCGTGTTCGGATGGCTAATGCGTTGGGTGTGTGATCGAGATATCCGCGGGTCAAACATATCTTGATACCGCTTTTTTCGTTAACACCGAATTTGCTTTTAAAGTTTTACTGCTCGTTTTGTGTATGTCCGGTGCCCCGTCAGATACAGCTACTCCCAATTTGGTCCCTCACATTTTAATTTTGCAATTGCAGCTAGAGGGTACGAGGGTTATGGTGCAATAAAACATATTTGTGGTGCAATGTATGTGTTTCAACAAAAATTATGAAAAGAGAGTTGGGGGGGGGGGGGGCAAAATTATCAACCCGAATAACTTCATAGGATATTTCTTGAATGCCTCAATACTATGCAACTTCTTGCCGTCAGAAATATTTTGAAGGAATGGAAGAATTGGGGCTTTCAGTAACAACTTATAGTAATTTCCATCCTTGAAATTTGATGGACCTGGTGGGTTTTCCAATTATTTCTATGGATATTTGTGTTAGAAAGCTGACTTCTTGCCTCTTGCTACTTTTGGCATTGCCTAAATACAAAAGCTGCTGTGAGTAGACATACAGAGACCTTCTCGTTCTTCATGTATCCATGTTCCAAATAATGAATTCCAGAATAACACCAGTACAAGCAGATGTGCAAAGTGTGTTATCGCACAAAGCAGGTACTTTGAAGGTTACGGTAGTCATTAATGGGTAAGAAAATACGCAAAAATTTTATGTGTCCATCCAGAGAATATATTAGTCACACCTTTGATATTCAATAACAAAACTAAATCAATAGTAAGAGAAGATAGCTTCTTCAGTTAAGGCTCCTCTTACTCAAATCTTTTCCAATTCTTCTTACACCATGTCGCCTGATCTGTCGTTCTCCAATTGATTCTCCTCTAGACAATGTTGCTATAACAAATTTACAGTATGCATATCATTTCCTCTCATCAAAAAACAAGAGTCTGTGTAAAGGGCAATGGACAAGGAAATATAAAATTTATGCTTTTGCTTGGTATTATTTAAATAACTCAGACCACCTCTTGTGCCAAACGAGTGCCACAAGTCAATTGTATAGTACAGTCTTTCACAATCCAACTATAATACATAATAGAAAAATGGTTGCCATTAAGTCCGCTTAACTTAATTTAAATTCTGTGTGCAGAAAGCACTGTGTATACAGAATATTATTTATTGTCAAACTTTGATATTTGCATTTATGATAGGCCATTATTTATCAGCTTGTTTTTCTTTTCAGGTGAAAAATGACGTCGCCTCTTTAGTCGACAAGTATTTCGGAGACTTATACGCAAACTATAAGCAATCTAGAAAATGTTTAGTGCGACAAGCAAGAGATCTATTAGTGTGTGAATATCATGGTTGTCTTGGACGTTTCGAGAAAGAGTTCTGCCTACCAGCCGCTAAACTTCTTCAACGTCTTAAGGTGAGTTTTTCGTTAACTCTGTGATAATTTCGTTATTATTATGCCATTCACTCTTCTCTTTGTCTTGAGATACTTCTGGGAATAGTAAATAGAATACCCACAGAAACTGATTGTAACAGCCGATCGTGGGCGGAGGTGTTTGAAGACGAATTGAATTTTAAATACTTTTAGAATACTCCAAACTGCTAAAGAGGTAAAAATGTTTTCTTAATAGGTTTCGATCTTGAAACTCATAAGAATTGTTTTATTATCACTCAGTTTATGGATATTTGATGGAGATTCATAGCCGCAACGGTAATAAAATTACGAAATTTTGTTCCTCCTTATTCGCTTTACGATAATTATTATGAACTTTGAATAAATATCGTACATCTTCAGTTAATCGATTTTTTTTAATTTGTAGGCATATTAGCGTTATTATTTTTTGTATTTGTTTCTTAAATTAGGTACAGTATATATGGTCAAGCAGGCTTTTTAGAATGATATAGATGTTACAGACAGGCAGAAAATAAGTTCATAGTCTGTTCAGTGCTGAGTAACTTTTTAGTGAACTTATGAAGTATAAAAAACTGCTATAATTTTTAATCTCAGGAACGGTAAATTGCGAAAGGAACGTACATATTTTAGGACCCGGCATTACGATTCCGAAACGCGAACGATAGGAGAAGCGGAAAAAGAAAAAAATAGAAGCATTTTAAATGTGGTGCAACAGACGCACGATAAAGATTCTTTGATATTTGAGGTTATAAATGCCGAAGTGTTTGGAGAAATGAAATGAAAACAGTAGGTAAATAATAGATTAGGATAATAGGTTCTAAGGACACCTTCTAAAACAAGGAGAATTAGTTCAAGACAGAGATAAGAATACAAGGACGTGGAGGTCGGATCAGGAAAGAGTTGGAGATAAACCAATCTTCGTCGGAGATGCCTCCCTCGTAAACAGCTTGTTTCCATCTTCTGTCGGCGAATCTTCTTCCTGCGTTCCGTGAATGTCTTCCTCCTTTTCCATTGTCTAAATCTCTTCATTGTCCATCTATTCATGTACCATTTGTTCTCTGTGGTTTCTGATATGGTCCGATTTTGGTAATGTTTGTGCTGTTTGTTACGTTTTAATTTACTTTAAAACAACAGTTAATAGGGTTTTTCGTCTTTAATTATAGTTACCTAATTTTTTGTATAGGTACAAGTGATAGGGTATATAAAAGAAAATTGAAAATATAATGGTGTTTGGTAAGTATCATCTTTATCCCTTTCAACTTGATTCTTGTTCATGCCCTTTTATTCGTGCGATTGCCTTTTGATTCTGTGAGATGGCATTCGGTATCTTGTCCTCTATTGTTCTGAAATTTGAATTATAGCTTTGGTGATATGGTTATTGTACTATTGTTATGACTTACCTTGTATCCTGTGGTTTCTCTCTAGACCTCTTGTATCCTATTTTGTGTCCACTTTATTCAGATGGTTGAGCTGCTGGATTGGTTGGTATCTGCTGATGTGCTGCCCTGTTTATTTAATATTTTCTTGTCGGTTTTCTTTAGTTCTGCACCTATTCTTGTAGTGATTGTTAACTTTCATTTTTAGTTTTCGATTTTATTACAGACTAGACTTAGATTAGACTTTTTTTATTCTTTGACAAATTTATTCATATTTTGCAACTTACAGTTTCCTTTTTATCGAGTAGTTTGTTTTATTTATTTCAATATTCCTGGTTGCCATACACTTAGTTCTTATCTTCATATAAATTTTAGGGAGTGCCTCCGTAGCCGGCGCCGGCCTTGCGTATAGTTGCCGGCGCGCTTCTATTTGGGAACGAAAAAGACTGATACAACGCATACGCATTTTAAACAGACCCTTAGCTGCCCCCTGGCACCAGACACACGCAGGCTCCGGCAACAATACACCTATAAAACTGTAGCCGGCGCCGGTTATACGGAGGCATTTCCTAAATTTTATTTAGTTTCAGCTCGCAGTGTCACTAATATTATTGTAATCCTGTTTTGCACTTATTACTTGGAGTCTCCTGCCAAAAATTTATAGCTGAGATGTGCCCCGGATCTTTAAATTTTTACCAACTGTTATGGGTAGAGGACATAAGGTCGAGTATTTCACTTTTGCAGTGGTGTACACATAATGATTTGTTCCCTAAGTCTCATCGTTTATTACTTTTATGTTCTTCATTTTCTATTCATTTAACCTCAAATGTTTTTTAAGGTTTTCTTCCTTCCTTCCTTCCTTCCTTCCTTCCTTCCTTCCTTCCTTCCTTCCTTCCTTCCTTCCTTCCTTCCTTCCTTCCTTCCTTCCTTCCTTCCTTCCTTCCTTCCTTCCTTCCTTCCTTCCTTCCTTCCTTCCTTCCTTCCTTCCTTCCTTCCTTCCTTCCTTCCTTCCTTCCTTCCTTCCTTCTTTCCTTCTTTCCTTCCTTCCTTCCTTCCTTCCTTCCTTCCTTCCTTCCTTCCTTCCTTCCTTTTCCAAATTTCATTCATTCTTTTCTTCCTTCGCCTCGTTTTACTTCTCGCATCCAGCGACGCCTCTGAATAGGGTACTACGTGTTTTCTTTTCTCTCTCTCTTTCTATATATTATATGTACCAGCGGTAAGCATTTTGCATGGAGGATCAGACAAGAACTCCTTGGCGACCCTTTTGTTATTTAACCCACTCCCATCTTCGGCTTCAAGCTTAGTGGCGGACGGATCCTCCAAATATGTGATATTACGTCATCGGTGATGACACATATTCTTTCTCCAGGAATCCATCTCAAGGGATAACAGTCTGCCCTTGTCTCGTTTCCATAACTGCATAATACTGTTTTAGAAATCTATTGTTTTTACCCTTTTAATTTTGCCGTTCTTTAAAAGCGAGTCTAGCTAACTGCCAAACTTATCACCTATCAGGATTGCCAGAAGTGGCGATTTGTCGCCATTTTGGCGATTCGGAGTGACACTTTGGCGACAATAAAACTGCATTGGCGACTGGCGACAATTGTGGCGATTTGAGACGTAATATGTGGCGATTAATTATTATTGTCTGTTGTGTTGAGTACTGCAAGAGTATGATTTGGTTATTGGAAGTTTATTAGTTCTGTGGTTCAAACCTGACAGCTCGGCGCGACTGTGAAATATGTGACTGTATCTGCAACTGTGAGACTGCGACTCTGTGCTACTTACTGTTCGTGACTGACATTTGTTCTGTTTTCACATTCACCATTCGCACTTCACAGACCATACTCGGAACTAAAAAAATGTTTATTTTGCGTCTATTGTATTTTTCTACAGTTGGCGACTTTTGGCGACAGCTGTGCCATCTAGTGGCGATCGTACACTAAAAATATCTGGCAACCCTGATCACCTTCTCAAATGTTACTGGTTATGTCGCTGCTGCGCTGTTTGTGTCGTACAACTGACCTGACCTAAAGATTCAAACGAGTTTTAGGATTTTATTTTGGCTGTCCAAATATTTAGGCCTTCTCGGTATTCCTCCAATGACAAGATTTTCCGTCTTTTTTGTGTCTGTTGCAAGGCTACGTTATTCTCTTCTTGTAGTTTACGTAACTTATAACTTAAATCGTCTCTGTATACTGATAGGAAAACCTAGTCATCAACGAAAAATAAAGCGTAGTCCACATTCTTTGATTGAAGAATTCCCATCTCATAGCATTTTCTCTTCCCTTTAGTGACTTTTAAAAAGAAGCTGATCGACAGAGCATCCTTTGTTTTTATTTCTGGTAATAAGATTTTTGAGGAAGGCTTTGCCCAATTCTCGTGACATTGGTAGGTATATATACATTGCTGATCGATCCCTTTGATATATACTTGGGCCGCCCAACAGACGGAGTGATCACCCTGCAAGCATGAGCACTAGACGGGACCACTATCAATTTAGGACGACAGAACCGCAGTGATGCGCTTTCTTTAGACCCAACGAAGTCGCATCACTCCAATTCGGTCGTCATAAATTAATATTGGCCCCGCTAGAGCACGTTCTTGCAGGGTGATCACTCCGTCTGTTGGGCGGCCCAAGTATAGGCATTGGAGTTATATACTCGTAGCTATACGAGTATACCATTATTCCTAGTGCATCACCACTGGGTGTCATACGCTTTCTGGAGGTCTGTAAAACATTACGCGGGTGAATTCTTCACATTGCTACTCTGTTATCTTTTCTTTTCTTAATTTTTCATTTTTATTCTCTAGACTTTCATACAATAGCCACCTGAGCAACTGAGGGCATACAGTTTGTGTCTGCTCATTCCAATGGACGATTGACAAACATTCGCCTACAAAGTGCTCCACATTATTTCCAGTAAGAAAATTTAAAAATATTGGTTCATCGCTTTCTTGTGGTAAAGGTCGTTTGGGTAAGAAGAGAACTTATAGGAGCAATGAAAATTTATGGATGGGTTCTTTCGTCCAAGGAGAAGCAACGGAGCTCGCTCTTATTGCATTCAAGTCGTTAATTGCTTACTTTTGGTTTCTACTGAGAAATATATTTTATCAGAACACTAAGAATGGCATACGAATATTTGGTTTACCGATGAATCCTATATAATATGAGTTGACTGAAAGCAAACAATAAGTTTTCTGGGTTTCCATAAACCATATAGATCTGCTGAAAACACAGCCAAAACGTAAGAGTGAGATGGACCATTTTTGGGCCTCAGATAATACTTTCTAGAGGAGGAACATAGTTACCCAACACCTTTTTTGAAGATCTTCATTGATTTTACCGACCAAAAAATTCACGTTTCCACTTACAGTGGTTTCTGCAAGATGGCGTCACCTTTATCTTTAACTCTCTTACAGCAGTACTTTTCCCAGGTCGCACCCCACCTGGAGCTTATTGGTGGCGAATTCTTAAAGAAAACATAAACAGGGATCCAGTTCTATTCAATCCTGATGACTTAAAACATAATACTTATTTGGATTGTCGCAGTGTTGTTAGGGAAATGATGAATAATTTACGAGAACATAATATTAATTAAATATGACTATTATCATTACTTACATTACTTTTGTAGATCATTTAAATAGCTCCGACCTATTTAATTGTTCAACGGTATACCACAGTCTTAAAGTTATAGATTTATTCATGATAAAGAGCAATATCCGGAAATACATATAACCAGATGATGTTGATCCTCTACTTGAAGCCTTGCAATTCCTTTTGATCGGGTTCATTTTTTTCGAATTTCGGATTTAATTTTCCTGTTCTTTTCAGCCATCTTTTCCCTCGTTTTCTGTTAGTAGAATCTAGTCACAAAATACATTTTGCTAAATTGCGAGTACTCGTATATCGCATATATCTAGTTGCTTTACTTGATTCACGATCTGCACGAATCTTGAAAAAGGCTTGGTTGCAATAAATGCAACTTTGTCCTTTTCAGTGGATATTTCAATTATACAACGTCATTACGTAATTTTCTGCAGCATGTATGGAGGCAATAAATAAACAAGCACTTTTAATAATGTTAAATTAAGTCATGTTTGTTATAGCCTATGACTTTGAGATGTAGGTTTGCAAAAAGTAATTAGCTATTGAATGGCAGAAACAAAATTTTGCAGTTTGAAACTTTATAAATTGATCGTGTTCACGGTGGATTTCAAAATACGCAATTTCATTTATTTATCAGTAACTACAAACAACTACAAACTATTGTCGGGCTCTTCAGTTTATCGAAAATTAATCAATTGAATTATTTTATCTCAATAATTATCTTAAACATGGGAGGGGTCATAGATCCTTGAATATCACTTTTAAATTAAGTATGGGCATACATGTGATTTTATTATGTAGATTAAATGAGGGACTTTAGGCGGCAACGTAAGGAAACCCCGTAGAAGGACCGCCCACATCCATTAGGTTCTGTGTTTCTGCTCTTGCAAATCATCTTGAGATATTTTTTTCAGAATTATAACAAGCATTTTTTCACCTTAATTTAATTTGCAAAGGTTTAGAGGTCTGGCAGATGTTCTGTTTCATATGGAAATACCAACCAAAAATAAAAAAGTAAGAAGTGTTTTAAGTACTACGCCCATTGTTCAGGTAAACTGTTTATCTGACAGGATAACTGCATATTAGATCAAACTTACAATTTAAAAAATGCGACCTGCCTACTCTGACACTAGTCTATAGTCTCTAATATCAGTGCTTGATTCTAATACTCAAGACTCTTCAACTTTGGTATGTTATGTGACCGCTATAGCCCAACTTTGTCTTCCAAACAAAAACCTAATTATTTAAACTAAAAATCGGTAAAATAAATGGCAATGTACGTTATCACTAGTGATGTTAGTCGGTCATATGACCGTGGTCATGACAGTGGTCCAGGGGCGTAAACGGTTGCATTGCTTGCGAGCACGGATAAGCATGAGCAACACACCGGAAAATAAACCAAAATGCACAAATTTTTAATTTTTCCGAAAATTTGAATGTTCTGTGTTTCCTTGTATGTATTCTATTTCATGGGACCGCGGACTGCCATCCCGAATTATTTCCTTATCGCACTCTGTTCTCTGTGTTGTGATTCAAAACCCAAAAAGTTACATATTTTAACTGGAACAACCTGTATCTCGTCACGAAACCTAATTGTCTTTCAAAAACCCATAATTTTCCTTCGTATTCTGTGTGATTGAATTTTAATTATTCAGCGTTCCATTTAAAAAGATCTAAATTTATCTTGCTGCACTTCGGTGAACAACTCTGGGTAAAAGAAAATATTTTTGAAATATGTCTTAACACCGTTCTTATTGTTAGAAGTTTTTCAATATTGAATGTTTCGAATGTGCATGGAAAACCGTAGACCACTGGTTTCGTCCTTTTGTGACTCATCACATTATGCGGCGGTAATGAGTGGTACTGGATCGTTTGAACAACTACTCCGCGGGCAAATACACCGCCAGGCATTGAATTATAGAACTAAATCCAGATTTTTGTGTACTACGAGATCTTATACGCGATGCTACCCCAAACATATCGTTGGGCTCGGAACATCCTTAGATCGCTACGTACATACCTACCTTCCTGCTCTACCAGCAGTAGTCTTATGTATGTAAGTTTTTCAATATTGCATGTTTCGAATGTGCATGGAAAACTGTATACCACTGGTTTCGTCCTTTTGGCACTCGTCAGTGCGGTGCTTTGCCCTACACACTCCCATGCAATATTGCGTGCTGTATGTCTGTAGATCTCATAGAACACGAAATCTGGATTTATTTCTATAATTCAATGCCTGGCGGGGTATGTGCCCGTTCGAACGGTCCAGTATTATAACTCATTGCCGTTCTTATTCATTCGTTCATGCACATTTGAAATCTTACGAACCTATATTAAATCAAAGAGCGGATGATGAACACAAAAAACAATCAAGAAGGCCAAATCTCCTGCTCACGAAACCTATTTTTCGAAGGCAGTTTATCCCTAATTTGACTCGAATTCAAACATTTTAATTTTAATTTTAAATTTCAAATATAATTCATTTTTTTGCAATGACTTCAAAGAACTGATATTATTTTTAAATGTAGAATTCGCATGCTCATTTTATATTTTATTGTTAGAATATGGGTTTCTGTTACACGTGCAACATAGCATGTAATATTGTAACACGATTTATTTTGGTTGTTTCCTTCATAAAATACGCTTTGATTTCAATATGACCTAAAGTGGCAGCCATTTTGAGCTTATGATCGTCATTTTGAACGTGATATCGTCACGATTATAAATGACCGTCATTTTACGTCACTAGTTATCACCAAGAACAAACAAACGTATAGTTATTATTAATATTACTTGTTTCTTTTCTTCTTTCAAAAAAAAACTTCCATAAAGAAAATCGCCGGTCTGTTCTTGTCTTATTGGGAACAATTTCCACAAAAATAAATCCACCTAAGCTAACGAAACGAAACAATACAGAATTAGGTATCCATTGAAACTAAAACTGTTAAAAACAGTCGCAGCGAATAGGTATAACTGCCCATGTTTTGTTATAAATGGATAGTCCCATCCATTAATTGGAATCCTGGCAGGTATCTAACGTGTACGTAGTTAAATTTTTTTATTCAATACTTCTAGTTACAAGTACAACGGTTTCAGTGCGATTGGTATTTCGTGTCTGTTTCTATGAATGTTTATTTTTTCCACGGTAATACATATTCGCAAACATTGGACATGAATAATAATTGTTAATAATTAATATATTATACATTACCTATATTAAAATTTTAATACGATGTCGAGTATTTACACTTTTAAGTATGTAATGTTTGGGACTGTTTCCTAAATGGCGTTCGTGCAGTAATGCGACAAAATATGCGATATTTGTCTAACGGGTTCTATATGTCATACCGCAAGATAATCATTACTAACATAGTTGAAATTTTAACCCACTCCCTTTATTTACAATTAGGGGCCACATATGGCCTACTGAATTCATTTGAAGTGCTGGATTCGGTAACCCTCTCGGGGCCGGTTATGGGTTCGATTTGCTCCAAAGATTGGGCGAATTTATTTTTCAGTGGGTGTTCTATTCGCTGGCGGTGTAGATGTGTGTATTTATGTATTTATCTACAAAATGCGAATTTCTTTAGCCCCTTCCCATATATCTACTACGATTTTAACGGAATCAATGAATTTAACGGATATGTCACGAAAAAATTTACCTTCTGGAACATATTAACTCTTTTACTCTTTCTGTTGACATTAGTTCCTCCAATTCCGAATAAAAACGCGGAAAATCGACGCACCACCCATACTAATAAAGGCCTAATTGGATGAGAAGAGCTAGCGCTCATCGATATGCAATATCACATCTCCCAGTAGTCGGGCGTATGTCCAGGGTATGTTCACTCTATCCTGAAAACTCGGCCGAAGTACTAGTTACGCTTGACGGCACAAAGGCGCTGATGTAGGGCGAGAGTCCACAGACATGATAAAGTATATGCTCTATGTTTCAATGCGATCTCTGCCGGGCTGCAGGCAACCGGTATCTGGGAATTGTTTCGTTCGTGCTTCGTGCGCCATTTGCAATTTCTTGGTTGGTGTTGGCGTGTTGTGTTTGCCAGTCGTGTAAAAGTTTGAATTTTCAGTCGTTTTTTTTCCAAGCCGCTGATTAGAGAGTGTACCTAGCTTTGAGCAAATTTGCTGTTGTTTTTCTGCAACATTTTTGTGTAACATTTTTTAAAACGAACTTTAAGTGGGGTATCAAAAATGTGTTGTGAAGAAATGTGGAAACAACTCTAACAAAGTGAAAATGCACGTATTTCCCTATTGTTATGAGGTTTTTATAAGCTTTCGTTTATAGCATTGATAATTTCAGCGCCAAAACGAATGCCACTTAGCCTCTGCAGTACAGTTCTTCGACATGGCAAACCAAACTTTTTTTAAGGAGTTTGTAGCCTTTATTATTACTGTATAAAACAATTCTTGTGTCAATGTTACATTTATAAAATACATAAATTTAATTTTGAAAATATTTTTATTATTTAAACATTCCATATAACATTTTACTTCTGCTTAAAAAATTGTTGTATCCTTTATTACTATTTTTATGTTCTTCTAAAAGTAGCAAATACTGGATACAAAATTTTTTATAAGTATAAAATAAAAAGAAATTTCATTATAACTAGGAGCTTATATTCAAATTTCCCGGCGTTTGCGATACTAGCGCTTCGTGTCATAAAGCGTAACTAAACCATTTCGTCCGGCGAAAATACAGGGAGTCGCTTATCTACATAAGTCTCTAATCTATGCGTATGTAGTAGACTGTAGACCGCGAAACTTCTTGCGAACAGTTTATTTATTTGTTTACTTCTCAAGACGTCATTATTGAATACTTATGCTTACCTAATTACTACGAAAAGTTTTACTGTTTTGATAGCCCTTGTTGCTAGCTCGTTTATGTTAAACGATATAGGTTGTAGGAATACATTCAGTAACTACTTTTACAGAATTTAGTGCTCACTAATGTGGCGTTGAAAAATCTGATCTATCTCAAAATGACAAGTTAATCAAATACGTCCAAAAATATAAAGTAAATTGTAATAGGTAAAATTGACATTTTTAGTGTCACCTTATCTGGGGGCACAACGGAAGGAGGGAATTAAACAATACTAGATGAACCCGTGGGCTACGCTTCACGACTTTTACGTAGTGGTGAATCGGTGTAGTAATTACATATACTTAAAACGTAGGAACATCCCAGATGCACCACAAAATATTCCCATAGAATATTCTTAAATAATTAATTGTGTTTAATTTAATACGGCAAAAACCATTCTATCTACGGGTGCAACCTAATCTGTGGGTGCAACGTTGAACTCCCCCAGGTTGAACTACGACTGCGAACAGCGCTGAGCAGATCCAAACGTCCATCGGAATGATGCCGATGCAATTTTCTTATTTGCGTTAAAGAAACACCTGATCGAGTGCACGACCTCACCCATACGATCTCCGCCAGTTGAAAAGAGACCGAGCGACCGATATCCATCCCCACCCGTAAAGTATTGTGCCAGTTCGCTTTTAATATTATGATGATGATGATTACAACAAAGAATAGTGAATTATTACAATAATTAGTAGAGCAACCGGTGGAGGTGATGCGGTTACGATTTGGTTTAATACCGGAATATTTAAATTCAACTTTAAGGAAAAATAATGAAGTGCAAGAATATAATACCAAAAACATCTAGCAATAAAATTCATCTGGACATAAAAATTGGAAAGTACCTACTCAGAATTCTGTTTTCTTTTTAAGGGAGTAATCAAGTATAACAGGCTAAGTAAAGATCTGCATCGTATTTCTAACCTGATTATGTAGTTAATATTTTCACTTTTCACTATTTGGTAGAAATCCATTTGTAGATCTTGAAACCGGTTAAATAAAATAATTTTGTTATGCTTATTGGTAGTACGCGAAGTAATTTTTTATTTAATCTAACCTGATTGTTTTCAAACGAAAATTAAAATGTTTTTGATGTGAGTCTTGCTGTTGTTGGTGTAGGTATACACGGTGACTCAAATATTAGATATGGAGGAAGGTGCCTCAGACACCGTTTTGACGTTATTTCACGTTAAAAATCAATTTTCAATTTTTATCAATTATAACTTAACAACGGTAATAGATATTAAAAATGAACTGCGTGTTCCTAATTGGTCAAAAATGACCAAAAAATGGTTAATCCGGAAGCAGTATTTTCCACACCCTTAGATAGAGAATTAAAAACTAAGGTAAGGACATGTAAGGCATTAATATCTTTTACAGTTTCCAAGTTACAATTGATAAAATTTGAAAAATTACGATATTTGACGTCAAATAACGCCGAAATTATGGAAATTAAACCCAATGTATGGTGAACAAGGTGTCCCCGTACGATATTAAAAAAAATATTAAAACTTTTACACCCTGTATCTTTGTTAGTAGTCACTTTAGATTTAGAACATATATTCATATAAACTTTTCGTTTTATTTGGAGTTCCTCTAGCACCCATTTTAATTTGGCAGTCCCGTTCTTAATCACCCTGTATACGTTTGCTCTATGACCAAAAATAAATTTTTTTCATAAACAATCTTTTGTTTTGCATGTGAAGTCAATTATAATCCCTCTCTGTGTCCACGCTTAGGTGCCCCAAAGCCGCGGTTGCAGTTTTTAATTCATAAAATCCAGCTTTAGATGTATTACATTACTTAAACATAGCTGATAGTGCCATATAAACTATTTTTCGTACATGGTCCTCAAAACAAATTAAATGTGACAGCAAATATTGGTATTTCTGGATTTGGTGTTTGGTTAATGCAAAAATGTGGTTCGGTATTATTGACACATTAGCAAGTACAGGAACTGTTAAAGTGTTTTCTTATTATATCACAGAGCTACCAGCTCAATAACCTTGAGGTCATCTTTAAGGTCATACGAGCCTGTTTCATAAGATTTCATTGTAAATATTTGCCCCTTAGTGTCGCGTTGGTACATTTGTTGTATTATCAAGGGACCGTAGTAATAAAGTTTTTATGTATTTGTTTATATCGCTAACTGAATAGTTAATTTCGTAATTGGCTTCACGTCTGTTTGTTATTATTCCCATCGAGTATTATTTTACGAGTTACTCTTCAAATGATGTGCTCCTATAGAGGTAAAATTCATTTAACCCGTTTTATGTTGTTACACCTGTTGCAAGATATACATGATGTCTCAACTTCGTTTTAGTCTATTCCCCAAGTTCATCCCATATTCAGATTTTACATGCAAATTTAGTTGTCATGCTTACATGACGTTTAGAAATCATTGCCAATTTCGGAAACAGTAAATCCGCAAAAACTTTATAATTTGTTTTGGAATATGCATGTTTTCTATTCTATTATCTACTCCTGATTAGAACACCTAGAAACACCAGGCATGATCGACCGCCATTTTGTGTCCTACTTACAGCTTTTACCCGAGTAAACTGTGTTGCCAGGAGCATAATCGTAAATGTGTACTCGCTTTTTGCTTCACATCTCATTCCGAAATCTGTTTGATAGTTGCCACACTTATTTTAATAATTTATTTAATTTAGAAAAATAAACCAGGTTTGGCTTCGACACGCCTGTTGCAAATTCGCACAAAGCTAGAACCAATATGGCGGTCGATCTTGCTAGATACTTCCAGTTGCCCTACTACTGATATATGCGTCATGGACCATGGAAAAATTAGAGCTTTGATCTTGCTGTGTGTCACAATTACTAGTTTCGTCTTGAGCTTGAGCATCTTTCGCAGCATTTTTGGTACCCGTGGCCTATCTGGATACCTTCCATAACATTGTACACGGCGTGCTTGATATTCTCCCATGCTCGTCAAGAACGCACAATAAATTAAAAAAGTAGTATTTCCAAAAACCTTATCGCGCAATTTTGCAACAAATTTTTACGTAATACAAGACGTAACTACGAGTAATAATAATTGTGACATAGAGCCGAATGGATTCATTGTCTTTCATGGCACACTTGCTGCGAGGTAAAAGTTCACAAATGCTGCACATTTTTCATAAAATTTAATTTTTCCCCGAAGCCGTACTATTGTTGGGAAAAAAGCGTTTAATACAAAATGGAAGAAAATATAGGGCGTTCTATAACGAATTAGAAAGTTTTTGCGAATTTGCTATTTTTCTGAAACTGGCGAATATTTCTAAACATCCTGTAAAATATTAAAATTATTTGGTAGGTACATCCTTTTAGTATATAATTCAATCTTTCTGTGGTTATTTAGATCACATCTTAGAATAAATTAGTAAAAATAAATTAAAAATCTCTGGATGAGATATCTGTTCTTCATGGTATGTACCTACCTTCTTACAACCAATAGAATTTTTCACTCCCTATAGTACAACAGAAACATTAGGCACGTTATTAAAAAGCATGTTTCATGAGAAGTATTTTATGTATTTTGCGTTTTCTCCTCAAAGGAAGCCGTACTTGAGAAAAATTCGAAAAACATGCGAGGTGTGGGTAGGTACCTACATTTGAAGGTAAATATTGAACATTCAGTAATACTTACGTGTTGTCAGATATTTTATTAAGACTATTCCCCTCTCCGAACTACACTGCTGGACAATTGAAATGGACCACTACGATTTTTGAAAGTAAATTATGTGTAGCTATTTTGCTTTTGTAGTTTTGTATAATAAATAGATTATTTTATTGTTTATTGTCGATTTCAGTTTGCATTAGTCATTATAGGGTTGTAAAATCATACCAAATTCTGCAGATATTCAACAAAATTTTTTATTAACGAAAAAGTGATAACAATTTTAGGATATTCCAAAGATGGAAAAGTGAATGAGAACAATACAACTAAGTAGCATCTAAATGTTAGTATTTTGTAGGCCCTCCGCGAGCTTCCAGAAGTACTCTGCATCTTCGAGGCATACTCCTAATCACTTAATTGATAAATTCCTGTGGTATCAATTCCCATTCTTCCAATAAAGCGACAGACAGCTCTTGTAGTGTAGAAGGATAACGCTGGCGTTGGTTTAATTGCTTCTGCAACTTGTCCCAGACATGCTCTATTGGATTTATGTCTGGACTTCTTTCAGGCCAATTCATTCTAACGATTTCGTGTTCTTGTAGGGAGTTGGTAATAATTCTTGCACGGTGGGGGCGAGCATTATCGTCGACCAATAAAAAATCTCGTCCAAAATTTTCAGCAAATGGAACAATAATTGGTAGAATACATCTGTCCCTATAGATGTGAGCATTCTTGGTTTCATTAATCAAAACAATCAGGTCAGTGCGGCTGTTCATAATTATGCCTCCCCAGGCTGTGACACCCCCACCACCAAAAGCTACACGGGGCGACATATTACGGTCTAGATAACGCTCACCTGGTCTTCTCCACACGAACACTCTTCGATCTGAAGGGTGTAGATGAAATTTTGATTCATCGGTGAATAAGCATCGGCTCCATTCTTCATTGCCCCAGTTTATATGTTCTTCAGCCCAAATTCTTCGGGCAACGCGATGCTGCCTAGTAAGCAAGCAACATGTCGCATGCCTTCTAGCTCTTAAATTGGACTCATTCAACCTTCTTCTGATGGTTCGAGTGGAAACATCAATTCCAGCAGCATCGTGAAGCTCATTATTAATTTGAGTTGACGTATGAGTGGGATTTCGCCTAGCGGTTAAGCGCACATAATGTGCCTGCGCTGGTGTAAGACTTCTTTGACGACCTCCGCCATGCCGGAGAGCAACACTTCCAGTAGTTTGAAGTCGTTGATGAGCTCTGCTTAGTACGCTATGCGAAACATTAAAAAATCTAGCAATTTCTCTTTGTGAAGCGCCATTTTCGATAAGACGCAAAGCTGTATTCAAATTATCTACGCTTAAACGATTGTAAGGCATTATTTTCTTAATTTGCTTAAACCAGAAATCTGAAACAACTGTAAACAACCTCGTATTCTTAGTAAATTATTTTATTTTTACAATGGGTTATACCTTACATTTTAATTTTTTTGCAACTTTATCAAAAATAAACACCTTTCAGGAACTTTGACACTTATGTGAAACAAACGCAAAATCTTAAGTAAACTTTAATCAACGCACTCTTAGAGAAATTTTATTATTGTAGCTTAAAATCAATTTATTTGAGGTGGTCCATTTCAATTGTCCAGCAGTGTATAAACCAATGAAACCTCGCCATTTCTGAATATATTGGTGTATTCCAGATGAGATTCCAGCGGAAAAAGTTCCTGCTAAAAATTTTATCGAGAGTTCTCAGCCAATGGAAAGAAAGGATGAGAATATATAGCAAGCAATTGACATGTAATAATAATAAATAAGTAAATAAATAAAATAATAAATACAAGATTTTATCAGTAACGGAGGCCAAAATCATTGCATAAATAAAATCCTCTAAGGAAAAGTACGAATACAGTGGTAGACAAACAGAAAACTAAATAGGTACATGAAATGGTAGAAGACATAAAGACAGGTGGGTACACAATTTACATGTTGATAACTACAGATTTAAAGAAATAAATATTAGTATTAATATATACCTAGGGACACAACTAAATAGAAGTCAGATCATAATCGTGGTGTTAGGGATAACAACGACGAACTCTGGAGTACAGAAAATATGTACTTTGTAATTTAAGGGAATTTTCGCAGACTGGATGAATCAATTAACACACAAACACATTGAGTTTGATCATTGTCCTTTAATTCATTTAGCTATAGTGCATAATGTATTTTTTTTAAATTTGGCGGACTGGACTGTAACTCTGCATGGACCATAATTGGATAGCAATATTTTTGTCCAGTAATCATCATTTTTTCTAAAAAATTCGCACCTCTAATTTCTTGAGGCATAAAGGGGACAACCTGTACAAGACTGTTCAAAGAATTCGTTATAAACATACCACCCTCGTATAAGGACTTAAAACTTTATAAAGACCATTAACTTTTATGGTTATATAACACAGCTTTGTTTGGCTTCCTAACCTGCCCTCCGCACTGTTATAATATACAGTAAACAATACGTCCACTATAGCCTACCTGCGGTATCTTGAAAAAAGGACGTGGCAAACAAAAAATTAGCCTGTTAGGTGTGTAAGTTATAAGATGTCTGAACCACAATTTACATTGGCCCTGTCAAAACACTCTACCTATGTTATATTATGAAAGCTGCAGGCCTCAGAACCGCATCTAAATATATGCAGACATAAGTCAAACAACTGAAGGTGTATAATTTGTTTCCTGGAAATAGAATGGGGACCAATGCAGTTAAAAAGAGACCCGCATTAATGAAAGTGAAGAAAGTGAAACAGACTGATTATAACATTTCTGCAGCTTAAGAAAAGTTCTGAAACAAAACAATAAAAATAAGCAGATAAGAAGTATAGAAAAATATCAAAATGGTGGGGTAAAAAATATTACAAATCAATATCCTGTTATAATATGCTTTTTGAAATCACGCACGCAAGTTGTAAGTTGTTTTAGTTTCGACCTTTTGAGTTTTCTGCGTTTTAAATCGGAAATTGACCCTAATTCAATTATTTGAAATTATTATTATTATTATTATTATTGGGAGAGTCCAACCTAGATTCACACACAATAACAAAACAACAATACAGCAGACACTATGTATTTAGCTTTACTGGTTCCATTTCTCAAATTGGTATCATTACTATTTTTTTCATTTGTATCTGTAGGCGAAGGTCCTACAGCTGTTGCCACATCTAGCGCTTCAATCAGCAGGTTTTTCCGACCCATGAATATCTATCTTCTAATGGCTTTCGTGGCTTCCGCAATTCACTCTTTCCACGTGCGGCCTTCCCCCTTTTCTACTATGTATAGTAGTGCATAAGTCAAAAACTTTCTTTGGCCAACATTCCTCTTACATTCTCATGACGTGTTCATCACAATATAGCGTTCGTGATTTTCTTCGGCCACTTATCGTTTCCGCGTTTCTTTTTGTTTCTCGGATTACCTACTTCATTTCACACTCGAGAAACTCTACAGGCTCAACGCCTGCAGTCCACAGTCTTCCCAGTTTCTATTTTTCACTGACAGTTGCCAGCACAAACTCATACAATGGCTCTACAATGAACTAGTATTTTGTCTTTTGTCATTTTCATTTTATCTTTCCTGGCCATCTAAGAATTGAGTATCCGAACGGATCTTCGGCTTTATGCGTTACTGTGTTCTGTATGTCTCTTTTGGAAATTCCCTTCTGTGATAATATAAGCACTCCCTAAATATATCTATTAGCGGCATCTTTGTATGTTACCACAATTCGAGTCGCTGAGAGTTTCACCTAGTTGCGATGTTCGGTTTTTCTCCAGTTCATTTCAAGTCCCATTTGGAGTTCCTCTCGATCTACTTCACCATACATCCGCTGTCACCATCATCGCTTGATCGTCCGCGAATTAAAACACAGACAGACAGTCACCTCCGATTTCTTGGAGCATTTCCTGACTGGAAATTTTAAAATGAGTTGTTTTGGGCTTTTTATAGGTCGTTAAATACAAGGTAGGTAACTAACTTCCTTGCTGTTCCTTTCTCTGTTATCTGATTGAGAACAAAATATATTTCCCAAACAAGACCTGCCAACACTTACTTTTCGACCCTCTTATTCTCATTGAACACTAACTTATACCTCTACCTTTACTACATATTTTTTGGATTTACTTTTTTTATACATAGAGCAAAATAAGCTAACTTCTAATCCTTAGGAAAGACATCTTGCATCATATGTACTTCTATTAAATAGCTTCTCCGTGACCGAAAAGCTCTTTCTGCCTCAGGCACCGTGATTGGATCAATATCTGTTTTTTCGTCTGTCTTCCGTTAATAACTTGTTTCATTGATCTGCTGTTTCCCTCAGACGTCAGACCAATCCTTTGCATTTCTTCTGGCACTTTTTATGGTTTTCCTTACCTCAGATAATTTAGTCCCTCTTAAAAATCTATTAACTCCATCACATTTCATTATTTCTCCGCACTATCTGAACCTCGCATGAATTTTCTGATCTTCTAGACTTTTGATTGAAGCCACATTTGGTAAGCATTCTTTCTCTTCTTCAATAATTCCTCTATCTTTTTTGACCTCCATTCTGAAGTTTCCTTAAATTGTATACCTACTTATGTAACCCAAGGATTCATTGTTTATGCAACATTTTACTTGTTCATAAATTAATGTTTTCTGCCTTTTTTGTATAATTTAGGCTCGGTTCTTTGAAAAACCGGACCTTAGCGTTTCAGTTTTGTGCCCAATCCAAGCTTAGTTTGTTTATGTAGGAATTGAACTGATTCACATTCTAACCTCTTTGTACCTATTGTATATTGTAATTGCCAGTGCTTAAAAAGCATCATAATCCGTCAAAGGTGAAAAAGGTCCAATTTTTATCTAATAAATTAAACAAATCCCCTGTATTTTTATGAACTTGCTTATTTAACTTTGGCCACTTGTTCAACCGTTTGAAAAATTTGGGCGTTGTTTTCACTATACATCACTTTGGAAAGCAAAGCACATTACCAAGACCAACTTCTTGTAACCGCTTTTTCTGAGTCTAGACTCTCGAGAAAAACAATTTGCCGTTCAACCATAACAATTCGTCGACACAAGCGATGATGATAAAATGCATAGGATTTGCATCGCAGTAATTTTCCGTAGTCATAAAAGTTCCACAAAGTTAGGTTAATGCCTTAATGCTGTCCCTGGAAGATTAATAAAAGCTCGTTCATCTTGTTTGTTTGCTTGTTTGAAATGAAAGGCTCATATCATTTAGCTTCGGGTACTTAGGAAGTCCATTTTTAATTTCATATCCAACAGAAAAATATGGTCACTTCGAAAAGTATAACGAGGCGCTCAAAACGAAATGTTTTTTACGTTTTTTGTTTAATTACAGCGTGTTTCATGCACCGCACTGTTTCTAAGAAACAAAAAATATTTGCACGAGTTCGAATTAGAGAGGGGTGGTAATCACGAAGATAGCATCAATTGCAAGGGGATGGGCAGGTCTTGATTGCAGTCTTTCTGTGTAGTACAGAACAGACAGGAAATAAACGGTCATAAAGCAGATAGGTATGTAATGCACACAGTACTCATTCATCATTATACCGCAAAAAAATTGTAAAATGTATTTGAAAATGTTAAGAGGGCAATTAGTAGAATATTATCCAGTTTAATAATAACAATAAACAATCTGTGCCGTACTTTCTCGTACTCTGATAAAAATTAATGATTTATGTAAGTGATGCCAATACAAAATTCACGCCAAATTTCTTGCAACTGATATTTCTTCTAATTGAGTTAATTTATACTCTGATAAATGTGTCCTGGTTTTATTTACCTCCGGACTTATTCAGATCAATAGATAAATACCGAACTCGAAGAGACATGACAAGTCTGGAACAAAAACCAATCCATTTCAGAAAAATTTTAAATCGTTGTCCATTACATCATTACGTTTCCTATTTTATGTTTCTGGAGATGAAACGTACCCGATAAAGGAACCTGGTCGCACCGGGTGGTCGTTGGCTATGTGACTTTTAAGTGTTTGGGTATTCATTAGACAATTTCCAAGAAGAGATAAATTCGACCACTTGCACTTTGAGAAATAATCGGCTTTCTTAAGTCTTCGTTCCGATTATCATCTACGAGATCTTTTGAGGAACCGTCGTAACGTTATGCTTCTCCCTTTCATTATTAAAACAATGCGCGTAAAATATTGTTTACGGTTTACGCAGGACTAAATCGTACACTTAGTTGGCGCCAGCAACTATAATTTTTAATTGTAATATAACATTCGTATATAAAGATAACATTCAATGGATTTCATAGAGTACAAATTAACAAAGAAATCGAATACTTACAGTCAAATATCTGCTTTTCTGTAGTACGTAGCAATCTAGATTGTTTTATAAGGAACTCTTTATAACTTTTTGAAACCTGCACAATTTTAAAACGTAGAACTGGAAGTTTTGAAGGAAAATCTAGTTTTTCTTTTGGGAAGTTGGGATTAACCCTTAGACTGTTTAGACGATTGTGGCTCAGGCAGTTCAGTTGCGTCTTGTGCATAATGGCGAAGAAACTCGTGTTATAGCTTCGCAGAATTATGAAATTCGGCAGTTTATATTAAAATTTACACAACTGCCTCAAAAATTACGAGTATGTACTGTTTTACCCGCTCACAGCATGTCCCGTTGCAGTAGAGTAAGTAAATACAAGGAAATCTGCAAATCGGGGAGTTACGCGTCATGGTGAGTGGTTGAAGAGTCGGGCTTCTAATCCGTTGGACTAGGGGTCGTGGCTTGATCGCTGCGGATTATTTTTTGCGGTAGCCTCCTGTAATGTTTTAACAAATAGCTCGGCATTTTCCGGTTTGGCTCAAGCGGAGCATTTCCAGTCTCAGGCGTTTGCCATGATCTTATACATTTACTGTAATGGGTCGGATATAAGTTTCGGTGCAGTTACACCACCGGAAAATTTTCTATGTAAACATAAGTGATGATAGGTTATATTATAAGTTATAGTCGGCCTAAATTAGAATTCGAATGAGATACAGCTATCTAGAGGTGGCCCATGGGAAATGAAAATTGGGCCGGGAGGTTCTTCCAAAGCTGTGGGTGTGCAAAATTCAGAGCCGGCTCGGTTGTGTAAATTGCGTTTACTATTAAGGCAAGAAAATAATTTAAAATTTTCGAGTGGAAGTGATTAATTTTCGAAGACGCCGTAGGCACTAATTGAGTCTGATCTCTGAAACTCTGCTCTGCTGCGCAGACTCTACGCTACAACCGTCTAAAATGCAAAACGGTAATACTGTCTGAACGAACATATTATGCGCGAACATGTACAGGGTGTCTGGATTCTGCGTGGTAGTACCGTAATACAATCCATTCGGGGCCTAGATCGAGGGACGAACGTAGCAGCACCCGAGTCCCGTCAGGGAGTTAGGAGGGCTGCTTGCGCGACGAATAGTTTCTCAGACTGGAAGCGGTAGAGCAAATAAGCCAGAGGTCAACACTGGGCAGCTTCAAAATATGCGTTTGCAGAGGTCTGGTTGTTAGCGAAGTATGCATTTATTTGTACCGGGTCGGGTGTCCAAATAAGAAATGATGCCGGCCATATCTAAGGAACCGTTCATGGTACAGCTAGGGGAAAGAAAAAATAGTAATAAAAGTGGCCAAGAGAAATCGTTGGAAATTATTTTCAAGTTTCTAAGTTTGCTGCTAGAGGGCGTAATAGTCATAATTGACAAAAAAAACATGGTTTTCTCTAAAATATACCCAGGTAAAGTAGATCAAAAACACGAATATTGCAATCTTGAATATATTTTGTATAATTTTGGTTTACCATTTCTTGCTTTAACTGAGGGGGAAGGGGAGCATCTGGTTGTGGAGATGCTTGTAACTTCGGTTTGATTTAACGGAATTTAGCAAACTTAGTCTCGTTGAAAAGAGCTATCTTCCTTTAATCAGACACTTTTATAATTCAAGTCATTTTTGTTCTGTAGTGATCGCTAGAGGGCGTTGTTTGAAAGATCAGCAAACTTTTCAGAGTTTCTTGAAAATTTTAGATGGAGCCACTGTCCAAATGTTTTCTTTTATTTGCTGGTTTTTATAGTCTTTGTTTTGGGCATCATACAATGCTCTGAAGTCTCGAACGCAGTTATAATACGTCGTCTTCAGTGGAAGAAAATTTCGGCGCCATCGTCGTAGACACTGACCATCAAGGTTCGACGGCGCGTTCATACTGATTACCCTAGCAGTCTGCATGCAACGGCGCGCTGTTGACTGCCGCGTTTGGACGTGCAAAGCGAACCGCGTTGATAAGCGAACATAAAGCTTGCCGCCCACTTCCCCGTCACAGCACGGTACGGCCCGTCCCGTCAAAATTAGGGATAGAATGAAAACAATGCAAATGAATGGACAGCCGCCCACTAGTACAGCACGGCACGGCCCAGCGTTGCCCATTCATTTGCATTGTTTTCATTCTATCCGTATTTTGACGGAACAGACCGTGCCGTGCTGTGACGGGCAAGTGGGTGGCAAGCTTTACAATCAGTGTTCCGTCGTTGGCAGTGACCGTCGACGGCCGCCGATAAACGCCAAAACCGAACCATACCTACCTTGTCTGTTATCAGCAGTCAAAAAACAAAAATATTATTTATCATCTACTGCACGTTTGCTAGCTGTTAGGCCAAAACCCATCCGCTAAAAACATGCGAACTGACTGCTAACCATCCACCGCACGGTGCTCGTTGTTGAACCAGACCCAAGTAGGCCGGTTATACCCTATCAAGTTTCTTAGTTGTCTGCGGCCGACTTCAAGACCCTTATCTCATTCAATTCTAGATTTGCGTGATGCGTTTCCATCTTCACTAGATTAATGTACCTGTGGCGTGTTCACTGTTCCATGTTCCATCTCTCTTCATATGTTGGTACTGATGCCGTTCTGTCCCTGACGCGGCATATTGACAAACAACAATGAATGTCGATCTAATTTTATTCGATTTTATGGGCAGTTTAGTTATGCCTTATTACACTGTGCTGGCTTCGAAGCCCGAAGAAACAAATAGAAAGGCCTGGAAGAATCCCGAAAGTTGTAGGTTTCAACGGTGAAAAGGATTTTCTTGGGTTTTGCTAGTGTTGAAGACGAGTTTATTTCTAGTATATTCAAAATTTTCATATCGATTTCGATTTTCAGTTAATAATTATTTTGAAATCTGGAATTCCCTTTACACAATTTGAAGAAAGTTCCAGTACAAATAACTTCCATCAGACTCTAAAAATTAGAAATATTAATAAAACTTCAGGACTTAAATTATGCATGTATCCACTCAAGTTCAAAGTTAACATGTTTTGAATAACAACAAGACAAATGGTTAATCAGTACTTATTGTTAGTTGAATAATACAGACAAAATAGAGAAGTAGGTACATAAAAACTGATGTGCGGATTTTTTTCATAACAAAAACCGGTTAATTATGTCCAGAGTCTTACGTGTTTATATAAAAAGACCTGCTGACATACTTCGGCATCCTTAAATCAGGTGCATATGCAAATGTATCTGCATTCTACCTGATATTTAACGGAATGTTCAAAAATGCCCATCAAAAACAACAGGACACATTATTTAGGTATTCCATATGACACAAAAAGGAATCAAATTTATAATATTGTATTTGTGAAATGTGAAATAATTATCGGCTTTATTTTATCTCGAACGCTTGAGACATTTTTTCTTATTACATAAAGAATTTATGAGGTAGTTTTGACGTAATGAGCAGTGTAAGTTGGTAATATGCATTCCAGATTTCTTACAAGATAAAAACATAATACAAAATAATTAAGATTAGCTTTGAAAGGTTTCTTCAAGCCTGTTTTGTTTGTGTAATATTATACAGGGTCTTCCAGAATTCGACTACTGGATTTTAAGGACAAATACCGGACATGTGAAGAAAAGGCCTTTATAAATATAAATTGTCAATTCCCTATCAGAAACGGGCCGTACTTTAGATTTCGCTGGTATCTTCAGGTTAGCATCAGATCGTATTTACATTCTCGCGTAGTTTCACTTTTTAGATTGTTAATATAATCTATATCTATAAGCATACCGACGTTGGTATGCGTACACCGAAGCCGACGTCTACCAGGTTCGCTTCAGGTGCAACCCAGTAAGAATTCGATATAATTCATACCCGACCGCAACCATCTCTATAAGATGCCACCGTTACATATCGCCAACAAAACCAATTCCCATATCAATACCGCCACATGAAGCAACCATCAAACCGACGAATCAGCAAATAAACGGAAGAAGCTGCCATCAGCACAGGCAACTTTCGGGAATAGCAAACGTCTACTGTCCTTTTGTCTCCAACATTTCCGCATATCAAGATCAATGCATCGAGCAACTTAAATAAGAAAAATCCTGCCTCAAAAATTCAGACCAGATTTCAACTGAAGACATCCGCTGTTTCTTATGGCATCATCGCCACAACTTCAATACCAATTGCCACCTTAATGTTAGGCCTGGTCGGCTGTTGACAAACATTGCCGGCTCAATGGCAAGTGGCAATACTCACCGTGGTCGCACCACCAAGCCTTCATCCGGCGCAGCATAAAACCGTTTCCACACTATGTGGCAAACTAGACGAACGGTCGTAACGTGTGGAGTTCGTCAACTTAATGTGTATGGTATAACACATGACAAACTCCGCGAACATTCGCGGGCGTCGAGGTTGACAGAAGTAAGAAAAAGATACCCCAGTTAAAGAGACATTATTTGTACACGTGGCATGGGAAACGCATACCCGCCACACACCATGTGGTAAATGTTTACAGAATAGGCACATCGACGCACGTTGACACTTGTGGAACGAGTTTGGAAAACATCACAAATAATAATAATAATAATAATAAACTTGTGTTTGTCAGCTCCGACGCACGACTGGAGTTTACTCCTTACGAACGATTATTTTAACTTCAATCACTTGATAATAGGGTACACGCGAATGTCAGTTTTATACCAAAATGTGTATTTATCAGATGGTTTATGTTCGGAAATGTCCAAGTACATCAAAATATAAATTGTTTATAAATTCAGTAATTAAGTGACAATCTGCTAAACGTCGATCCCACTGGCAATGAAATAAATACTTTTCCTGGTGTTCGAATAGGCGTTGATTCACATTTCGGCACTAAGCAATATTTGGAGTATTTAATATTAGGTTTTTTCATATTAAATCAAAAGATTCAACAAATTTAGGAACGAACAAACACTGCAAATGCTGACTTTACAACGCCAACTGTTATATCTACTCTATGCCACTCTATTTTCACTACTTCCATGCTCTATGGTCTATGCAGTCAGACATAAACAGCCGTATCCATAGATACGTACATAATTTCAATGTTACAGATAACGTAACGCATTACTTTTAGTTAACGCGAAATGTAACGCTTGATTTTACTACTCATAAAATTTCCGTACCGCGAGCTATAACTGAAAATCGAGTAAACTCCAATAATAGTGGTCTTTATTGTGTCACAGTTACAATTGCATTATACAAATTAAACTATATGAATAAACATTAATCAAAATGCATGCAATTCTCACAGATAACTTAAAGAAAATATGTAGCTAGCTTAGGGCGAAGTTCAGATGGATGCCAAAGCACCCCCTGCTCTTCCACTTAACCCTACAGATCACATTAAATTAAATTAAATATTATAATAGACTATACCATTCGGAACAGACAACGACACCTGATACCAGGAATAAGAGTCGCCAAGGGCAAAATCGATAAAATAGTCCGTGATAGCAACTATACCAACACCGCAGACCACAGAGTGCACCACACAGAATCACAATAAACAATTTTGGTTTTGTAACGGAAACCTATGTAGATGATTTTTAAAGTGAAGATAGGAGAAATTTTTGAGATTTTATAAATCTCCAACGTTCGCCTAGTTTGCCACATATGTTGCGTCGGATGGACGTCCATATTGCGAGTCCAAGAACGAGAGGGTGTTCGAGGTTATCAGTTTCGGCGACGTTGGTTTTACTCTAGTGGCGTCCCACGGCGAATGATGAATGATGCAGGATGAGGGCGCGTTCCACATGGACAAATGATCGTGGTACCGATGCCCAGTTGTGTACTTGGTGTCACAATGCGAGAATTTCTACACTTAAGGCATCTCGTCTTCGTGGTGTGACCACGGTGAGGGTTGCCACTTGCCAATGAATCAGCAATGTTTGTCAACAGTCGACCAGGCGTAACACTAAGGTGGTCGTTGGCATTGAAGTTGTGGCGATGATGCCATAAGAAACAGTGGATGTCTTTAGTTGAAATCTGGACTGACCTTTTGAGAGTGCGATTTTTCTTACTTGAGTTTGTCGATGCGTTGTCCTTGATATGCGGCAGTGTTAGAGATAAAAGGACACCAAACGTTTGCTATTCCCAAAAGGTGCTTGTGCTGGCTGCTTCTAGCGTTTATTGCTGATTCGTTGGATTGGTGGTTGCTTCGTGTGGCGATATTGATATGGGGATTGGTTTTGTGGTGATATGTAGCTGTAGCGTATGGTTGCGATCGGGTATGAATTATATCGAATTCGTACGGGGTTAAACCTGTATCGAACATTCGGTGAAAGCATACCCACGTCGGGTATACCTACTATACTTGGGCCGCCCAACAGACGGAGTGATCACCCTGCAAGAACGTGCTCTAGCGGGGCCAATAGTAATTTATGACGACCGAATTGGAGTGATGCGACTTCGTTGGGTCTAAAGAAAGCGCATCACTGCGGTTCGGTCGCCCTAAATTGATAGTGGTCCCGCCTAGAGCTCATGCTTGCAGGGTGATCACTCCGTCTGTTGGGCGGCCCAAGTATAACTTTGGACGTCAAATTATATTAACGATTAAAATCAACTGGTGTAAAAATGTTCTATGTATAAAGTGAAACTATGCTAGAACCGTGAAGATCGCTAATATTAAGCTTTGCAGTAATACATCATATTTATGCATCCTGTATATCGACACATTCCGAAAAACAGCTCTGCACAAATCACATTACCAAATTTTACTGTAATAAAGTACGCATCTTATTTTTTCTGTGCTATTATTAGTTCTTCTCATAATTAGCAGAGATTGTTATTTAGAAATTTACATTCATAATAAATACTCTATTCAATATTCAAACTTCGCCAGTGCGTGGGTATCAAGTTGACGTATAGAGCATCGTCCCGTAAGTTTATTCGATTTAAAATAAATTATTTGCCTTCAAGGGGGTGTGCGCCAAAAACACAAAATGGTGAGAGAGAAATCCAAACCTTCTTGCTCTACGTCAAGCGATTCGAAAATTAGACGCTCCAGAAACTGGCTTGAAATCGTGACTTCGCAGTGTGGAAAATTTTCCAACCCGGTCGGGAAGTAGAAGTTAGGAATAACCTACTTGCAAACTTTTTAAAAGTTGGAAGTTGACTTATTACTAACCGACTGTGAATAAAAAATAATTCGTAAAATACCCAAATAGTGCGAGTTTCTAAGCGTCGGCCATGGAAATCTTAAGTGCCCATTACACGATCAGTCGAATTGACATTCCAATGGACTCACGTAGAATGACGAATTTCAATATTTCCAGAAACCCAAATTCCGTCCATCAATCAGATTGTCAACCCTTGGCCCGACTGTCAATCCGATTGATCGTGTAAGGGGCGCTTTAGGAGACAGAATAACCGCTGTTGGTACGGCACGTCACACTTCCAATTTATTTTTGTGACTTCCAAGCTTGTTATCTGCCTAACGCGTTGAGTTACGAACGCGGGGTTTAAAATTTTGTTCTTAGGTAGTTTTTCTTGGAACTGTCAGTAATATTTGCCTCACTGTTACCTTTTCCTATTAACGTTTTACTTCTGCGGTAGAAGAAACAAAAGTATAAATTTGCAACATGTGTTTAGGCCTCACTCAAAGGTACAAAGGGCTCATATTTACGCACCAGAGTGTTTTAACAACAATTATGACACACCCTTAAATAAGCTAGACTACTATCCAACCCTTTCATGGTATGATAACAAAACAGGGTGTGCGTGTGAAAATACACTAAAGCCTATTATTGAGTATCATCGATAAATATGTTACTTAATGATTAAATTTAGCGTGAACTGTAAACAATTTGTGCTGGTTTCATTTTCAAGTACATAAAACTTATGTATTTTTTTCGAAGAATATCGGCGGCTGAAATGAGTTTTGTCTATGCGGGGTGCTTTGTGGGAGAGTTTTTAGTTTTGGTGTATCGAGGGTAAAGAAAAGGGTCGTAAATTATCAGGGTTGACAATGGGATGCTTGGGAACGGGACAGCGGCAGATAAACAATAAAAAACAATCATGGTGTTACAGAGGTCTTGACTGTGAAAAATTGGTTAATCTCTGGGATTGAAACAAAATGTGAAAAAGTGCTATGAATAATAAATTCGGATCACTTATAGTAAGTGGGTCATTAATCATATTACGAGAGACAATACTTGCAGTAGTACGTACTATCGCATGTCACTCATTTTTGTAAAAAAAAAAACAATTTAGCAGCCTGAGCAAATGTTATGTAGCTGAAAATGCATCTGCTAAAGGTCTGAAAAGAGTTGGATCTAGCACAAAAGATTCTGCACTCATTTCGATGAAATGACTAATAAAAGTGGCTTTTATGACAGACTATTTATGGCACCTGGTTGTCGCCTACTTGGCTGAATGGCTAGCGCGGGAGTGCGGGACAGGCACGTGAGTCCCAGATCAACTTCCATGTACCGCAAGAATTTATCTGCATTTCACGCCAAATGTTTTTATTCTGCTTCACAAATCACCATTTTCAAATTTTTGTCAATGAGAACTATCAGTATCACCCGTTTGCTACACCCGTCTAGACTAATACCGATTGCAGAAATTGTGAGTTGTGTAGTTCAAGTTCTGAAAATCGTTTCATCAAACGGTTTCATCAGTTTTTGAGGGAAACTTCGGGTTCTTTTTTACTGCATGAGAAACCGAGAAGGCCATAGCATAACACACCATCATTCATAGGTACTGACAGAAACGACATGTCCAAATTACTATTAACATCCCAGCCTCGAAATTAGATGACAGTTCAATACGCAAAAAGTCAAATTCATCGTCAATCACAAATTATCAAAAAAATGATATACCAAAACGTATAACTGAAATAAGTAAATCAATCTGTGAAACTACAATTATTTCAAGTCTTAGATGTTAGAGACCGTGGCTATATAATAAGTTCTAAATTATAAAAGTTGTCGAAATGCCTATATAGGTACTTACCTCAATTTTTATGTGGTTTAGGGGTTCAATTGATTTTTTGAATTTAGGCATCCAATTACCTCTTCCATCAAACCGCTGCACCTAAGTGATACTAGCAATCCAGTTTGTCGACCATTCCAGACTTACCTATGGCTACCTTATAGATGGACCATTATTACGTTCGACTTTCCGTTTAACACCTCCTGATTGAGTGCCCAAATTTAGCTATCAAAAACAAACCATTAATTGTAATAGTAATGCATGTAGGGCCTATGCAACAATTTTTAACTGTGCATTATTTTTGGAGTTTGCTCTTTAAGAATCGATTTTCAGTTATAGCACGCGGTACGGAAATTTTATGAGTAGTAAACTAAGCGTTACGTTATCTGTCACATTGAAATTATGTACGTATCTATGGATACGGCTGTTTATGTCTGACTGCATAGAGCATGGAAATAGTGGCATAGAGTAGATATGACAGTTGGCGTTGTAAAGTCAGCATTTGCAATGTTTGTTCGTTCCTAAATTTGTTGAATCTTTTGATTTAATATGGAAAAACCTAATATTAAATACTCCAAATATTGCTTAGTGCCGAAATGTGAATCAACGCCTATTCGAACACCAGGAAAAGTATTTATTTCATTGCCAGTGGGATCGACGTTTAGCAGATTGTCACTTAATTACTGAATTTATAAACAATTTATACTTTGATGTAGTTGGACATTTTCGAACATAAACCATCTGATAAATACACATTTGGGTATAAAACTGACATTCGCGTGTGCCCTATTATCAAGTGATTGAAGTTAAAATAATCGTTCGTAAGGAGTAAACTCCAGTAGTGCGTCGGAGCTGACACACCCAAGTTTTTTTGAACCTCCTTACCTCACAAGGAAATTGAAATGCGATGCTCTTACCATTGCTCTTTCAAAAACAGTGATAAAGATTTTCTGGCATAACTTTTAGCGCCGAAATGAAAATAAAATGGAATTTATTGACAACAACTTTTACCGGTCTTTCATCCTTGTGTGATTATGAACACCCCTTTACCTAATTATTGTCCTGCTTAATTCGAGTCTAAATTCCAACCATACTTTGAACTTCTTACAGTATGATTAAAGTTTCTTAAACTGCAGCTTTCTCCCTCTAAAATTCACTTTAGTATGATTCTGTAATGCAGGGTCTAAATTATTTCTGATGGGTGGGCACAAGAAATAAATGGAAGGTCTTTGTTCTCTAGCGTATTGAAACTGTATAACTCTATAACCAATTTAAATGAGTTTCCGTAGTCTAAAATTACACACCTATAATAATTATAGAACCCTCTTACAGGACCATCGTATAACACCGCTGCTCTAATTGCCCCAAAACACACCGATGAAGAATCAACCGCGTCTCAGTGGAATAAAACTTGTAAATTATCCGGCCCTGGTCCATCTTCTTCTAGACACCCGAAATTTAGTTTTTACACACTTGTTCTCTGCCTCGTCTGCCACTTGGTTCATAAGCGACCTATCCGTTGTGGGGGAGACGGCCAGAGCCTGGACGTCGCGCCGAGTGCATTCACAGCAATCTCCGATCAACCGCTAACGTTGTTGTGTCTCACTAAACGGGCAGACCACTGTTTCACTCGGTATTACAGCTGTGCGCGTCGCGAGGTGAGCACCGTGCTCTGGAGGAGCAACTTGCGGACGATTTGTTTACAATTTTTTTCGAAACCGCTACTCGCCGGTTTTTTGTGGGTTTTGTGTGATCACCATTGACTGAAATAATTGTTTTCTTGAGTTATTGAACATTTGATGTGGAATTTTATGGTTGTATTGTGATCTGTTTGGGTCGTTCGAATGGTTTTTGAGCTGAATTGTATGTTTGTTTACGAGAGATTTGACTAAGGTAAGAAATTTGTCCAATGTGTTTGTAGTAGGTACCTACCGAGGTCACTACTGTGGTTCAACCCCAAATTTACAGAAATTTTGTTAGGAAAATATTTGAGTGAGTAAAATATTGAATCTGACACAACCACATTATTCCTACTTACCTATTTTTAATTTCTACAGAGTAAAAGAGAAGAAAATTCATGTATAACGCGAGCTCCGAGCTACAGGTAACTCTTCTCAACAAAAAATAGCACAAGGAATTGAAGATTTTTGAAATTTATCTGCATTTTTGGCGATGTGAAAATAGTATTTTTTTTGTGTGAGAGATTTTCAAAAACTATTAATTTTAGAGGCAGATTAAGTCAGTTTCTCGGTGTATGCATAATGGAGAGGTTCGACAACGAAAACATCAATGATGTACAATAATTTATTTATATACCTACTTAGTTCTTTCAAGAAATAAAGTCGGGGCGTTTTAGAAATTGTCCAAGAAATTGTTCAAGAGAAAAATTGAAAAAAATTTGAGCAAACCTGCAGTGCGATCCAAAAGTACCTATTAAAAATTAAAACAACTCGGAATCTCGCTCGGAATTAGTTTTTCTGGGAAATCCTCCGACAAATCTTTCTCTATGGCATGCTTTATGCATAGTACCTACTCGTATATGCCCTATTTCGCATTTTTCGACATTATGATTCTTCAACAGTCACCTCCATCCTCTTCTATCCTTATGGGTATTTCTCTAAACTCTAAAGGTAGAACATTCTGCGTCTCCAACTACTTGCGAACGGTAGTCTAATTTAGGCCTACCTCTAGTTCCTTTTATTCCTATCTATGCCTCTAGTATGTCTCGAACTAATCTTTCGTGCCTCAGAAGGAGTCCTTCTACCTTAGCTCTCCTATTCTTTATTGTCTACCATATATTTCTCTCTTCCTCAACTCTTTCTAATTATGGAATATGTATTTCCCTATTGCTAACCTTTTTTTCAAAATTACAAAGCAAGAGTGCTCAAACGAAATTCGATTTTCAAAAAGTCTCCAAACGGTAAAAATGAAGCGAAACAGAAATTCCAAGAAATAAGCTAGGTAGTAAAAGTAAATAATGTAAAGTGCAACACAAGATCCTTTTATAAATAAAAGATGATTTATCATCACAAAACGTAGTTTCGTGGAATTGTTAGCGCTTCAAGTTTTTTAGGTCAACAGAAATGCAAAAATTTTGAAATATTTACGGAAGCAAGGAATTACTGAAACCTAAATCGTTCCACTTAAACCTTCCATTTGAGATTACTTACAACGGAGCTTACAACTTACCTCAGTTAAAAAAATAAACTTCAGAATATCTTGAATTGAACACTCAGGTCAAGTACCTTGTTGAGAAATAGTCCAATAATTGCTTCCTTGCCATCGTGGTTTACGTAATTCATAATTACAATTTTGGTTTCTTGGTTGCTATTTTAATAACGTATTTATGGTGATTATTATCTTCCGGTTGGTAAATTTATGGGAGGAATAACTAACTAACCTATCCCAATGTTTCCTATAACATCAAACCGTTTGGATTACCAAACTCAAACCGCAACGTGATAAATGCCCACATCCATTTACAGCTATTACCAATAAAGCTTGCGGTAAATCGGAATAGATTTACAAACCCCCCTATTTGAAATTCTGTATTTATTTATAGTCGATGTGTTGGCCGTTTACATACGATACAATGTACACGGATTTATTGTCGAATAGTTTCAGCATACACGTACGTATAATTTAGTCACTTCGGAGGACAGATGGTCTTCACAAATGCCTAGTCACAAAACATCTGTTAAGTTGTAAATTTCTAAACCAGATTTGTTCTTTTAGTATTTGGTATTCGATATCGGCAAGAGTGTTAAAGGTGGTTTGCGAAATTGTACCTTGAAAGATAAGAAGCATGACCTGACGATTTCCAGATATTTCACTCAAGAAGTCTGCTACTTGTTGCTAAAAGCAGCTTGACAGTAGCACAAGCCGGAAATGGTGGATTTGTATTTTTTTACTTTGGCGACAGAACTCGAGCATGTGCCTTTGACAAATAAATTGAGGGATGATCCTCAAATGCATAGCACAGATGTCTATTGTCTATTGCAAGAATTTGTTATTTCGGAAGCATTGCAGTAGCAGAGAATATTAATTTCAACTTCAGTTTTTGTCTGCAATAGTATAAATTTATTTGCATAAATGTATTATAGCTCTGCCTTGGACCTTATCCAGGACATACTCGTACAATAAATTATTATTCCTGAAACTCTGAAGATAAATCACAGTAGATGTCTCTGAAATATTTGCTAGATGCTACATGTTCTTTTACTGTACTATTGAGCGATATTAAAAATACATTTTAATTGTCCGGTTTTATACGAAACGAGGTTTTGAACCTTTATTTTGTAACCGAGTACTATACACTACACCGAGCACTACACTATCAACACTATCTATACGTACACTCAACGGCTCACAATGGGGTTGTTACAAAATTATATTTTTGCAAAGATTATCGTAAAATATTTGACCCGCATTTTTTTTATTTTTGACTCACTGGTCACTGCGTGTTTTAGACATCCAAGTCGGCAGCAAGGTTTAGGCGCTGGCCTTTTAAACCTTTAAAAAATTATGACGTCGGCGGGGACTCTGCTAGGAGCGCCGTTGTTTGTAATACATACGGATTATTTATACTAGCGTAAACGTGAAACGTAGATGTCATCATAGTCTCGATCATAGTGCATAGGTGTGCTCGTTCGAGATTTCATTTTCGTCTGCTCTTGTGTTAACGTATTGCGGTTTAAATGTCAAAATATTCCGACTTATTTTATTATTTTATGTCACTGTTGATTGTCAGTTATATGGGAAACTATCAATATATCCATACTGGTCAGCGAGAAAAATCAATAAATATAGTAGATATGAAATATAAGAACAATACTAAAGTTAAACAATGACTTAACCAATGACAATATATACTAAAGATGCGATATAATACGTACGTATATATAAAAGCGTTCACAGGCCATTCAGGCCCATAGCTTAACGATCTCCTTCCATCGCTTTCTGTCCATCGCTTTAGCACGCCATTCTGTTACATTTCGTTCTCTCAGATCCTCCGTCACTGCTTCTGCCCATTTTTTTCCGGGAAGGCCCACTCTCCTTGTGCCTACCATCTCTCCTCTCATCATACTCTTTGAAATTCTGCCCTCTTCAAGTCTTTCCAGGTGTCCAAGCCATCGGATTCGCTGTGCCCTTATTATCAGTGAGATATTAGGTTGATCATATAGGCGCATAACTTCATCGTTCGTTCTCCTTTCCCAGAGTTCCCCAGTTTTCTTTCCTCCAAATATCCTTCTCAGTATCTTTCGCTCCCAGGCTTCAGTTCTTTCTTACTCACTCTTGTTATACACCCATGTTTCACAAGCATAAGTAACTGTAGGTCGTATCACCGTTTTGTAAATCCTCAACTTTGCACTGCGTGAAACAAGCCTGGATCTGAGAACACTGTTCAGAGCACCCGCACACCTATCACCTTTAATTAAACGTGCTTCAATTTCATCTTTTTCTATGCCTCGTTCGGTTATCAGTGCCCCCAGGAACACAAAGCTGTCCACTCTTTCATATTCCATTACTTCACCATTATTTAAATCTACCTCAATACTGTTACTTATAGGTCTTTCCTGTTTTCTTCCTAATATCATGTATTTTGTCTTCTGGGCATTTATACGAAGACCTCTCTTTCTTGCCTGCTTCTCTAACTCGCTTGTTATTCTCTGTAATTCTGTTTCTGATCTAGCCATTATTGCATTATCGGCATAAGCTAATATTTGATGACTTTTGGTCCTTATAGTTCCTGTAGTAGTAATACCACTATCCCTTAGTTATGGTCGTAACAGCTGGCTAATATCTGTTTAAGCGTAAAAATCTGGTCTGTGACTGATCGACCCTTTCTAAAGCCGCACTGATATTCTCCAAGAGCAGCTTCCGAATACTCTTCTAAATTCTGTTTTATGAGGGTTGCCATTATTTTATATATCATGTCCAGCAGGGCTATTCCTCTGTAATTGTGGCACTCAGCTTTATCCCCCTTCTTGTGAATTAGTACCAGTATTGCACCCCTCCAATCGTCCGGGATTTGTTCTGTTTCCCATGCTTTCTTAATAAGTTCATAAATTTTTGTCTGAAGACCCTCACCTCCATACTTCAAGAATTCCACATGTATTCCATTTTCACCTGGCGACTTTTTATTCTTCTGTTTTCGTATTACTTCCATCACCTCTTCCCTTGTTGGTGTAGCAATTTCTTCTCTGGGCTGTCCAATATATTTCCTCTGTACGTCTTCTTCTTCTTCTACAGAGTTTAGATCATCATTCAAAACTTCTTCAAAATGTTCTTTCCATCTTCTCATTATTTGTTGACCATCTCCAATTAGATTTCCTTCTTTGTCCTTGTAGTAGTTTGTTCTGTAATTGAAACCTTTCTTGTTCTTTTTAACTTCCTGGTAAAATTTTTTTTATTTCTTTGTTTATGTATCTTTGTTCTAATTCATAGATTTCCTGTTCTTTAAACTGTCTCTTAGCTCTTCTGCACATCTCTTTTGCTTTCCTCCTTTGCTCTCTGTATTGTACCACATCACTATCTGCTCCAGTCTTTAACAACTTTATTCTTGCCTCTCTCTTTCTCTCTAATTCTTCTTTACATCTCTCATCGAACCAATTTGCCTTCTTTTTTCGTGTCCATTGTTTTGGTAATGTTTCCTCTGCAGTAGTCTTTATTATGTTTTTTACGAGGTTTTTTAACTGAAACCAGATTTCTTCTAATTCCTCTGCTCCACTTATATTCCTGCAGCCCCTGTCTATGTTCTTTTGAAACTCCCTCTGTTTAGTTATGTCAAATAGTTCTTCAATTTGATTTTTGCATTTATTTTCTTTATACTTCGTACTACATACGTACGTAGTGAGTGAAATTCCACCACGCCATGATATACGTATAGATATTTGTTAAAATAATCGATATTTTTCAGACATTAAATACCAATATACATAGTAGGCCACCTCTAACTATCATTATGACTTGACAGTTTCGTACACGCACAGAAAATAATTGTTGAGCCGCGCTAGTAAACCATATGTATTTTAAGTGTTTAATGTACATATTTATTGATCTATTGGCGTTTGACGAAGATAATTAAAATGGCAACGTTACAAAATTTGCTTTTTTATAATACTATTAGGTATATTTAGTGTGAGAAACCCTCTCCAATGCATTTAAATTTGTTAATTCTGTCGCATAGAACATATGTAGTAGTCTTCTAACATAAAATTGAACCTTTGTAGTCGTATTTCCTAGACTTCTGTTGTGTAGAATACTTCAACCATACTATTATGTCGTAATAATATTAAGGCTTAATATCATATTATAATAATAATTATTATTTCCACGAATGAAATTCTGGTGGAAAAATTAGGCGCCCAGCGCATGGATTTTTATGCTGGTTATACTGTTTATGAACACCCCATATATGTAGTAAAAGTTTCGTCGGCAAAAATAAGTGCTGCCACAGAATCCATACCGAAAATTGAGAATAGAAGTGCCTGTACAGATTAAAAGTGGCCTAAGTACAGTCACTCTCTCTCTATGTGCAATTCGGAACGGAAATTGTTAGTATAAGGAATCCCCAACATGTAGATCATGGAAGAGTGCTCAATTGTGGGTAACATCTGCATCCCAATCAATTCGTCTGCGTTTATTTGCTTGACGCCGAATGCTGCATTTCCTCCTCGATTCCCACAGACTTTGCTGCTAAATATAAACTTGTGATCAAAAATGTTTCTATCCCTTTGATATTTCTAGCTTTTGCAATGATTTGTAGGTCAGGTCATTGATCAGTTCTACTTTCCTTTACTGAACCCACAAAACTGCTAAAGTATACACGATGAAACCTACCGAAATTCTTCCCTTTCGCACTAAGAAACAAGAGATGAACCTGTTTGTTATCTTAATAAAGTACCCTGCGATATAACGTTACCAATTATTTAACTCTGCCATGTTCGCGGTATCAAGTTTATCTTCTGAAATGAGAAGTAAAAGTAGGCGTTGCATTTTTCAAGCATTAGAGCATTAACATGCTGCAATTTGTTATTTTTTTAATGCATTTGTTTGGTCAATGTCTATTTATATATCTGCATGGGAAACAAATAATAGAGTGTTTGACAAATTGGTCACAGGTAGAGTTTTGGGTGTATCCAAGGATGTATAACAACAAATCCAAGGCTGAATCTAAGACGATCAATTTATTTAAGTAGTTATGCTTCCATTATCATACATTACACTGTTTATGCATGCGGGCAAGATACCATTTTTAAATGATACCATTAAGTCGAATAAACGGCTTAAGAATTCGCTTTGTAAGGTCGGAATATTAATTGGATGTCTGTAAATAAGTATCCAGTTTCTGTCAAAAGCACATTACTTGTAGGTTGCGAGGTACGTTATGGTCGTTGCACCTTATGGAACAATAGCCTAGAACTATAAATTATGATTGGCATTAATGGCTTATCTATAAGTTCGCACTATTATATTGCGGTGGTCTCACGTAGCGCTAATAAAACGCCAATAAACTCAGACGTTTACCCTCACTTTCATCTCATCCCCGGTTTCAGGGTGGTCTTGTACGCACCTTTTTAATGCTGCCATGTGTTCCGATCGGTTCCGATGTAAACGAAACTAATAGTAAGTCAGAACAACTTGCGATTAATGAAAGAACGCGCGTTACGATATTCGATTGTGAATTTTGAGCTTGATAATGAAAGATGTGCAGATTTTGCTCTCCGACTCAAGTTGTACTGTCACTGACCTTAATTTTGATTGACGGAATGAGAGTAATTCTGACATGAATTCTTTCAGTTGCTTTTTGTACTTTGTATCGGTATGTAACGGAAAGTATATTGAAATCTTAAAAGCGAACATGTTTTTCCTGTTCATTTCACTTTAGATTGCATTAGTAATTTGTTACTGTTTTACTAACATACAGGGTGTAAACACTGAACACTTCCACCTCAGATTATTTTAAACGGTAAATCATAAAAATATGCATTATTTATAGACATTTTTGGTATGGTCGTAGAAAAAGATAGTGTCGAGGATAGTGTACAACTTGCAAGGAATAAAAATTTCACTTTCATTTGAATTGTACGCCTTCCAACCAATTAATTAATCAATTAGTTACTTAATTAACTAGGGCATAAAAGAAGCAGTGCCATATAGTTGAACGAACCAATGTTTCGGCTTATTTTGGCTCGCAATATGTACCGTTGACATATTTTACCCCTTTTTCAGCATGCTGTAGGTATACGTGGTCTACCCATGATTATTAATAATAATATCAGACGTAGGTAGTTATTAAATCTTTAATAACTTCATCTTTCGAACTAAAGTTATTGCCATTATTGCAGTAATTAAGCTTGGCTGTAATGGCCCATCTAAGCAATAAACTTTTGACTACTATTAGATAAAATTAGTCTTAGTATATGCTATTTAGAGAAAGTGCTATTATATCCTTTAAAGTTTGTTCCACAGGCACATAAAAAATGTTGCCAGAAGTATAATTTACTAACTTTAATCTAATACCGCCTGACAATGTGTGGTTTCTTTGATTGTAACCTAATTTTAAATATTAACCTTTATGTTGTCACAAAAGAGCTTCCTTATCATAGCTCTTAACATTTATTATTATATGTTAAAAATAAACGAGAAAGAATTTGAGGGTTAGAGTTCAAAAGGAAATTAGAAATAAAAATGCTGAGATTATCGATAATATTTTGTCTTACGCATGTTTGTAAGATAACACTAGTTTGCATAGGTCGTAGTTGAAAGTTGAAGACGAGAACAAACTTTCTTATAAATTTGTATTTACATTAAACATAAGAAAACCATTATTTTTGCAAATTTGCATGTAATACATGTGTGTTTGTTTTTACGTGGTAATTTGTTTATTGTTTATTATGTCTACAGTAATTAACGTTACATTTCGGTCCATTGCACTTTCCACCAAAATACAAACCTGTGGATTGTAACATTTTCAACTGTAAACGGAAATTTTGCAACAAATACATTATTAATATCGGTAAAAGTATTAAACGCATTCATTATAGAAAAGGTAAACTATTGAGAAAATATTGTGAATGTACCTACGCTGTTTCTACTAGAGGTGTGTGCATATTTGCTTATGTCCATTTCCTTTTGGGAATGTTATACTCTTTCAAATAGAGTCTGTTTTATGTTTAATTTTTCTTTATTCTATAGTTTCTTTTTCCTTGCACAACTTTATTTGTAGTTTGCTTAATTTTTTTTCTGTACATGTGATCCTTCTTACTTTACCTTCTTACTTTACTTATATCCCATTCGTCAATTATTGCTTTGTTTCTTGCTCAGAAATCTTACTTGTAACTTACTGTTTTGTTGAACTTCCCTCGCAAACACGCACTAAGTCAGTGTGGTGTTTTAAGACTTTTCTACACCCTAGTAAAGGGAGGCCGATCATACGGCAATAGATGGGTTAAGGCTTATAAATAAAATAAAAAAAAACATAAACTTAAATATGGAGGTATAAATAATACTAGATGTCGCATGAAAAAAGAAGATCCACTAACAACCAAGAGTGGTTTACAGCATAGTGTGTGAACTGTCCAAACTACTTTTTCAGATAATCCTTGACGTGGTCATTGTAAAGACAGATATCAGCGAGAAAGTGTTTACGAACCAAGGTATAAAGGACCACAGATTTCAGCATCAATAGAAGTAAAGACCAAATACCCACATTCTTATCCCACACCTACCAGGTAGGTATAGAATTGGGTAGAATCTAACGATGGATACCTGTTCGAACGCATTAGGCAATTTAAATATCTAGATACCGCAATAATCCAAGATCACTGGAACGACAGCGACCAGGATGTAAAATCATGGATACTATCGAAAATTAAACGATATGAGCTCGTAGTCAGGTTGTTTCAAAGGAAAATACTCGAAAGAATTTTTGATTCTGTTCATTGCCCAAATAATATTGGAATCCAAAACATATACCAAAGACTCGGCTTACTTCAAACGATAAAATGGTAACGTTTAATATGAGCCGGGTTTGCCTAAAAAGCCCCACCGACGTAGAAGAAAGGGAAGTTCTGTTCGGAATAGCTATTGGAGCGAACAAACCCGGATGAAAGGACAGCACCGCAAGGAACCGCTACGCTACCGACTGAACGCCGTGTTGAACCGAAACGGAGGGTATCAGGGTTGTAACGGGAAGCTCCTGGTAGGGAGACGAAAAACAAGAAGTTAAAAATTGGAAGTTACATTTAGACAGGTTGGAACTAACAGTTATGCTTCTTCCATTCGTCAGTGGCGGATCACCGTCATCCAGGGTCGACTGTAACCCTTTTTCATGGTGATTATGTGACAGCTGCTTTCTCCTTGGTACTGCTACTTTCTGGTGTAAGTTAGTATTGAACATGAATGCAGGATTGTTTGATACAATTATAAGTACAGTTTAAGGTTTTTGGAATCAGCTGCTTCTTTTCTACTTCTTCGCGTGGACGTTTGAAATTTAATAGTTTCTTTGAATTTAGCTGACACCGATGAATTTGCTTATTGATTCTATTCAAACTAATTGGGGTTGAAAGAATACCAGTAAGAACATTGGCCCTGGAGTCGTTTGAAGTTAGTTCGCTTAAACTCCGTCACAGTTAAATGTTGTTGGTGCATTGCGAATAATAATTACACTTGTAATATTGCAACAGCTGTAATAATTGTCTTATTTATAGTAAAATCTATGTTTACGCATTGCTCCCGAGTTTGCCTCGAAATATGCAACCTATACATAGTAAATCTATAAATATTTCACCAAAGGTCGTTAAACGAAGACTTAAGATAGGTTTGGAATCGAGATAACCGCACGTACCTGTTTTCTGTACTTACATGCATAAGAAATTAGCGATTGTTAAATATGTAAATATTATTCAGGACGGGATTTTTGCAATCTTAATAACGGTAAGATACTAGCAAGTTGTTTGAAAATTTAAATGAAGTGTACTTCTATATTATTTACTACTAAAGCGGAAATTATCTCGGCAAATTATCTTCAAGTCGTGATTTGATCGTGGAGTGAACTGCCCGAACGGTATTGCATTGTTTCTTGCGACAAAATGTGAGTCGGTAGAAACCGAGAGTGAAGATTTAAGTCAAGGTTATTGAGCAAAAAAGGTGTGCGCATTCGAATATCAACTTGATCTGTGAATGCTGCACTCGACTTGGTCAATGCAATTCACAGCGAAAACCTTCCTATAAATTCCTCAGATCGTTCAACTTGCGGTTTCGTCCACGGAATAACCTATTCTATTGTTATAAATTATTGATAGGCTGTAAATTTATTTGACAGACGCATACCGAAGTTTTATTATCTTATGCATAAGAAAATAGTATTGACTTCTTGTTAGTCGGCAATGCTACTTTGCACTACAATGACCAGTTACCGAGAAAGTTCTAATTTCTAATGTCTATAATGCGTGCTGTATTTATTTAATTGCTGGTATTAATAATTAACGTCCACATATGAGACCTCGTTTCCAGGTTCCACAAAGATTTTCACTTCAGGTATTCTCGAAAATCGCAGAGGAATTTGACAGAAATGAAGCACATGAGCAGGCAGACTGGAAGACCAGCCGATTCTGAACTGTAAATGAAGGAATCAGGGTCAGAAATGTCCGAGTGTAAGCGATCCTGAAAGCTCAATCGGGTCTTTGAAGTTGGAAAATTCTGCCGGTATTGATGATTAAGAATGAACAACTGGTACATTTTGAATGAAAATTGAGAGCGTGTTCAAGCTGCAGTCCCACATTTGAAAAAGGAGTAAAATTTTTACAATCCAAAGAACTTCTGTTCTATTTCTACAGTGTGGTGGTAATGCATTAACTACTATAAATCGTGTAACCAAAATAAAGGGACAAACTTCGGTGGCATATTCACCAGACTGCGACACGAGAGACAGTCAGTATCAACATATTTTTTTCTAGAAATATCATCAGAGTTCTTCCTAGGCTCGCCACTGGCGAAAATAAACAAAACCTACTTATGCCTAAAAATCTCCTTGGATTAGCTAAGAAAACTAGTCGAGTTTGAATATAATCGACAGAATGGTTTCAGTAATCGATTTTTTTAAATTTTGGACACTATCTTGCAAACTAAGCAGTTTAGGACGTATGTTGATACTTACTTTTTCTCGTGCCTCAGTGTGGTGAATACGCCCCCGAAGTTTGTCCCCTTATTGAGTTACAGACTGTATGTGTCGGTGAAAATTGTGGGATTGTCAAAATCAGAAGGCAGATCCACAACACCTGGCTTTGTGGACTCACAAAAAAGCAGCTGGCCAGGAATTGACCTTTAAATGGATACTTTTGTTAACAAACACGGAAAATGACCCGTAAGGACTATCGATCGAGCAACTTTCTACAATGGTCAACATGGAATGGCTAAAATTCACTCCGATCTTAAACAGGGATATAGAATACAAAATTAATATTGTCATCTACAGACCATGCTGCTCATGTTCCATTGCCTCGTTCTGCAACACCTAAACGAGTGATCTTGCAACTGCTAATCCTATATAGCGCTGATGTGCAAAACTACCGGAGCCAAAGCCAAGTAATATAAAGTGCTTGATCTTTAATTACAAATTGATGATTTTGAGAAAAACTGGCATAGTAAACGCTACCTATTTTATTTATAAACCTTAACCCATCCATTGCTGGATGATCGGCTTTCTCTTACAGGGGTGTATAAGCCTTACAGCGTCAAACTGGCTTAATGCGGGTTGGCGAGGAGAGTTCATCTCACGGTCTCAAATACTAGCCACCCATCCAAACGTAGACCGCGATTAGCGCTGCTTGACTTTCACGAACGAAAGAGGTTAGCGATGTTCTGGCGTAGCTATGTTACACTACCTATGCTTATTAGAATAGTTTACCTAAATCTTGACAAAGGCCCCACACGGGCGGTGAAACGTCCATATTTATGTAATATATAGTGTTTATTTACTATGTATGTACTTATGCTAGTATTTCACAAAATCATCAATCTATAAAAAAACTGGCACAAATTGGAAAACCTTCTTTTAATTGCAGTTTTTTGTAATGTTTTGCTGTTATGCTAGGTACCTTTGCAGCATAGCATAATGGCCGGCATCATAAAATGTTCGGGAAAAATGTTTAACACCATTTACACATCATGACTAGAAATGCGGACCATAATAGTTATTTATGATGTTAGTGTTAAAAGTGTCATTTTATTTTGGGAGAAGGAAAATTAGACCACGAGCGTAGCGTAGCGAGTGATCTAACCCTAAACAATATTTCAAAATTTAGTTAAAGTCAGTGCGGGTACGAAAATAAATTTAAATTAGTTGTTCCCCATCCTGTCCATATTCTGCAATCTGTAAATTCTGAATTATTTTGACAGTTTTCAGCAATAGCTGCAACATTTTTCAAAGACCTTGCAAAAGACGATGGAAAATTTGCAAATTGCGCTCAGTTATTGTATGCAAATGGCGCAAGGCACTGCTCTATATTTATTAGTTATTCTGCGAATTAGATCATACTTATAGATTACGCCGTGCAGTATCAAACAGGCCGCGTAATTTGCTTTATATTTCTTGCGACATATTCCAGTTATTTTATTTACGAACTCGTTCAAAAGGTGGTATTGAATTTCCGTCTGATGCAGTTTTCTTAAGATTGTCTTACTCAATTATGCATCCAGAAATAACTTAGTTATCTCAGTATGTGTTGTTTAGATTTTGCTGACATGAGCAGAAAATAGTCTACACTGCAAGGTTTACAAGTTAATTGTAATAATGATTTTATATTGCATAATATTTAACTTGACAGGTTAAGTTTAAAAAAGTGTTAAATTAATACTTTGTGGGTATTTAATAATCACAATCAGTGCAGGTAAAAGTTTTACATGACATGATTTGATCATCTGTTGTTTTTGCACTTTGAAAAGTCAAGGTTTTAATGACAGTAAAACAGAAAATTTATTGAGTAAGGTAGGTGATAAAACAGCACAATTATAAGGAAACTTTCAAATAATTAAAAACTTCAACTACGATTGTACTTACAAACAGGCTCCCAACAGTTTAGTTGTTTTAATAGCTTGCTTTTTGTAACGTGCGTTTTTTAACATTCTGAGAAAACCGAGAAATTTATCGTCTTAAAACATTGTTGACTTTGCGTGGTGAATGGCATTAAGATTGTGAACTCAACAGAACCCCAACGCGCAATAATTTTTAAAGTCAAAATTCGTATTATGGAAAGTTGTTCCCACTCCCGCGACGTGTATGGCGAGAATGGAAGAAATATTTCTAGATGCCTCAGTGTGTACCCTACGTCACCTTACTTATTTTTGAATATTTTTCAAAAATTCAGAATTCAGTTTGTCGGTATGCCTATGCCTTATTTTTCGAATTTTAAATAAACAATAGCACTTAAATTTCAGAAGCTGAATGGGAATAGCATTTTTTTGCATTTTGGAGAAGGGAAGAGTGAAAAAGGCATATTATAAAAACTAACTAAATATCAGTTTCCATAAAGAAATTATCAGGGCAAGCAATATTATACTTAAAAGATCAATAAGAAATTGCTGCACTACATGCAGATGGTGTAATTAAGTACTTTCTTCTGAATCATATTTAAATTTTGAACAGCCTGATCAAATGATTCTATAACAAAAGACGCACTCAAGGAGATATCTTTTACCACTCATATTCAAACAATTCAACTCTTTGCTTTTATGTGAGATAATGTTCATATTAACGAATTCCCTAAATTTGCCTTGCCCATTAAGTTTTGAACCAACTGAATTCTGCGTGCCTTCTGCGTTTATTCTGCGCATCTATGCAATGACCGCAAACAACATCTCTATACGAGAAATGAGAAAGGTTTCAGAAAGATCTTCCAATCTGAGTCGTAAATCTGAAACTTTCATCAATAATCATACCGAGACCTTTAGCTTCACTAGCATTATGTTAAACTCCGTAAAAATGCCGCCGACCGGGAATCGAACCAGGGTCCCCGCGTTCCTAACCCCGCGCTCCAACCCACTGAGCTAATCGGCGACCTACACACTCTCTTCCTACTCGTCCATATATACTTATGAGTGTAACAGTCCGGCCCGTCCTGACAAGCTAGCCGTCTTCGGCTACCCCAACCACTGGCTACTTTCAGCGCACGCGACGCACAACGCACATCTTGTGCTCTCCGCCCGCCGTGCTCTCATAGTACGCGGGTTGCCTATCCCACTTCTGAAATGGTATACTCCGTAAAAATGCCGCCGACCGGGAATCGAACCCGGGTCCCCGCGTTCCTAACCCCGCGCTCAAATCCACTGAGCTAATCGGCAACCTACAAGCTCTCTTCCTGCCATATATACTTATGATTGTAACACATATTTTATTTTTACTCCATTTATTTCAATATTAAAAGAATTTGCAACCTCATCAGGGTTGCCTCTTCCACTAAACATCACGAGAACAAGTTTACTCGTGCGATTTATTAGTTTATAGTTTAAAGACACTTTTATTGACTTACTGAGATTTTAGAATGAGTTGCACAAATGAAAATTTGAGTTGTATAGAAAGAATATAAGAGGATCTACGATTGAGCCCTGCGGAACCATACAAATCAGGGTACATTCTAGTTTATTGACAGTCTCTAAAATAACTTTTGCAAAAGGACATAGTGTTCTCAGAAAACTCAACTTACGGGTGAATAGTAAAAGATTACAATTCAATAATTGAATTTTTATAAAAGTTTTTGGCAATAAGTATCAAATTATAAGTTATAAATGGATTTGGGAAGAGAAGGGATGGATTAAGTAAGAAAATTGAATGGATAATGGAAGAGTGATACAGAAATTTACAAATATTCAAGAATTTTGACAGCTGTAAGTTTTTGCTATTTATTATTATTATTTTTTTGTGCGAATTACAATAATATAAGATAAAATTGCTAAACGGCTGAATTGTTTCCTAAACCCAGACGGACGAGTCATAAGAATGCCGTATTTATTCAGGTGAGCGTTAGTTTGGCAACATATACCACTCTTTCCAGCACCAACATAATTGATTACACATATTTTTAGCATTGCTTAACTGTCTCAAATACTCGATGAACACAACAAATTTGTAGGTTGGTATGTACGTAAATATAAAAAAGGTGAGATGTAAACGCAGAGGTGAACAAACTTTGACAAACGGCTATAATTGACAGTATTTGGCACCTAATTACCCATTAGAATTACGAAGGAAACACGTTTTGGTTTAATTAACTGCAATTCTGCAAATTCGGTTTAAAGTGCTGAAAAACGCATCCCACTGAAAAACTGCTTAGTGTGTCCAGTGATCGACCTTAGAATAAACTTTTCTAGTCTTATGAGAATGTGGATTACATGTATTTCCAAAATATTTCTCATGACTAGCCGGCTTGTCCATTGTAAAGTTCGTATATTCCTAAACATTCTATAAAAACTATATGAATATATATATTTTTTTTAAATATCTCTAGATTATTTTTCAGTTATTGAATATAAGCTTGAAAGCATTAATGACTATTTGTTTTCTCTAACATTTTCCTTGTGATTTCCATTTTATTGTTCTCGTAGAAACGGGCGTTGATGGCCCTGAAAGAAGCTATTGTGTTTTATTTTTAAGATACATTTTTTAGTTGGTGGATTGGTAATCAAATAAATGAAGATTACATCGCAGCTATATATGTGGTTGGCATTTAGAGCCAACATCTAGAGAGCCACGCAGTTTATGGTACACAATACTAGTGTGCAATTATTCAAAGAATTCCTAGAAGCAGCAGGCTCATTGTTTCCAACTATTATAAGAATAAAATTTATTATTGGATGCGGCGAACAAAGACTCCTAAACCCTTTCCGGTGGTAAAGTTTTTTGTCTCATTTATGCTATGACTTATTATTGTTCTTAACAATCGCGAAATGCACACTGCACCGTTATTTGTTCGTGCCTACTTTATAATTGTTTCTTCCATTGTATTGAAATAATTTTTTGTTTCCAAATGAAAAAATTGCTGCAGCAATGACGCTGGTATGTAACAAAGACTTTGATTTTAGTTTTTATTTGTATACCGACTCTTCTAGCCAACTGTCTGAATGTGGCAAAAATATTAATTCTGTTACATCTGGTCGTTTGTGCTCATACGTAATCCTCTGTGTTACTTATAGTCGCGTTTGTTCACTTTTGACAACAACTATCAAATACATTGATCATTGATTCCCTAAAGCCAATGGAAAAGTTAATTCAACACCTGAAAACAAGTAGTTTAAATTTTCTGCCGTGTAGTATTCAAAAACATTAAAAGTGTGTCGGCGACTTAATTTGCTGTATACAAATATGAACGAATATTTTTCTTGGTATAAGTGGTGGCATAATTTTTTTAATCTACCTCTTCCAATATTTATTCTACAACGATATGAGGGAGATGGTGTTACCTTTATGTAGGTACCGTCTCTTGATGATGTTGACAAAGTCAATATTTTGAAATGACGAAGAATTTGGACACCATCTTGAATGGAATCCACTTTGTTAAAATTAGGCGCCGCAGAAGAACCGTATCGATTCCAGCTGTAATGCTTCGGTGCATTTACAAAGCACCTGTTTACGCACCGGATGGTTTTCTGAAGTTAAAAGATGCAGTGCAATATTATGTCCTTTTACAGTTGTTCCAGTGTTGTCTTCGAAGATTTGGCGAATTCAGTACTGTGTATTCGACTTATTATTTTATGGTAATTCCTATTTTCCCAGTTATTGCAGAAATTCTTTGGTAACAGCTCTGTACTAACATGATATACGTTTTGTATATTATGCTGTAAGTTCTTCATCTAGAATTTTTCTCGTCTTCAAAAAATCGTCTCACATTATTTGAGATCGCACCAGGAAAGCTCTAGCCCCGGTGGGAAAATGTTTCCGTTTGTACAAAAATTTCTTCTAATTGTATATTTTAATATTTCAATTTTTTTTCAATTTCTGGCATATAATGCAAATAAACATTTTGCCTCTAAAGCAACACTTTTAAAATACATAATTCGAAAATTAAAAATGGTGATCGCAATTACTTCTGTTTTCCTCTGGACAATTCAAATATTATTGTCCCCGACATTGATTTAAATATTCGCCACTAATCTCACTTAATTGTCAATTATTTGTGGTAAGTCACATAAACTTTTGTTGGTGTATGTTATTCAGTTATTAAGTTAGAGAGCCGATTGTTACAAGGTGTTGCCCATTTTTACGAAATGGACACACAAATAATTTGAGAACCGAGCGGTTATCAAATATCTCTGCAAGAAAGGTTTGTCACCGAAAGAAATTCAATTCGAATTCAATTTGGTACTGGGTGGATCTGCACTTTCGTATCAGGTGGTGAAGAACTGGAACAGGGATTTTAAACGTGACAGAGAGACCCGTGAATAAGCTCCAGGTGCTGGACGTCCGAAAACTGTTGTTTCCGAAGAAAACACTGGTTTGGTTCATTACGTGGTCCTGCAAGGTAGACGAATCACTGTGGAATTCATAGCTCAGAATGTTGATGCTAGAACAAAAGCATATTCGACAGGTCACTTCAAAGACGAACTTGGCCATCATAAACCGAAATCCTGAAAACTCGTGAAAAGTTCCTGGCAAGATTCGTTACTGTGGATGAAACCTAGGTTCACCACTATGATTCGGAGTCAAAACGGCAGAGCATGGAATGGAGGCACAAGGGTTGACTACCCCCTCGACAGTTTCGCGTAACAGCACCTGCGGGAGAGATCATGGCAGTTTTCTGGGATGCCGAGGGAGTTATCCTTGTAGACTATTTACCACGCGGTCACACTAAATCTGGGCAATATTATGCTGCTTTAATTTCAAAATTATGCGATTCCATCAAGGAAAAAGGGAGGGGAAAACCCACACCGGCGTGTGCTGTTTCATCCAGGCAACCAACGCCCCCGTGCACAAGAGCTGTTATTCGATGTCCGCAATTTGCAGGCTTCTAAATAACATTCGGCCTATTATCCAGATTTAGCTCCTAGTGACTACCATTTGTTGCCCAAACTATAAGAGCACTTTCGTGGGACTCACTTTCGGGACAATGAGACGGCAATGATGGAGGTGAACGAATGGTTTGCACTCTTAAGAGAAAACATTTTTTTCTGCGGGTGTTAAAGCCCTTGACCATCGTTATACCAAGTGTGTCTACGTCTTAGGGGACTATGTTGAAAATAAAAAAATGCCTCCTTCGAAATCGTTTGCTTCTATGTCGGGGACAATAATATTTGAATCGCCCACGTGAAATCAATTTTTAACCACTAACATACCTACTAACTTAATAATGCTGGAAAAATGCAGAGAAATTTTAAATTTTGAATATTAAATTTTATAGGTACCTACTTACGGGGTGTTAAAAGTAATGTTGAAAATTTCTGCAGCGTGCAGTACTCACCAATATAAGATTAAAAGTTTGTATAAAATATTTGACTTAAAACAAAGAAAAATTTATGGAGTGACGATGCCCTTGCCTTCCCCCAAGAGGGGCACCAATGATTTTAATAACCAAGAATGAACCATCGCGTATCTTATTTAGCTTAAAAACTAAGTGAGTGCCAAACATTTTGTCTATCTTTAACCGTTATTCAATCAATAGAAGACGATCATTTTCCTCTGAACCTTTTTACGGGCTCCTAATTCCCTAGGGCTACGTCGAGGCCAAATGTTTATATACAAAATTCTTAAGGGCGAAATTTATAGAGCAGCGCACAAAATGTAACAGTGGCATTCGGTCTAATTAAAAATGTCTAGAATATGCTGTCACCTGTTACATAGGAGAAGATTGAACTTCGACGATTATTATTGTGTTCGGAAATTAATTTCATTACCGGTGTACAAACCTCCATCAGTGCCTGAACCACTTGAATTGAGGAACCTATTGCATCGTTCATGTTCAGCACCGCGTAGAGAAGGCCACAAGAACAACAAGAAATGTGATACTCTCCTTCTGTATGCATGGCCGATGATAGAAGATTTGAAATTCTCTTAAAAGATGTGAAGACGACCTTGATATTATGTTTACGAAGAATTATGCATGTGTAGCAGGTACATCGGGTATGTATGAGGTGACTGTGGGACTGGTGGTGTCACAGGATTTTGGCGTGAGAGAAATTAGATTTTTGGAACTACACTGGCGAGCATAAAATTAGGGTCACTTTGAAAATTGCCAATTTTTCCAAGAATTCAAAATATTAAATTTAATTAATTCTTGAAGGCAATAACACTTGCATTTCTGAGAACTGTTATAAGTTTTTTGTGGTTTCTTTTGCACAACAAAGATTCAATATTTCCGATTTCTAGTAAATGCTTGCAGGTGCGCTACTTGGAAGCTTATTTCTCGGGGTCTATTTTTCAATTTCCTTCATTTATTCACTAACTTTCCTGTGTATAACTTGACGGTCGAAAAGTGTAGTCTTCGTTTATTTCCTTATAATGCCTTTAAATCCTGTCACGGCGCCCAGAATTATAGCGCTGCTGCAAGATGGTCGGGGGCAACGTGTAACGGCAAGAACGGTTGGTGTAAGTCTTTTTACAGTTCAGCGGGTATCCCAACGATTTCAGGAAACTGGTAGGCTGACGAGAAGACCAGGATCAGGGCGGAAAACAACCACCACCCCAAGGGATGACCGTTTTCTTGTGTCCATGGCTTTACGGAATCGGACTGCTACGGCAGTTTCGCTTCGAAATCTCCTCCAAGAAGTCAGAAATGTTAACATTAGCGAATGGGCAGCTAGGAGGCGACTTCGTTCTGCTGGATTATCTTCTCGGAGAATGGCTACGGGTCCTCCACTTCTCCGTCGCCATAGAATTGCAAGACTGAACTTTGCTCGAGATCACTTGGGATGGACAAATGACGATTGGGGGAGGGTATTATTCTCAGACGAGTCACATTTCTGTTTAAATGGGTCGGATGGACGTCGGCGGGTATGGCGAAGACCCGGAGAAAAGTATGCCCAGGCTTGTATTGATGAGCGACTTACATTTGGTGGAGGCTCAGTTATGGTGTGGGGAGGAATTTCTTCAGACGCACGTACCGAATTAGTGCTTATCGGTAATGGATCCCTAACTGCCCATAGGTACGTAACGGAAGTTGTAGAAAATCATGTCATGCCTTTTATGACGGTTCTGGGAGAAAATGCAACTTTTATGCATGATAACGCTCGACCCCACGTGGCAAGAATTGTTAGCGGTTATTTGGATGAGGTTCAAATTACGCGATTTGACTGGCCAGCACGGAGTCCCGACTTGAAACCCATAGAGCATGTGTGGGATGAGCTAGGACAACGTGTACGAAGTCATACGCCGTCTCCCACCAACGCACAGGATCTTAGGGAGCTCCTACTACAGGAGTGGAATAACATCCCCCAAAATGTGATCCGTAATTTAATTGAGAGCATGCCACGTCGCCTCCAGGCTGTCAAATGCACGGGGAGGAAACACTCGTTATTAGGGGTCAAAATTTTAACAGTTCCTTGTTTTATTCCAACATTTTTCTCACTACACATTTTTAAGACAATTTTGTTAAAATTTGCTTCTTTACGAATTTTCAATAAAAACATTAGAAAATGAAACGTTTTCTTTTTAAAACATTCCTGTTTAGAGATATGTATACAACGAAATCCATTTACAATAATAAGATACAATAAATAACCAGAAAAGTTGAATTTTTGAAGTGACCCTAATTTTATGCTCGCCAGTGTAGTTCGTCTAATATTACGGCAGTTGTAATTGTTAAATCTTTAGATATGACGATGGTTCTATAAAGAAGAAAGTTGATGACTGACATTTCTTTTGAAAAGACATTGAGGTGGCGATTGATGGGAGCATAGATCGAATGTCCAAGACTTTCATCAAGACGATTACTGACCAAAACATTTAAGAAGGACTGCTTTCGATCAACTTTGACCTCCATGGTGAAATGAATATTGCCACGGAAACTATTGAGAGAGTCTAAAAATTGATCCAAGGAGACATGGCCAGGGAAGCAAATAATTATGAAAGTGTCATCCAAAGCTATTCATCATCATAAAGTCTCAGTCCGAAGACCGGCTGGGCGCGTACCTCCATCCTTTCCTATCCTGAGCTAATCTACGCATTTCCCTGAAAATAGAATATCCTACATCCCCACCTATTTGAGAGCAGTAGACCAATTTGGCCTACCCCTATTTCCATTTATTCGTATTTCCGACTCTAGTATGTCGCGAACTATTCCTTCGTGTCTCAGAAGGTGTCGTACCATCCTATCCCTCCTATTCTTTATTGTCTTCCGTACCTTTAGCTTTTCCTCAACTCTTTCTAATACCTCCCCATTTCTAACCTTATCTATCCACGGTATCTTCATTTTGCGTCTGAAGCACCACGTTTCAAACGCTTCTATTCTTTTTCTATCCGCTTCTCCTATTGTCCAGTTTCGCACCCCTACCCGTACCCCATACACACGTCTTTAAGAGTCTCTTCCAAATTTCTATATACATTATCCGTTCCCGAAGATAACAGTTATTTCTTTTTGTTAAACGCAACTCGACCCTGCGCTATCCTTAGTTTTATATCTCTAGTGCTTCTACTACCATTCTTCCTAAAAAGCAGAAATCCCCGACTTTCTCTATCTTCTCATTTGCTGTTTGTATTTTAGTTTTAGTTCTATTTTCACGCCCCCTACATACCAAAATATTGTTCTTTTTTATTGATTTTCATGCCGAAGCTCCCTATCAAAACTGCTTCCATTTCATTCTTCTTTGCTTCTTCTTTGCTTCTTCTTTGCTGGATGCTAACACTGCTGCATCATCCACGAATCTGAGCGTGTTAATAGTTTGGCCTTATATATTAATCCCTGAGGTTGTTCTGTCCCCCATTTTACGTTGTCGAAACTATTAAAAAACAGTTATTTTATAATAGTCTTACATGAACCAACACTTGGGTGTTAGACTATAAAACTCAAAATTCCATGGAGATATTAGTAACCGCAGGGTACGATACAAGATGATGGTCCTCCATAATGGTCCAAGAGGAAACATTGATAAATAGGAATTGAACATGGAAACTGATGACAAAATGGTCACGAAAGGTTACAGCGTAGTAAACTATAATTTATGGTGGAGAGGAAGTATTAAGGAGACATGACATCCTGTCCGGTTTCCTTTGATGGACTGCCGGAAGACTTTAATATTTATTACGTTAGCGTAACTTTGGACTTCATATAAGAAGCTCTTTCCATCAGAATCCTCTATTTTTTAATACCGAATGAAAAAGATTTTAGGCAACCAGAAAAACATCTCGCGTGTTTTAATGCTTTTCCTGGAACCACGAATTCCAAATCTAAATTATGTAAATTTCTGTCAAGAACATGACGAAGGGGCTTAAATCCTCTTAACTGACATTACATGAAACTAATGACTTAAAACTTCATTAGTGAATATATTAAAGGGCAGGTCTTCGATTCGAATAAAACTTGACGAGTAGTTGGCAGCTTTATCTTTTATTCATTTCACCTTCTATTCCTCTCAAGAGTATATAAATGGAACGGTCGATAACTCATATATGTTAATTACTTTACAACTGACCAATGACAGATGAAATATGACAGTCTGGATGAGAATATTGTGAGAACCGATGATTAGATATTGTTTCTGTAGAATGAATAACGACCACTTCGATCTTATGTCATATTATGCTTTCTGCTAACGTTTGCGATGTATAAATAGAACGGATCTCGGAGAACATTAAAAATTATGTTGTTGCTTGTTGTATGTGGAGAGAATAGCAGATACGTAGTCAAACTGGGTGTAGCACACCGCGACAACTGCATAAGTTTCAGTTTTACATGTGTCTTGCACTTTATGGGATGACGTAAAATCAGGTATTCGCAATGGGGCGCAGAAACTTGAAATTAACACGTAGAAGTTCTCACCGTTCGAACGATTAAAAATAAGCGTTCAAGTACACCGGTCAATGAGGAAAGTGCATGTAATTTCTTCATATGCTATATTAATAGAGCAGTACATTGTGAACTAAATGACACTTAAGGCACTTCCTCCTGGTTTCAAATAAACCCAGAAATAGGTACTACTTTTTGACTTCAGAATACTTGCTATAATTATTATGGAGTAACTGCATCATCGCATCAAGTTATTAATGACGTCAGTAATATTTTGTTATTAATAGTCATAGCTTGTCATTTTTGATAAAATGGACGTAGAACTGTTCAAAAATACCGCTTAAAATAAATTCGTATTTTTATAAATTACCTTGCAGTCTTTCTCCTCGTAATTCATGACTACTGGTGCGGATTCAATTCCCAGCATACGCAGTCACTGACCCATCTGTTTTACAACTCTGGTTCGACTCAGTCCAAGGAAATGAGTTCCTAGGATAAATTCTGGAGTAATAATAGACGCCTCTTTTTTAATGAAAATACGAACTTTTCTGAATATCGCGGCTTTGTAACTTTAAACAGAACAACTAAAATCAATGACCGTAGCGTAAAATCCAAGATTTGATTTCCTCGAATAGATACGGTCAAGTACATAATATTAATTATTATTCATCGACTACTTCTAACTTTTACTTTCATATAAGTTGCATATACTGTCAAGGTGAAAGGGGAAACAATATTTTACCGTAGGAAATCTAAATTCGGATCTGGATGCATAAGTCCGGTAATTTTCATAAACGCAGATTATTTACATTATACTAGGTAAGTCTGTGTTAGTAGTTAGTGAGAAGGCATCTAAAGCAATCCCGTTGTACCAATTTTCTGTGACGATGTAAGTGAGGAAACATCTAATTCAGTTCGTTTTTAGGAATTTTTTGTTTTAATTCATGATGAAGATAAATAATAACAGTGAAGTATTGAAATAATTAAAAAAAAGGTAACCACTCTAAAGATGTTACAAGAAATGGAAAATAAAGGAAGACATAGAGATAACTACTAAAAAGATGTGTATGTTCAAGAAAAGTGAAGAAAAAAATTAGTAAAGAAAACACAAGAACTAATGAACCATAGAAGAAATGCCGGAAATTCAGAACTGAACGGAATTGTCAAAAGAAGGTTCGAAAAGGTCTAAGGTATTACAACACGCAAAGAATCTTGCAGTTATCGAAATTTATAAAAGCGTGGAAGTTGTATAGGGAGAAATGGCGATGGAAAAGAATAGAATATACCAGATAAAAGGCAGCGAAGGTGACGAGAAATATAGCAATTTTTACTCCCCAAAAATCATCGGCCACAGAGCATAAGTTTCCAAAGCATAACGAACGTGGGATCAGATTCCTGACATCACAGCCTACGAATTTGAGCACGTCTAAAAGCTCAGATGAAAAACAGTCGTTCGCCAGGAGAGAACGACATTTCTTCAGAGATGTTGAAGTTTGTAAGCGCCACCACCCTCAAATCAATAAAAATCTGCTGATTGAAGTGCCTCACAGAGTGAAGAATGCCTGAAAATTGGAAGAACGCACACGTTATTATGCTGTAGAAAAAGGAAGTTGAACTAAAAGTAGATAATTGCCAACCTGTAGTACCTGTAAGACGGATTGTAATACGTATGTCTTCCTGTGATGACCCCTGGTATGGAGACTGTGTTACTAACTATTTTGTCCTCCAAGAGACCCAGATTCGGAACGAAGAGATCAGGAAATGGACAGGTTTACGTTTACGTTAAGATCACTAACAGCTCGCGTAACATTAGCGTGGTTTATATTGTTCACGTCGAGCTCTCCAAAATTCCCCGTGATCGTGAGCAGGATTTGTAACCGTGTACGAACTATTCGCGATATGTTTGCCGGTGGATACTCACCTTTACTTGAATACGTCACTCCAATGTTTTTTTTCTCTTTTTTTTCTTCCCCCTTAAGGTTAAATGACGAACTAGTACAGAGCTGACGGTAAAGTAGATAAAACGTTTTCTACTTTAAACATTATGTCACCTGGTGGAGTAAGGAAGTACTGCATTTTATGTGCTGTGGTGTATTCGTTTAAGATGGCAACATAAATAAGATCGAACTTCACTCGGGTAACTTCGTTCAGTCTATTAATAAAATTTGCATTCTATTTTGCTGAAAAATTCTTGTATTATTTCTAGTCGCTCTAGATAATACACGGTGTATCCTCAGGTTGACCTAGGCCAGACTATACGAACACTTTTAATGTTAATTGATAGACTCGATCTATCAATCAACGTGTATAAAGAAACCAAGATGGTTCTATCGCAGTTTGCTGTATCTACTTGAGATAGTAGATCACTCACAGTGCAATTGTATACGTAGTGTAAACAAGTAATAAACTTAGGGGACTTGTTTCATAGAACGCCATTAGAATACCAAGATGTTCCAACTCTATTCAACTACTCTTATAAAAACTGCTACACATGGGGTCAACCGAGGTCAGGAAAGCAAAGCTGAGCAGTCGGCGTTTCAAAGAGGAATATAATGTAAGGTCTCAAATTTGTACTAAAATTTGATCACTGACACAACTTGCTTGAAGCAGCCTGAATATGCTATTGTGAAGCCAATCGTAAATAAAACAGACATTCATTTGAACTACTGAATGTTCAGGATATTTATCAATATAGCTCATTACTGAATGATTACCGTTCAAGGATACGTTTTGGCGCCAAATACTAGATACGTGTGCATCCGGTCGTGAAAAGTGGTACTTTCATTTCTGTGAGAATGCATTTATTATCTGATAGTAATTAATAATGGGTGTCCTATATAAAGTACTTAATTTTCTGTAGCTTGTATGTGATGTTTGTATTACATATGCTGGCTTTTTACGAATTATTCATTTACGAAACTGTGTTTGTCTTCATAAGTTCATCGATCCGCCTCTCCTATTGTCCAAGTTTCGCACCCGTATAATGCCGTACTCCATACATGCATACGTCTTTAAGAGTCTCTTCCAAGTTTCTACGTTAACCGTTCCCGAGCAGAACAGTTGTTTCTTTTTATTAAATGCAACTCTATACTCTACCCTGCGCTCTTCTTTGTTTCATATCTTTAGTGCTCCTACCATCTCGAGTTATTTTATTTCCTAAATTTTCCTAAATGTTCTCAATTGTTTAACTGAAAATTCCTTGTTCAAGACCCAGATTATGCGTGCTTCGCTGAGATTACCAGAAAGTTTCACTATGGTACGGAATCTCTAACCCGTGCTCAAGCACCACTCTGCCAAGTGTGAGCGGAGCAATTTCTTGAGCATCGACATTAAGTATGGGCATTACTGAATTTATTTTTCGAGGTACTCTACTGCTTCCTCCACTTTATCGGAAGCTTTTAGAGATAAATTATTTATAGAATAAGATTTTTCTCGGTGGATCGCAACTGCTTAGTTTTTGCTTATATTTTTTGTGTCGCTTTATTCAAGCTGAATTCTGAAAATTCTTTTTGTACGCCTACATTTTTGCTTAAACGCATAGGTATCTCAGAATTTCTAAAATGGTTGAAAATTATAAAAAAAGCCGCCTGGTTTTCAGTGAGATAGGGAGGGGAGGTAATTCTTTACCGTTTCTGTAGCCCGAAAAAATTGAATAAACCTAACAGGTGTTCCGTATTTTAAAGTTCCGAATGGGGTAATCCTGGATCGTAGCGTTATTCACGAGGTTATTAGTTAAAGTTCATTTTCTTCATCATTATAAGGTTCTCAGTCCGAAGACTGGTTGGACGCGTACCTCCATCCTTTCCTATCCTGAGCTAACCTACGCATTTCCCTAAAAGTCGAACATCCTACATCCCTAACTATCTGAGAGCAGTAGTCTAATCTAGGCCTAGCCCTACCTCTTTTTATTCCTATCTCTGACTAGTATGTCGCGAACTATTCCTTCGTGTTTTAGAAGGTGTCCTACCATTCTATCTCTCCTATTCTTTATTGTCTTTCATACCTTTGGCTTTTCCCCAACTCTTTGTAATAATGAAACAAATAATTACTCCGCGAACTACCAATATATAACGTTTTATTTAAATATTTTACCGGTTTCAGGATTCACAATGATCCCATCATCAGAAATGAACGAAAAATTGTAAACAAATTATTATGACAGTTGACAAGGAAACTAAAATTGACAGAACAATACAAATAATAATGATATCCATGAAAAAAGATAACTAGATAACTGAATTTCAGTATTTACCTACGGGGTATAAGAAAAACACAAAGGAAAATCGAATACCTCGTAGCTTGAAGGGAAAAAACAATGAATTTAAAGAAAACCATATTTTGGAAAAAACAATAAATTCAATTGAAAAAACCTTCAACTGAAATATCAGAACAGAAAAAACTAAATAAACAAAATATCCATGGAATCTTGACAACTGCGAACTGCCAACTGCTAATCTTATAAAAAACTCTGTGGTCAAGTCTATGTGTTCTTTCTTGACAACTGCCAACTGCTAGTATTGTAATAAACTAAAAAAGAGAGAAAAATAAGTCAAAAACGGCATAATGGCAAAAAAGAAATAAGTCAAGGATTAAGATGGAGAGACTGTTGTTGAATAATTAATTCAAGAATCAATCCTAATAATAACAATAATAAAAGTAATATTGATGATGACAATGATGATGAAAACGATGAAAATAATGTCAATAATAAAACAAAAAGAAGAAAAAAAATACTTTTATTATTGTTATTATTAGGATTGGTTTTTGAATTAACTATTCAATAACAGTCTCTCCATCTTAATCGCTTTTTCGATATAAGTTGAAAACTAGAGGCGATAATGTACATACCTGTCTTACTCCCTTGCGGATATCTACTTCTCTTCGTTCCTGCTCAAATTCTATAACTGCCTTTTGCTCTTTGTAGAGATTGTGTATTATTCTTCTGTCCCTATATTTCATCCTTACTTTCTGAGCACTTCGAACATCTTCCCCCATTTTGCGTTTGTCGAAGGCTTTTTCTAAATCTACAAATCCTATATAGGCGCTCTTTCTCTTTTCTATTGTTTTTTCTATAATTACTCGTAAAGTTAGAATGGCCTCCCGCGTTCCTCTATTTCTTCTAGATCCGAACTGATCTTCGCCTAATCTTCCGCCCTTTTTAATTTTATTAAATATGTATTTTTAAGATAAGCGTTTCATACTCCAATATTATTTAAAATAACCGAAGAATGCGTATTCAGTTCTAATAATATGAATTTATTATTTCAGGTATGTATACGAAGTCGTGAAAATTACCGCTGAATGAAGGTAAAAGTGTAACGCTGGCTTGATAATATATCATCATTGTACTGGTATGTGGCTAGTTCAATACTTTTTAAAAATTTTGAACAATTTTTCCCGCAAGCTGTTTCAGTAGTTGTTTATTAAGTTAAGTTATTAATTATATGTTCGAGTTTTCTTCTGCCTTTTTAAGGTACCCAAAAATTGTCAATATATCTTATAAACGTAAATTAAGTTTAAAATTTATATAATATAACACAGTCTATTAAATTACAACATTTTAATTGCTTGAAATAAATCTTACACATGTAACCGAAAACTACTCATAAAGTTGTATTGTTTTTATTAGGTACTACTATTTTATTCGTAGTTAATTATTTTCACCTTAATAAAAGAAATCAGGTTGTAAACAGTTTTATTTTCAATTAATTTATCATATAAATTTATAACCCAAGAAATTAATTTCTATTGTAACTCCCCGAAGGTTTACAAATATGGGGAGTTCCGTATTTGCATAAATAGATGCGAAATGTTTAAGAGATGTTGTGGTATCATTATTAATAATTGGATCGGTCATTAGGAGTAATGTACTGTCGAAGTGAACAGGAAAAGACGAAATTGACTCTTTGAATGATGTGAGAATCGGATTACTCAGGCTTGTTAGTATGCTATAAAAAGAATCCTGTATATAATGATATTTTGTACATTAAATACGCTTCTTGAAAGATATATGTGGTGATATTGATGAATACTAATTGGCTCTATTTATCCAGGTTGCTCCGTTTCCTATGAGGTGCTTAATTTATCTGAAATTTATGCTTGCTATAAGAATCTACATGTCGAAATATGCAGGATAATATTATTTATATCCTTTTTTGCATTCTGCAGTGTGGTTACCCACTGGAGCCCACGTGTTCTGTGATAATATCGCTTATACTAAGAGGACACTTAAAATTTGGTAGGTTTGGCTTGTGAGAAATTTGCCGCACTATTTTTGGGAGGCTGCCAAAATTTCTTTAATTATTTTCAGTTTGCTTTATTTGTAAGCATTTCGTCATTTGACATTACTTGCCGCAAGTCAACGATGAGACTTTTGGGAAGGGTGCAAATTGTAACCCAAAAGTATTTGTGCTTTTTCAAGAAACATTCAAAATAGTGGTTGATTCATGACAAGTTTAAAAGGCTTAGGGAGGTGATAGAGGAGGTCAAAATAAGAAGGAATGTTTCCATAAAAATATTTTCTAAAATGATTCTCTACAGAAATTCAGGTTCCATTTAAATAAGTGGGACTTTAGGCTAAACCGGAAGTGAATTCGACCGACGACTGTAGGCAAGCATGGTCTTTATATCATGATGGGTCTACTGTTCTGTTTATTTGTCCATCCATCTTGTTTTTCTGTTATACGTTAATGTTTTCGATATTCCTACAGTACCTTATTATATTCAAGAATATCAGATATCAGAAAAAGAGGAACATCCCCAAAAGGTTAAAACAAATGACAACTTTTAGAAAAAAAGCTCGGTTGTGATAATTGTATCGCACAATGAAGATTAGGTTGCATTTCTTTTGTTTTTTCTAATTTTCTCCACCTTACCCAGCTCGAGACATGAGAATAAGCCGAGCCTAATAATCCTTCTGGGAAGCAAACAATTACTTACGATAAACTTTTGTTGTGAGACCACCTTTATCGTTGTATACTACACTCCAGAATATTAATAACGACCACCGTGGGTGGTTGTACGGCAAGGACGTTGCAGTATAAACACATGTTCCACAGTTAACGCGTATTATTTATTACAACATTTAACTGTCTTACATGAAGTAATTGCTTAATTATGATTTACCCGACACACACACGAGTTACAGGAACTAGAGAGGGTTTGGTCTGCGATATGTCAGATTAATAAAATTTGCAGTGAAAGGCAAACTGCACTTGGCACCTTCAAATGTCTAAGGAACGACCTGGCACAAATGCATCGTGTTTTTGCGTATGCAGAACTAAACGGTTTTGCATTATGCGATTGCGACCGACTGATTGATGACCTGTCAATTCAGTATTTATATTAATTGCGAATAGTCATTTCTTTGCGATCGGCTTCAAAATAAAATACATTCCCAGAACAAGTCGTGACTAATGACATTACTGTATTCACAGGGTGAACTAACCTTTCCGCCTGTCACTCTTCTCCTCATTTTAATCTTAAGTGTCGGCAAGCCGCATTATTCCAGTCTCAAGTGTATAGGTAGAGAGGATCATGTGTCTCTCATGAGCTTCTTGGATTACACCTTTATTTCACGTTTTGGGTCAAAATTTTACAAGTTATTGAAGAAAATCTAAATATATGGTTTTTATCGTTCTTGGACTGATATTTTTGGCAAATGACTCCAGTACATAAAAGATGATATTTTTCTTGAAAGTAGTCATGTGGGGTGTCCCTTAATTGGTTTATTCATGCATATCAAGATTTTTTTAAATTTTTTCTTTAGCTCAATACGTCGGTCGATATGAGACCCGCTAAGTCTCCAGTTATTGTTTGTTTTTGTTTCCCTCGAGGCGAATTAATTGGTATAATCTGAAATGTAAGTATTTTTTATTTTGTTTATGATAAATAAGCGTAAAGAAGCCAGATGAAATATTTTTTCTTGTCTCACCTAGGAAACATTGAAAATCTGGAAAAGATAAGGAATTCTGTTTATGTGGAATAAAGCCAGGGAATTTGTCAGGGAATTTTAAAATTCTAGCAAAAGTCAGGGAATTTTTTAATATAATATTAAAAGTCACAGAATTTTAAAGTAAAAGAAGCATAACTTAAGAAACGCTGCCAATTCTTTATTATTTTTAGGTATTTACTTTCTTCCTCTAGACGAAAACATAAATCTCCACACCATCGTTAACCATTTGAATGCTTTATAATGAGATCTTATAATTTGAATATTACCATCTTAATTTTTACAAATTTTAGTCAGGGAAAACCTGGGAAGTCAATTCGAACTTCTCTAAAAACACGTCTTCAAACAACGGTTAATCACGACCGCAAACGCTCCGGTACACTTAAAACGCGAAAACAAACTACGCACTTACCGTCATTAAAACAATAAACGCATGTACTGTTAACACTCAGTCGTATAAATAGTCGCACGGATCTATCGCTTTCTTCTCATCTCAAAACCAAAACTATAAAAACTGTCATCCCGGCCTCTTTGCTTCCCATTAAATACTATTGGTAGAAAGCACGAGAAATAGAAGCTACTAGAATTAGAATGGTTCCACAAATCGATCTTTTTAGTCTCATAAAAAAGGTCAACGCCATAAAAACGGTTGTCTGTTTATTTGCGTTGAATCATGCTCTACACACATGGGCGGCGCTTACGAGAGTTCTTGATGTTACTATTGTGCGTGTTCTGTAGAACAGGGGAACTGAGGAATTCAAAAATGTAATAAAAACGGGGGTATTCAATTAAAAAAAATAGTTTTTGTAGTTTGAAGCTGTCAAAAGTTGACACAAAAATTTTAGCACCCTGTATAACATTATAAAAGATTTTGTAATTGATTTAGTTGCAATATACCCTGGTTGCGTTAATGTTAAAATTTAATTTAAAGTGCTTTTATGTGAGCAGAGGTACAAATTTTTTAAAATTATCTTGCATCTGTAAAAATTTTTGGTAAAAAACCGAAATTTCTCTAAAACGGTTAAAATATCGATGCAGTATTTATAATAAAGTTGCCGTAAAATTTCAAGCAGAATTCAAAAATGTGTCCAAAAGTACCATGTTTCATTTAAGAAAACGAAGTATCACACTGTCCTGTGGAAAGTACGCACAAATCCATCTGTAAAATATCCGCAGAAGTTTCTTGCAAGCAGAATCCCATAATCAGTCTTAAAATAGCCGCGTTCACGATAGGTAGTAGAGTTTAGAGGTTAGAAGTGGTTTTGTTGTACCTATTCACAGTTGGGAATTATAAAATATAATGGATTTTTAACAACAAATTGCTACTGAGCTCCACCATAGTTCCATTCTCCCAGCAAACACCATTAACGTACACACCAAACAATTTCAAGACTTACGAGACAGCTGTCAACTAAACCGGAAGCAGCCATTTCGATTTAGGAATGCATAGGTGCGTCATACTGACGTCACCGTATAGTTTCAATAATTCACACATGGCGCTATAAGCATATTTAGCGGGAAATATTTTTTCCCCAATAATTTGAATTCTACAGGGTTCAGAGAAAAATTACTTTGGGAATGTATTTCTGACCTCCCGAAGATTATAATTTCGCAAAATCCCAAATTCATGCAAGTACCCAATTCACCGAGGGCGGAACGTTGAATAACCCTGAATATCCGATTGAAAGACGGATTCGGGTAACCAATTTAAATACCCTGGTATACCCGGGTACCCAAAGAAAATTGCCAGATTAATAATTTTTTTGAAAACTGCAAAATTTTCGGTACTTTATTCTACTTTACTCTTTTACGTGGTAATTTATAATTTTTGTATTGATTGTACTTTTTTTGCCGCCGGCGCCGATATAAAAATGAGCCGTAAATTTCAAACATGCGCTGCCACAATATTCAAAAATAATTATTATTTTTACATCTTTTAAAATATGCCGCACGGTAACTCGTTCCCAATTATGAATTTGCCTAATTTTTACTACCCGAACCCAAAGTATTACCTAATAGGTAACAATCCAATCAATTTATTAGAAGGGGAGGGGCTTAAGGGTTTCTTAAGCTCCACCTAGGTTTTTGGCTGAATATTCGGTTAATTATTGTGTAGCGCAAAATTGAAACTATACAGCACAAGAAACCCAAAACTATAGCACATAGCGACCACATTTAGTGATTTCGTGAATTCTTATGAGGTGGGGATGGGAAATTTCACCTTCTCCCTTGTGGCATTTGGAAACTATACGGAATGCTTTATGTACAGGCGTAGTTGTACTTACATGTCTACTTAACAGTTCATTTAATTTTACGTTCGTTTGATGATTATGACTCAACAGACTCAATTTGTCATTTCCAAATTCAAGTGAAAACCAAAACCCCAATCCTCCACTCAAAATAGTTGAAATCTGCATTTACCAACAAAGGAAAATAAAAATTTTGAAATCTGCTTCCCAGTCGCTTGGTAAATTCACAGAGATTATACATTCTAGTAAAAAAGTTTGCTTTTCAATCAATAATTTTGAACCCCTGTAAGGAATATTTGAGCATGTTAATGAGTAGGTACCAAATTCTTCAAAAGCAGCGAATTTAAACCTACCTTCTGCCTTTCCAAATAAGCGAGATCTCGAAATTAAACCAGCTACATGGGTAGGTACTTGACCACCATACTCGTATTATGTGCACATATTTGTTAAATTTGTTATACTTGTTATGTTAAGATACTTTAGTTTATTTACTAAACTTTTTAACATCGAGAATCAAATTGCGTGAATTTGCCGCAAAAGGCGTTATTATCCAGGAAATAAGGCTTCCATTCAGTGAACTACAATGAGTTCGCGCAATTCTCCGAAAAACTTAGAATTCAACGACGTTCCGGATGTGGGCCGCTGAAGAACACAATTCTTTAGTTCTTTAGCGCACAGAGATGATTCATCCGACATTCGTGCACCGGAAACTTGAACTTGAATGCTCCGTGCCAAGTATTTTAATTCAGAGGACTGCCCCTGGTCCTCGTTATTTAAAGTGGTCAGCTTATCAGCGCCACTAAAATATCTTAGTTCCGTGAGAAAAATGTAGGTGTAGGACACACGTACAATTAAAATAGGCCGTAAAACATTCTTTCCGTCTGTGAAATGTAATTAATTAGAAAATGCAAATTTCGAAATGGTAAACAAACATGTAGATAAATCTCGTGGTGTACAATTAAAACTAATTAATTTGTCGCTATAAAATCACTGTGATGAAACTTTAGTACTACTTCAGAACTTCACGAATTAGCACCAAGCGGTAATTACAATTTTACAGAGAAGTTATCTTAAAACCAGTTTGATCTTCTCACTTATCCAACTTTTTAATTCTGATGACCCATTTGATACAAGGCGTTTAAAGTCTTATGAAACAAATATTAACAGCTGTAATGTTCCATGGAATTCTAAGTTGCATTACTCCGCAAAGTTAAATTGATCTTGTTTTTTGTTCCTCGTTGAAATTGGAAGCAGTAAATAGACCCCGGTTTTAAACGTTACCGAATGCACAAAACAATTGGCATAACGAGTTGCTATTTCACCAGGAACATGCCTTTCTGCAGTCTCAACTGAAAATAATGGCGAAATTCTTTCGAGAGACAAGGCTTTCTAAATTGTTTCTCTCGAACGAACAAAGGGATGGTTGTGTAGCAAAGTGCAGCTGCATTTGTACGAAAAACGTATAAAAAACTTACCTAACTTACATTTATAGCTCAAAATGTATTGGTCCATCTAGTTAGTGTCCTCCATCGATATTTAGAGCGTGCTCAGAACACGTTTGTTTAATGGCACCGCGTGGTTAAGCAAGAACGTGCAATGAATTTAAAATAACTTACTTTTAAAATGGCTTGCAGTCGAACGAGATTTAGATTTGTTAAATTATTAGCGCCAATTCTTGTTTGAACTTTGGGAGTGCATGGCAGTACATTCATTTCTTCGGATAACTTTGGTCAACGCTAATTTTAGTCCAACCTTGCTTGTACTGTCTATCAATCGGCAAATTAAGTTATGTATATTTTTCATTGTCATTAGCAAGGCTGAAAGGTTCGCCATGTTATGTCGCACTTTCAGTGCATTCACAGAGTGAACCTATATGGGTGGCCAATAACCATTCTATATAAGAGATTTATGTCCCATCATTTTTTGTTAAAAACCTTTCGCTTACTGTTCATCTTGTACGATTGGCAGTGTTCGACTTAGTATTTGTGCTATTTGAGCTTCAAAAAATATTTGTTATGAAAGAGAACCAACATTAATTACGTATATTTAACTGGTATTTGGCGTCTTGCACTTGATGTAGGTCTAGGAAGGACCTGCTTTATCTAGCGATATGCTGTTTTATTAGCAAATCATTTTTGCTTTTAGCCATTTTTATCCACAAGCAGGTGGGGACCGACGGCTAGTCTAATCCAAGGTGTTAGTTTAACGTTTAACACGTAATAGTTATTTTCAAAAGTACCTAATCTTTTGAAATCAGACGAGTGGAAATATGCGCTCAAATCCGCGCGTATTTTACAAAATAACGGAACTTGTTACTAAAATTTTCTGTTAGTTTGCATTGTTGTTGGGTTAAAATAGGATCTTGACCAGTACAACAGGGAGCATAAGAAGAGATTCTAATTTAGCTAGATTTCTGGTAAAATAAGCTTTGAAGCTTTATGATTATGTACTTCTTCTGCTTTTATGGTTCAGATGTGTGCACCACCTCCGGCTTCCTCTACATTTTTTTAGCAGACATTTAAAAAGAATAGGCCCAGCGTTCGTATAAGAACACCTGCTTGTTTGTGAATGTAGTTTAGACCAGGAGTTACGGGACGCATTTTTATGTTTTCCTCTAACAAATTACAAAGGATCAGACGAATGTTCCGTTTTCGCAGCCTTGTTGTATTTATAGTATGCAGGTAAATAGCCGAGTTCCCACTTTTCACTCTCTTTGTTTTCCATGCCCTAGTTTTGCCGCTTTTGCGTATGTTCGTTCGTGGTATTTTTATACTCTACATTCACCGTGCACGCTCCTGTTAAAACATTTTTATTTTTTGCGTAATTTTTTCAAGTTATAAAATAAGTGAACTAATAAAGATACAAATTCTTAGGTGGAGAGACGGTGATTTTTCTTCTGGTAATTAAATGATGAGTTCGATATTTTTTCCATCCACCTCTGACCTGCTTCAGGTTAACATGCTGGATCTGACATTGCCGCGCTTTATCTCATCTTTCCTCAACATACATTCGCTTCAATTTCGTCCATTACCTTCCCATACCTTCACTTCACTTCACTTCACTTCACTTCACTTCACTTCACTTCGAAACCATCATCTTACCCTCCTTCCTTGCCTTTCCTCATTTTCCTTTCCATTGCATTACCTGCCATGCCTTTATCGTACGCCTTAACTATTAACTTTATATAGGTACTTTAAATAGCTCATACTAAAGGTATACATAATTATGTAGCAAAAGATTTGATGATAAAGCACATATGCAAAGAACTTCTGTACGAGTACATTACAGTGTGGGATATGTATCTCAAAGTCGTTGGAATAATTCAGTGTTAAACACGCCATTAAAGGAACCACCGACCATTTAATCAATTAGCTGGCACACAACAACAATACGTTTAATTTTTATAATTGTTAAAGGCATGGCCTTCACGAATTTCAGTGGGTTCTCGACCTCCAACGTCTACAGTTACGTTTCTTTCCATTTAAGATAAAAAGCTGAATCACCGGCGACACAAGCAGATCTTGCCAGATATGAATCGAGAGATCTTCGCGAATTTCTTGCATGTGCTGAATTATTTTCAGAAAAGTAAAAGCAATGCAGTGTTTTACAGGTGTTGAAAATCTGAAAATCTGCTCACTGTATAGAAAAGAATAGCAGTGTTAGTCAAACACAATTCTCCTTCAATCAGCAAATTTAAAAGGTGACATTGCAGTAAAAATAATAGTTTTACCTATTTCTGTGGTGCCACTTTCATCGATCGACCGAACTTGTCCCACTCACTCGCGCGCTCGGACATTGTCTATAATGCTGGATCTGTTCATCGTTTGACTTTCTTTGCACCCAGTTTTTTAGCTTGGCGCTAACCACAATAATTATTATTTCATTTATTCCTCATATAATTTACGTTCAAGGAATATGCGGGGGAATATATGAATGTAATAAGGTATATTATACATTATACATATACGAATTCGATCAGGGTGTGATTGAAATAATTTTATTATTATTTTTATCCAGAAATACTCGTAAAATGTTAACTGCCACTTCGTTTGGTATGACTTAACATATTCTTATCGAGTGTAAACCTATTGAAGATGAATTTGTATATACATACATATTTATAATCAGCAGTAAATAATGAAGTTATTAAACCTTTAATACGTATAGTAATTAGTATGGGAGAGCCAATTTAGTGATGGAATTTGTTATGAAATTTGAAATATTCATGAGTGTCTTCACTTGCTTAGGCGGTACTAAGTCGAGATATCAATAGACAAATTACGTAATGATTTATTGAAAAGTCCCTGTGAGGCGGTACTAACCGTCATTTTTTATGTCATTCATTTTTATACTGACAGGCCTATGAATAATAAAATAAATTATGAAATAGAAAGTTGTTATCAAATAATAATTATCGTGTTCAACGTCAAGGTCAGATCATTTGTTCGGGATAAATATTCGAATGTGTGAAATTCAAGTGCATCCCACTTGTTTTCTGATGAGAACTGGGTACATAATTCTCTTATCGTATCTTCGAGTAGGCTTGGTCTTAAATCCTTTAATGCTCAACCGAATTAACTCGTTGTTGGAGTAGATATTATAATATGAAGTAAGCTCTTGCGTAATTCTTAGCCTACATGATATTTTTAGAAGTTGGTAAGTTCGTATAAGCGTTTTTGTTTGTATTGTTTTAAAGAATGGAATATTTTCAAGGTACAAGTCTATCAACGTCAATTCGGATAACTTATCCATGAACGATTTTCCGGAGCTTAAATTCCATTATTATTACTCATAATTTAATTTTCATTAACTTGTACAGAAAATCTTATATAAATATGATTACCTTCACCTGAAACATTTCCCAATAGAGGTAAATTTGTACCATCAACCCCCACAAAAAGGTGAAAAACGAATTCAGCAAAGTACGGGACAGAGAATTTCAGGAGAACTTAAGTAAAGCTACCTACCTGTAGCCACGAAAAATCCAGAAGTGGTAAACTTTTGCCCCTTTACGACGGTGAAAAACTATTTCGTCTAGTTTAGCAAGAGGTCCGAAATTTTTAGAAATATAGTCAAGAACGGTTACCTCCGGTTGCGAGAAAATTTTAAAATTGAATAGTCTAACCTTCAAGGACCTCATGGGGGGTGAAAAACTAAGTCGATTAGTTGAATAGTTGAAATTTTTAGAAAACTTAAGCACTGCTCCATCTATAACTAAGAAGAATACCAAAGTGCATTAAATTGATAACCCGGGAACGAAATTTCATAAGTTAGAGTGCTGACAATTTCCCAACAATTTAAGTTCGTTAACCTCTTAGCTGAGGAAACTTTCAAAGTTGCAAAGTTGGAAAGTTTAAACTATAAATACGGTAGGCTGGAGGATAACAATTTCTGGTGTGAACTCTATGTAGGTACTGCACCTCTACCTCTAGCTGACAAAAATTACAAAGTAGCACATTCTTACCATTTAGGGAGTGAAGTATTGAAGGTTTTGAGCTTAAAAATTTAATAGAAATTTATTTAGAAAGAAACTGCAAACAGCAAATTTCATCCTCCCATGTTCTGACTAGGTGACGCTATATAGCTTAACAATTTGCCATGGACTTTATATGTCGTTAGAAGATTATAGTTAAAAACTGTCGTTATACTTTTAAATTTCATCCCTGCTTGCTTTTGGTGCTACCAGTAAAATGGGTGCTACTCTCAAACATTCAAATGTTGAAATTCGCCTAGATTACGTCTTCTTTCATTTGGAGTGTAAGTACTTCCTGAAATGGCCCATTTGCTATTGAGAATTTATCACGTTCTCGCTGGCAAGGAAGAATAGTCGTCCTCACTTCTAATATAACTGACAAACGTCAATGCGATAAGCCAGCACAAAAAGCTTCGTTGTGTACATATACAGGGTGTCCCGGTGAAGGTGGGGAATCTCTCGGGTGCGTATAGATTATACGAAAATGAAACCGCATAGTCATAAAATATTTTCTCCTAAGACCTTCCCCTGCCGAGATATTCTTCATATTTTTAAGGTTGTGGATATTTTTAATTTTTAACAGTAGTTTTATTTCCCCGTTCATTTTGCTAATCAAAAGTTACTCTTGTTAGGTTTCGACAAAATGAAGCGTTTTCGAGAAAATAACAATGCGGTACAAACGATTTTCGTTTTTATTTTTTGTGACATTATTTTCAAAAATATCAAAAGATCGAAAGCTCTTTTTTAACTACCTTTCGCAAACTGTTAAGGTTATTTTTGTACGACGTTTCGTCTGTTGTCTACAGCCTACAGCGTCGATAATTTTTCTTAATACGGACCTGAATTTTTTTCAACGAATTTCGAAAACAATTGCCAATTTTACGCCAAAGCATTCTTATAAAATATCCTAAGAAATAATCTATTAAAATAAACAACTTAGAAGCCCAACAGGTGTCTTTATGCTTAAGATGGTTTCAAAAACTAGTTGTCTTAGAAAAATCGTTTTTTCGGCATTTTCGCAAATTCCCGATCTTTTCGCGACCTCAAAATTCAAATCCTGGAGGTCATTTTACATAAGAATCAGCTTCATTTTTTTGTGTGTATTCGAGTTGTATAGAGAGTGTTTAAAACGCATCTTTCAGGCGGTCTGCTCCCCGACTAAATAGGTATGGATGGTTTTCAGTAAGCGATGAAATTGACAAAAGGAAATATTTTGACATGTTTATTAATGAAATTTATTAGCTTGAAATAAGCAATTTTACTTTGTAATCCAATTTTTTTTAAATCTTTCAAATGATCGCCATGAGAAGCTATATATAACATTGTTGTAAAAGGTTGACAAAATTCAACGTTGCACGCTGCAATACATCGCGATTAATGTTCCTCATTTCCTGTTCAATGGCAAACTTAGGTCTTGCAGTGTTTGAGACTTATCCTTGTATACGCTAGACTTGAGAAATCCCCACAAGAAGAAGTCTAAAGCATTTAAGTCCGGGGACCTTGCGGGCCTGCAAATATCACCAAACTGTAAGATCAGTCGTTCAGGGAAAAGACGTTCTAGGGCAGGGTATTCATAGACTGAACAGAAGTATGTGCAGTTAGCACCATCTTGTTGGAGCAGTATGTTATGAAGACCAAATCTTCTTGCTTTAGACACAAAAAGCTCTTCAAATTCGTACCTGATTCTTTTTTGTGTCTCCACAATTACGTCCAAAATTAAGAAACTCGATTATATATTTGAAACGTTATTCACCATCATCATGAACTTTTCAGTTCGAAAACTAGTTCGACAGTTACCTTCACCCTTTCATAATCTAAGCTCATATACTGTTACGTAAATACGCGCAACAAAAGGAAAGCAGGTAGAACCTGGCCGACCGACCCAGGGAGATGGGAGTGGGTAAAAAGAAATAAATTGAAAAATGGGCGCCAAGAAGTTGCTCAGAACCTACCTATCAGGTCTATAGCTCGAACCTCCACAACCTCTAAAGGAGGCCGAGGTACAACGGGGTACTCTTAGAAAAAAAAACAAAATAAAGATATTAAAGGATATAATAATGGAAAAGTATATAATAATATAAAATGAGTGAATAACAACCACTGCGTATAGGAATGCTCTGCCTACCTACTTCGTGGTCTATACCAAGCGGCAATTCGTGCCAACCAAACCTGCGATTAAACTACAATAACAATTGCTAGGCAACTACTAACTAAATGAATATGATAAGGATGTAATCAAGTGCGGCAAACGCGGCCAACGTCGTCTCGTCCGAACGGGAAACTATAATACTGAACAAAATAAGCGTTAACCTTTCCGGAACCCGAAAACGCGACAGGGCCCCGACGCGAAGACGGCTCACCGGAACAATCGCGCGAACAAGCCAAACCCGGACGATGCAGCGCAACCCGTCACACCAAACAAAAAAACAAATGACTAATAGTGAGTTAACACAAAGTGTTATAAGTACAGTGAAAAATGTAGCATGAAACTAAGTGAGGTAAGCTATACTACTGTACTACAATAAGCACTTAAATTAGACAACTAAATAAACAGGTAATTTAATTAAATGCAAAAGAAAGCTGCACGAAAAAGCTAAAGCGCACGCACAGACCACGGTGATCTCCAACCACGCAGAGGTTCGCACGTCACAGGCTTCCAGAATGGCGAAGAAAACGAAAATTAAATAATCTGACCTTACAATCATCAGCGTTTTATAATCGACCTCGCTGGTAAACGTCGGCGTCGTTGAAAAGGGCGGCCACAACTCACAACGTCGGTACACCGAACACAGACGAAGGAAACACTCTTCCAAGAAGAAACTATCCCTAAGATTTTAGCGGGACTCTCAAAAGGGGAGCTATGCTATGCTCTGAACCCTACAAAAAAACCCTGCAAGGCGAAAGCGACATTAGAATAATGAAAACAAGGAAAGATATGACCTACCTCGTGGCGAGGGTTTTTTTTAAACCCAGAAAATTCCGAAATCAGAAGAAAATCCCACAATATGTGGACGGGTGGCGATTTTCCAAAACCACACGGTACTAAATCGCACGCCGCAAACTATGGAATCACGAGAGAAAATCCTCAGTTACGAGAGCCAAACACAAAGGCTAATTACACTCGAGAAAACCCGTCTGATCTCTACGGAAGTTACTAGAAGACCCTTTTTTTATGCATCCCGAGAGCGGAACTCCAAAAAAGAAGACCGAATGCAGCCGGTAAATTCAAAATCCACCAGAATCGCGGACACACCAGAGGCGGGGAAAAATAGACTGGAAAAGTCATAAAGAAAGAGAGTGAATTACAAGAAGAGACAGTCAGGGGAAGTAAGAAAAGGCGAGGAATAGCAGAATATACAAGAATAGGGTGATGAAACGGAATATGAAGGGAGATATGAAGGGAAAATCGCTTGCCCCCATAGAAATATAAATAACGAGCGACTGCTCCGCGCCGAGATGAGCGTAAGGTCAATGACACGATCGCTGTCAACCGAGGGAAAACCCGCGAAAACATGACAGCTTGACAACACATGTAAACAAATGGAAAAGGTGCACTAAATAATAGAATAAATGGTGAAACGATTAAAAATAAGGACAGAAGAAGATAGAAAAATACGTAAGCTCAATCATACCTAACTACAGTGTTACACAACTTGGAGAGGTGCAAATACAGGAACCAACCAGAAGTTAGGTTAAGACACAATCAAAACTGGAAGAACCGAAAGGTAAGCACTTATTAACAAGACTTGAATATGTAAAAATGTTCCACAAATGCTTTCAGACCACAACTAAAACCTATCATACCAAAATTCAAGAAGAACGCCGATTAAATGTCGCAGAGAACGAGCTGGCTACGGAGGGAGCACCTACCATGGACTTAAAGGCAATAATCAACAGAACACTGAGGGATATAAGAATGTGAAACTAGAGCATTAGCTAAATAAAAGTTGGTAAAAGCAGTCTTGATTTTATTAATCACCTCATTGTCAATTTATAATGCAACAATACCTAAGCATTTCCCCAAAAATATAACATCCTGCACCCCATCATGCTGTTCGCGAACGGTTGTTTAACCTGGGTCTATTTCTACTTTTTGTTCTCATCTCCTCCTAGTAGGTATGCTGCGAACTATTCCTAGTTTTGGTAGTAACCTAACTGCGGTAGCAATAACGTCGTATAATATTTGGTTGCAGTGCAATAATGCTTAAAAATAATTTTGATTCCAGATCAGAGAAGGTCCGTTTCTGCTCCATGGCGTACGGCACAAGTCTATTTTGCAGAATGCCAAATTTAATCGCTAATGTTTATAACTGCATTTTTAGACAAGGTTATGTTCTCGGGTATGTCAGAGTGACCCAAAGAATGTGGTATTTATTTTTTGTATAAGTAAAATATCAAAATTATTAGAAAACATCACGTTTTTTGTATCGGAAATCGGTAATCTCTGTGGTCCAAGTTATGGTTACTTTCAAAAAAGGCTTTAAAGCATGGAGATATTTGTGTTTAATTCTAATGCTGTTGCAGCATTACTTTGCAGGATTAACCTGTAATTTTAAAATTCAATATTGTAGCTCAACTTAACTTTCCGCTTTCTGTCGATAACTAATACTAATAATGACATTACACCTACATGATTGATTAAGAAAATAATAATGCAACCTGTTACTTTCTAGGCTAAATTACTTATCTGCACTTTAAGAAAAGTCACTGTCATATTTCAATAAAATTCTTATTAAGTTGTCGGTGTGGAAATACTAGTTTCATAAAATTTTATTTCCTTGTTAAGCGAATTCGCTATACATCTCCTTCTTTAATAAATGTCAATTTATAACTTAATGGACGCCCATTTCTTTAAATAATGTGGAAAGCTACGCATAAACTATGAACTTCTGGGGAATTAATTTGATCAACTACACCTTGAGACTTCAGCACCGATGATGCGATAAAGCAAATAAAGCAGAAAGGCGTGAATGATGCTAACAGCTGATTAACTGTCATAGATTACTCTTAAAGATGTTGAATAAAGTCAGTTAGTTTATAGCCCCTTTCGGTATGCGCAAACAATTTATTATTAATAACATAAGAACCGCTTGATAGCAGCCTATCAGGTAGGTATATAACTAATTAATTCACAGGTTAGTACAGTTCTATACGCAAACAATGCCACACTACAAGCATTATTACTTAAGTACTTAAGCGGGTTCTTGTATATTACCATCGCCACATTAATTTGCATTTTCTAATTATAATTAAATTAGACAAGCGTTATCGGATGAATCGACTTCTACAAGAATTGGGTTGCTGCTATGACTAAGTCTAAGCTCTTGGCGTGGTCAGTGCCCTCCGTGTCTCGATCTGTCACTTGACAGTTAGCATGGGAGAACCGACAATTGGAATGCGACCGGCGGCTTCATTGTATAGAATTACATGAGCTGTTTGGACTCTCGTTATCGTACCTAACAGAGGTGTGCGAAAGATCAGAATCTGTTCTGGAAGCAATTAATCAGTTTATTAGTTGACCTAGAGATACTTATTTGGAAGAAATATTTGCATTTTTGCTAATAAGAGGGAAATATCATTATTCTATAATATTTTTTCAGAAACCAAAAATAGTCAGACTCGTACGTAAATATAGCTTTAGTGTACGTAGTTACTTATTTCGTGTTATCATTTTCCATTTCCCGCTTGGTGGTAAACTGGTTCGTCTTCCATCATACTGCTTTTCTATAGGAACTGTGACGTTTAACACAAGTGTAGCTATTTCAAGAATTTCGCAGTCGGAACTATAAAATCATAATATGTATTGCTATCAAAACTAGGCGTTTTTCATAGTGTGCCTTGGTACTATCAAAAGATTACGCATGCATGGATTTATTAAAGAACTAGGAAGTTGGACTTTAGTACGCGTACATACAGTGGTCTCATATTTCGTAGCATCTTCGGCAGAATTCATTTCAGCGCAAATGGGATCTGCAAGCTTTTCGATTTTGTTTGGCGTATTTACATAAACTTTGACCTTTTTGTAACATGAAAAAAAGAAAACTAGGATTGTAGGATCCTGGGATTGATGTGACCGTTCCAGGGCACCCCTTCTTTCTATCCGCCTCCTCGAGGAAACTTCATTTGTATCTTGCCGGACTTGCTTACCATAAGTAATGTGGTGGTGCACCATCCTCTTGAAACCAGACGGCGTTCCCTCTCCGTTTGGGCGCGGTGCAGGGCAACCAAGATGGAAGTAACTTCCTCTCAAAGAAATTGCAAATAATTATCGGAAGGCCCCATGCTGCAATGCTGCTATGATTATCTCGGATGCATTGCGAATTTTCAGCAGCCCGGTACCAACAATTTTGTTTGTTAATTTCACCGTTGAGCTAAAATGTAGATTTGTATGAACACAGTCAACGGTTAATAGGTATTATTTGTGTCCGATAACCATATCGGTTACCAAATCTAAAACGAATGATCCTTGACGAGCAAGAATTCTTCTGTAAGTCTCTTCTGACTACTTTATTAAATAATGTTCTTGTTGGAGACTTTACATGTGCCATTTCCCTATACTGCTTTTCAATTTTATTTACTGTCACATGGATGGCATATTTAAAAATTTATCTCGAAATGAATGTACATATTTCGAATATACGGTATGGTTCCGTCTTTAATTCTGATCATGATGACATGATGTAAGTAATATGTAGTAATAGTGCATTTCTAGTAACTTGCCTAGGTAAGCACCAGGGTAGGCACTTGTTTACATTAAAATTCGGAAAGAAAATTGAAAAAGACCATTGCCAACATTGCGACACTGCAAAATTTCATTTTAAGGTAAATGGTCAGTGTAAGGTAAATGTGGTATATATGCCCCACCTAAGCACAAACAATTTTATCAACGTTTCTATTAATGAAAATCGCATAGTGATGGTGAAATTCGGTGAAGCAGTGAACATGGAATTAGACCGAAATTTATACTAGAGCCTTCGTTAATAATTAGTAAAAAATTTGCTACCATGTGGGATAAATGCCCTTTTGATGGTATTTATGCCCCACGATCAGAGTGTTTATGCCCCACCTTGGGAGTTATGCCCCTGCTCTTTACAATCAGTATTTAGGTATTGACAAACTTCAATAGAGTGGTACTGGATCGTTCAAACAACTACTCCTCAGGCAAATACCCCGCCAGGCATTGAATTATAGAACTAAATCCACATTTTGTGTACTACTCTTTTAATAATTGCTTACAGCTTCGGTAAAGAATTATTCTTTACGTTGGGTTCCCCAACGCAACTTTCTTCGTCCTATTCAACTCAAATCGTCTCCTAAGGGTCCTGGATGAAATTTTAAATTACCGGGATGCTGCATTAACTCAAAGAGTCTTAGATTTTACTCTCTCTATATCACTTTGCAGATCGTCTTCTGACCATTATGCACGAGGACCTGTGTTCTGTTTGCGAGTATGCTTTCATTTTTGGAATGAAAATAGGTAATGCATTTTCGGACCCATTGCGTCATTACATTGCTAGCAAATAAGCGGCATATATCCTCCTTCGGATCGGGGCAAATATCTTCCCGATGATTATTTGTGTGGGTTAAATGCCCCACTGCAAATTTAAAATGTGCGCCCAAATTACGGCGTTTTCTTAAACTCTAAGACAAGTAGAAGTCAATACCAATATATGAAACGAAAAATGACACAGTGAAAACATTTCTTAGTGATATTATAGCAATTTCACGAGATGCCTACGTGACCCAAATTAAGCAAGCACTTACCACTTGTGATATTTTCCTAAATATTTTGTTGTAAACAATCAAACTGCCGGGAAATAACACACCACACATACAGTTACAGATTTAACTGACGTACTATACGCGCCTTGCCACTAGATGGCTGTTTGTTAGTTAGATATTAACGTGGGGCATATATCCTCGAGGGGCATATGGTACATTTACCCTAGTGCTTTTTTTTAAAAAAATATTGAAGCTGTCAAAAAAGCTGTTCTCAACAGACCCAACCAACGAGGTATAACTTAGGTATATACTAAATTGTTTGAAAAATATAGGGTGGCGTTATTTTTCTTGATCATGTAACATACCTTAGAATGCGTGTCATCGAAATCTAAAATCGACATGTTCCAGAATTTTGCAGGGAAGTCAATGGTTATACTTTTTCGCGCTGTATACCTAGATTTTGCGGGCAGATTTCCGTTGTGTATGTCAATAAATACGCGCATACTAGTCTAGTATACGGTAATACAATCTCGTATTGTCTATAGCAGTGGTGAAGAACTTTTTTATGTGCATCTACAGATGCCAAAAATTTTCATTGATCGCGTTGCTGACGTGCCGGAAAAATTGATGAGAGACGAATTATTGCAGAATTTAAAATTTATTATATGACATGTAAATTGCTCTGTGCCAGCAAAATTTTCGTACTTGTCACCTCTGGCCCCCGTGCCATGACTGGGTCTATACCTATGTATGGCCGGGCGCATCGAGAATTATTGGCGGAATCAGAGATTTACCCATAACATATTTTTGTTTCCTGAAAGTCTGTAAAGGAGTAGCTCTGATCTTAACCGCAAGTAAAACTGGTATATAAAACATGACATTTTATTTCTTTTTAGGTTTAATTTAGATACTTATCTCGTTCTACTTATAAGTATTGTTTTGTATTAAATTGTCCCTTTCGCATTTTTCCAGTTGTTTTTAACCGTATTAAGAGTTTTTATAATGATTTTTGCACACACTTTAGGTATAACTTAAAGACGTTCCCACGATTTCATACATTTAGGTTATGCATTGACCTACTCGCCATAAGCACTTACCAATGCATATATTTATTAATAGCATGCGACACAATGGGCAAGTGACAGTTTTATTCGACGTCTCTTGCGGTCGCGATTTTTTTGTATGCAGAAAAGGATAAACTTAACCTTCTCTGCGCATCTCGCCTAGACAAACAAAATTCCGCATGTCAATAGTAGTAGGGTTATGTAGGTTCAGCGGCCACCTCCGCCGCATTTAATGAGGGCGTCATTAGCGGTTTCATTAGCGTTTTTTAATTAATTGGTCCGCGCTCGCGATTCCCGATTTTTTAATTAGGTGTGTATTACGGAGTCGCGAGGCCGTAATTCATGCATATAATTAGTTAGTTGTCGCCAATTGTTATTAATAATAATGTTTATGATGAGATTCTTATGAATATCTTGTACGGCGCCTCCGCCATTTGTGGCTATGTGTAAATTTTCCCCGGCTAGAGTGGGTTAACTACAACAACTTGTTGGTAATTGTTATTAATAATAAATATTTTAATTATGTACTGCTGTCCATGATGGCTATATGCCTTTATTTAGTAAGAATAAGAATGCCCCATTTCACATTTAATAAAACGTCGTAATTGCATGAAAAGGTATTATTTTCGATGTCTGCCGAAGAGGATTATATACCTGACCGCTCTTTTGTGTTCAACTCAACCTCCGACAGGTAGTGACGACGCCCCAGTCAAGTGGTTAACAGGCTTATTTAAGGAGAATTATAAGAGGTGTGAAAAGAGCATTGTAACTGACAGAAAGATACATGGTAAAGAAAATGTGAAATGGATGGATAACTTTGTTTATTTTGCTTGCCTTTGAAATTATTTACATTGTGAAAAATGTTGAAAATCTGGAAACTCCATCTTATATTTAATAAAACGACACAATTGAAAGAAAAAATATTATCTTTTTATTTCATGTAAAATGTAAATCTAAATAGCTCATATGCATTCATAAATTATAATAATAACATTAAATCGTTAATATTCCTGCTTTATTTACCTACTTAAAAGCTGTAAATGTGGAAACTTCATTTCACACTTAACAACAGCGAAAATTCATATCCGTCAAATATTGTCGGATTCTATGAACACTGCTTAACGCGCATTGACAGTGGACGACCGGATGTTCTAAACAGAGCGTTATAGATGATTCCATAAATGTTGGCGGTGGAGGTAACGATGTATCGACATGCAGCACAAGATCTTCAACATCGTATATGTAGTAGGCTGGTAATAGCCTCTGCAGAAACCTCTTCTTTTGGATGCCTTTGCATACGATGACCACCGATTCTTCCACTGTCCAAATGATAGCCTCCAGGCTTGCCGTAAAACACATCCTTTCTAATATTCTGGAGAGCTCTCCCAATTCCACGCTCCCATCTGAGTGCCTCTCCCGCTGGAGTGATGGAGCTTTAAATAAATAATGAGCCATTCGCCCACTCCCAAGAGTGATGACGGCTAACTCTTTCACGATAAATTCATCATTGTCACCATACTCATAACCTCGTATATCTACTATTAACACTGTCTTAACCATTGCAATGGAATCCATTACTTTTTAAATTCAATGTTAAATTTTGCGCGAAGGTATCGAACTAAACAGTAAATGAAGAAGTTTCCTTCAGTCAGACCTTTATATTAAACTTCTCGGTTCTGCACCTGGAAATGTGCCACCCTCCCTCTCTAATCTTATTCTATTATAATTTTTCAATATACAATCAGAGTACCTACTTCTTTTATCAAACTATTGCGCCATTTTCAAGGTATAGAGGGCAATAATACGGAATACAATGCAATTTTTTTATTCAGAAGCCCGCCCCTGTAGGCGGCATTCACAATAAAAGATTTTCGAATTATGAACTCGCTACTGAAGGAATGGAATTTCAAACAGGTGTGGCAAATGAGGGTGGTGTATGAAAAAAAACAGAACTGCACCTGAATCCTATGTAGTATATCTGAATGCACTATATTAAAGAAGAATGCAATTCGTTGTCACTGACAATGGAAAGCTGTATACAAAAAAATTGAAATTGTAACATATGAATAGAACCTTTTAAACCCTCCGCCCCGGCAGGCCGTTTCCCACAATAAAAGATGTTCGAATTATTAACTTTCTGATGTGGGAATGGAATTCCAAACAGGTTGTGTATTAAAAAAGGACTGTATCTAGAGTCTTTATAGTACATATTTATATTGTTTTGGTTAGAAGAATGCGTTTTTTTCCTTCTTAATCTCGCGTATTACATTTCGCCAACGATGCCTGAGACGCTATTCTCATAGATTTCACCCACCTTCAATTAAATATTTTTTTGTTGTCAAAATTTGTAAAGCTATCTATGAAAATGATTTCAAGCGAATTAGGTAGGGTTTTATTATGTGAAGGATGGAATTTTTTATTTTTAAGGGCTCCGTGAGAAACTGTGTGCATATGTGTCTATAAAAAAGAGCTTTGTAGTCGCCGCTCCTTTATACTGTCCAAGGAATCATTGCGGATTATATTAGGATTGCTGAATAGTTTGAACCAGAGTCATTATTTGACAGCGATTTTTTCTCGTTAGATGTAAAAGTGCACACACCCCCTCCAACCATATCAAGTTATGTTATATATATTGTGTTTGCAAATATGTATGACTAGTACTTTATTTATTAAAACCGACAATAATTATGGAGTATTATTATTCGCAAAATCCGACACCTTTTATTAGACCAATACGGGGAGATAATGTGATGCCGATTTTCAAGTTATTTCCTACACGTCGAAGGGAGCATCCAGCAGTGCGAGTATTAAACGCGGTGTTTTTTCCACATACATCTGGAGTGTTCACCTATTATGCCACTAGGCGTATTGAAGTTAACGGGTTCGACGTATTTTACAATTGCGTTGCATTTGATGCATACATGGCATATGTAATTCATGAAACAGTGTTTCACGAGGATGCATCGACGGATTCGCTCCCTGATCGTCACGATGATGGCTACAGCAGTGATGAAGAAAATATTAATGGTTTAGATTAGATTAATGAATAAGTTTTATGTGAAATGTAATTACCGCTTTGATAATATAAACAATTTATAATACTATTTAGATAATTAATGAATAAGTTTTATGTGAAATGTAATTACTGCTCTGATAATATAAACAATCTATAATACTATTTTTTCCGCATAATAAATATAAGTATTACGCACCGCCGTAGGATGTATATTTTAGAACAATTGGGGTTCCGAAAGAAAGAAAGAATTTTGACATCAATGGAGCGATGGGGTTAAAAATGTCGTAACAGCAATTTTTCCGTGAATTTTTGCTTAATAAATGACTAGCCGCGTTTATGATTATTTTGTTTTTTAAGTATTAACGACTCTTCTACGATAATCTTAGAAACAGCTGCTCTTCATATTTAATTGTACCTATTTGATATTTAGAAAGGAGGGGCGAATCAACGGCGGATATTGTGGCAAAAAAATGCGTGGGAATGACGCTACCCCCCCACTTTGTTGATCCCAGTTCTCTATAAAAAGATTCTGAAATTAACTATCAACCATTAGTTTACCAAACGTTGGAAAAACATTTCCAATTAACGCAGTACCTACCTACCCCATTTTATCCATCACCACCACCAAATTGTTCATTTTAGTGCGTGTGTTTTTTTGTGACTGAATTTTCGAATTTTCCTTATTGTGAGTACCTACACTATTTTTAATTAAATTTGATAAAGCTTGCCAAATGGAACACATAAGTGAATTAAATCAGGTCTCCACAGTTTCGCCATTACTGGAGAAAAAATCAATCAGTAGTTTGGAAATAGAAAAACAATATCCTATTCAATCAGTTAAGTTAGTGGAGACGCGCTATGGGCGAGCTATCGTAATGTCGCTACAAGACGGGGTGGAAAGCTTTGCAGTTTTTATACCTAAACGTTTAACTAGTTATTTTAATGAGCAATTAATTTCAAGTATGAACGAGGGCGGATACATTTTCATTTTTAAAGGGATGAGCGAAAAAACGGGGGGTGTTTACAAACAGACGCCGCTGATTGAATTCAAAAAATAGAGTAAATTCTCAAATAATTAAAAGTATTAAAATTTTTTCTAATTCGTCATCATTTATATTTATTATTCATATCTATTAATTTTATTTAGGGTTGTCAGTAGGATAGCGCTAGAAAGATATGATATTTTTTAATAAGACAGCTTACATAAGTAGACAGTTTACATTAATTTATTTTTTAGAAAGTTATCTGTTTTGAATAATATGTAAGCTTGACAAAATGAGTCAAATAAGTGAATTAAATCAGGCCTCCGCAATTTCGCCATTACTGGAGAAAAAATCAATCAGTAGTTTGGAAATAGAAAAACAATATCCTATTCAATCAGTTAAGTTAGTGGAGACGCGCTATGGGCGAGCTATCGTAATGTCGCTATAAGACGGGATGGAAAGTTTAGCGGTTTTTCATACCTAAACGTTTAACAAGTTATTTTAATGAACAATTAATTTCAACTATGAACGAGGGTGGATACATTTTCATCTTTAAAGGGATGGGCAAAGAATCGGGGGTCTTTACAAACAGACGCAGCTGATTGAATTCAACAAATAGAGTAAATTCTCAAATAATCAAAGGTATTAACATTTTTT